>CM065483.1:14891223-17377028 GCA_032873175.1 Leptopilina drosophilae
TTTTCTCTATTCAACAATTTCGAATGTTATTTTTGTTGAAAGTAAATTTTTTCCGTATTAAACAATTCGAAATGTTTATTTTGTTCAAAGTTAAATTTTTTCCGTATTACACAATTCTAAATGTTAATTTTGTTAAAAGTTAAATTTTTCTCTATTCAACAATTTCGATGGTTAATTTTGTCTGTGTTAAATTTTTGCAAACATTAAATTTTTCTATGTTATATTTTTCCAAATAATAATTTTCCTCTTGTAAATTATTCCAAATAGTAATTTTTTCTCTTGTAAATTGTTCCAAATATATTAATTTTTTCTCTCGTCTTTTCCAAATGTTAATTTTTTCTCCATTAAATTTTCCTCCAATGTGAAATTTTTCTCTGTCAATATTATTCTTGAATGTTAAATTTTCCCCCTTGATAAATGAAAATTTATTTTTAAATGTTAATTAAAATATTTTGAAAACGTGATGTTGTGTGTTGAAAGACGAGGAGGAACCCCGGTGTTGCTGGAGGGATTATTGATTTCCGCGGAAATGCTCGGCTTCCCTCCCATTCTTCGTTCCCGTACCGCACACTCTCACACTCAGACGCACACACACCCCCACCATTCGGCAAGCAGCGAACCAGCACATTGAGCGTTCTTTTTTGCTTATCGTTGAATAGCAGCAATACGCCCTTTTGCAGCTTTTCAACTGGAAACTCAGTGCTGCTGCTGCTGGCCAGAAAACTCTCCTTACCCCACTATCCAAAAAAAAGCGCACTTATAATATTGCAATTTAATCCCTAACTGCAAAGTTATTTCGAAAAATTTAGTGCAAAACGTTCTTGTGGGAAAACGAATATTGTGCAAATTTTGCACATTTCTAATTTTCCTAATTGTTCGCAATGTTTTTTCTTTTTTCGTTTGTTGTTTTCTTCTAAACAATTTCTGTTTATTCTTTCTCTTATCGAAGTAATTCGAGTGGAAGAAAAAAAAATAACAATTGGTATTATTTACTTACATAAAATTTATAATCATGGGTGTGAAAAGTTTTATTTCTACTTGAGCTTTTTTGTTGTGTTAGTTTAGTTTATTTTTTATGTATCTTACTTTATTTCTATTTTCTTCTCTACTTGTTTTATTTTTGTTTTATTAGATTTCTTATTTAATTTTCTTTTCTTCTGATTCGAAACTTTTTGCCACGAAAAGAAGAAGAGTATTCTTTGGATAGCGCGCGTTTTTTTCGACCAATTAGAGAACTAGGAGTAGAATGGCGCAAGCGCGAGAGTAGTGGGGGGGTAATGGGAGCGAGAGAGACGCTTCGGTTTTTCTCTCTCGCTCTCGTTGCCCCCACTGCGCGCGTAGAAGCAAAGCATTCTTGAGGTTATTAAAAACGCTTTTAGTTCGCAATTAAATAAAGAAAAACAATTTTTTCTTTTCAAATACCCAAGAAAAGTGTTTTAGTTACAACACTTTGAAGAGGGAAATCATTTTAAAGAGAGGAAAATATTGCAAAATGTAAAAAAATCGAATTAATTGCAATAAATTGGGGAGGGAAGCAAACATTTAGTGTTTCTTGTATTAAATCGAATTAATTGCAACAATTTCGAGGGGTGGGGATATTTTCTGGTATTAAATCGAAAAAGTCGCAAAAAAAGAAAAAAAAAAGGGGGGAGGGGGGTGTTTCGATTAAGGAAAATTGGGCGCGTCTAAAAATTCAAGAGCGGCATATTTAACGATAGTGAAGTAAAAGTAGAGAGGCGGAATGGGAGGGAGGGGGAGGTGTACCCACGCGTACACACTCCCGCCGGCATTTTATGTTTTGATAGCGCAATAAACCGCCGTGAAGCAGCAGTAAAACGCATTGAGTCACAAGTCCGCTCAGCTGATATGTCGTTAAGTGGCTCGAGCTATTCGCAGGTCTGTCAGTCAGGCGAAACCTCAGAGTCGACGTCACTGGCAGAGCGCAGCATTGGTGTATAGTTGTTGTCGTCGTCACGTGTTTTGCGATCAGTGACACACTATGTACACGAAAGCGGAAGCGAGAAACTTCTTCTATGTGTCCTAACCAGTCACCTAAAATGTCAATTCCGTTTTTATGACCTTGGTCAATAACGTTCAGCGTCTCGTAACTTTAACAATAATGTTTACTACTATACAGATCAATTGATATCTGTGTATGCTTCAAAAGTCCATTCATCGTACAAGTGGATTTTTTAAAAATTTTTTTACAATTTAGTTTCGTATTTGTTTAGTATTTCAAAATTCCGCTTTGAACTAATTTTTCTGATTGAATTTATTTATTTTATTTTTTTGAATTTATTTATGATTGAATCTATTTTTAGTTGAATTTATTTTTGATTGAATTTATTTTTAGTTCAATTAATTTACAACTGTCAAAAGAAAAAAATTTCTTCCAAAGCAAGAAAATAATAATTTACTTGAAATTCCGGTATTTTTGGAACTCTCTAAATTTGAATTAGTAAAAATGTTTACTAATTTGAATCAGTGACTGACTTTTTGCTGTTAACTATTATATTTGTTACTATTATTATTAATATTATTATTATTATTATTATTATTATTATTATTATTATTATTATTATTATTATTATTATTATTATTATTATTATTAATTTTATTATTATTATTTTACTATTATTTTTATTATATTAATACTATTTGTTAGTAAAATTTTGCTAATTCAAAAGCAAAAAGTCAGTCAACATTTTTACAAATTCAAAATTTAGAGAGAAAATTCACGATATAAATAAAATAAAAATTACCACTTTCCACGACTTGGGTCCTTTTAAAGTTTGTTTAAATTACTTCGTACATTAAAATAAACAATATTAACAAACAAAAAAATTACTTCCGAAGCAAAGAAATAATAATTTTGTTAAAATTCCGAGTTTTTGGGAAAATCCATATCAAAAATGGATGCCAGAAGTTAGGGAAAATAGAATTGGTCAGGAAAATTAGGATAGAGTCAGTAAATTTATTTAAACAACCAGCGAAAAAATTGACTTCTTAAAATCCGTAAGAAACATTGAAAATTTTTCTAAATAAATCTTTGAAAATATTAAAAACAATTAATTGTACTGAAATTTCTTCTTTACTTTCTGAACTTTAGAGTTCCAAACAAATTCATAAATTTATTTATTTCTGACAATATTTCAACTTTAGAGAATATAAAATTTAATTTAGTTATAAACAATTTATTTTTTGAAAAACTATTATAAAATTACTACTAAATTACTCAATGAATTATTTAATAAATTATTTTACATACAAATTTTAAAAATAATTGAATTTCAAAAGTTTATAATTTGGAATTTTTGATTATTTCTAATTTTAAATGCATTTTATTTAAAATTTTATTAAACTTAGTCTTGTTGAAAAATTTTTATTCAAATTCTTTTGATATTATTAAAAACGAATTGTTATTATTTTTATTATTTATATTAATTTTTATTTTTATTTAATTTAAAGAAATTTTTTATATTTTTTTGATTAGGATATAAATAAAAAGAATTTTTATAATTTTTATTATTTATATCAATTTTGTTTATTCTTCAATCTTTGAAATGTTGAAATCTTTTCTAAATAAATTATTTTTAAACAAAAATAATTTTTACAAAGTAATTATTTTTAAACAAAAATAATTTATTTAGAAAAGATTTCTCTTTGAATATTATTAAAAATAATTCATTTAGAGAAGAATTTTAGTTAAAAGTTCTAAAAAATATGTAAATTTGGGAAAATGAATAGAAATTTCAGAAAATTAATAGAAATTTTTTAATATTAATAGAAATTTTTTAATATTAAATAAATTTTGAAAAAAAAATCTTTTCAAATTATAATCTTTAAAAATCTATTTTTAATACTTTTAGTGGACAATTATTTTGTAATACTAAGTTTTTTGAGAAATTTTTATTCAAAATTTTTTTTAAGTTATTTGATTTTTTTATGTTTAAATTGATATTTAATTAAAAAGCATTATCGAATAATAAAAATAAAGTTAAATTTAGTTTTGAACAAGTGTATTTCAAACTTATTTTTAGTGAACTTTTTTTATACATTAAATTATTGGGATTCTCAAGAAGCTTTTGTCAAAATAAATAAATAATATTAGAAATAATTTATTTAGAGAAGAATTTTGATTAAAAATTCCAACAAATTGAATTGAAATCATAAAAATAATTTTAAAAAAATTGCAGTAGCAAATTTTTACCCATTATTAAATTTCGAAAGGTTTTGAAATTAAAAATTTTTGAAAATTTAATTCATGTGGAATAATAATAATAATAATAATTAATTTAAACATTTATTTTGAAAAAATTATGAATCGCGTTACATTTACAATAATTTTATTATTTATATTAATTTCATCTATATCTTTATTATTATTTACAATTTATTTATTCTATATTTATTATAATTTTTTATTGTTATTATTACAATTATTATTATTACAATTAATTAATAATTCATTCATTCATTCATTTATTAATTAATTAATTATTATTATTATTATTATTACAATTCTTTTTTTATTATTATTTACATTCACTCTATTATTTAAACTAATAAAATTATTTACAAATTAATTTCCTTATTTTTACCTTAATTTCACAATTTTTATTTTCCATTATTATAATTTCTCTTAATTTCTGTTACATTTTTGCTTTATTTTCTATTTTTCAGGAAGACGCTCTTTTTTTCCCGCCGATTTTATTAATAGACCAACGAGATTCTCATTATAAAGAGAAAAAAAAAAGAATGAGAGAAGAGGTAAAATAATTCCGCCCAGGAATAAATTATTATAATAACCGACCAATCTAAATTATTGTATAAAATTTAGGTTTTTAATTCCAGGTGTTTTGATAATTTTTTTCTTTCTTTTATTTCGATTATTATTCTTTATGATGGAATCACTTCCTGGAATTCGGCTTCATTTTTTATTTTCTGATAACTTAGCGAAATTTTCGGTAAGTCATTTTTATTCTTCAAAAAAAAAAAAATGTTTTTTGAAGTGTGTGTGTGTGTGTAAATTAGAATGAGAAAAAAAGTAGGCAGTGCTTACTGTCATTTATTCGACATTACTTCTTTTTTTTATTCTTGATATTCAAAGAGAAGAAAAAATTGATGACAAAGAAAATGTTGGGAAATATCGAACTGTGTTCTCTTTTTTTTCTGTCTCAATGTAAAATGCGGTCTTTTTGTCAAAAAGTCTCTTTTTCTCTTTTTTTCTCTCTTACTCTGTCTGATTTTGTCTTGTGGAACGATTTAGGGATGCAGGGCGTGATAGCAAAATGCGACAGTCCGCCCTGTTGAAAATACAAAGACGTCCCATAGTGAAATGCAATTTATTGTTTAAAAAAAAAATGTCCGATTCCAAGCACCATTTTCAATGGCGATATGGTTTTTAAAATGCCTCATATGGAACTTAGATTAAAAATCAAGATAAAGATTTTGAGATGTTATTCTTCACTATTGGCAGCACGTATGTATGTTTTTCCATTTTTACTTCTTTTCCTACTTATTCATTTTGAATTACTTTTTTTTTATTTTCAACTTTTTACTTTTTGCTTTTCACTCCTCATTTTTTACTTTTTCCAAAATTTACAATTTTCATTATTTAATTTCACTTATTTTTTTTTAATTATTTGTTTTATTATTTTATAAAAATTCATCGAAAGGTTTTTTACATTCTTTCCTCTCTATTTTTCTCTTTTTTACAATTTTTTTATTCCGCTTTTTCTGTTTTTTGCTAGCTTTTAAACGAGACAAATTTTACTGATATTTGTATTTAGAAACAAAGTGCACGAATCATTGGTAAAATTTGAGATAAATATTTGCGATAATTAAGACAGAAGATAATATTAAAACACAATTTTCCCCTTGAATTTTTTTTATTGAATATTGATTTATTTATTAAATAGAAAATATTAATATAAATCCTTTAATCCTTAGGCTGCATTCTTGGATATAAAAACAATTGGCCCTGAATGCAGTTTCGATCAATTTTGGTCTTTTCACTCAAAAAAAATTAATTTCGTTCAATTTTTTCTAGTTAATTTTGTATTCAAAAGGCATTTTTATATTATTTTTGTATTTTTTTGTATTTAATACATTTTTTCGTATTATTTTTTCCTATATTTAAAACGGTTTTATTTTATTGTATTTTTTATATGACTTCTTTTATGCTGAAAAAATTTTTCATATTATTTTTACATTTCTTTTTAGAATTCAGACCTGAAGAGAAAATAAACGAAGCGAGTAATAGGTAAAAAGTGGGGGAAGTGTGATCGCTCGCATGGTGGGGGGACGCTTCTCACACTGCTTTTCCTCGTTTAAATTCTTTATTTGCTGCTGATAGGAATTATTTATTATTATTATTACTATTATTATTATTGTTATCATTATTATTATTATTATTATTATTATTATTATTATTATTATTATTATTATTATTATTATTATTATTATTATTATTATTATTATTATTATTATTATTATTATTATTATTGTTATTATATTATTATTATTTATTATATTATTTAACATTATTATGATTTAAAATTTTCTAGTTAAATTTTACATTCAAAAGACATTTTTATATTTTTTTGTTTCATTTTTTGGCATTTCAAACCCTTTATTATATTATTCTTCTTTTTTGCATTCAAAAACCTTCATTTAAAAGAGTAAAAGATTCACAAAAATTATTATAAAAATTATTAATACCATTAATGAACCAATTAATTATTAATAAAAAAATATTCTCCTCTGTAATTTTTCTTATAGTAAAAAATGTAAACAAAAAAATCTTCTCGTTTTTTTCTCGAGATGCAGCATAAAAATTAAAAACTCATTGAAACTTCCACAATTCAGTGTAATTTTCTAAATTTAAAATTAATAACTACTTGTTTAATTCACTAATTATATATCAGTTTTCTTATTTTTTTAGGAAGTAAGTACGTAAAAAAAATGGTATCTCAGCAATTTCCTAAATTGTTCCTTTTCGTTTTATATGCAATTCTGAGACTGAAAGTTGCTATAGTTTCAAGTCGCAAGCTTCGCAAGATCCTGACAGAGGATATGGTGAATCCAAACGTCATAAGATCAACCCTTATCTGTGCCTCGTCGACATTCAACGACAGAAATTCCTGACATTTTCCTCTTTTCTACGAAAAATAACTTTTTATCGATAATTTCCCCCCTCATATATTGCCAAAAAAGAAACTTTTTGTTCTTGGGAAAAAAGAAAAATACAAAAAAAAAGGTGGGAAAATTTTGTTCCAAATTAAAATTGACAAATATACTCTTTAGTTTTTTATTAACACTGCGTGGTTATTATTTCTTCATTTTTTTTTTTTTTTTTGGAAAAGGAAAAAAAGTGTGAAACAGGTAATAAATTCTAGTGACAGGTAAATAAACATTTTTTTTTTATTTTGAGGGAAATAAATGTGCAGATCTTTAAAAAGCAATAAAGTGCGTGTCTATATAAATGTCACTTTTGTGTATTTTGTTTCCTCACCCTCGCAATACACACACACATACGAATTTTTATTGCAAGTGATAGTGATGTCAATTCGTTAAAATGAAATGCTTGTCTAAATTTGTTGAATATTTTTTTCTTCCTTTTTTTATATTTATATATATAAATGTTTTATGTACTTGATTTATGCTTTCGAGCCTTGATCGTAAAATCGAGAATCTTTGTTCCAGCATTTACCACATTATTTAGAAGACTGAATACGTTAGATGAACGAAACCCAAAAAAGATCCGAAATTTCTTTCAGCGCTGGTGTGATTTTACGATCTTGAATATTTACCCTCTGAGGAGCCACAAACTTATCACACACTGTTTCCTTGTGTTCTCAGACATGTAAAAAATCAAGAAGTCGATCTACATTTTTTGATTTATTGCCGAAACACTTAAAAAAAATCTTCTAAGAAAGTTTCATTTTACATACAATTTGATATTTTTACTTGAATAGAAAACAATTTTTTTTTCGGGTTACCACGGAAATTTGATTCTATTTTTATTTTATTGGTTTATACACCTGTCTTCAGCCTTACATACTTGGCTATACAAGTGTTTCTTACAATTTCTTGCTTTACAAATTTTTCTTACATACAATTCTTAATACTAAGTTTGCGCCTACAGAACGTCTTTCGAAATTAGGAGTACTCGCATTAGCCTGGACTACCCGTCTAATGGGTTTTCTCGCCAGAGGAGAGGGAAACTGTAGAAAACCTTCTCCTGAGTACAACCGGTTTATCGACAGTCGAGTTCTAATGGTGTGTACCGGACAATAATCGACAGTGCACATCATTATACCTCGACGTCAAACCTCCCGCTCAGATTATCTCACATGCCGGAAAAATCCAAGCCAAATGGGCGCGAACCAAGTACCCTTGGTCCTAGAACGTCCGCCAAGCGAGGCATTTATCCGACCGAGCTAATCTGTCGGTTGAAATTTGATTCTATTTTTCCTTCATTTCTGGAGAGAATTTTCATTTTTTCCCCCGATTCTAGAGAAAAATGATTCAAAATAGTTCTGAATAGCAAAAAGTTTTTTTTTTAATAAATCGTTAATTATTATTCTCCTAATTTTACAGGAATTAGTATTTTTAAAAATTTCAAAAATTTTAAATCCTTTGAAAATTAATAATTTATATAAGAATCACTATAACTTCTCCAAAATTATTTTCAAAATTGATGCATAGAATTTTATTAAAATTATATTAAAGCATTTTGAACTCTTCCGAAAAATTGAAATTCATTTGTTTATAATTCCATTTTATGAAATTTTGATTATTTGAAAATTCGGCAAATTAGAAAATAAAAACTTTAAATTATTTCTATAGGAATTCAAAAAAACTTTTTGAAAAAGTTAATTCTTTAAAATTGTTAATTAAAAGTGTGAAAAATTCATTTTTTCGAAAATCAATTATTTCTGAAAATACACTCTATACCTAATACTTTTAATATTAATTTATTATCTGAAATGCTAAAACTTATTTTTAAATTTATTTATATTAGAAAATTGTACAAGAATTCAATTAACTTAAAGACAAAAAAAAATAATTTATGAAAAATAATTGAAGAGCTGAAAAAAATTTAACAGTTAGGTAAATAATTGAATTATTGTGAAGAATTTCATACAAAATTTTTAAAGAATTGAATTTTTTCGAAATGTTCAATTTTAGTGAACAATTTTATAAAAATATTTCTTTAATTGAATTTTGTCGAAGGATTTTAAAGATTTTTATGAAAAAATTGAATTCTTGTCATGAGTATTATAAAAATCCATAAAAATAATTAAATTTCAATAAAAAATTGAAAAGATTTTTTATTTACAACAATAATTAAATTCTGAACAAGAATTTACCAAAATTTGTTTAAATAATTGATTTTTTGCAAAGAATTTTGTTATTTTTGTAAATAATTGAATTTTATTAATATTTCTGAAAATAATTGACATTCTGTGAAGAATTCCGCAAAAAATTTTGAAAATAATTAAATTCAATTTGAATTGTATCGAAAATAATTGAATTCTTATAAAGAAATTTATGAAATAATTGAATTCTTTTGGATAATTTCGTTACAATTTTTAAAAATAATTTAATTTTTCTGAAAAATTTTATTTAATTTTCTTTTTTTTTAATAATTGAATTTACAGAAAGAAACTTTGATTATTTATGAAAATAATTGAATTTTGCAAAGAATTTTATCAAATAATTCAGTTCATTGGAAAAATTTTATTACAATTTTTTTAAATAATTGAATTTTTCCGAAAATTATATTAAAATTGTATTGAAAATAATTGAATTCCCAGGTAGAATTTTGTTATTAATAAACTTACGTTCAATTTTTGTGAAATTTTTTTATAAACTTGTAAATATAACTATGTATTTTGTACACGAGTTTTCGATATTTTTTTTAATAAAAATAATTGGATTCTTGAGATAATAATTGGCTTTTTTTAATAATTGAATTTTTAAAAGAATTTTATTAAAATTCTTGATAATAATTGAATTTTTAGAAAGAATGTTTGATTTTTGTCATGATAATTGAATTCTTTCGACGAATTTTAATAAAATTCTAAAGAATTATTCCATTTTCGAGAAATAATTGAAGTTCTGCAATAAGTTTTATTATTTATGAAAAATTAGAAATGATTCAAAAATTCCTTAAAAGAATTGTTTTATTTAGGAAAATATATTTTTTCCATTCTTCGGATCATTAAATAAAATAATTGTAGATTTAATAGTTTTCCACTACTTTTGTTATAAATTTTCCTAAATTTTACCTGATTTTCCTGACGAAATTCACTTTCCTTGACTTTTTCCAAAAAACCCTAATTTTCCTAATCTGTCGCAAAAAAAATTGAATGAAATTATTTAGAAATTCTCTTTGAATATTTTTGCCAGAAATTCTATAGGAATATTTTTTTTTCTTTTCAACATATTTAAAAGAAATTTCTTGTTTAAAAATTGAGTCTTTTATTCTTATATAAAGGGGAAAAAGAATTGAAATTGATGCGGCAATATGCTTGTTTTGAAAAAGAATGTTTCAGTGCAAAAGGAAAACTAGTGGAAGAAAACATCTCGATAAATGTGCATTCGAGTGGATACATACGAGGGAGATAAAGCCCATCAATATCAAATTTTGTGAAACAAAAAGAAAGCTGTTTTTCTCTTTTTTTCGCAATATGCACGAAAAAAATAGGTATACAAACAATTTATTGAAATGAATGTTGATAAATTTTAATAAATCGAAAAAAAATTTGTCTATTAACAACATTTTTCCATTTTTGTCTATTAACAAAATTTTTCCATTTTTGTCTGTTAACAAAATTTTTCCATTTTTGTCTATTAACAAAATTTTTCCATTTTTGTCTATTAGCAACATTTTTCTTTAGAAAACAAAAAAAATCTGAAAAATTATTAAAATATGTATTTTTTTAGAAGATATGTGTCTTTCTTTGCTTAAATATTCCCAGCAACCCCCCATATATGGTGATAATCGAGAAATGTTGCAAATTTAAAGAAGCAACCACCGCCCATTTTTTCTTTTCCCATTCGTAACACTGGTTGGCTGACCAGTGCTGATCGATCTACTGGTAATTTTTCCCGACACCATTATATACCTGCCTAGGTATGTCCGGAGTTCAAAACTTTTGGACCCCAATGAAACCATTTTTTTCTGTTCTCCATAACAACTGAAATATCTCTTCTCGACTTTTTAAGTTCTTCCACTTTGTTTGTTCAGCCGCTTTTTTACAGTCATCTCTTTTCTGTCTCTCTCTCTTCAATTGTTGTCCTTATGTTTATGACTCTTCTCTACTACTTAAAAATGTCTCCACTAAATACACTCATTTTTATTCCACCCATAAAAAATAAATTCTGCTGACAAACTGTTAAAAATAAATGAAATGATTTGCAAAAAATGACTAATATTAATAATAATAATAATAATAATAATAATTATTATTATTATTACTTTTTTTTATTATTTTTATTACTTTTATTATTATTATTATTATTTTATTAATAATAATAACTAACAACAATAATAATTTAAAAATAATTCACAAAATATTGAAAATAGTATTGTATTTCCAAAATGTTACAAATGATAATAAAATTTATTTAAAAAAAATTTATGTATTAAATTTAAAAATATAATTAATATAAATATATATAAATATATATTATATAAATTTTATGTTTGAGAAAAATACTATCTTAAAAATAATTTATCAACAAAAAAGTAATTAATATGAATCAAGAATACAAAAAAAGAAAAAATTTACAAAAAAATTTAGAAAAACAATACAATTTGCGATATGCTAAAACTAATATAATTTTTAAAAATACTAATTTGTTTAAGACAACAAATTTCATTGAACGAATGAAAAAAATTAAAATATATTTGATCGACAAAAAGAAAATGGAAAAAGTATAAAAAGAAAAATTGTTAATTTGCGAAATTGTTAAAAATAATACAATTTGCAAAAGAATAAAAATATTATAAGTTCCAAAATAATTAATTTCTTTGGTTTAAAAAATTTAATTTATAAAGAAAATATTTGATTTGAAAGAGAATAAAGTGGAAAATTTATGAAATGGAAAATGATTAATTTACAAAAAAAATAAAAATTAACACAACAAATTAAAAAAAAATGCTAAAAATAACACAATTTTCAAAAATATTCATTTAATTGGGAAAAAATAATTTTTCATCGAAAAAAACAATTTAGAAAAAAAGATTAAAAGAACATCAACCAAATGGTTAATTTACAAAAATATTAAAAATAATAATACAAATTTCAAAAAAACAACAATACAATTTCCGAAAATATTAATCTCTGTGAGAAATAAAATTTCATTGAACGAATGAAACACTTTCAAATATTTGATTAAAAAAAGAGAGAAAGAAAAAAAGATAAAATAAAAAAATTATAAAATGAAAAATGGTTAATTTTCAAAAAATTTAAAAGTAGTAAAACAATTTTCGAATTTTGAAAAATAATTCAATTTACAGAAATATTAAGTTCTTCGAGATAAAAATTTCATTGAACGAATGAAAAAATTGAAAATATTTGATAAAAAAACAAAAAATAGAAAATGTAAAAATTGTAAAAAGAAAAATGGTTTATTTCCAAAAAAATTAAAAAATGGTAATACAATTTGCGAATTTCTAAAAATAATACAGTTTACAAAAATATTAATTTCTTTGACATAAAAAAGTTCATTGAACGAATGAAATAATTAAAAATATTTTGATGAAATAAAAAAAGAAAAACTAGAAAATGGAAAAATTATATGTAAAATGAAAAATGGTTTATTTCCGAAAAAGTGAGAAATAGTAATAGAATTTGCGAATTTCTAAAAATAATGCAGTTTACAAAAATATTAATTCCTTTGTCATAAAAAATTTAATTAATAAAGAAAACTAAATATTTGATCGAAAAAAAGGAAAAATGCATGAAAAGAAAAAAAGCAAAAATAGCAATAAAAAATAATTAATTTACAATCTGTTAAAAAATAATCCATTTTTCGAAATACTAAAAATAATATAATTTTGAAAACTATTTTAATTTTTTTTTTTTTTTGAGAATGATACAAATATCTACCTGATGGGAAAAAAAGAAAAAAAAATAATACCTTTCCTTTCAGACTTTGTTTTTCTATTAATGATTGACGTGTGAGAATTCATATTAAGAAGCCAGTCATGTCGTTAAACTAACAGGGACAACTTGGGAGTAATAAAAAATTTTATTGAGTTGACGAAAGTTGCTACTGTTTTTCCTCATAAGGAGAATTTAGTTTGGCCTCGCGGCTCTTTTTTGGCATTTAACGAGTATTCGCGGAATTGCCGAGGACCCATGAGTAAAAATCGCGGTTGCAATCATCACGAGGCTTAATGGGTTCTTAAACTTAGCACATTATGAGGAGTCAAATCGAATATTTTCGGCAAAAAAGAAATTCTTTTTTAATTTCATCAGGAAAAAGAAATTTTATTTTTTTTTCTCTTTCTTTGTAAATTATAAAAGCAAAAACAAAAAGAATTAAGAAGATTTTAATTTCTCAACTATATCTTATGAGTGTAAAAATAATTATATCAAATAGAAAAATTGTAAAATCAACAATATACGTATTTTTTTCATAAAATGTTTATAAAAAAATATTTATATTTATTATTACAATTTTGTTGTTATTATAATTTATTGTTATTATTTTTTAATATAATTTTTATATTTTTTGTTAATTAATTGTTTATTATTACAATACTCTTGTTTATTTCAATTAAGAGTTACAATTTGTTATAATACAACTGCATTTTTATTTTTAATAATTATAATCAATAATACGTAAAGATAAATATTATTTTTTATTATTATTATTGTCACCATCATTATTATTAACATTACTATTATTATTCTAATAGTTACAATCAACAATACGTGAAAATAAATATTATTTTTTAATATTATTGTCACCATCATTATTATTTTCATTACTATTATTATTATTATTATTATTATTATTATTATTATTATTATTATTATTATTATTATTATTATTATTATTGTTAATATTATTATTATCATTATAAATATAAATTATTATTTTTATCATTATAAATTATTATTTTACATGTAATAATTTTTTGTCATTGAAAATACGTCACGATGACGTGACATATTAATAAAAAGTTGTAAACTGCTGTTAATTTCTTTGTAAAAAATAAATTTTCGTTCAAATGGTTAATTCGTAAAAAACGGTTGAGTCGAAGAAAAAAAACTGTTAGTTGAGAGTAAAAAAAATTTTTTTTTCACTACCTGCTTACATTATACAAATGAGAGAAACATTGTAAAACATCCCGTCGCCAGTGTCAGTGTACCATTAAATCGTTAAGTCCTAAAAAATTGACTCTGTAGATCCATAAAAATACTGACCCTAATAATCTTTGACCCCGTCCTACCATAAAAATTGGACAAAAATATAACACAAATGACTATGTTGTGCACTAGTCCCGATTCTGTAATAACGTAATAACAAATATTCCATTTTTTACAGAAGGAAATATTTTAAATACAAAATTATTTAAAATATTTCCTTCTAATCTCAAAGCTGAATTTTTTTCGCAAAATTGTTTATTTTTCTCTTTCTCTCAAAGTATGTAAAGTAGTAAATTTTTTTTCCTTCAAAGTATTTTTTCATTTTTATTAATTCTAATTTAAATCCTAATTAAAGTTTTCGGAATGAAAATGGAAAAAGGGGACCTACTTTTTAATATTAATTATTAAATTTTTGTTGTTGTAATAAGTTGTAATTATTAATACTCTTTATTTATTTTACCGTTCTGTTTTGTTAATATTTTTGTTAACTAAATTGTACACAAATATTTTTTTTGTGTTGTTAATTTTTTTTTCAATAGATTCTTGCCATATTATAATAATTCGACTATTTTCTGAATTTAATCAGTAATTGGTGCGCAGGAGATCGAGCGCAGGAGTGGGGGCAACGCGAGCGAGAGAGAAGTCTCGATACTTCCTTCTCGCACTCATTGTCGTCCCCACTCTAGCGCATGCGCCCGGCGTCTTCACGCTTATTATTTAATTCTCTCGAAATAGAATTTTTCTTTTCTAAATACATAATTGTAAAATAAAAATAATAGTAACCAAAAAGCATTTCTAACTTTTTGGAAGATTTTTTGAAAAAGGTGAAATGAATAAAATAAAAATGAGCTAAAAATAAGTAGCAAACTTAAAATAAAAATATTAGTTTTATATTTGGAAAATTTCTTGAATTTTACGGTTAAATTTTAAATGAAAGGAAAAAAAATTGAATGTTTATTTTTAATGCGGGGAAAAAAGTAAAATAAGCCAATTTTGCATAGACACCTTTCTAGGAACAATTGTAATCCTTGATGCGCACAATTTGCCTGCGGTAGGTATTTTCAAAGTGATGGATCATGAAAGTGATTATCGTGAGAGGAATAAAATACTCTTTGGCAAAAGGATCTATCGACTTCCAGTCACGTATAAATTGCAATTTGCACCGCAACTCATCATGTGTGGCTAATAAAAGCTCTCAATATAAACACTTCGCCCGTTCTTCTTTATCGAATAAATGTATAGTTTTATATTTGAAACTCGATCCTGCATTAAAGTAATGCCGAAACATTCGTAACTCGTTTCAATTACATGTGAATTAAATCAAGAGGAATTTTTTTTTTACTCTAGTGAAGATAAAATTAAAATACATTGCATTGAGAATATTCACCACCTGTTAATTTTAATTCTAATTAATTTATTTCTTTACAAACACCATCTTGCACTAGTTCGTAGCCATAATGATTCTAAATTTAACTAACATTTTTTTTCAACGAATCAATTTCTATTTAAATAATGTATAATTTAAAAATTTGTGACTCAATTACAAGGCAAAAAAAGGAGAATATTTAATAAAATGTGACGTAATAAATAAATACTTATTACTTTATGTTTTATTAAATATTCTCCTTTTCTTGCTTTGTAATTGAGTCACAAATTTTTAAATTACTTTCTGAAGACGTCTTTTTTATATTTCGACAATATTTCATTAGCACGGAGAATTTTTTTATGGGCACAGCTCTAGGCAAAGCATCTTGTGAGCGAAGGAAAAAAAGAAGTAAACAATGTAGGGAAAATATTTTTATGATTCAAAAATCGAATTTCATTTCTATTGCCAAACAGATGTAGTGGTTTGAAAATTAGTCAAAATTGAAAAGGGCGTATCCATCGGAGTTACTTTTTTTCTTTAACCCCAAGTCAAAAAGTGTATTGTCGATTAGATTTAATGTTCCAAAGCCTCATCGAAAACAGCAGGTACTGCTCTATAAAAAAGGAAAATAAAAAAAAGTGTGGTTAAAATGAGACGTGCGTAGATTGGAAAATCGACCCCTATCTTGAGCAGGGTTGCCACAAAATTTTAATTTTATCCTGATTTTTTAACAAAGTTTTGTATTTTCAAATCTATTTGCTTACGAAAACGACAAATAATTTCAAAAAAATAAATTCAATTAAACATTTTCAAAAAAATTAATTTTACTGAATTGTTAGGAAAAACTAAAAAGTATGAAAAATTCAAATTATCAAAAATTTTCATTTCAGACATTTTAAAAATTCAATTATTTCTAAAAATTCATTCTATATATAATGCTTTTAATATTAAATTATTATCTACAATTTAAAATGAAATTTATTTCTAAATTAATTTTTATTAGAAAATTCTACGAGATTTTAATTATTTCAAAACTAAAATAAATAATTTTTTGCAAATAATAGAATTAGATGTTTCTTAAAATTAAATACTCATTAACAATTTTATCAAAAAATTTTTAAATAATTAAATATCTCTGACGTACTTTAATGAAATTTTTAAAAATATTTACAGTTTTCAAAAGATAATTGAAATTATGCTAAAAATTTTTATACTTTGGAAAATAATTAAATTGCTAAAAAGAATTTTATTCTTTTTATTAAAATAATTAAATTACATAAAAGAATTACATAAAAAATTTGAATACATTTTTTAAAGAAAATGTATGTCAATTTTTTTTTAAATAATTGAATAGGAAATATTTATAAATTTATTAATTTAATATGAAATTTTTATTATGAATTTTTATTATTTATGAAAATAATTTAATATTCGACTATTAAAAATATTGAGTTAAGAATAATTTTTGAAAATAATTGAATTTATCCAAAGAATTTTGTTACTTTAGAATATAATAATTGAATTTTTGTTATAAATATTACTTATTTATTAAAATATCTAAATTTTGCAAAGAATTTTATTTATTTTTCTGTAAATCATTGAATTTCTAAAAAGAATTTCGATTTTTGTAAAAATAATTGAATTCTTTCAACGAGTTTTAATAAAATATTTTAGAATTAATTACATTGTTCGAGAAATATTTAAAAATCTGAACTAATGTTTTATGGTTTAAAAAAAACTGAAAACAATAAAATTTCTGTACAGAATTTTAATATTTGTGGAAATAATTAAATTACTGCAACGAAATTTATAAAAAATTCATAAAGAAATAAATTCCTGTAAATTATTTATTATTTATAAAATCACTTAAATGTTTTTTGTAGAATTATATTAAACTTTTTCTTAAAAAATTCAATTCTTTTGGAAAATTTTTGTATTTATAAAAATAATGGAAATTGTGAAGAGAATTTTTTTGAATTTTTCACCGAAATTGAATTTTTCGGAAAAATTTTATAACTTTAAAAAATAATTGAATTTTTTGTTTGTTAAATATTGGTTATTTGTAAAAATCATTGGATTTTGTAAAGAATTTTATTAAATATCCTGTAAATAATCAAATATCTGGATTTAATTATAATATTTATCCCTATAATATTGAATTCTTTGGACAAATTTTAATGAAATTAAAAACAAAATTTTAAATGTAATTGAATTTTTGAAATTAAGTTCTCCACAATTGAATTTGTTTCAGTGTTTTTAACTATAAAATTCTTTTATATATCTAAATAAATTAATTAAACATTTATTAACAAAATTATCTATTTACAGAAGAATTTCAATTATTAAAATTTATCAAAAATCTAAATTCTTTAAAATTTTTAATCAAATTCATTAAAAATTGAAATTTTGTAAAATTTTAAAATGAAATCTTTTAAAATTCGTCTATTTTTGAAACTTTTAAATCCATCTCTTTTAAAATTCATTTAATTTTGAAATATTTCAGTAAAATTGTTCATGAAATAATTTCGGAGCAATAATTTTATGACAGTTCTTGAAAAATAAAGTTATTTAAAAAGAAATTATTGTCAAAAATGGAAAAAATTGAATGTTTCATATTAGAATTTGTGGCAATTTCATAGTTTATGAGGCAAACAAAAAGTGCACCAAGTTTCAGTATTTTCCAATGAATTCTAAAAATTAAATTTTTTCCAGTACCTTCAATAAAAATACCTAACTTTTCCCTGATTTTTCTGACTTGTGACAACCCTGAATTGGCACTAATCGACAAAAAAAAATTAATTATACGATATAAGTAAATAAATAAATAAATAAAAATCAACAAACAGACAAAATAGTTGCAATTCGATGTTAAATTTTGATCCAATCTTTAAACTAATCTTAACCTGTTGTAAGTAATTCCTACCATTTTTACATTTATCTCCACATTTAATATAATAAATTACAGCGGCGGCTTTTAAAAAAATACTTTACAATGGGAAAATTTACCAAGCACAATGCCTTCATCGTGTGCGAGCAAAAATAAAATCTGAATAATTTGTCATTTGTTTCAGGAAACGAGGACGTCCAAAAGCGGGTGAGTACTTGGATTTATTAACGTAATTAAAGAACACTTTAAACGCACTGCTGAATCACGTAATTATGCAAAGTACGAAAAATAACATTGTCTCGCATTCAATTAGACTGGGAAAAGAAATCATCTTGTAAATTGTCGCGATTACGAGACGCATTAGAAAAGATTGTTTAATATTTACTGCCAAGTAAAAAAAAGGTAAACACACGAAAAATAAACAGGAAATTAGTTTTCAAGGACCCCCAAAGTCATCAGTTCGAGGAGGGAGGTCCTTAATCACTAATCATTAATTTAAATCCTTAAACACTATGTTAATTAATTGCCTAAACACTAATTTCTAGAATTATTAGTCATACGAAAAAAAACCTTTAACTGGAACAGCAATAACTTTCGCTAAAATAGCGAAATTATTCGTTGCAATAACTAAAATTTCGCTAATATAGTAAAATTTGTAGTTGTTGCAGGTGAAGATTTTTTTTCGTGCAGTGTAGAAATAATACCCCCACCAGTAATAAGTCAGGGGAAAATAAAAACAAATAAAATAAATAAAAAGGGAAGGGCCCTTTTAAAAATAGTGGGGGTATTAATTTTTATTTTATAGCGTAGTGAGGCGCATCTTGTAACAATTCGAACAAAAGAAAAGCACTTGTGCTTAAATTCCAAATTTTTCCCTACAAATTTTTCGAAAACATAATTTACGTTCATAAAAAATATTATTTACTGTTTAAAACACAATTTTTCTCTCTCTAGCTCATATAATTTTCTGTCCTACTTGATATTATCGCAATTGCATATCTTGTTTGGAACGTGGATGTATCACTTTGATGAAAATCAGTTATGATACGCATCGCAAAATATATTGCTCGTTAGTGATTCATTAAAGATCGAGTGGTAATTTCAAAAAAAAAAAAAAAAAAAAAAATGAAGAGAGAGATGTTGTAAATAAATTAACGGCATAAGAAAAGAAAGGTGGGGGGAAATGGACGGAAGCCAATTGGCTAGAAAACATTCCCATGATTTCTCGTTTCTAATATTTATTCGCCTGTAACTGAACGTTAAAATGGTATTCGTTTAATGGCCTCACCACTCGAATGAATCCGTAGAAATAGTCTCATTGCGCAATTGCAAAAGAAATGAATTTTATTATATTGCTTTTCTATTTCCTCAACTGCGTTATGTTTTAGAACTAATTTCTTCAATGAATGAACGCAAAAATGTATTTTTCTTTTAGAAAAAAAATTATATATACATAATTCTCTTCTTTTTTTCAAACATACTTTCTTGAGAAAAAATAAATTCAAATTTTTCAGACAATTATTGTCAATAAGAAATAATATCATAACTTTTAGAATAAGTAACAAAGAATATTTTTTCTGATAGGATAGATCTCGTATGGTACGCAAAAGCGCATGCGCCGGAGTGGGGGTAATGAGAGCAAGAGAGAAGTCTCGATACTTCCTTCTCGCACTCATTACTCCCCAAGCGCATGCGCCCAGCGCGTCATTTATGAATTTTTCCCACAATACGCTATAAATAGAAAATAATCTAAATTTACTGCCTCTTTTTTTCAAAACTAAAAACATTTTTGTAGTACCCGCAGTCGTGATTTGAATCTTAAGAGGAAAATTCAGTCTGAGAGAAATAACAAAAGTTAAAAGATTGTCGAGAATTTCAAAATAATGTCAAAGAATACAAAGGAGAGTTGGGAGAGTAAAAGCAATTGAATTCTGAGCACACATGCGAAGAGGATGGCTATTTATATATGTATATATAAAAGCGACCAAAAGTTTCAAAGTCTCCCTCCGATTTTTTAAAGTGTCGAAACAGAAATTTCAAATATAGAAAAACAAGAAAAGCGAGCATTGTGAAATTGATCCACAAGGGTCGTCTCCTATAGAGAGGAATAAATATTCTTCGAAATTAAAATTAAAAAACGAAAAGAGAAAATGAAAAAATGATTGTAATTTTCAGGAGAAATTATTTGGTTAAAATTAAAAAAAAAAAAAAATGTTGTGGATTCAGATTTGCGGAATAGTGAGAAAGTAGTGTTAGAAAAGAGAATGCGACAAAAGAAGAGAGAGAGGGGACATTCGGAAAAGTGAGAAAGAGAGGAGAAAGCATGAAAGAGTATATATACATGTATTGGCAACAGCCTCCAGTAGGACCTAAAAGACACGCGAGTAGGTTCTTTTACGATGTCATGATCTTCCCGTCGGCAGAAGCATTCACACAGAAAAGTTTCTCGTCTCATAAAAATTTGCCAATCGTCAATTCTCTCTCTCTTTCTCTTTTTCTCCCAAACAATCTACTCTCTCTCTCTCTCTCTCTCTCTCTCTCTTCTTTTTTTCCCTTCAAAGAAGAATTTGACGAATTCGTGATAAATTTAAAGCTCACGAATCATTTTACTATGACATTAACCAAAAAAAAAAGACTGTGAATCATTTTTTGTTCGATACTAGAATTAACGAAATGATGATGATGATGATGATAATAAGTTCGTTTCTGACTTTTATATCATACAAACATAGGCCATAAAAAACATTTACGACTTTTTTCCAGTTTGGCTCGCGGCTAGTCATTGTGAATATATAAATACAACACCCGAATCCAGAATCAAAAGCCGGTTTTTTTCGTACTTAAAAGAAAAAAGTAAAGAATTCAAGTGTCTCTCCTTTTGTCGTAAGAGTTGTTCTGATTAATTTTATAGCGTCCAATAATAACAGGAGAAAAAGAGAGAGAGAGAAAGAAAAAGTGTGTTGGTAACAAAACTGGGAGATGATTTATAACATCCGATGATGCTCTGCATTTATATGTAAGAGAAGTTCATGAACTTGAGGATATAAATTTTTTATGGCGAGAAACGGAAATTTAATTGCAGAAGCAATTTTTCTTGGATTGAAGGGAAATTTTTTCGATAAATACCTTTTCATGCGAGTTAAAAGCATTTTGAGTGAAGATCCGGTGAAATTTTCCACGAAGATGATACGGAAATTAGGGATTATGAATGCAAGAAATTAGAAGGTAATGTTGGTGAGCGTGACGCTCCGGACAGGAGAATTTCGTGATGAGAATAAGCGCGAGTGTGGGAGAGAGATCATGGGGAGAGAAAATACCAGAGAGAGAGAGAGAAATATCTAAGATATCTAAGATGAAAGAGCTATGGAGCAAAGGAGAAGATTGACTGACAAATGAAAATTTTAGAATCTTGCCTCGACAGGGCCAGGAATGGAGTTTTTAGCTCTTGCCCCCTCTTTTAACCCGGATGGCGCCAAGACTTTCTGCACTACAGGGGCACAATTTGAACCAATTCTGCACAAATTGAAGCAAAACAGACTTTTTAGGCTCCAGCCCCTTTTTTGACCAGGTTCGCGCCAAGATTGTCGTTTTTCAGCAAAACGAGAGGAAAAAGAGAAGGAAAATCGAAAATAGGTTGAGAAGAAACACTTTTTGATTTTCCAAATAAAAATAAACACGAACCCATTCGATTTTCTTCATTTTTGAACCATGGCGAAGTGTCGAAAGAGAAAAAACAAATTTTTTCCCTATTTGCTCACTATTGGCAAAAAATTTCGTAGAAAGGAAAAAAAGATTGGTTTTCATTTTCAAATGGTTCGCCATACTTCGAAAATTTACTCTTCTTCCCATGGTTTGCTCACGATTCAAAATTTTGACAAAAAAACTAAAAATATTTTTAAAAAAACTTTTTTTCTTCTCGCCATGATTTGCCCATGGTTGAAAAATAAATTTTTTGTACTAACTTCGCAGTTGATTTAACGAAAAACTAATATTTGCTATCGCTGTGTAAAGAGCAACAAATTGGAAAAAAGGTAAAAAAAGTAGTTAAGCTAAATTAGGAACTTTTTACGACAGTTCCCTTTTTCAACCAAGTTTGCCCCAGGTTAGCAAATTTTTACTGTAGAAGTGTAATTAAAGAAGCAAAGTAGACGCAAGAAGAAATATTATTATGATTTTATTACATAAATATACGTAATAAACAGTTTGGGTCAGGAGATTTTTACTTCTTTCCCTTTGTCTACCAAGTTGGCGCCAGGAATTGGCCAGGACAACGAACATTCAAGAAACGTAAACATTTCAAGAAGCGTAAAAATAGGCAAAATAGAAAAAATCTAAAATAAGCAAAGTAGATCAGGACTTTTTAGCCTTAGTTCCAGTTTGCTACCAAGTTTGCCCCAGGACTCGGCAAGGACAGCAAATATCTTGACAAAACGCGTAAAAAAAGATGAAGTACAAAATAGAAAAATAAGAAATAATACGAGTAGATCAGACATTTTTACTCCCACCCTTTTTTTAAGACAACTTGATGCCAGGATTTGGCCAGGACAGCAAATATCTTTACAAAAGGCTATACATTATCTTTAAAAGGAGATGAAATGTGAAAAGGAAAAATAAAGAGTAAACAAAGTAGATAAGAAATTTTACATTCAGTCCTTTTTTTAAACAAGCTTAACGCCAGGACTTCGCCAGGATAACGAATATCTTTACAAAAAGCTACATTTCAGCCTTAAATGGAGATAAAATATAAAAAGGAATAATGAAGAATAAACAAAGTAGATCAGAAATTTCCACTCCGACACTTTTTTGAAACCAACTTGGTGCCAGGATTTGGCCAGGACAGCAAATATCTTTACAAAAGGCTATACATTATCTTTAAAAGGAGATGAAATGTGAAAAGGAAAAATAAAGAGTAAACAAAGTAGATAAGAAATTTTACTCTCTGTCCTTTTTTTTAAACAAGCTTGACGCCAGGACTTGGCCAGGATAACGAATATCTTAAAAAAACGTAAAAGTACATGCAAAACAAAAATGTAAACAAAAAACACTGAATATAAAAAAGGAAGCGAAAGGTAGAAAGAAAAACCCAAACAAAGATGACAAAATAATAAAAGTACCCATAACAGATACTTGCGAAAAACTAGATGAGCATAATACACAACTGAAGAATGTGAGAGAGAAATATAATAAGTACTTGAAGGGGAAAAAGGAAACACAAAGATAAATAGAAGTGAGAGAAAAAATAAATGAAAGATAGAAGAACAGAGTTAAAAGATTGAAGAAAAAGAAATAGAAAAAAGAAGTAAAGGAGAAGAAGGAGAAGTAGAAATAGAAGAAGAAGAAGAAGAAGAGTTGGGTGATTGAAGAGAGAGAAGGATGGTGATTAGAATGAGAGAGTTGCAAAATCGAAGAAAGAGAAAAGAGAGAGGTATATGTGCAGAAAGAATTGGAGATATTCTGTGGGATAGAGTGAGAATATCTTTGGGAAAAGAGAAAGAGAGAGAGAGAGAGAAAAAGAGAGAGAAAAAGGGAGAGAAAGAGAGAGAGACAAAGAGAGAGAAAAAGGGAGAGAAAGAGAGAGAGAATATCTTGAGGGAAAAAGAGAGAAAGAGAATATCTTGAGGTGAAGAAAGAGAGAGAGAGTATCTGAAGAGAAAGAGAGAGACGAATCGAAAAGAGAGATAGCAGACGAAAAAGTAAGATACGAAACGAGAAGGAGAGAGAATGAAGGAGGGAAGAAGAGAGAAGATTGGGAAGAAAAGTGAGAGAGTATTGAGAAACTGAGTGAGAGCGAGAGACGTCGGGAGTGAGATGGAATTCGTAGAGAAAGAGGGAAAGCGATAGACCCATTCATCTTGGCGCGCCTAGCCTGTACGGGATTGGCTGTGGGTGAGTGAGGCCGTCTCTTGATTGGCCGGTTCTGTTTACCAGCTGTGTCGGATTCAGGAGAGGGAGTCGAGAGACAAGCGGCGCCATTATTGTAAGGGGTTACATTTAGCTGGCTGTGGTGTGTAGTACGCGGCGTTCGGGATAGGGGGCTATAGTACCCTCATGCATGGCCCATAAAGGATTCGTCGACTATCCGAGAAGTACGCAAGAAACAGCTTCTAACACCTGACAGGCCACGCTCCTCCTGGTCTCGTGGGCAGCCCAATTTTCTGGGGCAGCGGATCAGCTGTCGGGGCCCCGTCGCGCACCATATTCAAAAGATAGAAAATATAAACAAAAATTCACCCCTTTCTATAATCCTTTATTTTGGAATAGGAGGAAAATTGTTTTTCGCCTCCCTCGTTATCGTGGTGTGGTGTGCGAGTTGCGTAAGTGGCAATAAAAGTGAGGGTAAAGCACCGATAAAAGTCGGTGAAGAAAGAGGGGCGAGGAGGTGGTCGTGAGGGAAGGGGAGGAAGTGCGTAGAGCGTGGAAAAGCGGAATACGAAATTGGCCTCGTGGTCCGTGCGGAAGGTGCGCTCTCTCACTCTTTCTTACCCGCGGGGAAAAAAAGGTGCATGATGTGCGGGACCAATATGGTGTTACAGTTGGTGGACTGTTGTGACCAGTGCGGGTGTTGACTGTCCACGGAGGGACGCGCGCTGGCGGCGGCGATATGAGTTCGAAATTCATAATCGATAGTATGCTACCAAAGTATCATCAACAATTTCATCATCAACAGTTGTTCTCAAGCGCGAATCCCAGCTCAGTTCAGGCCTGTTCATCAAGTCCAGTTTCAAGTTTAGAGTCGAGTTTGTCAGCGGCGGCTGTTGCGGCAGCGGCTGTTAATTACGCTCAACACAATTCCCCGAGTCCGACGGGCTCGAGTCCCCAGCACTCAGGAAGTTCGGCCTCCACCTCACCGGCGGCGCGCGCCACCTCCAGTATGTACCCCTACGTATCAGCGGCTGCGGCCCATCATCATCATCAACAACAACAGGCGGTTGCGGCCGCCGCATTTGGGGCCACATCGGGCATGGTCCCAGGCTTCGGCTCATCGGCGGCGTCGAGCGCTGCACTAGCGGCTGCAGCGGCCGTCGACGCTGCCACCACTGGCGACAAGTCCTGCAGGTACACCGCGAGTCTCACGGGTAACGTTGCACCATCCGCCAACGATCCCATGGTTAATTACACATTGGGCCATCATCATCAGAATGGAGCCACCCCCGGAGGACTTGTTTCTTCAGCATCGGCGTCCTCCGCCGTTTCAGCAGCCTCAGCATCAATGGCGGCCGCTGCACAATTCTATCATCAAGCGGCCGCTGCTTCAGCTGTCGTCGATCCTCTAGCCTCTTGTCAACAACCCACCACCGGACAACCAGGAATTCCCGAGATACCCCGTTATCCATGGATGTCCATCACCGGTGAGTTGCTTTCTGCATATTCCAACACTCGCATGCTTCTTGTTCTCATTTTAATCTTAATCCTTAACCCTTAGTCTTTACTTATATCCTAATATTTACTAAAACCCACACCGTTCTTCATAGCATTCTTCATAGTAAATTAGCATCAATTTTCTTTTAGTTTTTTTCAGATCAATTTAGATCAATTTCGTTGATGCTGAAAATAGAGATCAACTTTTGTTCTTTTTGATAGCAGTTTGTTGCAATTTGATTCTATTAAGTTAACAGTGTGCCAAAACCTAAGTACAGAATATATTAAGAATAGATACAAACAGGGACCAAAACATCTCGTATTATTCAGAATGTACCTAAGACTTAAGAAGACAAAAGCCTTCTTAAGTATTAGCGGATTAGTGTTAAAAGACTAACTGAAAAATGCACAAAATTTGGATGCTAAACCTAATTGTTAATTAGGGTACCCTAAGTACAAGTAACACTAGGAAACTCCCAAATATTGCAACAAATTCAATACTAAACCTAGAATCATTAATTAGGGTACCCTAAATACAAGTAACACTAAGAAACTTCTAAATATTGCAACAAATTCGATACTGAACGTAGAATCATTAATTAGGGTAGCCCAAAATACAAGTAACACTAGAATACTCCCAAATAATGCATCAAATTAGATACTAAACCTAGAATCATTAATTAGGGTACCCCAAAATATAAGTGACACTAGAATACTCCCAAATATTGCAACAAATTCGATACTAAACCTAGAATCATTAATTAGGGTACCCTAAACACAAGTAACACTAGGATAATCCCAAATATTGCAACAAATTCAATACTAAACCTAGAATCATTAATTAGGGTACCCCAAAATACAAGTAACACTAGAATACTCCCAAATATTGCAACAAATTCGATACTAAACCTAGAATCATTAATTAGGGTACCCTAAATACAAGTAACACTAAGAAACTTCTAAATATTGCAACAAATTCGATACTAAACCTAGAATCATTAATTAGGGTACCCAAAATACAAGTAACACTAGAATACTCCCAAATAATGCATCAAATTAGATACTAAACCTAGAATCATTAATTAGGGTACCCTAAATACAAGTAACACTAGGAAACTCCTAAATATTGCAACAAATTCAATACTAAACCTAAAATTATTAATTAGGGTGCCCTAAGAACTAGCAACATTAGGATGCCCCAAATGTCCTGAAGTCCGACGATTCTTTGTGATTTGGATACGTACCCAAGATATTCGTAGTCTGAAGGTATCCTGATTTCAAAAATCTTCGGATAGCGTCGCAAAATGCTAAAAAAACACAATATCCTATGCTGTAAGAAAAGTTAAAGATTGATGTGTACTGCATACCGAATCTAATGGTCTCAGAACATTCAAGATGGTATTTAGATGTTTAATTTACTGTTTAATTTGCTACTCTAGAAATTAGTGCATCTGTAGAAAAGAAGTTCTTCGTGTCCAGTTTGTTGTTGTAAAAGATATTCTTCGTATCCTTGTATATTTCTTAGAGAGTAGTCAACTTCTAGCTGGCTTCTAGTCAGATTATAACTAGGTTGTAGTTCGTTTGTAGCTAAGTTATAGTGAGTTTGAAGTTGGTTTGTAACCAGCTTGAAGTTGACTTGTAACTATTTTTTAGTTGACTTGTAACTATTTTGTAGTTGACTTGTAACTATTTTTTAGTTGACTTGTAACTATTTTGTAGTTGACTTGTAACAAACTTATAATTTACTTGCAACTATCTTTTAATTGACTTACTTGATCTTTTAATTTCCTTGTAGCAAGAAAGTAACCAACTTTTTTAACGTTTCATTAAAATTACAACTGCCCCTATTGTTTCTTATCAATAGCACCCCCCCCCCTCTAAGAAGACGGAGGGTCATTCTTCTAAACTACCAACATTGCCCCAATAATAACCCAAATTCTTCGTCTGCTCTTGCTCCAAAGATAAAAATAAAAATACAATGCAATAATAAGTTCATGTACCATATGAGAACATTCGCACCCCTTAGTATCAAAACATTCAAATGTCTACATTCCGTCTACGACAATCAATGTTCAAACCTTTCAAATACCCCCCCCCCTCTCTTTCTCTAAATCCTCCTTCACTATATTTTATCAAATTATTATTTTTTTCAGATTACAGATTATAGTCTGTAAAATTAAATAAGCAAGATAAGAAACTATTCAATACTTTCAATTATTATTTTTTTGTTTTTTTTGTTTGTTTTTAAATATAGAAAATTAAATACAAAATTCATTTGTTCTGTTAAAAATATTGAATATCAGGAATATGATTGTGCCAGACGTGAATGACGCATTTGCGAAGCTACCATGGCGGAGCAACAACCACAATGTTTTTTATGTTTCCAACGAAACTCTTGAGTTTGAGTTCTCTAACGGCAGTAAACCATTCCATCTTCAGGACTTACTATCTGAGACTATAAAATGTTTTTAGCTTTCATCTTAAAGAAAAAAAAGAACCCTCTGCTCCCCCCTTCTTCTTCTTCTTCAATATTATTATTTAATCTTGGAAAACTATTATATCTTGGATGTAAAAAAATAATTATCTTTCAAAAAATACTAAAGGTTGGGGTTTATGAAGTAAAATTGCTTTCTGGCATTGGGGGGATTTATTGCATTTTAATCATTAATGGGGGGAAAATAATCGGTTTTTTTTTGTTTTGTATTCATTAGTATTTGTAATTCATTCATTTGGAGCAAATTTTGGGGCAAATTAAATAAATAGCGATGAGAGTAATTTGAAGATTTTTTTAGTGAAATAATTTTAAACCTCTGGCAGTAATAGAATACTATATTGTCTCTTGGTTTTTGCCGAATATTTTGGAATGTACTCAAAATATACAAGAGTTCCTTGGAATTATATGCTTTAATGATAATACAAGGCTGTGCTAAAAATATTATTTTGACATAATACAGTTTATCGAAAATATCTTCGCTTAGATAATTTATTGAACTCAAATTCTTGAATACTTCTTTATACAAAAAATAATAAATTAATATTTATTATTATTATTATTATTATTATTGTTTAAAGATTTGCTTTTTCTTTGTTAAAATTGATAATTTTCAAACAACAAAAAGTGACCTAAAGTTTTCAATTCTTTCATCATTCAATGTAGAAATTATTTGTGTTCATACAAAATAACACTGTCTTACAATAAATTGGAAAAATATTTCCTCAGGCAAAAAAAAACTTTTTAGTGTTTAACTAAAAGAAAAAATGAAAAAATTAAAAAATAATTAAAAATAATTTAAGATAAAACATCTTTTTCTCCATCTTGGGAAATAAGCAAACATCTCTTCTATTTATCATCCGTCCGACGGCAAATGTCGTCGGTCCATGAAACTTCAACGAATAAATTACACAATTTCTTTCCAACATATTTGAGAATTATGTGAAACATTCTTCAACTTCCTAATTGTTGTTTCGCAAAAACAAAACAGCATAGTTCAATACAAATTCTTTGGAGAATTTTATTTAAATTTTGCTTTAAGATATCGCGTATACGGAGGAGAGATGCGAAATTTTGCCGACGGTATTTCACTTCTTTTTTTTCTCTCTCTCTCTGCTTTCTCGCATAACATTAAAATGGACAATAAATAATTTCTAGTATAGTTAGAAAATAATTATAATAATTCTTTTAAATTAATTAACACTAATTATCAATGCGAATAAATAATCTATGAAAACAAATCGAGACAATAAATTAAGAATTTCAATTGGCATTTAACAATAGCAATAAAAGTAATCGTTTAACAATTATTATACAGTAACAATACAAATACAACAATGCTAACTGTAATGCTAATAATAATCGCAATACTAACAATATTTTTTATTTACTTTTTCACCTATTGTGCTGGTAATAATTATAAAAATAATATGGAAGAAAAAATAATCCTACTGATTAATTTACTAATTTTCGTTTCTATAATAGTTAATAACTAAGATTATTGTTATTATTATTATCATTTTAATGATTATTTTAATTGTAATTCATATTTTACGTTAATTGTATTTATTGTAAATATAATAATAATTACAATAGTAATAATAATAATAATAATAATAATAATAATAATAATAATAATAATAATAATAATAATAATAATAATAATAATAATAATAATAATAATAATAATCATAATAATAACAATAATAATAATATTAATAATAATCATAATAATTTTTATTATAAGTACTATAATTATTATAATAATTGTAATTCTTTTTTAATTTAATTTAATTTATTATTATTATTATTATATATTCTTATTATTTTTACTACATTTATTGTCTTGATTTATTTACTTCTTTATTTTTAAATAAAGAAATAAATAATTTTCATTATTTTTGTTATTATTACAATAACAATAATTATTAATAGATATTCTTATTATTTTTACTACATTTATTGTCTTAATTTATTTATTAATTTATTTTTGAATAAATAAATAAACAATTTTTATTATTTTTGTTATTATTACAATAATAATAATTATTAATAGATATTCTTATTATTTTTACTACATTTATTGTCTTAATTTATTTATTAATTTATTTTTGAATAAATAAATAAATAATTTTCATTATTTTTGTTATTATTGTTTCTAAAAACATTGTAATTATTTTATTAATGACATTGACTTTAAGTTAATTTAGTTGATATATCATTTTTTGTGTTACCACCCGCGTGAATATCAAATAAACAAAAATAAAAAAATATTAAATAATTAATGAAGACTAGGAAACAAATTATTATTTTTATTGAAAATATACAAAAATCTAGTAATATTTTTGATTATTATACTACTATTAGTACAAAAATAATTAACATGGCAGTGACTAATAAATAATAATATAATAATAATGATTATAATTTATATATAAAGAGATTATAAATATAATATAATTATATAAATTAAGTAAATAAATAATAAATTATATAAATATAAATTTCTACAAAAATTTTATGTAGAAATTCATTCAATATATAAGAAATTCATAAAATAAATTAATAAATAAATATTTAAATTAGCTTAGTTTATCGATAAATAAATGAAATAGACTTTTATACAAGTTGAATGTATGTATGTTGGTAAATTTTAATAAATTTACATATAAAATACATGTAATTTGTATAAAGAATTGTAGTAATTCGTGAAAGTACTTGTAAACCTTATATGTAAACTTAATAATAGGTGAGCAACAATAAGTATAAAAATAATTCTTACAATAAATATGGTAATAACAAGTTACTCACTATAATTATAACAATGCAAAAACATACTGTAATTATACAAATAAGAAAGTATATTGTAATTATAGAATTAAAGAGTGAAATATAATTATAACAGTAATAGACAATTATAACAATAATATATAATTAGAATTATAAATTATAAATAAATAATTGTATATTATAAATGAATAAATAATTACAATTATAAATTATAAATAAATAAACAATTAGAATTGTATATTATAAATGATTAAATCATTACAATTGTAAATTATGAATAAATAAATAATTAAAATTGTAAATTATAAAGAATTATCTAACTATACACGAGAAAAACATTTAATTGGAACACTTTCGCTAAAATAGCGAAGTACTCGTTGCAATAACTAAAAATTTCGCTAATGTAGTGAAATTTGTAGTTGTTCCAGCTGAAGATTTTTTTTCGTGTAAAGATTTTATAAAGAAATATATAGTTACATAGAAAAAATGTACAGAAATATAAAATTATTATTGTGGATTATAAAAAAAAAATTAAATACCTAAATTGTAAAGAAATAAATCATTATAATTGTAAATAAAAATGTGAAAAACGAAATTTTGCCCAAGGCGGCGAGGTAAGGAGTAAAAATCAATAGCAAAATTGTAAATAATAAATAATATTAATTATACTAACAGTAAACAAATTTATAAAAATATTTTCTCTACAAAATTGTTTAGTTAATTTCTATTCACAATGACAGGAATTTTTGGTACATGAACATAAAATTATAATTAATTATGTAATTTAAAGTTACATAATAGTGGAAATTTTTCGTCCATTAATTAATATTAACCAATATTGATAATTAGTGTTAAAGCTGTTAAAAATGTGTAAATGATGAATTTATAATTTTAAAATTATATATTTTAAGTTATAAATTTAAAACTATATGTTTTATGCTATAAATTAAAATTTATAATTTAAAATTTATAAATTAAAATTTATAATTTAAAATTTATAAATTAAAATTTATAAATTAAAATTAATAAATTAAAATTTATATATTTAAATTTATAAATGATAACTTTCGATATGTTATCGATTATTATAACCATAACGAAGATGTTAATTATTCGATTTATTTGAAAATACAATATGGTGAATTCGATTATTAATCATATAATTTTGAGCTCAAGATTTATTACAATTTGGTCCATTTTGATAAAAAGATAATAATCTACGTATTTAATTATGACGCCGGTAATTATGGGAGTCAGAATTTTAGCGGCGGGTCTGGTATGCAAATAATTCTTCGCAGTGTACTTGCTATCGCCAAGTTATGCCATTTGAATTTTCATATTAACCTGTTACGTAGGTTACGTTCATTGCTATTTTTTCCCACTGTCTTTACAAGACTTGAATATATATATAGATAAATATACATATATACCCTTTTTATATATAGACATATACTTATTATATTTCCAGTCAATGTTGCTGACATTCTCGTATGTATTATTTTAAAAGAAACGAAAAATTCCATTCCAGAGTTTGTTGAATGTTTTTATTTTATTGTACAGTGACAAAAATTATTTCACTTCTTCTTCAATATCATGTTTTATTATTTTTTTCCACGATTTTTACAATTTTATTGATTTATTATTATAGTAGAATTATTGCCTCAATGTTTCGTTCGTTTAGTTTCGAAAAATTAGGCACTTTTCATAAAGTAAATAAAAATTTTACTGTGTTGAGTAATAAAATGACGTAGCTTAGTGGTTAGTGTTCTTGACTTCAAGTTCATGGGTATTGCGTTCGATTCTCTCCATTTTGTTTTGAAATTTTTTTTTCCTGATAATTTATAATATTATATTTATAATACAACGTATAATTTCGAAGAAAATTGAAGTGTTCAAATATTTGTTGTTTCTGTATTTTAATTTTTTGTCGTAAATTTTATTAAAATTACAAAATTATATGTTTTAATATTTTTCTATAATTTTTCGATAATTAAAATCAAGTGCTTTCTGCAATTTTTTTCCTCTATTTTGATAGCAGAAAAGAATAGAAATATAAATAAATAAAACTGAATATTCAAAAAGTAAAAATGTACATTTGCAGTAGAAATATTTCAACTTTTGAATGGAAAATCAATGTTGACGTGAAATCTAAAAAAAGAAACGACACCATTAAGTTTCTAAGAATAGTAAAATTTCCTTTGTTTTTATTGAAAAAAAAAATCCTTTTGTCCACTTTGTCGGAAAAAAAAATTCTTAAACAAAAAGCACAATAGGTAAATAAATTATATTTTTTGTCGTTCAATGAATATTTATAAATTTCTGAAGTCGAGTAACATTGATTTTTTATTTCGAATGGAGGAATTCAATAATATTTAATAATAATAAAAATAAAAATAAAATAAAAGTAAAAATAATAATAGATAATGAGAATCATAATGATACTAATAATAATAATAATAATAATAATAATAATAATAATAATAATAATAATAATAATAATAATAATAATATTTAATAAATAATTTTTTTTAGTATTTATTAATTATTTAGTATTTACGAAATTTATTATTACATACAGAAAAATATTTTATAAGGAAATGAATTAAGGAAATTTCTATTTAATCAAATTTTAAACTTGTTTTCCATAAAACAAATTCCAGTTAATTTCAGTCTTCACAAAGAAATAAATCATCGACGAAATGTTTCGAGAAAGATTTTTTTTTATGTCAGTTTTCTTTCCGTTTCCATGAAAATAGAGAAAGTGCTTTCCTGTCCATATGACAACTGACCCTTAGAATTATTTTTTACTGGAACTTTAGGGAAAAAAAAACGATGAGAAAAATACCGACGATGACGATGGAAAAAAAACTGAAATAATAAAAAAAAAATTTTTTTTTTCAATAACTTTTTGCACAAATTGCATTTTTGTTCGAAAGTAATATTATCGAAATGTTTATCTACTTTTCCTCACATTATTAGTGCATGATTCTCCTTATTTTATTTTATGTGACCCTCACTTTTCACGTTTTATTGCAACCAATCATTTTTAGAATATTGAATATTGTGCCTGCTAATCATAAAAATGAATTTATGAACCTATTTACAATCCCCTTATTTGTCAGTTCGTTCTATTTCAATGAAACAATTTTTTTTTCTCTCTTTCTTATCTTATAAAAGAATGATTTTTCTTTTCTTTTTTTACAGATTGGATGAGTCCCTTCGACAGAGTCGTCTGTGGTGAGTAGATAATTTTTTTATACACAATTTTTACATTTAGAACAAAGTATTAACAATGCAGACAATTTTGAAAAATATTTTTATGGAATTTTAATTTGTCGGTAGAGAGAAGCGGTTTCTAGGAGTAGTGGGGGGAATCAGTGATTGGTGCCGCTTTTTGTAGTGGGGAAAAAAGGAAGTAGTGGGGGGCCGCTTCTCAACGTTATCAAGCTAGTCGTTTGCTATCCATAAATATTTCTTGCTTTTCCATTATTTATTTATTTATTTTTTTTTTTTGAGGGTAATTGATTTTTTTTTTACAAATTATTATTTGTAAAAAAACACTTTTTATTTTCCATTAGAAAATATGTAGCAAAAATATTCATTTGTGAATTAATAAAAAATGTTTGAGAAAAGTATCGCCTTTTGGAAAATATTGTAGAGTATTTTGATTAGAATTTTTCGCAAATTGTTTTTCTAAAAGGTGGGTGTAAAATTTCTGTTGAATAAAGGAGGAGAAGAAGTGTTTTGTAGTTTTACGCGCGCACATGTGGCGGACATATTTTTGTGTATCACACTCGGGTCTTTCGAGTTTCAATCCACGAAAACTATCATCCAAGATCGACTCACTTGCAAAACGTTCACTATCTTATATTTAGGATCATTTCCTTCCCCCCTCTCTCTCCCACCATCTGAACTGACACAATAATAACTTTTATGACTGTCATTTCGCTTGTGCGGCTAATCATTTCACTGTGCAGTCCAATAAATATGGAATTTGCACTCTACAAAAATATTTACTCTAAAGTTTCTTTCACTTTTTTTTTACTAAAATTTCTTACTATTCGAAATTTTTTTCTTCTCGGGGAAATTTTTTTTGAATTTCTCTTCTTTAAAGAAATTAATTTTCACACTTTCTTCTTTTATTTTTAGGCATTTTTATTTTAATTGACTTTTTTAGGTATTTTTTTATTAATATTTATTTTCACAAATTTTTTATTTACTTTTTTGTTAATATTTATTTTGACTTGTTTATTTACTTTTTTTGTTAATATTTATTTTCACTTATTGTTTATTTAATTTTTTGTTAATATTTTTGTTGACAAATTGTTTATTTACTTTTTTATTAATATTTATTTTGACATATTGTTTATTTACTTTTTTTGTTAATACTTATTTTCACTGATTGTTTATTTACTTTTTTGTTAATATTTATTTTGACTTATTGTTTATTTACTTTTTTGTTAATATTTACTTTGACTTATTGTTTATTTACTTTTTGTTAATATTTATTTTGACTTATTTTTTATTTATTTTTTGTTAATATTTATTTTTAACATAATTTTAATAACGATCGTATAAAAAGAGACTTTGATTAAAATTTGTTTCCATTTGTTGCAATTTTTGCAATTGTTTGAATTCTTTTATTTTGATTCAATTTTTTGCTCTTGTATATTTTGTTTCGTTTTGCCACTTTTTGAATTTGCCTTCAGTCAAGAATGATAAACAGCGATAAATTTTCACTAGAATCATAAAATTTCAATCTGCTACCTTAATTTGTTTATAAAATAATAATTGTTTACTCTTAGCGGAGATTTATTGAGAGAGCTTCGCTCATAAAGCATAAAATAATCTCTAAGATTAATAGACTTGTATAGGGAAATGCTATTTTAACATTCTGTTTCCCTTTCGTTGTCAGTAAAATTAACTCTTCCTTTGTTTTAATTTTTTCCCAGTTTGTAATTAAATTCTTTCCCCTTGTTTTTGAAATTAATTATTGCAAATTTTTTCTCTTTTTTCGATTGAAAAATTTTTCTGCTGCTATAAAGTTAAAAACTGTTTTCTTTAAACAATTTTCACCGTATCGACAAATTCTTTTATAAGGAAGAAAATTAATTAATAAAATAAAAAACAAATTTTTTTAATGGTTAAAATTGCTTTTTTTAAAAACTTTGTCAATATCGACAATTGCTTTTGCGGCGAGAAAAATTAATTACTAATTTTTTTTGCTTAAAGGTTGAAAATTGTTTTTGCCAAAAATGTTGTCCGAACAAAAAAAGGAAGGAAAAACTTTTTCACAAGGAAAATTATTTAATTAGTAAAATTTTTATTTGTTGGTAAATTTTTTGCAAAAACAATTTTCAACCTTACGGTTGAAAATTCTTTTTGTAAAAAATTTTTTGTTCATATTCGACAATTGCTTTCGTCATGGGGAAAATTAATTAATTATTTTTCGAATTTTTATCAGGACTTTCAATAATAACCCTATCTTCTTTAGAAAATATAGGTATTCATTCTCCAGTCTGTAAATTAATAATTAAAGGAACGCCATTAGTTTGCGGACGAAAATAAACTTTATCTGTGTCGCCACCGTGTCCACTGCTGGTAATTTATTGCAGATTGTATATGCATCTCCCTATAACGCAAAACTGATTACTCTTTTTTTTCCCTCTCTTTCTCTCTTTGGAACGTGATTTATTGTCCTTTTTGCAGAAAAAAATCTATTCTATAAATAATTTCATTTCAATTAAAAAATTCTGTCGCCAAAAATATCGCTTGGTGATTAAATGTCAGTAAATTGAATTATATGAACTACAAAGTTTTTCTTTTCTCAAATGCTTTTTTTCTTCTTTATTTTATATTATCTTTCTTTTTTTCTCAACATTTTTCTTTCTTTTCCCCTTTCCATTTTTCTTTCTTTTTTCGTTTCCTTTTTTCTTTCTTTTTTCCTTTCCTTTTTTCTTTACTTTCTTCTTTACTTTTTTCATTACTTTTCTTTCTTTTTTTCTTTTTGCTTCTCTTTTCTTTTTTCTTTATTTTTCTCTTTCTTTTTTTCTTTTTGCTTCCCTTTCCCTTTTTCTTTATTTTTCTCTTTCTTTTTCTCTTTTTGTTTCTTTTTTTTCTTCTTGTTTCTCTTTTTTTTCTCTTTCCTTTTTTCATTCCTTTTCTCTTTCCTTTTTTTCATTCGTTTTTTCTTTCCTTTTTTCTTTTTACTTTTTTTTCTCTCTTTTTTTTTCTTTTTCGCTTTTTTTTGAAAGGCGAATTCCATTTTGCAATGTAGATGCGAATACTGTGCGGTAATTGCCCATAATTACAGTGTAAACTGGGTGGTGTACTGTCAGAGAGTGAGAGAGATGAATTATTTCATCATAAACTCGAACGAAAATTTATCGACTTCTCCCCCAAAAGCTAATTGAGAATTTTCTCTTCCGCTTCTCGGCGCCAGTTGCAATTTTTTCCCGCTGAAAATTCCCTGGATTTTTTTTTATTTTCCGCTTCTCTACTTTATTATTTCTTCACCTGGACCAAAAATCATCATCAAGATCGTTTTGCACCAAACTTGTCTCAATTTCTCCTTTTTTCAAACTATTTTTTCCCTAAAGAGTTTTTCTTTATTAATAATAGAAAAGAAAACAAATTTTAGACAGAATTATTTCTTGTTTTTTCTTTCAAAAAACTATCTCCCTTTTTGGAGAATAAAATAGAAATCCCTTTCTAATACGAATTAATTTCAGTAGACGAAAATAAAAATTTTGCAGTCATTCGCAAAATTGGAAATAAAAAATAAAAAATAATTTTTTCATGTAAAAGTTTTTGTAGACTTCGACTTTCGGGATTTAGTGAATTGATTTTGAATTTTGATTTTCGTAAACTCTTGTAAATCAGGAGGACGAAAAATAAAAATGTTTTAACAATTGAAAGACAAAAAATTACTTGCAGACAATTTATGGCGATTGTGATTGTGTTTGCGTGTGCTTCCTTCTAAGTCAGACGTGGGCGTTGGTTCAAGAATTTTCGGAGTGATTGTGTCTATGTTAGGGGGGGAGGGGGATTTTTTCAAGGGTAAATGGTTCATTGGCCACAGAGAAGGTGCATTATATGCGCGACTCACTTTAATTTTATTATTCTCTTATATGTTCGCAAGAGAAAAAAAGTAAGAGACAGAGAGACAATAAGAAAAATCAAATACTCTTAAAAAATTGTTTCGAATGAAATAGTTTACAATTTCTATTACTTTGTTAAGCACATGAATGCTCACAATGAGTTTGTAATCGATGTAATTATTAGCTGTGCAATTGCTCTTATCGCTCACTTGTCCCTCCCACTCTCACACTTTTGACTCATAAATTCCATCAAACCCGCATATCCAGTCTATCTATATTACAATAAATTTCAAATATTATTTATGTCGTTTGCCTTCTAAAAAAAAACTTTTGTTACAACAAAAGAAATATTTTTTCTATTTTTTATGCAGAAATTATTCTGAAAATTATAGAGATAATAATATTCTTCTATAGAACTGAGAATTAATTTTTTAGAAGCATTTTTTTGAATTCATTAAAGTTTTGGACGTTTGAAACTTTAAATGAACGAAAAAAAAGAAGAATAATTAAAATTATTCATTTACTTGTAGACAAAAATTAGTTTTTTTTATAAATTAATTTTTTTGTAACAAAATAAAAAAGGAAAAAAAAGTATCGTTTTTTTAACGTTCAAAACTTTAGGAACATTCTTTTTAAACACTTTTTACTGAATTGTAATTTTGTTTTATATTTTAGTCTGTTATTTGTACTAAAATTAAGTTTAGTTACATTAGCTAGTTGAAGTTTAGTTATTTTTGAGTTTGTTTTTAGTATAGTTAGTTTTTCAGTTTAGTCAATTTTTTAATTTAATTATTTTCAGTTTAGTTAGTTTTTTAGTTTAGTTTTTTCAGTTTAGTTTTTTCAGTTTAGATGTCTTTTTAGTTTAATCAGTTTTTCAGTTTAGTTCGTTTTCCTGTCGTGTTAGTTTTCTACTTTAGTTAGTTTTTTTTACTTACTCTTTTATTTTAATCAATTTTTTTTACACTTTAGTTCAACTTTTCAACTTCAGTCGTAAAAAACATTTTTTTCCCTTTTACTAGAAATTCAGGACAGAAATACATTCAAGGAGAAAAATTTGTCACAGGCAAAACCGGAAATAATTGACCAAAAAACCGAAATATAAAAAGGTGACACGAAATGTTCTTTTTGCGCTGGAACGCGCCGTGACGGAAACAATACGGTGACGAAAATCGGAGAAACATCCCTTTCAAACAAAAAGTGTTGACACAAAATAGTTTCAAAGCATAAAAAATGTGTGTGTGTGTGGGTCAAGGAATTTTTTTTATCCTTTGCAAAAATACAGGAAATGCTTTTTTACTTTTTTTTTAGTTCATTCTTTCTGTGAAGAAAGAAATTTTGCCAAATGTTCTGCAATGTATTTCAATCTTGAGCCAATAATGTCAAAATTATAAAATATAGATAAAATAAAGTTCTGAGGTAATAGAGAATATTATTATTTCTGACATAATATTCTCTTTTATGAATCAGTTTGAAAATAAAGTAATTTGACAGTAGAAAGAGGGTAAATGATGAAAATATTAGGTTCAAATAATGTTTTTGTTTATTATTTTTATTTAATAGTAATACTTTTTTATTTTTTAAAAGTGAATGATTTTAAGTAATTTTTAAACGGTTTTTTAAAACTTACTACAATTTTTTTATAATTCATCAATTAATTGACGTTTGGTTGTTTTCCTTGTTATTTTCTACTGGAAATTAATCATTTTTTACTTATAATGAAATATTTTCTACTCAAAATTAAATATTTTCTACTCAAAATTAAATATTTTCTTCTCAAAATTAAATATTTTCTACTCAAAATTAATTATTTTATAAAAAATTAGCTTTTTTCTACTAAAAATTAGCTACTTTCTTCTTATTACTTATTATTTCTACTTAATTACCAATAATTAGTTTTCTGCTAGTAGTAGTTTTTTTTACTAAAAACTAGAATTTTTCTATAACTAATTACGAGTTTTTGAATAATAATTAATAGGTTTGGTCAAAAACTAGTAATTTTGTACTATTTATTACTAATTTTTTACCAAGATTTACTAGTTTTCTACTACTAATTAGTAGATTTTGACTAGAAACTAGTAGTTTTCTATAACCAATTATGAGTATTCGACTAATAATTAATACGTTTGGTTAAGCTTTAGGAATATTTTATTATTTGTTAATAATTTTTTACCGAGAATTCCTAGTTTTTACTACAAATTAGTAGATTTTGACTAGAAACTAGTAGTTTTCTATAACTATTTAGGAGTCTTCGACTAATAATTAATAGGTTTGATTATGAATTAAAAATATTTCACTATATCTATTACCAATTTTTTACCGAGAATTCCTGGTTTTTACTACTAATTCATAAGTTTGACTACAATTTAGTAGTTTTTGACTAAGTCCTAGTAATCATGTACTACAATTTAGTAGTTTTTGACTGAGAACTATTTGTTTCTACTACTAATTCGTTTGACTAAAGTTAGTTGGTTTCAACTACTAATTAGACTAAAAACTAGTCGTTTTCTACTACTAATAATTAATAGGTTTTACTGACAATTAATAATTTTCTACTACTAGACAGTAGTTTTTTTACTGAGAATTAGTACTTTCTACTACTAATTCTAAAAAAAATTACTAAAAAACCAGTAGTTTTCTACTACAGACTATTTGTTTTTGACTGAAAATTAGTATTTTCTACTACTAATTCATAAGTTTGTTTAAGAATTACTAGTTTTTTCCAAGAGTCATGAAAAATCGTAATATTTCATTCAGTAAAATTTTATCATTGTTATTCCCTGGTTTTGACTATAAATTAGTAATTTTTGACTAAGAAGCAATCAAAATGCCTACTAATTCATTTTTCACGCATTTATGTTTGAATTCAGATTTTATTAGTCAAAAGTGACTAATTTAATGTTAAAGAAAATATAATTTTTATCACAATTATAATTTTTATTACAATAATTATAATTATTATAATTTTTTATAATTATTATAATTTATTATAATTATTTACTATAATTTATTATAATTATTTATTACAATAATTTTAACTGCAAACTAAGATATTTTGGACGAAGAAAAAAAGGGTGAACAACGGATTTTGCCCAAGAGATAAGAAAAGGGTTTTGTTCTTTTGGACCCTTATTATCAGGGAGAATGAAATCAAGATAATGGAGTTAGAGTTATCAGGAATATTGGAGACCATATCGTTAAGGAAGCCAGACTCCAAGTTCGACGGTTCCTGAATGCCATGGGTCCCCTCTCCCCCCACTCCTCCTCATTCCCGCTTTACAAGTATCGGGTGTGGTCCATAAACGCATAAAGGTTGGGCTATAATGATTTTATGAGCTCTCGATGCTCTCCCCATATCGCCACCTCGTAATCATTTTCTCTCTCGGCATTTGTCCCTATATAACAAATTCCCGCTCGTTTTCTCATCTCCAAAAGTGTAGTCTGTCCCAAGATATAATACACGTAAATACTCATTTCTAATTGCAACTTTGTCGTGTTTGCTAATCTTTGAAAAAATGTGTTGCTCCATCTCTCTTTTTTTTCTGTAAAAAAATTCTGAATTAGTTAATTAGTAAATTTTGTTTTTATAGTTAGTTAAATATATTCACTACTACTTTCTAAATCTACATTAGTAGATTTCTAGTAATTCGAGAGTTTGGTTTCGATTACGAATTGAATTAATAACAGTTTTTACTAACTTTTCGTAGTAATAATTTAGACTAAGTTTTAGTAGTGAACCTAAAAAATTTCTAGTAGGAAAATACTAGTTTTTAGTATAAAACTCATTTCTAGTAGGAAAATACTACCTTTTAATGTAAAACTAACTTAGTAGGAAAATATCAACTTTTCGTACTAAACTACTAATTTCTAGTAGGAAAATATTAACTTTTCTTACTAAACTACTAATTTCTAGTAGGAAAATATTAACTTTTTGTAGTAAACTACTAATTTTTAGTAGGAAAATATTAACTTTTCGTAGAAAACTGCTAATTTCTAGTATTTTTCAGAAATAAACAACTAATATTTAGTTGGAAAATACTAAATGTTAGTAGTAAACTACTAATTTCTATTTAAAAGACAACTAATTTTTAGCAGAAAACTACGAATTGCTAGTGGAAATCTGCTAATCCTAATAATAAATCGTATTTTCTACTATTTAAAATCAGTAGGTGGACTTACTAAAAAAATTAGCAGGTCACTACTAGAAATTACGTCAAACTGTTACTAATTCTATTACTAAACGAATTCACACTGTTTTATTAGTAGCAAATCAATCTCTAAATTTGAATTAGTAAAAATATTTACTAACTTAAATTAATGACTAATTTTTTTCTTTTCAATTAGAAGTACTTTTACTAATAAATTAGTAAAAATTACTATCAGTAAAAATTACTATTAGTAAAATTTACTATTTGAAGAACAAATAACTAACAATAATTTGAATAATTAGTAATTAATTAATTAAATAGCCCTGTGAATTAGTTTGAAATTTTACTAATTAACAGGGCTATTTAATTAACTAATTACTAATTATTTTTTAGAATTAGTAAATTATGAATTACTAATTTCAGAATTAGTTACTTATAATTATTATTTGTAAATTTTATTATTAGTCAATAATTTTTATTTATTCCTTATGAATTTTTTTACTAGTTAATAATTATTAAAAAGTATTTATTGATTAGTCAGCAATTTTATATTTCTTTCAAATTCTTTTCGGGAAGAAAACCCACTTTTGAAGAACTTTCCACTTTTTTTCTCGAGTTTCCTTCCAATTTCTCGTCTTCCAAGCAGAATTTCGCCGGATGATCCGACGTTTTCATGCGAGCTAGACAAGGAAGTTTTAATTTGAAAAAATATATTTTAATTATTTTAATTTTTATCTTTTTTTTCTCTAAAGAATAGAACGCTATTGTAAGGAGTCTGGTAAAGTCTTTTAAACTCCGATTAGAAGCAAAGTAGCATGACAGTTTGAAGAGTTTCCTAATCACAGTGCTTAGAAAAAAGCAGACCACTTATTATATACATATTATCGAGACAAGTTTAAATCTGAAAAAGTGATCTTTGACCCTGTGATATTAGACGCCCGCGCTTTATTCAATATTAAACGTACTTCAATATTTAAATTTTTTTTAAATTACCATTTTATTAGTACGGTTTAAAAATATTTACTCTGTAGAAAAAAATCCCACGATAAGGAAGTCGAAAATTTAGTCTCTAAATTTTTTAAATTTTTTTGAAATTTATTTCCTATTTTTCCTTTTTATTTCAATGAGAAAAAAAAACTTGGTGCGAAAGAAAAATGGTTTATTTTCAATATTGAGATTTTCTTCACAACAATAAATTTTTTAACTACATGCAGAGAGAATAAATGTTCAATTTTGCAAAAGTATTTTGCGAATTGGGGAAAAAATGCCTCAAAGGGAAATTTTGATAAATAAATACTAAACTTTAAAAAAGCTTACATGAAATTTAGTTATTAAATTATTAGTTATTATTAGTTATTAAATTTAGTTACTTATATCAAAATAATCCCCATGTTCTGAACGTGCAAGTAAACGAAATACTTTTTTATTGAAGATATTTTTCTAAATTACTAATCAGAGACAAATTTAAAAACTGAAATATTAACGTTTAGAAAGTCAGTAATTATATGTTTTTTTATAGTAACGCAAAATAATTGTAATAAAAATTTAATTTGTAGAAAAAATAAATACGTTTCGTTCATTTGAACGTTCGGAACATTATATCAAATATAAAAAGTATTAAGTAAATTTTAATATAAACTTAGTTTCATAATAATTTATTTCAAATTTTAACAGTGTTTATAAAAAATTTTCACTTTACGGCATTTTTTTCCATTTTGTAAAATACTTTAAAAACATTTTCTCTCCGTGTGCCAAAAAATTGTTAATTTTGAATTGGCCTTTTTTCCAGTGTCGAGTGAAAAAATAATACCAATAAAGCAAATTTAGAAAAATAAACAATTATTGGTTCGAAATTATAATCGAACGATTAAGAAATATTAGTGAATTTTTATTTTTAAACGAAATGGAAAAGAAGTAAATAGAAGCAATCTACTTATACAAAAGACCTTAAACTTCAAAAAACAGCGAACAGATTTCTCGCATCAGTACGCTTGCAAAAGTTGAAGACAATTTACATAATGGAATTCTCCATTTTATCGTGATCTGCATTGGACTTTTGCTATTCGTTATTCGCCATTAGTGTCTTATGCAGAAACGTTGTCCTTTTTCTTCTTCTTTTTTTTTCTTTACTTTGCCCTTCTCCACCTCCCACTCGACTATTTTTTTTTCTTTTTTTTTTTGCTCTCACAGACACGTTTCGTAATCTTTGCACGTCTCGATTTTCGAGGAGTATTCATCAGTCCTTAATGGATCATTGTCCCAAGGATCGGTCGTTTTCTTTTCTTTTTTTCTTCCTCTCTGCAAAGCCGTGCATCGTTCTCTCTATCATTTTCAGAACGCGACACACTAATCCATCGTTCGTACGTGGATGCAATGCGATATGTGTCAGCCGAGGAGAAAAAAAATTGTACGAGGTGCGAGAAGGAGAAAAAAAATATTTTTTTTCTACTCTGTTTTTTGTTTTATTTTTTTTTTGGTTGTTTATAATGTAAGAAATAGAAGAAAAGTAGAAAAAAGAGAAGGAAAGAAATAGAAAAAAGAGAAAGAGAGAAAAGAAAAAAAAGCGAAATAGAAAAAAGAAGAAAAATAGAAAATAGAGAATGAGAGAAATAGAAAAAAGAAGAAAAGGAGAAAAAAGAGAAAGAAAGTAGAAAGAAAGAATAGAAAAAGAAGAAAAGTAGAAAAAAAGAGAATGAAAGAAATAGAAAAAAGAGAAAGAGAGAAAAGAAAAAAAAGCGAAATAGAAAAAAGAAGAAAAATAGAAAATAGAGAATGAGAGAAATAGAAAAAAGAAGAAAAGGAGAAAAAAGAGAAAGAAAGAATAGAAAAAGAAGAAAAGTAGAAAAAAAGAGAATGAAAGAAATAGAAAAAAGAGAAAGAGAGAAAAGAAAAAAAGCGAAATAGAAAAAAGAAGAAAAATAGAAAAAAGAGAAAGAAAGTAGAAAAAAGAGAAAGAAAGAATAGAAAAAGAAGAAAAGTAGAAAAAAAGAGAATGAAAGAAATAGAAAAAAGAGAAAGAGAGAAAAGAAAAAAAAGCGAAATAGAAAAAAGAAGAAAAATAGAAATTAGAGAATGAGAGAAATAGAAAAAAGAGAAGAAGAGAAAAGAAAAAAGAAAAGTAGAAAAAAGTAGAATAAGAGAAAAGAAAAAGAAGAGAACTAGAAAAAAGGTAAAAAAAGAGAAGGAGTAAAGGAAAAAAAAAAGAAGACAAGTTGTCTAAAGGGTGGAGATGAAGAATCAGAAGATGTACGATCAGAGATCCCAAGACACGCTGTTGAATTCCGAGGAGTACGTGGGTTAGAAGGAGATAATGTATAATTTATAATCAGGCCGACAGCAACGGAGGATTCGACAGTCTGAATTCTCCGCCCCGAAAGCCGCCAACCCCTCATTAGCATTCGATGATGGCTGCCGCGTCCTGCAGCGTCGGTACTATCCAGATTCTAACCTACCCTACCTGCATCAACTCCCACTATATCTTCCAGAACGCCCTCTATACCATTCACCCTTAAGGGTGGATCAAATTACAGGGACAAAAAAAATCCCTCCTCATCCCTTCCTTCCCTATGCTTTTTTTTTTGCTAAAAGCTTAACGAACCTTTAGTTAATCTTAGCCAATTTTTCTCCTCCTCCTCTTTTTGATCATTTTTTGATAAATTTCTACACCTATTGAACTTTTTACTCTCAAAAGTTTTTAACTCTCTTTCCCTCTCTCTCTCTCTCTCTCTCTCTCTCTCTCTTTACGGATAAAAAATGTAGCTAAGTTCTTAGCTCTGATACGTAAGGCGCGTTAAGAATTTTTAGAACTCTCGTGTTTGAATCCCCTTTCAGCTATTTTTGTTGCCTTAATGATTCATTTTAGTAAACAAAATTTTTTTTTGACTTTAAAAGAATATTTAGAATGATTATTTAGAAGAATTGGCAAATATTTAAATCAGTAGATGCTAATTTAACGTTTTCCGGTCACTAAATGTAGACTTTAAGTCAGATTTACAAAAACCAAAATGGCGGATTCAATATGGCGGTCGAAAATTTCTAAACTGACTAAACATGCATTAAATTCGTCACTTTTCAAAATCTTCAATGTCTTTGACTTTAAATTTAATGCCAATTTAACAAAAATTCTGGATTCTGGTCAACAAAATTTAAAAATCCAAAATGGCGAACGAAGCATGTCAAACAAAAATTTTTACGTTTGCTATAGATTTGTCTTAAATTCGTCACTTTTCTAAGTCTTCAGTGGCTCTGACTCTAAATTTAATGTCAGTTTTACAAAAATACGGTTTCAATGTAGTTCAGGGAATTTAAAAGTTCCAAAATGGCGGATCCAATATGGCGACCGGCAATTTTGAAATTTACAATAGAGATTTGCTTTATATTCTTCATAAGTGTCTAAATTTGATGGCAGCTTTTGCATGATTAAAAAGTTTCGGATTCAATATGACGAGAAAATTTGAAAATTAAAAATGGCGGATACAATATGGCGACCGACGATTATTAAAACTGCTAGCTTTACGAGATTTGAATTTTCTTTCCCCCCAAAAAGGAATTCAGTAAAAATAATTGAAATTGAAGTAAATAATTGAAAATAATTGAATAAATGAAAAATAAATCAAAAAGAACTAAAAATAATCAAAAAATAGAAATCGAAGAAGATTTTTAAAAATATTAATAAGCATCTACAAATAATAAGTCCCGCTTGTTTTTGCAAATATGAGAAATAAAATAAAAATGTTATTAATATATTACAGAATAATAATAATAATAATAATAATAATAATAATAATAATAATAATAATAATATTAATAGGTAAAAATAATAAAAATAGTATTAATAATAAATTTAAACGGAAGATATAAAAAAAATATGAGAATCTTTTTTTTGAAAGTAATTATAAAATTAATAATAAACTGGAACAGAAGAGGATTAAAAAATTTCATCTAAAAATATTCGGGAAAAAATGAAGAATATTAAATTCTTTTTTTTTTGTTGCAAAGACAAGAATAGAATGATGAAATGGAATGTTTAATTATATATACAAGGGGAAAAATTTCATTAATGTGCCCCCGCGTTGTCTTATAAATTTCTAACCAAGTGAAAGTCTTTTGTTTTAGTGTCATGAAAATGTCACTCTAGCTCATTTTCTCAGTGTCGTAAAATTCACGAAATATCACAACTTCTCTTGATATTATTATCATCATCAACATTGCATTTGTTTTCACTAAAAATATTTTCCAAACTCACACGGGAGTTTCTCTTGATGCTTTTTAGTTCTGTTCTAAATTACTCTAAAGTGACTCATCACCACACAAAAGAGTATTTTTGGCGCGACTTTTAAAATAGCATGTATTCACTATAATTACATAATGGGAATTTAAAAAAGGGAACAATTTATTTATTCTCATTCTTTAAATTCATCAATTCTTGATCTTTATTATTATTTTTACTTTTTCACTATTTGAGGATTTTTTTGTTATTTATTTTTAATAAAAGAGGGAGTAATTGGAAAATAATATTTGTTTTTTTCCGTTTGTGAGAGAATTTTCATGCCGTGTAGGCGGTTTTTTTGGGAACCGAATTGGCGCGAAATTCAAAATGGGAAAAATTTGTGTAATATTATTAATATCAATTTACCAATTCTAGTTGTTTATTTTTTCATTTTTGTACTATTTTGGGAATTTTTTAAAACATGCGTTGAATAATAAAAATAATAACAACAATAATAATAATAATAATAATAATAATAATAATAATAATAATAATAATAATAACAATAGTAATAATATTTAAAAGCAGTATTAGCTTTCTACCGTTTGTGAGAGAATTTTTACGTCTAGTCGGCGATTTAATGAACTAAATTGGCGCGAAATTCAAAAAAGGAAAAATTTATTCAATATCAGTTTAAATTCATCAAATTTTTTCTATTATCTTCTTATTTTTGTACTTTTTGGGAATTTTATTCTATTACTTGCGTCCAAGAAGAAGGAAATATTTTGAAAAACTTGGAAAATAAATTTTAAATACAGAAATATTTAAATAGCTATATAGTTAATAATGGAAATAGTTGAAAAAATTAATTTCGTTTGTGAGAGAACTTTTATTCCATCTAGGCGTCGATCTAAAGAACTAAATTGGCGCGAAATTCAAAGAAGGAAAAATTTATTCAATATCAGTTTAAAATGATCAATTTTTTTCTATTATTTTCTTATTTTTGTACTCTTTGAAAATTTTATTCTATTACTTGCGTCCGAGAAGAAGAAAATATTTTTAAAAACTTGGAAAATAAATTTTAAAAATAGAAATAATTAAATACTTAAATATGGAAATAATTGAAAAAATTAATTTCGTTTTTGAGAGAACTTTTATTCCATCTAGGCGTCGATCTAAAGAACTAAATTGACAGGAAATTTAAAAAAGGAAAAATTTATTTAATATCAGCTTAAATTCATCAATTTTCCTCGATTATCTTCTTATTTTTGTACTTTTTAGGGTATTTTTTTATTCACTTGCGTCGAATAAGAAGGAAATATTTTTAAAACATGTAAAATAAATTTTATAAACAAAAATAGTTAAATAGTTACATAGTTAATAATGGAAGTAATTGAAGAAAATAATTTCGTTTGTGAGAGAATTTTCATGCCGTCTAGACGGCGACTCAACGAACTAAACTGGCGGGAAATTCAAAATAGAAAAATTCAATAATAAAAAAAAAATTGGAATAAAGTTGTTTTTCAGTAAAAGATGAAAAGCCCCTTGGACTTTATTGAATCGATGAATAATTGTCGATAATGAGGCAATAATTTGGAATGACTTATAGAAAACTCGGAGCTTAGCAGTGTTGGATTGATGGTCATACTTGGAAGTCAAGGTCTTGCCATGAAAGAGAATCGGAGAGAAGAAGAGAGAGTGAGAGAGAGAGAGAGGCCATAAGGCGACAGGCAGGTCAGCATCGTGTGTTGTCACCGAGATTATTGAAACTGCAGTTTTACGGCCCTTAAAAGCAGTTTAATTGCCGTTATATAAGTGTTTATGTGTTGCCAGGTTGCCTCCGCCTCCACTACCCCAAACGTTTATTTTATGGTCATAAGGCTGTGTAGGACTCATACCCCGAGACCCGTTTTGTCGCGTGCCAATCCCGTCATAACTTTACAATATTCACAATTATCGTTCATTGCAAATATTGGTGGTGGAAATTCTTTTGTAATTCCCTCACATTTACGAGACCCTAAACCTGCCATCCGCACTCTCGTAATTATTGCAATATTCAAAACTGCCACTGGAGCTTCTTTTTTTTCGATTCTGTCTTTTGCTTTGATTTTTTTTTATTGTCTTTTGCTTTGTTTTTTGTATTTTTGTTGATTTATTGTTTTGTTTTGATTTCCAAAAATTGTCAGGGGAATTTTTTTCTGTTCCAGTTTATTATTTATTTTTTATTATTTTATTTATTATTTATTTTATTTGAATTAGTGTACTTTTGTCAATTTTGTGTTTTTCTAATTACTTTTTTTTGAAAAAAAAGCTGAAGCAAAAAAAAAACTTGCGATTTTCGAGAGTTGGTTAAAAAAGTGTTGCTTATTTGAAAATTTGTATGCAGAGTGCAAAGATCAACATAGGGATGGTATGCATATCGTTCGTCAGCGGATACCATCGAGTGTCGGAGATCGTTTCGCCTTTCGTGAACTGCATGAAAAAAAGGATATAGACGGGTGGTCGTGTCATGTCTAGTCACCATAGCGACTATTTTTTAGACGTCCTAGAGTTAAAAAGGTTCCCTTCTGCATTCTCAATTTCACAACCCGTGCTTATCGTCTATTTTTTCGTTTCTTTCTATATTTTTTTCTTTCTATATTTTTTTTCTTTCTATATTTTTTTCTATATTTTTTTCTTTATTTTTTTCTTTCTTTATTTTTTTTTCTCCAAAAAACCCCTTGGTCATTTTTTTTCTTCCTTTCCTTTTTTTCCTGCCTTTCACTATATTAGGTTTTCCCTTTTTTTACAATCAACTTTCTCCTTTTCCCCTCGCGTCCACAATATGAAACATCCAGGTCCTGTTGTAAAAAAATACCTAAACAAGATTTCGAAAAATTCCTCAAAAATATGATTTTTCACCCATCTTGTTAAAAAAGAAGAAAAACTAATGTTCAAGATAAATATTTTCTTAGCGCGTTAATTTAGATGGGGAAATAGTAACGAATAAATATGATTTTTAATTTCACCACTGGAGAAATTTACCGACCGAAAAGAAACTGTTTCTACAAAAAAACAAGGAAAGCAAATAATTTAATAATGAAAGAGCATTTGAAAAGGGGGAAAAAATTTCCTCGTTTTCACGCAAAAAAAAGAAAAGAATGGCGAGGGCAATTTTTAGCGAATACTGGAGTGAGTTTAAATTATACATTTCTCTCTCGCTCTCGATACACATTGTGGAGGAATAGTAAATTTTTTAGAAAATCCATCAAATTTTGCTTCCTGAACCTAAAAAATATATGTGAAATATTTTATAAAAAAAAAACCATAATTATATATACCAAGTTTTTAACGCATGTATCTTATAATATTTCACACTCAAGTGACCTTCAGTTTTATATAGAATTTTTAATAACCTACTTAGAATGTGTCAAAAAAAATTGCACCTCTCAATTTTCCTTCCCTTTACGAGCAAATAATTTCACACTCCACACACTTCTTTTTTTTTAAAAGGGAAAAAAACTCTTTAAATTTTATGACGCCTTGTTTTACATTTTATGCGATATTTACAGTAGAATTCAAAATTCGCAAAATTTATTTTTTCTAAAAAAATATTATATTTATATTAACTTATATTTATAATCTCTATTTAATTTTGAATTTTCGACTGTTTTATTTCATTAAAAGACTTGAAGCACTTGTATATTTTTATTTTTATTTTTTTTTTGCATTAAAACACTTGTATATGTAAAATTTATTTTTTGCTATATTAGCATTTTGTGAATACTATATACTGACGAAGAGAATTTTTTTCAATATAAAACAAGGGGAAAATGAAAGTATAAACGAAATTAAAAAGTTTAAACAATAATAAAAATTAATTTTAAAGAAAATAAAAAATAAGAAAAAGGAAATAGAAAAATAAATAGAAAAATAGTTTTAAAAAGTGAAAATAAGGGGTAAGGTGACAAACCTCGGGGTAAAGTGGCAATAGAGGGAATTTTTGAAAAATTTGTAAATTGTAAATTGTAAATGGTAAAATATAGAAAGGCGGGAATAAAAATAACCATATCGGGTCTTGACGTAATTTTACAGGTTTTAAAATGTGTCGTCATGCCGCGATTATGGTAATTCAACGACTTACTTGAGTCGTTCACCAATGGCTATTGACTACGAATGACTACGTCCAGGGCGGGGCTGTCGCCGGTCAGTTTGTATTTTCGCACCATTACCGATTATTTGCCCATTTTCTACGTTTTTCATTTAAATTTAAATTGTTTTTTTTCCCTAAAATTCAACCTTTTTTGAAAAGAGAAAACGAAATCTGAAATAAAAGGTGAAAATCGATATTTAGACTAATTAACAGGGGAAATAGGAGAAAAAAAATAGAAGAATGAAGAAAAAAGAAAGAAGGAGAAAAAATAAAAAAAGAGAAAAAACAAAGAAGGGAAGAAAGGAATGAAGGTAAAAAAGAAAGAAGAAGAAAAAATAAGAAAAGAAAAAAAAGAAGGAAAAAAAGAATGAAGGTAAAAAAGAAAGAAGGAGAAAAAATAAGAAAAGAAAAAACAAAGAAGAGAAAACAAAGAGAAAAAAAAGAAAGAGAAAAATGAAAGAAAGAAAAAAGAAAGAAAAAAGAAAGAAGAAGGAAAAAGAAAAATAAGAAGGAAACAACTAAAGAAGTAAAAGGTGAAACTAAATGATGATGATTCCCACAGTGATATCTAATTTAGTATAGCACGTCGATTGTAAATATGTTATTGACACTGAGCAGTTGTATAAAAGTGAGATTTAATCTCGTGCAACTATTTTAAACAAAACGCTCTGCTTAATCTTTATCAGTGAATTTGCTGACGACACTGTTGATGAGATATCGAGTCGTGTAATAATTTCAATGTTTACTATCGACATCAAAAGGGATTCTCCGATAATCTGTCATCAAAGATTTCAACTTCCCGAACAGGTTGTGAAATTTTAAGTATTTAATCGTACGTCAATCTTCGATAATGAGTTCCGTGGGAATTTCAGTTACCCAGAGAACAATATTCTGATATTTTTAAGGGAAATTTTTCGAATTAAGGGCGTTGATGTCAATGTAAAGTTTTTTTTATATAAGTAAAGCCTTTTTGATATTTAACTATTTTAAAAAAATTATAAAACTGTAATTCTTTCAAAAAATTTAATCATTTTTCGTTAAAATTTTGAAATAAAATTATCCATCAATTTAATAATTTTGTTTCGAAATAAAAGTTTAAATATTATTTCTGTTTTATAACAAATAAAAAAAGAGAAAAAAATCTTTTTTCAAAGATTTCAATATAAAAAATCAGTTGAAATTTAATTATTTTTATCTAAAAATCTACTCTAAGTCTTTTAATATTCAATTACTTTCTAAAGTTTTAACTGAAAATCCATTTTTAATCAATTCTTATTAGAAAGTTCTATGAGAATTTAATTATTTAAATATAAAGATAAATAGTTTATTGAATAATTGAATATTTTTGAAAACTAAATTCTTGTAAAGAGTTATCACAATTATTTAAAATAATTGAAATGTTACATAGAATTTCATTCACATTGTGCAAGATAATTAAATTCTTTAAAAGATAATTACCCAATTAAAAATTTATGGAAAATAATTATTAAATTCTAATGAGCACTGTTTTTGGTACCTTTTAAAATAATTAAATTCTTTTTAAGAATTTAAAAAAAATTAAGAATAATTTTATATTTCGAGAAATTAATTTACGATTTTGTTGGAAATAATTGAAAACCTGCGATGAGTTTTAATATTTATGAAAATAATTGAATTCTAACAACAAATTTTATTAAAATCCTTGAAAATAATTAAATTTCTGAGAAGAATTATATTATTTTTTTGAAAAAAGGTAATTGAAATTCTTGCAATGAATGTTATAAAGATTTTTTTAAATAATTGGTTTTTTCTTGCAGCGAATTTCATTTAATAATATTTTAAATAATTGAATTCCTGAGAAAAAATTGTATTATTTACTATTAAAATAATTCTAATTCCCGAGAAGAATTTTATTATTTACAAAAACAAATGAATTTTTCAGATGAATTTTATATTGTTTAGAAAAATAAATAAATTGCTCAGATAAATTTTATATTGTTTAGAAAAATAAATAAATTGCTCAGATAAATTTTATATTGTTTATGCAAAGAATTTTATAAAAATATTTTTAAATAATTTATTTATTTCGAACAATTTTGTGAAAATCGTTTAATTTAAAATAATTGATTTCTTGTTAAATTTTATTATTTACGAAAATAATTGAAATCTTGTTACAAATTTTATTAAAATTTTCAAAAACATTTGAATTCTTGTGAAGATTTTTATTGGTTTTAAAAATAATTGACATTTTGCGCAAAATTTTATAATTTCTATTTAAATATTTTATTTGTTATTTGTTTCGAAACATTTTTTTGAAAATTGTATTGTTAATTAATTAAATTCTTGTAAAAATTTAAATATTTATGAAAATAATTAAATTCTTGCCACGAATTTTATTAAATTCTTTCAAAATAATTGAATTTCTGGAATTTATTTTATTCTTTATTAAAATAATTGAATTTCTGGAATTAATTTTATTATTTATTAAAATAATTGAATTTCTAGAATTAATTTTATTATTTATTAAAATAATTGAATTTCTGGAATTAATTTTATTATTTATTAAAATAATTGAATTTCTGGAATTAATTTTATTATTTATTAAAATAATTGAATTTCTGGAATTAATTTTATTATTTATTAAAATAATTGAATTCTTGCGAAGTATTTTATAAAAATCTTCGCAAATAATATATTGATTTTCTCTAAATAAATTTCGTAAAAATTGAGCTTTAAAATAATTAATTTTTATGAAAATTTTATTAATTGTGCAAATAATTGAATGTTTGCAAAGAAGGTTATAGAAAAATTTTTTAAATAATTGAATTCTTTTAGGGAAATTTTTTATTAAGAAAGCAGATGTATGAAGAGTACATGAATTTTAAAAATGTTTAAAAAATAATTTTTTAAAAGAATCTTCATAAGAGGGAAAAAATTTTCTGTTTGCAAAAATTCTTTAACACAAGGATTTTTCGTAAAAAATTCAAGATAAAAATTAAATTTTTAGGAAAAAATGAAATTTATTTTTATGTTCGACATTTTGAATTTTCGACCGCAGATTTTGATTCAGTTTTTTAAAAAACATACAATATGACAATGACAACATACTAAAAAAAAAGATTCTTTTTTTTAACATACGAAATTTATGATTTATGACGTTTATGATTTAAATTTATGATTCGAAACTTTTTTTTCACTGGGCTGTGAAGGGTTCACTGATAAATTAAGGGCGTTGATAGTTGATGACGTCAGTGAAGCCACTTATTTCGAAACTAAAGTTCTTTTCACAAGTCTTTTCTTTAAAAAACTTTATTTCTTTCTTTGAAAAACTTTTTTATTTCTATCTTTCAATAAAACGTTTAGTTATTTTTTTGAAATACTTTTATTTCTTTCTTTATTTACAAAAAAAAGAGTTAAAAAAATATAAATAGGGAATTTAGTTTTGAACTTTTGAATCGTATCTAAATTATCAAACCCTTGCAAAAAATGGATTATTTTAGACCCTATTTTTGTTCAACTTGACAAACTAAAGTCTAAATCGCCGATGTAAAAAGACAATGTGAGAGACATTTTAGGGTTCGAAAGTGCACAGTTATGGTGGTAAGTCGATGAAAATCGTATGAAATGCGAGTCGTTTGGGTCGTCACCTAAAAAAGGCGACGAGGAGTGAGAGACGTAGAGTGAGAGAGGGAGACTAAAGTTTTGTACACAGTGTAAAGTCAAAGAGACTCAGTTTTCTTGTCTATGACTGTGCAATTCGATGGCTGTGTTTCTATGACATGCCGCGGTAGTGGAGAATGGCCCCCTGGCGTGCACTATCGTAACAAATGTGGCCGTTTGCATAACACGACGACGAGCAATTCGGGCTGGTTTGACGGCGCGCGATATAGACTTTCAGCTATGTTTATATAGATAGAGACAGGGGCTGGTGGCAAAGTATGCACAAGTAAAAGAGAGATAGAGTGAGGGGGAGGGGGAATTTCTCTTCTTCTTCTTCTTCTTCTCTCTTTCTAGCCCTCTATCCCGCAGGATGATTCTCCAAAGTTCCCTCGGGTATCCCCCGAGTAATCTTATAAGCCTGGAGATAGCCAATACCGAATGACGTCGACGACCGTACTATTCCATGACTTTTGCTCTTTCGCTTCTCTCCCCGAGTCACTCTCCTTTTTCCTTTCTTCCTTCCTTCCTTCTCCGTGAATACTGACTCAAGCAAATGGTGTTAACGTTCGTTAAGCGATTTCACCAATTTCCCAAATGGAACTTCACCAATTAAGGAATATAAGACTTTCTTTATTTACTTACTTTATTTACTTTAGTTTAATGCCACCTATTGTCATGAATATTGTAGGCGCACTGGATTTTTAAATTTTGCCACTTGAAATTCGCTTTTAGCTTTGTTATTCACTTTTTTGGAAACCCAAAAACCCCTTTTACCCCTGAATTCGGGGTTATTTTTTACTTCGGCTGCTGTAGAAAAAAAATATTAAATTTAGTTCCAATCTTTAACGTCTTGATTTTTTTTTAACGAGGTAAAGACAACGAATTAGTAAAAATATTTGTGACGCTCCACGGTGAAAGGGGCCTTAGCTGCTTCAAATTTTAGGTTATGTTTAGAGTAGTTTTAGCTTCATTAAAAATGTATTATTGATTATTTAACATCAAAAGCATATTTTTCTGAAAATATTGCATGTAATAATGAACTAAATATTAATAGCTTGTAAAGAAAATTAGTAATTTTTATTTATATTTACTTCGAATTTTAGTTCTGTCAAAAAAAGCTAAGGTCCCTTTCACCGTGGAGCGTCACATTTTATAATTTTAATTAGTGACTGTCCTGCATTTAAGCTAGTAAATTTAGCTAATAAATTAGTAGAAATCACTCCCTGTTAGTAAAATTTCCTAAAAAAATTAACTATTTTTAGTTAGTGGAAATTACTATTTATTTTTTAGTAAAAGCTACTAATTTTAAAAGTAAAAAGTCAGATATTAATTCAAATTACTCTCTAAGTCTGAATTAGATACAAAAAACTAATTATTAGTAAAATCGTGGATGACTTTTTGCTTCTGCAGTTAGTAAAAAATAACTAATTATTAGCAGAGAATCACCAATTAATAGTCAATAAATAACTAAAAAAATAGTTAAATTTCACTAATTGAATTAGTTACTAGAAATTTCGGTCGTTTTTACATAACCTAAAAGTGAATTTTACTAATAATTAGTCAATATTGACTACTTTAAGTCAAATATTACTTTAAGTAAAATATTACTATTTGAATCAGTGACTGTCTTTTTGCTATCAAATTAGTTATTTTTAACTAATTCAAATTTAGACAGTAGTGAATATTTTTTAAAATTAAATTCCTATTAAGTAAATTATCGAAACTTTTTTAAATAACAGAATTGTTACGAAGAAATTATTATCATTAAAATTTTCGAACATAATTTAATTCTTTCTAGAGATTTAATTAGAAATTTATTTTAATTTGATTTGAAATTGATTTTAATTAGAATTTAATTAGGTTAGAAAATAATTTTATTATTCTAATCATCAAATGTTATCAAATTTTTTTTAAACAATTGAATTAAAAAAATTTTTTGTCAAAGAATTAGAAACAATTTAAGAACAATATTTTTCGAGTGAATTTTTTTCAAATTCTATTAAGAATTAGTTGAAATCCTGTAAAAATTTTATTCCTTATGCGGAAATTATTTAATTTATGTAACCAATTTTATTGATAACTTTTAAATGTAATTGATTTTCTGACTAGATTTTACTATTTATGCAAAGAATTGAATTATTGCGAAAAAATTTAATAAAATTTATCAAAATAATTTAATTTCTAGAAAGAATTTTATTATTTATTAAAATAATTGAATTCTTTTGGGAAATTTTTTTCCAAAATATTAGATATTGCAAAATCATTGAATTGAGAAATATTCTCATAAATAATTGAAATTTTGCCAAGAATATTAGTTAAATTTTTGAAAATATTTGAATTCCTGCGAATTTGTTTTAAAATATTTTTATAGAATACTTCATTCTGTAAAAATATTTTAAAATAAATTTATTTGTTTGGCAAAAAATTTGTGAAAATTCTATTTTAAATCAATAAAATTCCAGTAGAATTTGTTTAATTTTTTTTTATTAATAACAAATAATTACAACAATAGATAAAATGGATAAAAAATTGATCCTAATTTTTGGTATCAATTTGCTCCACTTTAGTATATAAATCTGATACTTTCAAGAAAACCGTATAATTATTAAAAAAAACAGTATTAGAAATCTCATACTTATTAAAAATCTTTGCCTTAAACAGTAAATTAGCAAAAAACAAATTTTCTTGAAAACAAATTATTATTTATCTGAACAACAAAAAAACACATAATAATAGATTGTGAAAGTTTGTGAATTTTTAAGAAAACATTGCAATGCATATGAATCGCCTTTGAAAATTAGCGAGTATTACAGTGAAGTTTTTAAACGTCTAGTGCAGAAAAAAACTCGTTTCCGGTTTATGTCACTATCTTATGGTGAATATAGAGGGCATTCAAGATTTAAGGAGGGATTATGATTATTTTTACGATCAACATTCACATTTCATGTGAATAATTATACAAATTTTTGCTGGGAGATAATTCTTTTTTTTCTTCCTCTTCTTCTTGACACACAATATTGAGAGGCGAAAAAAGTACACATTCTTCTTTTTTTTGTGTAGAAAATATATTATTTCCTTGTTTGAGAATCAATTATACGATACATAAACTTTCATGTATATATTAATTTGAAACTTGTGTTTTATTTGAGAAAACGAGAAAACAAAAATGATTCGGTAAATTGGAGATTTTACTCAGGAATCGATTATATTGCGATAGTTCAATAATTATTTAGCTACCAGAATTTAAAAAAAAAATTGGAAAATTTAAGAAAATTTTAGTAGAAAATTTAGTGTTAATACTAAATATTTATTTATTTATAAATGTATTTATTTTATTATAAAGTATTTATGTTATTATAAAGTATTCAAAAAAAAAACATTACCTAAAATTTGTTACTTTTCAGATACTTTTCATCGGAGCGGCTAAATAAAAAATAAATTTTTATATTAAATTATAATCTTAACAATATTTATTTATACTAAGAATATTTATTTGCTTGTGCAGAATAGTCGGAATATGTATTTAGGTACAGAAAAAAATTTTATTTGATTTAACCAATCACTTGACTACTGTTAATTAAATATTTTTTCGAATCAAATAACTTTTAGTTTCATCTACTTAAATGCTATTCAAGTAAATGTTTATTTGATAATAGATAAGTAATTAGTTTATTTTTGGTAACTAAATCAATTAGTAACTTTTAACAACTACTATAGTAATTTACTTACAAATAATTAGTATTTACCTATCAATAATTAATAATTTACTAATAATTAGTTAATTTTTAGCTAATTCACATTTAGAAAGATTTTAAATTAATATTAAAATTTATTTTTTATTTGAGAGCCGCTCCGATGAAAAGTATCTAAAAAGTAACAAATTTTAGGTTATGTTTGTCACTTTTGGAAATACACTAAAAGAATTAATTCTCAGGGTAAACGAATTATATTTGAATCTTTACTACACCGGAAATATTAAAAAATATTTCCGATTTTACAAAATTAAGAAACTTCATTAATCACGGTAAAATAATACTAAGTAACATAACCTAAAAATTTTTTCTTAGATACTTTTCTTCTTTTTTTAGAATTACAATTGCTCAATAATATACAATTATATAATTATTATTTATAGTATTAAATAAATTTGTTACTACTGAGTTCAATTTTAACCACTGAGCACGAAAATACCTTTAACTGGAACAGCGATAACTTTCGCTAAACTAGCGAAAGTATTCGTTGCAATAACTAAAAAATTCGCTAATATAGTTAAACTTATAGTTTTTCCAGGTGAAGATTTTTTTTCGTGAGTAATAATAATTAGAATAATTTATAATAATAATAATAATAATAATAATAATAATAATAATAATAATAATAATAATAATAATAATAATAATAATAATAATAATAATAATAATAATAATATGAATTGTAAATAAATGTATTATAGATTATAATATATTGTTAATAATATTATATTTATTATAATTATAAGAATTATAACATTATACTTTATAGTATACTTATTGTAATATATGTGACGCGCTCCGAAGAAAGGTACCTAAGAAGCAAAAAATTTGAGGTTATGTTTTTAATTTTTTAAGTAAAAATACAGATGGAAAATCAATTGCTAATTTAAAATTATTGACCTTCAAGTCTTCATTACATCCGAAATATTCAATAAAAATTAGTTTCAAATTCAAATAATGAAAAATAAATTTTTAATCAAGAGAAGTCTAACACGACCCTAACCTATAATTCGTTTGCTTCTTAGGTACCTTTCTTCAGAGCGCGTCACATATTATTTATTCTAATGTAATGTTCATTCCAATATATTATTTACTATAATTAATAATTATACAATTAGTTAATTATAATTTATAATTAAAAATAAAAATCGTCCATGTATCGAAAAGGTGGAAAATTTTCTTCAAAAACAAAAGGGGTGGGGAAAAGTTTTTTTTTTTTTGAATAAAATTTTCAAGCATTGAGCGCTCTATGTTTCGCGCTACATCCCTGACGTAGCTTATCGCGACTTTATCCCCCGATAAAAACTAAAGGCTCCATTTCCAGCTTTTGTACTGTCCCGCAGCAAGTGAGATTGTATTGGTGTGAGTGCTCTCTACAACGGACTGATATGGCCAATTCTTATATATATATATATAGAAAGAGAGGCGAATGTTCGCGCACATACATGGGTTTATTTTATACCATACACATTCTATGGAGTACATAGGACGGACGGGTATTATCCTTGGTGGTGTGGAACTGTAGGAATTCGTGCGTGAGCCGATATCGCGTTCCGGAGTAGTTCTCTCTTTTTCTCTCTCCTCTCTTTCTTTCCCTCTTTTCTCTCTCGCACACACACTCTCTCTGTCTCTCTTTATTTTTCTTCCTTCTCTCTCTATCTTTCCTCCTTTCTTTTTTTCTCTCTCTATCTTTCTTCCGTTCTTTCCGTTTCTCTCTCTTTCTAAAAAGAAGAGAGAGAGAGAGAGAGAGAGAGGAAGGTAGAAAGAGAGAAAAGAGAGAGAGAAAGAAAGATATAGCAAGAGGGAAGAGAAAGAGAGAAAAAGATAGTAAGAAAGAGAGAAAAGAGAGAGAGAGAGAGAAATATATAGCAAGAGGGAAGAGAAAGAGAGAGAAAGATAGTAAGAAAGAGAAAAGAGAGAAAGATGGTAAGAGAAAAGAGAGAGAGAGAGAAAAGAGAGAGAGAAAAGAGAGAGAGAGAGAGAGAGAGAGAGAAAAGCAGAGTGAGAGAAAGAGTACGACAGAAGTAAAGTGAGAGAGAGAGAGAGAGAGAGAGAGAGAGAGAGAGAGAGAGAGAGAGAGAGAGAGAGAGAGAGAGAGAGCGCACTGGCTAGGAGGCTAGGTCGTCCATGGCGCACGAAAGGGACGAGTTAAAAACCGGGGGTGGGATCGTTACCCTGCGCCAACGTGCGAGGCGCATGCGCACCATAAACCCCTTTGTCCGCGTGGTGCAGTCTTACCAACAGCCAAACTCGTCAGGGACTCCCCCAGGGGAATTCTCTTCTCTGTCTTTTTATTGCCCTTTATGCTTCTCCCTCACGACAAAAATCTACTTTTATGCTCAAAAATTTCCAAATTTCACTAAACGTTCGGAAGTGAGAAAATTAAGAAACAATTTCAGCACTACAAGCATCGTAGACCAAATACGCTTGATACAACTATTTTTATTTGACAAATGTGGGCGTTATGGTACTTGAAATTATCACAAGCTTGCTTAGTTTGTTTATAACCGAGCATGCTTGCATAGAGCTTGCTTAGTAATTTATTAAAACAAGCTTGGTTAGTAAGTTTTCAAAAACAAGCTTGTTTAGTCAATTTTAAAAAAACAAGCCTGTTTAGAAAGTTTGTAAAACAAACTTGAAGCAAAATTACTTAGCAAGTTTGCTTTATCAGATTTTCAATCAAGCTTGCTTAGTAAACTTTCGAAAACAAGCTTGTTTAGTAAGTTTGTAAAACAAACTCGAAGAAAAATTACTTAGCAAGTTTGCTTTATAAGATTTTTAATCAAGCTTGCTTAGTAAGTTTTCAAAAGCAAGCTTGTTGTATTTTTTCAAAAACAAGCTTGAAGAAAAATTGCTTAGGAAGTTTAAATGAAGATTAAAGATTTTAAATCAAGCTTGTTTAGTAAGTTTGTAAAACAAACTTGAAGCAAAATTACATAGCAAACTTGTTTTTTCAGATTTTCAATCAAGCTTGCTTAGTAAACTTTCGAAAACAAGCTTGTTTAGTAAGTTTGTAAAACAAACTCGAAGAAAAATTACATAGCAAACTTGTTTTTTCAGATTTTCAATCAAGCTTGCTTAGTAAACTTTCGAAAACAAGCTTGTTTAGTAAGTTTGTAAAACAAACTCGAAGAAAAATTACTTATCAAGTTTGCTTCAAAAGATTTTTAATCAAGCTTGCTTAGTAAGTTTTTCAAAGAAAGCTTGTTGTAATTTTTTAAAAACAAGCTTGAAGAAAAATTGCTTAGGAAGTTTAAATGAAGATTAAAGATTTTAAATCAAGCTTGTTTAGTAGGTTTTTAAAACAAACTTGAAGCAAAATTGCTCATCAAGCTTGCTTAGTAAGTTTTTAGAATAAACTTGAAGCAAAATTGCTTAGCAAGTTTGCTTGATAAGATTTTAAATTAAGCTTGTTTAGTAAGTTCTTAAAAACAACCTTGTTTAGTAAGTTTTCAAAAACAAGCTTGTAAGTTTTTAGAACAAATTTGAAGCCAAATTGCTTAGGAAGTTTGCTTTATAAAATTTTAAATCAAGCTTGCTTAGTAAGTTCTTATAAACAAACTTGAAGAAAAATTTTTTAGCATTTTTACTTCGTATGATTTTAAAACAAGCTTGCTTAGAAAGTTTTTAAAACAATTCTGTTTAGCAAGTTTTTAAAACAATCTTGTTTAGTAAGTTTTTAAAAGAAACTGGCTTAGTAAGTTCTCAAAACAATCTTGCTTAGTAAGTTTTTAGAACAAACTTGATGAATAAGTTCTTAAAACAAGCTTGAAGCAAAATTGCTTAAAAAGTTTGCTTCGTAAGATTTTAAAACAAGCTTGTTTAGTAAGTTCTCAAAACAATCTTGCTTATTATAAGTTTTAAAAAACAAGCTCGTTTAATAAGTTCTTAAAACAAGCTTGAATTGTTTAAGAAGTTTGCTGCGTAAGATTTTAAAACAAGCTTGCTTAGTAAGTTTTCAAAACAGGCTTGTTTAGTAAGTTTTCAAAACAGGCTTGTTTAGTAAGTTTTCAAAACAATCTTGCTTAGTAAGTTTTCAAAACAATCTTGCTTAGTAAGTTTTCAGAACAGGCAGAAAAAAGTACGATTGTCTTTTTTGACAATTTTTAAAATTTGTAGAATTTTTTAAAAATATTTTTTCTAATAAAATGAAGAAATTCGAAATACTAGAATTGATTGTAACATTTCTTCAGTGTCGAGTCGAGAGATTCCCTAATGGTATTAACGAGCCTTGAACTCAATAAAAAGACGTTAGAAAACTTAAACTGTAAATTACAAACATGGTCCTTCAGTGCTTGTTGTAGAGAATGTTGTCAATGATCATGCAGACCATCTGAACGAATTGGGTCAGTTATAGAAAAATTTATTTTTGTCTCGGACTTTAGTTGTCTTTACTTACCATTTTTATTCTATTTTTTTCGTAAATTAAAGCATTTTTATTTTACAACCGTAATTTAATATAATTTTCATTTTAGAACTGTAAATTAACAAAATTTTCATTTTAGAACTGTGAATTAACAAAATTTTCATTTTAGAACTGTAAATTAACAAAATTTCCATTTTAGAACTGTAAATTAACAAAATTTTCATTTTAAAACTGTAAATTAATAAAATTTTCATTTTAGAACTGTAAACAAATAATAAAATTCTGAATTGTTTTGTAAATTTATACAATTCTTAAATAGTAAAGTTTTTATTTTACCTCTGTAAATTAGAATTCTGGCCAAGAATTTTTAAAATTAATATTAATTGGTAAAGTTTTACAACAAAAATTTTATAATTTTAGATGCAAAGAAAATTTTAGCGTCAGTGGTTTTTATTTAAAAAAAACTAATTAATAAATGTTTAATAGTTTTTTAAATATAAATTAGTAGTGGAATTTTAGTATTTCATTTAGTAGTTCTAATTGAATTATTATTAGACAGTTTTCTTGAGAGTTTCAAATTGATGTTAAAATTTTTTAATAATTTTGTATTCGACACATTTTTTTGGCATCAATTCGTTGAAATTTGATACTTTTATCTTTCTAAGTGAATGTTTTAGTGAAAAAATATTTAGTAAAAAACTAAGAATAAGTCGAAATTTTTATTGATTCTAATTAGTGGACTTTTTACTACTTTAAATTTAGAGAGTAATGAATAGTTTATAGTTATGATTATAGTCATAAAGCCCCTAATTTTCAAAGGATATCACATTGAGATAAAAAGCAAATTAAAAATATAGCGAAGCAACGTTTTGATTTATTTTTTGTCTCAATTTAAAATCCTTGGAAAATTTGTGCGTGTTTATAATAATTATAGGTAAGGTTGAAAAAAGTTTATTGTTTTAATTACTGTTGGATTAGAAATTTGTAGTTATAATTTTAGTTACTATTTTATCGTTATCATTACAGTAATAAATATAGTTGCAGACAGTTTCCAGACTCAGTTTTTTCAGTTTTAATTAATTCGAAAACTTTCTAAATTCAAAATTAATGCAAATGTGGAGAGAATTTTTTGGCGAAGGATTTTAAGGAGAGATTTGATGTGAAACAAAAGATAACATTTTTTTTTGATAGTTGAAAGCACTAAAAAGACGACCATTGGTTGAATCTGTACGTGAACGTTACGACACACCTACTTTTTTTGTTTGCTTTTCTATAACAGAACAGTCAATGGACTGTCATAGTGAATAGTATTTAAGGACAAGGTGAAAAGGCGTTTTCTATTTTTTTTTCTCAACTGCTGATGTACAAAAGTGGGATTTTAGAAAATGTCGTTCTATTCCGGATGTGGTCCTCCTATGCCTTGGCATCTGGGATAATGCGAAAAGTATCTAAAGAAGGAAGCATCTTTTGCTCGGGGATGAAGATGACGACGAAGACGACGACGACGCACATGAAAGGGGCGCGATGGAGCGTGCACAAGGGGAGAGACTGGCTAATATCGTAAAGCCGCAACGTGCTCTGATTAAACATTATGTGGCTTCGAGTATTTCTCACCACATAGCCTTTTTCCTGTTTTTCTTATACCGCCTTTATCCTACTTTATGTCTTATAAATACCCTCATTTCTTTCCTTAAAGAAATAACACCAAATGCGACTTTGAGTCCCATCCGATGAGACACACTATTGTCCTCTCCCACGCTCTCAAATTCTCTCCTTCTCTCATTTCCTTTTTCAGTCTTCACCTCTTTCTCGCTTTTTTCTATTTCTCTTTTTCCTTTTTTTCTATTTCTCTTTTTCCTTTTTTTCTTTTTTTTCTATTTCTCTTTTTCCTTTTTTTCTTTTTTTCCTATTTCTCTTTTTCCTTTTTTTCCATTTCTCTTAGTTTCTTCTTTCTTTTTCCCCCCTTTTTTCTACATTCAGACAATTACAAAATTTACTTAATTTTCCCAAAAAAAGGTTTTTTTAAATTTTCTTCGACCTTGCAGTTAAATATTGCTTCCTGTTAGGGTATTTTTTGGGTTTCTTCAGTGTTGACTTGTAAGCTTCAAATTCAAGAAAAGAAATAAAAACTAAATTATATATTTAAAAAATTTTCCAAATCAAAACTTTTGACTTTGGAAGATTGATAAATTCCTTCTATTATGAATTAAAAAATAAATTGTTTATTTCTGTTAATATTTGAACTATACAGAATAGGACATTGAATTTATTAAAATCAATTTAATTCTTTTAAAACTATTAGAAAATTATTAGTCATAAATTACTTAATTACAATTTTACATAAAAGTTTTAAAAAATTGAATTTCATTAGAGGTGCATTTGCAATTTGAATAAACAATTGAATTTCAAGAAGCTTAAAAATTTCCAATTTTGAATGAATTTTATTTTATTTTTAATTGGAAATTTTATTAAACTTAGTATTTTGAAAAATTTTTATTGAAATTCATTTGATGTTAGAGTTGAATTTTTTGAATAGGTATTTAATTATTCGAAATAAATAATTTAGAAAATAATTCTTTGAATATTTTTTAAAAAAATTTATTTAGAGAAGAATTTTTTTGGAATTTCTAAAAAAAATTAATTTAGAGAAGAATTTTAGTTAAAAACTCCAAAAAATAATTGAATTTCGAAGAAGTTAGAAATAATTGCGGAGAAATTTAATTATTTTCAAAACTAATAAAATTCTACGTAAAAATTCAGTTATATTCAAATTTATTTTTAAAATCTCGTCTATATTTCAGTTATTTTTATAAATAATAAAATTCTTCTCATAAATTCAATTATTTTCAAAAAATTTTCCTCAAATCAATAATTTTGAATATCTAATATTTTTTTAAAATTTTCCCAGAGTTTAGTTTAATTTTTAAAAAATTTGTGAAAATTCCCAGCAGACATTTCATTATTTTCATGAATAATAAAAATCACATGAGAATTGAAATATTTACAAAAATTTTTAATAAATTTCTTCGCAATAATTTATTTTCCTAAATAATAAAATTTATAGTGATGAATTCAATTATTTTTTTCAAGATATCTATAAAAATCATTACTAAAATTAAATTATTTTTTTCAGTAACAAAATTCTTCTAGGGAATTCAATTTTTTCAATATTCTTGTAATAAAATTTCACGAGAAGATTTAACTATTTTTAAAAATTTTGACAATATTTTTTAATAAAATTTAATTATATTTAAAAATTTTCTTTAATTTCATTATTTTTAATATCTACAGCATTTTAAATGATTTATTCAAAATAATTCAATTATTTTCTAAAACTTTTATTACATTCTTGTGAAGAATTCAATTTTTTCATAAATAACAAATTTGTATGCAAGCATTTTATTATTTTTGTAAATAAAAAATATTTCGCAGCAATTCCATTATTTTCATAAATAATAAAACTCATCGCAGATTTTCCATTATTTTTCTAAACAATTTCAATTAAATTCCTTAGAAAATGTAATTAGTTTTCTAAAAATTTATTTAAAACTCGTTGAAAAAGTTTAATAATATATTCATAAATATCGAAATTCATTCCAGAAATTCAATTATTTTCAGAAAAAATAAAAAAAATCCTATTTGAAAAATTTAATTATTTTACAAATAATACAATTTTCACCAAATTCAATTATTTTTACAAATAACAAAATTTGTTGGAAGAAATCTATTATTTTCATAAATGAGAAAAAAAAATTTTCATGAATTTCAATTAACATTCCTTTTCAATTAAACACTTTCAATCAAATTCTTGAAAAAATGTAACCATTCTTAAAACTTTTATTAAAATTCATAGAAAGAATTCAAATTGAAAATCAGTGTTTTAAAAATTATTCTTAATACTTTTAATTAACAGTTTTGTAACAATAATTTATTTTCAATAATCGTTATTCAAATTTTCTTTTCAAGTATTCAAATTTTGGATTTCTTAATACCTACATATTTGAAATTAACGAATTTTCGAATTATTAAAAAGAAATCAAAATAAATTTTTTTTAAAGTTTCATTCTTTTTATAATTGGATTCTCAAATGAATATCGTGGAAACTAATTAAAGATCATTATTTATTTATAGAAGAATTTTAAATCAAAAATTCCAGAAAATAGAATTGAAATCAGAAAAATAATTTCGAAAAAATTCAGTTTTCATAAATTATCAAATTTCAAAACGTTTGGAAATTAAAATTTTTTTGAAACTTTAATTCATGTGGAAAAATAAAAATGATCAAATATTTATTTACGAAAACAAGTTATTGATGTTAAACTGCATCAAAAAAACAATTCTAATTTCAATTTTTTTTTTCAATTTCTAATTTCTAATTTCAGTTCTATTTTTTTCCGTGTCAGTGATAAAGTGAAATTTCGTTTTCTTTTAACGAAAATGTTACTGTTTTCTAATCAATAACTAAGTGATAAAATTTTTTTAAAAAACTAATTAATTTTTATTTTTTTTATTTTTTTCGGAGCAGTTGTCTGAAAATTATACGAAAAAAGGAAAATTTTATTTCCTTTTAAAGAAAATTTTAATTTTCCCTTATCAATAACTATATAATGTCAATTTCTATAAAAAAGTAATTAATTTTGATTTAAAAATTTTTACTAGAAAAATAGAGCTGATCAAAATTTTTTTTATTATTTTTCGTTTTTTCTGAGCAATTGCCTGGAAAATTCGCGAAAATAGTGTTTTTGTATAATAACGAGCGTGGAATATTATGTTTTGCATCGCGAGAGGAAGGACTTTTATTAGCAAAAAGAGACACGGGTGGCATTTGCATGTAACGATGCTGCGAGGGTAGTAGAAATATGGGTTTTTGGGGGTGGAGAGAGAGAGAGAGAGAAAACGGTAGCCGAGGATCGTAATTAGAGCCTAGGGGTTCTATGGAATTACGGGTTTTGTGTGAGGCTGGGTTCATTGAGAGGGATGGAGGGGGTAAGGAGGGAGGAAGAGGTGGTTCGTTGGTTGGTTGGTGGTAGAGAATGGACTACAGAAAACGCCCTCTATTCAAAGGGGGTATGTTTGCCAACATCGTTCCAATATGTCATCCCCTAATTTAGAATTAAAATTTAATCCAACAAAATTGCTTTCTCGGCGTGATTACATTTTATTTCTATACTATCTTACGTCCATTCCCCATATATAGTTTATTTTTTCCACCCACTCTTCGTATCTATATCACAACATGGGAAAACTAATCACTTTATGTTCATACAGTCTAATTTCATTAAATTCAAAAATTACCCCATGGAAACTATTTTTTTTCGTTTCACAATGCACAAGAAAAATTTTTCTTTCTTAAATTATCTTTTGAACTGTAAAAAAGAAAATTAAACCTAAATTATGGGAATTTTTGTCGTTCTTAATAATTATAGTTCTTCATGTTTTGTCGAAAAATGAAAGAGGCCCACAGTGAGAAATAAAGGCGAATGGAAAACAATAAAAGGATGGAAAAGAACAAAATGTTTTGTATTCCGTGTAATTTGATACTTGTGAATCTCGTCTTGAAGTTTCTAAACAGAAAATGTATTGACCCATTCATTCGCAGTGGCAATATTATTCAAGGGAAGTGGCTATTCCCATATTACATGGGACGATTCAAAGTGGCCGTAAAATGAAAACAGATCGTTGAAGGAACAGAGATTTTTTTTTCTCCCCCCAACTTCATATATGATCTTTTGAGAATCGTTGCATAACTCTTATTACCACATTTACGATTTTATGATGCTCGAATCTTTCCGTATGCACTTCTGGTGATTTATTTTTATTTCATTACATTTTCACTATTCATATTATTTTTCTTAAAAAAAGGAAAAGAAATAATTTATGATGAACATATTTATTGCAATAAATTATTTATTTGTACCCTTCATTAATTTTGTTGAGGTAAATATTTACCATTTTTTCTCCTAGGTTAGTATTTTCCTTAGTTTTTCTATTTAATAGTTATTCTATTTAAAAATTATCCTAGTGAATATTTCTTCTAGTTAGTATTTTCCCTAGTATTTCTATTTAATAGTTTTTCTATTCAATAATTTCTCTAGTGAATATTTCTCCAGTGAATATTTCTCCTAGTTAGTATTTTCCCTAGTATTTCTATTTAATAATTTTCCTAGTAAATACTTAGTCTAGTTAGTATTTTCCCTTGTTTTTTATTTAATAATTTCCCTTGTGAATACTTCTCCTAGTTAATATTTTCCCTAGTTTTTCCATATAATAATAATCCTAGTGAATACTTCCCCTTCTTAGTATTTTCCCTAGTCTTTTTATTTAATAGTATTTCTATTTAATACTTTCCTTAGTTAGTATTTTCCTTAGTTTTTCTATTTAATAATTCTCCTAGTAAATACTTCTTCTAGTTAGTATTTTCCCTAGTTTTTCTATTTAATAATTCTCCTAGTAAATACTTCTTCTAATTAGTATTTTCCCTAGTTAACATTTCCCCTACTTCTTCAGGTTAATAATTCTCCTAGTTAATATTTTCCCTAATTAATAGTTTTCTTATTTAAAAATTTTCCTTAATTAACATTTCCCCCTAATTAATAGTTTTCTTATTTAATATTTTTTCTTGTCAACACTTCTCCTAGTTAAACGTTCTCCTAGTAAATATTTTCCATATTTAACATTTTTCCTAGGTAATATTTACCCAAATTGACATTTTCCTTATTTATTATTTACCCTAGTTAATATGTTTTCCTTTCTTAATATAGGATTTCCACAAGTATAAGATGTCAATTCTGAAATAATTTAATTAAAAATTTTTAAAAGCTTAGATTTTTGAAAAATTTTAGTAATTTAATTTTTTCTGAAATAAGTTAAATTTTTTAATGTAGGATTTAATTAATTATTAAAAAACGGATTTATAAAAGAATTCTAGGTAAAAACACTAAAATAAAATTGAATTTTGAAGCTTTTACAAATTATTGCATAAATTCAATTATTTTTTAAATTATAATGAAATTCGTCACAAAAATTCAAATATGTTGAAAAATTTTTCAAAATTTTAATTATCTTCAAAAATAATCAATATCTTCTTTGAAATTCAAGAAGTTTAATGAATTTCTTCGCAAAATTTGTTTTTTCTTAATGTTTCTCAATTCAACGATTTTCAATATCTACTATTTAAATAAAATTTTTCAAAAAACTTTAATTATTTAAAAAAACTTGAATAAAATTTTACGCAAACAGTGAATTATTTTTGTAAGTAATAAAAATGTCACAATTTTAATTTTTTGTAATTTTTTTAAAAATTTCTTCGGAATGATTTAATTATTTTCATAAATTATAAAATTTTTTTGAGGAATTCAATTATTTTTTCATAAATAATTAAACTCATTGCAGGATTTCAATTATTTCTCGAAATATGTAATTATTCTTAAAAATTTTTTTGGTGAAATTATTTTTCAAAAATTTTTTCCCTATAAATTACATTATTTTTGAAAATTATTTCGAACATTCTTGTCAAGATTTTAATTTTATATTTATAAATGACAAATTTTTCGCCAAAATTTAATTATTGTCAAAAAATGTTTCTAGTTCAAAGATTTAAAAATTTACTGTTTTTTACTATTTTAATAAAATTTTCCATAGGATTCAATACTTAAAAAATAATTTTTAACATAATTCTCAGAAATAATTCAATTATTTTCAAAAATAGAATAATTTTTTTAAGAATTCAATCTTTTTCAGAAATAATAAAATACATTGCAGAATTTCTCATATTTATCAAAAAATGTAATTATTCTTAAAAAATTTTTTAAAAATCCTGGAATTTAATTAAATTATTAAAAAATTAAATTCCTAAAACTATTTATGCAAATTTAATTTTAAGCACTTAACATTCGATTATTCAATGAATCATTTATTTTCGTATTTATATCATTAAATTCCCGTAGATTTTTCTAGTCAAAATTGATTTAAAAATAAATTCCAGTCTAAAATTTGAAAAATAGTAATTGAATATCAAAACCATCATAGCTTGAATTTTTAAAAATAATAGAATTTTAACAAAGTTTCAAAGTGAAATCTTAAACTCTTAATTTTTTCTTCTTTTAACTGACAATTCTGTAGAAGTAATTATTTTTAAAGTTCGATTGAATTTAATTTCAATTACTTGAAGTTATTGTTTTCTAACATATTTATTTAAAGAATTTTCGAACATTCGAAATTTAGTAAAATTGAATTGTAAAGAAATATGTAGTTGAAAATTCTCATTTTTAGTGTTATTCAGAATATTTTTTAAGATCAGAGAAACAATCTGAATTGTGTCTGGAAAAAAGGGAAAATAAGAATGAAATCTTTGTGACAACCCTGTAATTTATTTAGTTATTTATTTAACAAATTTTTACGGGCTTACAAAAAGAAAAACGGCCTTTTATTAAAACTAACTTAAATCTAAATTACAAATTAATTATTTAGATCATGTTTTATCGCTATCAATTTGAATTAGTTCTCTTAGTTGATATTTCCCCTAGTTAATATTTCCCCTAGTTAATAGTTCGCCTAGTTAATATTTCCCCTAGTTCATAGTTCTTCTAGTTAATATTTCCCCTAGTTAATAGTTCTCTTAGTTAATATTTCCCCTCGTTAATATTTTCCCTAGTTAATAGTGCGCCTAGTTAATATTTCCCCTAGTTAATATTTCCCCTAGTTAATATTTCCCCTAGTTAATATTTCCCCTAGTTAATAGTTCGCCTAGTTAATATTTCCCCTTGCTAATAGTTCTTCTAGCTAATAGTTCCCCTAGTTAATATTTCCCCTAGTTAATATTTTCCCTAGTTAATATTTCCCCTAGTTAATATTTCTCCTACTTAATAGTTCTCCTAGTCAATATTTCCCCTAGTAAATATTTCTCCTACAAATAATTCAACCAAAAATAAAAGAATACCTGTAGCAAAAAAAAAATTGACTATCATTTCGAATAAATATCGCCTTTCTAATATTAATAAAAACTAAATAAATAAACTCATCCTTGGGTGTGCGTGAATGAATAAAGCAATACAGAAACGAGTGAGATACGATAAGCGAAAATCAAACAAGTTTCTCGCCGGGTGAATAATGAAGGAGAAGATCCGGCTCGGTGGTTTCCGAAGAAGGTGAAATTTACGATTGCGAACCTTTCCCCCTGATGATTTTTACTGTTTATACCCGAGACGATACTTTTAAAGAGGGAGGGACTAAAATGGCTTTCGTGTCGTAGCCCGATATCTTTCTCTCTCTCTCGATTCATATAGGTACGTGTGTATGTTTGTGTTTGTATACATATATATGTTATTTGCCACGTTATATAAATTCTACTGCGCCTTGACTCTCTAACAATTTTCGCGGGAGAGATTAGAGCGCGCTTATTGCAAAGAATGGTTCATTGGATGCTGCGGACATAATATACAAGCAATACCACGTGGACAGACCTTGTTTCGGTCATTCCTTCTCCCTTGTTCTCATCTTTTAGAACATGACTCGAATTTTTTTTTTTGTTTCTTCTTTTTATTTCTAGATGTATTTTCTATTTCTATATATATTCTCGATTTCCTGTATGTAAGCTGAATTTTTAATAGTGTGGGTGCTGAGATATATTTACAAGAGTTTTTTTTTCGTGTGCAGCATCCATACATACACGAAAGGGAATAATGGAGAATAGTCCCTTCAATATTCCCTTCGCATTTGGATTTTCGATGTCTCACAATAACCAGTCTTGAATCCATCCTTCTCGATATTTATTACTTGCCACGTTCCCCTTCGGTCTAATCCTGTAAGAAAAACCACGTTCAGAATTAAATATTCTTTCATCGTGATTATATTTCTCACTTTCGTAAATTTAATTCTCTCCTGATATTAGAAAAAAATTCTCTTCTTCTCATTTGCAGAATAAATCATTTTATCGAGCAAATATACTCGAAGGAAATAAGTTTTTATTAAATACGAGATCAGCTGTTCCTAACAGCGGCGGCCATTTTTAGTCACGTGACCTCCGCCGCGACCAATCAGCGAAATCGCATTTTCGTCACGTGACAGAGAATCACTATAGAAATGGCGTTCAAAAATTTATTTTAGAAAGTGTGGGATAATTACAAATTCACCATAAAACGAGTCGTTCAAGGAAAATTCAATAAAAAACGAATCGTTTTTCCAATTTACTTTTGTTGATCGAATCAGGAAACGATCAATTGACTTTCTATCAATTAGTTTTAAACTCAATTGGCGACAATTGAAGTAAGTTCGAGAAATGACGAATTGTGGAAAAAAATAATTTTATTACGATTAAATAATTCTATTGCCGAGAAATAAAATTATTTACTCTTTATTTATCGTTTTATTTGCAATAAAATAAAATTATCCGATATTAATATTTTGCTTTATCATTATTATTATTTCTAAATAATCATTTTGTCGGTTATAAAAATTACTTTCTTGTAGTTTAACCAAAGTTTTTTTTTCTGGAAAAGTAATATTTAATTTGTAATTTATTATTTTTTGTCAATTTGCAAGATTAAATTTATTGTTAAAATTTATTGTTAAAATTTATTGTTAGAATTTATTGTTAGAATTTATTGTTAGAATTTATTGTTAGAATTTATTGTAAAATTATGACTAATGTTTAAATAATTCCAAGCTTGGAAAAAAAATATTCTGTTTTATTGATTCTTTATGTGGGGGATTGTGATTTTTTTTTCTTTTTCCTCCTCTCTTGATTATTGTACTTTTTTATGTTAGTGTCGAAGTGAATAAACTTTCTGCGTGCAAGGGTGGAATATATACACAAAATGCAGAAATATACCTTTCTCCAATTCAAGTTCTTAAGTTCCTTGTCGCCCACGCTTTTCGCAAAGGTGTTACTTTACAGTAACACAACAACGGAGGCGGTAAGATTAATGCGGTTTTCTAGCCGCTCGCGACACTCTAACCATGTTAATTTTTAATCACTTATTTGAATTATTTATTGTACACTCGCGCACACATGATTTATTTTACGGATATTTTATTTACGCTTTACTCCATTATGCGGACAATTCTACTTGTGAAACTAAATAAAATAATGCTAAAATAAAACAAAAAATATAAAAAAATAAATAAAATATGTAAAAAACTAAATAAACTAAATAAAAAGTAGTGTCGAATTTTTTTTTTTTTTTTTTGCAGAAGTGAAAACAGTAAAAGAATTTTTTAACTGGTTGAGAATTAAAAAAGTGATTGAAACTTATTGTTTACTTTCGAAGTAGTGTTTGAAAGAAGTGAAATTATTGTAATTTTCATCTGTAAAAAGTAAAAACCCTAAAAAAATAGTTTTCGAAGTTGAACGTCTATGCAAACATTCAGAAACATAAAAATAAAGTAAATACAAAAAATGAAAAGAATAAATAAAAAATCAATGAAAAACGTAAAGTAAATAAAAAACTAAAAACAGTGAATAAAACAAGAAAGTAAATGTAAAATAAATATAAACAGCATAGTAAATAAAAAAATAAAATAATTTTGAAAAATTATAAAAATCTAATTGTAAATAATAGTAAAAAAATAAAAAAAGTAAAAATCTTCAATCTTAACAAAGGAAGAGAAATTTTACTCTTTTCAGTTTCTCCGAAATTTTACTCTTTTCAGTTTCTCCGAAATTTTACTCTTTTCATTTTGTCCGCAATTTTACTCTTTTCAGCTTCTCCGAAATTTTCTCATCTAAATAATAAATTTGCCATTCAATTTAGTCAAATCTGACAAAAAGTCCAAGGATTTTTTCGATTAAGAACAAAATTTTCGATTAAGGATTAAGAAAAAAGTGTTTTCTACGTAAAATACGAGAAATACGAGATCAGCTGTTCCTAACAGTGTCGGCCATGTTGTTTTTACTAATCGATCCCGATTATTGCGATTGAGTCGAATTTTTTCAATCTTAATGAAAATTTATTCACTTTTTCTCCAATGACTTTTAATTGTTGACTAATTGTCACATAATTATTGTTAATTATAATGTCGTTATGGTCATTAATTTATTTTTTATTGCCGTTTTTTCTACAATACCTCGTTTGACCTCAGTGGTGTCAAAAGAAACTAGTTTCTATAATACAAATCCGCTTCGTGACCTTTTCGACAATAAAAACGAGATCTTGTATTGAATATATAAAATTAATGTTCTGCATTCATAATATTGTAATGTTGATTTACATAAATCCATTTATAAATTGTGAATTTCATCAAATTGTTTATGAATACGAAATAATTTGAAAAAAAATAATTTACCAAATATTTCTAAATGGTAAATAATAGTCTAATAATATAATAATTATTGATAAGTTTTACAACCGTTTTTCGCTTTTATTAGAAATTTTTTCTAAATACGAAATAAATAATTTGAAAAAAAATACTTTTTTGCAAACAATTTTAAATAGGGAAATAATAATTATTGATAAGTTTTAAAACCGTTCTTCGATTTTATTAAAAAAAATTTTTTATTACAGGGGCTTTAATCAGTTTTAATAATAATTATTATTATTATTGTAAATATTATAATAATTGAAAAACAAAAAAAAAATTCTACTCAATCGAAATAATTGAAATCGAAAAAAAACAATAAATAATAGAAATAATAATAAAAACAACTAACGAGAAAATAATTTATCACCATAGAAGTATTTCGATTTATTTTTCTTTTTATCTTTTTTTTGCATTCATTTTTTTTTTATTATTGTTTTGATGAAGAGTGAAGACGATTTTGACAAGCGAAACTACTGTAAATTGAAGTTGTCCATGAAAATAAAGGCGAAGTCTTTGTTCGCTGTAGCGTGCACCGATCTCATTCATAAATATCTCAAAACGGCTTAATTTCGCGGCTCTGCAAGCGAATAAAATCTCGAGCCGGTGAAAAACGCAGACAGTTGCCATGGGGGAGAAAAGATACGGCACAGCGACGACCCACGGCCCACTTGATCGTCGTCTCGGGTCACTGATGCTGCTAGCAAAAAGGAAGAGGAGAGAGAGAGAGATAGAGAGATACGGTCCAGAGAGAATAGGAGAGAGAGAGGATCGAAATAATGGTAGAGAATGAATACTGGCGATATGGTGAAGGGAAAGAGAGGTGGGGAGGGGGAAGTGGAAAAATGGCTACGATAACTCCTTTCCATTCTCTGGCGTTCCAACTCTTCTTGGATTTATGGTGTCTAATCCGCGCCATTTTCAGTTCCCCCCCCCCCTCCCATTCTTCTCTTTTCTCGTTTCGCCCTGAATCAGGAGAGAGATGCATCTTTGTGTCCAGGAATATGGAGACTGTGAATCCACTTTCCGCTAGACATCATTTTATGTCTTCTTTTTCAATCAGAATTTTTTTTTTTTTGTTTGTAATGAAAATCGAAAAACAATGTTGAGTTTTTTTCATTTTGGAATAATTAGTATTAAATTTTAACTGATAATAATAATAATATTATTAGTTAATATTTAATACTAATAAATGTTTGTAACTAACAATTGTTGAATCAGACTTTTTTTTTGTTTGTAATGAAAATCGAAAAACAATGTTGAGTTTTTTTCATTTTGGAACAATTAGTATTAAATTTTAACTAAAAATAATAATAATATTATTAGTTAATATTTAATACTAAAAAATGGTTGTAACTAACAATTGTTGAATCAGACATTTTTTTGTTTATAACAAATATCGAAAACCAATGTTGAGGGGTTTTTCATTTTGGAACACTTAGTATTATATATTAATTATTAATATAAATATTATTAGTTAATATTTAATACAATTTATTTAATTTAAACAATTAGTATTAAATATTAACTAATAATAATAATATTATTATATAATATTTAATACTAATGGATCCAAAATGAATAAAATTCCACAATATTGTTTTTCGATCTTCATTATGAAAAAAAAAAAAAATCTGATTCAAAAATTGTTAGTTGCTATCATTTATTAGTTAATGTTTATTATTATAAGTTAATTATTGCGAACATTTTGGCTATTTTTGATAATTAATGACGAGAAAGTAGTTCTAATTTCTTAAATACGCAATCAGCTGTTCGCCCCAGCAGCTGCCATATTGTATCACGTGACATTCTTCCCAGAATTTAGGTTCTAATTTTAATTCAATTCAAAAACAAGCTCCGAGGTACACTGAAAAAAAATGTATATTAAATTTTGTAAAAGTATTTTGCAATTTGCGGAAAAAGTGCATCAAACCGAAATTTTAATGTAAAAAATACTAAAAATTAAAAAAGTTATGAGATATTTGGTAAAGTTATATTAAAATTAAATAAAAATTCTTGATTCTTGATATAATTATACTAAATACGATAACATTTTTTTTAAGTTTAGTATTTTTTATATAAAAATTTCGGTTTGTTGCACTTTTTCCCTAAATTGTAAAATTCTTTTACAAAATATAATATAAATTTTTTTACAGTGTATAGTTTAAACTTTGGCCAAGAATTTTCTTTTAATTCTAAGCTACACTGAATAAAAAATTTTTTTGATTCAAATAACCGATTACTTGACTATTATCAAATAAATATTTACTTGAATCAAATCATTTTCATTTGACTCAATTAAATAGTATTTCATTCAAATACAATTTTTGTGATTCAAATACAATTTATTTGATTCAAATACAATTTATTTGATTCCAATACAATTTATTTGATTCAAGTAAATATTTATTTGATAATAGTCAAATAATCGGTTATTTGAATCAAATAAATTTTTTTTTCAGTGTAAGTTCAAAATCTGTAGCGAATCATTGGCGACGGTTAAAATAGTTTAGATCCTAAAAATTTGTATACTTTTCTTCATTTCAAAAAGAAAAATTTTGCAAAACTTAGCCAATAGCAAAAATTTTTCAGTGCCAATAAATGTGGCCCTAAAATATAGTTTTTATAATAATATATCAATTTTCATGTTTTAAACTATTTTTTGTTGCCCATCGTCAGCCAGATTTTGGCCATGATAAAAAATAAGTAAATTTTTAAACATTTTTATGATTGGCCATGGATCACTAAATTTTTATCAAAGTCGAAATATAAAAATTTCAACGTTTTAAAATATTTTTCTCTTTAGCCATAGTCTGCTTTATTTTGTCCATGATTAAAAATTTAAAAAAAAATTCTCACCTAAAAATATTTTCTACATTTTCGCCCTTATTGAAAATTGTAGAGATTAATTTTGTAAATTGAAAATTGCAGAGATTAATTTTGTAAATTGAAAATCGTAGAGATTAATTTTGTAAATTGAAAATCGTAGAAATTAATTTTGTAAATTAAAAATTGTAGGGATTAATTTTGTAAAAATAAAATTTTGTTTCTAATATGTATTAAAATTTTTGATGAAAAAAAAAATGGAAAAATTCTTGAATTAAAAAAATACAACCATCTTTAATAATCTTTTGTAATATCACAGGAGTTTACTGTAAAACTAGATAAACCGGATCAGCGCAGGCAACAAGCATTTTCTGCGCGAGGGGTCACATATATATATTTTAATGCAAATATGAGTCATTATTATTACCAAACGGTGCTGTTAGTAGCTAATTATCATCACATTCACCGAACACAGTTAATTTGCGATTTAAAGTAGTACATGCTCCGACGCCTCTCTAATTGTCCGCCATTAAATTTTCATGGAAATTGCGACGTATGATCTTTTTCAGTCCGATAATTACGTTTTATACAATTTACAACAAGCTTTTTATCTCGACTTTTTTTCTAAAATTTATCATTCTTTCTGATAACGAAACAAGAGTATTTCTAAATCTTCAAATCTTGATCGTCAACGATTGGCTCCCCCAGTCACGTGCCTACAACATGGCCACTCACGAACAGCTGATCCTATATTTACAAAAAAAAAATTTCTCCTCTTTTATTTGTCAACTTGGAATTATTGTAAATTAAAAAAGAAAAAGTATGGATTTTTTTTCTCAAGTAAAGTACAAGGGAAAAATAAATATTTTCAATCATCGCTTGGTGGCAGAATTTAAAAATCCACACAAAGATAATTTATCTCCCTGACTCATTTATCAATTTGTAATTTTATTTCCTCCAATCTGGAAGTATTAATTCCATAAACGAATTAATATCAAAATTGAAACAGGAGTAGATTTTAATAACACGAGATTGTTTGTTAAACATGGCAAATACAAATTACAGTGCGATTTGGTCCATAAACGATCTGTGTAATAAATCATCAGTCTCTGAATGTTTTCGTTTTGTTTTTTTATGTATTCATATCATAAAACACATTACGATCCAAACTGACACTTTTCTCAGAGAAAGAAAAATTGACCGACGTTATCAAAGAGGTGTCAAATCGGCAGCTGGTTTCATGGGGAAGGGGAAGATTGACCAAGAATTTTAGGAGAGAGGGGGGATAAGTTTACTCGACCGCAATAAAACGTCAGTGTAAACGGTCTGAACGGCTTTAAATGGCCGTTAAAATCGCGTTATTGTTTTCGGACTCATCTCTTTCTCTCTCGCTCTCTCTCTCCTGCTCATGTTGGTGAAATCGAAATTGGAATAAACGCTCGGAGCGCGCAGTTGACATTTAATCGCTTTTTGAGATTTACGATCGCCTAGACCTATTGCGATCGTTGTGTGTATGTCCATATAATCTACTATGGTCATCCTGTTCAACTTTAAGCGAAATCACTGTCCAATCCACTTGCCATATAAAGTGTCGCCTCCCGCTTTCAACCATTCGAAATTCGCTTTTTCACATTTTGATTTATTGTCTCTATGTTCGGCTGAAAATAAAACACTTCTTCTTTTTTTTATCTTCAGCACAAGGAATTTAATTTCATCGGACAATAATATAAGTAAATTGATTAGTAGGGGAATTTATTTTCTTTTTCTGAGATTTTTATTGTAGTGTATATAAATCAAGGGTTAATAAATTTTTATTGGTGAAATTAAATTTATTAGGTAGGAATTTTTATAATTTATGGGGAGATGTCTGAGTAGATTTATTGCTTGATTCTTTATTTAAATTCAGTCTGTGGTGCGAGTGTTGTGTTCCTGCCTTTGGTTGGTGGAAAAAAAGAGGAGCGCAGGCGCGGGACGATAGTGAGAGCGACAGAGAAGTTTGGATTCTTCTCTCTTTCTCTCATTGCCCCCCACTTCGGCGCTCGCTGGTGAGTTGCGCTCTCATTGGCTGGAACGCTGCTGGAGTGGGGACAACGAGCTCTAACCGTGGTCGCAGTAAAATTGTGACTGAATCTTTGTTATTAAATAATAATAAGCATTATATTAATTATTATTATTATTATATTAATATGAATTCATATTATTATTTTTATTTTTATTATTATTTTTATTATCATTATCATTGCAACTATTATCCGTTTTATTATTACTACAATTATTATTTGTCTTTTATAACTATAACTATGAATATACAAAGTGTAAATACTCGACCGTTTCAACCCTTTTATATTAGAGAAAGGATGTTTTTTTCCTCTTGGAAGAGTTTAAAAAAACATGTTTTTCCTATTACTTATTATTAGTATGTAAAAATATATTGAGAAAAAAGAAGGAGAAGAATATTCCAGGGGGTGAAATTCGAAAATAAAGTTGAGTGCCGATAATTTACCACTCGTTGAATATTGTTTACTGCTGTAAATAAGTTATTGAAATCACCGGAACATTTTCTAATAAAGTAATGTAAAGTAAAAAGATAATTTTATGTAGTAAACTTCAGGCTTCCTGCGGGGTGAAACATTGACAAAGAAGGCGCGCAAACACACACCATATGCTGAAAACTATATGATCCGTGTCGAAATCATGAGTTCTGCCAGCAGCGTCGGCTCAATTCAACTTCGAAAATGTTCGAAGGAGACTTCCGGAGTATCCTCGCGCCTTCCTAAAGTGGAACGTTTAGAGGAAGGGCAAGCTGACTCTGACATTAACTGTCCTGAAGGGATTTATTGCTCCTCCGGATATATCAAAGGAGGGAGAGTAACGAGCCAAAGAGAAAGAGCGAGAGAGAAAGTAAAGAGCAAGAGAGAATGAGAGAGAGAGAGAAAGCGAGAGAGAGAGAGGGTGAAGAGAGGACCCACAGGGTGGAAAGTTTAGGTGGTTTCGGGGCAAAAGAGGAGAGCAGATCCCGGCAAACTTCCCCAATATCGTCCTAGCCACAACTTTCCTCTCTCACCCCTTTTGAATCCCCCTCGTGTGCGAGAACCGAAAGCAGATATTAAACTTAATATACGGTCGCAATTAGGCACAGACCTTCATTCCCTCTCAACCCCCTTCTTCCTCCCTACGAAACACGATACTCCCCATACACTCTACTTTGCGGTTCAATTTATTGTCCCTTTTTTTTCTCTCATTTCGAAAAAATTCTTGTAATTTTTCTTCTTAATTTTGCTCCTACTCATAGTGACAACTGTTATAAATAATTTTTTATTCCCCATAATGACAATTATGTATGAATATAAATAATTTTCTATTCTCCATAATGACATAATTATATATGAATAATGACTAAGAAAATGAATACAGTTTGTTTAATAAAAAAATTTTTTTTTTTTAATTATCCCCATGACTGTTATTTTAGCCGCAGAATTTAATATAGACGGCAATAATCATAATGAAGACATTACTTCCTTTTGAGAATTTAATTTCTACTGAAATGAAATTTTTTGGAAAACATTTTTTTACTATAGAAATAATTGTATTCTGTGCAGTTTTTTTTCTTTTACTTTTTCATTACGATTTTATTTATTTTTTTATTTTTTTGATTTTTTTATTTTACGATTTTTTATTAATTACTTATGCCTATAATAAAAACAAATTTTTTTTCCTAACTCGGCAATTTTGAGAGTCGTCGATTACGAAACTGGCATCAGATTTTAAAAATACAAAATGGCGGATTCAACATGGCCGACTTTTTTAAAAAATTATTCAAAATCTCCTAAAATTTCCCACTGGGTCATTTTCGGGAAGGGTGATTACAAAAATAGTATCCGATTTACAAAATTAGAAATGTCTAACCCAGTATTTTGAATAAATTAGAAAAAAAATCTAAAGTTGTAGTTTCAGATTTTTTGTTCGTGCACTGAAAAAAAAATTTATTTAATTCAAATAACCGATCATTTATCTATAATCAAATAAATATTTATTTGAAGCAAATAAATATTTATTTGAAGCAAATAATTTTTATTTGAATCAATTAATTAGTATTTGCTTTAAATACTGAAATATTTGATTCAAATACAATTTATTTGATTCAAATAAAAATTATTTGATTCAAGTAAATATTTATTTGATTATAGACAAATTATTTGATTCAAGTAAACATTTATTTGATTATCGACAAATAATCGGTTATTTGAATTAAATAAATTTTTTTTCAGTGTGGGTATCGAGGTTTTTTATCGCGATTTTAATACCTTTTTCTCAATCAGCGACCTGGAAAACCTCCGAATAGTAAATTTTAACAAATTTCTATCGATTTTTAAAACGAAATCCATTTTGAGTTTTTTTTTTTAAATCTGATGCCAAATTCATAATCAGCGTTCTTGAAAATATAAAATAAACAGTTTTAAGAAAATCTAAGACGGTTTTTAAATTTTCCCCACCATATTGGATCCGCCAATTTGGGTTTTTTAAATCTGAAGTCAAATTCGCAGCTAAAATGCACGAGTAACATGTTTCAAGCAAATGCAAACATTTTTTTATTTTTTTCCGCCATATTGGATCCGCCATTTTGGATTTTTTAATTGTTCGATCATATTCATAATCAACGTCTTCGTGTATCAAGTTACGCATGATTTAGTTTAATTACTTTTTAGAACTTATAGTTAGGATTTCCGACAGTGTAAAAATTAAAAACAGTAACATAATTTTAGTAATTTAATACGTGATTTTCTTAGGTTTTGAATATAAAATTATCAAAACGCTTTACAAAATCAATGTCAAAGTCAAAATCGAATCGAAAGTCAAAGTGAAAATAAAAGATCGCACCCAAGGTCATTTTTTTATAGTTTTTCTTCACGCTCATTAAGAATCTACAAACAAAATTGTTTACAACAAGTTTTTAAGAAAAATTTTTTTATAAGTACTTATAAAACTTATTAACTTAAGTAAGTAAGTACTTACACTAAAAAAAAATTTATTTGATTCAAATAACCGATTATTTGTCTATAATCAAATAAATATTTACTTGAATCAAATAATTTTTATTTGAATCAATTAATTAGTATTTGCTTCAAATACTGAAACATTTGATTCAAATACTGAAATATTTGATTCAAATACAATTTATTTGATTCAAATAAAGATTATTTGATTCAAGTAAATATTTATTTGATTATAGACAAATAATCGGTTATTTGAATCAAATAATTTTTTTTTCAGTGTAAGTGCATTGCAATGATAATGTAAGATTATGCCCCGCCCCCTATTTCGTCCCTTTTATTTCAAAATAGGCACTGATTATTTTACGAAATTGAAAGTATCCTCAGTCAAAATAAATAACTAAGAAGGAAAAAAAGGAAACGAAAACTAATAATTGGAAAAAAAGAAAACAATGGTTATTTTCAACATTTTCCCAATTATTAATTAAATTTTTTACCAATTTTTATGTAAAATGTAGAAAAAAAATTACAATACTAAAATTTCAAGGGGGTATGGTATTTTTGTCATTCGATGATAGGGCTCTCTCTCTCTCAGCAAGGACTTGAACATGTATACTGGCATAACAATTTCGTCCATTGGGATAACGAATTTTCGGTTGAACGAGGAGTTGGGGAGGAAAATGGGGGGGAAAGGGGGTGAGGGGGTAGGGAATTATTTACGTCAGTGGAGTGTTTGTGATCGTACTAGGGACGGGGTGTCAGACTCCTCGACGACAAAACGTTGCTGGCGCACGCGGTTGTTGCTTGCATTTGAACCAGGGTTTTGCTGCTTGACTCGCCCCTGTGTATGATATGCCGTCAGCAGGATGAAATGGTTTCCCCTCTGGTTGCCAAGGTAACCTATGGCCCACCCTTCTCGCATTGGCGACCACCCCACGCACACATACACTCAATGCGCACCCTATGTATTCTCGACCCAGGCCAGCACACGCTGCTCTCTCAGCCACTTTCACGGTTCCACTCACTGTACACATTTCTGTCCAGGGGAAATTTTTTTTTTGATTTTTTTTATATACTTACACATATACTATTTGTGCATATGTGCATAGGTGTATGTATGTGCACATGTATTACGATTCACATAGTTTGGTATGTGTGCACATATTTTACGTAGACTTGAGTATATGTGCACTTGTAATTAGTATATGTGCGGTATGTGTGAAACATAAATGCTTATGTGTAAGTTATGTACACTTGGGTATGTGAGCACGTATAGTTGGTATATGCGCAGCATTTGTGCATTTTATATAGTGTATATGTTTGGTAAATGTGTATATGTATACTACATGTGCAGTCTAGGTATTGAATAAATGTATAGGGTATGTACAGAAAATGTACAGCATATGTGTTGTATATGTGCAGTATATTTTGGTATATGTGCAGAATATTGTAGTGTATGTCTAGTATATGTGTAGTATCTTTTAGTAATTGTCTCGTATATATGTGCGGTATATTTTAGTATTTGTCTCGTATATGTGCGGTACATTTTAGTATATGCCTCGTATATGTGGAGAATATTTTTAGTATATGCCTCGTATATGTGCAGAATATTTTTAGTATATGTCTCGTATATGTGCAGAATATTGTCGTGTATGTCCAGTATATGTGCAGTAGATTATAGTATATGTGCAATATATTGTAGTATATGCCTTTTATATTTGCAGTATATGTCTAGTATAAGTGCATATGTGCAGTATATGTCTAGTATATGTGCATATGTGCAGTATATGTCTAGTATATGTGCATATGTGCAGTATATGTCTAGTATATGTGCATATGTGCAGTCTATGTGCTTATGTGCAGTACATGGATAGTATATTCCCAGTATATGTGCACATGTACATGCAGTATATGTGTATTATATATCAAGTATACGTGTAGTATATGTGTCTGTATATAAATGTACTCTGTACCAAACACACCACATATTTGCATACTGCCTACATATATTTAAACACGCACCAGTTTTCGCATTTTAATGTATGAATATGTAAACATGAAACCCACACATTTGCACTCACTCCTCTTTCTATTTTACATATACAGTCTCTCAGGAATTTCGAAAGATAAATTTTCCTCCAATTTCGGGGAGAGATGAAAATTACCTGATGCGCATAATGAAACTTACGTTCGTGAAATAATTTTCATTCAAAGAGGGTTTTTTTTCCCAGAATTGCTGCGGAGACAATTCTTTGGAATTAGTTTGGACTTTTTTTTTTGGTTTTTCCTTAATTTTGTCCGATTTTGCTTATGATTTTTAATAATTTCTTTACGGTTTTGCGCAAAATTCGAGAATTTCCTTAAGATTTAAATGATTGTTTCACTTTAAAATAGGCTCGAATTGCAACGAATTGATAGCAAAAATATGGATCAGAAAAAAAGGAAAATTAAAACAAATGTTTGATATCGATTTTTTTTTATTAATTTGTTTCACTTTAGTATAAATTTGATACTTTGGAAAATTGTTAATTGTCCCAAAAATTGTGAATGCTTAATTCACAATTAAGTAGTTCAGAATTAAGTAGTTTTTGTGTATTTGAATAAATTGCGCGCTTTTTCGACCAATGAGAGCAGTTTTCTTTAATAATGAAGAGGGACGCATGCGCGGGAGCAGAAGTGGGGGTAATGAGAGCAAGAGAGAACTCTCGGTTTTTCTCTTTCTTTCCCATTATTTCCACTTTCTTCCACCTCTTCTAACGTAACAAAAAGGATTGATTTTAGCTTTTTTAATAACTTCTCCTTCTTTTAATGTTTAAATACAAATTTTTAAATTTAATTGCTAGAAAAACTGTCTACTTTTGCAAATTATGTAACCACTAAATTATCGTTTAAAAAAATCTTCAAAAATGAGAACTTTGTTTTATTCAAAAGTCTGCTTCTTTTATCATCAACTTAAATCCAGATCTTTTGATTTTTTCCTAGGATTCTGATCATAAGATTTTGATCACAGTTAGTAATTTTTGATCACATTGAGTGGTAAACTACTCTCTTTAGTAAACAAACAACTAGCACAGAGATACGAATGTTTCTGTTTCTCGGAAAAAAAAAATTGAGATTTCGATTTCTTTTGATCTGACCGTGCGGGTTTATTTTTTGAATTGAATTTAAAAGAAGGTTTATTGACACTTGGACTAATTTATTTTCGAAAGGGAAATTGAAATTCAGAAGGAGGCTGGAAAAAAAATTGAATGAAAAAGTGAGTGTAAGAGAGAGAGTGTGGTGATGGTGGTGTAAAGAAATCAAGACACAGGAAGCTAGTATTCTTGTCACGACGCCGCCAAACCGACGCCTGACATTGCTTGACTATCTTCGTGTCTGCAGGAAATTCCATTAGAATTTTCGTTTTTTAAATTGCAAACGTATTCCTCTTTCGTTCGTATAATTGCTTTTTCTATACCGCGCATAACATACTCTCTAAAAAGATGTTTGTGATCCTTGAAGATGTTTATCTTTCCAAATAGAACATAGGAAAAAATTTTTGTTTCAGTTTTTCCTAAGAAATTTAATTCGTTTTTCGATTATTGTTCAGCTTTTGGTTGTTAAACAATTACAGTTAAACAATTATTAAACATTAGTTTTGTAATTGTTTATAATCTCTAGTTGTAAATTCAGATAAAATTTGTTCATAATTTCAAGTAACAAATGGTGTAAAAATTATAGTTCGTAATCTTTAGTTGCAATTGAAAATAAAATTAGTTAACTATCTCTAAATTGCAAATGGATTTAAAATCAGTTCATTTGCAACTATCTTTAATTATTTCTATAACTTTAATTCATTACAAAGTTAAAATTAAAAAAATTCAAATTCAAATTTGTTCACTTTAAAAAAAAATTTTCCCGTCTCCATAAAAGTATTGGTAAAAAAAATATTTCGCTGATGGTTGAGGAAAAAAATACTTGACTACCTGAACGCATAAGCATTGCACGGTATGATTTTAACAGAACTTTAAATACCCAAACACCATAAAAAACATCATAATGCACGAGAATCCCGTGTTTACAACCTGGACTCTCGAAAACTATGAGGGAAAGTCAGGTCAGACCGCTGGGGTATTTTAGAAAGGGTTTTTCTTCGTTTCTGACTTTTCTTCTCTTTCTCTCCCTTCAAAAAAAAAAACTTTTTTTTCCTTTTTTTATGCCCTTTTTTTCCAAACTCGCAACTTTTCTGGGACCTCAACCCCTGCAATAAAAAAACACACTGACCATACGATTTCACTCTTTTGTGAAAGGGAAAGCAAGAAATGTTAAGAGAGAGTTAAGATTTGTGACAGCACGAAAAAAGAATTTTTCAGTCAACGGGGGGACAATCAGTCATTTGTCGGACTTTTTTCAGTCAAGGTCAACCATAAATTTTCCACTTTCTTTTAATGTAACGAACGAGATAATATTTTTTTTTTCTCAGAATATTGATAATTCCAACTAGTTTGGGTCTTTTGAAATTAGAAAAGTTGGTTTTTTGTGATTAAAGAAGTCGAATAATGGAAAATTAAGAGTTGACATTGGAAATTAAAATTGAAAACTAAAAATTAGAGTTGACATTGAAAATTAAAATTGAAAACTGAGGTTAAAATTGAAAACTAAAATTAAAATTGTAAATTACGATTGAAAATTAGAATTGAAACTAGAATTAAAATTTAGAATTGAAAATTAGAATTGAAAATTAGAATTGAAAATTAGAATTGAAAATTAGAATTGAAATTTAGAATCTAAATTTAGAATTGAAAATTAAAATAAAAAATTGTTTTGAAAATGTCAAGAGCTTTTTAAAAAAAGGATTGTTTTGTTCAACTTTCAGAAGGCCGCATGTCCAATCTAAATACCCTGGACATATGCCGTTCTGAGCCGTTGTCAAAGCAGAATTTCAATGATCTTACTTGGGAGGGTCAATATTATAGTACGTATAAATTTTCAAATTTGCAAGAACATGAGAATTTGAAAGTCCTTTAACAAGAATTTTTGGGAAATTAATAATTTTTTCATTTTGTGAAATTTCTTTTCGATAACTGCAAAATATAACTATTCGATCATTGTCTGCATTGTTTATACCTATTTGTTTATAATGGACATGAAATTTACTTACTAACTAAAATTTGTCACGCGCTCCCTAGGTACCCAAGAAGCAAACAATTTTAGGTTATGTTTATAATCTTTGAAATTAAAATACATGAAGAGAATCAATTCCTCTGGCAAAATTATTGATATATTCAATTGTTAATTGAAATGTTAATTAAAATGTTAATTAAAATGTTAATTAAAATGTTAATTAAAATGTTAATTAAAAGGTGAATTAAAATGTTAGTTAAAATGTTAATTAAAATATTCGTTGAAATATTCATTAAAATAGTCATTAAAATAATAATAAAAAAAATTTCATTAAAATAATCATTAAAAATTGGTTTTAGAAAAGTATTAAAAAAGATCTTTTGGTGAAGATAAATGTGGGACAAACATAACCAATTCGTTTGCTTCTTGTGTATTTTTCTGGAGAATGAAACATTTTTAGAAATTAAAATGTTTTTCCATCGAATAAAAAATTGGAACCACACAAGAAAGATGAATGTAAAAAAAAACATTGTTTCGCATTTGTTTCAGGTCCGAACGGTTGTCCGAGGCGTAGAGGTCGACAAACCTACACACGATTCCAAACGTTGGAATTAGAAAAGGAATTTCATTTTAACCACTACCTGACGAGAAGACGACGAATAGAAATCGCCCACGCTCTCTGTTTAACGGAACGGCAGATAAAAATTTGGTTCCAAAATCGACGGATGAAATTGAAGAAGGAATTGAGGGCGGTGAAGGAGATAAACGAGCAGGCTCGTCGCGAACGTGAGGAACAGGATATGATGAAAAAACAACAGGCCGAGAAGCAAGCTAAAATGCAACAGGAGCAACAAACAGCACTGCAGCATCAGCAACACCACGTCGGTGGTCTCGATAAAACGCAAAACGATCTCCTCAAGGCTGTCAGCAAAGTTCCCGCATAGGGAACGACATTGCTCACTTCACTCTCTCTTGCCTAGGAGATAGTAATTAAATATTAATCGCAAAAATAAAAAAAAAAATACACACTCGACTACGTACTTATACCCAGCGAACCTTGCCACGGTCTCGCTCGACTGATCCTAGAATGTATTTTTTGTAAGACGGAAGCGACAAAAATTTTTAAGCCATTCGTCGGCTACATTTTTTTTGTCCAGGACAACCGTAATGTCGACTCCATATGACAAAAAAAAAAAGAAATCAAAGTTGTCAATGATGAAGAGATGAAGACTGCATCGTTTATGTTTTTTCCTGTTCCCAAAAAGAACGGACTAAGCCGAACCCTTTCCCTTGCCCCCCTTATCACGAAAGTCCTTTCGCAACTTTCTCCAGTGGAGCCAAGACTATAATAATATATTTCATCCAGAAAATTCTCTGGATTGGCTAAAGTGCAACAATTTTCCAGAATAATATTTTCTGGAATAGAAACTCTCGTTCGTTTTGAACGATTCTCGACTCCTGATGATCCTCTCCTATTAAATAAAACAACGGCGAGATGACTCCTCTTCACAAGATATTTCAAATGAAGGTCCAAAAAAGAAAATATTTTGTGCCTCAAGTTTCGAGAATTTTCTCCAATCAACAAAAGAAAGCGTCCAAATGTGAAATATTGAAACAAATTGTTTGTACGACGAAAAATAGCAACTTTAGATTTATTTTCTTATTGATAAGTAAAGTTGGTTACAATAGGAGAATAGCGCAGTTGGTTAAGGCACTGTCCACGCGACATTGCCATTCCATGCGTCAGGGGTTCAAATCTTAGAATATGTTTTTTTTTCGTTCCAGATCCATTTCGTTTTTATTCCCCTTTTTTAATGATAAACTATTGATTATTTAATTAACAGCAAAAATATTAATTATCAACAATGATAGTTTAGTCATTTTTTAAATTCTTGTGCTTGGAAAAATTTTATTCGAAAAAAAATTGCTGAGAAGAAAATTTAATTTTTAACAATACCCTTTTAACGTGAAAAATGGTAAAATATTTTTCCCTGTTGTATCAGGAGATTCTTGATTCTAAAGCGACAAAAATGGACTGAAAGAGTGAAATTATTTTTGATGAAGTGGAAATTATTATTATTCGTCATTGCAACGATTACCGGTGATTCATCTGTAACTTTTCTTATGTTAAGAATCTGATGATTGAAAAAAAAAATAATCGCAATGCTAATTATAGCCAAGTTTTTCGATATTGACGCAATTTTATGTTAGGGTAACGTCTAATGGACTCGAGGACATTCTTCGGTATTACAAAAAAAAGAAACGAAGAATTGTTCATTATTTACCGGTGCTAAGGAAGACTTTTTTGTTTTTGATTTTTATTTATATGAATGAAATTTTGATTATTTGTTAAGTAGGAGTGAAAATTTTTAACCATCATTCGAAGAGGTATAATTATTATAAAAATTAGTCATAAAACAATTTATTTACAAAATTATTTTAATTAGTTTTAGAAAAATCAATTAGTCAAACTAATTGTGAGGAAAATTTTGCTTTTTTCAAAGAAATGAAGAATAAAAGGATTTTTTTAGTAAAACTTAAATAGAATATTGACAATATTTTGTTAATATTTGAAAAATGTTTTGCAAAATTTCAGAAAAAATTTGATATATGAACGAAAAAACCAGTGGAACTTTCTTTTGGTACCTCTTCGAATCTATGGTACTTTTTTCAATAGCGTTATTAAAAAGAAAAAAATTTATTGTGTTCAAATTGTAGTTTAATATGTATAGGCATTTAAATTAACTTTGACCTGTTATCCCCGGTTACGAATCCCTGTGAAAAAAAATTGTTGTTTATTGTGTTAACTTTACAAAAAAAAAAAAATTGAAAACGAATTTTTAAGTTTTTAGAAGGAAAAAAAATTCAGTGTTTCAGTTAAAAACTAAATCGAATTTCTTTTTAAATTTGTTATATTATAAATTGGTCGTTGATTTTAAACAATAAATTTGTATCTGTAACTATTAAATCTAAATTATTATTGCCTACAATGCAATGGAAAATTAATTAACAGTTTTTGTTAATTTACCAATTAAATAATGCTAATAAATTAATTATAAATTCAAATCAAAGTAATTACGATATAATTACAAATTAATTTATAAATTAACAGAAATAGAAAATCTGTTATTGAAAAATTCTTTTGCTTTCAAAACTTTTTGTCATACTTTTTTTCTAAAAAAATATCTACATTTTTGAAAAATTGTTTATTTCAATTTTGCAAATGTAAAAATTTTTTTACAGACAGCAAAAAAAACAAAAATAAATATAGAATTTGTATAAAAAATTTATTTAGTATTTGAAAAACAAATTATGACAATTTGAAAATTGTTTCGAATGATGACAAAAAGTTTTATGCAATTACGAGCAATTAAATTTTTATCTAATTCGTGTTTTAAAAAAAAAAGTTTGAATCTGTTTATTTTTGACTAAGTAGAAATAGTCGAATTTTTTTTTAAATTTTTGGATAAAAATTGGATAATCAGGGAAAATAAAATTTATTTTCCAAATTGTTTTTTTTCTCTTTGAACCCTTGCCAAAAACAGAAATACGTATGCAGTCTAGGATAATTCAAAAATTGGTCTGATTTTAAATCAGCCTTCTTCTATTTTTGATTTTATGATGTTGGGTCAAACACAATTTTTTAAAAATAATTTTTCGATATCAATTTGAATTGATTTTTTTGAAATCAATTTGAATTAATTTCTTCGAAATCAATTTTCTCGAATTAATTTTTGAAACAGTTAGTATAAATTAATTTAATTAATAATTCATTAAATAATTTAATTTAAATTAATTTTCAAATTTATTTGATTTGGGAAAATTTTCTAAATTTGAAATATTCTTTTTTAGAAGATAAATTTAGGAAAAAGTTTTGAAAATTCGAATTTAAATTAATAACAAGCAAGAGATATTTTGCAAGTAAATTGTAGTAAACCGTAAAAATGAAACAAATTCTAAATAATTTTTCGAGGCAAAAAGTACAATTAAAAAAAATGCAAGAATATTAATTAAACGAAAAATATTTAAATTCAAAATTGAAAATAGAAGAAGAGTCTTATTTTGAATGGCCAACGATCCAAATTCAAAGCAATTTGTCTTGGAACTTAACGACCAGGAAACATGGAAATGAGTAATAATTCTATAATACCGGACGAGTATCTCACTCATAGTACATTAAATACGTAATTTGGTGTCAGGGTAGACCTTTCCGTAGAGTAGAGCCTGTTGTTGGTATATTGCTTAACTTAGAAATACTTATAAAAGACAAAAAAAAAGAAGCAAAAAATCATCGCAAAATGTAATTATTAAAAAAAAAACAAGTCTAGCTATGAAACAATACATTTTTTTCCACAGCCGCACTTTTATTCCAAAACTATCAAAAACCCATTCAAAAACTAAAAAATAATGTTTCTCACATTTCAGAAAAGAAAAAAAAATCGAAATTTACCCACAAAATAGAGTAAAAAAGAAAAATACCGATAATTTTTTTTGGAATAAAGTGTCGGTGTGAAATGCGACCTTAATTAATTAATAATAATATTAATAATAATAATAACGATAATATTAAAAAAAAGCAAAAAAAAAATACTTCATAAATGTATAATTCAAGTTGATAAGCATTATAAAGAAAAAAAAGCTGTATATGAGTCCGCGTTATCGTGCTCCGGAAGCAAGGAACGAAAAATAGAATACGTATAATGATGTACGTAAACAAATTAATGAAGGAAAAAAATAATTAAAAAAAAAGACGACGACGAGCAGAACTCTATAATAGACGTCCGAACTCAAGGTGAAATCCCATATACATATATAAATAAATAAAAAAAAAATATATATATAAATATAGAGTATCTATGTATAGGTAAACGTGAAGGAAAAAGTGAATACTTTACCATTAATTATCTAATTAAAATATTATTCTAAACAGTATCCGTATGTAATTAAGAGACGCGTATGCGAGTCCACACGATTATTCTCACGTATAATCCACATAGCGAGAAAAAAATACCCTATTCGTAAATAGTATTTAGATTCTTTTCCTTTTTTTCCATATAAAGGAGGGATTTTTTCAACTCGTAGAATCGAAAATCGAACGGGAGACATTTTGTTTTAATTAAAGGGCGTATTGAAGTAATTTAAAGGAATGTTTGCCTATTTTCTTTCTTTGTCTATTTTTCCTTACACTTAATTTTTTTAAATTCTGTATTTTAATCATTTTCCGTTTTTTGACTCGTTTTTTTAATTACTCTAGATTTTTTATTTCTGTTTTTTTGAAATACCACTTTTTAATTTTTACAATCTTTAATTACTCTCCTTTTTTAGTAAAATCTAGATTTTTTCCTGATTTATTACTGCTCGTTATAACCATTTTATTGAAAGCGTCAGTATTTTCTCAGTGAGAAGCGGCTCCCCTCCACTACCCTTGGGCGTTAGGAGGGGGAAGTCGCATCTGCGCTGAAAGAGAAGCTCGCTTATGCGCTAGGGGAGGGGAACGCTCTTGTACTTCAGGTGGGGGAAACTTCTCTATTACTCTGGCAAACATTCTCTTTAAAAATAGTTTGTAAAAAATATTCACAATTTTATTTCCCTTCTGAATTCCAAAAATTGTAGTTCTTCTTTAGCCTGATGGTTTTTTTCAGTTTTTTTTTCAATTTTGAATAAAATTTTTGCGAAGATAAACTAGAAAAAACGTCAAAGAGTGTGATCGCGCCCGGCACATGTATACGGCAAAAAAGAAAAGAAATTTTTCGAAAAGAAAAAAAAGTGCGTTAGGTGGTGAATTTTTGGTTTTAAATTCTGAAACGAGAAACGGTGTATCAATTTTTTTTTTTTTTGTAGAAAGCTTTATGATAATAATAACTGTATTATGATCTATTATCGCTATATAGTTACGTTTGATGTTATGTCGTTAATTAATGATGCGTAGTGAGTAGAGAAGAAGAAAGAAAAAAAAAGTGACGGCGCCGATACGTCCGTTAAAAATTCGTATATAAACGAGCGATTTTTGTACAGAATTACATTTACTTAGAATATTAAAAAACTTGTAATTAAGGGGACGAACGGAAATGTCAAGAAAAATTTTTTTTTTATATTTTATTTATTATAAAAAACGTTACTATCATTTTTACTCTAAATTGAATTTAGAGCATTTGACGCTATTTGTCTGCGCGCGCACTTCTCTAAAGAAATGGCGCGAAAATTTTGAATGTTAATAACACTATTAATGATCGAAATGATAGATTCTTATCGAAATTTATTGTAAATGTTCAGTTGTTTTTTTTTAAAGAATTTTCTTTCTCTAAAGGAGAGAAATTAATATTACGTTGAATATGAAAAAAAGACCCTTTTTGTAAATATTTATTTAATTCTCCATTCGTCATATTTTATGTTAATTTTAATCTCGATTTTAATTAGTGTTGTAATTTGTTTTTCTTTTGTGTGAATGTTTGAGAGAAAGAGTGTGTGTGAGAGAGAGAGGGAAAATAAAATTGACGTAGACTGTCAATTAGCAATAAAATTCTCGAGTGAGGAGAAATTACAAAAAAAAAGAAAGGAATTTCTGTTGACCAGGGGAAAAAGTATTTTTTTTGTCATGGTCGTCAGTACATTAGAAAAAAACTTCTATTCTTTCCACACCTGATAGAAAAAGTAAAAATTGAAATTGAAAAAAAATTGCGCGGGCGCCGTCCACACTCAAAAAATTTGTCAAATCGTCTTAAAAGCAATTCATATTTGAAAATTTCCTTCCATTTTTAGCACGAATCTATCACTTTTTCCACCTTTCGACCAATATTCTCCTTTTCCCAGCATTCTCCCAGCATCCTTTTTCAATTTCCCTCTCTACATTTATTATACATATAGACATAAAAAAAACTTCTCTCACGCTAAAGTCCAAACTTACCGGTTATTAAAAAAATAAAACGATGTTTTTTTCGCTGAACAATTTTTTTCTCCATTTTTTTCTATTTGCAAGAAAAAGAGTAAAAATTACAATTTTTAAATTTTTATCACAAAGGAAGAAATCTTTCCAACCATTTCTCTAAAATTCATGAAATCAAATATTAATAATATAACTGGGAAAGGAATTAAGAAAATTAAACATTAAAACAAAATTAACATTAAAATAAAAAAAAGTTCAACGAATAACAAAAAAACATTGAATAGTACAATTTTTTTTGCCCAACTTGCCAAAACTCACGACCATGTAAAAAATTCGAAAAGGTAGGATCTTGAGACTACATAAAAGCGTTGAGAACACTTCTCTTTATCCGAATTATAAGAAAATTAATGAAAAACTAGATAAGAAAAAAGAAAATTAGAGTACGGCTCAAGAGGTGATAAATAAAATACCAAGAGTGTGATTGGTGGTGTGTTTGAAAATTAGCATTTAAGCAGAACAAAATTCGATGAAAACGAAAAAACGTGAATAAAAAATGAATCGTAAATAAAAAGGAAACGTAAACAAAAAAGAAACGTAAATAAAAGAAAAGTAAACAAAACAGAAACGTAAACAAAACAGAAACGTAAATAAAAGAAACGTAAACAAAAAGAAAACGTAAATAAAATAAAGAAAAGTGAAAAGAAGAAAAGTGAATAGAAGAAAACTAATTTTAAAAAATGCATATTAACAAAAAAGAAGAATAAGAAAAAAAAAATATATATATATATATATATATTCAGAACAAGAACATTTTTCCCAAAGTGCAACAAATTTTCAATTCCCCCTCCCCACCCGCCCCTAAGAAAAGTTGCTTATTCCATAATCCGTCTTGCGAAAATCAAATTCGCAGAATCAAGTTAAAATTGTTTTGTTATATTTTCTTTATACACTATAGATCATTGTTTTATTTATATAAACTGTTTATTTTAATTCGTAATTTTTTGCGTAATTGTTTGTTTTTTTTTCGTTAAATATAGGAATGAAAGAGAAAAATGGTACTGACAGATCATAATAAAATATTTAATATAGGCTACAATGGTAGTTTCTATGTATGCGTTTAAGCAAAAAAAAACGTGCGATTAAAAAAAAATTCTCCACAAACCGGTGTTTGAAAATCGTAAAAAGTAAAATTGAAAATTTTATTTATTAAAATTGTTATTTTTTCGAAATAATCTAATTTGTTTCCGCTTTGGGTCATTGAAGTTAATGTCGACGCCTTTAAAAGTTTTCTTACAATTTTTAGAAATAATTTTTCCATTATTTTGGTTTTGCAGAAGGAAAAATTTTTTTAACGCTCAGCGTCGACGATAACTTCAGACGCTAATTTAAAGAGACTCACGCTTAATGTTTCAACACACTTCGAATATTTAAAATATTTTGAAAAACGTTTCTTGAAAAAAAATCTGAATTGTAGTTTTATTATTTTACAATTTTCTAAGAGTTACAATTTTTTTTAAGGAATTAATTAATTAATAGAAATCTTTGATCTAAAAACATTTTTTCAAATTCAAACTTCTTTAGAAACTGTTTCGTGCCGTACTCAGTCACTTCTAAGAATTACCGAGAAACAAAATGGCGGCGCAAGAATGAAACAGCTGATCCACTTGAAATTTTATAATTCGTCTAAATTCCAAATTATACGGAATTAAGTGACGATTTTTTTTCAAAACCATTTTTGGCAATGGCAAGAATATGATTCATGTATAAAAAATATTATTAAAAGTAATTCATTTGAATAATTTAATTTAAAAAGTTAAATAATTCAATCTGATTACGTAAAATAAAAATTTACAATCCAAAATAGGGAGAAAAATTGTAATCTACTAGAAAATTGTAATTTCTTTTCGATATAATTTTAATTGTGAAAAATAACGAAGAAAAAAATTTATTTCTGATCGAAGTGGAAAATTTTGAAGCGCAAGTCTCTTTTTTAATGTCACGTCGGGATTTTTTCGTTAATTCGTTTCTAGTGTTTATAATTACTGTTTGTAAAATAATCGAATAGACAATTTTTGCCCGATGTTTAAAGAAAAGTGTGTAATTCTTATCTACAATTGTATTATTATTTCAGGCAGCTGTCTTATTTTTTATGTTTATAAGTCAATTTTCCCCTGTTAATATTGCTTCGCTTTTATTTGTTAGCGAGCTGCTTTTTTTTTGTTTCTCCATATAAATTTTTAAGGGACATACTTTCAAATATTGACTCGAAAGTAGCTCAAAATCTCAAACACTGTCTTTCATGTTTCGTTCATAAAAAAACAAAATTCCACCAAAAAAATTGAATTTCTTTTTACGAACGAAATATTTTGCGACTTGTATAGTAATTAAATGTTATACAATATAAAAAACTGTCAGCAATTGTTCTTGACGCACCGTACGGTATGCAGAAGATAAAAATGTTTTTTATAATAATAATAATATCCAATTATCTACGTCCAACAATGTACAAGAAATTTCGCTTTTGGGGCAAAAAAATGTGATTTTAATTTTCGAGAAAAAAAGTTTTATCTCGAAAATAAAAATCAAGCCACAAGGTGAAAGAAAAATAAATACGTAAATAAATGTAAAAGTTTTCTTTCTTTTTAAGAAAAAAAAAGAGAGAGAGAGAGATTATAGAGAAAAAATTGTCGAATTTCTTTTGATCTCTAAGAAAAATAGATTTTTCTATACATTATGTAGAAAAACTATTTTTTTCAAAAAAAAACGTAAGTCTTTAAATCGAGAGATTTTTTTCTCTTAAAAACGTGTTGTCTCGCTGTACCTACACCCCCCATCATCCCCCTTTTTAATTAATAATAATAAAAAAAAACTATGGACGAGTCGTGGATATTAATTAATTCTCGATGTAAATATTAACAAAAAAATAATCTTAATTAAATAATCGTAATATTGCCCGTGAGCTAAGATTCGTGGATCTCGCAAATTTTACCCATGGAATACCCTATTTATGTAACACTTAGCGAAATAAGAGATCGTAGCTGTCCTACAATACCATACCCTACCACGATAAGTAATAAAAAATAAAAAATAAAAATAAATAAATACAAAAAAAAAATAATGGAGTCTCATGTTTTAACTGAAACTATTAAAATTAGTATTACCACGACGATATAATGATGGCGAGACGTGTGAGGAGAGTTATGACGAGGAAGTAATCCAGTGACAATGAATGTAAATGTATCCATTTTCGAAACTTGATGTAGAATTATACTCGTAAGCTATAACTATAATTACGCAGACGAAATAAACTCGTATAGTAAATTAAAAGTGCCGTATGATTTTCCATTCTACTCCATTTCCCAGAATTTTTCCTATTTTTTTTCTATTTTAAATTCTTATTCACTTGTTTCTTATGAAAGTAAAATAAAAATTTACAAAAAAAATTATCACTGTGAATATATAATAAATTATATTCAGGCGATTTTTTCCGAAATAATATTTTGAATGAATGTTTTCAATAATTTACTCCGTAGATATTTTTAGTGAAACTAACAATAATTTTAATAAGAAACCAAAATTCAAAAATTATTTCGCTTATAAAAATTTGCTACTTGGGACATTTTTATTCTTTTTAATTTAAATTAGTAAAACTGTTTGCGAATTTAAATTAATGATTCACTTTTCGCCTTACGAATTAAAAAATTTTACTAATAAATTAGGAAAATTTACTACTTACTTATTAGTAGAAATACTATTTATTACTTAAAATAACTATTTATTAAAGTAAAAAAATACTATTTCTCAGTAAAAAATATTATTTCTTATTAAAAATAAGTATAAATTTTTAAAAATGATTATTTATTATTTAAAAAAATGAATAAAAAGACTCTTTATTAGTACAAATTAAAAATTTTTTAGTAAAAAAGGCTATTTTTGGTAAAAATTAGTATTTATTAGTTAAAAATATAAATTTAGTAGTACAAATTACTATCTATTAGTAATAAATACTATTGATTAATAAAAAGTACTATTTATTAGTAAAAACTACTATTCATTATTAAAAATTACTATTTATTAATAAAAAATATTATTTAATGGTAAAATTAATAGTTAAAATTAACAATTCATGAGTCAAATGACTATTTATTAGTAATAAATACTATTCATTAATAAAAATTACTATTTATTAGTAAAAACTATTATTTATTATTAAAAATTACTATTTATTAATAAAAAATATTATTTATTTGTAAAAACTACAATTCCCTATTAAAAATTATTATTTATTGGTTAAAATTAACAATTTATGATTCTAAATCATTATTTATTATTAAAAATTAAAAATTAATAGCAAATAGGCTATTCCTTTGTAAAAATTACTATTTATTAGTTAAAATTACAAATACAGTAGCACTAATTACTATTGATTAGTAAAAAATACTATTTTTAATAAAAAATACTATTTAGTAGTAAAAATTACTATTCATTAGTTAAAATTAAAAACTACTATTTCTTAGTAAAAAATATTATTTATTATTAAAAATAAATATTTATTAGTAAAAATATCTAGTTATTATTGGAAAAAATTATTATTAATAAAAATCACTATTAAATGACTAATTATATTAAATGACTAAAAATTAAAAATTTTTTTGTAAAAGAGGCTATTCTTGGAAAAATTATTATTTATTAGTTAAAATTACAAATTTAGTAACACTAATTACTATTTATTAGTAAAAAGTACTCTTTAGTAATAAACATTACAATTAATTAGTAAAAAAATTCTATTCATTAGTAAAAATTACTATTAATTATTAGAAATGACTATTAATTACTAAAAATTACGATTTATTAGTAAATTATACTATTTTTTCCTAAAAATGACTATTTTTCAGTAAAAAATTCTATTTATAAGTAGAAATTACTACTTTTTAGTATAAAAAATACTATTCTTTATTAAAAATACGACATATTTGTAAAATTTTTTATTTAAAAAACAGAAAATTTGAACTACGGCAATTGTTTTAAAGATTAGATCTTTATATAATAATTTATTTAGATCTTTTTATAATAAAGCGTAAAAATAATTATTCTGTTGCTATATTATTATTAAAAATAAAAAATAAAAATAAATTTGTTCAGAGAATTTTTTTTTCTCTTTTAATAATTTTTTATGCAAGGAGTAAAAAAATGTTAATCATAATTAATTAATAATTTATGATTGAATTTGCTAATTTTTCTGAGAAAGATTGTCGAAATAAACGTACTATATAGAGATGTACATTGCAGCATTTTTTCTTTTATGTGAAATTTCCCGTTTTCCCTATTTCGCTATACTTTTATATGCTTCGTAAGGGTGAAACATAGAAATGGAACAATTCAGCGACAGTCGATAGTTCGAAATAACCATATTCGGTTATGTGTCCAACAGTTTTTCTGGGTTTATACCCCACATGGCGTATATCTTAAAACAAAATTTCATTTTTTCAATATTTTTCTTCATTTTTTTTTTTTGCTATCCCGCTTTTCGTCATCAGAGTAAAATATCGTAATGAAACTTTACAACGATTTTCATTTTTCAAAAAAGCAGTCGTACTTTTAAAAAGGAAATTTTATTAAAATTAGCAATTAATAAATTTATAGTAATAATAATAATTACTAATAATAATATTAATAATAATAATAATAATAATATTAATAATAATAATAATATTAATAATAATAAAAATAGTAATAATAATAATAATAATAATAATAAAAATAATAATTATAATAATAATAGTAATAATAATAATAGTAATAAGTTGTTCATTCCATGAACATTTCGCTCAAAAAAATGTAAGTTATTTTATATAAGAAAAAATATTCCTAAACATAATCGAAATTTACAAAAATACTATTTTGATAAATATGTAAATATAAATATATATTAAAATGAATTTTAAACAAATTTATAGTAGAAAAAAAATTTTTCTGCTTTTTTGTTTTTTCAAGGTTAAAATTTAACTACTTTCACGTTTTTGCAGTTTGAATTTTCGCGCTTTCGTTTTAGTTCGCGCTTCCACCACAAGAACGTGCCTCTCTCGCAACTCAACCGATTCTCAGATTATAATTATAATAATAATTATTATTATTATTTGTAACAATTCAATACAATTATATGATTCGAAAATCATTACACGGGAGTTTTAGAAGTTGCTTATTTCGAATCTGGCATCAGATTTTCAAAATTAAAAATGGTGGATACAATATAGCATGAAAGAAAGTAATAAAATTGAATTCGCTTGAAATATTTCGCAAATTTATTAAATTATTGAATTTTATTGATACTATTTTTACTCGAAGGTTTTAACGTCGCTGAATACTATTCTGGTATCGGATTTTTCAAATTTAAAATGGCGGATGCAATATGGCTGACAAAATTTAAAAATTCTTTAGATTTACCTGAAAATCATTACTCGGGGGTTTTCAGCGTCGCTAATTACAAATCTGGGGTTAAAATTAAAAAAATTCAAAATGTTGGACAAAATACAAAAAGTTGTTTGAATTTTCTTTACACTCGTTACTCTGAACTGTTTGAGGTCGCTAATTACGTATCTGTTAGTAGATTTTCAGGATCTAAAACGAGTCAATTTTATTCAATTAAATTAATTCAAGTAAAATTTTAATTAATTAAAAATTAAATTAAATCAATTAAAATTTTAATTAATTAAAAATTAAATGAAATCAATTTCATTTTAAATTTTGTTCGTTATATTCGATCAGTCATTTTGAATATTAAAAATTCAAAACTTTATTTAATTCGATTGAAATGTATTTAATTCAAATAAGTGCAAAATAAGTATTTTTTGTCAGGAGTATTATTTTAAATATTGTTTTAAAAAAATATTTTCTTTCCCAAAGTTTCTGAATTTAAAAAAAAAATTCTGCCAATTTACAATGAGTTGTAAATGGTAAATTCCCGTTTGTGATTAATGGCAAATAATAAGATTGCATGTAACAGGCGTAAATGTATTGTAAAACACGTTGAATCTATCGTTACGATACATTTTATCGCTGTGTATTCTATATGTATCTGTATATATACAATGTAAACTGATATATTGAACCACAATAGAAATTATTGCTGTCGGAAATTTCAAGCATCGATCCTGCCATAACACACTCAAAATTGCTTTTTAATTTCACTCTCCTTTTATAGTTATCCGTCACCCTATCATTGTTTTTAAACATTGAATGATTCGAAAATTTGTTCGATTCACCAAATTTTATTGCCCTTTTCATTATTTTTTCCTTTCAAATCATTTTTCAAAACATTTTTTTACGATTTTTTCCATTCGCACTTTTGTCATCATATTATGAGTTTTAATGCCTTTTCAATTATTATTTTTTTCTTTTTGAACGATAAATAAATCTCTTTTTTTTATTTCTTCGGTGCTAAAATTTGCTTTTATGGTCATTTTTTCTAAAAACGGGTTTTTAGTTTTGCGAATTTAGAACTTTATGAAATATTCAAAAATCGTCGTCAATTGTGAGAGAAGTGTGTCTTTGCGGCGGAACCGCGAAATACGATCGAAGCGGGAAAATTCAAATGTTGAAAAATCGGAATCATAGTTTTATTTATTTTAATGAACAATTTTATTTTATTTTTCTTTTAGAAATTGTTTGCGCTTGGATTTAAATTAAAAATTCATTAACTTGGATTTAATGGAAAAAATTGCCCCTATATTTATTTTTGTATCATTTTTTTCGAATTCCATTTTCTGCATATCTCATTGAAAGGTATATAGTAGTGACACTAAAGTGCACGTGCCATTACATACACGGCTATCGTTATCGTGCTGCATAATTTTACATAGCATTCATGTGAACTTCACCAAGTACCGAAACGCCCGCCACTACTGGTGAATATAATAGAATGCCAATAAGAGTGAAAGCATGCAAACTATTATTTGCCTACTTATACCATCAGGGGCAGGAAATTCTCTCATCCATTTACCTGTATACACAGACAATATCTCAATTACTTTCCAATAGTATAGATTTTGTATATACTGTTCTCATCAAAGTCGAAAGGCGCAGACAAATTCTTGTGTCTGTTCAACAATATTTTACAATGTCTACTTATAAACTGTTTTAAAACGAAAAAAATTTTCTCCACTCTCTAAATTTGAATCAATAAAAATGTTTACTAACTTGAATTGGTGACTGATTTTTTACGTTTGAAATTAAAATTAGTAAATTTTACTAATATTTTAGTGGAAATAAATATTATCGGCACAGTTTACTAATAAATTAAAAGAAATAACTATTAGTTAAAATAAAATAACTATTAGTCATAAAATATTACTATATTATTAAAATATTAGTAAAATTATTAAAATATTAGTAAAATTATTAAAATATTTCTAAAAGGAACTATTTCCTTCAAAATTTTAAATTTCCTATTTAAGTAAAATTTACAAATTCAAAAGCAAAAAATCAGTTGCTATAATTAACTATGATAATAATTATTCTTTCTTCCTCACTTTGTTCGCATTTTAAAGTTCGTTTTTTTGCAAGTTTTTGTCTTTTTTCTCATTAAAAAATATTGTTTTGCAAATCGGAAATATGCTACTATTTTTTTACGATTTATAATAAAATAATATTAGAAATTGGAAAATTGAACAAAAATTATAATTATCAAGTAAAAAATATACCAAAATTTGTTTAATATATATGCTTTCTTCAATAAAAAATTTCGTTTCACTGATTTAAATTATGCTAATTTTTTATTCTTTATTTATAAAGAAATTAAAAAATAGATTTTTTTGAAAATTATCAAAAAAGAAAATTGTAAATTGTTAAAAAATTATGATTAAGAAATAGGAAATATGTACACACATTTTACTTAGAATTTTTATTTATAAATAACAATATTGTTAACAATAACGCATTCTTCTCTTTTGGGAAGAAAACCAGAACATATTCCCGTTTTTCAAAAATTTTTATGAAAATTTTTCAATTTTCATAAGGAAATAATTTACATCATTTTCTGTTTCTTAATTACAAATGTTTTTATGAAATTCAAACGTTGTTTTACAAGTGAAGAAAAAAATGGGTTTATAAATTCTATTGATCAATTACGAATTTTAATTGAAAATTTTCAAATTTTTAAAAAGGGAAGAAAAAAACTTTACTAAAAAAAATTCTGTTATATTTATTTACGAATTTCGTTCATTGTAAAATTATTCCAAAAGATCAATAACTTCTTTCTCAAATAAATATTTCATTATTATTATTATTATTATTTTCCACTCGAAGTGATAAATTTCTTCATGTTTTAAAATAATTAAAGATGACCGAGTGATAAAATCATTATTTTATATTATATGAATATCATTGTAACTTCTTCTAAATTATTTTTATCATTTTAATTGAATTATTATTTTTTAGAATTTTTAAATTAAATTCTTCTTAAAATCAATTAGTTTAATAATTTTTGAAAAAGATCTTTTACAATAAATTTTAAAACCATTTGTTTAGAATTAAATTTAAAGAAATTTTATTTATTCGGAGATTCTTCAATTGAATATGCAATTAGAAAATAAAAACTTTAAATAATTTTAGAGAAATTCAATTTCACTTAAAAAAATAATTTTATAGAATTGTCAGTTAAAACGTAAAAGTATAAATAATTTAAATTTTTAAATATTTTAATTTAAAACCTTTTAAAAATCCAATTATTATTATTATTTTTATTTTTATTTTTTTAATTATTTATAATTATTTCAATTATAATCTACAATTTTATTAACTAAAACTAATTTTTAAATAAATTTTTTTTAGAAAATTCTACGAGAATTTAATTCTTTAAAATTTTAGATACAATAGTAAATAATTTATTGAATAATTAAATGTGTCTTAACATTTAATTCTCATACAGCATTTTATCAACAAATTTTTAAATAATTAGAATAAATTTTGTTTATGAATTTTAATCAAAATTTTTAAGAATACTTGAGATAATTTATCTCAAATATTTATTCAAATATTTAAAATTGCGGAAAATGAAAATAATTCAATTGCTAAAAAAAATGTTATTTTATTTATGTAAATAATTGGATTATTGCGAAGAAATTTATAAAAATTTTACCAATTGAATTACTGGGAAATTATTTATTATTTTTGAAAACAGTTAAATCTTTGCGTTGAATTTTTTTTCTTTAAATTTTTTCAAATAGTTGAATTTTTTTGGAAAATTTAAATAAAATATATATACTGAATATTACTGATTTGAAAAAATTTTTTGAAAATAATTGAAACTTTTACAAGTATTTTTTTTTAATTTTTGAAAATAATTGAAACTTTTACAAGAATTTTATTAAAATTTTTGAAAATAATTGAATTTCGGAAAAGAATAATTTTAATCATTTATAAAGATACTTGAAAGTTTGGAGAGAATATTTCAAAATTTGAAAATAATTGAATTTCTGCAATGATTTTTTTTTAAATAATTGAATTTATTTGTAAAATTTCAAAAAGTTATTCTTTTATTGCTTCTAACTAAAATTATCCTATAAATCCATTATTTTTAATAATTAATTAAATATACGTTTTAAAAATTATCTAATTTGATAAGAATTGGATTTATTAAAAAATTTTAAAAACAGTTCTCTTTTCTAATTAAATTTATTAAAAATTGGAGGCAAAAATTGAAATTTAAACAAATTATTATTAATTAAAACCTTTTGTGTTTTAATATTGAATAAAGTAAACAAAACTATTTTAAAAATCAATTAATTTTGAAGTATCTAAGTTAAAGTAATCCTCAAACAATTCGTAAGTAATAATTTTAAGATATTTCTTCAAGAATTAAGTTTCTTTAATTATAAAGATTTTAATTTGTAAAGAAATTGTTGCCAGAAATAAGAAAATTTGAATTTTTTTATGAATTTCAAAAATTTTTCTTGTACTTTTAATAAAAATCCCTAACTTTTCCTTGAATTATCTGTTTTCGAATTTACGATTCTTATAGTTATAATAGTATTAAAATTACATTCCAATTAAATTTAAATTAAAAATTATTAAAAATTATTTTAAATTTAAAATAAAAATTTTAAATTAAAAAATTTTAAATACCATTATTTTTAAAATTGCTATTTTCATTTTCAAAAGGAAATAAAATGTTGATTTTACGAATTAGGAACGACTTTCACTCATTCAAATGCAGAGAGCAAAATGTAACGAAATTATTACCATCGTTTTTCTAAATAATACCTATACACAAAAAATTAGACACGGTATTTAGAAAATTCTAATCCTCGTTCTTTATTAATATCGTATATCGAATACAAGTCTAATAAAAGGGGGATGGGAAAATAAATGAAAACTAGTATTATTTGATTAGATAAAATAACATAATTTTCAACTTCTCCCTTATTGGACCCTAATGTGTAGTTTAGAGTCTAGAAAAATTTAGATGGCATGACATTGACAATCCACGGGGATAAAATATTAATGCGACGAGTTTTTTTTTACCAAGGGGGGAGGGTTATACCTAACGTATACATATTTATAAATTTGCCTTTGGTACCACCTCTTTCTTTCCTGTTTTTTTTTCCTTTCTTCCTCCTGTTTCTAATATTGCCCTTTACTTATTGGTTTTCGTGGAAGATAAAAGGTGCAGTAGAGAATAAGAAGGGCTGTACTACATATCTTATAACTTGAAAAAAAAGAGAGATAAACGCAAAAAAGGGGGCGAGTCTCATGGGGGCTGAGGAAGAAAAAATATATATACATATAACTTTTGGAACGTGTCACGTTCTTATTGTCAATGTTGACTCAACACGAAATTTTTGCTCATGTGCGAATGACAAATCTTTTCTCTCTAATGCCGGTTTTATGTGTCTGAAATGAAAGAAGAAAATAAAAGTAAATTTTTTTTCTTCTTCGTCCCCATATTTTCGAGGGTGAATGAGCCCCTTGAAAAAATTCGATAAAAAGTCATTTTAAATTTTCAAAATGGTGTTTTTCAGCTCGCCGACATTTTCAATTAGAATTTTATTTAGATTCTTTAATTTAAAATTGATTCTCCCAATTAATGAAATTGGGAATTTTTTTTAATCTCTAATTTTAAATTAGTAATTTTCTACTAGCAAATAGTAATTTTTTTTATTAAAATAATAATTAAAGTTAGAAAATTATTTATTAAAATATGAATTTATTAAATTATTAATTATTAATGACTAATTATTAATTATTAAAATATAAATATTGATATATTGGAAATTTTTTTACTCCCTAAATTTAAATTAGTAATTTTCTACTACCAAATAGTAATTTTTTTATTAAAACAATAATTAAAGTTAGAAAATTATTAATTAAATTATTAATTATCAGTTACTAATTATTAATTATTAAAATATTAATATTAATATATTGGTAATTTTTTTACTCCCTAAATTTAAATTAGTAATTTTCTACTACCAAATAGTAATTTTTTTTTATTAAAACAATAATTAAAGTTAGAAAATTATTTATTAAATTATTAATTACCAATTACTAATTATTAATTATTAAAATATTAATATTAATATATTGGTAATTTTTTTACTCCCTAAATTTAAATTAGTAATTTTCTACTACCAAATATAAATTTTTTTTATTACAATAATAATTAAAGTTGGAAAATTATTTATTAAATTATTAATTTATTAAATTATTAATTATTAATTACTAATTATTATTTATTAATTATTAATTATTAAAATATAAATATTAATATATTATTAACATTATTAATAATAAGTTGATAACAAATTCGGATTTAGAGAGTAAAAAAACAGAAGTCATTCGAGATAAATTTAGAAAAAGGTGAGAAGAGTTTTTTGAATTTGAAAAAAACGAGGAAATGTTTTTCTTTTTAATACTCAATTTTCTTCAGTTTTTCGAGCAGAAAGTACACTCATAAATTTTGCAATAAATTCTAAAGGTCAACATCCAGGAAATCTGATGGTTCCATAAGTTTTGTCCTAAGTCAACTTTGATAATAGTTGGTGAGAAAAAAAAAATTACGTAAGGATAATATTTTGCAATTTTTTTCAATAATATTTTCCATGAATAATAAATTAATAAATTAAACAAAAAATAAATTTTCCAGGCAAAATAGTTTAAATTCTTTTTTTTAAATATTTTCCTTGAATAGTAAATTAATAATTTAAACAAAAATTAAATGTTCGAGGGAAAATAGTTTGAATTCTTTTTTTTTAAATATTTTCCTTGAATAGTAAATTAATAATTTAACCAAAAAATAAATTTTCAAGGGAAAATAGTTTGAATTCTTTTTTTTAAATATTTTCGTAATAGTTTATTAAGAAATGAATAATTTACTTGATTATTTTAATAAAAAATTACATTTTCTAGGGAAAATATTTTGAATTTTTCTTGTTAGATATTTTTCTTGAATGATAAATTAATCATTTAATATGAAATCAATAATTTATTATAAAATTATTAATTTACTATAAAATTAGTAATTTAATATAAAAGTAATAATTTAATATAAAAGTAATAATTTAATATAAAAGTAATAATTTAATATAAAAGTAATAATTTAATATAAAAGTAATAATTTAATACAAAAATAATAATTTAATACAAAAGTAATAATTTAACATGAAACTAATTATTTTATTGTTTTTGGAAAAATATTTGTAATTTCTTTTTGTAAAATATTTTCTTTTAAATAAATTAACATTTTTCTTGATAAACAATTTTTGTTATTTAAAAATAAGAGGAATTTATGTTAAAAAGATTGAATGTTATTTACAAATATAAGGAAACGAGAGAAAAAGGTCTGAAACGTTCGTGTAAAAGTTCTCCTAAGGGTGGAAAAAAAGAAAACCTCTTTTTTTTGTATGAAAGAGCGCATACCGCCACGTCTCTAGCTACGTTCATAAATATTACAGAAAAAAGCCATACAAAAGACAGATGAGCATGAATTTACCTCAAAGGTAAAGAGAAAAGATTGATCTTCGCCAGAAGATACATAAACTGTGCACGTGGAGACGAAAAAAATTATATTTTTATTTTTTCTCTTAAAAAAGTTAGAAAAAAATTACTCTCATTACGTAATTGGGTAATTGCACCTGAACCGGTCCAATAAAAAAATTAGATTTCAAGTTTTTTATTCAAATTGCATTCTAAAAAAATAAGTCGATTTTGTATTTCATAGAAAATAAATATTTTTGTAGAAAAATAGAATTTTTTTGTTTACTTTTCAATTCTAAAACACTTTTTTCCAAAAACAAAATTTTAACCCCTTTTTTAAAAATTAAATTCTCTTTTTAATTTTTACAGAAATAATTTCTTTTTTTCTGTTCTTTAAACATTTTTCAAATTAAAATCAGATTTTTTCCCAGTAAATTACGTAAAAAAGTGTACCAAAAATAGTTTATAAGTAAAAAAAAACAAAAAGTGTTTAAAAATTTGTTTTTTATTTTCTCGAAATGCCATTGTTGTACCAAACTTTTAACTTTACATAATTTACTGAAAAAAATCTCATCTTTTCAAATAAAAAGGTACTTTTTATAAAATTCGAAAAACTAGACTTATTTTTGAAAAAACAGGCACCAAATAATAATTCCAAACAAAACTAAAATTTAGAGAAAATAATTTTAATTCTCAGGGCAGAATTTTCCCTTTTTTTAAAAGTCTGTGTGTGTGTTTTTTTTTTTTTTTTAGTTTCACGAAACTTGTGAGAGTTTGAAAAAAAATCTCAGAATTACAGAGAAGAATGGGAAGAAAAAGAGAGAGGCAAAGGAAACTGTGCTTTGTGTTAGTCGCACTTGTATACTGCATTTTATTGCAATCTTCTTGACAGACAGTCCGAATATCACGTTTCCCGAAAGGAACCCAAGAAAAAAAATACAAAAAAAAAAAACAGAAAAGAAAAGAATTGTCCTGAACGTGAAAACAGTATAAATGGTTAATTAGAAATTCATTTTATAAAAGTGGAAGAAACAAAAAAAAATTGACCACCCTGAAGAAACGTACTGGGAAGAGTGGGAGGTGTGTGGTAGTCGCGCCCCACTCCTTCCACTGCTGCCGACGAACACGAAAGTATAAAAATGAATTAATTTTCCATTTAGTTAGTTAAAAGAAGAAATTTTTTTCTTTTCTGTTAAACGATTCTGTTAATCGGTTCATTTAGCGTTTTTTATTTTTTATTTCGCTTAAAACTACTATTTTTTAATACTTTTTATTTATTGTTACTTTCTATATCAATATTAGCCGAACCAGTTTAAATATAAAAAAGTAAACAAAAAGTATTAAAATATGTTTTTAAAGGAAATAAAAATTAATAAATTAAAAAAAACTAAATTAACCGATTAACAGAATCGGATAATAGAAAAAGCCTTAAAAAAAGTATTTTCAAACTAAATATACAAAAAATAGTAAAAATTTTTAAACAATTAACCAAATCGGTTCATAGGGTTGAAAATAAATTTAAAAAATGCTAAAATATTTTTTTTAAACAGGCAAAAACGTTCGTAAAACTAAAAAGAAATTGTTGAAAACAAATGGTGCGTAAACAATAATAAGAAATTTATATCCATTTTTTGTTGTTGTTGTTTTTTTTTTTTTGCTTTGGGCACTCCTTTAAAGAAAAATACACTTTCATACTCAACGAATAGGAACAATGTCACTCAAGTAGAACTCAGACGGAAAATTAAGAAGGCGTTCTTCAAATCAGGATGGTCTCTCAGATGGAAAGTGTTAATAATAACTTTCGTGCTTAGTAATCTCTGCGCTTGGCGGGCAATTAGACTCTGGCATTTTTTTTTCCTCCAGGTCTTTTGCTGGTTAATTATTATTTATCTGATTGTTTAATTTCTAGGTAGCGAAATTGAATAATGATATATTTTTTCACAAGTCTCTTGTATAATAGACACTTGATTAAAATACATTGGAATTTTAAATTAAATTTTTATTTATTTTTATTTGCAAAAAAAAAAAATAGTCGACAATTTAGCAATCGTCAACAATATCAAAATATTGTAAAAAAAATGATTTTTGTATAAAAGTTTTGTTTAATATTTTTCTAATTATACGTTCAGTAGAATTAATTATTGGTTATCAATTACAATTTTTAATTTATTAAAATAATTATTAATTTATGTAAAATTATTATTATTTTATGTAAAATTATTATTATTAATTATTTTATACTATTATTAGTTTATTACTATTATTTTATTCTTATTATTTCTATTATTTTAATTTATTACTTTTATTTACTATTTTTACTTACTATTTTCTTATTAATTATTTACTATTCATGACTAATTATAGAATTCTATTTTCTTTTTTTACTTTCCGATATTCTGGAACAGAAAAAAACCCCAAATTCAAGAAAGATTCGAATATATTTATTTCGAATCCAAAAAAATTTGAAACATATAAATAATGAAATATAATTGAAAAAATTTTTGCTACATCAAAAAGATTAAAAGCGTATTGAAAAATTCTCGGAAAGACAAATTAAATTGAAACTAATTCTCATGGAGCAATAGTTTATGGGACGTTGTTTCAATCGACAAAGGAGAAATCCTTCGGCAATGTTCAAGGCCGCGAAGTTGCTTTCTTCCGCGAAGAGCAATCGTTTTGCTTCTTTTGGATTTAATTGGAATACTGCAGAAGCTTGTTTTTTTTTTTTTTTAATTTCTTTTTTTCTCCTCAAAAAAGCTAGATTGTGAGATACGTCCTTTTAACTTATTAGGGTCGATTCTCTAGTTTGCTACACACTATAACTATTTCTACACTGAAAAAAAAATTCCCAACATTTCTAAATGTCAAATTTTTTTGATTTGTCCTGCTAATATTCGTAGTCGGTAATATTTATTACTTTTATGTTTGCTGAGAATTTGTTACATGTGTATGACTATTTATCACAAAATGAAGAAACGTGATTCATTTGGATAAAGAGTAGAAATATTTTTGAAATAAAAAATCTTTAATTAAAAATATTTCCTAGAGGCGAAAAAGACTAATTTGCATTTTAGATGATTGCGTTGAATTTGGATGGAATTCGCTTTTTGCAAACTAATTTTGAATCGAAAGAGTGGAAAGAAATGTTGAAAAGTACATTTTTTTTGGTCTTGAATCGATTTTTCAGTTTTGTTAAAACAAAAAAAAATTAGGTCGATAAAGGAAAGTTAGAACTGTTATGGCAATGAATTTGCCATAAAATATAGCGTTCGGGGGAAAAATTGCGCGCGCAGCTCGTAAGGAGAGGGGACAGTGTGCGCCGACTGCGCGCGCAACTTCTTTCGAGTGGGGAGTATGCGCAAATCGCGCGCGCAGTTTTCGACGTAGTGGGAAATTGTGTGCGCACGCATCGCGCACTGAAAAAAATAAAAGCAGAACGCTAATTAAATGAACACAACATATAGAAAAGCTATGTATTTTTCTTGACACATTCTGTCATGAGATGGAGCGTCTGATTGTCCATATAATAATTAAAATAATTACAGCAGAATACACACTTGCGTTTAGCAGGTACGTGCGTGCCTAGTGACTGCAAATTCTCGACTACTTTTCACATAATTATTCAACACGAAGAAGCAAATTATTTACAAAACAGATTACAGAGACACGTTCCAACGAGGGAAATATAGCCCAAGCTTATCCGCAAACAGATCATGTTTGGCTCTAGCGAATAAGTAATGGCGCCAGGAAGATCTAGATTTTTTTTTCATGCAAAAAAAATGAATACCATCATTGTACGTTTAACTAAAAAAAAGGAATTACTAACGCAATTTTCCCCTAAAAAGCAAGTGGAACTTTAGAGAATTTTCACTTAAAAATATACTTTTTTTTTGAAGTAAAAATAATTAAATACAAATATACAATTGATAAAGTTAATATAATTAAGATTTAAAAAAAAAATAGAAAGGAGAAAAATTCTTTTTCTTTTTTTTTTAATTGGAATTACTTTCATCAAAGAAGCAATTTCAATTATCGGCAAATTAGTGACCAAGTTTCATCAAGATGGTCGATAAATTGAGTAACTGTTTAATTAAATTCCCAGCGGCTCATTGTGGAACAATATCCAACAAATAATGTAAAGGTCTCCCAGAAGTCGCAGCATGCATACGAATCAGCAAGATCATCTTCGCACGTATCATAAACATTTAAAGCTCGCATTAGACTGCCGATTCAGGCAATTATACCAGGCTTCTCTCGAATACATCGTAAATATTACGATCGTGTGCGTAACTATATGGACAAAAAGAGTATTTCCATTTATTTTTCCACAGTTATCAATACTTTTTTTTCATTTGTTGATTTTCAAAATAACAAATTGACAAGTTTTATTTTTATTACATAACCAAATTTTTTTTCTGTATTTCAATAAATCGTAGAAATTTTTTAACTCTTTTCTCTATCACAGTTTTTCTAAGGATATTAAATTGAGACAAAAAAAGGAATCAAAACGTTGCTTCTCAACAGTTTTGATTCATTTTTTGTTGAATTGATATTTTATAAAAAAGTGTTATCGATATTTCATAATATTTTAAAAGTTATGGACTCTCGGATCGACTTTAAGATGAAAAGAAAGTTTCTTTAGTCAATTAAAAATAAAAAAGAGTCGAAAAAGTCGTTATTCAATTCAGTGTTATCACAAAAATTTTACTTTGTATTTTCCTGCTTTTCCCTTTTTTCTGTTTTCTAAATTCAATTATTCAAAACATCAAAACTTTGCTTCTCAACAGTTTTTATTCGTTTTTTGTCGAATTCATATTTAATAAAAGTTTTTTCGATATTTTAAAATATTATTAAAGTTTTGGAACCTCTGATAGATTTTAAGACGAAAAGTCAATTAAAAAAGAGTCGAAAAAGTCGTTTATTCAATTCAGTGTTATCACAAAAATTTTACTTTGTATTTTTCTGCTTTTCCCTTTTTTACTGAAATCAAAAATCGATTATTCAAAACATCAAAAAGTTTGTTTAGTAAATATTTAAATACTTCTTATTTGTCTTTCTTATTAAAATAATTTAAATAATTTATAATATTTTAAAATTTAATGATTTCTAAAAATTGTAATTATTTTAAAATTCAATTATTTTCCACTATTTATTAAATTATTCATAATAAGCGAACTAGAGATCTGTAAATCAATTTTGCAGATAATTTTTCGAAAGTTCTTCAAAAAATCAATTATTTAAATACAAGAATTCAATTCAATTTGTTAATCATAGCTGTCAATGTTTTTTATTGGTTCTTAAGATTTATTATTTTCAAAAAAATCGAAATAAGAACAGTTTCAAAATTAATTGTATATTTTATAAGCAGAATACATATTAATGTTTAAATTAATTTTTTAAAAATATATTTTTAAGTAATTTTTGAAAGATTCTTAATTTTGAAGAAATTTTTGAAAAATTTTTAATTATATAACAATTAAAAATGTTCCAATCAATTATAGTTTGGTAAAATCTTTAAAAAGTGATTTATTTTTTGAAAAATGTAAAAAATACTATTTTTTAGAAGGAATTGAATTATTTTCAAAAATTGCAATTAAAACTCTTAAGAAATTGTAATAAAATACTTAAGAATAATAAACTATTATCAAAAATTTATCTTTTCTTTTATTTTTAACATTATAAAAATTGAAAAAAGTTTAATTTGTACTAAAAATGTGATTTTTTTGTTGCAATACTTGGAAGCAAAGTTGATTAAAAATAATTTTTTTGATATAAAATCTTCTTAAAATTTAATAAAATAGGAGTGCGTTCATAGTGACTTTTAATGACTTTCACTTTAAAAATTTTCAATTTTAATTTTCCTAAAAAAATTTCCAACTTTTACTAAAAAATATTTTACTTTTAATTTCAATCAAAATTGAATCGAATTTTTTCTAGTGAAAAATTTTTTTCAAATTGAATGTTATTTGGGGAAAGTAATTTTTTATTCAATAAAAATTACAAATTTTTTTTAATGAAAAAGAAAATTTTTATTTTTTAAAGATGTGAAAATTTATTGAAGGAAAATTAACATTTTTTTAAAGTTTACTTATAAAGAAAAATGTAAAATATTTTTAATGGAAGTTAAAATTTTCTTAAACGAAAGTAAGAAATATTTTAGGAAAGATAGAATTTTCTTAAGCGAAAGTGAGAATTTTTTTTAGAAAGATAACATTAGAAAAATCGATAAAAGTTTAATTTACACTAAAAATTTTCAATTTTAATTTTCCTAAAAAAATTTCCAACTTTTACATAAAATATTTTACTTTTAATTTCAATCAAGATTGAATTGCATTTTTTCAAGTCAAAAATTTCTTTCAAATTGAATGGGACTTGGAAAAAATAATTTTTTATTTAATTTAATTTTAATTAATTTAATTAATTACAATTTTTTTAATTATAGTGAGAATTTTTATTTTTTAAAAATTTTTGAAAATTTATTGATGGAAAGTCAACATTTTTTTATGGTTTACTTGTACAGAAAAAAGTGAGAATATTTTTAATTGAAGTTAGAATTGATTTTTAAAAAATTTTCAATTTTTTTAATGCAAGTGAGAATTTTTATTTCTTAAAGATTTCAAAATTTATTAAGGGGAAGTCAACATTTTTTATAGTTTACTTAAAAAGAAAAAAATAAGAATATTTTTAATGGAAGTTAAAATTTATTTAATAAAAATTACAATTTTTTTAATGAAAGTGAGAATTTTTGTTTTAAAAAGATTTGAAAATTCATTCAGGGAAAGTCGACATTTTTTTATAGTTTACTTGTAAAGAAAAAAGTGAGAATATTTTTAATGGAGGTTAAAAGTTTCTTAAGCGAAAGTGAGAATTATTTCAGGGAAGATACAATTTTCTTAAGCGAAAGTGAGAATTATTTTAGGGATGATAAAATTTTGTATGTAAATGAAAATTTTTCTGAGTAATGACAACATGCTTTAATGAAACTTGACATTTTTTTAATGGAGACAAGAATTTTTTTTAATAAATGAAAAAATTTGAATATGAAAGTGGTATTATTTTGAGTGCAAGAAAAAGTAAGAATTTTTCAGGGAAAATAAAATTTATCCGTGAAATTGAACTTTTTTGAGTGAAGTCAAATTTTTTTAAGCGAAACTGAAATGAGTGGGGAAAGTATGCGCGCGCAACTTTCTGGTAGGAGTGGGGATAGCGTGCGCGGCTAATTGTGAGGAGTGGGGATAGTATGCGCGCGCAACTTACTATTAAATGTTGGAATACTGTACATGCAATTTATTATTACAGTACTAATACTGTAAATTTTCATTTTTGATGATATTTTACACTTGAATGAAACTTTCAACCTATCATTTTAATAATCAAATAATTAAAATTAATAAAAATAATCGAAAATATAGAAAAAAAAGTGTGCTTAACGAATAATGTGCATTACACACACCGATTGGTATATCAACGTGCAAATAAATAGTACATAAATGTTCCATAAAAGGCGGCAGGTGTAATAATTCAGAGATTTTTATGCGTGCGTTGATACAGCTAATATTTTATGTTTATGTCCTAGGGGCTTTATAATAACATCAAAACATCCACTTGTTGATACCATTTATTACCTTTGTGTACAATTTTGCGCGCCTCAAGTACTTCCATGCATACTTTCTTATTCTTCTATTGGCACGCTTATCCGTGTGAATGATCCATGATATAAAAAAAATTTTAATACCCAACTTTGAATAGAAAATTTACATCCCATACTATCTGTGCAGTTAGTATATATGCCGATGGTATATATTATTTATTTTCTTTTTTTTCGCATTCAATAATTTTTTTCTGAAAAAAGAAAAGAAATTACATAAATAATAATAATCCTTATTACAGTAAATTGTCCACTTGGAAGAAATTTTTATTCTTTTGCAGAAATGTTTTTTATTTCCTCGCATTTCGTATTGATTTGTGAAAAAAAAAATTAGCTCTCGTATAATTGTCGAATTTAAGTAGGTGAAATATAATTATAGTTGGAAATATTGTGTTTGCGAGGAATGGTGAATTACATTTCTATACTAATTTGACTTTTTTTCTTGCTTTTTATATGAACGAATTTTTTTGCCTTTGGTGTTTAAAATCAATTTTGATAATTTCATGAAATTGAAATATTTTTGTTTTTCAGTATTTGTTTAGTACATTAAAAAAATTATTTTACTTCTTGTAAGAAGGAAGTCAATTTTGATAATTTGATTGAAATATTTTTTTTTTCTACAAGATTTTTTTTTAGGAAATTTAAAAATTCTTTTTTTCTTCTTCTCCTAACGGATAAAGAGATTAATATGAGAATCGTACAAGGGGGAAAGATTTATACAAATTTAGAAACTTGGAAGAATAATTCTCAAGGTATAACTGACAAGTTTTATCCAATATAGAATATACCTAACCGAAAAGTATTTCTTTTTTCATAAGCCGAAACTCCTGTTACGCTATTCGAATTCATCTTTTCATGAACTTTTGTATTCTTCAAATCCAGAATTTAACTTTCTTGGAAAAAAAATAAAAACTAATTTTTTTATTTAGCTTATACTAAATTATAGAATATTAAACTTGGATCTGCAGTTTTGTCAAATTATTTGTAAAGACGGGGAAATTAAAAAAAAATTCAAGACTTTTTTAAATCCCTGTAGAATTTTATTACTCAAAGATGTCGCGTTGCAAAAATCAATCCAAACTGAAGAACGAAAATTATTTTCGACCGAAAATTGTATCAGCCTTTTTTCAGTCAGGATTTTATGAAGAAAAGTTTTTCCCATGATGGGCAGGAAGTTTAATTCAGTTTTGCGACTGGTTCGAATACTTTTCTCTCTAACAATTCAAAAACCCCTAAAATTGACGATTAGTTAACCACTGAGGAATTTTTTAACGATCGATTTTGCCCCAGGATTCGATTTTAAATCACAGATAAAAAATTTTCTCCCAGGATTCGAATTTCAAGCAATTTAAATATTAACCCAAAAAATTATACAAAATAAAAATTCTAATTTTATCAATGATTTAAAAGATCAATAAAATAACTGACTAGCAGTTTCTGGCCCAGTCTTGGGCCAATAATGGCTCGTTATTGGAAATGATATCAAATTTATGCCACTCGTTTGGAATAGAAAATTAAATACAAAGAATAATTATTTTATAAGACAAGAATTCAAGAAAATAATTAAATTCTAGTCTTTAGGCTAAATTGGACCAATCTTGGTCTAATAATGGCTCGTTATTGGAAATGATATCAAATTTATGCCACTCGTTTGGAATAGAAAATTAAATACAAAGAATAATTATTTTATGAGACAAGAATTCAAGAAAATAATTAAATTCTACTCTTTAGGCTAAATTGGACCAATCTTGGGCCAATAATGGCTCGTTATTGGAAATGATATCAACTTTGTGCCACTCGTTTGGAATAGAAAATTAAATACAAAGAATAATTATTTTATGAGACAAGAATTCAAGAAAATAATTAAATTCTACTCTTTAGGCTAAATTGGACCAATCTTGGGCCAATAGTGGCTCCATCTTGGTAATAACTGCAAGTTGACGACATTTATATAAATCTCCGAATTTATTTTCTGAATTTTATTGATGAACTAAGAGAACAATAAAGTATTTAATTTTACTATACATTATTAAACATCTATGAATATTAAATTTTTAGTTTCTGAACTGAATTGGTTCAATCTTGGACCAATAACGGCTTATTCTTTTTAATGATTCCATTTACCACTTGGTTAGAATAGAAAAATAGGATAAATAATAAATTCTAAGAAAAATATTTTTTATTCACGTGCTAAGAGATCAGTAAAATATTTAATTTCCTGTTTTGGAGCCTAGTTTGCACCAATCTTGGGTTAGTAACAGCTCGATCTTGCGAATGACTCCAAGTTGACGCCATTTGTACAAAATCTTCGTAACTATTTTATTGATGAACTAAGATAAGTAATTTTAGTTACAAATAAATAATATCAATAAAATATTTAATTTCCAGTTTCTTGTCTCGAAGATAGATCCAAGCTTGGGTCAATAAGGGATTGATATTGATAATGACTCTTCAAATATTCCGTTCGTATAGATTTTCAAATTTATTTTATTCGCAAGCTAAGAGATCAATAAAATGTCTAGTTTTCAGTTTTGTAAGCTGGAATTATCCAATCTTGGGTTAAGAATGGCTCGTTCTTGGTAAATCAATGAAATATTTCATTTACATTTTTGTGGGCTAGAAAGATTAGTCTAACCTTGGATCAATAATAGTAAATACATTTTTTAATTTATTTTATTATCCACGAGCCAAGAGATCAATAAAATGTTTAATTTCCAGTTTTGTGGTCTGGTTCGGTCCAATCTTGGGCTGGTAATGAATCGTTCTTGCTTGTGACTCCAAGTTTAGGTTGTTCGTACAAATCTTTTTTATTTTATCAACGAACCTAGAGATCAATAGTTTTTAATTTCCACTTTCTAGACTGGAAGATTTGACCAATCTTGGGTCAATATTGGCTCTATATTGGCAATGACTCTAAGAATTCTGAAAACTAAATTTCCAATTTCTATTTATCTGATAAGAAGAAGAAGAAGAAGATTTGACCAATCTTGGGTCAATATTGGCTCTATATTGGCAATGACTTTAAGAATTTCGAAAACTAAATTTCCAATTTCTATTTATCTGATAAGAAGAAGAAGATTTGACCAATCTTGGGTCAATATTGGCTCTATATTGGCTCTATATTGGCAATGACTCTAAGAATTTCGAAAACTAAATTTCCAATTTCTATTTATCTGATAAGAAAAAGATTTGACCAATCTTGGGTCAATATTGGCTCTATATTGGCTCTATATTGGCAATGACTCTAAGAATTTCGAAAACTAAATTTCCAATTTCTATTTATCTGATAAGAAAGTAATTAAACGCTAAATAATTATTTTTCGAGTCCAAGGATGAGAAAAATATTTAAATTCTAGTCTTTGGACTGACATGTACGATTCTAGGGCCAATAATGGTTCTGTCTCGATAGTAACTGAAAGCTTACGCCATTCGTATAGAGTGGAAAAATAGGGGGCAAAGGGGTTAAGTAAAAAATGTAAATTTCAAGTATTTAAAAAACATAGTGAAAGGAATATTTCCCAGTTGTTTATGAATAAATTAGAGAATTGAAGTATATTCGTGTAAAAATGATTTTTTTTATACTCCTTGACGTTTCCATCCGACGGATCTCTCTCCTATTTTTTTTTTATGGGAAATATCCTTTTCGATTACAGATATGTATAGGTAGCCTTGCACCATCTTGATTCCGGAGAACAACGAGGAGGATGGCGTATTGATCTTTTTAGTGGCAGCGTATCTCCACAGGCGCAATCCAACTGGTGCAGACTAAAGGTCTATATTTCCCGAGGGACAAATACATTTCACTATTCCTATAAACACAATTTGCCAGGAATATTGTGCTCAGAATTTATTTCTACAAATGCGTATATCAAACTAAAAATAATATCACCAAATATATAAATAGAATAAATTTCAACCTTTAGCTGCAAGTTCAGCTCAATATTTTTAGTCCATTTTTCCAATAATATATTTTCTTATACTAATTATTTTTCACTCGTCGAGAATTTTTTTTAGAAAAAATTCAGTTACATTTACTATATAAATTTGATTTGCAATTTTTCAATTTTTTTTTCCGGTAAAAGTAACGAATGTATTTTACAACAATTTTTGTAAAGCCCCGCTCTCGAATAATAATGCAGGTAAGATTTTAATTTTAGGAAAATTTCATTTCACCGAAGAAACAGGTCCCAAAGCAGTTTTATGAGTATTTTTATTGCTTTACGAGCTAGGAAGTGGTTCGAGAAATTAGACCTGCATTGAAAAGCAATTATTAGTCATTGCTGCTTGACCAATTATTATTTCCAACGCAATAATGATGGGGGCCATAACCGCACATTATTATTGGGAAAGAGAAACGGTGCCAAAAAAAAATTATTCTGTTAAAACATTTCTTTCACCTTTTTTTTTGCAATCTCAACGTTTTTTTTTTCTTATCTTGAGAATTAATATTTTCTCTTTTCAAAAATAGGGAATTATTTTGCCATTTTGGAAAACTGATTTTTCCAGGGGAAAAAAGATGGAAAATGGAAGGTTGTTATTGAGAAAATCTCGCTTCTTGAGAACGATGCAATTGAACCATCGCATCTAGTCGATAAGGGATACGAGCGGAATTTTTAGCGAGGTTTTTACAGAAAGAGTGTAAAATAGCACATGTGATCTAACCCAAAGCTTTTTCCCGATTCGAAATCCCATTTTCTCTACATGTTTGTTTATTTATTTAAAGGGCGAGATATTAAACAGGATTTTTATTTGAAAATAGTTTGTGGAAATGATTTTTTATTCAAATTTCCCACCAAAGGTGTGTCTTGGGATCGATAAGTATCGATTTGTCAGTGCGTTTGATTGGCTCACGGGCTTTATGATTGAAACGACAATAGCGCTCTTTGGCGGGAAATTTGAATCTTATGTTTTCGAATGGGGGTGAAAGAATAGATGACAATTGGGTAAAGTATTGCGGGAGAGAAAAGGCATAAGGGATTTTTCTTTTTTTTGGAGAAAGAAAATCAGCGCACGTGACAGTTTAGTTTATTTTGAAATAAGCTGTCGCCGCTGCTCATCGTGCGCCTCCTGAGGTAGCGCCACTCTGTCTAGCCAATGTCTATGCCTGTCAATGTTTTATATTTAATCCAGAACGCTTTAACAAGCAATAAACAAACACAGTATCGCTTTAAGCGTCGCTTAAATTAGCCTCAATAACATTTCGAACTGCCGCTTGCGTTTATGAAGATGACCGTGATGGTGGTCCTGAAGAGTAGTGTCTCTCTCTCTCTCTAGTCTCTTTTCCGACGGAGGGGAATCACACACAATACTATCTCGGTTATATATATACGGACGTTTTTTTTTCCTTTTTCAAACAAGCGAGAATGGTGAATGGCGGGGATGACTATTGAAGGTGGGGGAGTCCCCTGACGTCACGGAACTCTTAAGCACCGCCTCCCGACATGCAATGGGCGGGAATCCCCGCACGATTTACGACCGGCTACGTTACTGACATCTAGTGGGGTCTCGCTCGAAACTTCACCTCCACCGGAGGCCATTACGTTCCCATGATTGGTTGAAATAGTGACACAACGCAAATCAAATGACACTTTAAGCATCGCGCTTTTTGTTTTATCCCTTCATTCACATGTCCCATTCAATTCAAGTCCATAATTGTGATTTTTTTTGTTAACCATTTTTTTTGGGGGAAAATATATGTATTTATAAATTAGCCCCTACTGACTCACGTTGTAAATCTATAAACTAATCTCCTAATTCATTTTCTGATCCTCCTGCTTCTCCTCCTCTTCTTCTTCTACTTCTTCTTCTCCTTTTTCTCCTTCTTCTTTTTTTCTTCTCTTTTTCTTCTTTTTTCTTCTTTTTTTCTTCTTCTACTTTCAATTTATATTTATAATTAATTAATTTATAAAAAATTTCTTTCGATAATATTTCTACAAAATTTTTCCAACATTTAAAAATCCCTTTAATTTATCTCTAATTTCAGAGATATTTTCAGAAAATTCTTAATAATAAAATTGTTAATAAAATTGTTAATAAAATTGTTAACAAAATTGTTAATAAAATTGTTAATAAAATTGTTAATAAAATTGTTTATAAAATTGTTTATAAAATTGTTAATAAAATTTTAAATTTTGATTGGAATGGGTTTTTTCAGAAATTTCTTAATGTAGGTACAATTTTTGAAAAATCGAAGTACGTAGGAGATATTTTTTTATTTAATTTTATTCTTATTGTCACAGGTTTCGAAGATTGAGTTTAGGAAATAACGCCTAATCCACTCTTACGGCCGTCCTCTAAACTAGATCGTCAAACATTCCTGCGATGGTACAATTGCTGCCTTTTATTTCCCCATCTACACAGCAGTAATCGACTGAGCTCGAGTTCCCTGACTTCTGTGTTTACGCCGGAAAACTATTGTCCATTTCTAAACACCGAAAATTCCCTGTAAAAAATTTTTTTTAATTCCGTTCTTTAATCTCTATTCTGTAGATTCTATTTTTTAAATTCTATTTTATAAATTCTATTTTTTAAATTCAATTCTTTAAATTCTATTTATTAAATCCAATTCTTAAAATTCTATTTTTTAAATCCAATTCTTAAAATTCTATTTTTTAAATTTCATTCTTTGAATTCTATTTTTTTAATTCTATTCTTTACATTCTATTCTTTACATTCTATTTTTTAAATTCTATTTTTTATGAATGATTATTTATTTATAATGACAATGTAAATTAATATTTTATGAATTAAGTAAAATAGATAAAAATAATTTGAATTTTCAAACTATGGGAAAAGTTTTTTTGTATGTTTTCCATCCTTTGTCAAACTTTGCTTATAGTTTTTTATATTTTTAAACTATGAACAAAGTCTAGCGAATTATGGAAAGAAGTATAACTATTTTTTCCTGCTTCCCATTCGCTAGACTTTGACCATATATAGTTTAAAAACATGAAAAAATAGTTTTATTTCTTTCTATGCTTATTTTTAAACTATGGACAAAGTCCATATAATTTAAAAAAAGAGTTTTGCTTTTTTCTATGGTTATTTTTAAACTATGGACAAAGTCTGGCAAACCATTGAGAATGGAAAAACTATTTTTTCATACTTTTAAACTATGGGCAAAGTCTGTCGAACTATGGAAAGAAGTAAAACTATTTTTTCCTGCTTCCCATTCGCTAGACTTTGATCCAAAGTTTAAAAATACGAAAAAAGTTATTTTTAATATATTTTTAAACCATCGTCATAGTAAGTGGAAGAATGAGAAGAAAAATTGTTTTTTAAATCTAGTGTCAAAGTTTGTCGAACCATAAAAAGAAGCAAAACTATTTTTTGTATATTTTTAAACTATGGGCAAAGTCTGGCGAATTATGGAAAGAAGTAAAACTATTTTTTCTACTTGCCATCGTTCTTCAGACTTTGTCTATAATTTAAAAATATGAAAAAATAGTTTTGCTTCTTTCCATGTTTGGCCAAATTTTGCCCATAGTTTAAAAATATCAAAAAAATATTTATTTCTTATATTTTCAAACTGTGGGCAAACTATGACGAATCGTGAGAAGAAAAAATGTTGTTTTCTATATTTCCAAACTATGCGCAAAGTCTAGCGAACCATGGGAAACAAAAACCAATTTTTATTATTTTTAAACTAAGGGCAAGGGTTAAAAAATTAAAAAAATACTTTTCTTGCTTTCCATGGATTAAATAAATTAATAAAAATAAATAACACAAAAATGAAATGAATGAATGAATCTTTTTCTGTGAAGAAGAAGAAGTCGTTAAAACGTTACGAAAGGGACAGAGAGAGAGACAGAGAGAGGCACATCGCTTTTAAAAAATCATTCGCACGGTTCTTTTTTTATTGTTTCGGATAGAATTTCGGGAGGCTGTAAAAAAGTAGAAATAAATAAAAGCAAAAAAAAAAGGAAAATAAAGAACTGGTTTCTGCTTTTGGCGCGTACCCCGCGCGCGGTCTGTGGTGGTCTAGTATGGCCTGGCGGGTTACGTTGGTTTACGGCCGTTTTAACGAGCGACGTTGCACGCGACTCGGCACTAAACCAGCCCTACAAAACTCAACCACTAGTTTAACGCTTTTACGGCCAAATTTATTATCTGTTACCTCCTTATATGATACTACAATAACAATAATTGTCAGCTTTAATTCGATCGTAAATCCGCGTTGCAAAAGGAAATTTTGGTGAACAGTTTTTGAAAATAGTCCCTCCTCTCATATATATATACCTACCCCCCTTCCTGGCTAAGGAACTTTTGAGCCATCTGTTATCGAACGAGAGAATTATTTAGTGGGCAATCAACGGCAGATCACTGTTTGACCCTTAAAGCAAATTCACAAACATTCTCCGGTTTATGTTTGAAACGCTTCCACAGATGGAGCTGAGTTTTATTCCTATAATTGTCTAAAGTGCATTTAAACAATTTTTTGATAAATAAAAATATTTTAATTTTTTGCTATTTTCTTCAACTCCTACTTTTTGATATTTTTGTAAATAATTCCATAGTTTTCAATACGTTGCTGCCTTAAGAGTATAAAAATTTAAATTGCAACAAATTGATACCAAAATTTTGGATCAAATAAAAATTGTTCCAAAATTTTGACACTAATTAATAAACATATTTTATTTTTTAGTTATTTTCTTCAAACCCCTATTTTTGATCTTTCTGTAAATAATTCCATAGTTATATCTACGTTGTTAACTGAAGATTATAAAAATTCAAATTGAAATAAATTGATACCGAAAATTTGGATCAAATAAAAAATTATTCCAAAATTTTGACATTAATTAATAAACATATTTTAATTTTTTGTTATTTTCTTCAAACCCCTATTTTTTGATCTTTCTGTAAATAATTCCATAGTTATATCTATACGTTGTTAACTGAAGATTATAAAAGTTCAAATTGCAAAAATTCAAATTGCAAAAAAATTGATACCAAAAATTTGGATCAAATAAAAAATTGTTCCAAAATTTTGCCATCGATTGATAAACATATTTTAATTTTTTGTTATTTTCTCTAACTTCAATTTTTTTATCTTTCTGTAAATAATTCCATAGCTATAACTACGTTGCTGACTGAAGAGTATAAAAATTCAAATTGCAACAAATTGATACATTTCGATATCAAATTAAATATTATTCCAAATTTTTTCATCAATTTTGATCGACTTTAGTATCAATTTGATACTGAGAAACTAAGAAGAAAACGGAGAAGAAAAACGAAGATGATGAATTAAAATAAGAGGTTATTTAATAATTAAATTTATTTATTCAACTAATTAGCTTTTTTCAAAATAATTTTATTTGTTACCTTAGAAAAGAAATGTAGGAAACGTCAAATAGAAATTTTTCGATTATTATAAAAAGTTAAGAAAGAAAAAGGTGGAAAGGCTTTAAATTTAAATTTAACTTTTCGCTACGACTTCTTTAGAATTAAATTTTTTCTTTTCTTTTTTATATTGCAAGGAGCATTTAAATAATTTTTGTTCTTAAACTGCATTGGAACTGTTTATTGCATTCGGGTATTGCAAGTTTCTGTAAAGTTTAAAGACTAACTCGACGGGTATCAAGTTTCCTTTCACTCTCATCTTATCCGCTGAAGTATACCGCTAAACTGTTCCCTCTTATTCTGTTAGATGTCACTATATTCCGAACGAAAATTTTCTACGAATCACAGTTTTAAAATTACTTTTACTGAAAATAGGGAACGAAATTTTGATAAATTATTGTTCCTGTAGTTATTAGTTGTACTTACATATTCTACTGGGGACAGTAAAGAAAAAATTAAGCTTTCAAGTGGATCGGAATTTAATTTTGTAAAGTAATTTCAAAAAATTACTTTTCTTAGCTTAAATGCTTAAGGTTCCAAAGGAATATTTACAATTTTCCTTTGGAAACTCAGAGGGAGCTTTCTGTGGAAAATTAAAAAAAGCTCCCCTTTGAAGATTTTGGACAAATTTTTAAATAAACTTAGAAAAAGCTTTCTCTAAAGTTTCGGGAAATGGAAACCTTTAAGATTTTTAAAATTATCTAGTCAAAGCTTTTTTGAAGACTTGGAAAAAGCTTCCTATAAAAAAGCTTCCTTCAAAGATTTCATAAAGCTTTCTTTGAAGACTTAAAGCTTTTTTCAGAATAAGATATGAAATTTTTTTTAAAGTTAGAATAAACTTTCTTTCAAAGTCTAGAAAAAGCTTCTTTCCAAAAACTTAAAATAAGCGCACTTTGAAATAATAGAAAAACTTTCATTAAATATATATAAAACTATAATTTAAAGACTGAGAAAAAGATTATTAAAAAATAGTAAGAGAGTTTCATTTGAAGACTTATAAGAGTAATCTTCTTTTGCAGTTTCCTTTGAAAAATTAAAAAAGCTTTTTTTAAAAACCTTTGGAGAGCCCTTGTTAGAGACCTAGAAAAGCATTTTTTATAAATTGAAAAGAATCTTTCTGTAGTAACCTAGGAAAGCATCGCTTAAAAAATATGAAAAGGCTTATTTAAAAAAAGAAATCTTTCATTAAGGCTAAAAAATAAGTTTCGATTAAAGAATTAGAAAGTGCTTTTTGACACTTTTCTGAAAGCTTAAAAAAGCTCAAGGTTTAGAAAAAAATATTTAAAAACAGAAAAAATTCCATTAAAGAGTTACGATATAACTTTGTTAAAAAACTTGGTAAAGCTCATTTTAAATAAAAGCTTTCTTAAAAATTCCAACGAAGCTTATTTTATATTAGGAAAGCTTCTTTTGAAATTTCAACAAAAGCTTATTTTAAAATAATAGGATAGCTTCCTTTAGATGTTACAAAAACCTTCCTTTTAAGACTGAAAAAAAACTTTCTTTAATTTTAGAAAATTTTTAATTTTAGAAAACCTTTAATTCAAGTCATAAAATGAGCATAATTTTGAAATTTTCTTTGGAAAAAAGCTTATTTTAAAAGAAAAGGAAAGATTCCATTGAAATTTTAAAGAAGCTTTTTTGAAAAAAAACTTTATAGAGTAGAAAAAGCTTATTTTTTAAACTTCTTTAATCTTCCTTTCAAAACGAAATGAAGCTTATTTTAAAAAGCTCAGGAATTTTTGCTTTAAAGACAAGGAAGAAACAAAAAAAATAAAGATTTAAACTTCTGTCGAAGACTAAGACAAAGCTTTTTATAGACGTCGAAAGCTTGCCCTTGAAAATTCAATAAAGCTTTGCTTTAAGTTTTATAACAAGATAATTTTTAAAAAACACCGAAAGAAAGCTTTTTGTTTCCCAGGAAGCTTTTTTTTAATTATTTAAAAAGCTTTCTTTTCTTTCAAGAAAAAGAAAAATTTCATTTAAAAAAAAATTCGAAAGGTTGAATTTTTTTGAGTAATTAAATAAGTTTTCCTTAAAGATTTAGAAAAACTTCATTTTAAAAAAGCTCGGAAAACTTTCTTTAATGAATTTGAGATGCTTTCTTTTAAGACTTTAAAAAAGCTTTTTCAAAATAATAATAAAAAAGCTTTCTTTAAAAAACTTGAAAATATTCAATATAGTTTCCTTCGAGAATTTAAAAGAGCTTTTTTGAATATTAAGGAAAAGTTTATTGTAAAAAACTACGTAATCTTCCTTTCAAAACATACAAAAGCTTTCTTTGAAGAATTAGAAGAACCTTCTCTTAAAAAATTAAGATGCAAATACCTTAATTTAGAAATTTTTTTTAAAGCTTAGGAAAGCTTTCTTTGAGGATTTGGAAAAAGCTTATCTACAAATAAAAAGCTTATCTTTAAAGTTTTCTTTAAATAATTGGTATAGCTTTCTCTGAGGACTTAAAAAAGCTTCTTTTAAAGATTTAAAATAAGCTTTTTTAAAATTTAAAATATAAGGGTTTTTTAAAGATTTCAAATAATCTTTTTTATGAAAGTTTCTCTTGTATAGACTTAGAAAAGCTTTCTTTGAAAACTTATGAATAGCGTTTTTTGAAAACTTATGAAAAGCTTTTTTTGAAAGCTTATGAAAAGCTTTCTTTGAAAACTTATGAAATCTCATCTTAGGAATTTTAGTAAACTTCTTTTAAAGAATGGATTTTTTTTCCTCAAAGACTCATAGAAGAACTTTCTCTAAAGACTGATAAAAAGCTTATTTTAAAAAAATTTTCAAAAAATATTTTTTTTCGTTTTAAGTAATAACAAAAAATCCTCTTTTCTGCCAAAATATGATTTTAGTTTCCGATTTGGTTTTTTTTCTGGTGAGCGGGAAGATTCTGCAAAGAAAAATTTTTTTTTTTTTTTTGAAAAACAGTAGATGAAGTGAAACGAATCAGACAATGTTATCAGTTACATTTACGACGTCATGAAGGATAAAGTGAGCACCTTGAGGTTGCATCATCGTCACTTTAAATCCCGTTACTCGGTCGTAAAAGTATTTGACGACTTCGTCGAGCTGCCGAGAGCAACCAACGGGTAAGTTGGCTGCTATAAACTCAAAGAGGGCTTTTCTCGTCTACCTACCCTTATCCGGTGAAAGGGCTTGACATTTACTCACCCACTTGCCAATGATCGTTACAATTATCGCTAATAGAGCAGCAATTCTCCTATCTAATAAGTACTTTAAGAAATTATCACTTCAAATCGTCTAATTAATCCAATCTATATACCCCTTTTAATTGATCCTTGGCTTATACCATAATAACGGACATTATTTTTTTTCAATCTTCCATTTTCCCCTCTAATATTCAATTCTCTTTTATTCAAAACTCATTAGTGCGCCATTGCGGTACTTTATCCTTCATATGCACGTTAGGAAAAGAAATTTCATTTTTTATCTTATACAATTGGAATTATTCATTTTTTATCTTATACAATTGGAATTATTCATTTTTTCACTCAGTTTTCTTGATAAATATATTGAAATAAATATCGATACTAAAGTGGATCAAATTGATGACAAAAATTTGGATCAAATTTTTTTTTTTATCCACATTTTTTTGGTTTTAATTCGTTGGAAATTAATACTTTTAATTTGTTACTTTTCAATGTTTACACTATACAAATTAATATTTACAACTGACAAAGTCTTACAAACTATGCCCAACATGAATTTTTTTAAATTTTTACCTAAATTCAAAATTTAGCTAACCATGGGCAAAAAAACCGAAATATAGTTTAAAACCTAAAATTTTTTAGTATTTGGACCATTTCGAAAATCGAGTAAACTATCGCCAAAGGCAAAATTAGTTTGGACCTAGAAAATACAGAAATTTTCAAGTATTAAAGTTTTTTGTCATTGTCAATGGCTTAATAGATATTGTCCACCTGTCAAAATATATAAATTAAAAGGCTTAAAAATATTTTTGACATGGAAATTTTTTTCTACAATTATTTTACGATGCCTATGTTATCTAATTTATTAATGTTACGATAAATTTTCCATTTGTTTAAACAATTTATAATTGATAATTTATAACAATTTCAGAAACAGAATAGAAAAAACAAAGACTATTTTCACAATAGTTTTTTTTCATTTATTTAAACAATTTATCATTGATGATTTATAAAATTTGCAAAAACAAAGAGAAAATAAAATCACTATTTTAACAATTGTTTAACTAAATAATTGTTGTCTTTCCAATTATCTAATTTTTGGGTCAAATTATAAAAGCTTTAAATAATGTTTAATAATAATGTTAAATGTCATATCGCTATTTCAGAAATTGTTTAAACAAATAATTGTTATTTATTTTTTTTTCTATCGCACATGAAAATTTTTTCTACAATTATTTTACGTTGCCCAGTAATCTAATTTATTAATGTTACGATAAATTTTTCATTTGTTTAAATAATTTATCATTAATGATTTATAACAATTTTAAAAACAAAATAATGAAAATGAAATCACTATTTTAACAATTGTTTAAATAAATAATTGTTGTTCTCTTTACAATTATCTAATTTTTGGGCCTAATTTTAAAAACTAATAAATGTTAAATCTCTAATCGCTATTTTGGAAATTGTTTAAATAAATAATTGTTGTTGTTTATTAACTTTTTTCTATTGCACCTAAAACGTAGCAAATTTTTTTTAATTTTACAATTTATTAAACATAATCTAATAAATTAAAATACTTTTAATTATTTACCGGTTCATTATTTACAATTAAAAAAGAAATTTAAAAAAAATTACCAAAAATTCCAGGGCAATTGGAAAGAAGTTAATAAATAACAATTATTTGTATAAAAAATTGCTAAAGTAGCGATTTAAAATTTCATATATAATTATCGATTATTGTAAAAAGGCAAAAATTGGAAAAAAAATATTGCATTTTTCTAGGTGTATTAGAAAATGTTACTAATGTTACTAATGTTTTTACTAAATTACAACAACTATTTGTTTAAACAATTGTAAAAATATTGATTTGATAATTATTTTTTTATTGGTCATTAGAATTGGCTCCGAAAATTACATAATTAGAAAATTCGTCTTTTTAGGTGCAGTGGGTAAAAAGTTAATAAATAACAACAATTAATTGTTTAAACAATGTTAAATAATAACCTTTATTAAATTTAATTTTTTATTTAATTTAATTTTTTATTTAATTTATTTATCATTGAATAATATCAATATAAGCTGCAAAACGTTATTTCCATTTGTGGAAATTTGCTTTTCTCTATTTTGTTTTTAGAATTCTTATAAATTAACAATAATAAATTGTTTAAACAAATAAAAAGTTTATTATAATAATAGTAAAATACATTATTTATCGTTAGTAATCAATAACAGTAAAGTACATTGATGCATTTAAAATGTATAAATATTAAGGTTGTCGAAAATACTTTATATAAAGTGTAATTTTTCTGTCATTGTTGTCGTAAATTGTGACCATAGTCAAAAAATAGAATTTTTCAGGTATAAAGAATTTTTCTCATTGGCCATGGCTTACTAAACCTTATGGGCAAAAATATATAAATTTTTATGGTTTTGAATATTTTTTGGCACAGGTAATGTTTCGCTAAATTTTGACCACCGTTAAACGATAAAAATTTTCGGTTAAATTTTATCAGTGGTTCATATTAATCTGTCGAATGGGGAACGGCCATAAGTACTGAACTTTTATTTGAAGCATCCTTTTATTTGCAGTACAAACTTTAATTTGTAATATTATTCTTTAATTTGTAATATTATTCTTTTATTTGCAATATTATTCTTTTATTTGCAATATTATACTTTTATTAGCAATATTACACTTTTATTTACAATATTACACTTTTATTTGCAATATTACACTTTTAGTTTACAATTCTCAGTGATTTATTAAAAAAACAAAAAAAATATTTCCTCTCGCCAATAATCATTTAAATTAAATCAATAAGATATATTGTAAAGGCTATATTTGTATATAAATGTACACACACTTTAAGAAGGAATTTTTTATTTATAAAAACATTATTTTGCTTTATGTATCCTTAAAAGCCGACTATACCGAGATCTTTTGTGATTAAGTGTTATGGAGACAAAAACAGCCTCGTGGACAACTCGAAAGGACTTTTGCAACTTATTTGAGGACTTTTATTTAGGTAAAGTCGTGCATCAAATAGATTGCGAAGGTTTGGAATAAATAAATTCTAAAAGTTGGCGAGACCGGTTATATACGCTATCACAAAAATTCTTGTCTCCAAGACACATTACTTTATAGTATAAACTTTATTCAGTATCCAATTAAAAACGTGATGCGGCAACAAAAAAAAAAAACTAATTTTTTTCTCTTCAAAGAAATCGTTTTTCAAATCCCACGATAGAGATGTCGATTTCTCCCATTAAGGGAATAATTAAAATCGGATAAATTTGATCATTTGAATATATATATTTTTTAAGTGTCGATATTGTAATTATGGTAAATTTTTTTTTTTTGAGAGAAGTAAGAATTCTGTATAAGCGGAATAGTGGTAAATTTTGTATGTATGTTAAGCAAGTGGGTATTCCCCTTTTTTTGAACGAGTCCGTGAGGTCGTTCATGAATTGGAAATATCTTGTGACGGCAGCAAAACAACCCATAAAACGAATAAAACCCGAAGCATCATGAGGCACTCCATACGGCCGTTTTATCCCGCCAAATGTCTATTCAACCCTCCTGCATCAAGAAAGCAAAAAAAGGGGGACATCATTAAGGGTACTTTCTTGAATTCACTTTGAACTGTATATACAATAACCATTGCTACCTAATAATGTCATGCTGAGAGAGGAAAAAAATGGAGAATCTCAACTTTGGGGTTATGTATAGAAATTGTCACATCATTTCAAGAGAGAGAGAGAGAGAGAGTGAGAGATCTTTATTTACACCCAGTGATATTAGTCTCGCTATCGAGAGTTATGATTTTGCATTGTTCTCCAAGAAAAATTTTGAAGAATCGAGAGCAGTCTAGTAAATTTTCAAGCAACCTTTTTTTAAGACTCATATATACACAACGTGTGTGTTCTTTTTTTTTTTTTTTTTGGTAATGTACATAAAGGTGATGTGACGCGTTATTAAGGTCAGCCACCTGCCGCTCGATGGAGCTCACTTCACAGGGATGAACACTATTATGGTATAGGTGAAAGAAAGAGGGAGGGGGTGAACAAAAGAAAAATAAGAGATGCGAAACGATGCTGGAGAAAGAAGCTTTCCTCTTGGGCTTCTTTGGAAGGTGAAACGAGAGAAAAGAAGAAAGAGAGACAGAGCAAGAGAGAGAGCAAGAGAGAGAGAGCAAGAGAGAGAGAGCAAGAGAGATAGAGAGCAAGATAGACAGAGAGCAAGAGGAAAAGAGAGACAGAGAGAGAGACTTACCAGAATTCTCTGCCCCGAGAAGGAGAATAAAGGAAAAGCAAGAAAAATGTGTCTAACGTGGCAGCGGCAATTCTTCAGCCGGAGTTGCCGCCTTAATGCCCCGAGGAGAAAGGCGATTGGTTCTTGAGAAGAGCCCGCGGGAAAGATGGCCGCCATTTCCCTCCAACCATCCAGGGAAACCTCCTTTCACCCCCGCACCTAAGCCCTGCAAAAGGAACACCAGACTCTTCGCGGAATAACCCCCCCCCCTCCCTCCCTCATCCCCGCGGGACTCTTATTCTTATTAACTGTTTAATCTTTCCGCGAGACCTACGACGACATTACGCGGGCTTGTTTATTTCGTCTACGAGGCGTAGAGGAACTGACGCCTTCCCCGAGGTCAAAGTTATCTTCTCCAGTAGTGCTTAAAGAACGTTGAAAAAAAAAGAGAGAGAGAGAGAGAGAGATAAAAAAAACCTTACGAATTTACTATTAAAGGGAATCGAATCACTTTTTTTCCCTTTCGATTCTCAGCTAGTAGTAAAAAATTTCCTTTCTATTCATTCATAATTTTATGTTCTCGATATTTTTAATCATATTATATATTGCGGAGATGACAATAATTTCCAACAGGGATAATTTATTTTTCTTTAGGTAAATTGTGACCAAAATTTATTCACTTTGAATCAACTCTTTTGAATTTTTATAAAAACTGACATATAAGATGAGTAATCATTGACATCGATGTAGCCAAATTTCGATCGAAATGCAGAAATTTAGAAAATTTCCGTACATATTTGGTCAGACATTTTGAATATTGATAATCTGACATCGGATTCGTAATCAGCGACCCCAAAAACTATGGGAGCAACAAGTTTCAAGTAAATTCGATGGGTTTTTAATTTTCTCGTCCGCCATTTTGGATCCGCCATTTTGAATTTTGAAAATCCGACATCGGATTCGCAATCAGCGACCCCAAAAACCACGCGACCAACAAGTTTCAAGCAAATTTGCAGTGTTTTTAATTTTTTTCGATCGCCATATTAGATCCGCCATTTTGAATTTTGAAAAACTGACCTCAAACACGAATTTAGCGAACCCAAGAACCTGAAACGATATTTTTTTCAGATTGTTTTAGGCCCACAAGCAATTTTTTAACTGCGGTCTGCAATAAGGAATTTAAAAAAATACTTAAAATTCTATTAAATAATTTTCGAAGTTTTTTTTTTTTTGGTGAAATAAATGAAAAAACTCCGTTTTAATTTTGATTTGTGAAGAACAATTTTAACTAAACTTTTGGAATATTGTATATTTATTTATATTTCATTTTTAGTGAAATTAAATTATTTGTTAATTGAAGTAGATTTTTTATCGTCAATTACAATTATCATATTAGAAAATTATCATTTTTTTAATACAGAAAAAAAAGTTGCATATTTTCTTATTAGTATTTTGAAACTTATAACGCGACAAAGCAAAAAAAAGAAACGTAAAAAATGAAATAAATAATTTTTTTTTAATTAATAAAAAAATGATAAACTATAAGGTCACTAATTATTATTTAAGAAAATTCTAATTAATTTATTATTAATATTATTAATTATTATTATTATTAACTTTAAAATTAAAAATAAATGGGAGTTTTGTAAACAAAAAATTTTATCGACGAATCAAAATTCAGAAATTTGTTTCCCTATTATTTTATAAAACTCTTAAAATTATCAGTTTTATTTTCAATTCAAAATTGTATTACACAAATCGAATTTATACAAAAAAAAAATTTTTTTATTTCTAAAAAATAAAAATTCTTGAGATTTTTGTTTAGAAAAAATGACATTGTGAATATAAATGATCTAAAATAATTTCTTTAAGAAAAAGAAAAAACCGGGTTGATATATTGATATATCGACAAGAAAAGTTTTCTTTCTTTTGAAAAAAACGTTTAATTTTATTTTAAAAATATATATTTCGTTTTGTCAAATAAAGTTTTTTATTAAAAAAATTAAATAAAGGTAAATTAAAGGTAAATAAAGGTAAATTAAACATTTAATGTTCAGCAAGTTATTTATTAGGCTTTAAAAGTTACTTTCACACTTTAAAAGAAAAATTAGAAAATAACCCTTTTTTACAATTTTTGATTTTTAAAATACCAATAATTTTGTAATTTCTAATCGAATCAGGTTAAATAATTGGTCAATCGAAGCGTTTTTTAATGTTCTACAAGTAGGTTATGTAACTTTTAAAATTACTCCTACATTCCTAATAAAATTTTAAAAATATCTTGCTTTCCAAAATTTTAGATTTTTCAAAATTTAATACCTTTGGTTAATATGGCCAAAAAATGCCCAATGAACTATTTTTTAAATATTATTTTATACTATTTCGCCAATAGTTTGGCATTCAAACGATGCATCTAAAAAACTGCAAAGTTAGAGAAAAACATTTATTGGCATCCTAACATTTTTTTAAAATTTTAGTCAAAAAACAATTTTTTGCAAAATTAAAAATCTAACAAAAAATATTTAAACTTTATTAATTTATCTCAAAGTATACTTTTATTTTGTGTCCGCAAGTGAGACCTCAAATTTAAAAAAAATTTATCTTTAAAGCTCGCTTTATAGTCTCGAAATATTTATGAAAATCTAATGTTTACAGACATATTAAGAAATGTCAATTTTTAAAAATTGCCATTTTTGAATTCCTGAGATCAAATAACATAAAAATTTGTCAAAAAATCGAATTTGGAAAATTTTCGTATTACAATATTACAATTCAAAAAATTTTATATTCCTATGGAAAATTGATAAAAAAAATATATTTTAAGATGCAAACATATAAATTTTTTAATTCCTTGTTATTTAAAAGTTATGGATAAAACAAAAAGTCTGTTAAGTTACATACTTCGGGTTTTTAAGCATATGGTTATTTAATTATTTATTCGTTTTTTGATTTTTAGATTTAATTTGAGTCAGAGTCATTACGATATGATAATAAGTTTTTAAAAATATTATAATAAACATGAAAACTAATAAATTTTTTAATTTCTCATTACAAAAATATTTTATTCATTTTATTTATTTTTATTTCTTATATTTTTTTAAAATATTTTTTTTTATTTTTTTATTTTTATTTTTTTATTTTTATTTCTTATATTTTTTTAAAATATTTTTTTTTATTTTTTTATTTTTATTTATTTTTTTTTATTTTTATTTATTATTTTTTTTATTTTTAATATTTCCTTTTCAATTAATAAAGGGTAAAATTTTGTAAACCCGTTTATAGAAAATATATAAACGTAAAATAAGTAATTCCAATTATATCATCAACATCAAAGTTGTCATCATCGTCAACGAACGCATATACAAAAAAAGAAACTTCTACCATTCTACCCATAATTTTTAACGACCGAAATCTTATTAGTAAAACCTTTCAAGCCCCTCCCTATTATTTTTTCTCTTCCTTCAACCTTTTGATTCTCCTCTGTCCAACCCGACAGGTTCCCTCTGACAAAAAAAAAATGCCTGACAACGTAGTTTGGTTCTAGGTGTTTTTGGCGCACCTTCCGTTGATATTTATTGACGCCGAATACAACCAACTGGACAAAAGGGACAAAATACGCACTTCACAAGTATAGACAAGAATCTTAACGACCATCATCTCATGGCTATTGGTAATCGAGTTTCAAGATTATTTCTCCCGTCATGGGACATTTTTTACGAGCTCAAATTTTCAAGTGACTATATTTATATTACCACTTGAAAATTTGAGCTCGTAAAAAATGGTCACAATGTACAGAAGTACAATGTGACAATTTTTTATTTTTATTTTATGATTTATAACCGGTGCTTTGTACATAATCTGGTTTAGAAAAAAAAATTAAATCGCATTACCTTTCCTTTGTATTACAGTCTATGGGGGGGACTTGAATTATTTCCGTATTTTTTCTGTTAACCAAATTCATTTTTGCAGACGGAAAAGTAAATTTAAATTATTCTGGTTCGAGAAAATTATGACTCGAATTCAGTATGGACATTTCCGGTCAGTTTCCCGTCGTTCGTTTGATCGGACACGTTATTTGGATTCCACATATTTCATCTATCGTCTATCGTGATTTGCGATCTGATCACAAATTTACATTTATAGGAAAAAACCAAAGTTTTTAATTTTATTTCTAGAAATCTTCTCGCAAGTATTGTTTTTCCTTTCGTGTCAGAAAGGAAAATTAATTTTTTACCATCAATTCAATTCACTGTAGTATAAATTTCCTGTTAAGAAAGTTAATGTGAAAGTGAAAGTTAATTTTCTATTTTTCGGATAGAAAAATATGCAATTGCAGTCAATATCTAATTGCGAATAAAAATTACATTTTAATACAATTGCAGTCAGAAATAAAAATTACATTTTAATACAATTGCAGTCAGAAATAAAAATTACATTTTAATACAATTGCAGTCAGAAATAAAAATTACATTTTAATACAATTGCAGTTAGAAATAAAAACTAGATTTTAATACAATTGCTGTGAGAAATAAAAATTACATTTTAAAAATGATAAAATCATAAATAAATTGTTGAAAAATAAAACCAAGTTCTGTTGTGATAGTGCGCGGAGAATTTACAGAAGCCTGCGAAGGAAAGATTAATATTTAGACATTTCAGAGATAGTCCCTATTCTCTATAGGAGGAGAAATGAAAAGAAAAAGTATAGTCCTCTCGTGCAAAATGTAAAATGCAATATACGAATGCTTCTCGGAAGTTGGCATTATCTATTGTTACTCCTCGGAAAGCTTGTACCATAGTGAAGTGAGAGAGAAAGAGAGACTCTCGTGGACCCCAGGGTTCATAAGATTTAGAGAGCAAGTATAAACATTGAAGAGATTGCAGGGAGAGAGTCGTTTTAAAGTTTTAACGAGACCCCCGTCGGCGGCATTATCAAATAATTGAGAGATGTAATTCACCGCTATCTCTACTTCATCCTTTTTACCCCCTTCCATTCCACCCCTCCGCCCCTCTCTAGAATCTTTCCGTAATAATCAAAAACCGCTTTGCAATTAGTGGCACTTTGATTCTCACACCATTTTTTTTTTTTTTTTAATAAAATAGGTACCTATGCATTCATTATAATAATTTGATAATTGTCATTCATTCATTCATTCATTTATTCATTTATTTATTCTGTCTGCACTTTGAAATTAGTTTTTTGTCTATGCTTCGTTTTTTTCTTTCAAAAATATTGTCTCGTACAGTGTGGTTCAAAATTAAAATAAAACTAATACTTTCTCATGTAATAATAAGAAAGTAAAAATATTGTTTGACAAATCAAAAATATACATGTATTTTTTTATGATTTATAATAAAATAATAGAAATTTTTTCATTTCTAATATTATATTGAAATTTTGTAAATTTTATTTTGAAATGAAAAAAATATGATTCCAAAAAAATATGACCCAAAAAATTAATTTAAAGTTAAATTCTTTGAATTAAACATAATAATTTGGATTCAATACATAATAAAAATCGAAAAAGTATACCCATTTTTTCATTAAATACTTTTTTCAATGTGAAATTTAGTTTAACTGATCTAAATTCTGCAAATTTTTCTTCTTTTTATTTATAAAAAATAAAAAAATTTTTATTTGTTAAAAAATTATGGGAAACAGGAAATATATCGATTTTATGCATATTTTTTTCCTCAATAGCCATATTCTTGACAAACTGATTCATTTGTTTTCGAAAAAAACAAATATTCCCGTTTCTTAATATTTTTTATAGAAAATTCTCAATTTTCATATGGAAATAATTTACATTATTTCTATTTCTTCATTCCGATTGTTTTATAAAGATTCACATTTTTTTTAAGTAAAGGAAAAAAATTGTTTATTACTTCTGCACTAAAAAAACATATTTGAATCAAACATAATTGTCTTTGTTCTACAATCAACCGAAAAATTAATTTAAAGTAAAATTCTTTGAATTAAACATAATAAATTGGATTCAATACATAATAAATTTGATTCAATAAAAATTATGTTTAATTTAATTATAAAATATGCTTAATTTTTTAAATTTAATTACATTTAATTTTTTTTTTTTTGGTTAACTACTTATTTTGGAATTAAAAAAAAAATTTCTTAGTGTATTTGCCATTTTGAAATTTTAAATGAAAATCAAATTTTTTGAATTTGTTAGAAAATAGAGGAAAAAATTATTTTATTTTATTATATAATCTTTTTACTGTAACTTCTTAAAAATTACTATTTTTTATATCATTTCAATTATTATTTTCTCGAATTTTTAACTAAAATTCTTCTGTAAATGAATTAATTTTAATAATTTTTAAAAAAGTTCTTTGAAAACATTCAAATCAATTTATTTGCAAATATAATTCTACGAAATTACTATTAATCGTAAATTTTTCAATTCTAATTATTTCTACAAAATTGAGGCTCTATTGCTTTTAATATTCAATTTTAAGCTAAAATTTAACTGTAATTCATTTTTAAATTAATTTTTTAAAGAAAAATCTACTATACAATCCAATTATTTAAAGACAAAAATAAATAATTTATTGCTTATAATTAAATGTTTCTTAAAATTTAATTCTCTTAAGAATTTTATTAATATATTTATAAATAATTGAATTCTTTTGACGAGTTTTAGTAAAATTTTTAATAATTATTATATTTTTTGAGGAAGTCGATAAAAATTGTATATTAAAAATAATTGAAATACAATGAGTTTTATTATTTATATTTATGAAAATAATTATATTATTGAGTAGAAATTTGAAAAAAATTTACTAATAGAATTCTTTTGTGAAATTTTTATTATTTCTTAAAAAAATTAAATGTTTGCTTAGGATTTCATCAAAAATGTTTTTTTAAACAATTATATTCTCTTGGAAAAATTTTAAACATTAAAAATCGTTAAGATAAGGAAAATTTTTGAAAATAATTTACAATTTTGTCCAGAATTTTATTAAAATTTTTAATAATAATTGAATTTCAGAGAAGAATTTTATTATTTTTAAACGTAACTGTAATTTTAAATTGATTTTAAAAAAAGTTTTGAACATAATTGAATTTTTGCGAAGCATTTCATTATTTTTAAAAACAATTGAATATTCTACATTCATTTGTAACTTCTCCAAAAATCAATTTTTTTGATAACTAATTTCAATAAAGTTTGATGTATTTAAATTTTTTAAAAAATTTACGTTCTTTAAAATTTCTAATTAAATTCATTCAAATTTTGAAATATTAAAGTGAAATTAATTATTACATAATTTATAAGTAATAATTTTATATAATTTAAAAGCATTATTTTTTTTATCTTTAAAAATTAAGTAATTTGAAAGGAAATTATTGTCAAAAGTAAAAAAAAACTTAAATGTTTTGTATTAGAATTCCTGGTAAAATTTCATAGTTTATGAGGCAGAGAAATTAGACACCAAGATTCAAAATTTTCTCATGAATTCTAAAAATTTAATTTTTTACAATACTTTTCAAAAATCCCTGATTTTTTCCTACATTCCCTATCCCAGAAGATATTATTATTATAATTATAATAGTTTTAAACTACAATTTTATTTTATTTTTATGAAAATAAATTTTAATTTAAAATTTTAATTTAAAACTTTTAAATTCTATTATTTTTAAAATTGTTATTTAAATATTTATTATTTATTTATTTTATTAATATTTAATATTTATTATTATAAATATCTATTTTCAAAAGTAAGTAAGAAGTTAGCATAGTTTTTTAAAATAAAATATTAACATTTAATATTATGTTTTTTTTATATTTATTATAATTAATATATAATATTAAAAAGAGCATAAAAAAATCAATGCCGTGTCATGAGGTACAAAAGACGACTTCCTTAAGGAAGCAAAAAATGCAAAAACTAATTAAAATTAATTTATCAGTTTCGAAAAATTTTAACTGAGAAAAAAATGGTAATGCTATTCCCTTGTAATAATTTACAAGACCCCAAAATGACGGTTTGTAACCATTGGATTAAGATACGTTTAGAAGAAACGAGGATGCGACATAAAAAAAAGGAACGAGTCTCTCTTTCTCTCTCTCTCTCTTTTTTTTGCAGCTGTGACGAATGACTGCCGCAACTTTGAACTTTGAATTTTCGAGTTCCATAACTCTTGGAAGGAGGAGCTATTGAAGATTTTGTATGAGAAACGAGCACACGAGGTATACGCATTTTTGTGGCCAAATCCCACAATTTAAGTCCATTTTCTAGTATAGAGAGACATTTATACCGCTTACCTGCTGTTTCTATTACTCTCTACAAGTTATGTTGTAGCCAATAAAATAATATTATCTGATTGGTTCATTTTCTACAAAAATAAACAGATGGTTCTCCTCTTTCTCGCTCTCAAGGTTCACCCTGCCTTTAGTGAGCTTAATAACTTCTTTTTTTTCAGCTAAAAAAAATTCCTTGAATTACCAGAAGCTCCTAATGAATCGGTTTTTAATGACTTATGTACCAAAAAAAAGAAAAGAATCGATTGAATTTATTTATGACTCTATTTTTACTCCACGTTAATATTTCTCCTCCGTGAGTCAATAAAGGAAATAAAATCTAGGGAAATATAATTTTATTCTCATAAAAAATAAAATATTGGGTTTGAATTCTTGAGTTTTGGATAATTCTCCATGGAAGGAGTTGATAAATAATAATAGGGTGTGGTTATTAAGAGAGAAATAAAAAATACTTTTTTTGGAAGAATGTTGACATGTGAGGATTTGATTTAGAAAAAGGTTAAACTAAGAATTTTCCGAGGTCCCAGACAAGTCTCGAGGGTTACACAGTAATCGGGTAATAAAAAAGAAGGTTAATAAACCGACGTTGCAATGCCGTCGGATGCTGCGCTGCAAAACTTTCTTCTCGGGAAATTGAGTTGGATTTGAGTTATTATATGGCGTCTGTCCCTTTTTGGTTGGTTCTACGTGCGGCTTAGCCACTCCATTTGGCTGAGGGATGAATCTTCCCCCTCGTCGTCGTCGTCGTCGTTGTTCTATATATATATATGTCTACTAGTATACATGATTCGCCATTCTCGGAAAACGAGAAATTTCTAGTGAACAAACACCATCGTAACACATATAACTATACCATTATCATGATTGTCTACGGTGACAGTCTACTGTGAATCAAATTCAAAACTTGGGGTGAAAATTACAGTAAAATATTATCAAGTATTTGGTTTCTGGTATTTGTTTCGTCATTGTTCTCGATTTAATGCTTCGGTGACGTTGGCGCAAGCGCGGGAGTGCTAATGAGAGCGAGAGAGAAGTTACGGTTGTTCTTTCTCGCTCCCATTGCCCCCACTCCAGTCCTTACGCTTGCGCACCTTTTCTACTTCGTTAAGTATTCTAAAAATACTAAATAAAATAAATACTAATAAATACTAAATAAAATAAAACAAAATAAATACTAAATAAAATAAAACAAAATAAATACTAAATAAAATAAAACAAAATAAATACTAAATAAAATAAAACAAAATAAATACTAAATAAAATAAAACAAAATAAATACTAAATAAAATAAAACAAAATAAATACTAAATAAAATAAAACAAAATAAATACTAAATAAAATAAAACAAAATAAATACTAAATAAAATAAAACAAAATAAAAAAAAGAAACCAATATATTTTCTCTTACTCTCGAAAATTCCTGCTTGGAAACGAAATAATAAAAAATACTATTTTTTAACTATGTGACGAAAAATTTTTGCCAAATAAACGAACTCTGAGTAAATACTTTGAAACATTGGTCAACAGTAAAAAAAATCATCGTTGCTGACATTTTCTCAAATTAAAAACTAAAATGCACCACTGCTGTAATCTTGCAAAACTAACAATAGTTTAGAAACAGTGAAGAATTTCTTTAAAAACAATTGTTAATAAACAAATGATAAATTTTGCTGAAAAAAATAATTTTTCATCTTCTACTGATTGTCGACTGTGGTTATTTTTTATTAATTGTCAATTAAATTAATTTTTACAACCTGGATATTAATTCGAATTCTTCTAGAAGTAGTTTAGAGAATAATAAACAAGTTTTCATTAACAATTCTTAATAAACAAATAATAAAGTTTGATTAAAAGAAATTGAATGTACGATAAGTTTTGAACGCTCAAATAAACCAAAAAATTTGTTATTAAAGATATTTTAGTTAATAATTTTGATAAAACAAATCATAAAAAGTTTTAAAACTAAAATTGTAGGTTTACAAAGTCAGTAATTAATTTAAACGTTCAGAACTTTGGGATCTTATTGATTGGTATTATTCTAACCATAGTTTAGGAAAAGTAAATAATTTCTTTAAAAACAATTGTTAATAAACAATTGATAAATTTTGTTAAAAAATAATTTTTCATCTTCTGATGATTGTCGGCTGTGGTATTTTTTTACTAATTATTTATTAAAATTATTTTAATAACGCAGATATTATTTGGTATTATTCTCATAGTCAAAGAAACAGTAGAAAATTTTTAAATATAATATTATATTTAAATATAATAAAATATTTTAATTCTTGCGCAGAATATTATTACTACTTACAAAAATAATTGACTTGATTCGAAAAAATTTATTAAAATTCTAGAAAATAAATTAATTTTATGTCAATATTTGAAAATTAAAATTCTTTTAAGAAATTCTATATTAAAAATTTTTTTGAAAATAATAAAATTTCTGCAAAGGGTTTTACTATTTATAAACATAAATGAATTTTTGCAAAGTATTTTACTATTTATAAAAAAATAATTTAAATGTTTTAAAGAATTTATACCAAAAAAAATATTTTTCTTTTAAGCAGATTCAAGAAATTTTTTTTTTTTCAACGTATATTAAAATTTTGAGAAATAATTATATGTATTGATATATGAAGAATTTTATAGAAAAAACTTTTATTTTTTAAATGTTTAATTCAAATTCGATTTAAAAATGGATTTTTTAAAAAAAATTTTAACCCTCTCCTGCTAAGAAACCCAGTGATTGGATTTTATTGAAACTTATTACTCAGAGATTTTTTTTTGTTTCAAATTTTTTAAAATGTTTTAATTTTTTTTTATTTCTAATTTTTATTTGAAAATAATAAATTTTTTTCACTTTTATAATTATTTTGACAATAATCGAAAAATTTATTATAAAAAAAATAAAAAATAAAAAAAAAAATTCTAAAAAAAATTCTAGTTAAAATTGAATTTTATGGAAATTTTTGAAAATGATTAAATTCTTTCGTGCAGTTTCTTTTAAATTGGAATAAAAATAGTGTATTTACACTATTTTTTATTTATTTATTTTTTTTTATTTTATTTTATTATATTTTATTTATTTTTTATTTTCTTTTAAAGAATTCTAGTATTTATAAAAATAATGCAATTTGTTTCGAAGAATTTATGAAAATTTAAGAATATGAATGAAATTTATGAAAATATTTTAAAATATTTGAATTCATCCGAGGAATTCAATTAAAATCGTTTTGAAAATAATTGAATTCCTGCAAAAAATTTTATAATTTATAAAATTAATTGAATTTTTGCGAGGAGTTTTACTATTTATAAGCTTAATTGAATTCTTCCGAATGATTTATTAACATTTTAGAAAATAAATGCATTTTATGTTTGAAGATTAAAATTCTTTCGAGCAATTCAATTAAAATTTTATTGAAAATAATTGAATTTGTGTAAAAATTTTACTAATTAAAAGAATAATAATTGAATTGTTCAGAATTTATAAAAATTTTAGAAAATTATAGAATTCTCTCCTAAAATTTTAGTAACATTTTTAAAATATTAACAGTAATAATTAATTTTGTACTTAATAAGTGAATTTTTTAAATTTTAACTATGAAATTGTTTGTTTAATCACCATTTAAAATTCTTTCGAGCAATTCAATTAAAATTTTATTTAAAATAATTGAATTCGTGTAAAAATTTTACTAACTAAAAGAATAATAATTGAATTGTTTAGGATTTATTAAAATTTTAGAAAATTATAGAATTCTTTCGTGAAATTTTAGTAACATTTTTAAAATATTAACAGTAATAATTAATTTTGTACTTAATAAGTGAATTTTTTAAATTTTAACTATGAAATTGTTTGTTTTATCAACATTTAAAATTCTTTCCAGCAATTCAATTAACATTTTATTGAAAATAATTAAGTTTGTGTAAAAATTTTACTAATTAAATGAATAATAATTAAAATGTTTAGGATTTATTAAAATTTTAGAAAATTATAGAATTCTTTCGGAAAATTTTAGTAACATTTTTAAAATATTAACAGTAATAATTAATTTTGTACTTAATAAGTGAATTTTTTAAATTTTAACTATGAAATTATGTTTGTTTAATCACCATTTAAAATTCTTTCGAGCAATTCAATTAAAATTTTATTGAAAATAATTGAATTTGTGTAAAAATTTTACTAATTAAAAGAATAATAATTAAATTGTTTAGGATTTATTAAAATTCTAGGAAATTATAGAATTCTTTCGTGAAATTTTAGTAACATTTTTAAAACATGAACAGTAATAATTAATTTTGTACTTAATAAGTAAATTTTTTAAATTTTAACTATGAAATTATGTTTGTTTAATCACCATTTACAATTTTTTAAATCTGACTGAAACCCCCGAGTAACAAGTTTTCAAAAATAATAAAAAACTAACAAGTTTTAAGTATAAATTTGACCAATTTTGAGAAAATTTCCGCCATATTGGAGCTGCCGTTTTGAATTTTCAAATTGGAAATCAATATTAGGAAATATTTCAATATTTGGAAATCTGACTTTAGATTCGTAATCAGCGACCCCAAAAACCTCTGAGTAACAAGTTTTAACAAAATCCAATCACTGGGTTTCTCAGGGGCACGAAAGGGTTAAAAAAATATATATATATAGCAAACCATGACGAACGACAAAAATATTTTAAACTCACAAAGTTTTATATATTTTCACTATTTGTCAAAAATGGAAAAAATTTTTTTTTTTTAAATTTGGATTCAAGACAAAAATAATGCCAGTAGTTTGCTAGAGTTTGTCATTTTTCTCGTTTCCACACGATTGAAAAAGAAAAAAGAGAATATAAAGCAAACAATGAGAAGAAAATTCACAATAGAGAATCGAAAGGGGGGAATTTTTGCACGCATTTCGTGGTGACGCAATATTTTTTTCGTTATATATATATATATATAGAGAGAGAGAGAGAGAGAGAGAGAGAGAGAGAGAGAGAGAGAGAGAGAGTGGAACTCGACGCGTATATGCAAAATAAAGTGCAAGAAAAGAAAAAGAATGGGCAAACGGAAGCGTGAATGGCGACTTAAATGATGTGGGCGTTAAGGATTGAAATCGGCCCGGGGGTTTTTGTGTGAGTTAAGGGGGTGGCTCGGCTTTGGATAATGGCCGTAAGAGAGGCGATGGTAATACTAGGGAGCGCAAGTAAAAGAGAGTTTTTCTTTTCCCCCCTTTCTCTCTCTCTCTCTCTCTCTCTCTCTCTATCTCACTCTTTCTCAGCCTTTGGCATCGAGTTCTATATAGCGTAACGCCGCCGGCTTATCTCCACACTAAATCCAGAGATTTTAATACGCGCTTTCTTGGCAATTTCCGCGCTACACATTCCTTGCGTCTTAGCACTCACAACCCCCCCCCCCTCCTCCCCCTACCACCTTTTCTTCTTCCCCCTCTCTTTATTCTCAAATCCTCTGGGGAAAACTCAAGCCACCCTTCTTTTTAAACGAACTTTATTTTTACTGCCCTATTTAAAGCAATTTCTGATTTCCCTTAATTCATTACAACGTCATTTCATGCAGCCGCGTAATGCCCCTCGAAATCGCAAACACTTTTTCTTTTTATCTCAACAAACCCTCTGTGGGCAATTTGAAAATTTTTAATTGCCCTTTTCATTAGGGTGAATTTTTCTTATTTCAAATTCTTCAGCATATTAGATTCATAATTAAATGCAGGATTTTTTTTTTAATTTTGCTTCGTCATATAGAGGAAGTTATTGTAATAGGAAAATTTTTCTTGGTCGATTTTTTAACATATCTTTATGTTATTTGACCTCAGGAGAGTTCAAAATTGACATTTTTAAAAAATTGTGTGTGTGTCTAAATATTATATTTTCATAAATATTTCCAAAATTATAAAGAGCTTTTAGGATGAATTTTTTTTAAATTGTAGATCTCACCTGCGAACATAAAATGATAGTACTTTGAGATAGATGAATAAAGTTTAACTATGTATTTTTTTGATTTTTAATTTAAAAAAAACAGTTTTTTGCCCAGAACTTTAAAAAAATGTTAGGACAACTATAAATGTTTTTCTCTCATTTTGTAGTTTTTAGACGCATCTTTCGAGCCCTCAATGAACATTTTTCGTCCATATTCACCGGAGACATTAAACGTTTAAAAATCTAAATTTTCGGAAAATAAGATATTTGTTAATTTTATTAAGAAATGTAGGAGTAATTTTAAAAGTCACATAAACTACTTGTAGGACATTAAAAAATGCTTCGATTCACCAATTGTTTAACCCACTTTGATTAGAAATTACGTAATTAAAACTATATATTTTTTTTGAATTTCAATTTTTCAAGAAAACGTTTTTTGTCCATAACTATAGAAAAATGTTACAACTATAAATGTTTTTCTCTTATTTTGTAGTTTTTTTAGACGCATCTTTTAAGCGCTCAAAGAACATTTTTCGTCCATATTCACCGGAGATATTAAACTTTCAAAAATCAAATATTTTGGAAAATGAGACTTTTTTGAAAATTTTTTCGAAAAATTTAGAAATAACTTTGAAACTAGTTACCAACTTGTAGAGCATTAAAAAACGCTTCGATTGACCTATTTTTGAAACTAATTCGATTAGAAATGAAGAAGTTATTGATGTTTTAAAAAACAGAAATTTTTGAAGTAATTTTTTTTTCATGCCGAAGTATTAAATAAAGAGAAAAAATATTACAGCAATTGAAAATAGTTGTTCAAATTAAATTAACAATTAACAATTGAAAATTGTTGTTAAAACTTATACTTTATTGTTATTAACATTTCTATGAGTAATCAGAGTGTTCATGAAATGAACACAACGAGATTTAAGAAAACGAATGAAATGAGCATCAAAATTAAAAGAAAAATGTATAACTTGGCAGCGGTTTTTTTATTGTATTAAAAAAAATCCTGACAAGGACGAATTTTTTTTTTTTTTTGCATGAACTTGTTACTTTATTTCCCTAGAAATATTTTATGAGGTGGAAAAAAATATTGATGCACCCGAATCGCCTAAAACTGACAGTTCACATTTTGATATTCTTAAAAATCGTAATTTTCAATGTTTTACAAAAATTTGAATAACTTCTAAAATAGTAAACGCTTTTTAATAATCTTAGGCTTATTTTAAAGGTCATTTTCTGCGGAATGAGAATTACTTATAGTCATTAACCTGTAATTTTTTTCTCTTAAATTAAGCATGACGTTAAAGTTGGGCAAAAAAAATTGGGAAAATTTGAAATACATATTTTGTACTAAAAACTATTCTAGAACATATTTAAAACATGATATGGTATAGATTTTTGAAGAAAATTTAATAAAAGAACATGTTTGAATTTCAAAAAATATTTTTCTTTTAATAATATTATTTCAAATTTTTTGAATTTTTCTGTCCAATTTTGACGTCATGCTTCTTCCAAGTAAAAAAATTACAGGTTAATACCTAAAAGTAATTCTTATTCCGTAGAACATGAGCTTTAAAATAAGCCTAAGATTATTAAAAAGCGTTCATTATTTTAGAAGTTATTCAAATTTTTATAAAACATTGAAAAAGACGGTTTTTTCAGAATATCTTGAAAAAATATTTGCCAAATGACTTCTGTGAGGTTTTCGCCAAATGACTTCCGTGAAGTCTTATTATTTTCAACATTTTATCGTCTTTCAAAATATAAACCAAAAAATTTTTTAGTTTTTATGAATTTTATGTTAAAAATGTTTTAAAAAAAATTTTTAGTTTTTTTTAATTTTAATTTGTTTTAAATTAATTAATTAATTAATTTTTTTTTAGTTTTTTTCTATCCTTTAAAAATGGGTGGACTGACGATTACAAAATTAATAATGTAAAAACTTGAACAACTTGAACAAATTTTAATAGATTTTTATTCAACTTGATAAAAAGATATTTTTAAGGTTGCTGGTTAAGAATCTAAAATCGAATTTTTAAATTTCAAAATGTCAGATCCAATAAAATATTAAATTTTTTTAATGTAGTTGAAGTTCTATTTACATTTACCCCGAGTTTTCGAATTCTCGGGGGTAAATGTAAACACTTAATTATTTCTGAACTAAATTGACGAATATCAAAAATCAAAGTCAATTTTTTTAAGGCATTAATGAGGAAGAATAAAAAATTTTAGTTTGATTTTTTAATTTATTTTTATGCAAATGCGAGACAAAATACAGAAACAGTAAAACTTTGATTTTCAATCTTTTTTGTATTAAAAGATAACTTACACTATGGCATTGCCAATTGTCAAAATAAAATATTGGCAATACTCAGAACATCTTGTAGATAAGCTACGGTAAAAATTTTGACGTCGAACTTATTTTTAAATTTTTTATTTTAGCTGAATCATTTACTGCTTACATTTACCCCAAAGGACCCTATTACAATTGAAAAATTTCTAAAAGAATTTAATTTGCTATTTGTGTAAATATAAAATTTGTTTTGGGAAATAAAATATAATTCTCCAAGCGGAATGAAGAGAATTTTTTTTTTGAGGTTAAATTGCAAAAAGATTTATTTTGACATTTTTTTCACTCGTAAATTTTATTGGATATAATGACATATATATGTATACATCTTCTTTTCATCGAGAGCGCTACTGTCAAATTCCATAGAACTATATATAGTATATATATATATATAGGAAAAGCAATAATCCATTGAGGATTTCCCTTGAGCGTCTCGCGTACTCAAACAGTCATACCTGCACTTTTATTGCGTCGTAAAAGCGCAGTAACAATTAATAAGTATGTCGTAAAAGCGATTGCTGTTGACACCTTTTTGAATAACAGAGACGGCCCGCTTCAGAATATAGTTACGTGCGAGAGGTAGCAATGTATATATGGAGAAAAAAAATTATGAAAGAAACATATCTATATAATTTGTGGGCGGATTTTACAATTGATCGTAAATTTCTTTTTATGTACACACGCTATTTTTAATCAAGCATTTTTTTTAAATCCCTTTTTCAAGAGGTTACATCTTCACATCATAGCGAACATCATAGTATAAATCTTTTTTTTTTTTTGCTAGATAATATTAAAATCGGATTTTTAACATTTATGTTAGTTTACATTAACGTGGTACGAAGATAAAACATCGGAATTAATATCAAAAAAAAAGTGTTCCTATGCATTGAATAAAGTTTTTTTTTTAAATTGCTTCTAAATCAAGTGCCTCGAGACATGTGTAGAATTAATGTTTGCGACGTGAAAGGTAGCCGAGAAAAGAGTAAATAGGCAGTAAATAATTAGCCACTGCGGTAGCCAGACTCATTACTTAGATATGTATGAAAAATGCGAGCGTCCAGTAAATTACTGAAAAAAAATGTAGTATTTTTATTCTCTTACCAAAACGTACGCGAGATTCATTTATAAAACATTTTTTACGCATTTGCTTTCTGGACTTTATTTACATCCCATATTGTCACGTATCGTTCCTTCTTTCTTTTTAAGTACAAAACATTTCCTTGGATTCTGTATTTTGAATTTTCTTTTCATTATACTTTTCTTTTTTTCTACTTTTTTTCTACTTTTTTCTACTTTTTTTTACTTTTTTTCTACATTATACATTATTCTTTTTCCTGAAATTTGACGAAAATAACTTTGTGAGAAAAATATATTGTCTTTTTACAGATTAAAAATTGTAGTTAGAATACTTAACGAAGTAGAAACGGTGCGCAAGCGTAAGGATTGGAGTGGGGGCAATGGGAGCGAGAGAGAACAACCGAAACTTCTCTCTCGCTCCCATTATCGCTCCCGCGCTTGCGCTAAGAACAGTGTTGGAGTGGGATCAACGCAACTTCTCGCTCTTTTTCACTATTCTTCTCTTTCTACACGAGCAGCACCTCCAAAAAAGTGTCTTGAATCACAAAAAAATATACCTATTAAATTTTTTTTGTCTACTTAATTCCACTTTCTAAAAAAGGAGAAAATAAAAAATTAACAGATTTTTCTTTGTTAATAAATAATAGACTGTCTAGTAAAGCAGACGCAACATTTACAGTATCAAAACAAATGAATATCTTCTTTTCCAGTGACATTTATGGTCGCGGAACAATGCGACCGGCGTGTAACTTAATTAAGGCAACGACGCAGACCCAAACCACGGCACTGCGGCCAACGTTACTATATCTGTTTCACAATATTATCTAGTCTGCTCTTCGTAACCACAGAGCGAGCACAGTGGTGGAATTGTATTTGTTGCTTAACTAAAAACCATCCCAACACCCACTGAATATATTTTCTCATATTCAGAAAAGCTGAAAAAAATCTATAATTTTTTTCCTATCAACTTGTGCTCTTGATTAACGAATTGTGAATTGTGAAGCAAAAAGTAAATAAAGAAGAAAACAACTAAAATACTAAAATAAAAAATAAAATTAAAAATATTGAGATAAAAATGTACGGACAAAAATATTTTTTTTATTTTAATATTTCTTTCTTGAGTGAAAAGAAATGGCAGAAGAAAAGGTCATTCGTGAATGAAATGCCATTGATGTTTCGTCACAGAAGAAAAAAAAATTCGATATAAGGGTATCGCTTCTTTCATAGACCGAATATAAGGCTCGACCGAAAGGTTATACGGAATCGTTTCTAGACTATCTTAATGGCTGGAAAAGATCGTTTCGATACTATGGCCAAATCGTAAAGGCTATTGCTCTTCCCTTATTCTCTGCTTTTCCATCGAGCAAACCCTTCTCGCTATACACTGAGAAAGTGGGATTAGCGCCACTCGAATCACCCCGCATCTATATAGTATAGTTTTTCACGCACCCCATTTATCCCCGAAGTAAATTGTCCCACGTACTCTATTCCCGATCGATTGCCATTTCTTTATAATTAATTACCACCTTCTCCTTTCCTTTGACCCTCTTCATCGACCAATAAACACACTTCTTGGGAATTATTACCGCATCACCCATATACATATGGGCGGATCTTTCAATTCTATTATGCCTATAAAATATGACAATCTCTTTATATATATATATATATATATATTTATAGCGGATGTCAGAAAATATTGTTATGTGAAATTTTCTGTTCGCTGGACAATTGATTTCGAATTGTCATGTCGCACTTTAATCTTATCTTGTCTCTTGTTGTGTGATTCATTTTTTATGGGTTATTTATTATTAATTTTATTTTATAGAAAATTTTTTTGATTGCTTATAAGAGTAGGGAATTGAAAGTACTTTATTTACTTTGTATTGAACTAAAACTGTAGATAAATTATATTTAACCGCGAGCGCAGGCGCAACTACCGAGGAGTGGGGGCAATGAGTGTGAGAGAGAAGAATCGTAACTTCTCTCTCGCACTCACTAGCCCTACTCTCGCTCTTTTCTCGCTTCTCACATACTCTTAAAAATCATAATAATACTCTTAATACTAATTTTTTTGTATAAATTTACAAATAGAATTGACTATATTTAATTATGGATCAAACTTAATTATTAACTATAATAATCATGGTATTCTTTCTTTCTGTCCACATTTGCACATTCTTTTGGACATTTTTTTATTTATCGGCAAGTTTTTATAGATTTTATTGTATTTTTCTTTATTTTATAATAAAAACTATAATAATTATAATTATTATTATAATCAAAATTCTTATTATTAATTACTTGAAACAAAAATAACTATTAGGTTTAAACAAACTATTATTTTTACTTATTCATTATTATTTTATTGTGAGAAAAGAAAATGTTGCAATGTCTTTCCTCGTTTGAAAGAAAATTTAAACTATAAGATTGTGATTTCCAAATAGAAATCATGAAATTTTTTTTTAATTTCTCTTGAATAATAAAATAAATTCCTATTAAATTTGTTATTTATTAAATCGAAATTATGTATTATACATTACGCATTATTTTTTACAATAAATTAGGATAATTTTAAAATAAAATATTTTTCTTTATTTTCTAAAACAAACTTATAATTTCAGGAACAAAATATGAAAAATAATATGGAAGATTTAATTTATTGACAACTTTGAAAATAATTAGTTGGTTAAAAATTTTGATTGTAAAGATTCGACTGTAAGAGAAAAATTATTTTTAACTTTTTTTGTATGTACAAGTGATAAAAGTGTTTACTGTTTCATAAATAAGGACCTTAAAAAATAATTTTATTTTTAAAAACTATAATTTCTTAATTTTTATTACAGTTATATTAATAGTAATAAAATTTAATTCCAATTACGAAAGAAGATTTTGATTTTATCAGCCAGTGAAAGTAATTTGAATGATAAATTTTTAAATTCTGTCATTTTTTAAATTGTTAATAGTAAAATAGTAAAAAAAAGTTGTCCGCGTGCAAATTATTGCTAATTTATTTATAATAATTTCTCTAGAAATGCTAATTTAAAAACTTCAGTCAGAGAAATTTTTTTGCCTAAAAGAAACTGAAACATTATGAAAATTCCCTACTTTTGTTTTATAAAAATCTTTTTAAATTATCAGTTTTATAATTTGCAAAAAAAAATTTTAACAATTAGAAAAAAAATAGAATTCAATTCTTTGGAATATTTTTTTTTTAAACTCTACTTAAAAATTGAATCATTTTCAATAGAATTTTAATAAAATTCGTCTGGAAGATTTGCAAGAAATTCAATTATTTTTAAAAATAATAGTCAACGTATGAAATTATGAAAGTTTAATTATTTTCTTAAATAATAAAACTTTTTTGATGAATTCAATTATTTTTCATAAAGAATAAAATTCTTTAGAGGAATTTTCAGTCATTTTTAATAATTTCTATGAAATTTTTCATAAGATGTAAATCATTGTCAATACAGTCAATTATTATCAATACAATTTCAATTGAATACTATACGAAAAAATTTAATTATTTTTAAAAATGTCCTAAAAAATCTTCAAAACAATTCAATTTCTTTAAAAAATTTAATTAATTTAATACAAATCTACGCAACAATTAAATTATTTAGATTCAAAAATATAAAAAAGTTGCAAAAATTTCTGCGATAAATTTTATTAAAATTCTTTTAAAAAAATTGAATTTCTGAATAGAATTTTAGATAATAATTAAAAATTTTAACTAAAATTAATTTTTGAATAAATTTTTATTAGAAAAATCTACAAGATCTCGATTATTTAAATACGGAAGCAAATAATTAATTGAATAATAATAATTAAATGTTTCTTAAAATTTAATTCTCATAGAGAATTTTATTAACAATTTTTTAAATAGTTGAATTTTTTTGACGAATTTTAATAAAATATTATAAATTTTAACTAAAATTCAATTTTTAATAAATTTTTATTAGAAAAATCAATAAGAATTCGATTATTTAAATATGAAACCAAATAATTAATTGAATAATAATTGAATGTTTTTTAGAATTTAAATCTCATAGAAAATTTTATCAACAATTTTTTGAATAATTGATTTTTTTTGACGAATTTTTATAAAATTATTATGAATAATTACATTTTTCTAGCAATTCAATTAAACTTGTATTAAAAATAATGAAAATTCTGCTAAGAATTTTTTTATTTTTGAAATTAGTCACATTAATAAATTTTTTTTTATTATTTACAAAAATAATTAAATTCTTTTGAAATTTTTATTATTTTTAAAAAGAATCAAATGTCTTATACTTATGTAGAATTTTATCAAAAATCATTCAATTTTTTGATAAATTCAAAAATAATTCAATTTTATCAAAATTTCTTCTTATTTGTTGTAATTTCTATGAAATTTATTATAAAAATTTAATTATTGTTAATACAATTTAAGTAGAATACTACGACAGCATTAAATTATTATCAAAAATTTTAATATAATTCAATGCAAGAATTAAAATAAGTTTGATTTAAAATTATTAAAGTTAACAAAAATTACAAAAAGTAATATGAAAAAAATATTCGAAAGATTTAAAATTAAAGTTTGTAGAAGTTTGGAATTATTGATAAATTTTACTTAAAAATACAAGAAAAGTTATTTTTTCAACATTTTTTAACCATTTTTTTGAAACTAGTCAAAAAATTTTAAATATATGTTAAAAATAAACAATTTTTAAACGAAGAAATTAAAGTTTAATTTAAAAATGAAAATGGAAATTAAAATAAAAGTCTAAGTCTAAGTTTTTGCTAAAGTCAAAATCGAATAGAAAGTGAAAGTCAAATTACAAAATCGCACCACAAAACGGTTTTTAAATACAAAAGCATTTTGTTTTTTTTATAATAAATTCAAAGAACAGAATAACAGATTTATGTCAAAGTCAAATTTCATTTTTTGTTTATATACGCATGAGTTAACCTTAACACACTTTCTGAATTCTCTAAAATGTCTATTATTCATGGAAAATAATACAGTTCAGCTTTTATCAGTCATTGACAATTCTCAAATATTTATACAGCAAAGGAATATGTTCGATAAAACGAGTGAAAAGCACATGCAGCTTATCTTTATGTGTCACACTTTATCCAAATTAGAAAAGAAGAAATTCCCTTATGATAAGAATAATAAAAAATTTTTTCTTTTGCTTTTTGCAACTTTGTAAATTATTTGTCAAAAAACAAAAAAAAAATCACAAATTTGTAAATTGTTGTTAAATTTGTGGTATTAATTATTATAAAAAGTAGACTATTTACAGAATTTTGGTGAATTGTCCTAAAAATTTGATGCTTTATTGTCTACTTCTTAAGATTACTATGGCAATTGTTTGATTAATATATCAGAGAATAGATAATTTTTTGTCCACAACAATGACAATATTTTTCAGTTGTATATATATACACAAATTTTCAAAACATTTTTGATCATTTCAGTTTATCTTAACGTGAAAGTGAATCGTTTTTGAGAAAAATAAAATAGAATATTACATTATGCAATAAAAAATAAATTTAATTTAAATTAAAAATCCTAAGAAGACAAGTAAATAAGTGTTTTAATAGTTAATAATAATTCATAGTTTAAATAAAAACTTAAATAAATTTCCGACATTCGAAAAAAATGTCAAAAATCGCCTAGAATGTGAAAATAAGTTTTTTCGGAAGTATGTGAGTCGTTTAATTTATAAGTGTTATTGTAAGAAATTGAAACAATTCTCATAAATCAAAATGATTTTTTTATTTCTAATATTCTCATTTATGGCATTTTTTGCCGAAATAATTACAGTAAGTCTTTATTTTTAAATAATAAATTAATAAATTTCAGAAGAGAAACAATAAAATGTTAATCAAAATATATGAGAAATAAATAACCAAATAAATTAGAGTAAATTTGAATTAAATAATCAAATAACTAAAAAATAAAAAATAATTTAATTTCCATTTAGATAAATCAGATCGTGACAGAAAGAATTTTAACAAAAGTGACAATAACAGAACACAAAGTTGTTCCATTAAATTATAATTTTGTCAACAACACTCTCGATAATATGGAAATTAAACTAAAAATTAATAATTCGTTTCTCAAGATTCGTTTAAATTCAGTTAAAGGACTATTCTTTAATAAAAAAACAAAAATTTGGAGACTTGTAAAAAATTCTGACAACCCCGATAAAATGCAATACGTTTTGGAAAAGAATGTAGGTACAGAAATTTTTATTAATTCATGCAGTATTTTTATTTAGTTATTCATTTTTTTATTTAATTTATATATTTTTATCTAACAAAGAGAGTATTTTTTGGTTTAAATCATATTTTTTAGATTATGGATCAATTGAATATTAAATTTTACCATGACACGAAAACTTTATCATCGATTGTACGTATTAGGAATGAAAATCGAAAAGAAATGTTTGTGAGTATAATGAAATTTAGTTGAATATTAAAAACTGTATACTCAATGCAAATAATGACAAAGAATTTAATTTAAAATAAATGAAACACAAGTTCATCATTATTAATAATTTTTAATAATTATTTATTTCAATAGTTTTCAATAATTATTCAATTTTCAATAATTTCAATAATTATATTTCATTAATTTATTTAACAATATATTATATTGATAATAATCTAGCATCATTAATTTTTACAATGTAAATAATTAACTGTAATTACAATTAAATTTATTTATTTCCGAATTAAAGTAATTGCGATAAAAAAACTAATTCTACAATTATAGTAATTAAAAACTAATAAATTAATTTTACTGTTTTTCATGTTCCAAATTCTGGTCTTCTTTTAAGCAAGGTATCATTGATTCAGACAAAATTTTACAACCATTATCAAATCTTGTAAAATATCAAAAGGATACTTTACTATTTAGCAATGAAATGAATAATTCTACAAATAGCAATCAGCATATTGTTTATAAATTAAATTTATACAAATCTTTGGGTAAGCAATAAATTTTTTAAGTCGCATTTCCCATAATAAATCTGAATGAAGAGAACCAAAAATTATTAATTCCAGTTGCAAATATTACCGAACATCAGAGGATAAAAAGTAATTTAATTGATGTAGGAAATAAGAACATTAAACAAGGCATGAGAAAGTCAAAATTAGGCTATCCAGATGTTGTTTATCCGGAAATTATGATTATTTTAGACAAAAAACTTTTTTCGTAAGTGTATTTTGTATTCTTTTTTTGTATTTCTAAGAAAAAAAATTCGTTCTTTAAATTTTTATTCATTTTTACTATTTTTACAGTATCTTTGAATATAATATCGAAAAGACATTGTATTACGTTTTATCTTACTGGAATGCAGTCGATTTACTATTTAGAAGAATGGAGTATCCTAAAGTTCGTTTAAACATTGGTGGAATCATTATAGCGGAGGTATTTTATTTTAACAATAAATTAAAAGTTTACACAACAAATATAATTCACTGATAATTGTACTGAGTAATTGAATATTTATTAAATATTCTAAAAAATCTAAAAAATCTAAAAAGTCTAAAAAATCTAAGAAGTCTAAAAACTCTAAAAAGTCTAAAAATTTTGCTAAAAAGAAAATAAAACATTATTCAGTTTATAAAAATGAAGAGAATTTTATTTATATTATTCAATTTTTATTAGATAATTAATTTACTATTATTCTTTTTTTAAGGAAAAATTGCCGTTCGTAGATAAAAAATTTCTTGCCGACAAAACATTGAATGATTTTTCGAACTTTTTATTCAATCAGGATGAGATTAAATTTCAGAAAGATTATGATGTTGCAATGTTAATGACTGGGAGTACAATTAAAAATCCTGATAACAATAAAATAAAAGGTTTAACAAAAGTGAATAGTTTTAGTATTTATTGTCATTTAATTATAATCTTTGTCCTAGTGTTTTAATCGTATTTTAAAATATTTTTTTGGTGCTTAAATTTTATTAATATTTTTTTTAATACCCGCAGGCAAAGCATATGTTGGAGTCGCATGTTGGGAAAATGTTTTAAGAAAACAAATTTATGCTGCTGGTATCGTCACGCACAAGAAACTTTACAATTCAATAATATCTACAGTTCATGAATTAGCTCATCTGTATGGAAAATTTCATTATTATTTAGTTATTCCGTTAACTTTAGTTTTAATTAATCAGTTAATAATTTTAACCGTTTAATTTTGTTGTTTAATTGAATTATTTGAATTTGTATGAAACTTACAGATTTGGAGTGCCTCATGATGGATTTGCAACGGAATTATATTTAGGTGGACCGGGTGGTAAAGACTGTTTTTTTGAGGAAGGTTTCATTATGAGCCACAAAAGACACAATAAAAATCAATTTCAATTTTCTAAATGTAGTATGAAGGCTATGTCCTTTTTCTTCAGGTATTTATTTTTTAATCACTGAAATGTATTTGTATTTCATTTAGAATAACAAAATGTAATCAATTTTAGTCGCAAGAATGCAGAATGCCTTCGTAACAAACCAGGAACAAGAAATAAATTCACAATTTTATGAAACTTTTACACAAGTTCATCAGCAGTTTTACTAGCACCAGACGATTTATCACTTCTACTAATTGATGGATTATTTACAAGAAATTTACTCCTATCTAGACTGAAGTGATTTTAAAAACTAATTTTTTAATTTTTAATAAAAAATTCTAAGTTATCTAAGTAAATTTGTAATCTCGTCATTAATTAATAGAAAAAATGGGTTATGTACATGATAAGTTTATTTACTTTCGCAATATATTTTACAGATAATAAATTATTAAATACTTAGTAAATGCACAGTTACAAATGATAATTTCTAAAATGATTATATGAATAGTTTTTGTTTCTATACTCCAATATTTTTGTTGAGTAATTAACAGCTTCGTTAGAAAATTCCCATGCAGGTTCCTCCGTTACAAATCTGAAAAAAAGTTTATATTAAAATATGTAAGAAAAGCGGTCATTTTTTAAATGAATATAAAAAGCGAACTAACTCCATTGTTACTGCAAGGAAATCCATTAGGAGCAAGTCTCTGGTTAATTATATATGATTCTCTTGAATAATTTATCTCCACGCAATTTAGAACACAATCAATCGGAGAGACCTAACAAAGAATAAAAATTAAATATACAATGTCCTAAATAGATGAATAGTACAAAAAGTAGGTAAAAATTATTCAAATACTAACATCATAAACACCTATAGTTCCAATTTTTTGGCATTCGTCATTAGCTAATTGAAGAAGAGCATCCTTAGACAAGAGTGCAGGAACAACAGAATTAATCCTTTCCAAACATCTGCCACTTTGACAATACTAAAATAATACAAATAATGAAAATTAAAATCAAACCTATAAATACCACCTTCGAAAAGATTTAAAGTTGTGAATGTAAAATTTATTTCTTACTCCATTATCACTGCATTTAATTCCATCCTGAACAGCAATTTGTGTGTATGTTTGAAATTGTATATTCATTCTTTTAAACGATTGATATAAGAAATCATTTTCTTTACTGGGATGGTATGCCAAGTCTTCAGAACCAGTGCAGGCTAACACACATTTATTTTCCGGATACTGAAAGAATAATAAAATATTATTTAAAGACATTTAAAAAAAACCAAGACGTACTACCAAAATTTGAATTGTTTTTGTACTAACACTGAAGAAATAATACAATCCATGTCGATTGCACTGTTCGTACAAAATCTGTAATTCTCTTTGTGGAGAATTTAAATTATTAGAATCATCATTATCGTCTGGTGTTAATAATTCATTATCATCCGTATTAATAGGAAATGATGTGTCACTATCAATATCACTATCAAAATCATCAGGTTCGAATGAAGGAGGTGTAATTTTATCAGAATCAGTTTTTTCAACACACTGTCCTCTTTGACAATACTAGAAAAAGACGAAAATTTAAAAGTGTTAACAATCCAATTAGAATTAAATTAAAGACCAAAAAAAAATAAAACTGTAAAATTAAAACAGTTCTTACTGCATTATCACTGCATTTAAATCCATCCTGAACAGTAATTTGTGTGTAATTTTTGGAATCTAGACTGACTCTAATGTACTGTTCATGTAATTCATCATTTCGATTATTGGGATTGTATTCCAAGTCTTTAGAAGCTGTACAAGCTAACACACAATTATTTTCAAGAGGCTGAAAGAATAATAAAGAATTATTTAAATATATATTTAAAAAACAACATATAGGACCAAAAATAAAATGTTTTTATACTAACAGTGAAGAAATAATACAATCCATATCGGTTGCACTGTTCATACAGAATTTTTAAGTCTCCTTGTGGAGAATTTAAATTATTAGCATCAACATTATCTTCCGGTGTGGATAAATCTTTATTATTCGTATCAATAGGTGATGATGTGTCACTATCAATATCGGTATTAAAATCATCAGGTAATGAGGGTGTGATTTTATCTAGAGTATCAGAATTAGTTTCTTCAACACACAGCCCTCTTTGACAATACTAAAACAATAAAGACGAAAATATGAAATACTTACAAAGGCAATTAAAATTAAATTAAAGAATAAAAAATTAATAAAGGTAAAATATTTCTTACTCCGTTATCACTGCATTTAAATCCATCTTCAACGGCAATTTCTTTATATGCTTTGAAAAATATATAATTTTGACGAATTGATTGATATTTTGCATCATTTTCTTTATCAGGATGGTATGCTACGTAATTGAGACGAGTGCATGCTATGAAACATTTATTCGGAAGAAGCTAAAGGAAAATTAATATTTAAATTTTAGTAAAAATACATTATGTGTGCCAAAGTGTATTAAATGTTTTATACTAACCCCAAAAAAGTAACCCTCTTTCTCTCGCTCACACTGTTCGTTCATAAATTGTAATTCCTTTTCCATAAGATCTGAAGTACTAGAGATAGTTCCACTTTGAGGAGTAGTTACTTTATTAAAATCATTATCAGGAATTGATTCATCAAAGTCATAAATGTCATTAGAAATTGTGTTATCAAAACTATCATCATTAGTAATTAAATCACGAGGTGTTGTTGGATATACAGAACTTGGGACGCCATAAAAGGAAGGAGAAGTAAAGACACTAGAATTGTCGATGCTTTCAGGAGTTGTGGATTCTTTCACTGAGTTAGTAAAGTCAACAGAGCTTGTATTGTTATTAGTAGTTGTCTTTTCGACGCACTGTCCACCAAGACAATACTAAAAAAATTTAAAAAACGATAAATTAAAATATTGCTGACGAAGATGCAGATGATGCAATTATAAAGATTATGATTAGTATAGTCTTAAAAAAATAATGGACTCTTACCCCTTTGTTTCCACAGTTATAGCCATCTGGGGCCGATACTGATATGAAATCTGGCAATTCTCCTGTAAATTCATAAAATGAGTCAAGAAACTCCACTTGGTTGGCTGTCTTAGTTCGATTTTTGCAAGCGAAAACACAATCGTCATCAGTAAACTGTAATAAGAAAAACATAATTAAAGTTAATAATTTAGTATTGTGAAGTTTGTTAGAATGAATTACTAAAGTAGAATAGTGCACAGAGTGTCTAAAAACTTTCTAAGGAATACCGTCTCTCCATCAAGTTATATGAATGTCTGGTGGTTTAATAGTTTCAAAAATTTAAAAAAATATTACTGGATATTCAAACTTGCTGCAGAGAAGAATCCGTTGTGATCTGACAAAACTTTAGAGATATTAGCTAATACTAACTGCATAAAATTCGAATGGTCCAACCGTCTTGCAATGTTCATTCTCAAAATTATTTTCAGCAGATGCAATATCTGAAGTATCATCAATGCTAATGATGCCATGAGATGTAGACGATTCTGTGTAATCTATATTAATAGGTGTCGTTCTATCTGATGCTGTGATATTATCACCGTTGTTTATTATTGAATTTGAGACACTATCAGAGTTTGTTGAATTATCCGAAGAAGGCAAAGATGTATTCGTGTCATCGGTTGAATTTGTGACATTATCAGAGTTTGTTGAATCATCCAAACTAGGTAAAATTGTAGTATTATCATTGTTTGAATTTGTGACACTATCAGAGTTTGTTAAATCATCCGAAGAAGGCAAAATTGTAGTATTATCATCTGCTGAATTTGTGACATTATCAGAGTTTGTTGAATTATCCGAAGAAGGCATAATTGTAGTATTATCATCTGCTGAATTTGTGACACTATCAGAGTTTGTTGAATTATCCGAAAAAGGCAAAATTGTAGTATTATCATCGGTTGAATTTGTGACAGTATCAGAGTTTGTTGAATCATCCGAAGAAGGCAAAATTGTAGTATTACCATCTGCTGAATTTGTGACACTATCAGAGTTTGTTGAATCATCCAAACTAGGCAAAATTGTAGTATTATCATTGGTTGAATTTGTGACACTATCAGAGTTTGTTAAATCATCCGAAGAAGGCATAATTGTAGTATTATCATCTGCTGAATTTGTGACACTATCAGAGTTTGTTGAATTATCCGAAGAAGGCAAAGATGTATTAGTGTCATCGGTTGAATTTGTGACACCATCAGAGTTTGTTGAATTATCCGAAGGCAAAGTTGTATTAATGTCATCGGTTGAATTTGTGACACTGTCAGAGTTTGTTGAATTATTCGAAGAAGGCAAAGTTGAATTAATGTCATCGGTGGAATTTGTAACACTATCAGAGTTTATTGAATCATCCAAAGTAGGCAAGATTGGAATGTTATCATTGGTTGAATTTGTGACACTATCAGAGTTTGTTGAATTATCCGAAGAAGGCATAATTGTAGTATTATCATCTGCTGAATTTGTGACACTATCAGAAATTGTTGAATTATCCGAAAAAGGCAAAATTGTAGTATTATCATTGGTTGAATTTGTGACACCATCAGAGTTTGTTGAATTATCCAAAGGCAAAGTTGTATTAATGTCATCGGTTGAATTTGTGACACTGTCAGAGTTTGTTGAATTATTCGAAGAAGGCAAAGTTGAATTAATGTCATCGGTGGAATTTGTAACACTATCAGAGTTTATTAAATCATCCAAAGTAGGCAAGATAGGAATGTTATCATTGGTTGAATTTGTGACCCTATCAGAGTTTGTTGAATCATCCGAAGAAGGTAAAGTTGTATTAATATAATCGGTTGAATCTATGCCATTGTAAGAATTTGTTGTGTCATCTAAAGATGGTGTAATTGTACTTTTATCATCAGTTAAGCTTGTGACATTTCCATAATTTGTTATTTCATCTACAGAAGGCGTCACACTATCGACGGAAAGAGGTGAATCATTAGAATTTGTAACATTATTTGAAGTTGTGTTCAATTGAATGCCGTCATTAGAAAAGGCCACACATTTACCATCAAAGCAAGACTGCAAATTAAAAAAATAAGAAAATTAATCATTGCATTATTTTGTATTTACAATCTCTATTTACAGTTAGAAATTTAAGAAGAAATACAATTGGTGTTCTAGTTTCGAAAAGGTAAAATTTATTTAAAAAACAAAAATATATAAACTTACTCCATTATTCCTGCAGGGAAAACCATTTGGTGCTTGTGTGGTGTAATTTTTTACTTGTAAAGTATTACGATGATTAAAGTCATTTATGTTCAGTAATAACATCTTGCATTGCAGAACACAATCAATTGGAGCAACCTTAGCAAAAAAATAGTTGATTAATTAAAGGTAAATATGTATTTTTTTCAATAAATTAAAAAATTGATACAAAAAACTTTTAATACTAACTTCCAAAGCACCTGATGCTCCAAAATTCTTACATTCTTCGTCAGTCCAAACGTACATATCACCCAATAACTGATTTTTTTCCTCGTAAGATATTGATGAATCTTCTTCATTCCAGTTGTCGGTTGGTTTATAATAACCTGGAGTTCTATCGGAATCTGCCATATTCTCACATTTTCCATTTTCGCAATACTAAAATAAATAAAAAGAAATCAAAAACATATACATGTGATAAAATGTTGTTACTCGAAAGTACAATCACAGTAATAAGAATATTTAATGGAAGAGGGTTTAACTGTTTCTTACTCTATTCTTGCCGCATTCATATCCATCATGAGCGAATACTTCTGTGTACTTTAGGTCGGTTAGTATATTTGTGGTTTCATTAGAATTGAATGAGTCAAAATTTTCAAGGTAACTAAATATAGAGTCGTCTTCATTTACACAGGCGAAAACACATTCCTTATCAGTAAACTAAAATAAAAAATAATTATATATAAGTATATACAAAAAACTGTTAGAAAAAATTACTTGTAAATTAGGACCTTAATTAAATATTTTAATACTAACAGAGAAAAATTTTAATCCTCCGGACTTTCTGCACTGTTCGTTCTCAACTTTAAATTCAGGTGCCATACCGTCTAATTTAATGTCAACTTCATCAGGATTGTTAATTGGATCATCAACTGGCACTTCATTTGAAGGAATAATTATGTCATTTGAAGAAGTAGTTGTAGTAGTATAATCATCAGAACCTGTGACGCTTTCTGGCCCTTCTACGTCATCATTATTGTTAATTGAATCATCAACTGGTACTGCATTTGAAGGATTAATTATGTCATTAGAAAGAGTGGTTGTAGTAGTATAATCATCAAAGACTGTAACGTTTTCAGGTTCTTCTGCGTCATCAGGATTGTTAATTGAGTCTTCATCTGAAGGAATGATTATGTCATCAGAAGATGTAGTTGTAGTATAATCATCAAAACTTGAGACGTTTTCTGGATCTTCTGCGTCATCAGGATTGTTAATTGAATCATCATCTGGCACTTCATCTGAAGGAATGATTATGTCATCAGAAGATGTAGTTGTAGTATAATCATCAAAACTTGAGACGTTTTCTGGATCTTCTGCGTCATCAGGATTGTTAATTGAATCATCAACTGGCACTTCATTTGAAGGAATAATTATGTCATTAGAAGTAGTAGTTGTAGTATAATCATCAAAACTTGAGACGTTTTCTGGATCTTCTGCGTCATCAGAATTGTTAATTGAATCATCAACTGGCACTTTATTTGAAGGAATAATTATGTCATTAGAAGTAGTAGTTGTAGTAGTATAATCATCAAAGCCTGTAACGTTTTCAGGTTCTTCTGTGTCATCAGGATTGTTAATTGAGTCATCATCTGTCACTTCATCTGAAGGAATGATTATGTCATTAGAAGTAGTAGTTGAAGTAGTGTAATTATCAGAATGTGCGACGTTTTCTGGCTCTTCTGCATCATCAGAATTTTTCACTGAATCATCAACTGGCACTTCATTTGAAGGAATAATTATGTCATTAGAAGTAGTAGTTGTAGTAGTGTAATTATCAGAATCTGTGACGTTTTCTGGCTCTTCTGCGTCATCAGGATTTTTCACTGAATCATCAACTGGCACTTCATTTGAAGGAATAATTATGTCATTAGAAGTAGTAGTTGTAGTAGTATAATTATCAGAACCTGTGACGTTTTCTGGCTCTTCTGCGTCATCAGGATTTTTCACTGAATCATCATCTGGTACTTCATTTGAAGGAATAAATATGTCATTAGAAGTAGTAGTCGTAGTAGTTATTTCATCTACAGAAGGAGTTAAATCTGGAGATTTCATCACACATTCTCCGTAACGACAGTACTGTAAAATTAGTAAAAATAACTTGTAAATTTATATTGTTAAAATAGTGTTTGTCTCTAAATTTTAATTAAGAATTCGGTTTTTAATCACACGTTTTTAAACACTAGATATTTCTAGAGTAACAATACATTTTAAAAATAGTTTTCAATTAGAAGACACTAAAAAATTTTATTTTAATAGTAATGTCTATTTACCCCTGTATTATTACACACTGTTCCATCCTGAGCTTTGAGTGGATAGATGATATATGCACCTGATGAGTATGAAGTTTTGCAAAAACATTCACATCCTTTAAAATAAGCCTACAACAATAATTATAGAAATTAACTTCCAACTTAGATGGATTATGTTATGAATTATTAGTGATAAATTATTTAAACTAACTTCGGTAAAGTCATTATGTCCGTCTTCTTTGCATTGCTCTTCAGCAGACTTATTAGTTCCCGGCATATGATAAAATGATGGAAATAATATTTTTGGACCAAAGTTTGTATCAGTTTCAACAAAAGGTACGTCTGTGCATTCGCCTCTTAAACAAAACTAAAAAAATTAAATGATTTCTTAAAACATATTTTCTGACATGTAATAGTTTTTGAAAAGTGTAAAATGTACAAAAATATTTTACTTTATTCAAATCACAAGGAGTTCCTTCAAGTGCCCATTCCATATGATTATACCGCATGTTGTCATGACCGATACACTTTATTCCAGAGCAAATGCTAGGGTCTATCTATAAAAATTTAAGTATGTAAAACAATATATTTATAAGTAATACTTAGACTATTAGGCTACAAAAAAATCTTAATATTTATTTTATGATTAGTTCATGCATTTTCACTGTCCCTATGTAAACTAAAACATTTTAAAATCCTATATGTTTTAACTTACTTCTCCTGCCTTGGCGTATCCAAGTTTACGACATTGATCATCTATTTGTAATAATTTACCAGGCAATATTCTTAACATTTGTTCATCATTTTTACGATCCGCTGGATTATTAAGAAGACATTTTGCCTGTTCTTTGCTAAAATAAAATTGGAATTTAATATTATAAGTATAAAACCTTTTTAAAATAGATCATCAGCAGTTTTTATACTAACTGTTAAAAACTTTTTACAATGTACTTCGTAAATAAAAGAATTTTTGTATGAGAACAGTTTTGTTTAAACTAACTGATTTTGTTAATTAATTTTTACCTGAAAAATCGAGACATAATTTTTTTGGAACAAGAAGAAAAATGATATTGGTTTTTTGCATCGGCCTTCTTGCTCATCAAGTAACCTTCATTTTCAGGACATGTTTCTGCTCCTGGTAAATTAAACTCGCGATCCTCTAAATCACCATCATGGGGGGATCCAAATCTAATCAAATTTTATTGAAGGTTAATATACATGAAGGTTAATTATACATGATTATTAATATATAGGTTTTAAAACGATACTTACAAATGACCTAATTCATGTGCAGCAATGTTTATTCCAGAAAATTTTGTATCATCAAGCATAATCGCAGTAGATTTTATTTCTTTAGTATCAGTTCTTTTGAAACATGCACCTTCTACTGTTGCATAACCTAAAAAATTATTTTTTAGTAATTTTTAAATAATTTTCTTGTAAACAAAATAGTTTATTTAAAAAAATGGCAAACCTGCAGTTCCCACAGTAAATTCTGGATCAAAACCCATTAAAACAGCAATGTCGTAGTCTGTTCCCATTTTGAATTGATGTTCATTATACATAAATTTTGAGAATAGCGTATGTACATTCGGTACAATTTGAAACGGTTTGTTCAATACGGGTTGATTCTTGAATCATAAATAAATGCACAATTTACAAAAGTCTAAAATAATAATCACTTTAAAGCCATAAACTTTTAATACCATTTCTAAATAACTATCAAGCTAAATTATTTAATTTTATTACCCCAAGAAGAGTCGTCAATCAACTTGATGTGACTTTTTAAAATTATAACTTATAATATAATATATTACTGTAACACGTATAACACGTGAATATTGTTACCACATTTTATATATTATTTTTGACCAAAAAGTGATTACTGTAACCATTATTTACTTTTTAGGGTATGTTTAAAGAATGTTATAAATATTTTTGAATATTGAAGTTTGACCATGAATTAAATACCAATATGACATAAAATTATTGAGCCATTTCTATTTGAGTTAATAATATCAGTATTACAAAAGAAAATTACCCGACACAGAACGATTCCAGCAATGTTGAAACGAACTAAAGGTTTTTTCATAACTCTATAGGTTAGATCAGCTCCATTAAAGAGAGTTAGAACATAAGCAACAGTTTTCTCAATATCCATTTGGAGGTGTCTAAAAATCAATATGGCAATTAATAATTTACAGGGAAGTGTTAAATGAAATTTGAAAATTGCATTAGAAAAATTAAAACTTACTCATAAAGTGTTATATCTACAAATACTAAAATTTCTGGATACACTATGTCTGGTGTGTCTGAAAGTAAGTCTTCTGTTATCTCATTGGACTCTTCATTATCATCATCATCATAGAAAGAAGAAATATCTCTCTTATAAATAATGTGATAGTTGTCAATATTGTCGTGCTTAGATGCGTAATGTGGCTCAATGTTGCGTCGTTTACGTACAAAATTACTTACTGGATGTATTACTAAGTTAGAATTAATAACACCATTCTAAAAAAATTATATTCAATTATTACTTTGTAGAAGTACAATATGTGGTTTCTACAAAAAAATCCAAAGAAACACTTACAAATTCAGAAATTCCTCTTTTATTCACTGTATGAGATACTACAGACTTTGTTTTGTCGTCCTGATAGAAAGTTATATTCACTTTTTCCATAATCTACATAAAATGTTAATTATTAATAAGTAAATTATTTTGTAGGTAAATTTAAAAAAGTCAAAAACAGTTATCAACTTACCCCTTCTTTTAGTGTGTACTTAAAGTTATCTCCAATTTTTTCAGCTTCCCAAATTTTTGTATCTTTACCAGCAAAATAGCCTTTTGTGGATTGCAAAACAAATTCTTGGTCTGTGCCATTAAGTTTTACCTTGATTGACAATTCATTAATACTTCGTTTTTTAATTAAATGTTCAACTGAAATCACTTTGTAGTCAGATGTTTGTAGCTGTTCCTGTATATCATTATGAATCCAGTTTTTATGGGTCTAAACAAAAATTATATTTTTCAGTCACAATAAACAATGAATTAAATATAATTTATAATAGAAACATTTACCTCTATAGAATATGAGAGTGGCACAAAGAGAGCACACAGCAATATGTAAACATACTTCATTTTCAGTTCATGTAGTTGCTTAAAATGCTTTAAAAAATAAGAATAGAAATTATATTTTAATATTTATAATATTTTTCATAAAGCAATTGATAAATAAATGTAAAAATTATTTTATTGTAAAATATTTTTAGTTACACTTCGTGTAATACTAAGCTTTTTACATATTAATCGTGATCAATATAGTATGTGACTGATAAAAACTACTTCGAAAAATGTTCGTTTCACTTTAATTTACTTTTATAACAAAGTAAAAATTTCTTATTAATATATATTTAATTATATTATTATTTACTATTATATTATTATTCTTTATCAATTTATTACACAAAATAATATAAATAATAATATATATTTTAATAATATACAATGTATATAATAATATAATATATATAGTATATAGTAATATAATAATAATATAAATCATAAATGAAAATTAAAAATATTTTAAAAAGACTCACCTTAATAAAGAAAGAATTATTCTTTCTAAATTTTGAACACTAATATATTAAGGTTTTAATATATATACCCTAAGTTTATCCTGTATCTGTTCTAATACTAATTTCTATGACTAGTCAAATAAAACAAAATTTTTATTGATATTGCAACATTTGAGATGTACACAGCTACTCATTTTACGTCAGGTTGATAAAAATATTAAACTAATATTATTTTTACGTAGGAATATATTAAAATAAATTTCTTTCTCTCTTAAGTCTACAAGTACCTTATTTTAATAAATAGAAAATTTTCCATTTTGTAAAACTTGAAGTGAACCAAAAAATAAAATTCAATAGTGAAAAATATATGGATATTTTGACAAATTCAGTGAATTATAAAAGCATATTGCAAACTAAAAAGTCGGTCTTAAAACTTAATTCCAATTTTATTAGTATTTCTTTTTAAATGTAAAATAGTATTTCATTTTGTAATGCTCTGTAAATTGTAATATCACATTTTGTGGAACACTTTAAAATAACAGACTTTACTCACTTACATGATATAAAATAAATTATTTTTGATAATTTCAAGGTTTTCTTCACATTTTATTTGATCAGTTTTCCTTTGAGCGAAAGTAGTAAAGTGTAGTATTACATTAATTTTATTTAATGGATAATGAATAAACTTTTTGACTGGTTTTATTTTTTTTTAATTTTTAATAGTTTTTTTATCAGTAAGAATCTATTAGCAGAAAGTCCATTTTTATTTTTTGTATGGACTGTGTTTTCTCATTAACTATTTGGTATTTCTTGTTAAATAAAAAAGGAAATATGCATTTCAACCAAAATTTCAGTTTGAAACAAATAATTTCAACAAATATTATTGTCTCTTATAAAAATATATCAATATAATAATTTCTTGCTTCATTCTTTAACACCTTATTTTAATAAATAAAAATTTTCCATTTTATAAAATTTAAACGAAAATAAATAATTTATTTGACTTCCCTATTGTTTTCAATTTCTAACTGTATATTTGTTTCTTATTTTGCAATTCCCTGTAAATGATATAGTAAATTTTTTCCGATTTACTTTAAACAAACAAACTATACTCACATTATACTGTATGAATAAATTTGGATAATTTCAAGGTTTTATTTACTCTTTATCTGTTGATCAATTTTAATTGAACATAAGTAGTAATATTTATTTAAGGACGTCAGAGAAAAAATACACGCATTTTTATACTACAAAAATAAGCAACTTTTTAAATATTGTAATAACTTTAGAAACGTTTAAAACACAAAAATTCATTCATTCATTTGTTCAATCAAAATTAAGGATTTAAAATTTTGTTATTTGTACGAAAACGTATAGATAACTGAATATTAAAAACAAAACCTTTGAAGTGGCTGTTTTTATTTACTTTTATAGAATAAATTGTAAAATCATATTCTCTTGATATGAATTTACAGGAATAAGTTGCAATAAATGATAAAAAGAGATAGTAAAAGAAGAATCTAAAATTCTTAATTAGCTAATTGGACAAATTGTTTTGATTTGCCCGTATGGAATGAATTAATAGGTCAAGTTAAAGTTAAATTTTGAGGAGTTTTAAAGGATTTTAATTTATTTAGAATTTTTTTATAATTTTCTTAATTATTTATTAATATGTATGTAACTTTATTTAATTTCGCAATATATTTTACAGTAGATAAATTAGTATTAAATATAAAATTATAAATAATATTTTTAATAGCATTTTATTTTCAAACTTCTGTTTCTATACTTTAATATTTTTGTAGAGTATTGATAGCAACGTTAGAAAGTTCACTGGCATGATCCCTCGTGACAAATCTGAAAAACATTTTATATTAAAAAATGTGTAAGAATAAACATCTTATTAAGAAAATGTAGAAATCAAACTAACTCTGTTATTACTGCAAGGAAATCCATTAGGAGCAAGTGTCTCATAAATTAGAAAAGATCCAGAATAGAAATTCTTCTTTTTGCAATTTATGATACAATCAATCGAAGATACCTAACAAAGAAAATGTAATGTATACATTAAGTACGTTAATTATTTAATTTCCTAAATAGAAAAATTAATTAATATTAATATTTTGCCTTCTTCCTTTTATGAAAGGAGAAATTTTTCAATACAACACTAAATAGTACAAATAAAGAGATAGAAATTATTTAAATACTAACATTGTAAGCACCTGATGTACCAATTTTATGGCATTCGTTATTAGCTAGTTGGAAAAGATCTTCGTTAGACAAGGCAGAATTAGTCATTTTCAAACATTTTCCACTTTGACAATACTAAAATAATAAAGAAAACGAAAATTAAAATCCAACTTGTAAGTACCACTTTCGAAAAGATTTAAAGTCTTAAATGTAAAATTTATTCCTTACTCCATTATCACTGCATTTAAATCCATCCTGAACAGTAATTCGTGTGAAATTATTGGAATCTATGTTAGCTCTACTGTTCTCTTGATATAACATATCATTTTGTTTATTTGGATGGTATTCCAAGTCTTTAGAAACTGTACATGCTAACATACATTCATTATCAAGATACTAAAAAAATAATAAAGGAATATTTAAATACATATTAAAAACAACACATATAACCAAAATTAAATTGTCATTATACTAACAGTGAAAAAATAATACAATCCATATCGGTTGCACTGTTCGTACAGAATGTGTAACTTCCTATACTGAGAATCAGTCTTTTCAACACACTGTCCACTTTGACAGACCTTAGAAATGCAATAAAAATTAAATTAAATATTTAAAAATAAAAATCATAAAGCTAGAACATTTCTTACTCCATTATCTTTGCATTTAAATCCATCTTGAACCACAATTTCTTTATACTTATGGTAAAAATCATAAACTTTACGAATTGCTCGAAAATCAACATCATTATTTTTATCGGGATGGTATTCCAAGTACTTTACAAGAGTGCATGCTATGGAACATTTATTTCGAAGAAGCTGAAGAAAAATCAATATTTAAATTTTGAAAAAATTCCACATGTGTATCAAATTAAATGTCAGTACACTAACCCCGAAAAAGTAACCTTCATTCACTCGCTCGCACTGTTCATTCATAATTTGTAATTCCTTGACCACAGGATCTGAAGTATCAGAGGTACCACTTCTAGGTGTAGTTACATTATTAAAATCTAAAATCTTTTCAGGCGTTGTTGATTCTTTAAGATCATCAATGTCATTAGATATTGTTTTGTTAACTGAACCATCAAATGGCTTTATTAAATTACGAGATGTTGTTTCATCTAAAGAACTTGTGACACTATCAGAGGATGAAGCATTAAAATAACTAGAATTCCCAACGCTTTTAGAAGTTGTAGAATCTTTCACCGTGTCAATAAAATCAGTCGAACTTGTATTTCCCTCAGTGATAGCCTTTTCAACACATTGCCCACCTTGACAATACTAAAACATTAAATAAGTTGTAAATTTTATAGATTTACAAATCCAATTGATATTAAATTCAAAATTTAAAAATTAATATTGATAAAGAATTCATTACTCCATTATCGCTGCATTTAAATCCATCATCAATTTGAATTGGTTTGTAATTTCTGAAATGTATATTAATACTTCTGTACCCATCATTTTGAATATAAGGATGGTATTGCAAGGACTTGTCATAAGTGCACCCTATTAAACATTTATTTTCAGGAATCTGAAAGTATAAGAAAATATTATTTGAAGATTTATTCAAAGATACACATAGGTATGAAATTAAATTGTTTTCATACTAACTCTCAAGAAGAAGAACATTCCTTCTTTCTGGCACAGATTGTGCAGAATTTGTAATTCTCTATACTGAAATTCAGAGTTTTGAATACACTGTCCACCTAGACAATACTAAAACAATAAACAAGTTGAAAATTTTTAAGACTTAAAAATGCAATTAAAATTAAATTGAATATGAAAAAAATCAATTCATAAATATATAGCATTTCTTACTCCATTAACTTTGCACTTAATTCCATCTTGAACGTCCAGTACATTATATATATTGTACGATGCAAAAGTTTTACGAATTGCTTGAAAATCGACATCATTGTTTTTATTTGGATGGAATTCCAAATATTTGACAAAAGTGCACGCTATGGTACATTCACTTGAAAAATGCTGCGGGAATATAATTATGTAAGCTTTAGGAAAGATGTGATAAATGTACTAAAGTAAATTAGACGTTCGAACACAAACCCCGAAAAAGTAGCCTCCTTTCGCTCGTTCGCACTGTTCGTTCATAATTTGTAATTCCTTTTCCCAAAGATTTGTAGTACTAAAGGTTGTACCACTTTGAGGAGTGGTTACGTTATTAAAATTGAAAATACTATCAGGAGTTGTTGACTTCGTCAAGTCATCAATAACATTAGAAATTGTGTTGTTATCAGAACTATCATCCTTCGTAATTGAATCACGAGGTGTTGTTGGATCTGCAGAACTTCTGACGCCATAAAAGGAAGGAGAAGTAAAGACACTAGAATTCTCGACGCTTTCAGGAGTTGTGGATTCTTTCACTGAGTTAGTAAAGTCAACAGAACTTGTATTGTTATTAGTAGTTGTCTTTTCGACGCACTGTCCACCAAGACAATACTAAAAGAATTAAAATAACGATAAATTAAAATATTGCTGACGAAGATGCAGATGATGAAACTATGAATATTATTATAATTGTTTTTGTAAAAAACATAATGGTTTCTTACTCCATTGTTTCCGCATTTATATCCATCTGGAGCAGATACAGATATGTAATTTTCTAATTTTCCTGTAAATTCATAAAATGAGTCAAGAAAATCCACCTCGTTGGATGCAGTCTCAGTTCGATTTTTACAAGCGAAAACACAATCGTCATCAGTAAACTATAATGAGAAAAATAAATTTCAGTTGATAATTTCGTTTTGTTAAGTTAGTTAAGATTGTTAACTAGAGAAAACTAGTCCACATAGTGTCTGCAAACTTTATGAAAACTCCCGCCTCTCTATTAGTTTCATAGAAAGTCCAGTGGTTTAAAAGATACAAAAAGTATAAAAATATGTTTTATATATTTTTGAACCCTTAAACTTTCTGCAAAGAAGAGTCTGCTAAAGTTCTGCAGAAACTTTACAGTTATTAGATAATACTAACTGCATGAAATTCTAATGGTCCAATTGTTTTGCAATGTTCATTCTCAAAATCATTTTCAAATGGTGCAACATCTAAAGTTTCATCCAAGCTAATGATACTGTTATATGTAGAAGTTTCTGTATAATCCATATTAATAGGCGTTGTTCCATCTGATGCTGTGATATTATCACCATTGATTGTTAAAGTATGAAGTGTTGTTGAATTTGAAGAAATAGATATAGAATCTGAAGAAGAAATAGTTGTAGTTGCAATAGTACTTATATCATTAGAGAAAATTCCTCTATTAGAAATCGTAGTGTCATCCAATGTAGGAAAAATTGAACTGTTTCCATCGGTTAAATTTGTGACACTATCAGACTTTGTTGAATTATTCGAAGAAGGCAAAGTTATATTAATATGATCAGTTAAATTTGTGCCATGATAAGAATACGTTGTATCATCTAAAGAAGGTGCGATTGTACTATTTTCATATAAACTAGTGATATCACCAGAATTTGTTGTTTCATTTAGAGCAGGCATCCGACTATCGACAGTAGAAGGTGAAGCAGCAAAATTTGAAACATTATTAAAAGTGGTAGTTGTAGTATCAAATACAGAGTAATTCAAGTCATCATTAAAACTTTTGACATTTTTTGGTTCTTCGGTTTTAATAATTGAAACATCAACTGGCACTTTATTCGAAGCAATAGTTACACTATTAGTAATAGCAGTAATTGGTGTTGAAATATGATTATCAAAACTTGTGAGATTTTCAGGTTTTTCTATATCACCCCCTTCACCATTATTGATTGTATAATTATCTAGCACTCCATCTAAAGAAATAGTTATGCCATTAGTACTAACAGTGGTTGTTGTAGTAGTATGATTATCCAAACTTGTGACGTTTTCTGGCTGTTCTGAACCAATATGATTATTAATTGAATCATCAACTGGCACTTCATTTGAAAGATTAATTATGTCATTAGAAAGAGTGGTTGTAGCTGTATAATTATCAAAGCCTGTGACGTTTTTAGGTTCTTTTGCGTAATTAAGATTGTTAATTGAATCATCATCTGGCGCTTCATCTGAATGAATAATTATGTCATTAGAATTAGTAGTTGTAGTAGCATCATCAGCAGAACCTGTGACGTTTTCCGGCTCTTCTGCTTTATCAGGATGGTTAATGAAATCATCAACTGGCACTTCATTTAAAGGAATAATTATGTCATTAGAAGTAGTAGTTGTAGTAGTATAATCATCAGAACCTGTGCCGTCTTCCGGTTCTTCTATGTCATCAGGATTGTTAATTGAATCATTAATTGGTACTTTATTTTCAGGAATAATTATGTCATCAGAAGATATAGTTGTAGTATAATCATCAAAACTTGTAACTTTTTCCGGCTTTTCTGCGTCATCAGGATTGTTAATTGATTCATCAATTGGAACTTTATTTTCAGGAATAATTATGTCATCAGAAAATGTAGTTGCAGTATAATCATCAAAACTTGTGACGTTTTCTGTCTCTTTAGTTTCATCAACTTTACTATTATTGATTGAAGTCCTCGTATCATTAGAGGTAATTACTCTATTAGAAATCGTTGTATTCTTCAATGTTGGCAAAATTGAACTGTTACTATAGGTTGAATTTATGACACTGTCAGACTTTGTTGATTCATTCAAAGAAGGCAAAGTAGTGTTAATATGATAGGTTAAAGTTGTGCCATAATAAGAATACGTTGTATGATCTAAAGAAGGTGCGATTGTACTATTATTATCATATAAACCAATGACATCATCAGAATTTGTTGTTTCATTTAGAGCAGATGTTCGACTATCGACTGTAGAATGTGAATCAGTAGAATTCGGAACAATATTAAAAGTAGCTGTTGTAGTATCAAATTCAGAATAATTCAAGTCATCATCAAAACTTGCTACATTTTCTGGCTCTTCTGTGTCATCACTTTCATTATTCTTAATTGAATCTTCATCTGGCACTTCTTCTAACGAAATAGTTATGTCCTTAGCAGAAACAGTAGTTGTTTCAATATTATGATCATCAAAGCTTGTGACGTTTTGTGGCTTTTCTGGATCAATAGGATTATTATCAAAATCATCAGTTAACACATCATTAGAAGGAGTAATAACATTATTAGAAGTAGTAGTTGTGCTATCAGTTTCAGAATCATCAAAGTCATCTTCAAAACTTGCTACATTTTCCGGCTCTTCTATGTCATCACTTTCACCATTACTAATTAAATCTTTAACTGGCACTCCTTTTAAAGGAATAGTTGTGCCGTTAGTAGAAATAGTTGTTTCAATATTATGATCATCAAAGCTTGTGACGTTTTGTGGCTTTTCTGAACTCTTATTATTTTTAACTAAAATTTCGGTTAACACATCATTAGAAGGAGTAATAACATTATTAGAAGTAGTTGTTGTTGTATCAAATTCAGAATAATCCAAGTCATCTTCAAAATTTGTTAAATTTTCTGGATCTTCTGTGTCATCACTTTCACTATTTTTAATTGAATCTTCATCTAGTACATCTTCTGAAGAAATAGTTATGCCATTAGTAGAAACAGTGTTTGTTGTAGTAGTGGTAATATCAAAACGTGAGACGTTTTTTTGCTCTTCAGGATCGATAGGATTATTAACAAAATCATCAGTTAACACATCATTAGAAGGATTAATAACATTATTAGAAGTAGTAGTTGTTGTATCAAATTCAGAATAATCCAAGTCATCATCAAAACTTGCTACATTTTCCGGCTCTTCTATGTCATCACTTTCACCATTACTAATTAAATCTTTAACTGGCACTCCTTTTAAAGGAATAGTTGTGCCGTTAGTAGAAATAGTTGTTGTCTCAATATTATGATCATCAAAGCTTGTGACGTTTTGTGGCTTTTCTGGATCAATAGGATTATTAACAAAATCATCAGTTAACACATTATTAGAAGGAGCAATAACATTATTAGACGTATCTGTTGTTGTATCAAATTCAGAATAATCCAAGTCATCATCAAAACTTGCTACATTTTCCGGCTCTTCTATGTCATCACTTTCACTATTACTAATTAAATCTTTAACTGGCACTCCTTTTAAAGGAATATTTGTGCCGTTAGTAGAAATAGTTGTTTCAATATTATGATCATCAAAGCTTGTGACGTTTTGTGGCTTTTCTGAACTCTTATTATTTTTAACTAAAATTTCGGTTAACACATCATTAGAAGGAGTAATAACATTATTAGAAGTAGTTGTTGTTGTATCAAATTCAGAATAATCCAAGTCATCTTCAAAATTTGTTAAATTTTCTGGATCTTCTGTGTCATCACTTTCACTATTTTTAATTGAATCTTCATCTAGTACATCTTCTGAAGAAATAGTTATGCCATTAGTAGAAACAGTGTTTGTTGTAGTAGTGGTAATATCAAAACGTGAGACGTTTTTTTGCTTTTCAGGATCGATAGGATTATTAACAAAATCATTAGTTAACACATCATTAGAAGGATTAATAACATTATTAGAAGTAGTAGTTGTTGTATCAAATTCAGAATAATCCAAGTCATCATCAAAACTTGCTACATTTTCCGGCTCTTCTATGTCATCACTTTCACTATTACTAATTAAATCTTTAACCGGCACTCCTTTTAAAGGAATAGTTGTGCCGTTAGTAAAAATAGTTGTTGTTTCAATACTATGATCATCAAAGCTTGTGACGTTTTGTGGCTTTTCTAAACTCTTATTATTTTTAACTAAAATTTTGGTTAACAAATCATTAGAAGGAGTAATAACATTATTAGAAGTAGTTGTTGTTGTATCAAATTCAGAATAATCCAAGTCATCTTCAAAATTTGTTAAATTTTCTGGATCTTCTGTGTCATCACTTTCACTATTTTTAATTGAATCTTCATCTAGTACATCTTCTGAAGAAATAGTTATGCCATTAGTAGAAACAGTGTTTGTTGTAGTAGTGGTAATATCAAAACGTGAGACTTTTTTTTGCTCTTCAGGATCGATAGGATTATTAACAAAATCATCAGTTAACACATCATTAGAAGGATTAATAACATTATTAGAAGTAGTAGTTGTTGTATCAAATTCAGAATAATCCAAGTCATCATCAAAACTTGCTACATTTTCCGGCTCTTCTATGTCATCACTTTCACTATTACTAATTAAATCTTTAACTGGCACTTCTTCTAACGAAATAGTTATGTCCTTAGCAGAAACAGTAGTTGTTTCAATATTATGATCATCAAAGCTTGTGACGTTTTGTGGCTTTTCTGAACTCTTATTATTTTTAACTAAAATTTCGGTTAACACATCATTAGAAGGAGTAATAACATTATTAGAAGTAGTTGTTGTTGTATCAAATTCAGAATAATCCAAGTCATCTTCAAAATTTGTTAAATTTTCTGGATCTTCTGTGTCATCACTTTCACTATTTTTAATTGAATCTTCATCTAGTACATCTTCTGAAGAAATAGTTATGCCATTAGTAGAAACAGTGTTTGTTGTAGTAGTGGTAATATCAAAACGTGAGACGTTTTTTTGCTTTTCAGGATCGATAGGATTATTAACAAAATCATTAGTTAACACATCATTAGAAGGATTAATAACATTATTAGAAGTAGTAGTTGTTGTATCAAATTCAGAATAATCCAAGTCATCATCAAAACTTGCTACATTTTCCGGCTCTTCTATGTCATCAGTTTCACCATTACTAATTATATCTTTAACTGGCACTCCTTTTAAAGGAATAGTTGTGCCGTTAGTAGAAATAGTTGTTGTTTCAATATTATGATCATCAAAGCTTGTGACGTTTTGTGGTTTTTCTGGATCAATAGGATTATTAACAAAATTATCAGTTAACACATTATTAGAAGTAGTTGTTGTTGTATCAAATTCAGAATAATCCAAGTCATCTTCAAAATTTGTTAAATTTTCTGGATCTTCTGTGTCATCACTTTCACTATTTTTAATTGAATCTTCATCTAGTACATCTTCTGAAGAAATAGTTATGCCATTAGTAGAAACAGTGTTTGTTGTAGTAGTGGTAATATCAAAACGTGAGACGTTTTTTTGCTCTTCAGGATCAATAGGATTATTAACAAAATCATCAGTTAACACATCATTAGAAGGAGTAATAACATTATTAGAAGTAGCTGTTGTTGTATCAAATTCAGAATAATCCAAGTCATCATCAAAACTTGCTACATTTTCCGGCTCTTCTATGTCATCACTTTCACTATTTTTAATTGAATCTTCATCTAGTACATCTTCTGAAGAAATAGTTATGCCGTTAGTAGAAATAGTTGTTTCAATATTATGATCATCAAAGCTTGTGACGTTTTGTGGCTTTTCTGGACTCTTATTATTTTTAACTAAAATTTCGGTTAACACAACATTAGAAGGAGTAATAACATTATTAGAAGTAGTTGTTGTTGTATCAAATTCAGAATAATCCAAGTCATCTTCAAAATTTGTGAAATTTTCTGGATCTTCTGTGTCATCACTTCCACTATTTTTAATTGAATCTTCATCTAGTACATCTTCTGAAGAAATAGTTATGCCATTAGTAGAAACAGTGTTTGTTGTAGTAGTGGTAATATCAAAGCTTGTGACGTTTTGTGGCTTTTCTGGAATCTTATTATTTTTAACTAAATTTTCGGTTAACACGTCATTAGAAGGAGTAATAACATTATTAGAAGTAGCTGTTGTTGTATCAAATTCAGAGTAATCGAACTCATCATCAAAACTTGTCATGTTTTCTAGCTCTTCCATGTCATCATCACTGTTAATTAAATCATCAATCGGCACTATGTTCGACTTAATAATTATCTCATTAGAAGACGTTGTAGTAGTTAGTACATCTATTGTAGAGTTTAGATCTGGAGATTCAATCACACATTTTCCATAACGACAGTACTGTATAACGAAAAGATTCGACATTAATTTCAAATGTAAAATATTTTTCTCTTATTTTAATTTAGTATTAGATTTCTTAATTTGACATTTTAAAAAAACTAGATAGTTCAAGAATAACAATATATTTCAGTATAATTTTCATTTGAAGTACAATCTAAAATTTTTATTTTATAACAATTATTATTTACCCCTGTATTATTACACAAGGTTCCATCCTGAGCTTTGATTGGATACTTGATATATTGTCCTGATGGGTATAAAATTTTGCAAAAACATTTACATCCTTCAAAATAAGCCTACAACAATAATTATAAAAATTAACTTTAAACTCAGATGGATAGTGTTATAAAATATTAGTAGTAAATTATTTAAACTAACTTCGGTAAAGTCATTATAACCTTCTTCTTTGCATTGTACTTCAGCAGACTTATTAATTCCCGGCATATGATAAAATGGAGAAAATAATATATTTGGACCAAAGTTCATATCAGTTTCAACAAAAGGAACGTCTGTGCATTCGCCTCTTAAACAAAACTGAAATATATAAATGATTTCTTAAAACATATTTTCGGACTTGTAATATATTTTGATAAATATAAAATGTACAAAAATATTTTACTTTATTTAGATCACAAGGAGTTCCTTCAAGTGCCCATTTCGTATGATTATACCGTATGTTGTCATGACCGACACACTTTATTCCAGAGCAAATGCTAGGGTCTATCTATAAAAATTTAAGTATGTAAAGCAATATATTTATAAGTTGTACTTAGACTATTATGTTACAAAAATAATCTTAATAATTATTTTATGATTAGTTCATGCATTTTCACTGTCTTTATTTAAACTAAAATATTTAAAAAGTCCTATATGTTTTAACTTACTTCTCCTGCCTTGGCGTATCCAAGTTTGCGACATTGATCATCTATTGTTAATAATTTACCAGGCAATATTCTTAACATTTGTTCATCACTTCTATGATCCGCTGGATTATTTAGAAGACATTTAGCCTGTTCTTTGCTAAAATAAATTTGGAATTTAATGTTTTTAAATAGATTTTAGAAAAATAAATAAAAAAAAATTAAAAAATTAATTAAAAAAAAATCTTTAAAAAAATCTTAATCGTTTTAATCTTTATCTTTTTAAAATAGTTCATCAGCAGTTTTCTATACTAACTGTTAAAAACTTTTTAGATTGTATTTCGTAAATTAAAGAATTTTTGTATGAGAACAGTTTTGTATAAACTAACTGATTTTGTCAATTCATTTTTACCTGAAAAATTGAGACATAATTTTTTTTGAGCAAGAAGAAAAATGGTATTGGTTTTTTGCATCGACCTTCTTGCTCATCAAGTAACCTTCATTTTCAGGACATGTTTCTGCTCCTGGTGAATTTAAGTTTCGATCCTTTAAATCACCATCATGGGGAGATCCAAATCTAATACAATTTTATTGAAGATTAATAATGCCTTTATACATGATTATTAATAAATAGGTTTGAGACAATACTTACAAATGACCTAATTCATGTGCAGCAATGTTTATTCCAGAAAATTTTGTATCATCCAGCATAATCGCGGTAGAGTCTATTTGTTGAGTATCAGTTCTTTTTAAACATGCACCTCCTACTGTTGCATAACCTGAAAAATTATTTTTTTAGTAGTTCTTAAGTAATTTTCTTGTAAAAAAGGGCTTATTTAAGAAAATGTCAAACCTGCATCTCCCGCAGTGAATTCTGGATTAAAACCCATTAAAACAGCAATGTCGTAGTCTGTTCCCATTTTGAATTGATGTTCATTGTACATAAACTGTGAGAATAGGGTATGTACATTCGGTAGAATTTGAAACGGTCTGTTCACAACGGTTTGATTCTTGAATCAAAAATAAATGCACAATTTACGAGAGTGTAACATAATCATCTTTTTTGTAGCAACATACTGTTCTATATTTCTATTTGAGTTAATAATATCAGTATTACAATAGAAAATTACCCGACACAGAACGATTCCAGCAATGTTGAAACGAACAAAGGGTTTTTTCATAACTCTATAAGTTAGATCAGCACCATTAAAAAGAGTTAAAGTATAAGCAACGGTTTTCTCAATATCCATTTGGAGGTGTCTAAACATTAATATGTCAATTAATAATTTACAGGGAAATGTTAAATAAAATTTGAAAATTGCATTAAAAAAATTAAAACTTACTCATAAAGTGTTATATCTACAAATACTAAAATTTCTGGATACACTATGTCTGGTGTGTCTGAAAGTGAGTCTTCTGTTATCTCATTGGACTCTTCATTATCATCATCATCATAGAAAGAAGAAATATCTCTCTTATAAATAATGTGATAGTTGTCAATATTGTCGTGCTTAGATGCGTAATGTGGCTTAGCGTTGCGTCGTTTACGTACAAAATTACTTACTGGATGTATTACTAAGTTAGAATTAATAACACCATTCTAAAAAAATTATATTCAATTATTACTTTGTAGAAGTACAATATGTGATTTCTACAAAAAATTCCAAAGGAACACTTACAAATTCAGAAATTCCTCTTTTATTCACTGTATGAGATACTACAGACTTTGTTTTGTCGTCCTGATAGAAAGTTATATTCACTTTTTCCATAATCTACATAAAATGTTAATTATTAATAAGTAAATTACTTTATAGGTAAATTTAAAAAAGTCAAAAACAGTTAGTTATCAACTTACCCCTTCTTTTAGTGTGTACTTAAAGTTATCTCCAATTTTTTCAGCTTCCCAAACTCTTGTATCTTTACCAGCAAAATAGCCTTTTGCGCATTGTAAAACAAATTCTTTTTCTGTGCCATTAAGGTTTACCTTAATTGACAATTCATTAATACTTCTTTTTTTAATTACATGTTCAACCGAAATCACTTTATAATCAGATGTTTGGAGCCGTTCCCGAATATCATTGTGAATCCAGTTTTTATGGTTCTAAACAAATATTTTATATTTTAGTTGCATTAGCAAATTAATTAAATTCAATCTTAAATAGAAGAATTTACCTCTATGGAATATGAGAGTGGTGTAAGAAGAGCGTATAGCAATATATAGACGTACTTCATTTTTAGTTCCTGTAATTATTTTAAATTCTTTGAGAAATTCATGCCTATGTAATAAATAAATAATAACTATTTGTTTAAAAAATGTTTTATTTTTTATTATTTATTATTATATGTTATTATTTCATTCAAATTTAAAATTTAAATCCATTATTTAAGAGTTTATTTATTTAATCTATAAAATAGAAAATATGAATATGTAAAAAACTTACCGTAATACAGAAAGAATTATTTTTCTTTCTAAAGTTCTAAATTTTAAAACTAATATATTAAGGTTACAATATATATATTCTGTATGTTTATCCTATATCTTTCTAATGCAAATTTATATGTCTAGTTAAATAAAACGAAACATTTATAGATATTGCATACATTTGAGATAAATACGGCAATTTATTTTACGTCAGGTTAATAAACAAATTTAGCTAATATTAATTTTATATATGAATATATTTAAATAAAATTAATTTTCATTTTAGTCTGCAACACCTTATTTTAATAGATCAAGAATTTTCCATTTTATAAAAATTGAAGTCAATCAAAAATGTTATTTGACTTTTGTACAGTTAATTTTGGACTGCAAAAAATTAAACATATGTAGATTAATTAATTTTTAAAATCCGAAATTTTTTAATTAAACAAAAACATTTAAACAATGATTTAAATATGTATAATAACTCCAACGTTTCGAAATCTGAATGATTGTCTTTTCAGGAATTCAGAAACTAATATGTCATTGCATATAAGAATAATAAATAAATAACAGTTCACAATAAAATTTAACAGTTAAAAATAGAATAATTTGACAAATTAAGTTAATTATAAAAACATAGTGCAAGCTTCATAGTCATTAATTCTACATACTTTTGGAACATTTTAAAGAAACAAACTGTATTCCTTACATCACATTAAATAAATTATTTTCGATAATTTCAAGGTTTTATTCAATTCTTATCGGATAAACAATTTTTATTTGAACAACATTTCTATTCGTTTCATTATTTATAAGTCTTTAATAAATTTTTTTATCATTAAAAATCTGTTAGCAAAAACTTCTATTTTATTTATCATATTGTTTATAACATTTTTCAGTCTCAGTACATAATATTTAACATAGAAATATAGATTACAAGATTTGACACTTAATACCAAAATTGTTTTTGCAACATTCAAATGATTGATAAAACCAATTTATAATTATTTATTTAGAAAACCTCACTTAATATTGTTTCATAAATATTTTAGTCTAATTTAAGAAATAAATGTTATATTTGCATTTTTTGCAAAGGGTAAATAAATTTATGGCAATTTTCTTAGTAAACCCAACCTTTATATCTTTACCAGCAAATAGACTTACTTATAAGACGTGTAGTTGCATGTGTACTTCATACATCAAAATCTTGTGATTAATTAAAATATGGAAATCCAAGTTTTATTAAAATATTTATATGATAAGTTTATTTAATATCACAATGTGTTTTACAGTAGATAAATTATTAAATATTTAGTATATATAAAGTAATAAATAATAATTCGAAAATACGTTTATAGAGAACTTCTTATATATACTATATAATATTTTTGAATGGTATTAATAGCTCTATTTGAATACACTTTGGCACGTTCCCTGGTGACAAATCTGAAAAACATTTTCTATTAAAATATTTAAGAATAAACATTACATTTTAAGAAAATATAAAATGCAAACTTAACTCCATTATTGCTGCAAGGAAATCCGTTAGGTGAAAATTTTTGGTTCATTATAAAAGATCTTGAATAGAAGAATTAATCTTTTCCAAGAATTTACGACTTTGACATTACTAAAAAAAACTTACCTCTATTGAATACAAGTACGGAGCAAAGAGTGCGTAAAGTATTATACAGATGTACATCATATTTAATTGTTGTAATTAATAAAAAATTTTTAGAGAAAATTCGAAGAATAATTACGAATTTTGAACTACTCTTTAACAGAAAGGTTTGTTCCTAAATTTATCAAATTTATAGGCTAGTATTTTGAGTTTTTAAAATATATATATTATATATCTATTCTAATGCTAATTCTCAGGTATGTAGTTCAATTTTCTAGATTAAATAAACACAGCATGAAAAACTAATTTTTTAAAAATTCACGTAACACTTAAAATAAACAAATGAAACTCTTTTGTATATTAAATAAATAATCTTCTATAATTTCAAGGTTTTATTCAATTTTTATCTAGTGATGAATGTAACAATAAATAGACTAACTTGGTGTGCAAAATAAATCATTTTTTATTATTCTAAGGTTTTATTTGATATTTATCTGGTGACGTTCTAAATCTGTAAAACTCTGCGTTAGTAAAAAAACAGACACTTTTCTTGAAATGTTTCTTCAAGTAACTTTATTAATATACTTAGAAATTGAATTACATATTTACAACACATCTGTAGTGGTTATAAAATCATCAAAAGTTGTCGTGTCATAAAAACTTGTCTGATTGACACATTCCCCATCTTGACAGTACTGAAAATTAGAAAACGTTGAATTAGAATTAATTTAATTATTTACTTAAAATTATCAAAAGTAGAACAAGCATGATTTTTTTAAATCATAGTACTAACGTACATGAAATCAATTATTAATATATATTTTTTAAAAATATTTTTAAAAAATATTTTTAAAAAAGAATAAAATGTTTAATAGTATGTAGAAGTAATTTAAATTATTCGTACTCCATTATTCTTGCATTGATATCCATCTTCGGCGATTATTTCAATATCATGAGAGTAATCATAATCATCGTCGTCGCTTAATATTTTATTTTCAAGTTTGCAAATGAGACTACATTCCTTATCAGTAAGCTAAAAGGAATACAGTATATAACAATATAAGAAATTGAAGGAGCTTTTTTAAAAATCAATCGTATAACAAAAATACACTTATAAATGTTCGAATACTAACCGAAAAAAATGTCAAATTTCCAGCCTTTTTACAGTGTTCATTCTCATTTTTAAAATATGAAGATATGAAGTCAGGTTTTTCCTGAAAATTATGATCAATTATATGTTAGATCTCAATAAAATTTCAAATATTTAAAAAGAAATTTAAAACATCAAGAAAATTGTAAGTTTAGATATAATACCATTAATATAAAATAACCATTAATAATACCCATGGTATTAATAAAACAATTTACCTCTAAAGTATTTGAGAGAGGTGCAAGAAATGCATAAAATAATATGCAGAAAAAAATCATTTTTTAATTTTTTTGCACTGTAAAAAACTTAGAGAGTTGACGATCACTGTAGTTGGGAGTAAAATTTGGAGAGTTAAAAATCAACTGCAAAACAATTTTTATGTTATCAAAAAAATAGTCACGACTCTCAAAAACTAAAATTTGAAATAAACTTATATTAATGCAATAGTTGATATTTATAATTCATTTATTTTTTCCAATACCAATATTTTATGCATTTATTGTCAAAAATGTTTTATGGAAAAGAAGAAAAAGTTTACAATTTTGTACGCATTTTGATATTTTTCATACTTATTATTTTTTTTCTACAATAATAAACTTTTTATATACTAATCGTGGAGATATTCGTCAGATAAAAAACTTCTTTTAGAAAAGAAATAACTTTTTACTACTGTCATTAAAGAGAGTAGTTACAATAAAATATTTAGAACAACTTTTGAGTTGAACTCTTTCTATCTAAAAATAAAAATGTTTAGAAATAATTTTGACAAAACCTTTATTTGCCAATTGAAACAAAGCTTCTAGATCAGTCACCAATTAAAATTAGTAATCATTTTTAATAATTCAGATTTAAAGAGTACAATCCATTGGATTATTACGAAAACAGTAGGCCTACTATTAACTGAAAAGAAAAATTAATTTTGATAATAATTAGTAGGCATTACTTCATGAAAATTCCTTTCAATTATGATCTGCAATATTTCTCATCTCACTTTTAATCCAAATAGAGCAACATTAGGTTAAAATATTGCTCAACATTTGTCTGTTTAAATTTTCTTGACAAAAAATTTTTATAACACATTTTTATATATTTATCTAACTTTCTGGATAATAAATATTTGATTTTCTGATTTCAGATACGCAGCTTCCTGAAAGTGATTGCTCTCGGTAGTGTCGTGTCGGTTGTGGAGTGATTAAATGTGCTTAGTTCCGGGTGTATTCAACTTTTCTTTTTTTAATACTGCGATCAAATATTTATCAGGTTTTTTTTCTTCATTCTTTTTTTTTTATTAATCCTATACGTATCCCGTAAGTTTTTAGAAATTAGATCCGGGAGTGTTTTAATTTTTTTGAAATCTTGATCAAAGTTTTTGTATCAAACTTTCCATTTATATTTATTAATATTTTTAAAGTTTCCTTAAATTTTCTTTCCATTTCATAAACAACACTAATAATGTTGCGTTTAAAACATAACGTTCGTTTATCGGATAAATGCCACAAATCATCAAAAAATCACAAATCATCACAAATCGAAAAATGTAAGTAAAAATGTAAATACAATGTTTTCTTAACTCTTTTGTTTTTTAACAATTTTACTTTAAACATTCAAAGCAAACCGGAGAATGTATTAAACGATATTCTTAATAAATAATAAGCTAACTGTAACAACAATCCATATAGTTGGTAACCTTGTAGAAACATTGCGGAAATGTAAGCAACATTGCATGGTAATATTACCAAAAACAGCGTATTTTTAGGTTTAGTGATAAAAATTGAAATATGCTTAGGCCAATGCAATTGACAAAATATTTAAAACAGTAAAACTTTTTCCATAGAAATATTTAATAAATATATTGTAAACTATTTTGTGTGCCAAAATAAATAAAACTCACAATTTTGTACTTGATTCTTTTTATAGTCAACTAGCGTCGTTGACTTTTTACAAAATTAAACTTTTTACATAATAATCGAGTTGTAGTATATCATTTGTCTGTTTTAGTTTGTTATAATAAAAATATTTAGTATGACTATCACTAAAAGAACTTCTTCAATACACGATATGTTAGATTCAAGGTAAAATAAGATAAAAAGGTCAAAAAATAAATTAATTTATGTTTTATTTTGTATTATATTTTACATCATAATAATTAAATAACATTAATTTTACTTAAAGGAATATTTAAATAAAAAAACTCTAAAATTATTCTTCTTATTCATTATTAATTACAAGGAGTGAATACTTTATTTTTTTCATTCTTGGCGATCTCCGGCAATTGAGAGACACCGTTAAGCATAGTGGACATAACCATTGACAAAGATGCCTTCATATTTTTCCAAAATGGGTTCTGTAACAAAAAATATTTTGAAAAATATTGTACATTTTCAAAAGTTTAACACAAATCATTCGTAACGTCACTGGCATATTATATTGCCTTAGGAATTATAGTGTCTATCTTCCTATACTTTATGCGATAGAAAATATCGAGAAAGTACAAATTTTAAATACTGGCTTTATATAAATTTACATTTTTTGTACACTGTAGACTACTGGCATGATACAGGGCTTAAAAATATAATTGACTTAAAATTTTAAAATTCAAATACATAAATATTTTAAGGAATGAGTAAATAAAGGATAATATTCAGTAAAATACTAACCTCTAAATCACTTAATGATTTAGCATTAATGCTTTCTTTATAGTCCAAATTCAAATGAAATTCCCTCGACAAAACAGGAATATCGTTCGGTCCTAAAGTGTTTTTTGGATTATAATTTGAAGACAGTTTATTTTTATCAAGCGTGGAAGTACTTTTGTGATTGGATACACATTGTCCACCTAAACAGAACTAAAAGAAAAAGAAATAATTAAAATTTGAAATAATTGGATACAATCAACATTAGTGATAGAAATAAATGCCTTAAATAGTACCTATTAAAAAAAAGTAAATGTTTCATCCTAAAAGACAATTAAAGTTACAATAATATTTAAGTAATTAAATTATTTCTTACTCCATTCGTGCACTTATAGCCATCTTGAGCTGTTATCTCTTTGTATGGTATGTTTCTTAAAAAGTCAGTAGCTGCCTCATCGAAAGAAACTTCGAAATCCTCGTCGTCAGAATTGGAACTATCATTATTGCAAGCTATTACACATTGCTTTTTAATGTCCTGAAATAATATTAAAATATTTTAATAAATATATTAAGGCATAATAAATCAAATGCAATAAAATTAATATTTGTTTACTAACAACATAAAAGCTCTTGTATCCAGCTTCAACGCATTGTTCCTGCTCTGATTTAAATTTACCAGGCATTGAGTTGGCATTGATTTTAAGACTAATAGTACCATCTGGTTTAGATGCAACAGTTTCGTTAAAAGTAGAAAATCCATTGTAATTTGTTGTATCCACTGAAGGAGTAGTTACATCTTCAGAAGATGGACTAGAAGTATTTAGATCATTAAAATTTGTGACGTTCTTTCCTCCTGTTGTATCATCGATATTGTTTATTGATTTATGACTTGTAAGATTGACTGAAGGTGCAACTGTAACATTATCTGATTGAGTAAACGTTGGAGAAGTTGTAGTTCTGTCAGTCAAAGTTGTGCCCATTTCAGAAACATCATTCAAAGGTTCCTTTGTATTATGGGATGTTGTTTCGACTGAAGGAGCAGTTACTCCTGTAGAAGATACAGAAGACAATGAAATATTATTTACATTTGTAATGTTATTTTGCACTGTTGTACTATCAAAACGGTTTATCGACTCATGAGATGGTATTTCAACTGAGGGAATAGTTGTATCATTAGAAGATGTAGTAAGCAAAGTAGAAATTGTAGTAGTAGTACTGTCAGACAAAGTTGCATGGATTTCAGAAATATTATTTAGATTGCCTACTGTATCATGAGACGTTCTTTCGACTGTAGGAACAGTTACATTTTCAGATAATTCAGTAGACATTGTTAGATCATTTAAATTTGTGACATTTCCTAAAATTGTATCATCCGTATTGTTTATTGATTCATGAGTTGTAACTTCGACGGAAGGTGCTATTGTGCCATTCGAAACATCAGTAATTAACGTGGAAGACGCTGTTTCGACTGAGGGAACAGTTACTTCTTCAGAAGATTTAGTAGACATTGTTAGGTCATTTAAATTTGTGACATTATTTCCCAATATCGTATCATCCGTATTGTTTATTGATTCATGAGTTGTAATTTCGACGGTAGGTGCCATTGTGACATTAGTAGGGTCAGTAAGTAATGTTGAAGGAGTTGTACTGTCACTTATACTTTTGTTGATATTATTAGTATCATTTAAATTTACTATCGTAACCTGAGATGTAGTTTCTATTGGGAGAGTAGTTAGGTCTTCAGATGATGCATTTCTCGATTTTAAATCCCTTAAATTTGTAACATTATTTCGTACTGTTTCATTGTCGAAACTGTTTATTGTCTCATCAGACGTTATTTCTACTGAGGGGATAGTTGTCTCATTAGATGATGCATTAAGCAAAGAAGAAGTTGTACTACTGTCAGCCAAAGTTGTGTCAATTTCAGAAGTATTATTTGGATTTGCTACTGTATCGTGAGATGTTGTTTCGACTGAGGAAACAGCTACTTCTTCAGAAGAAGATGTTCGATCCGTTACATTTGTATCATTAATTTGTGCTGTTGTATCATCCTTATTGTTTATCGCCTCATGAGACTTTATTTCATCTGAAGTATCATTAAAAGATGTAGTAAGCAAAGTAGAAATTGTAGTTGTAATGTCAGTCAAAGTTGTGTCGCTTTCAGAAGTATCATTTAAAGCTTCCTGCCCAATGTGAGACGTTGTTTCGTCAGAGGGAACAATTACTTCATCAGAAGATACTGTGAAAGGTGTAAGATCATTTACTTTTGTAACGTTATTTCGTAATGTATCATCCGTTTTGTTTATTGCCTCAGGAAAGGTTTTTTCAACTGAGGGGATATTTGTGTCATTAGATGATGAATTAAGAAAAGAAGAAGTTGTAGTACTGTCAGCCAAAGTTGTGTCGACTTCAGAAGTATTATTTAGATTTGCTATTGTATCGAGAGATGATGTTTCGACTGAGGGAACAGTTACTTCTTCAGAAGAAGATGTTCGGTCGATTACATTTTTATCATTAATTTGTCCTGTTAGATCATCCTTATTGTTTATCGCCTCATGAGATGTTATTCTAACTGAAGTATCATTAGAAGATTTAGTAAGCAAAGTAGAAATTGTAATTGTATTGTCAGTCAAACTTGTGTCGCTTTCAGAAGTATCATTTAAAGCTTCCTTGCCAATGTGAGACGTTGTTTTGTCTAAGGGAACAGTTACTTCTTCAGAAGATACTGTGAAAGGTGTTAGATCATTTACTTTTGTAACGTTATTTCGTAATGTATCATCCGTATTGCTTATTGCCTCAGGAAAGGTTTTTTCAACAGAGGGTATAATTGTATCATTGGAAGATGCAGTATGCAATGTAGAAATTGTAGTTGTAGTACTGTCAGTCAATGTTGTGTCGATTTCAGAAGTATTATTTAGATTTGCTATTGTATCGAGAGATGATGTTTCGACAGAGGGAACAGTTACTTCTTCAGAAGAAGATGTACGATCCGTTACATTTGTATCATTAATTTGTACTGTTGGATAATCCTTATTGTTTATTGCCTCATGAACCGTTATTCCAACAGAAGTATCATTAGAAGATGTAGTAAGCAAAGTAGAAATTGTAGTTGTATTGTCAGTCAAACTTGTGTCGCTTTCAGAAGTATCATTTAAAGCTTCTTTTCCAATGTGAGACGTTGTTTCGTCTGAGGGAAAATTTACTCCTTCAGAAGATACAGTAGACAATGTAAGATTATTTACATTTGTAATGTTAGTTTGTACTGTTATACTATCTAAACTGTTTATCGACTCATGGGATGGTATTTCAACTGAGGGAATAGTTGTATCATTAGAAGATACAGTATGCAAAGTAGAAATTGTAGTTGTAGTACTGTCAGCCAAAGTTGTGTCGATTTCAGAAGTGTCATTTAAATTTGCTATCGTAACATGAGATGTTGTTTCGACTGAGGGAGCAGTTACTTCATCAGATGATACAGTTGACGATGTAAGATTATTTACATTTGTAATGTTATTTTTTACTGTTGTACTATCCAAACTGTTTATCGGCTCATGAGATGGTATTTCAACTGAAGGAATAGTTGTATCATTGGAAGATGCAGTTTGCAATGTAGAAATTGTAGTTGTAGTACTTTCAGGTAACGCTGTGTCTACTTCAGAAGTATAATTCTCATTGCCTACTGCATCGTGAGACGTTTTTTCGACCGAGGAAACAGTTACTTCTTCAGAAGATACACTATGTAATGTAAGATCATCTAAATTCGTAACGTTGTATCCAACTAGTGTATCATCCGTATTGTTTATTGATTTATGAGTTGTAACTTCGACGGAAGGTGCCATTGTGACATTGGTAGGGTCAGTAAGTAATGTTGAAGGAGTTGTACTGTCATTTATACTTTTGTTGATATTATTAGTATCATTTAAATTTACTATCGTAACCTGAGATGTAGTTTCTATTGGGAGAGTAGTTAGGTCTTCAGATGATGCATTTCTCGATTTTAAATCACTTAAATTTGTAACATTATTTCGTACAGTTTCATTGTCGAAACTGTTTATTGTCTCATCAGACGTTATTTCTACTGAGGGGATAGTTGTCTCATTAGATGATGCATTAAGCAAAGAGGAAGTTGTACTACTGTCAGCCAAAGTTGTGTCAATTTCAGAAGTATTATTTAGATTTGCTACTGCATCGTGAGATGTTGTTTCAACTGAGGAAACAGTTACTTCTTCAGAAGATACAGTAGACAATGTAAGATTATTTACATTTGTAATGTTATTTTGTACTGTTGTACTATCCAAACTGTTTATCGACTTATGAGATGGTATTTCAACTGAGGGAATAGTTGTATCATTAGAAGATGTAGTAAGCAAAGTAGAAATTGTAGTTGTAGTACTGTTAGCCAAAGTTGTGTCGATTTCAGAAGTATCATTTAGATTTACTATTGTATCGTGAGATGTTGTTTCGACTGAGGGAGTAGTTACATCTTTCGAAGTTTCAGTAGTAGTTGTAATATCATTTATATTTTGTGGAAATAATATACTAGCATCTGAATCAGGTTTGCTTTTGTCAAATGTTAATGTTACACACTCCCCTCTTATGCAGAACTAAAATTCAAAACCATCATGTGATTAAAATTTATTACATTACACTTCTTGGTTGTTAAAATTATTAATGTCATTTATAGAGTTCTTACTTTATCGGTACCACATGGAGTTCCTTCGAGTGCTGCTACAAAAATTGTAGCTTTTTCTCCTGGATGTTCATTAATGTCTACTAAACATGTTATATTGGTACAAATACTAGGATTTACCTGAAAGTGGATAATGATTTAGACGGGTATATAATGTTTTAATTTTAATAACGCAGAGTTTACAACAAATATAAAATATATTATAATCTGGTAGGATGTCATAATAAAAATTTAAAAATCAAGTAATTAATATTAGACTTTTGCATTCTAATGTGCAACTATTTCTTTTATATCCAAGTCAAGTGTAGAAATTAATTTCTTGTCAATACTTACTTCATAAGCTTTAGCGTATCCTCTTTTTTGGCATTGTTGATCTAATGTCATGTGTTTCCCAGGCAATATTCTTAATACTTGTTTATCATTTCTTTTGTGTTTTGGATTATTACGGAAACAGAGAGCACTTCTTTGACTGAGAAAAAATACAAACATGTTACTTTATTGTTACTCCTTCGGAATTGCTTTGCAGAAATTTTTATAGAATTAGTATTTGCAATATTATTAATCAGAGCGTCAATAAAAAATTACTGAAGAATGTCACATCAATTTTAGAGAAATCATATTCTCTATTTATTTAATTATTATTTTCATTGTGAAAAAGAAGAGTTAATTTAAACTCGATATACCTTAAGAAGTAGCTCATAATTTGTTCGGTACAGGTGGAAAAATAAAATTGTTTTTTATCGAAACTTTTCTGACTCATCATGTAACCATCTTCAAAAGAACAATCTGTTGCCCCTGGAAAACCTAATAAAGTTTTAGGCGAAGTGTCACCATCATGAGGTGCTCCAAATCTAATGGATTAAAAATGTAAAGTACATTATTATTATTATTATTGTCGAAAAAACGCAAAAATTTTGTCACATGTGATGTATTAATTTTTTAAATGATAAATATTAATCTTTTATCTTAAAGATACTTACAAATGGCCTAATGTATGTGCAGCTGTTTGAATTCCAGAGAATTTAGTATTGTCAAAAATTATAGCAGTAGATTCTATTAACTTATTTAAATTATTTCTTTTACAACCACCTGCACTAAATGTCAAACCTAAAAACCATTTAGTGTTTTTAGCAAAAATTAATAATTTCATTCTAAATAAATCAAACGATTGAGAAAAATGTCAAACCATTTTCGGCTTCCTTAAAATCTGGCTCTGTACCCATCAAAACAGCAATATCGTAATCTTTTCTGAAGACAAATTGGTCTTCATTGTACATAAATTTACCAAACTTTTGTAATGTGTCATGTGTTACAAGCTGATTAATTGGTACAACATGATCCTTAAATTTTAAAAAGATATATTTATTGCAAATGATATACTTTATCATTATAGTATAAAGATTTAAACATATGATTAACATGAATTGTCCGTTATTATTTTTTTGACAAGAAAATTTTTTAAAAATTGTAAAAGTAATTACCCGGCATAAAACAATTCCAGCAATGTTTAAACGAACAAAAGGTTTTTTCATATCCCTAAAGCTAAGATCTGCTCCATTCCAGAGAGTTAGAATATAAGCAACAGTTTTGACATAATCGTACTCGAAGTGTCTAGAATAAGTAATTGTTGATTATTTGCAATCAAACGTTGATTTAATTTTTATTAATAATTTAAAAAATAGTCAAGACTTACCCCAGAAGAGTTTTATCTACATATACTAAAATTTCTGGATAAACCATAACAGGTGGTTTTATGCTATTAGATTTTTGCACAGAACTGCGATTATTTTTACTAACATCAGTTGCTGCTCTCTTGTAAATTCGGTGATTACTGTTTTCATCCTCATAAAAAGAGGAATCTACTTTCTCCATAATCTATAAGAAATAATAATTGTTTATCATTAGAACCAAGTTTGCAGGCGTTAAGAGTAGAAATTTTATTTTATTAATGTAAAATACGTGAATTATATTTTTAGTTCTGCTTTTACTTAGATTTAAAAAATCGAAATAAAATAAATAAATTATAATTATATTATTATGTTATAATATATTTAATAAATTATTATATTATAAATATATTTAACTTACTCCTTTTTCCAGAGTGTATATTAATTTATTTCCCTCTTTTTTAGCTGTCCAAACTTTTGTATCTTTACCAGAAAAATATCCATTTGTACTTTGTAGAAAAAACTGTCTATCTTTGCCATTAAGTTTTACGTTTATTGATAGTTTATTAAAAGGTTTGTCGTTTGTAATTGAATGATTTACAGAAACCGTTTCATTATTAGGGGCTGAAAACAATTTTTAAAGTATTTCAATATCTGGATTTGCTTTTTTATAATTAATTCTATTAAAATAATAATTTACCTTCTCTTAGTGGTCTAGATAATCGTTCATCGCTCTTAATATCAGTCAAATTTTGAAAAGTATAAGTAAATTGTGCCAAGAGAGCATATAGTAATATACAAATGTAAGTCATTGTATAATTAAAAGTAATAACGTTACTGCATATAAAATTATTATTTTAAATATATATTTTACATTCAATTATGATTTTCTAGAAATGTTTCAAGAGAAATAAATTAAAAAAATTTAGTGCTACCGAAATGAGAACATCAATTGTTTTATAGAATAACTTAATTCTATCACCAAAAATAAAAGGTCTGTATTTATATGTAATTTTCGTTTATCTAATTCTATTTTTTATTCTAATTTGCATACATATTGAAATAAAGTAAAGTTAAGTTTCGCCATACATCATTGAAGGCCAACATAATTTTAACGCTTGATTAATTTTTAATAATTGAGGGGCTGGATGCTATAATAAAATAAGCGCAATACTAAGTGAATGAAGCGTATCCACTTATAGCTCCCATTCCCTTAATTTTATTTGATCTATATTCTTTTTGTTGATTTAGATTTATAAGATAAGTTTTTAGAATTTACTTTCTTATTGTGACGTATAACAAATATTGCGGAGTTTTTATTTAAACGTAACTTTAATTTAAATACAAGTGCGTTCAAAAATGGAAAAAATTTATTAATATTTCTATTAATTATTTAGGAGATTTTCATAAGAATTTTCCATAATCGATTTTAATGGTACATTTTTTTGGGATAATAAGAATATGGATTTTTCAAAGTAATTTCACTGAAAAAATTTTTGTCTCCTTTAGGAAAACCCATGGGAATTATTACACGTATTAATTTAAGTTGTCCGCTTTCAAATGGTCTTAAAACTTAAAGGAATATTTGAATAAAAAAACGCTAGAATTATTTCTTTTATTTATTATTAATTACAAGTAGAGAATAATTTATTTTTTCCCTTCTCGACAATTTTCTGCATTTGAGAGACACCGTTAAGTACAGTGGACATGACCATTGACAAAGACGCTTTCATATTTTTCAAAAATGGGTTCTGTAACAAAAAAGTATTTTGAAAAATATTGTAAATTTTCAAAAGTTTGACACAAATCATCCGTAACGTCACTAGTATATTATAGTGCCTTAGGAATACTTTCTATACTTTATGCAATAGAAAATATCGAGAAAGTACAAATTTTAATACTGGCTTTATATAAATTTACATTTTTTGTACACTGTAAATTACAGGCATGATATAGGGCTTAAAAATATAGTTGACTTAAAATTTTATAATTGAAATACATAAATATTTTAAGGAAAAATGTTATGAGTAAATAAAAGATAATATTCAGTAAAATACTAACCTCTAAACCACTTAATGATTTAGCATTAATGCTTTCTTTATAGTCCAAATTCAAATGAAATTCCGACGACAAAACAGGAATATCGTTCGGTCCTAAAGTATTTTTTGGATTATAATTTGTAGACAGTTTATTTTTATCAAGCGTGGAAGTACTTTTGTGATTGGATACACATTGTCCACCTAAACAGAACTAAAAGGAAAAGAAATAATTAAAATTTGAAATAATTGGATACAATCAACATTAATGAAAGAAATAAATGTCTTAAATAGTACCTATTTAAAAAAAAGTAAATTTTTCATCCTAAAAGACAATTAAAGTTACAATAATATTAAGGCAATTAAATTATTTATTACTTACTCCATTCGTGCACTTATAGCCATCTTGAGCTGTTATCTCTTTGTATGGTATGTTTCTTAAAAAGTCAGCAGCTGCCTCATGGAAGGAAACTTCGAAATCCTCGTCGTCAGAATTGGAACTATCATTATTGCAAGCTATTACACATTGCTTTTTAATGTCCTGAAATAATATCAAAATATTTTAATAAATATATTAAGGCATGATAAATCTATTGCAATCAAATTAATATTTGCATACTAACAACATAAAAGCTCTTGTATCCAGCTTCCACGCATTGTTCCTGCTCTGATTTAAATTTACCAGGCATTGAGTTGGCATTGATTTTAAGACTAATGGTACCATCTGGAGTTGATGCAACAGTTCCGTTAAAAGTAGAAAATCCATTGTAATTTGTTGTATCCACTGAGGGAGTAGTTACATCTTCAGAAGATGGACTAGAAGTATTTAGATCATTAAAATTTGTGACGTTCTTTCCTCCTGTTGTATCATCGATATTGTTTATTGATTTATGGCTTGTAAGATTGACTAAAGGAGCAACTGTAACATTATCTGATTGAGTAAACGTTGGAGAAGTTGTAGTGCTGCCAGTCAAAGTTGTGCCCATTTCAGAAACATCATTCAAAGGTTCCTTTGTATTATGGGATGTTGTTTCGACTGAAGGAGCAGTTACTCCTGTAGAAGATACAGTAGACAATGTAATATTATTTACATTTGTAATGTTATTTTGTACTGTTGTACTATCCAAACGGTTTATCGACTCATGAGATGGTATTTCAACTGAGGGAATAGTTGTATCATTAGAAGATGTAGTAAGCAAAGTAGAAATTGTAGTTGTAGTACTGTCAGACAAAGTTGTATGGATTTCAGAAATATTATTTAGATTGCCTACTGTATCATGAGAAGTTCTTTCGACTGTAGGAACAGTTACATTTTCAGATAATTCAGTAGACATTGTTAGATCATTTAAATTTGTGACATTTCCTAAAATTGTATCATCCGTATTGTTTATTGATTCATGAGTTGTAACTTCGACGGAAGGTGCTATTGTGCCATTCGAAAGATCAGTAATTAACGTGAAAGACGCTGTTTCGACTGAGAGAACAGTTACTTCTTCAGAGGATTTAGTAGACATTTTTAGGTCATTTAAATTTGTGACATTATTTCCCAATATCGTATCATCCGTATTGTTTATTGATTCATGAGTTGTAATTTCGACGGTAGGTGCCATTGTGCCATTTGTAGAGTCAGTAAGTAATGTTGAAGGGGTTGTACTGTCACTAATACTTTTGTTGATATTATTAGTATCATTTAAATTTACTATCGTAACCTGAGACGTAGTTTCTATTTTAGGAGTAGTTAGATCAGATGATGCAGTTATCGATTTTAAATCACTTAAATTTGTAACATTATTTCGTACTGTTTCATTGTCGAAACTGTTTATTGTCTCATCAGACGTTATTTCTACTGAGGGGATAGTTGTATCATTAGAAGTTGCAGTAAGAATAGTGGACATTGTAGTTGCACTGTCATAAAATGTTGTGTCGACATCAGAAGTATCATTCCAATCTGCCATCAGTTTATCCCAAGCAAGTTGTACATGGTCTATTTCTGTTTTTGGTTTCTTGAAAACCAAGCCTTTGAAATCTTCAACACATTCTCCGTTCAAACAGTACTGTAAAATTAAAAGCAAATAAAAAATAACTTTCTAAATCCAAAGTATTGAAAGGTGTACAAAAAGTAATGTTTAGTTATTGCTTACTCTTTCATTACGTTCGCATATGGTTCCATCTAGTGCCTTAAAAGATTTATACACTGTGTTTTCTTGATGATTCAAATGTTCACAAAATAAGGTACAATTGTCAATAGTAGACTGCAATTAAAAGATAAAAAATAAAATGTATTGGCATGACTATTTTGAATTTTATAATAAATTTGCGCAACAAACACTGATAATGTGTTCCACTCCTTCTTCATTGCACTGTTCGTCAGCAGTTTTATTGAAACCGGACAATAATTGATTTGTTGGAAATAGAATTTTAGCATTAGCATGCTTCTGCTTTTTGTCAAATGTCAACTTCACACACTCCCCTCTCATGCAGAACTAAAATTTCAAAAGCAGGAAATTATTAAAATCTTTTACATGAGGCCTGTATTGTTATTAAACATAGTAATGGCATTTATAAGGCTCTTACTTTATCAGCACCACACGGAGTTCCTTCGAGTGCTGCTACAAAAACAGTTGCTTTCTCTCTTGGGAATTTTTTAATGTCCACTAAACAGGTTATATTGGAGCAAATACTTGGATTTACCTAAAATTAGATGAAGTTTCAATCAGGACTATGATTTTTAAATTTTAACAAATCAAATTCTGAAGCAGAAATAAATACCTACTTCGTACGCTTTGGCGTATTCTCTTTCTTGACATTGCTGATCTAATGTCATGTATTTACCAGGCAATATTCTTAATATTTGTTTATCACTTCTATTAGTTTCTGGATTATTAAGGAAACATTCAGCCTGCTTTTGCCTGAAGAAAACGTTATTTTATTACTACTTCTTCTGAATGTACTTTGTAAAATTTTTTTGTGTAATTAAGGATTTCCAATATTATCAATTAGGGCGTCAATAAAAAATTGCAGAAAAGTATTAATCGAGTTTCAGGGAAAATTATAGAAAGTATTTATCATACATTAACTTCACTACGAAAACGTAAATAGTAATTTGGACTCGATATACCTGAAGAAGTAGCTCATAATTTTTTTGGTACATGTAGAAAAGTAAAACTGTTTCTTATCAAAACTGTTATGACTCATTAGGTAACCATCATCAAAAGAACAATCTTCTGCTCCTGGTGCACCCGCTAAAGTTGAAACTGATTTATTACCGTCATGAGGAGCTCCAAATCTAATAAATTAAAATTGGAAAGAATATTATAATTAAAATTGAAATGATTAATGATTAACGATTAATTAATATTAATGATAATATTAATTGATAATTATTAATGATTATAATTATTTTAGAAACAAAACGCAAACTTTACGTTATACATGAGATTTAATATTCTTTAAAATAATAAATATTTATCGTTTATGTTAAACATACTTACAAATGACCTAATTCATGTGCAGCAGTATCAATTCCAGAAAATTTAGTATTATCCAAAATAATCGCAGTAGATTCTATTAAATTATCATTTACATTATCCTTACAACCTCCTGCATCAAATGCTAAACCTAGAAAAATTTAATATTTTTTTAGTAGCAATTCGTGATTTCAATTTACAGACATCAAACAATTAATAAAAATATCTTACCAGTTTCGCCTTCATAAAAATGTGAATCTGCACCCATTAAAACAGCAATATCGTAATCCTTTTTCAATTTAAAAGCGTCTTCATTGTACATAAATTCACTAAACTTTATTAATGTGTCATAAGTTAAAAATTGCTTATTCGGTACAGTTTCATCCTTTAATTGTAAAAAAATATATTTATGTATTTAAAGTCATATATTTTATATTTTCGAGATTAAAATTAAAACATTTTTAAACGTGGAAAAATTCTTATAACTATAAAATTTTTAAATATTGTAAGAATAATTACCAAACATAAAACAATTCCAGCAATGTTTAAACGAACCGAAGGGTTTTTCATCTCCCTGAAATGAAGATCTGCTCCATTCCATAGAGTTAGGATATAAGCAACAGTTTTGACATAATCGTTACCGAAGTGTCTATAATATTTATTTAATTATTAATTAATTATTAATTATTAGCAAATTTTTAATCGAACATAAATTTAGTTTGTGTAAATAATTTAAAATACAGTTAAAACTTACCCTAGAAAAGTTTTATCTACATATACTAAGATTTCAGGAAAAACAGTTTTAGGAATTTTTGAAGTTACGTTGGTTTTCCTAGAAGAAACACGTTTTGCCCAAGATTGCGAAGCATTACGAATATTTCTGTGGATATCAGTAACAGCACGTTTATAAATTCTGTGATAATTTTTCTTACTTTGGTTCTCATGTTGGTAAAATTTTTCTGATCGAACATCACGAGGTTGACGAATAAAATTACTTATTGGAATTATAACCTTGTCGGTGTCAATAATACCATTCTAAAAAGTAATTTTAAGTATCAAAATAATGTTTCATTGTCATTCTACCGTTTATTTTTATACTAAGCTCATACAACCATTTTTCGAGGTGAGAAACTTTTGTATAATTTGGATGAAAAAATGTATACGCAATCTAGTGGAAATATTATGAACGTAAAAATATAATTATACTTACGAATTCTGAAACTCCATTTTCATTTACCGTATGTGATACTATAGAATTTGTTTTTTCATCCTCATAAAAAGAAGAATTAACTTTCTCCATTATCTACAAGGAATTATAATTGTTTATTTTTAGAACCAAGTTTGCAGCCGTTATTGATAGATTTTTTTTTATTAATGTCTAAAAATGTAAAAAAAATGTAAAATTTTTTCTGTAAATCATATTTTTTGTTCTGCTTTTATTTAGACTTAAGAAAGCTTGAAAAACTAAGGAAAATCTTTATAAAAATAATTATTTTACTTACTCCTTTTTCCAGAGTGTATATTAATTTATTTCCCTCTTTTTTAGCTGTCCATACTTTTGTATCTTTACCAGAAAAATATCCATTTGCACTTTGTAGAAAAATCTGTCTATCTTTGCCATTAAGTTTTACCTTTATTGATAGTTGCTTAATGGTTTTCTCGTGAATTGCATAATCAACAGAAACCACTTCATAATTAGGTGCTGAAAAAATAAATTTTTGTCGCGGTCTAATTATAGTCACGAATATAATTGGCAAAAATGTGTTCACAATTTTAAGCATTATGCATTTTTTCAAAATATTTCATTATATGAGTTTTTTTCAGTATAAGAAAATAGTAATGTACCTCTTCTTGCTGGTTCTGAGAATTGTTCCTTGCTCTTAAGATCAGTCAAATTTTGAGAGGTATATGTAAATTGTGCAAGGATTGCATAAAGAAATATACAAATATAATTCATTGTATAGTAAAAAATAATGTTATTGCAAATAAAAGTTGTGTCGAAAAAATACTGTTCGTACAATTTTTTTTTTTTAGAAATCTAGAAGGTAAAAATATGTAAAAAATATTAAAAGTAATAACGATGAGAACATCAAAGTGTTTTACAAAATAACTTAATTCTAACACTGAACGTAAAGAGTTCGTATTTATATGTAATTTTTGTTTAACTAGTTATATACTTCCGGTTTCTATTTGCATAAATATTTAAATAAATTGTAGCCAAGTTGAATAAAACATCGTTGAATAAAGTTATTGTATAATTTTTACGCTTGAATAATTTTTAATAATTTTATTTAGCCTTTTTTCTTTTTTGTTAATTTTGATTCACAATGTAAGTTTACGCTTACAATAATTTACAATAAAAAAGTAAATACTTAAGTATTTAATTATTTATTTTATTAAATACTTAAGTATTTACTTTTTTATTGTGACGTGTACTATTGAAAAAAGCACTAATAATAAATATACGTTTAAATAAACATTGCTTTATACACGTGTTTTAATTTTTAAAACACGTCGATTAATAATACTGAAATTATAAATCATTTGACAAATATGTGGTATTCAAACTAAAAAAATCTACAAAATATAAAAAACGTTTAATAAAAATTTCGATTTCAGAAATAAATTTTTTTTACGGTGATTACGAATGACACACTTCATGTGCAGCAGTAATAATTGATGACAATCTGGTATTATTATCAAAAAGAACGATTGCTGATTTTATTAATTTTTACTTATTGCATTTTTTGCACAAGCTCGTACTATTAGTTCTCTACCTAAAATTTAGACACAAATTAATTGAAATTATGTAATTTATTATTAAACTGACGTACAAATAAATATTTGGAAAATGTAAACAAAAAATTATGACGCGTTATTGATGTGAAGTCTTAATTAAATACAAGTGTTTTAAGAATTTACTTTTGATTGTGACGTATAAAATATAGTGTAATCTTTCTAGTTTAAGGAAAATTTAGTTTAAATACAAGCATTTTTTATTATCTTTACTGAAGGCACGATGATCTATATTTTTTTTAATACTTTTGACATGTGCCATTTTCAATTTTTGCATATAATCTTTCCACGCCACCTACAGAATTGATTTTAAATTAAATCAAAATCGCGTATTGGGCCGATTTTTTTAAAACTTCCTTTAGGACTTATAAGCTTTAGAATTCTTCTTTGTACACTTAGGTTTGAGAAAATTATGATAATAGAGGAGGAAAAATTTTTTAATATATATTTTTTGTAGATTTTTTAAAAATGTAGTTTCAACTGTTTTCAAAAACTTACAGTACCGGCCAAAATTGTCAGTCCACCCATTTTTAAAGGAATGGAAAAAATTTTTTATCGTAAAATTTATGAAAACTCAAATTTTTTTCTGATTTATATTTTAAAGGCGATAAAATTTTGAAAAGAATAAGACCTCACAGAAGTCATTTGGCAAATATTTTTTCAAGATATTCTTAAAAAACCGTCATTTTCAATGTTTTACAAAAAATTAAATAAGTTCTAAAATAATAAACGCTTTTTAATAGACTTAGGCTTATTTTAAAGGTCATGTTCTACGGAATAAGAATTACTTATAGTCATTAACCTGTAATTTTTATCTTGAACCAAAAAAATGTATAGTTCTTATGAATTTTATGTTAAAAATTTTTTCTTTCCTTTAAAAATAGGTGGACTGACAATTTCGGACGGTACTGTATCTACAACTGCAGATTGGGCTATTTTGAAGATGACGATAAATTTTAAAAGTATATATATTAGTAAAAATTTTATTCAGTAATCCAAAATAGAAAAAAATATTACATTAAGTTGCTAGATCTTATTCGAAAAATTAATTAAACAGTAATAAGATTGTAGGGCAGTTTACAAAATCGTTCAACATTTTAACCCTAAGAATGTGGTCTGTATTTAAAATATACACACAATATTATTATTTATTATTATTATTATTATTATTATTATTATTATTATACACAATATTATTTACAAAAGCATAAAGTACGTTTCAATGTTTGGTTGCATTTTCTAATCTGCAGTTTTTGCAACATTAGATATTGAACTCTTAGTTATTAGTTCATCTAAAGGAACTGTTACACCATCAGAGGAAGAAGCAGAAGAAGTTGTAGTACTCGAATGATTAAAACTTGCAACGTTTTCATGTAATGTTTGTACCATCTGAATTGTTAATTGCATCACGAGTTGTTGTTTCAACTAAGGGAATAAGTTCTGCCATCTGAGGAAGAAGTAGACAAAGTCGAAATGGTGCGGTAGTAAAGTTTGTAAAACTCGTAACACTATCAGATATGATTGTACCATCCGAAGTTGATAACTATTCATTCAAAGGAAGTACTTGATTCAGTAGAATTTGTCCTATGACAGAAAGATCAGTTAATTTCTTTCTTAACAACCAAGCCATCAGGGTCGTCTACACATTTTCCGATTCGGCAATACTGAAAAGTTGAAAATAAAATCCAAATTAAATTGCAAATTAATTTTTAGATATGTTTCAGATTAGTGTCTCAACTACGATGTCAGTCGCCATATTTCTTTTTAATCAAAGCAAAATAGTAATAAATTTTGGTCTTTGTGCAAACTGGCATATTATACAAAATAAGTCAAATTGATACTGAACATAAATTAAGATATGTATTTTAAATTTAAAAATTAAGTTACTATTGAAATTCTTACTCCGTTATCATCGTTACACAAAGTTCCATCCTGTGCTGTTCCGTAATGAACCCACATTTCTTCATCAGAGTTCAGAAATTTGCAGTAATATTTACAAACGTCAAAGAAGGACTAAAATAAAGATTGAAAAGATAATTGTTTGAACCCTATCTTTGCATTATTATCCAAATGACACCAAAATCTGTGGAAGAACCAAAAAAAAAAAATTCTAGAGGCAAAATGCGTCTCTGGATCGGACATAACATGACATATGATCCAATTTTAAGATATTATTATTATTATTATTATTTTTCGGGCTTTTAGACTTATTCTTAACTTTTAGGATACGTATACATTAAGATATTCTGGTGCCATTTGGAAATAAAGAATTTTCGAAAATATTAACATAAACCTACTGCTTGAATATTTGTTATTCCATCGTCTTTGCATTGTTCTTCAGCAGATTTATTAACAACAGACAATTGATAGAGTGGTGGAAATAACATTTTCGAATCCTTACTCCCATCTTTTTCGAATTCTACTTTTACGCATTCTCCCCTCAGGCAGAACTTAAATTAAAAACATTGTGTTTATTTAAAGTTTAAACAAAAGTTTTAAAATGCTTTAATTTTTACAAAAATTGGAATTTTTTAATTTCCTACTTTTCCCACATCACATGGAGTTCCTTCGAGTGCTGCTATGGAAATAGTAAATGAATCACTTTCCTTCATGCACTCTATAGTTGAACAAATGTTTGGAATTATCTGAAAGAAAATTAAAATAAAGTTCTTGAAAAATCTAGATGAGTAAAAGTAAAAGAGACTGCAAATAATAATAAATTGCAGCAGAATAAAAAAATGTTACGGTAAGAATAAAGATTTTCAATAGAGGAACAATAATTTAACTTGTTAGTGTAATTAAAAATCTACTTGTTTGTCTATGTCGTACTTCATCAGCTTTGAGGAATCCCCTTTTTTGACATTGTTCATCGATTGTCATATATTTACCAGGTAAAATTCTTAATATTTGTTTATCATTTCTAGTAACAGCTGGATTGTTGTAAAGACACTTGGCACTCTCTTGACTGAAATGAAGTTTGATTACATAACTCCAAGATTTGAAGAATTTATTAAAGTATTTTTAAAACATGTAAATAGTAATACTAATAATAGTAATAATAATGATAATAATAATAATAATAATAATAGTAATAATAATAATAATAATAATAATAATAATAATAATAATAATAATAATAATAATAAAAATAATAATAATAATAATAATAGTAATAATAATAATAATATTAATAATACCAATAATACAAACCTGAAGAAGGACGACATTAACATTTCTGAACACGATGAAAAGTAGAATTGGTACGAATCGAAACGTAAATGGCTCATCAGGTAACCTTCAGTAAAATCACATTCTTCCGAACCTTTTTCACCATCATGAGGAACTCTAAATCTAATTAAATCAAAAAGGAACTCATTTTAATTTACCAAATTTTATTTCTTTGAAAAATTTTTTCGACATTTTACTTACAAGTGAGCTAATTCATGAGCAGCAGTAAAAATTCCAGAAAATTTGGTATTATCCAAAAGAACCATTGCGGATTCTACTACTTTTCGTTCAATATTTTCTGAGCAAGCGCCTCCCATTAATGCTTCACCTTGAAAAATTATTTCTTTGTTAGTAATTTAGATGAATTTTAACTTAAATAAAGTAGGTATGGATTATGTGTCACTAATTTTAAAAAAAAACATTAATAACTGCTCTCTAAATTTCAGTTAGTAAAAATGTTGACTAATTGTTAATTAAATAGTCTTTAACGTCCGAGATACTTCATAAATAAGTCAAAAAATGAAAACGAAAACATTCGGACAAAGTAACAAATTTTATTTACTCCAACGTTTCGAAATCAAATCGATTTCCTCTTCAGGGAGTCTATTTAAAAAAAAAAATATACACAAAATTAAAAAATAATAAAACTATTTTAACAATAAATAAAAATAAATAAAGTACATATTCAAAAAATTATCTTACCAAAAAATAATAATTAAATAAACGAAGACTTAAAATTTAAACCCTGACGATGGAGTAGAGTCTGGAGTCAGAAAATTATAAAAATTGAATTAGAAAAAATCAAAAATAAAAATAGAAATACATACAAATTAGAAAAATTAGAAATAAAATAAGTAAATAATAAACTCAAAGAAGAAACAATAATCAATAAATAAATTTTGAAAAATCAATAAAAAAATTTTAATAAACAGAATAAGTAAAAAGAAATAAAAAATAAAATTAACATACCATAAATAAATAAATAATCCGTCTTAGGAACACATAAACAATAATAAATAAATAATAAATCACAATACAAAAAATAAAAATCACAAAATAAAATAAAATGTATTGCAAACTGCAAAGTGAAATTTAAAACTGAGCTCCAAACTCTAACGACACTTTACAATAAACATTAATTGAAGAGAGACGAACAAAAACAAATAAAAACAATAAGATGAATAAGAACAGAGAATGAAACACAATGAGTATTATCACGTTAATTACTTGAAATAAAATTTAGAATCATTTCGTAAGATTTATCAAAATTATCTAAATCGGTCATTTTATTTAAACTATTTTCTCCTTCTTTTTTCATGAAAAACATTTCTGACAGTAATCGTTTGTTAAGACTTGGTTCAATATCCAAAATATCAAAATCATCCCATTTTATAAAATGTGGAGAAGTGTCACTATTAGAATTTGTCAAATGGTTAGTAATGGCACTATGATATTTGTCATTTAAATTAGAATTACTCATATGTTCCTTTTTACGAATATGTAGCGGTCTTTTTGTCTGCCCTATATATGATTTACCGCAGTTACATTTGAATCTATAAACACAATTACATTTTTTACTTTATTTTTATTTATTGTTAAAATAGTTTTATTATTTTTTAATTTTATGTATATTTTTTTGAATAGACTCCCTGAAGAGGAAATCGATTTGATTTCGAAACGTTGGAGGAAATAAAATTTGTTACTTTGTCCGAATGTTTTCGTTTTCATTTTTTGACTTATTTTTGACTAATTGTTATTAGTGGCTGACTTTTTGCTCTTGAATTAGTAAATTTTACTAATAAATAGTAATATCTATTAATTTATTAGTAAAGTTTACTAATTTAAAAGCAAACAGTACTGACTTTTAGCTTTTCAATAAGTTTAATAATTCAAATTTTGTTTAATTTCTTAATGATTAGAACCACCAACGAACAAAATTATTATTTGCAAAAATATAAAAACTGAATTTTACTAATGTTAAAAATTCTAAATGACTTTTGATCTAAACCTTTTGAGCCCGATTGAAATTTCGGATCAGCTCCCATTAATACAGCAATATCGTAATCTTCTCTGAATTTAAATTGATCTTCATTGTACATAAATTGACCGAACGTGGACAATGATGAATTATCGATTACAAACGGATTCATTGACTTAATTTGATCCTTTAATGATGTAAAAAAATTAGTTTTATAGCCATCACAATGTGGTTTATCTTCAATTTTGAAGTTTTAATATTTTTTTTTATTTTTTAACGTAAATTAAATACCTGACATATAACAATTCCAACGATGCTCAAACGAACTGAAGGACTCTTTATATCCCTAAAATTTAGATCTGCTCCATTCCAAAGAGTTAGGGTATAAGCAACAGTTTTCACGATATCATTATCGAAGTATCTTAAAAACATGTTGTTTTTAAGATTTTTATAACAAGTAAATATCTTCATAATCATATATGTGACGTGCCGCGACAAAAGGGACCTTAGCTGCTTAGAATTTTAGGTTATGTTTAGAGTACTTTTAACTTCATTAAAAATTTATTATTGATTATTTAACATCAAAAGCAAATTTTTCTGAAAATATTGCACATAATAGTGAATTAAATATTAATAGTTTGTAAAGAAAATTGGTCATTTTTATTTATTTATACTTCTAATTCTAGTTCTGTCAAAAACAGCTAAGGTCCCTTTTGTCGCGGCACGTCACATATTTTTATATATATTATTCATATATTTTTCGTGAAATATTAAACGAACAATAGAAGATTAAAAATAAAATTGAAACTCACTCGAAAAGAGTTTTATCCACATATACCAATATTTCTGGATAAACTGTGTTTGGTTTTTGCAAATTTAAGTTTTCTGTGGTCGCATTATTATTTTGATGACGATTAGTTTCTTCTTTGACAGAATCTGAAGCACGTTTATAAATTATGTGGTAATTGCTGTCAATGTTTTCGTTTTCGTATTTGTGCAATTCTTCTGGTATTAGATCACGACGTTTATGAATAAAATTACTAACTGAAAGTATTACTTTGTCAGAATCAATGACGCCATTCTGAAATAAAAATTTATTTTTTGTTCAAAGTAAGAAATAAAGAGAATTTGTATTTTTACGAAGATTTAACTTATTCGTATTTAATTATATTAATTTAATCCTTCATCGTAGTTTCAAATTTTAAAACTGGACGTCACTTACGAATTCCGAAATTCCTCTTTTATTTACAGTATGCGATATTATGGACTTTGTTTTTTCATCTTGATAAAAAGTATTATTTACTTGATCCATAACCTATTGTGATAAATTTAGAGATTAAAGAACAATTCAAATTGCACCTGAAATAATATTTAAGTACATATATCACTGTCTCAATTAATTTTTAGAAAAATTTATTTCTATGTTTCAAGGCCTATTTCTATTAAGAATTTAAAAATAATTAAATTTTTTACAATTATTAATGTTTAGCTATTAGAAGCAATGTACTATATTTATATTACAATATATTGTAATATATTTTACATTAAAATATGAAAATAAATTTTATATTAAAATATGAAAAGAAATTTTATATTAAAATATGAAAATAAATGTTAAACGTACATCATTTTGCAAAGAGTAGACAAATTTATCATCCTTTTTCTTTGCTAGCCAAACTTTTGTATCTTTACCGGCAAAATAGCCTCTTGTGGATTGTAAAACAAATTCTCTGTCAGTGCCATTAATGTTTGCCTTAATTGAAAGTCTGTTAGTACTTCTTTTTTCAATTGAATGTTCAATAGAAATCAATTCATAATCAGACACTGATGCATGTAACAATTTCTGAATATCGTCTGTTAATTTTTGTTGGACCTGAAAAAAATTGTTGATTTATTTGCATTCATACTATTAAATATTATTATGTGACATGTTCCGAAAAAAATGCCTAAGTAGCAAAATATTTTAGTTTGTGTTTACTATGTCACATTCTTATACCATACGACTTAAATAAATAGAAAGAATGCTTTTGTTAAGTTTAAAGGGACTTTGCTTCCAAATTTGAAGATCCGCTAACAATGACGCGTGCGTCAAACTGTATCAACTGATAAGATCTTTTTTTCAACACATAGTAAGAAATTATGAATGAAATTGTCTAGTACAGTTTTTCCTTGAATTTAATATTATTTTTTTTTTTATTAAAAATTTGTCACTTTCTAAGGAAATTAAAAGAATTTGCGCCAATAATTATTCGGTAATTCAGATTTTTATTATTTCTGTTTTATTCACGACTAGATTATAGATAATTTTATACCTTTCGTTCGTAGGATAATTATAAACTATTAACTCATAAATGAAATAATGAAAAATGAAATGAAAATGAAATAGATAAAAACTATTAAATAATAAATGTACATTTTTCAACCATTTGCTTTAAAATGTTTTTTCAAATTTTTTTTGCTACAAACTGAACTGATATTTGTGAAACTTTTCATAAAGATCGCCACGAGGTATTAAAAAGACGAGAAAAAATTGTAGTTTTCCTTAATTTCAAACAATAATTTGAAAGAAGAATATTTACCCCAAATGTCTGTGAAATTCTCGTAGTGAATACGTAAATTAATAAACAGATGTAAATCATTGTTTAATTTAAAATTATATACTATTAAAAACTGTCTTCATTAATTTATGACAATTTTTTGTTAAACTACCTTCAAAAATACTTATTGAGTATTGTCCAAACCATAAAGATAACAAACCTCTGGAAATAAAATTTTTTATTATTATTAATTGAAAAAAAATTGTTTTTTGTATTTTTTAAATTAATTTTCTCTTTATAGAAATTTTTAATTATAATACTTATCAAATTATAATACTTATCAATATATTCCCCGCACGAAAACGAATTTTATTATTAACAAATTATTAAAATATTGGTTTTTTGCAGAACATAAGTTTTTTGCTTTGAAAATATAAATTCTTTGTTTTTAAAAAAAATCTATTTGTTTAGTATAATAAATGTCGAAAACAAAATTTATGATCTATTTTATATGATAAATAATTAATTGGAAATTTTTTTTTACTTTAAGTCATGGGTCAACCATTCAAGTCAACCTTTAATTTAATAAAAACATTGCGAAATATAATCTACATTTTTTGGTTCAATAAAATTTTTCCCCTTGAAAGTGTCACAAACAATTTGATTACACAAAAAAAAATCATCACCTTGAACAACTACAAATTTCACTAAATATTAGCGAAATTTTTAGTTATTGCAGCGACTACTTTCGCTATTTCAACGTTCCAGTTAAAAGTTTTTTTCGTGTATAATTAATTATTAAATGTAAATATTAATATTCTAATTTTAAATAATAATATTATAATTTCTAATTTCTATAATTATAATTTCTAATTTCTATAATTATAATATCTAATTTCTATAATTATAATTTCTATAATATTATAATTTATTAATAATTTCTAATAATAATAATATCATTATTTTTAATAATTTATGGTAATCAAATTCTCTTGGTGACGTTTGAATTGAAATTGAATAAATAAAAAATATACTAATAATGAATAAAAAAGATAAAATTAATTTCTATTATCAAATAATAATTAGATTAATTAAACAAAATATTTTTGTTTTAGAACAGCAAAAATATTCTATTTTGTTATTAAAGTTTTTGATTTTAAAAGTGAAAAATAGTTCAATCGTATTACTGAACTTACCGTGTTGATGTCTTTAATGTTTCTATAGCACTACAAAGGAATAAAAAATTACCTTATATACTCTTGTTCATAATTTTTTATCTGAATGTAAATACTTTATATAAACATATAGAAACAAATTTGGCATAGTTTTAATTTTTTAAATAATACATTATTCATAATTTACAGAATGTAAGACCTGGTCAAATAAAATTACGAGTTATTTAAAGCAATTTATAGCATAATATGGAATTTAATTTTCAAATATTTTTATGAATTAATAACATTAATTAATTTTAAATGAAGTAATTAAATTTTCATTCAATTAAAAGTATAAGTAAATTAAATTTTTGTGATTTTTGTTCGTTTGACCGTATTAAATATTCATTTGTAAGATAAAGATATTTGTAAAATAGGCCTTTTCATTATCTTATAAATTAAATTTTGTTCGTTAAATATTTAATTATGATTTTGATGTAGAATTGTTAAATAATTGTGCTCATTATTAACATTCCTGCGCATGAGTGAAAATAGCCAATTATTTTATTATCTCAACAATTAATTTTAGTATAGAGAAAAGAGAAAAGAAAGAAGAGAAATTTTCTGGCGAGAAGAATTTTAAACTACTTTCAAATTCTTTTCTTAGTTAAATATTTGTTATTTATTATTTTATTCAATATGTACATACTATTAAAAAAGCAATTCTTATCTCTGTATAAAGAAAAATGAATTAAAATAAATTGTATGTAAATTTCAAAAAAAAAAGAAAAATCATGAGTCCAAAAATAAGTTTCGCGCAATTTCACGAAATGGAATAATGTCGAAAAAGCAGAAACAAGTTGGAAATAGTAGTTAAAAGATATAATTATATCGGTTCAGAGTTTTCCGCTTAAAGCGAATCTCTTTATCATAGTTCTTTCTTTACTCTTGTTTCCTCCATCCCGAAGGAACGGGCTGGCATTTATGGAGTTAACATTTCTAAAACTCGCCGTCGTCCCTGGGCAGGAGCAAAGGAGCCAGAAGCAAAAAAAAAGTAAAAAGAAAAAAAAAAATGAGAGAGAGAGAGAAAAAAAGATAGAAGCGACTGGTTGGAGCGAGCTCCATTGGACGGGGGTAATGGCAGTCTTGGAATTGCGTTATCAATCTCCGAACCCCTCTGGACCCGCGCCCTGCGGCACTCGGCTCGACTCCATTCCATTCCACCCCCTTGAACCATCCGGAACCCCGAACCGCCCCCGCCTCACTGAGTCCAGAAGAGAGAAGAACCTCACCCCTCTCTCCTTTCAAACAGGGACGCTTCCGGCGCAAGCCCCGTCCCCACTTTCCGTCGGTATAATGCTCCATTCCCTGGATATATGCATAGCCCCCCTCTCTCTTCCCACTCTTCCATCTCACACCATCGAAACAACCCTTATTGCATTTTATATTATATCTATGTGTTTCCGTTCTGCAGCCGCACCACTATACACTTGGAGAAGTGAGTTTTGGACGACGCGAGAGAGAGAGAGAGAGAGACGCTCAAGTAAAACGCTTTCCCGCGTTCTTGATCAACCCTTGAATATATCGTTACGAGTATGGACCTCTCGTGTGGACACCCATTATCGTCCATCGCGTTATTAGCACTCTCCGCGATTGGGGTAATAAGCTTTTGGGTGACGAGACTACAACCCTTTCTCCTCTCTCTCTCTCTCTCTCTCTCTCTCTCTCCCTCACTCACTCTCTAAATTACTTTTTTTTGGCGGATTATTTATTGCCATACATATGGAGTAAGAAATTATCACTTGACATTTCATGCGAAAAATTTTCTCTCCCCTATTACAATATATATTTCAGAATTATATAGTTAATAAATGTGTAAATTGTTGAGTCTGGTTATATCGTCAGAACGAAATTTTGTCTTTGGACGGCAAATTTTTATCTGGATAAATTTTTTATGCGAAGTTATTTACGTTAATTTTTATTTGAATTTGAATTTTTATTTGAATTTTAATTTGAATTTTTATTTTAACTTAAATTTTTATTTGAATTTTTATATACCCACAATTAACGCATCTAATTTATATTGTTAGGTTCTCAATGGTAATTTTTGTGACCACTTTTATATTTTAATAAAAGTAATACGCGCAGTCTGAGAAAAAGGGCCTTAGAAGCAAGAAATTATTGGTTATTTTCGCAAGTTTTTAAATGTAAGTACAAGAAAAGGATCAATTGTCAATATAAATTTTTTATGTTGAAGTCTTCATTATAAGTGAAGTATTCAATAAACACTGAATTTAACCTGCAGTAAGTTAAAAGAAACTTTTAATCAGGAAAAAAGTAACATTAACATAACCTTAAGGAACTTTGCTTCTAAAGACCCTTCTTTCAGATCAAGACACAAATTAGGCAGAAATTTTGTACGAAATTTAAAAAATACAATAATAAAAAGCAGTGATTGGTTTCGCATTCCAAAATTCACTGTACACTGAAACAACAATTTATTTGATTCAAACAAATTTTGTTTAGATCAAACTTAAAATATCTTTCCTATACAATAAAACATATTTTAGTGATTTTGGAAAAACCATTGTAACTTTTTTAATTTTGGTCCTAGAAAAATGCGTCTAAAGAAGAAGTTGCATGGTTTTGTTCCAGTTAATAGGAAAAATGTCAAAATCCCTTCAAAAATAAACTGGCAAAAAGTTACCGAAAATTGAAGTTTCAAAATGAAAAAATGTTAGCGATTTTGGAAAAACCTTTGTAACTTTTTTAATTTTGGTCCAAGAAAAATGCGTCTAAAGAAGAAGTTGCATGGTTTTGTTCCAGTTAATAGGAAAAATGTCAAAAACCCTTCAAAAATAAACTGGCAAAAAGTTACCGAAAATTGAAGTTTCAAAATGAAAAAATGTCTGTGATTTTGGAAAAACCTTTGTAACTTTTTTAATTTTGGTCCTAGAAAAATGCGTCTAAAGAAGAAGTTGCATGGTTTTGTTTCAGTTAATAGGAAAAATGTCAAAAACCCTTCAAAAATAAACTGGCAAAAAGTTACCGAAAATTGAAGTTTCAAAATGAAAAAATGTCTGTGATTTTGGAAAAACCTTTGTAACTTTTTTAATTTTGGTCCTAGAAAAATGCGTCTAAAGAAGAAGTTGCATGGTTTTGTTCCAGTTAATAGGAAAAATATCAAAAACCCTTCAAAAATAAACTGGCAAAAAGTTACCGAAAATTGAAGTTTCAAAATGAAAAAATGTCTGTGATTTTGGAAAAACCTTTGTAACTTTTTTAATTTTGGTCCTAGAAAAATGCGTCTAAAAAAGAAGTTGCATGGTTTTGTTCCAGTTAATAGGAAAAATGTCAAAAACCCTTCAAAAATAAACTGGCAAAAAGTTACCGAAAATTGAAGTTTCAAAATGAAAAAATTTTAGTGATTTTGGAAAAACCTTTGTAACTTTTTTAATTTTGGTCCTAGAAAAATGCGTCTAAAGAAGAAGTTGCATGGTTTTGTTCCAGTTAATAGGAAAAATGTCAAAAACCCTTCAAAAATAAACTGGCAAAAAGTTACCGAAAATTGAAGTTTCAAAATGAAAAAATGTCTGTGATTTTGGAAAAACCTTTGTAACTTTTTTAATTTTGGTCCTAGAAAAATGCGTCTAAAGAAGAAGTTGCATGGTTTTTTTCCAGTTAATAGGAAAAATGTCAAAAACCCTTCAAAAATAAACTGGCAAAAAGTTACCGAAAATTGAAATTTCAAAATGAAAAAATGTCTGTGATTTTGGAAAAACCTTTGTAACTTTTTTAATTTTGGTCCTAGAAAAATGCGTCTAAAGAAGAAGTTGCATGGTTTTGTTCCAGTTAATAGGAAAAATGTCAAAAACCCTTCAAAAATAAACTGGCAAAAAGTTACCGAAAATTCAAGTTTCAAAATGAAAAAATTTTAGTGATTTTGGAAAAACCTTTGTAACTTTTTTAATTTTGGTCCTAGAAAAATGCGTCTAAAGAAGAAGTTGCATGGTTTTGTTCTAGTTAATAGGAAAAATGTCAAAAACCCTTCAAAAATAAACTGGCAAAAAGTTACCGAAAATTAAAGTTTCAAAATGAAAAAATGTCTGTGATTTTGGAAAAACCTTTGTAACTTTTTTAATTTTGGTCCTAGAAAAATGCGTCTAAAGAAGAAGTTGCATGGTTTTGTTCCAGTTAATAGGAAAAATGTCAAAAACCCTTCAAAAATAAACTGGCAAAAAGTTACCGAAAATTGAAGTTTCAAAATGAAAAAATGTCTGTGATTTTGGAAAAACCTTTGTAACTTTTTTAATTTTGGTCCTAGAAAAATGCGTCTAAAGAAGAAGTTGCATGGTTTTGTTTCAGTTAATAGGAAAAATGTCAAAAACCCTTCAAAAATAAACTGGCAAAAAGTTACCGAAAATTCAAGTTTCAAAATGAAAAAATTTTAGTGATTTTGGAAAAACCTTTGTAACTTTTTTAATTTTGGTCCTAGAAAAATGCGTCTAAAGAAGAAGTTGCATGGTTTTGTTCCAGTTAATAGGAAAAATGTCAAAAACCCTTCAAAAATAAACTGGCAAAAAGTTACCGAAAATTCAAGTTTCAAAATGAAAAAATGCTTGTGATTTTGGAAAAACCTTTGTAACTTTTTTAATTTTGGTCCTAGAAAAATGCGTCTAAAGAAGAAGTTGCATGGTTTTGTTCCAGTTAATAGGAAAAATGTCAAAAACCCTTCAAAAATAAACTGGCAAAAAGTTACCGAAAATTGAAGTTTCAAAATGAAAAAATGTCTGTGATTTTGGAAAAACCTTTGTAACTTTTTTAATTTTGGTCCTAGAAAAATGCGTCTAAAGAAGAAGTTGCATGGTTTTGTTCCAGTTAATAGGAAAAATGTCAAAAACCCTTCAAAAATAAACTGGCAAAAAGTTACCGAAAATTGAAGTTTCAAAATGAAAAAATTTTAGTGATTTTGGAAAAACCTTTGTAACTTTTTTAATTTTGGTCCTAGAAAAATGCGTCTAAAGAAGAAGTTGCATGGTTTTGTTCCAGTTAATAGGAAAAATGTCAAAAACCCTTCAAAAATAAACTGGCAAAAAGTTACCGAAAATTGAAGTTTCAAAATGAAAAAATTTTAGTGATTTTGGAAAAACCTTTGTAACTTTTTTAATTTTGGTCCTAGAAAAATGCGTCTAAAGAAGAAGTTGCATGGTTTTGTTCCAGTTAATAGGAAAAATGTCAAAAACCCTTCAAAAATAAACTGGCAAAAAGTTACCGAAAATTGAAGTTTCAAAATGAAAAAATGTCTGTGATTTTGGAAAAACCTTTGTAACTTTTTTAATTTTGGTCCTAGAAAAATGCGTCTAAAGAAGAAGTTGCATGGTTTTGTTCCAGTTAATAGGAAAAATGTCAAAAACCCTTCAAAAATAAACTGGCAAAAAGTTACCGAAAATTGAAGTTTCAAAATGAAAAAAATGTCTGTGATTTTGGAAAAACCTTTGTAACTTTTTTAATTTTGGTCCTAGAAAAATGCGTCTAAAGAAGAAGTTGCATGGTTTTGTTCCAGTTAATAGGAAAAATGTCAAAAACCCTTCAAAAATAAACTGGCAAAAAGTTACCGAAAATTCAAGTTTCAAAATGAAAAAATTTTAGTGATTTTGGAAAAACCTTTGTAACTTTTTTAATTTTGGTCCTAGAAAAATGCGTCTAAAGAAGAAGTTGCATGGTTTTGTTCCAGTTAATAGGAAAAATGTCAAAAACCCTTCAAAAATAAACTGGCAAAAAGTTACCGAAAATTGAAGTTTCAAAATGAAAAAATTTTAGTGATTTTGGAAAAACCTTTGTAACTTTTTTAATTTTGGTCCTAGAAAAATGCGTCTAAAGAAGAAGTTGCATGGTTTTGTTCCAGTTAATAGGAAAAATGTCAAAAACCCTTCAAAAATAAACTGGCAAAAAGTTACCGAAAATTCAAGTTTCAAAATGAAAAAATTTTAGTGATTTTGGAAAAACCTTTGTAACTTTTTTAATTTTGGTCCTAGAAAAATGCGTCTAAAGAAGAAGTTGCATGGTTTTGTTCCAGTTAATAGGAAAAATGTCAAAAACCCTTCAAAAATAAACTGGCAAAAAGTTACCGAAAATTGAAGTTTCAAAATGAAAAAATGTCTGTGATTTTGGAAAAACCTTTGTAACTTTTTTAATTTTGGTCCTAGAAAAATGCGTCTAAAGAAGAAGTTGCATGGTTTTGTTCCAGTTAATAGGAAAAATGTCAAAAACCCTTCAAAAATAAACTGGCAAAAAGTTACCGAAAATTGAAGTTTCAAAATGAAAAAATTTTAGTGATTTTGGAAAAACCTTTGTAACTTTTTTAATTTTGGTCCTAGAAAAATGCGTCTAAAGAAGAAGTTGCATGGTTTTGTTCCAGTTAATAGGAAAAATGTCAAAAACCCTTCAAAAATAAACTGGCAAAAAGTTACCGAAAATTGAAGTTTCAAAATGAAAAAATGTCTGTGATTTTGGAAAAACCTTTGTAACTTTTTTAATTTTGGTCCTAGAAAAATGCGTCTAAAGAAGAAGTTGCATGGTTTTGTTCCAGTTAATAGGAAAAATGTCAAAAACCCTTCAAAAATAAACTGGCAAAAAGTTACCGAAAATTCAAGTTTCAAAATGAAAAAATTTTAGTGATTTTGGAAAAACCTTTGTAACTTTTTTAATTTTGGTCCTAGAAAAATGCGTCTAAAGAAGAAGTTGCATGGTTTTGTTCCAGTTAATAGGAAAAATGTCAAAAACCCTTCAAAAATAAACTGGCAAAAAGTTACCGAAAATTCAAGTTTCAAAATGAAAAAGTGCTTGTGATTTTGGAAAAACCTTTGTAACTTTTTTAATTTTGGTCCTAGAAAAATGCGTCTAAAGAAGAAGTTGCATGGTTTTGTTCCAGTTAATAGGAAAAATGTCAAAAACCCTTCAAAAATAAACTGGCAAAAAGTTACCGAAAATTCAAGTTTCAAAATGAAAAAATTTTAGTGATTTTGGAAAAACCTTTGTAACTTTTTTAATTTTGGTCCTAGAAAAATGCGTCTAAAGAAGAAGTTGCATGGTTTTGTTCCAGTTAATAGGAAAAATGTCAAAAACCCTTCAAAAATAAACTGGCAAAAAGTTACCGAAAATTGAAGTTTCAAAATGAAAAAATGTCTGTGATTTTGGAAAAACCTTTGTAACTTTTTTAATTTTGGTCCTAGAAAAATGCGTCTAAAGAAGAAGTTGCATGGTTTTGTTCCAGTTAATAGGAAAAATGTCAAAAACCCTTCAAAAATAAACTGGCAAAAAGTTACCGAAAATTCAAGTTTCAAAATGAAAAAATTTTAGTGATTTTGGAAAAACCTTTGTAACTTTTTTAATTTTGGTCCTAGAAAAATGCGTCTAAAGAAGAAGTTGCATGGTTTTGTTCCAGTTAATAGGAAAAATGTCAAAAACCCTTCAAAAATAAACTGGCAAAAAGTTACCGAAAATTGAAGTTTCAAAATGAAAAAATGTCTGTGATTTTGGAAAAACCTTTGTAACTTTTTTAATTTTGGTCCTAGAAAAATGCGTCTAAAGAAGAAGTTGCATGGTTTTGTTCCAGTTAATAGGAAAAATGTCAAAAACCCTTCAAAAATAAACTGGCAAAAAGTTACCGAAAATTGAAGTTTCAAAATGAAAAAATGTCTGTGATTTTGGAAAAACCTTTGTAACTTTTTTAATTTTGGTCCTAGAAAAATGCGTCTAAAGAAGAAGTTGCATGGTTTTGTTCCAGTTAATAGGAAAAATGTCAAAAACCCTTCAAAAATAAACTGGCAAAAAGTTACCGAAAATTGAAGTTTCAAAATGAAAAAATTTTAGTGATTTTGGAAAAACCTTTGTAACTTTTTTAATTTTGGTCCTAGAAAAATGCGTCTAAAGAAGAAGTTGCATGGTTTTGTTCCAGTTAATAGGAAAAATGTCAAAAACCCTTCAAAAATAAACTGGCAAAAAGTTACCGAAAATTCAAGTTTCAAAATGAAAAAATTTTAGTGATTTTGGAAAAACCTTTGTAACTTTTTTAATTTTGGTCCTAGAAAAATGCGTCTAAAGAAGAAGTTGCATGGTTTTGTTCCAGTTAATAGGAAAAATGTCAAAAACCCTTCAAAAATAAACTGGCAAAAAGTTACCGAAAATTCAAGTTTCAAAATGAAAAAATGTCTGTGATTTTGGAAAAACCTTTGTAACTTTTTTAATTTTGGTCCTAGAAAAATGCGTCTAAAGAAGAAGTTGCATGGTTTTGTTCCAGTTAATAGGAAAAATGTCAAAAACCCTTCAAAAATAAACTGGCAAAAAGTTACCGAAAATTCAAGTTTCAAAATGAAAAAATGTCTGTGATTTTGGAAAAACCTTTGTAACTTTTTTAATTTTGGTCCTAGAAAAATGCGTCTAAAGAAGAAGTTGCATGGTTTTGTTCCAGTTAATAGGAAAAATGTCAAAAACCCTTCAAAAATAAACTGGCAAAAAGTTACCGAAAATTCAAGTTTCAAAATGAAAAAATTTTTGTGATTTTGGAAAAACCTTTGTAACTTTTTTAATTTTGGTCCTAGAAAAATGCGTCTAAAGAAGAAGTTGCATGGTTTTGTTCCAGTTAATAGGAAAAATGTCAAAAACCCTTCAAAAATAAACTGGCAAAAAGTTACCGAAAATTGAAATTTCAAAATGAAAAAATGCGTGTGATTTTGGAAAAACCTTTGTAACTTTTTTAATTTTGGTCCTAGAAAAATGCGTCTAAAGAAGAAGTTGCATGGTTTTGTTCCAGTTAATAGGAAAAATGTCAAAAACCCTTCAAAAATAAACTGGCAAAAAGTTACCGAAAATTAAAGTTTCAAAATGAAAAAATTTTAGTGATTTTGGAAAAACCTTTGTAACTTTTTTAATTTTGGTCCTAGAAAAATGCGTCTAAAGAAGAAGTTGCATGGTTTTGTTCCAGTTAATAGGAAAAATGTCAAAAACCCTTCAAAAATAAACTGGCAAAAAGTTACCGAAAATTCAAGTTTCAAAATGAAAAAATTTTAGTGATTTTGGAAAAACCTTTGTAACTTTTTTAATTTTGGTCCTAGAAAAATGCGTCTAAAGAAGAAGTTGCATGGTTTTGTTCCAGTTAATAGGAAAAATGTCAAAAACCCTTCAAAAATAAACTGGCAAAAAGTTACGGAAAATTCAAGTTTCAAAATGAAAAAATTTTAGTGATTTTGGAAAAACCTTTGTAACTTTTTTAATTTTGGTCCTAGAAAAATGCGTCTAAAGAAGAAGTTGCATGGTTTTGTTCCAGTTAATAGGAAAAATGTCAAAAACCCTTCAAAAATAAACTGGCAAAAAGTTACCGAAAATTCAAGTTTCAAAATGAAAAAATGCGTGTGATTTTGGAAAAACCTTTGTAACTTTTTTAATTTTGGTCCTAGAAAAATGCGTCTAAAGAAGAAGTTGCATGGTTTTGTTCCAGTTAATAGGAAAAATGTCAAAAACCCTTCAAAAATAAACTGGCAAAAAGTTACCGAAAATTGAAGTTTCAAAATGAAAAAATGTCTGTGATTTTGGAAAAACCTTTGTAACTTTTTTAATTTTGGTCCTAGAAAAATGCGTCTAAAGAAGAAGTTGCATGGTTTTGTTCCAGTTAATAGGAAAAATGTCAAAAACCCTTCAAAAATAAACTGGCAAAAAGTTACCGAAAATTCAAGTTTCAAAATGAAAAAATTTTAGTGATTTTGGAAAAACCTTTGTAACTTTTTTAATTTTGGTCCTAGAAAAATGCGTCTAAAGAAGAAGTTGCATGGTTTTGTTCCAGTTAATAGGAAAAATGTCAAAAACCCTTCAAAAATAAACTGGCAAAAAGTTACCGAAAATTCAAGTTTCAAAATGAAAAAATTTTAGTGATTTTGGAAAAACCTTTGTAACTTTTTTAATTTTGGTCCTAGAAAAATGCGTCTAAAGAAGAAGTTGCATGGTTTTGTTCCAGTTAATAGGAAAAATGTCAAAAACCCTTCAAAAATAAACTGGCAAAAAGTTACCGAAAATTCAAGTTTCAAAATGAAAAAATTTTAGTGATTTTGGAAAAACCTTTGTAACTTTTTTAATTTTGGTCCTAGAAAAATGCGTCTAAAGAAGAAGTTGCATGGTTTTGTTCCAGTTAATAGGAAAAATGTCAAAAACCCTTCAAAAATAAACTGGCAAAAAGTTACCGAAAATTCAAGTTTCAAAATGAAAAAATGCCTGTGATTTTGGAAAAACCTTTGTAACTTTTTTAATTTTGGTCCTAGAAAAATGCGTCTAAAGAAGAAGTTGCATGGTTTTGTTCCAGTTAATAGGAAAAATGTCAAAAACCCTTCAAAAATAAACTGGCAAAAAGTTACCGAAAATTCAAGTTTCAAAATGAAAAAATTTTAGTGATTTTGGAAAAACCTTTGTAACTTTTTTAATTTTGGTCCTAGAAAAATGCGTCTAAAGAAGAAGTTGCATGGTTTTGTTCCAGTTAATAGGAAAAATGTCAAAAACCCTTCAAAAATAAACTGGCAAAAAGTTACCGAAAATTCAAGTTTCAAAATGAAAAAATGCGTGTGATTTTGGAAAAACCTTTGTAACTTTTTTAATTTTGGTCCTAGAAAAATGCGTCTAAAGAAGAAGTTGCATGGTTTTGTTCCAGTTAATAGGAAAAATGTCAAAAACCCTTCAAAAATAAACTGGCAAAAAGTTACCGAAAATTCAAGTTTCAAAATGAAAAAATTTTAGTGATTTTGGAAAAACCTTTGTAACTTTTTTAATTTTGGTCCTAGAAAAATGCGTCTAAAGAAGAAGTTGCATGGTTTTGTTCCAGTTAATAGGAAAAATGTCAAAAACCCTTCAAAAATAAACTGGCAAAAAGTTACCGAAAATTGAAATTTCAAAATGAAAAAATTTTAGTGATTTTGGAAAAACCTTTGTAACTTTTTTAATTTTGGTCCTAGAAAAATGTGTCTAAAGAAGAAGTTGCATGGTTTTGTTCCAGTTAATAGGAGAAATGTCAAAAACCCTTCAAAAATAAACTGGCAAAAAGTTACCGAAAATTCAAGTTTCAAAATGAAAAAATTTTAGTGATTTTGGAAAAACCTTTGTAACTTTTTTAATTTTGGTCCTAGAAAAATGCGTCTAAAGAAGAAGTTGCATGGTTTTGTTCCAGTTAATAAGAAACATGTTAAAAACCCCTTAAAAATAAACTGGCAAAAAGTTACCGAAAATTCAAGTTTCAAAATGAAAAAATGCGTGTGATTTTGGAAAAACCTTTGTAACTTTTTTAATTTTGGTCCTAGAAAAATGCGTCTAAAGAAGAAGTTGCATGGTTTTGTTCCAGTTAATAGGAAAAATGTCAAAAACCCTTCAAAAATAAACTGGCAAAAAGTTACCGAAAATTCAAGTTTCAAAATGAAAAAATTTTAGTGATTTTGGAAAAACCTTTGTAACTTTTTTAATTTTGGTCCTAGAAAAATGCGTCTAAAGAAGAAGTTGCATGGTTTTGTTCCAGTTAATAGGAAAAATGTCAAAAACCCTTCAAAAATAAACTGGCAAAAAGTTACCGAAAATTCAAGTTTCAAAATGAAAAAATGCCTGTGATTTTGGAAAAACCTTTGTAACTTTTTTAATTTTGGTCCTAGAAAAATGCGTCTAAAGAAGAAGTTGCATGGTTTTGTTCCAGTTAATAGGAAAAATGTCAAAAACCCTTCAAAAATAAACTGGCAAAAAGTTACCGAAAATTCAAGTTTCAAAATGAAAAAATGCGTGTGATTTTGGAAAAACCTTTGTAACTTTTTTAATTTTGGTCCTAGAAAAATGCGTCTAAAGAAGAAGTTGCATGGTTTTGTTCCAGTTAATAGGAAAAATGTCAAAAACCCTTCAAAAATAAACTGGCAAAAAGTTACCGAAAATTCAAGTTTCAAAATGAAAAAATTTTAGTGATTTTGGAAAAAACCTTTGTAACTTTTTTAATTTTGGTCCTAGAAAAATGCGTCTAAAGAAGAAGTTGCATGGTTTTGTTCCAGTTAATAGGAAAAATGTCAAAAACCCTTCAAAAATAAACTGGCAAAAAGTTACCGAAAATTCAAGTTTCAAAATGAAAAAATTTTAGTGATTTTGGAAAAACCTTTGTAACTTTTTTAATTTTGGTCCTAGAAAAATGCGTCTAAAGAAGAAGTTGCATGGTTTTGTTCCAGTTAATAGGAAAAATGTCAAAAACCCTTCAAAAATAAACTGGCAAAAAGTTACCGAAAATTCAAGTTTCAAAATGAAAAAAATGTCTGTGATTTTGGAAAAACCTTTGTAACTTTTTTAATTTTGGTCCTAGAAAAATGCGTCTAAAGAAGAAGTTGCATGGTTTTGTTCCAGTTAATAGGAAAAATGTCAAAAACCCTTCAAAAATAAACTGGCAAAAAGTTACCGAAAATTCAAGTTTCAAAATGAAAAAATTTTAGTGATTTTGGAAAAACCTTTGTAACTTTTTTAATTTTGGTCCTAGAAAAATGCGTCTAAAGAAGAAGTTGCATGGTTTTGTTCCAGTTAATAGGAAAAATGTCAAAAAACCTTCAAAAATAAACTGGCAAAAAGTTACCGAAAATTCAAGTTTCAAAATGAAAAAATGCGTGTGATTTTGGAAAAACCTTTGTAACTTTTTTAATTTTGGTCCTAGAAAAATGCGTCTAAAGAAGAAGTTGCATGGTTTTGTTCCAGTTAATAGGAAAAATGTCAAAAACCCTTCAAAAATAAACTGGCAAAAAGTTACCGAAAATTCAAGTTTCAAAATGAAAAAATTTTAGTGATTTTGGAAAAACCTTTGTAACTTTTTTAATTTTGGTCCTAGAAAAATGCGTCTAAAGAAGAAGTTGCATGGTTTTGTTCCAGTTAATAGGAAAAATGTCAAAAACCCTTCAAAAATAAACTGGCAAAAAGTTACCGAAAATTCAAGTTTCAAAATGAAAAAATGCGTGTGATTTTGGAAAAACCTTTGTAACTTTTTTAATTTTGGTCCTAGAAAAATGCGTCTAAAGAAGAAGTTGCATGGTTTTGTTCCAGTTAATAGGAAAAATGTCAAAAACCCTTCAAAAATAAACTGGCAAAAAGTTACCGAAAATTCAAGTTTCAAAATGAAAAAATTTTAGTGATTTTGGAAAAACCTTTGTAACTTTTTTAATTTTGGTCCTAGAAAAATGCGTCTAAAGAAGAAGTTGCATGGTTTTGTTCCAGTTAATAGGAAAAATGTCAAAAACCCTTCAAAAATAAACTGGCAAAAAGTTACCGAAAATTCAAGTTTCAAAATGAAAAAATTTTAGTGATTTTGGAAAAACCTTTGTAACTTTTTTAATTTTGGTCCTAGAAAAATGCGTCTAAAGAAGAAGTTGCATGGTTTTGTTCCAGTTAATAGGAAAAATGTCAAAAACCCTTCAAAAATAAACTGGCAAAAAGTTACCGAAAATTCAAGTTTCAAAATGAAAAAATTTTAGTGATTTTGGAAAAACCTTTGTAACTTTTTTAATTTTGGTCCTAGAAAAATGCGTCTAAAGAAGAAGTTGCATGGTTTTGTTCCAGTTAATAGGAAAAATGTCAAAAACCCTTCAAAAATAAACTGGCAAAAAGTTACCGAAAATTCAAGTTTCAAAATGAAAAAATTTTAGTGATTTTGGAAAAACCTTTGTAACTTTTTTAATTTTGGTCCTAGAAAAATGCGTCTAAAGAAGAAGTTGCATGGTTTTGTTCCAGTTAATAGGAAAAATGTCAAAAACCCTTCAAAAATAAACTGGCAAAAAGTTACCGAAAATTCAAGTTTCAAAATGAAAAAATTTTAGTGATTTTGGAAAAACCTTTGTAACTTTTTTAATTTTGGTCCTAGAAAAATGCGTCTAAAGAAGAAGTTGCATGGTTTTGTTCCAGTTAATAAGAAACATGTTAAAAACCCCTTAAAAATAAACTGGCAAAAAGTTACCGAAAATTCAAGTTTCAAAATGAAAAAATTTTAGTGATTTTGGAAAAACCTTTGTAACTTTTTTAATTTTGGTCCTAGAAAAATGCGTCTAAAGAAGAAGTTGCATGGTTTTGTTCCAGTTAATAGGAAAAATGTCAAAAACCCTTCAAAAATAAACTGGCAAAAAGTTACCGAAAATTCAAGTTTCAAAATGAAAAAATGCGTGTGATTTTGGAAAAACCTTTGTAACTTTTTTAATTTTGGTCCTAGAAAAATGCGTCTAAAGAAGAAGTTGCATGGTTTTGTTCCAGTTAATAGGAAAAATGTCAAAAACCCTTCAAAAATAAACTGGCAAAAAGTTACCGAAAATTCAAGTTTCAAAATGAAAAAATTTTAGTGATTTTGGAAAAACCTTTGTAACTTTTTTAATTTTGGTCCTAGAAAAATGCGTCTAAAGAAGAAGTTGCATGGTTTTGTTCCAGTTAATAGGAAAAATGTCAAAAACCCTTCAAAAATAAACTGGCAAAAAGTTACCGAAAATTCAAGTTTCAAAATGAAAAAATTTTAGTGATTTTGGAAAAACCTTTGTAACTTTTTTAATTTTGGTCCTAGAAAAATGCGTCTAAAGAAGAAGTTGCATGGTTTTGTTCCAGTTAATAGGAAAAATGTCAAAAACCCTTCAAAAATAAACTGGCAAAAAGTTACCGAAAATTCAAGTTTCAAAATGAAAAAATGCTTGTGATTTTGGAAAAACCTTTGTAACTTTTTTAATTTTGGTCCTAGAAAAATGCGTCTAAAGAAGAAGTTGCATGGTTTTGTTCCAGTTAATAGGAAAAATGTCAAAAACCCTTCAAAAATAAACTGGCAAAAAGTTACCGAAAATTCAAGTTTCAAAATGAAAAAATTTTAGTGATTTTGGAAAAACCTTTGTAACTTTTTTAATTTTGGTCCTAGAAAAATGCGTCTAAAGAAGAAGTTGCATGGTTTTGTTCCAGTTAATAGGAAAAATGTCAAAAACCCTTCAAAAATAAACTGGCAAAAAGTTACCGAAAATTCAAGTTTCAAAATGAAAAAATTTTAGTGATTTTGGAAAAACCTTTGTAACTTTTTTAATTTTGGTCCTAGAAAAATGCGTCTAAAGAAGAAGTTGCATGGTTTTGTTCCAGTTAATAGGAAAAATGTCAAAAACCCTTCAAAAATAAACTGGCAAAAAGTTACCGAAAATTCAAGTTTCAAAATGAGAAAATGCGTGTGATTTTTGAAAAACCTTTGTAACTTTTTTAATTTTGGTCCTAGAAAAATGCGTCTAAAGAAGAAGTTGCATGGTTTTGTTCCAGTTAATAGGAAAAATGTCAAAAACCCTTCAAAAATAAACTGGCAAAAAGTTACCGAAAATTCAAGTTTCAAAATGAAAAAATTTTAGTGATTTTGGAAAAACCTTTGTAACTTTTTTAATTTTGGTCCTAGAAAAATGCGTCTAAAGAAGAAGTTGCATGGTTTTGTTCCAGTTAATAGGAAAAATGTCAAAAACCCTTCAAAAATAAACTGGCAAAAAGTTACCGAAAATTCAAGTTTCAAAATGAAAAAATTTTAGTGATTTTGGAAAAACCTTTGTAACTTTTTTAATTTTGGTCCTAGAAAAATGCGTCTAAAGAAGAAGTTGCATGGTTTTGTTCCAGTTAATAGGAAAAATGTCAAAAACCCTTCAAAAATAAACTGGCAAAAAGTTACCGAAAATTCAAGTTTCAAAATGAAAAAATTTTAGTGATTTTGGAAAAACCTTTGTAACTTTTTTAATTTTGGTCCTAGAAAAATGCGTCTAAAGAAGAAGTTGCATGGTTTTGTTCCAGTTAATAGGAAAAATGTCAAAAACCCTTCAAAAATAAACTGGCAAAAAGTTACCGAAAATTCAAGTTTCAAAATGAGAAAATGCGTGTGATTTTTGAAAAACCTTTGTAACTTTTTTAATTTTGGTCCTAGAAAAATACGTCTAAAGAAGAAGTTGCATGGTTTTGTTCCAGTTAATAGGAAAAATGTCAAAAACCCTTCAAAAATAAACTGGCAAAAAGTTACCGAAAATTCAAGTTTCAAAATGAAAAAATGCCTGTGATTTTGGAAAAACCTTTGTAACTTTTTTAATTTTGGTCCTAGAAAAATGCGTCTAAAGAAGAAGTTTCATGGTTTTGTTCCAGTTAATAGGAAAAATGTCAAAAACCCTTCAAAAATAAACTGGCGAAAAGTTACCGAAAATTCAAGTTTCAAAATGAAAAAATTTTAGTGATTTTGGAAAAACCTTTGTAACTTTTTTAATTTTGGTCCTAGAAAAATGCGTCTAAAGAAGAAGTTGCATGGTTTTGTTCCAGTTAATAGGAAAAATGTCAAAAACCCTTCAAAAATAAACTGGCAAAAAGTTACCGAAAATTTAAGTTTCAAAATGAAAAAATGCCTGTGATTTTGGAAAAACCTTTGTAACTTTTTTAATTTTGGTCCTAGAAAAATGCGTCTAAAGAAGAAATTTCATGGTTTTGTTCCAGTTAAAAGGAAAAGTGTCAAAAACCCTTCAAAAATAAACTGGCAAAAAGTTACCGAAAATTCAAGTTTCAAAATGAAAAAGTGCCTGTGATTTTGGAAAAACCTTTGTAACTTTTTTAATTTTGGTCCTAGAAAAATGCGTCTAAAGAAGAAGTTTCATGGTTTTGTTCCAGTTAATAGGAAAAATGTCAAAAACCCTTCAAAAATAAACTGGCAAAAAGTTACCGAAAATTCAAGTTTCAAAATGAAAAAATGCCTGTGATTTTGGAAAAACCTTTGTAACTTTTTTAATTTTGGTCCTAGAAAAATGCGTCTAAAGAAGAAGTTGCATGGTTTTGTTCCAGTTAATAGGAAAAATGTCAAAAACCCTTCAAAAATAAACTGGCAAAAAGTTACCGAAAATTCAAGTTTCAAAATGAAAAAATGCGTGTGATTTTGGAAAAACCTTTGTAACTTTTTTAATTTTGGTCCTAGAAAAATGCGTCTAAAGAAGAAGTTGCATGGTTTTGTTCCAGTTAATAGGAAAAATGTCAAAAACCCTTCAAAAATAAACTGGCAAAAAGTTACCGAAAATTCAAGTTTCAAAATGAAAAAATGCCTGTGATTTTGGAAAAACCTTTGTAACTTTTTTAATTTTGGTCCTAGAAAAATGCGTCTAAAGAAGAAGTTGCATGGTTTTGTTCCAGTTAATAGGAAAAATGTCAAAAACCCTTCAAAAATAAACTGGCAAAAAGTTACCGAAAATTGAAGTTTCAAAATGAAAAAATGCCTGTGATTTTGGAAAAACCTTTGTAACTTTTTTAATTTTGGTCCTAGAAAAATGCGTCTAAAGAAGAAGTTGCATGGTTTTGTTCCAGTTAATAGGAAAAATGTCAAAAACCCTTCAAAAATAAACTGGCAAAAAGTTACCGAAAATTCAAGTTTCAAAATGAAAAAATTTTAGTGATTTTGGAAAAACCTTTGTAACTTTTTTAATTTTGGTCCTAGAAAAATGCGTCTAAAGAAGAAGTTGCATGGTTTTGTTCCAGTTAATAGAAGAAATGTCAAAAACCCTTCAAAAATAAACTGGCAAAAAGTTACCGAAAATTCAAGTTTCAAAATGAAAAAGTGCCTGTGATTTTGGAAAAACCTTTGTAACTTTTTTAATTTTGGTCCTAGAAAAATGCGTCTAAAGAAGAAGTTTCATGGTTTTGTTCCAGTTAATAGGAAAAATGTCAAAAACCCTTCAAAAATAAACTGGCGAAAAGTTACCGAAAATTTAAGTTTCAAAATGAAAAAATGCTTGTGATTTTGGAAAAACCTTTGTAACTTTTTTAATTTTGGTCCTAGAAAAATGCGTCTAAAGAAGAAGTTGCATGGTTTTGTTCCAGTTAATAGGAAAAATGTCAAAAACCCTTCAAAAATAAACTGGCAAAAAGTTACCGAAAATTCAAGTTTCAAAATGAAAAAATGTCTGTGATTTTGGAAAAACCTTTGTAACTTTTTTAATTTTGGTCCTAGAAAAATGCGTCTAAAGAAGAAATTGCATGGTTTTGTTCCAGTTAATAGGAAAAATGTCAAAAACCCTTCAAAAATAAACTGGCAAAAAGTTACCGAAAATTCAAGTTTCAAAATGAAAAAATTTTAGTGATTTTGGAAAAACCTTTGTAACTTTTTTAATTTTGGTCCTAGAAAAATGCGTCTAAAGAAGAAGTTGCATGGTTTTGTTCCAGTTAATAGGAAAAATGTCAAAAACCCTTCAAAAATAAACTGGCAAAAAGTTACCGAAAATTCAAGTTTCAAAATGAAAAAATGCGTGTGATTTTGGAAAAACCTTTGTAACTTTTTTAATTTTGGTCCTAGAAAAATGCGTCTAAAGAAGAAGTTGCATGGTTTTGTTCCAGTTAATAGGAAAAATGTCAAAAACCCTTTAAAAATAAACTGGCAAAAAGTTACCGAAAATTCAAGTTTCAAAATGAAAAAATGCCTCTGTTTTTAGAAAAACCTTTGTAACTTTTTTAATTTTGGTCCTAGAAAAATGCGTCTAAAGAAGAAGTTGCATGGTTTGGTTCCAGTTAATAGGAAAAATGTCAAAAACCCTTCAAAAATAAACTGGCAAAAAGTTACCGAAAATTCAAGTTTCAAAATGAAAAAGTGCCTGTGATTTTGGAAAAACCTTTGTAACTTTTTTAATTTTGGTCCTAGAAAAATGCGTCTAAAGAAGAAGTTGCATGGTTTTGTTCCAGTTAATAGGAAAAATGTCAAAAACCCTTCAAAAATAAACTGGCAAAAAGTTACCGAAAATTCAAGTTTCAAAATGAAAAAATTTTAGTGATTTTGGAAAAACCTTTGTAACTTTTTTAATTTTGGTCCTAGAAAAATGCGTCTAAAGAAGAAGTTGCATGGTTTTGTTCCAGTTAATAGGAAAAATGTCAAAAACCCTTCAAAAATAAACTGGCAAAAAGTTACCGAAAATTGAAGTTTCAAAATGAAAAAATGTCTGTGATTTTGGAAAAACCTTTGTAACTTTTTTAATTTTGGTCCTAGAAAAATGCGTCTAAAGAAGAAGTTGCATGGTTTTGTTCCAGTTAATAGGAAAAATGTCAAAAACCCTTCAAAAATAAACTGGCAAAAAGTTACCGAAAATTCAAGTTTCAAAATGAAAAAATTTTAGTGATTTTGGAAAAACCTTTGTAACTTTTTTAATTTTGGTCCTAGAAAAATGCGTCTAAAGAAGAAGTTGCATGGTTTTGTTCCAGTTAATAGGAAAAATGTCAAAAACCCTTCAAAAATAAACTGGCAAAAAGTTACCGAAAATTCAAGTTTCAAAATGAAAAAATTTTAGTGATTTTGGAAAAACCTTTGTAACTTTTTTAATTTTGGTCCTAGAAAAATGCGTCTAAAGAAGAAGTTGCATGGTTTTGTTCCAGTTAATAGGAAAAATGTCAAAAACCCTTCAAAAATAAACTGGCAAAAAGTTACCGAAAATTGAAGTTTCAAAATGAAAAAATGTCTGTGATTTTGGAAAAACCTTTGTAACTTTTTTAATTTTGGTCCTAGAAAAATGCGTCTAAAGAAGAAGTTGCATGGTTTTGTTCCAGTTAATAGGAAAAATGTCAAAAACCCTTCAAAAATAAACTGGCAAAAAGTTACCGAAAATTGAAATTTCAAAATGAAAAAATGCGTGTGATTTTGGAAAAACCTTTGTAACTTTTTTAATTTTGGTCCTAGAAAAATGCGTCTAAAGAAGAAGTTGCATGGTTTTGTTCCAGTTAATAGGAAAAATGTCAAAAACCCTTCAAAAATAAACTGGCAAAAAGTTACCGAAAATTGAAGTTTCAAAATGAAAAAATTTTAGTGATTTTGGAAAAACCTTTGTAACTTTTTTAATTTTGGTCCTAGAAAAATGCGTCTAAAGAAGAAGTTGCATGGTTTTGTTCCAGTTAATAGGAAAAATGTCAAAAACCCTTCAAAAATAAACTGGCAAAAAGTTACCGAAAATTGAAGTTTCAAAATGAAAAAATGTCTGTGATTTTGGAAAAACCTTTGTAACTTTTTTAATTTTGGTCCTAGAAAAATGCGTCTAAAGAAGAAGTTGCATGGTTTTGTTCCAGTTAATAGGAAAAATGTCAAAAACCCTTCAAAAATAAACTGGCAAAAAGTTACCGAAAATTGAAGTTTCAAAATGAAAAAATGCCTGTGATTTTGGAAAAACCTTTGTAACTTTTTTAATTTTGGTCCTAGAAAAATGCGTCTAAAGAAGAAGTTGCATGGTTTTGTTCCAGTTAATAGGAAAAATGTCAAAAACCCTTCAAAAATAAACTGGCAAAAAGTTACCGAAAATTGAAGTTTCAAAATGAAAAAATGCCTGTGATTTTGGAAAAACCTTTGTAACTTTTTTAATTTTGGTCCTAGAAAAATGCGTCTAAAGAAGAAGTTGCATGGTTTTGTTCCAGTTAATAGGAAAAATGTCAAAAACCCTTCAAAAATAAACTGGCAAAAAGTTACCGAAAATTGAAGTTTCAAAATGAAAAAATGCCTGTGATTTTGGAAAAACCTTTGTAACTTTTTTAATTTTGGTCCTAGAAAAATGCGTCTAAAGAAGAAGTTGCATGGTTTTGTTCCAGTTAATAGGAAAAATGTCAAAAACCCTTCAAAAATAAACTGGCAAAAAGTTACCGAAAATTGAAGTTTCAAAATGAAAAAATGCCTGTGATTTTGGAAAAACCTTTGTAACTTTTTTAATTTTGGTCCTAGAAAAATGCGTCTAAAGAAGAAGTTGCATGGTTTTGTTCCAGTTAATAGGAAAAATGTCAAAAACCCTTCAAAAATAAACTGGCAAAAAGTTACCGAAAATTCAAGTTTCAAAATGAAAAAAAGCCTGTGATTTTGGAAAAACCTTTGTAACTTTTTTAATTTTGGTCCTAGAAAAATGCGTCTAAAGAAGAAGTTGCATGGTTTTGTTCCAGTTAATAGGAAAAATGTCAAAAACCCTTCAAAAATAAACTGGCAAAAAGTTACCGAAAATTGAAGTTTCAAAATGAAAAAATGCCTGTGATTTTGGAAAAACCTTTGTAACTTTTTTAATTTTGGTCCTAGAAAAATGCGTCTAAAGAAGAAGTTGCATGGTTTTGTTCCAGTTAATAGGAAAAATGTCAAAAACCCTTCAAAAATAAACTGGCAAAAAGTTACCGAAAATTGAAGTTTCAAAATGAAAAAATGTCTGTGATTTTGGAAAAACCTTTGTAACTTTTTTAATTTTGGTCCTAGAAAAATGCGTCTAAAGAAGAAGTTGCATGGTTTTGTTCCAGTTAATAGGAAAAATGTCAAAAACCCTTCAAAAATAAACTGGCAAAAAGTTACCGAAAATTGAAGTTTCAAAATGAAAAAAATGTCTGTGATTTTGGAAAAACCTTTGTAACTTTTTTAATTTTGGTCCTAGAAAAATGCGTCTAAAGAAGAAGTTGCATGGTTTTGTTCCAGTTAATAGGAAAAATGTCAAAAACCCTTCAAAAATAAACTGGCAAAAAGTTACCGAAAATTCAAGTTTCAAAATGAAAAAATTTTAGTGATTTTGGAAAAACCTTTGTAACTTTTTTAATTTTGGTCCTAGAAAAATGCGTCTAAAGAAGAAGTTGCATGGTTTTGTTCCAGTTAATAGGAAAAATGTCAAAAACCCTTCAAAAATAAACTGGCAAAAAGTTACCGAAAATTGAAGTTTCAAAATGAAAAAATGTCTGTGATTTTGGAAAAACCTTTGTAACTTTTTTAATTTTGGTCCTAGAAAAATGCGTCTAAAGAAGAAGTTGCATGGTTTTGTTCCAGTTAATAGGAAAAATGTCAAAAACCCTTCAAAAATAAACTGGCAAAAAGTTACCGAAAATTGAAGTTTCAAAATGAAAAAATTTTAGTGATTTTGGAAAAACCTTTGTAACTTTTTTAATTTTGGTCCTAGAAAAATGCGTCTAAAGAAGAAGTTGCATGGTTTTGTTCCAGTTAATAGGAAAAATGTCAAAAACCCTTCAAAAATAAACTGGCAAAAAGTTACCGAAAATTGAAGTTTCAAAATGAAAAAATGCCTGTGATTTTGGAAAAACCTTTGTAACTTTTTTAATTTTGGTCCTAGAAAAATGCGTCTAAAGAAGAAGTTGCATGGTTTTGTTCCAGTTAATAGGAAAAATGTCAAAAACCCTTCAAAAATAAACTGGCAAAAAGTTACCGAAAATTGAAGTTTCAAAATGAAAAAATGCCTGTGATTTTGGAAAAACCTTTGTAACTTTTTTAATTTTGGTCCTAGAAAAATGCGTCTAAAGAAGAAGTTGCATGGTTTTGTTCCAGTTAATAGGAAAAATGTCAAAAACCCTTCAAAAATAAACTGGCAAAAAGTTACCGAAAATTGAAGTTTCAAAATGAAAAAATGTCTGTGATTTTGGAAAAACCTTTGTAACTTTTTTAATTTTGGTCCTAGAAAAATGCGTCTAAAGAAGAAGTTGCATGGTTTTGTTCCAGTTAATAGGAAAAATGTCAAAAACCCTTCAAAAATAAACTGGCAAAAAGTTACCGAAAATTGAAGTTTCAAAATGAAAAAATGCCTGTGATTTTGGAAAAACCTTTGTAACTTTTTTAATTTTGGTCCTAGAAAAATGCGTCTAAAGAAGAAGTTGCATGGTTTTGTTCCAGTTAATAGGAAAAATGTCAAAAACCCTTCAAAAATAAACTGGCAAAAAGTTACCGAAAATTGAAGTTTCAAAATGAAAAAATGTCTGTGATTTTGGAAAAACCTTTGTAACTTTTTTAATTTTGGTCCTAGAAAAATGCGTCTAAAGAAGAAGTTGCATGGTTTTGTTCCAGTTAATAGGAAAAATGTCAAAAACCCTTCAAAAATAAACTGGCAAAAAGTTACCGAAAATTGAAGTTTCAAAATGAAAAAATGTATGTGATTTTGGAAAAACCTTTGTAACTTTTTTAATTTTTGTCCTAGAAAAATGCGTCTAAAGAAGAAGTTGCATGGTTTTGTTCCAGTTAATAGGAAAAATGTCAAAAACCCTTCAAAAATAAACTGGCAAAAAGTTACCGAAAATTGAAGTTTCAAAATGAAAAAATGCCTGTGATTTTGGAAAAACCTTTGTAACTTTTTTAATTTTGGTCCTAGAAAAATGCGTCTAAAGAAGAAGTTGCATGGTTTTGTTCCAGTTAATAGGAAAAATGTCAAAAACCCTTCAAAAATAAACTGGCAAAAAGTTACCGAAAATTGAAGTTTCAAAATGAAAAAATGTCTGTGATTTTGGAAAAACCTTTGTAACTTTTTTAATTTTGGTCCTAGAAAAATGCGTCTAAAGAAGAAGTTGCATGGTTTTGTTCCAGTTAATAGGAAAAATGTCAAAAACCCTTCAAAAATAAACTGGCAAAAAGTTACCGAAAATTGAAGTTTCAAAATGAAAAAATGCCTGTGATTTTGGAAAAACCTTTGTAACTTTTTTAATTTTGGTCCTAGAAAAATGCGTCTAAAGAAGAAGTTGCATGGTTTTGTTCCAGTTAATAGGAAAAATGTCAAAAACCCTTCAAAAATAAACTGGCAAAAAGTTACCGAAAATTGAAGTTTCAAAATGAAAAAATGTCTGTGATTTTGGAAAAACCTTTGTAACTTTTTTAATTTTGGTCCTAGAAAAATGCGTCTAAAGAAGAAGTTGCATGGTTTTGTTCCAGTTAATAGGAAAAATGTCAAAAACCCTTCAAAAATAAACTGGCAAAAAGTTACCGAAAATTCAAGTTTCAAAATGAAAAAATGCGTGTGATTTTGGAAAAACCTTTGTAACTTTTTTAATTTTGGTCCTAGAAAAATGCGTCTAAAGAAGAAGTTGCATGGTTTTGTTCCAGTTAATAGGAAAAATGTCAAAAACCCTTCAAAAATAAACTGGCAAAAAGTTACCGAAAACTGAAGTTTCAAAATGAAAAAATGTAAGAGATTTTGGAAAAACCTTTGTAACTTTTTTAATTTTGGTCCTAGAAAAATGCGTCTAAAGAAGAAGTTGCATGGTTTTGTTCCAGTTAATAGGAAAAATGTCAAAAACCCTTCAAAAATAAACTGGCAAAAAGTTACCGAAAATTGAAGTTTCAAAATGAAAAAATGCCTGTGATTTTGGAAAAACCTTTGTAACTTTTTTAATTTTTGTCCTAGAAAAATGCGTCTAAAGAAGAAGTTGCATGGTTTTGTTCCAGTTAATAGGAAAAATGTCAAAAACCCTTCAAAAATAAACTGGCAAAAAGTTACCGAAAATTGAAGTTTCAAAATGAAAAAATGTCTGTGATTTTGGAAAAACCTTTGTAACTTTTTTAATTTTGGTCCTAGAAAAATGCGTCTAAAGAAGAAGTTGCATGGTTTTGTTCCAGTTAATAGGAAAAATGTCAAAAACCCTTCAAAAATAAACTGGCAAAAAGTTACCGAAAATTGAAGTTTCAAAATGAAAAAATGCCTGTGATTTTGGAAAAACCTTTGTAACTTTTTTAATTTTGGTCCTAGAAAAATGCGTCTAAAGAAGAAGTTGCATGGTTTTGTTCCAGTTAATAGGAAAAATGTCAAAAACCCTTCAAAAATAAACTGGCAAAAAGTTACCGAAAATTGAAGTTTCAAAATGAAAAAATGCCTGTGATTTTGGAAAAACCTTTGTAACTTTTTTAATTTTGGTCCTAGAAAAATGCGTCTAAAGAAGAAGTTGCATGGTTTTGTTCCAGTTAATAGGAAAAATGTCAAAAACCCTTCAAAAATAAACTGGCAAAAAGTTACCGAAAATTGAAGTTTCAAAATGAAAAAATGCCTGTGATTTTGGAAAAACCTTTGTAACTTTTTTAATTTTTGTCCTAGAAAAATGCGTCTAAAGAAGAAGTTGCATGGTTTTGTTCCAGTTAATAGGAAAAATGTCAAAAACCCTTCAAAAATAAACTGGCAAAAAGTTACCGAAAATTGAAGTTTCAAAATGAAAAAATGTCTGTGATTTTGGAAAAACCTTTGTAACTTTTTTAATTTTGGTCCTAGAAAAATGCGTCTAAAGAAGAAGTTGCATGGTTTTGTTCCAGTTAATAGGAAAAATGTCAAAAACCCTTCAAAAATAAACTGGCAAAAAGTTACCGAAAATTCAAGTTTCAAAATGAAAAAATGTCTGTGATTTTGGAAAAACCTTTGTAACTTTTTTAATTTCGGTCCTAGAAAAATGCGTCTAAAGAAGAAGTTGCATGGTTTTGTACCAGATAATAGGAAAAATGGCAAAAACCCTTCAAAAATAAACTGGCAAAAAGTTACCGAAAATTGAAGTTTCAAAATGAAAAAATGTCTGTGATTTTGGAAAAACCTTTGTAACTTTTTTAATTTTGGTCCTAGAAAAATGCGTCTAAAGAAGAAGTTGCATGGTTTTGTTCCAGTTAATAGGAAAAATGTCAAAAACCCTTCAAAAATAAACTGGCAAAAAGTTACCGAAAATTGAAGTTTCAAAATGAAAAAATTTTAGTGATTTTGGAAAAACCTTTGTAACTTTTTTAATTTTGGTCCTAGAAAAATGCGTCTAAAGAAGAAGTTGCATGGTTTTGTTCCAGTTAATAGGAAAAATGTCAAAAACCCTTCAAAAATAAACTGGCAAAAAGTTACCGAAAATTGAAGTTTCAAAATGAAAAAATGTCTGTGATTTTGGAAAAACCTTTGTAACTTTTTTAATTTTGGTCCTAGAAAAATGCGTCTAAAGAAGAAGTTGCATGGTTTTGTTCTAGTTAATAGGAAAAATGTCAAAAACCCTTCAAAAATAAACTGGCAAAAAGTTACCGAAAATTGAAGTTTCAAAATGAAAAAATGTCTGTGATTTTGGAAAAACCTTTGTAACTTTTTTAATTTTGGTCCTAGAAAAATGCGTCTAAAGAAGAAGTTGCATGGTTTTGTTCCAGTTAATAGGAAAAATGTCAAAAACCCTTCAAAAATAAACTGGCAAAAAGTTACCGAAAATTCAAGTTTCAAAATGAAAAATTTTTGTGATTTTGGAAAAACCTTTGTAACTTTTTTAATTTTGGTCCTAGAAAAATGCGTCTAAAGAAGAAGTTGCATGGTTTTGTTCAAGTTAATAGGAAAAATGTCAAAAACCCTTCAAAAATAAACTGGCAAAAAGTTACCGAAAATTGAAGTTTCAAAATGAAAAAATGTTTGTGATTTTGGAAAAACCTTTGTAACTTTTTTAATTTTGGTCCTAGAAAAATGCGTCTAAAGAAGAAGTTGTATGGTTTTGTTCCAGTTAATAGGAAAAATGTCAAAAACCCTTCAAAAATAAACTGGCAAAAAGTTACCGAAAATTGAAGTTTCAAAATGAAAAAATGCCTGTGATTTTGGAAAAACCTTTGTAACTTTTTTAATTTTTGTCCTAAAAAAATGCGTCTAAAGAAGAAGTTGCATGGTTTTGTTCCAGTTAATAGGAAAAATGTCAAAAACCCTTCAAAAATAAACTGGCAAAAAGTTACCGAAAATTCAAGTTTCAATATGATAAAATGTAAGATATTTTGGAAAAACCTTTGTAACTTTTTTAATTTTTGTCCTAGAAAAATGCGTCTAAAGAAGAAGTTGCATGGTTTTGTTCCAGTTAATAGGAAAAATGTCAAAAACCCTTCAAAAATAAACTGGCAAAAAGTTACCGAAAATTGAAGTTTCAAAATGAAAAAATGCCTGTGATTTTGGAAAAACCTTTGTAACTTTTTTAATTTTGGTCCTAGAAAAATGCGTCTAAAGAAGAAGTTGCATGGTTTTGTTCCAGTTAATAGGAAAAATGTCAAAAACCCTTCAAAAATAAACTGGCAAAAAGTTACCGAAAATTGAAGTTTCAAAATGAAAAAATGCCTGTGATTTTGGAAAAACCTTTGTAACTTTTTTAATTTTGGTCCTAGAAAAATGCGTCTAAAGAAGAAGTTGCATGGTTTTGTTCCAGTTAATAGGAAAAATGTCAAAAACCCTTCAAAAATAAACTGGCAAAAAGTTACCGAAAATTGAAGTTTCAAAATGAAAAAATGTCTGTGATTTTGGAAAAACCTTTGTAACTTTTTTAATTTTGGTCCTAGAAAAATGCGTCTAAAGAAGAAGTTGTATAGATTTCTTCCAGTTAATAGGAAAAATATCAAAAACCCTTCCAAAATAAACTGGCAAAAAGTTACCGAAAATTCTATTTTCAAAATGAAAAAGAGCCTGTGATTTTGGAAAAACCTTTGTAACTTTTTTAATTTTGGTCCTAGAAAAATGCGTCTAAAGAAGAAGTTGCATGGTTTTGTTCCAGTTAATAGGAAAAATGTCAAAAACCCTTCAAAAATAAACTGGCAAAAAGTTACCGAAAATTGAAGTTTCAAAATGAAAAAATGCCTGTGATTTTGGAAAAACCTTTGTAACTTTTTTAATTTTTGTCCTAGAAAAATGCGTCTAAAGAAGAAGTTGCATGGTTTTGTTCCAGTTAATAGGAAAAATGTCAAAAACCCTTCAAAAATAAACTGGCAAAAAGTTACCGAAAATTGAAGTTTCAAAATGAAAAAATTTTAGAGATTTTGGAAAAACCTTTGTAACTTTTTTAATTTTGGTCCTAGAAAAATGCGTCTAAAGAAGAAGTTGCATGGTTTTGTTCCAGTTAATAGGAAAAATGTCAAAAACCCTTCAAAAATAAACTGGCAAAAAGTTACCGAAAATTGAAGTTTCAAAATGAAAAAATGCCTGTGATTTTGGAAAAACCTTTGTACCTTTTTTAATTTTGGTCCTAGAAAAATGCGTCTAAAGAAGAAGTTGCATGGTTTTGTTCCAGTTAATAGGAAAAATGTCAAAAACCCTTCAAAAATAAACTGGCAAAAAGTTACCGAAAATTGAAGTTTCAAAATGAAAAAATGCCTGTGATTTTGGAAAAACCTTTGTAACTTTTTTAATTTTTGTCCTAAAAAAATGCGTCTAAAGAAGAAGTTGCATGGTTTTGTTCCAGTTAATAGGAAAAATGTCAAAAACCCTTCAAAAATAAACTGGCAAAAAGTTACCGAAAATTGAAGTTTCAAAATGAAAAAAAGCCTGTGATTTTGGAAAAACCTTTGTAACTTTTTTAATTTTTGTCCTAGAAAAATGCGTCTAAAGAAGAAGTTGCATGGTTTTGTTCCAGTTAATAGGAAAAATATCAAAAACCCTTCCAAAATAAACTGGCAAAAAGTTACCGAAAATTCAAGTTTCAAAATGAAAAAAAGCCTGTGATTTTGGAAAAACCTTTGTAACTTTTTTAATTTTTGTCCTAGAAAAATGCGTCTAAAGAAGAAGTTGTATAGTTTTCTTCCAGTTAATAGGAAAAATATCAAAAACCCTTCCAAAATAAACTGGCAAAAAGTTACCGAAAATTCAAGTTTCAAAATGAAAAAAAGCCTGTGATTTTGGAAAAACCTTTGTAACTTTTTTAATTTTTGTCCTAGAAAAATGCGTCTAAAGAAGAAGTTGCATGGTTTTGTTCCAGTTAATAGGAAAAATGTCAAAAACCCTTCAAAAATAAACTGGCAAAAAGTTACCGAAAATTGAAGTTTCAAAATGAAAAAATGCCTGTGATTTTGGAAAAACCTTTGTAACTTTTTTAATTTTTGTCCTAAAAAAATGCGTCTAAAGAAGAAGTTGCATGGTTTTGTTCCAGTTAATAGGAAAAATGTCAAAAACCCTTCAAAAATAAACTGGCAAAAAGTTACCGAAAATTGAAGTTTCAAAATGAAAAAATGCCTGTGATTTTGGAAAAACCTTTGTAACTTTTTTAATTTTTGTCCTAGAAAAATGCGTCTAAAGAAGAAGTTGCATGGTTTTGTTCCAGTTAATAGGAAAAATGTCAAAAACCCTTCAAAAATAAACTGGCAAAAAGTTACCGAAAATTGAAGTTTCAAAATGAAAAAATGCCTGTGATTTTGGAAAAACCTTTGTAACTTTTTTAATTTTGGTCCTAGAAAAATGCGTCTAAAGAAGAAGTTGCATGGTTTTGTTCCAGTTAATAGGAAAAATGTCAAAAACCCTTCAAAAATAAACTGGCAAAAAGTTACCGAAAATTGAAGTTTCAAAATGAAAAAATGCCTGTGATTTTGGAAAAACCTTTGTACCTTTTTTAATTTTGGTCCTAGAAAAATGCGTCTAAAGAAGAAGTTGTATGGTTTTGTTTCAGTTAATAGGAAAAATGTCAAAAACCCTTCAAAAATAAACTGGCAAAAAGTTACCGAAAATTGAAGTTTCAAAATGAAAAAATGCCTGTGATTTTGGAAAAACCTTTGTAACTTTTTTAATTTTTGTCCTAAAAAAATGCGTCTAAAGAAGAAGTTGCATGGTTTTGTTCCAGTTAATAGGAAAAATGTCAAAAACCCTTCAAAAATAAACTGGCAAAAAGTTACCGAAAATTGAAGTTTCAAAATGAAAAAAAGCCTGTGATTTTGGAAAAACCTTTGTAACTTTTTTAATTTTTGTCCTAGAAAAATGCGTCTAAAGAAGAAGTTGCATGGTTTTGTTCCAGTTAATAGGAAAAATGTCAAAAACCCTTCAAAAATAAACTGGCAAAAAGTTACCGAAAATTGAAGTTTCAAAATGAAAAAATGCCTGTGATTTTAGAAAAACCTTTGTAACTTTTTTAATTTTGGTCCTAGAAAAATGCGTCTAAAGAAGAAGTTGCATGGTTTTGTTCCAGTTATTAGGAAAAATGTCAAAATTAGTCAAATATTTTTACTTATTTGTTTCAGAAATATGTGAATAATTTTTATAAACTTTTACTAAAAACCCGTTAATGATTTTTACCAATTTTTTCCAAAAATTTTGTCAATAATTTTCATCAAATTTTTCTATAAATTCGTCAAAGATTTTTATCATTTTTTTTTCTATAAATCCGTCAATGATTTTTAACAATTTTTGATCAAAATTCGTCTAAAATCTTCATCAATTTTTTCCATAAATTCGTCATTGATTTTTATCAATTTTTTCCAAAAATTTGCGTCAATGATTTTTGTCAAATTTTTCTAAAAATTCGTCAATGATTTTCATCAATTTTTTTCATAAATTTGTCAATGATTTGCATCAATTTTTTCTATAAATTCGTTAATAATTTTGATCAATTTTTTTTAAAAACTCGTCAATGATTTTTAGCAATTTTTTATATAAATTCGTACATAATTTTCATTAATTTTTATTCTAAAAACTCGTCGATGATTAATTGTTAACAATTTTGTTATCCATAAATTGTTATTAATTATTATAAATTTTTTTCAAAAATTCAATATTCAAAATTAATTCAATTAAAAAAAAAAATTTGGGAAATTACTGAAGAAAATGTAGTGAACAATGAAAAATGACCAATTTAAAAATTAAAAGAAAGTTTTTTCTGTGCGATAAGATCAATTTTCCCCTCGGAAAGAAAAGAAAGTAAAAAAATTATCCCTCCAAATTCAACAATAGAAAAGTTTTCAACGTTTGTTCTGGGAGCTTCTCGAAAAATACGATTATAACGATAATTGTATGTGCAGAGTGCACTGTACACATATCTTGTTTATTCCCCAGCGAGAGTTGCTTCAAACCCATACCCACCCACAACTGGTATAAAATGGGTGGATATACCCGTTTGGCTTGCAGACTGCGCGAAAGCGATGGTAAGGGGTGGTGAAAATTCTCTCGCGGGTATCCTCTCAGGAAAATACCTAGCTTCTCCTGTATTTGTGTATGTATGCATATATATATATATTCTTCCTCCTCCTCTTTTTTTCCATGGGTTGTAAATGCAATTGATGACACTGCGTCTATTGCGCGGAACGGAATTTTTTGATCCTACTTCGCTTTCGCGAAAGACCATTTCTTTCTCTCTCTCTCTCTCTCTCTCCCTCTGTGTATGTGAAAAAAGAAATTCGTTTATTTTTCACAATTTAAATCTAATGGCACTTTTAACAGGTTTTATTTTACATTTTTTCGTCCTTTCGTATTGAAGTTGTTTTTAGTAAGTGAAGAGAAATTTATACTTTTGTTTTACTTTGAAAAAAGTAAATATAAAAGCAAAATACAAAACAAAAAATTTGAGTAATTTAGTAGGAAATTTTAGTTTTGTTTTTGGATTTAATGTGGGCACGTACATTTGACTATATATACACAGTCGCGTATACTGCAAAGCCGCACACTCGTCTAGGATTTAAATTCTAACGCGAAAAGCTTATGCAAAGCTTTAAATTTATTGGGATGGAAATCCTCTCAGTATAAGCGTGCAAGTTCTCTTCAGAGCCAAAGTTGCTCGGCAGGATTAACACTTTCCTATCTTTGCCATGATGCGCAACCCATTTCCTTCTAAACTTCATCGTCACAATCCTTTAAAGTCCTTTTTATCAGTTGGAACCAAACAGCACACTCTATAAACAACAATAAATAAACAAAAACAATTCTCTCAATTAAAAACAACGAATATATCTCTCTCGTCTTAAATTAATAAACATAACTTAAAAAATCCAAGATTTTCTCATTTTTTATGAGAATGGGAAAATTAATCTAATAAAAACAGTTAAAAATTAAAATTAAAACATCGAATAACAAATTTTGATAAATTTGTCATAGGCAAGATGATAATTTTTTATTTATCAACTTTAATTACTTTCATTTCCATTTCATTTTTCATCCAATTTTTCAACTATTTATACAAACTTTTTATTATGCAATTAGAAATAATAAGTTTGCGTTTCCTTTGGATCGAATGTTGAAAAACAGTGCTGAAGCAAACTCCCATGGGATTGTGAGATATTGGTTTTCATCCTGGTCGTTGCATGGGTCGTAACGTTTGATAAAAATGCGTGTTACGCGCTCCAGACCCACCTCAGTCCGAAAGAGCGCCCTGGGAGCCGTACCCGAAGAGATCACGAGAATTTCCCCTCACAGCCGATCTCTAGATATATTTTTGTATGCGAGGGTGGTGCCTGACAATAGACATGTAAATACCTTCATAGCAGAAGTAACGATATATTTAAAGAAAACCGAAAAAAAACAGGAAAGAATAACACTTATCATACTTTCGATTTTGTCCAAAAGAAACTAGAATACACTTAAAACAGCAAATTTCTGTTGAAATATTTACTTTTTGGAAAAATTTGTATTAGCCGTGAACGATAAGGCGCTGAGAAATATTTAATTATTTTTTCCGCGTTCGAATCTTGGCAAAGTTGAAATTTTTTTGTACTTTTGTTTGCAAATTTATTTAATTTTTTTACAATTTTTAATTAGATTCACGCATTGAGTATAGAATACTCTAACTTCACTTCAGTCTCAGTTTACTTTGACTTTACTTTCAATACAATTTTAACTAAGTTTGCATTCAAATAACTTTCACTTCACTTTTACGTAATATTAACTTTCACCTTTTTTATATTCTGCATTCCATTCTGATATCACTTCACTTTCAATTCAGTCGCAATTCACACTTTCTCCTCAGTGACTTCATTTTTACTTCACTTAGAATTCACTTTCACCTCACTGTCACTTCACTTTTGATTTATTTTCCTTACACATTAAATTAACTTTCACTTTACTCTCTCTTAACTCGCACTTCACTTTTGATTCCTTCTTGTTACGAATTCAAATTGACTTTCACTTCACTCTCTCTTCACTTTTACGCACTTCAATTTTAATTAATACTTGTTAGGAATTCAAATTAACTTTCAGTTCACTCTTTCTTCACATTTACGCACTTCACTTTTAATTTATTCTTGTTACGATTTCAAATTAACTTTCACTTCACTTTCTCTTCACTTAAGCACTTCACTTTTAATTCATTCTTGTTACGAATTCAAATTAACTTTCACTTCAGTCTCTCTTCACTTTTACGCACTTCACTTTTAATTCACTTTTGTTACAAATTCAAATTAACTTTCACTTTACATTCACTTTAACCTCTGGTCACTTTCACTTAACGTCTACTTTCACTTTACTATAAATTTACATTTACTTTACTATCACATCACTAAACTTTCAATTCAATTACAATTCACATTTTCACTTCACTTTTATTTTACTCGCAATTTACTTTCACTTCACTTTCACCTCACTGTCACTTCACTTTCAATTTATTGTTATTACACATTTAATTAACTTTAAATTCACTCTCTCTTTATTCGCAATTTACGTTTAATTCACTCTCATTACAAATTCTATTAACTTTCACTTCACTTCAACTTCACCTCAATTTCACTTTATTTTCACTTTACTTTTACTTTACTCCAACTTTACTTACAATTTACATTTAATTAAAATTCACATCATTGTAAATTCACATTCATTTTACATTCACCTCACGCACTTCATTTTCAAAGCACTTATAGTGTGTGAACTTATAGTGAGGTGAGAGTGAAATTAAGTAAAAATTAATAAAATGTTAAGCGAGAAATAACTAAAAGTGAAGTGACAGTGAGGTCAAAGTGAAGTGAGAGTTGAAGATGAAAGTGAAGTGAAAGTGAAGTGAATGTGAAGGGAGTGTTAATTAAAAGTAAAGTGAAGTGAAAGTTAATTGAATGTATAATGAGAGTGAATTGAAATTAAGGTGAAAGTGAAGAAAAAGTGAAGTGAATTTAAAGGGAGAGTTAATTGAAAGTAAAGTAAAGGTTAATTAAAAGTGAAGTGAAGTGAAAGTTAATTGAATGTGTAATGAGAGTGAATTAAAGTAAAGTGAAAGTGAAGTGAAGTAAAAATTAATTGAATAAGAAGGAAGAGTTAATAAAAAGTGAAGCGAAAGTTAATTAAGAGTGAAGTGATAGTGAGGTGAAAGTGATTTGAGACTAGAGAGAATGTTAAGTGAAGTGAAAGTTAATTAAATGTGAAGTGAAAATGAAGTGAATGTGAAGGGACATTTAATCTAAAGTGAAGTAAAAGTAAATTGAAAGTGAAGTTAGATTGGAGTGAATGTGATATGAAAGTGAAGTGTAGTGTGGATGTGTAATGAGAGTGAATTGAAAATGAGGTGAAAGTAAAGTGACGTAAAAGTTAATTGAATGTGAAGTGAGAAATAATTGAAACTGAAGTAACAATGAGGTGAAAGTAAAGTTAAAGTGAAGTGAAAGTGGAGTGAAAGTGAAGTGAAAGTGAAGTGAAAGTAGAGTTAAAGTGAGGTGAAAGTGAAGTGAAAGTTAATTAAATGTGAAGGTAGAGTTAATTAAAAGTGAAGCGAAAGTTAATTGAAAGTGAATTGATAGTGATGTGAAAGTGAAGTTAAGTGAGTGTGAGATAAATGTGAAGTGAAAGTGAAATGAGTATAAAGTTAAAGTTAAAGGATTAAATTTCAAATTAATTTATACAAAAAACAAAATTTTATATTCCATTATTGTTAAATTCAACAGACAATCCATTAAAAATTTCTATTTCTATTATTTTCTACTCATTGCAATAAAATAAAAATTAAAAGTTCAAATGCATTTTGAAAATTAATAAAATTGGATTATTTTCATGCGTTCACCATTTTTCACATGGGAAAATTCAACCCCTTTGAATCGAGTGAAATCCATGGGTGCTGCAAAATTTACCACAAATAATCATTATAAACATGACGGGCATTCATTTAATTCGAAAATAAATGGTAACAGTCACAATATTAACTAACAGTTACTCGCTTAATGGACCATTGTATTCACATGCATTTTCTGTTTTATTGTATATATAGATATATATTTACAAATCCATTCACTATCTTGTTAAATATGTTCCATAATTTTAAATCGATTCGAACAAAGCATCTGATAACGGATATAATTTACAATCTTTTCCAAATATCTGATATACCAACATTTCGTGATATTGCTGAAAAAATTATTTCCCTTCTATTTACCAAAAAGTAGAATTCAAAAATTGAGAACAAATTACAAAGAAAAACGTATTTAAATATAAAATAATAAATTCTTTGGTGCAAATTTATTTGTTTTAAATATTTGGTATGCTTCAAATAGTGAGAGAATTTATTTATTTTAAGGTGTTTTGAAAAAAGTTATTATACATGACATAATTGATCATAAGCTTAATTAAAAACTCTACCTTATTTTATCCTTTTATTTTTATTTTCTTAATGCTCACTTAAGAAGTCATTAATTCGCTCCTAAACCTGATCGTAAATGTTTGTACGGGAGTTATCGCGGTAAAGATCGCAAGTATAATAATCATCCTCGCCAGTCTGTTGCTTTACAAATATAGATGCAAATCAGCAATTCTTGGATGAAAATTCTCACATCGTTCATAGACTGCACTTTTTTTTTAATTTTTAAGAATTATTTTTACATGAAATTTTTAAAGGAAACAATTATTTTTTAAAATAGGGGAAAGTATTTTCATTTTAAACATTTCTATAAATATTTTTTTTTACAAAATTTATTTTAAAATACCCAAAAATTTTCAGTAATAACGTATACAATATTAATTGGATTGTAATTCAGCTTGATGAAAAAAATGTTGTAGGCTGTTTCTTTTTTTGTTTTATGTCCGCAAAAAAATCCTAATGACCCATGTCGATTGGTTCTTAAGTCTTCTTTAATGATCCTCCTTTTTATGCAGTATCCACATTCTTTTTATTCTGGAAACAAAATTAATTGATTATAAAGATTGTTTTGCGACACTATTTCTTTGCTGTAAAAGAAACGGAGAAGGAGAACTTTTCAAGAAATCAAAAAAATATATGAACGATCTTTATTAATTCTTTTCTGTTTTTTTTTCTTTTCTGTTATTTTTTGTTTTCTTCTTTTTATTTGTTTTCTGAAAAACTGAATATTTCTAAGCAGAAGCTCTTTAGTAATTTTTTTTATTTTTTGGAATTTTTAAATTTATTGAAACTAGTAAATTAGTTGGAATATTATTTTATAAAAGAAAATAATTTTGATTGTAGGATTTCTGTACGAAATTGTGTTATAGTAATAACGGTAATAAATGGCTGCCATGATGGCTGAACTCCAAAAGGGGATTCAGAGTAAACCTAGGGATCTAAGCGGGAGGATTGACAATCGGTGGCAGGGTTCGGGATTATAGTTCGATAAACACTGTGTTACTCCCATTGGAACACTATTCCTTGGACGTACACATTACCCCTACCTACGTGCACACAGACAGACATACTGTATTATCTCTTGCAGACACTCTAATTTCATATCTATTTTAGACATTTCTGATTCTATTTTTATCATCAAATTAGTATTTTCCTTACTAATTAATACACAGACTATAGTCACGAATTAAAAAATCGTGGCTAACAAGAAAAATATTTAAAAACCGAAAAATGTATTTTAACTAACTACACTGAAAAAAAATTTAATTGATTTATGTAACCGATTAATTAACTATTATCAATTAAATATTTAATTAAATCAAATAATATTTATTAGAGTCAATTAAATGGTTCAGTTCATATTTGCTTCAAATACTGAAGGTATTGAATCAAATGCCATTTAATTGACTTCATTAAATATTATTTGATTCAAGTAAATATTTAATTGATAATAGTCAATCGGTTATTTGAATCAATTAAATTTTTTTTTCAGTGTAACTAAATATATTTTAAAATTTAGTTTTAAACTAACTAAATAAATTTTAAAATTTAGTTTGAAACTAACTGAATGTATTTAAAAATTTATTTTTAAAGTAACTAACTAAATATATTTTAACTGCGTGGTCAAAAACTGGTGAATCATGGGCAATGATAGAAAAATTTTAAACCCACAAAAAATATCTAAGAACTCTCAAACTTTTAATATTTTTTATACCTTGATATAGCCAAAATCTAGCAAACCGTAACTAACGAAAAAAATATTTTAAATCCTAAAAATATACACTGTGAAAAATATAAAATATAAATAATAAAAATATTTTAAACCCACAAAAAATATTTAAAAACCCTCAAACTTTCAATATTTTTGTTACCATGCTATAGTCAAAATCTAACAAACCATAATAAACGAAAAAAATATTTTAAATACTAAAAATACACTGTAATAAATATGGGACAATTTTACCTTAGATTTCTTGTAAAATATTCCGCAAGTTTTTTAGGATAAAGTATTTTTACTACGATTTTGTGAACTTTTCTACAAAATTTGGCAAAATTGATAAAATGGTAGGAAATTCTCGACAAATTAGTGAAATTTTCTACAAAATTGGGCAAAAGTGATAATATATTAGGAAATTTTCCACAAAGTAGAGGGGAAAATTTTTTCCACTACAATTTTGTGTAATTTTCCACAAAGTAGTGAAAATTTCAATAATTAAGTAGGGAAATTTCTATAAAATTTTAGAGAATTTTTTACATTTAAAAATAAATGTCATTTTATGAGGACTTTGTGATATTTTGCAACAATTAGAGAAAATTTCGACAAGGTTAAAGTAAACTTTTTTCAACTTTTAGGAAATTTTTCAACAAAATTTTAAAGCCAAATAAATTTCACTGCGAAATCGTAGAATTGACCTAAAATTAGTTAACAAAATTATTAACATTTTTTCAAAACGTATTATTCTATTGTTAATTAGTTACGTGATTTATTACTCACTAAAAGTAAATTTACAAACAAATGAATTTTATATAATGTGGAATTTGGAAAGAAACGGTTTATATAAAGGAAAAGGCATTTAGAAGAAAAGAAATGAATTTACCTTGCAATTATTGAAATCATAATAATAATAATTTTACTTAAAAAAAAAATATTTAACGATACATTTACTATGAATTAAATAAAATTTGTTTGCTCTTAGTCGAAAATATAAAATAATTTCAAGAATTTTTTCGTTTTGAGCTCTTCAGCTTTTAAGTTTTTTTTATCTATTATGTTCATTATTCAGTAAAGTGGATAATTTAACAGTATTTAAAAACAATTTTATTATTTTTATAATTATTGAATAATTTATTCAAAGGAAATTATTTTCATATTGACTAAGTTAAATACACTTTTATAATTTAATTGTTCGTATTTCTTTTCTTTTTTTATGTATTCAAATATGTCTTTTGTTTAAAAAAATTATATGCTTCCCTTTGAACCATATAGAGAATTTTTTATTTTTTCATTAAAATAAAATTTTTTTTAATTTTTTTAATTAAATATATAAAAATGAAAATTTATTACTAATGATATTAAAAGAAACATTTAAAAACAAATTATTACCACTTTTTATTAGCACGTATTGTTAAATTCTATTTTTTACGTATTTACAATAAATTGCAAAAGATAATTAACATTTATTTTTACAATATTTTGGTGGGCATTGATCCTTCTAAATTTAATAAAAGGAAAATTAAGTAATTTTATCTAAAGGCAATTTGTAAACCAAAAGGATGGAAATTTATTAATAACTATAATATTATTAAATTCAGTGATTGTAAGTTAATTAATAAAAGTCTAATTTTTTATTTAGATTTTATATTTAAAAATATTTCTGTTTACTTCCAATAATGTAATAAACAGTCTTTCGAAAATTTGTTCGAGATTTTTTAATCCTCGCAATACTTATATTAAAAAGTTCCCCATTTTTGAACATTCGCTAAGTTTTTAAGGGAAAAATAAACTTGTTTCAAGTGGAAAATTCCCTAAGATTCCGAAGGGAAAATATCCCATGATTTTAGGGGAAATATTCCTCACGATTCTAAAGGGAAAATTCCCCATGATTTTAAAGAGAAAATTCACCATGATTTGAAGGGAAAGTTCCCCATGATTTTAAAGGGAAAATTCCATAAGATTCTAAAGGGAAAATTCCCCAAAATTTGATAGAGAAAATTCACCATGATTTGAAGGGAAAGTTCCCTACGATTGTGAGGGAAAAATTCCAAAAGATTCTAAAGGGAAATTTTCCACAAGATTTTAAAGAAAAATTCACCATGATTTGAAGGCAAAGTTCCCCAAAATTTCAAAGGGGAAATTCCATAAGATTCTAAAAGGAAAATTCTTCAAAATTTAGAGAAAATTCACCATGGTTTGAAGGGAAAATTCCCCAAAATTTCAAAGGGAAAATTCCATAAGATCCTAAGGGGAAAATTCCCACAAGATTTTAAAGAAAAATTCACCATGATTTGAAGGGAAAGTTCCCCAAAATTTCAAAGGGAAAATTCCATAAGATTCTAAAGGAAAAATTCCCCAAGATTTTAAAGGAAAATTCACCATGATTTGAAAGAAAAGTTCACCAAGATTTGAAAGGGAAAATTCCCCACGATTGTGAGGGTAAAAATTTATTTCTCTCACTTATATGCTATGAATAATATGAAGCTTTCCCCGTAGTACATTTTGACTTTTGTCAAAATCAAGTGAACCATGGAATGACCAAAAAATCAAAAAACCTCAAAATTTAAATAGAACATTTAGAAATTATTTTTAATCTGTAATTATTTTGAATTCTTATATTATTAATCTGAATTTTACTTTAAAGGCGAAAATAATAAAAAAGCGTATGTAAAAATTCATCAGTGCAAATGGAATCGAAAATGCAACACTAACACAGCGATAATAACTTTTGATATCGAGGTTCGCATATTTTTACAATAGTATATACGATCCCACACGTATAGCTTGAGGCCAGTACTGCTGTGTATATATATGGACCACTCATAAGGGAGATTTCGTTTTCGAATCAAACGACCCATTTGGTTTTAGTGGTGCCATTTAAGCGACTTCTATGCGCCTCTGGCTATACGACGCGGTATAGTAACATCACACCGCAGATAGAAAGTCTCGCCGATGGGCATTTCCCTAACCCCGAATAATATGATGCACCCGGTTGGTCAACACTTTAGATAAAGAAACAAAAAAAAAACGAGGAAATAAATGAACAGGATAAACCAAATACGAAACAATCTCATCATCAATGTAAGATCAAGAAAATGTCCTCTTTCTCCTTATCTAAAATTACAAAGCTATCTTTATAAAATCAGTTTAAATAATCAAAAACCAAAATAAGTAGCAGCAAAAGTCAGTGAAAATTTAGAATATACGGAAGAAAAAAATATATATTCTTTTAAAAATCAATTTTTTTTTTTGAATCTACAGAGAATAGACTGAATTTTGTCGACGGCTGCATTACAGCATCTGGGACCATATTCTGGCCAAAGGAGTCAGAGAGGAGATTAGTGAAGGTGGAACACGTGTTCGATGCTTGGGGGTGGACTTAAGATTGGATATGTAAGCTAGTCTCTTAGAAAAATAGCGTGGGACTTAAGAGGAGGAATGGGTAAGACGTCGTTAGGCACATCCGGTGCCGCACCCGCGGATCGAACTCGAATAGAACCTTGGAACGTTTCTGCTTATCCCAAAGTACTTGAAAGCACCTTATAAAGTTTAAATCATTTCCTACTGATATTAAACTACATTACGATCTCTGTCCTTCAAAATTTTTCCCCCTCATATACGACAAAAAAGGGTCCAGGGCAAATCGAGAACATACCCTTTGCTGACAATTAATTGTGCACAGACTTGTTTTGCTTCTTTCATTCTTTTTAATCCTCCGCTGTTTTGCTTCAAACTGAAAATTTAGATTCATTTGTAAAATAATGAAAAGGCCTATTTTTTAACAATAACAATACAAACAATTCATACAAAAGGCATATAATAATATGGATATTATTCTGTAATTTTATTCCGAAAATTTAGATGTATCCATACATCTAATTCGTATGTTGTATCATACGTATGTAACAAGTCATCATTTAGAATATTCTGCATCCAATATTACAAAAATTCAAATTCGTGCAACATTTGATTATTATCACATGTGAGAGTAAGTTTCAATGAGCGCTTGTATAACAAATAAAAACTTTATTTTTCATATAGAGATTTATGCATAGCACATTAAAATTAGTTAATTAAATAATCTTTAACGTCCCAGATATTTCATAAATAAGTCAAGTAGATGAAGACTATTAAATTAATACTCGAATCATTCAATACAACACAAAATTGCAATTGTTAATAATCTTGTTGATACTGTTTTGATACTTTCCGATAAGAAATTTCATAATAAAAACATTATTTTAGTAAAACGAGACTTAAAACTTAATAATTATCCGGATCAATTTGTTAACAAACATGGGAATAAAAGAATTATTGAAATTAATGATAGAAAATTTTCAAATAACATTAGCAATAACAATAATAATAATACACTAGTTAAGAAGATAGTTTTTCCTTATTATGGATCAATATCGGAAAATATCAAGAGATTACTTAAAACTTTTAATATTCAAACTGTTTTTAGCGTTAATTCAAAATTCAATAAATTCATTAAACTTGGTAAGGATAGGCTCGAGAGCTAGAATCAATGTAATTGTGTTTATAAATTCAAATGTAAGTGTGGTAAATCATTTATTTATTTGTTTAGATGAATAAACGGGCGATAAACCCTTTACAAAGTATAAAGATGAGGACAAGAACTAGTCGTTTTTAAACATTTATATAATTATAACCTAATAAATTTAACATCTCAGTATTGTTTTGCGCAAAGTAGCAATAAACCGATTTAAATTAGAATCAAAAAAGTTCAGACAATCGCTATAAAAGTTACCTTCTCTACATATTCTATTTATGATACTGTTATTCTCATAGTTTGTTCTATGAAATTCAACATAAAATGTAGGAGAGTGCCTGGAGAAGCGAATTGGAGCACAGAGTTTTATAAATGACAATATTGTAAGAAAAATTTATGCAACCATTGAGAATCTTAAACAAAAATAGCAAGTCATTATATTTAAATCTAGCTTCAATCTTTGGGATTTTTAAAGTAGAGCGTAAGTGATCATAATTATGTGAACGTGAGTCGAAGCTTATATCAAGTTATCTGGCTGCGAAACGTAAAAAACGGTTTGGGACTCTTTCTATTCTAATAATGTGAATGAAATAATAGGGAAACCAGACAACAGAAGCAAATTCAAGAATTGACTTTACATAAGAAAAATATAAAACTTTAAAAGAGATTAAACTTTTAAAATCAGGAGCATTTCTTACAATGAAACCCAAAGAGCGAAGAGCCTTATTTGCAGTGAAGGATATATGCTCGGTGAAGGTCAAATCTAAACTTAAGATGACTCCCAGATCTCGAACCTGTGTTACCCGATCCAATTCAATATTGTGAACGACATAAGTGTAGTTTATAACAAGTTTGTTTTGAAAAAGAAATTACTGAGCATTTATTTATATTTAGAAAAAATTTATTTCGAGAACACCATTCCTGCAGAGAATCTAAGTCAGATTGAAGATCAATGTAATCTGCGTTTAAATTAACAGTTTTATAAATCTTTAAATCATCTGCAAAGAGTGAGAATTTACAAAATTTAAAAATACGCTTAATGTCATTTACAAACAGAAGGAACAAAAGCGGACCCAGGTTCGATCCTTGAGGAACACCGGAAGTCACCAAAACAATTCTAGAGTACCTGCCATCTATACGAACACATTGGTTTCTGTCACTTAAATAACTTTTGAACCATTGAATCAATTTGGGACTTATTCCCATTAAACTCATCTTTTTTAAAAGAATCGCATGGTCAATTTTATCAAAAGCTTTAACTCAACTTCAGGGATCACATAGTTCAGAAAGGTACTAAGGTTAGTGGAAACTGACTTCCCCATGACAAACCCGTGCTGCTCATCAATAATTTCTTCTGATACAGCATGATAAAGTTGATCATATACTATGCTCTCAAATAATTTGGATATAACGTTAAGAATGGTTATTGGTCTATAGTTTCTTACATCATTTTTGGATTTGTCCTTGTAAATTGGAACAATAATACCAGATTTCCAGTGACTTGGAAAAATACCTTCGTCAATAGATCTATTAAATAAAATAAATAATGGTTCAACCAAAGATGAGCAACATGACTTAATAATGTATGGTGGAATACCATCAGGACCCGCACCAACATTTACATCAATTGACATTAATTTTTTATATATACATTGCTTATCAATAATAAAATGATTCATATATAGGACAATATATAGGTAAATAAGACCGTTACTTATTCGTGAAAAGGAACATACGAGTAATTCTAATTTAAATGACAAATATCATAATGCCATTACTAACCATTTGACAAATTCTAATAGTGACACTTCTCCACATTTTATAAAATGGGATGATTTTGATATTTTGGATATTTAACCAAGTCTTAACAAATGATTACTGTCAGAAATGTTTTTCATGAAAAAGAAGGAGAAAATAGTTTAAATAAAATGACCGATTTAGATAATTTTGATAAATCTTACGAAATGATTCTAAATTTTATTTCCAGTAATTAACGTGACAATACTCATTGTGTTTCATTCTATGTTCTTATTCATCTTATTGTGTTTATTTGTTTTTGTTTGTCTCTCTTCAATTAATGTTTATTGTAAAGTGTCGTTGGAGTTTGGAGCTCAGTTTTAAATATGGCAAAATATGTCAGTTGTTATTAATAATTAAAATGTTTAATTATTGTCATAATCATCATCATCATTATCATCGTCATCAACAATGTTATTCCTCAATGGTACAAACGGATTGTTTGCAAACCTGGACATTTTTTCCGCCATTCAACTAAAAGCTTTCCTTTCCCAAATTTCAAGAATTCATTTGTTAAAAGCCTCTCTTTCGTCTCTTCTTTCCGCTGATGGTGAATTTGTCAAGATTGAGGAGACTGTTATTATCTAAGCAGCAATTTGCAAGTCGCGTATTGCACTCCCCGAAATAAGAACAAGGGGAGAAAAATAAACGAATAGTAGCACAAAAAAACAACAGAATGAAACAGAGAAAGAAGAATTCCAAAAAGCTATTCTGATTTGCACATCTCTCAGTTGGTAGAATTCCAAATTGAAAAACACATTTCGCGATGTTTTTCTTTGGCCGCGAACTTTTCGAGGGTTCGCATCTTCCAAGTAGAAAATGGAATGATATAATGGATTGTGGAGAAAATGGGGGTTGAAAGTTAGGGGTATGGTAGATTCACAATTCTCCTATAGGGTGAGTGGATTTATAATGAAACCCGTAGAGTTGGACTTGCGATTTGCGAGGGTACCCTCAAAACTGTTATACTCCATCCAGTCAGCGAAAGAGCCCAGAGATAGAGTTACAGAGAGAAAGAGAAAGAGAGAGAGGGTCAAATTTAGAGTTACTGAGAGAAAGGGATAGAAAACGAGAGAGATAGAGAGAGTTTCTCGTTGAACGAGGAATCCAATCGCCACGTGATCTGTTTAATAGCCGTGCTAAACCTTCCTACCCCGTGCAATCCCACGGGTAGGATTGCAAATAACAAATGTTTGCCTATCACGACTAAAACTCCTTCCACTCTTACTATTTGAACAAAGGCTATATGGACCTCCACCAATCAGCTATAGCTCTTTCGCAAACCTCGTGATAAATTCCAATTGATCAAAAATGGAAGAGTACACCTGCAGTCTGCTTTTCGAATAGTCTTAATTAACGCAACTCTTTATCATCATGTCCAGGGAACGGTAATTTCTAAAATTTGTTTTTTTTAATCAAATAGAGGATATTTTAGAAAAGCTTTCCTAATAGTGTTCAACAGCAATTAAGTTTTTTTAATTAAGAGCCAGTTTCATCAAAGACGATTAAAAATTAATCCATGATAAAATCCTCAATTAACCAATCATGGGCCTTTAAAATGACTTTAAAAATTGATTAACTTTTACTTGTGGTTGGTGCAATTTGCCCTTAATTAATTTAATTTTTTAATTTAACCAATGCCGATTAAAAGTTAATTAATGATTAAAACCAATTTAACATATCTTGAAGCGAAAGCTCAATTTGTTATTAAGAGTATAATATGATCTAAAGAATTAAAAAAGTTTTTAACATTTTTTTCACATGTATAGTATTAAAAAGATTTTAATTTTTTCAAAATTCAAAATGGCGGATCCAATATGGCGGGAGACAATATTTAAAAGTTGCACTACTCTCACAAAATAATAATTTTTCAAAATTCAAAATGGCAGATCCAATACGTCGGACGAAAATATTTGAAAGTTGCGATAATCTCACAAAATTTACAATTCACAAATTATTAGGGTCGCTAATAATAGGTTCAATATAAGTTTTTTTAAATTCAAAATGGCGGATCCAATATGGCGGACGAAAATATTTAAAAATTGCGATAAACTCATAAAATTTACAATATATATGTTTCTAACATGTTTGTCAAGAAATACGTCATAATAAGTTGATCAACATTAAAAATAATGGATCCAAAGTGACTAATTTGTTTACTGGAGTACGAACATCAAATTCGTTATTACTAGCACCAATAATTCCCAAGTGATCAATATTTTAAAATTAGAGTAAATTTTCAAATTTTTTTTCGACATAATGAATCCTCCATTTTGAATTTTGGAAAAACAAATGTCGACTTTGTGATCAGCTAAACCCCAAGAACCTCTATTATATGAATTTTATGAGATTACAGCAACTTTTTAACATTTCGTCCGCCATATTTAATCCGCCATTTTGTATTTTAAATTTAATAAAATTTAATTCTTGATCAGCGACCCCGAAAACTAACCAGTTGTGAATTTTACAATATTACTACAATTTTAAATAGTTAATTAAATTGTTTATAATAATTTCAACAAAAAAAAAGTTAATTAATTAACTTCCTACACAGAGTATTTTATTATTTATATGAAAATAATTGTATCATTGTAAAGGAACTTATAGAAAGTTTTGTTAACCATTGGCTTCTTGGGAACTTTTTATTATTTATAAAAATAACTCAATGTTTGTACGGAATTTTAATAAATTTTGTTTTAAATAATGGATCTCTTATCCAAAAATTTTATTAAAACAGTAGATATTGAAAATTATCGAATTGGGAAAATTTTTTAAAAACAATTAAATATTTGTAAAGAATTTTATTAAACTTTTTAAAAATAATTTAGCTTTGAAGATGAATTTTATTATTTTTAAAGATTAATTAGCAGAAATTATTAGGAAAAATTTTACAAGAATTTAATTATTAATATACAAAATTGAATAATTCAACGAGTAAATGTTTCTTAAAATAGAAATTTTTAAAAGAATTTTATGACCATTTTAAAAAATAATTGAATTTTAGAAGATTTTTATTATTTGTAAATATTTAAATATGTAATAATTTTACACGAATAAAATAATAATTTAAATAAGTGAATAGTTTTTAACGAACTTTTTAAAAAATTTTCTTCATAACAGAAATTCTGCATAGAATTTTATTATTTTTTAATATAAATTAATTTCTACAATCATTTATAACTTCTCGAAAATTTAGTTTGTTTAGTCTTTATTTCTTAAATTTTTTTATAAGTTCATTATTTTAAATAATTAATTAAAGATATATTAAAGAAATTAACAATATATTTAAAAGAATTTGAATTGTTAACATTTTTCAAAAAAATTTAACAATATATTCAAAAGAATTTAAATTGTTAACATTTTTCAAAATGTTAATTGTAAGTTCTTTAAAATTATTTTTAATTACATTGTAATTAAATTCGCCGAAAGAATTTGATTGTTGACAAAAGATGTACTGACATTTATATTAATTAGAAATGTTTTAATACTAGTTTCTAATAAAATTAATTAAAAATGGAATTTTTTCGAAAATTTCAAACTAAAACATTTAAAGTTCATCAATTTATGAAAAACTGTAAACGCGTGTCATTTAAAACTTTTTAAAATTCTTCTACAATTCTAAATTATTTATTAAATAATTTGTTAAAGAAAAATTTAAAAATGAAAATTTCTTAAAAAAATAAATTATTGTCAGACGTAGAAAAATTTTCAAGTCTTGCATTAGAATTTGTGGAAATTTCAAATTTGATGAAAAGCAAACAAAAAAGACAGAAAAATTCAGAATTTTCTTCAAAATTCTAAAAATTTGATTTTTCCTGATATATTTCATAAAAATCCCTGAATTTTCCCTGATTTCCCTGACCAATTCTACCTTCTTTTGACTTTTCTCTGATACCTCTAACCTGTCGCATCCCTGATGTTACAAAAAAAACACATCCAAATGAAACATTCAAAAAATTTTATTTTCTAATTAAGAGAATTTTAATGGATATAATTTCTAATGGAAAATTTGCTTTTAATTTGTTTTCCATTAAATGAAACGAAAGAAGAAATAGTTGATAGTTAAGGTGCCACCTGAGGATTTTGGTTGTCAAGGGAACGTGGTCAATTTATGAGCCGTACACCCTGGAAGCTTTTCCCGTCTTTGAAATGGTGCAGTTAAATCTTGATTAAGCAAGAAAACCGAACGCATATGGGGTGATGTAGGACATTTGGTAATGCTCCACGTGATAAAGTTTAGTGACACTCTCCTAATAACTTTACATCTGTCTAATGCCAATTTAAGACTTTTGCCAAAGTCACTCGACATTTACTATATCTTCATTAGAATATAAAGGGATTTATTTTCAACGTGGAAATCTTCCAATTTCTCGATGCTATAGGATGTTATAGGGGAGGACCAACTTCAACGACCACTACAAACTTTCTTCATTTCCGATTGACTCAAATTCACCGTATATATCTGCGAAGCCAGACATCGTTATCAATTCTCCTCGTCTCTTCCTCTCCTATTAAAAAAAAATAATTGAATTTCCAGAAAATGTCAGTTTTACCCCTTCGAAGTTAATGCCTATTATGAATCATCTATTTAGGAAAATGATTATCGATTATAAAGAAATCTATCATAAATAAATTTATCATAAAGAAATTTATAATAAAGAAATTTAACTTAAAGAAATTTATAATAAAGAAATTTATCTTAAAGAAATCTATCATAAATCTATCTATCTTAAATTCAATTGAAAATTTAAAATTATCAATTTCTTCTTCTTTGATCGTAATATTAATTCAACAGTGAATAGATAAAAATTTTTTTAATAAAAAATTCTTTTTTTGGTCTTATATTTTAAGAATAATAAAAAGTTAGAAAATTTATTTATTAATAAGAAAAAAGATATTGATAAAAAAGAAAATCTTTCTCGAATTGTCTATCAGATTAATTGCTTGGATTGTAACAAGATCTACATTGGTGAGACTGGACAAAATTTAAAATCCAGAATTTATGAACATAAACGTAGCTGTGAAATTGCTGATCAAAACACTGGGTTGTCAAAAAATTGTTGGGACAATGACCATAGATTTGATTTTGATTATAACAATATAAAAATTTTAAGTGGAGATAGTTGTATGTTTAGAAGAAGAGTTTTAGAGTCTATTTTTATTAAAAAGAACAAGAATTTAGTTGTCAATTTGCAAAACGAGAGAGGTACAGTCAGCGAAATTTACAATAGTATTTTAAAATAAATAAAAAATAAGTTATATATTGAAGAGAATATTTAAATAATCAACGTATAAAAATTGTTTTTTAATGAGAGTTAGAAAAGTAACCTTTATGTTTTACAATGTTATCATTGTGTATGGACTTTTATATTATATTGTTTTTGAGTGTGTATTAGGCTTTAAGGAGATTTCTCTCATCTTATGTGTGGAATTTCTCACAATTGTTAGGTTTTAAGCCTGTCATTTCTTTCTGTTTCAAAATTTTATTTGGGAGTGATTTAATTTTTCTCCCAAATGAAATGTTCAAAAAATTTATAGAAAATAAATGGTTTTTTGTCGAAAAATCCAGTTTAGTATGTTTAAAAAAATTTTTATTGTTTTTTGTAAGAGAATGTATTTTTGGTGAGTTTCGTTGTCATCGTTGTTTTGTTTGGTTATATGTTCACTCCGTCACATGTTAATGAATATTAATTTATTTTATAGAAATTTTAAAAAAAGCTCTGAACATGGTACTCAACATGTACCGAAACGTCAGTATTGTATAGCAAAAATTTAAACTGATCGTTTGACCGAAAAAAGAATTTTTTATTAAAAAAATTTTTATCTATTCACTGTTGAATAAAAAAATCTGTCATAAAAAAATGATAATTTATCACAAATACTTAATGTTTAAAAAAAAATTATGACTTGAAATTAATTAGAAAAATAAGGAGATGAATTTCCTTGTTGAAAATGGCATTTTTAATATCATTTTCAATCTAAAAACGATGTACCAAGAAAAATTTAGTGGTAACAAAATTAAAGAAAAAAATTATGGAACTAAAATTAGTATCATAACACGTTTTAATAATTAATATCCAACGGAGTTGTGTATGTCCAATTAGCTTTGATATGTGCAAGAATTCAAAGGGGAGGGGGGAGAATTTAAATATGCAATGAAGAGTAGGGGCTTGTCTTGAATTTTCAACAACCCTGAAGGAAGAATTTTATATAGAAAAGTTAAAAAGAAAAAGGAGGAAGTGGGATGAAAGTGGATGTATGTTGGGCACGTAGCCGCGGGGATTGCCTCGATGTGCCATAGAGGCAATCATGCCGGCAATGCAGAGGCCCATCTTACCACCTTATTGCCGTGCATATACCTTCCCATCCCTGTCGTAGGGTATATATGTATATATATATATGTCTCCTCCCTGCTATACTCACACCCCTTTTTTTTCCTCTACGTGCGTTCCTTGAGTGGTTTGTAAAATCTTGAAATCCGCGACTCAGCAGTTTTATCGCTCATAAATAAAATTTCCAAATAATTCTACTTTATTTCCCACTTTCTTTCTCATTTTACTTTTATCTTAGCACCTGAATACTTTTTTTCTCTTGAGAAATGTGTAATTTAGAGTGTTTTATGCTTATATTATTCTTTTGTATTATTAGCGGAATAGATTTGTCATGGTGGATTTCATTTTTGAAATGGTTGGTCGTTCTGGTGAATTCTTGTTCAGTCGATTTTTTTTACTCTTAGATAAATCCTGATGGGCTAAAAATTTTGTGAATTATTTCGGGAGATATTTTGAGTGACTTTTAGTAACTCTTAACTTAATAGCTAGATAAATCCTAATGGGCTAAAAGTTTGAATTATTCGGGAGATGTTTAAAACTTTTAATAACTCTTTGTAGCACTCTTAGTAACTTATATGATACATAATTTTTTGGAGTTACCTATAAGAGTGATCGTGACGAATGTATGTTTACATTAATAAATTAATATTTCTTGGAGTTAAAATCTGAATCAGCTTTTTCTTCTTACTGAAGCATCATTGATCCAATAGTTTTAAACCTGGGGAACCGATTCTAAATCTGATCATCAATGTTTTGTTATTGTCGCCCTTCTTTAGGATCACTCATCAATACAGGAGCTAAGCCCACACACTAAATTGAACCAATAGAAACATAGAAAAAAACTGACACAGAACCCCTTGCAAATGGAACCTATAAGAGGCGCAACCTTTGCCAAATTCGCCAGTCTAGGAAACTCCTTTAAGTTAACCAGACCAGAAATTGCCGTCTAATCATCAACTTGTCTTATTCGTGTCAGTCCCTAAACCGTATCCAAGTTAGAAACAGAGGTATTAGATTATTTGGCCAATTTTTTACAATATCGTCTGCCATATTGAATCCGCCATTTAAAATTGTCAAAAAATAACATCAAATTGGCAATCCGTTACGTCGAAAACCGCCGAGTAATGTTGGAAGTGCAACAATGTTTTCAGAAATAGTATTAGTATAGAATTTTCGAAGGTACTTGTAACAAACATTTGGGTACAAAACTAAGGTATGAGAAGTAATAAATAAAGGGTCTAACGTAAGTTAGTCTTTGTCTGATTAAAGTTGGATACACTAGTTGTGTACTGTCATCAAGTTCCTGCTTCTAGTTTAGGAAACCTCTTCAATTACCAAATACCTTCTTTCAGTCTCGTCTTATAGCTAAATTCATTCACGATGATAATTTCTACTACGAGGCACATTTCTAATTTTCTAAGGACTGCATCACGTCGACATCGAACGTTAAATAAATAATTCGATCACTCCTACACTGGAAAAATGTTGGTTCATCAGACACTGCAACACATGGCAAAGATGCTAGCGCTACACTAATTTTTGTAGTTTTCATGCACCAACATTTTTGGCAGTGTAGGTAAAGGATTTTTTCACATAATTCACATTGACTTTAGGACTCTGGACCTTTCAATTTGGCTGTCCCGAAAACAATTTTAAGGAAATCTACTGCATTCATCATCTTCGCTTGTCAAAGTGCTTTCTTCGACCTTCCACTGAAGTTTTGATTCCACAAAGTTCTAATTTTGTTTTAGTGTGCCTGAAGACGTCTGGATCTACTCTTTGTTTCTCATTCTAATTGCAAAGGATTCAAATAAAAACGTTAATGACTAAAATTAAATTTAACAGTTCCTCTTTCTTAAACCCTGACCTTTCAGATCAGAACCTTTCCTTATGTTAATAAATCAGTTATGAATCACCGATTGCGGACAATTTAAATAGAAATAATGTAGGATATGTTGGTTTTATTCAGACATAACATTCTAAGGGTCAGTTTCACAAATACCGATTAAAAGAAAAGCAATGATAAAATCAACAATTGACTAATCATAAGCCGTTAAATCTTAACGGCTCTTAACGGCTTTAATCATTAAATTCATGGTTAGTTTTACCAACACCGATTAAGAGCTAACTAATGATTAAATCTTCAAGCCACCAATCATGAATTATTAAAATGGCTTCAAAACATTCATCAACTTTTAATTTTGTTTGGCGAAATTAAACCTAAATGTCTTTAAAAGGGGTCTTGTAAATTTTTTAGCCCTAAGATTGGAAGTTTTTAAAAAAATTGTTACTCAAAAGTTTTAAAATATAATTAATTAAAAATTTTTACTTGTTACTCTATATATTAAGAAGTATTAAAAAAATAATTTTATAACTGAAAAAATATAATCATTTTCCTTCCATAGAGGGCACTTTGTTGACCCGTAAAAATTACATTTAATTACGGTTGTTACTGTAGCTCATCGTAGAATGATCTAAAATGAAAAAGTAAAAAATAATTTCAAAATAGACGAGTTAATACATGACCCAAACATCGCAATACTCAAAAATATTAAAAATGAAAAAAATTGCAAGCATTTGAATGAAAAAATCTGAAAAACATCATTTTTTTACAATAAATGGTTCACAAAAATATAATTTTAAATATTTACACTAAATCAGAGGTTTGGGTCCTGCAAAAACATCTATAGACTCGAATGCAACAAGAATTTTTGAAATCGGTCAAACGGTTCTCGAGTTACGTTTGACAACCAATTTTAAAAATAGTGTTTTGAGAAAAACGCGTTTAAAGTTTTGATTACAGAAACTTCTAATTTGCCAAATAAAAGTAATCAAATCAACTTGAAAGTCTTTACTCGGGGGTTTTCGGGGTCGCTGATTACGAATACGGTATCAGATTTTCAAAATTCAAAATGGTGGATCCAATATGGCGGACAGGATTTTGAAAAATTTCTTTGATTTGTTCAAAATTGGTACTTGAGGGTTTTTGGGGTCACTGATTACGAATATGATGTTTGATTTTCAAAATTTAAAATGGCGGATCCGCCATTTTGGATTTTTGAAATCTGATAGATCTCAATTGATTTATGATGAGTCATCATTATCTCTTGAATTTAATCAGATACGTTTTTTACTTAAGTCTCATCAAGAGCCAAAATAGGTCGCCTTTTTCTATGTGACTGCTGATGACTACAAATTTTCTGTATAGAGTCGTAATAATAATCAAAATTAGAAATTAATCACTAGAGAATCAATGATCCTTAGTGACTTGAATCCTGATGACTTCTAAGTGGCTATTAGAATATCACACCCTTGCAAATGTATAATAACTATAATATCACTCTTGCACCACTCACAATAACTCCCAAGTGACTTTTACTGCCTCATGATTCACTGGAAGAATTAATTGCGAGTCATGACTCCTGCCAACCTCCCAATTAATTTTTAAAGAGGTAATAATCGACTACTGAAAAAATCGACTGCAGAAAAATCATCTAACATTGCTAAACTTCCAAATTCAGTAAAAGATTAATTATTGCATTTCTTACTTGAGAAATCGAAGGGACTTTCCTTTGCGAAGGGGAGATGAACCTTAAGGGTCGTATTATCACGAAACGCGTTGATGAGAGAAAGGTAGATTTCGTGGATGAGGAAGGGGGATGAAAGGATCTCCGACAGTCCCTCAGTGGCTCGTTAGGGCATTTGCATTTCATTTCGTCCTCCGGCGCCCTCAACGGGTCCTTCCGCGTGCTTTTAACTCTCTCTCTCTCTTTCTCTTTCGCTCGCTCTCCCCCATTTCCATATAAATATTAATGCAACATCCTCCTCTCGGGGGTTTTTGTTCCTCTTCTAGCCCTGAAGTGCCAAAGCCCTCCTTCTAACCGAGCACTTTGAATGCTGATGCGCTTCGAAGTTCCACACTCTATACTCGGCCCACGCTCTGTAATGAAAGTCGATTTATGAATATTTCCTCTTCATACTCGCCAGTTTGTTCAGCTCTTGATGATTTATTACCGTCGTCCGCAAATGCATTGTGTACGATTTTCGTAAACAATAGAAAATTTAATGGGAAATTTTTTCATTACAAAAAGAGAAATTTAATTTTTTATTATAATGTAGGATCCAGTAGAAATTATTTTCAGTTCGGTATTTAAATGTTTGAAAATTTGGCGTTGTGTTTCTATGATCAGGGAAGCTGAAAACTCCCAAGTAACGAGTTTCAAGTTAATTCGACGATTTCAAAATTCGTTCTTTAGTTTCGTAATCAGTGAATCCAAAAACTTCCCAGTTGGCAAAAAACCATCATTGTTTTAAAAACGTTTTTAGAACGTTTCATGACTGCCAAATAACGTCCCAAAAACATTATGTGTTTCAAAAACGTTTTAAAAGCAATGGAACGTTTTTGGAACATTATTTTGCAGACATGAAACATTCTAAGAACGGTTTTGGAACGTTTTTGAAACAATGATGGTTTTTTGCCCACTGGGTTCCGAGATACGATTTTTAGGTTAATTGGACGACTTTTTACAATGTCTGCCTTATTGGATCCGCTATTTGGAATTTTGGAAAACTAACATCAAATTCGTAAGCTGTTACCTCAAAAAAACCCCAGTATAATGTTGGAAGTGCAACAATGTTTTCAGAAATGGTATTAGTATAGAAATTTCGAAGCTACTTGTAGCAAACTTTTGGGTACAAAACTTAGGTACAAAGAGTAATAAATAAAGGGTCTAAAGTAAGTTAGTCATTGTATGACTACATTATGTTTAATTAACTACCTACTTTATTTAATTTCCTGATTATAAATTACCTGTAATAGGTACAGGATTAATCATAAGATTATCATATAAGTAACTGTTTTAATCCTATTGTAGCAATTCTCAAAAATGTTGGTACTACAATATGTGGGTCAACTACTAATGTACTATGTGTGTACTACTAATGTGGGTCAGTTTTTTAAAACTATCCGTCAAATTAGCATTTACTATTATAGAAAAACATTAATGATCCTAACGTCAGCTTGGTGGAAAACTGTACCATTTCCGGAATTCGTTATCAATTGTACCATTTCGTCAGATGTTTTTAAAACATACCATTTCGAGAAAGAGGGTGGTTTTGTTTTTCATCCAAATTTGTCAACACTGTTGCTGGACATAAAATAATGTTATGGATTTTTTAAAAATCGGTTTGCTAAAAATACTCTTGTTCATCTTATTAATGTGTTTACTCTAACTTTCTAATGATTTAAATCAATTGTTTGTTGATCATTAACAATTATTTTGTGTAATACTTTTATAGATCTTGATCGCGAAATGATATGCTTTATAACAAACTTTTGAAATGTTATAATAAAAATAATGTTATGGATTTTTTAAGAACGGTTTGTTTAGAATACTCTTGTTTATCTTATTAATGGATTTACTAAAACTTTCTAACGATTTAAATTAATTGTTTGTTAATCATTAGCATAATCATTTTGTGTAACACTTATATAGACCTTCATCGAAATGGTATGTTTTATAATAAACTTTTGAAACCGGTTCCATTTCGTCAAATGTTTTTAAAACATATACCATTTTGAGAAAGAGTGTGGTTATGTTTTTCATCCAAATTCGTCAACACTGTTGCTAGACATAAATTAATGTTATGAATTCTTTAAAAAAGGGTTTTTTAAGAATACTCCTATTCATCTTATTAATGAATTTACTCAAACTTTCTAATGATTTAAATCAATTGTTTGTTGATCATTAGCAATTATTTTGTGTAACACTTTTATAGATCTTCATCGCAAAATGATATGTTTTATAACAAACTTTTGAAATGTTATAATAAAAATAATGTTATGGATTTTTTAAAGAACGGTTTGTTTAGAATACTCTTGTTCATCTTATTAATGGATTTACTAAAACTTTCTAATGATTTGAGTCAATTGTTTGTTGAGCATTAGCAATTATTTTGTGTAACACTTATATAGACCTTTATTGAAATGGTATGTTTTATAACAAACTTTTGAAACTGTACCATTTCGAGAAAGAAAATGGTTTTATAACAAACTTTTGAAACTGTACCATTTCGAGAAAGAAAATGGTTTTATAACAAACTTTTGAAACTGTACCATTTCGAGAAAGAGAATGGTTTTATTCTTTATCCAAATTTGTCAACACTGTTTCTAGACATAAAATAATGTTATGGATTCTTTAAAGAACGGTTTGTTAAGAATACTCTTGTTCATCTTATTCATAGATTTACTCAATCTTTCTAAGGATTTAAGTCAATTGTTTGTTGAGCATTAGCAATTATTTTGTGTAACACGTATATAGAACTTCATCTAAATGGTATATTTTCTAACAAACTTTTGAAATGCTAATAAAGATTTTTGAAATCTTTGTAAAGAATTCCTGAAGTGGTACAATTTTCCACCAGACCGACGATAAGTTAATGACGATTTTTCCTCCGTTTGTTAATGGATTAATCTGCAGTAACATGTCAGGAGTGTAATAAAGCATCATCTGTAATCATTACAATTCACCATTTTCAGTTATACAACCATTTTTGTTTCTAGAATTGTTACGACTTGTCCTGAAAGTACTCGGAGGGATGATTTATTGACACAATGCTTGTGAGTTTGTACAGCCGTATATTGACAATCAGAAAAGAGATATTTGTCACATGAGTCAAGAGCCCGTTTGTCATGATGACAAAGCCGGCGAAATTTCAAGTATTGGACACGCCTAGTCGTGTCGGTGTGGTGAAGTCGATTGAATCACGTATGCCGCAGGATGAGAAAACCCTCTGGCACGTTCGTCCGTAGGATTAAACGGAAGGAAATTCAATATAGATCCCCCAAACCCCTTGCATCTTGGCAGACACATAAGATCCGCGCCAGCGAGTCGCGGGAGGGTGACTCTCTCTCTATGTATGTATGTATATACAGTTCAGTAAATGCTAGAGGCACGCGGCGGTGGTAGCTCACCGACGTTTCATTAGCGAAGATACTCCCCGCGGGGATGGAAAACGTTAACTTTCAGCCCCTCGAGTTCTTGAGACCAGGAGAGGATGTAACCAGGACAAGATTAGAATCCTACCCCAAGGCATGTATATATCGGTCAATACCTTTATTCTCCTTGCGTCTCACTTTCCACACTCTCTATTCCATTCTCTCTTCATTTTCCACTTGAAGAATTTTCCCATTTGGATATTTTTTTAGTTTTAGTTTTTTTTAAAACTTCTTTTAAGGTGCAATTTCATGAAAAATCATGTGACTTTTGTAGACTACTTTTGTAGCCTGTACTTTTGTAGACAACTTTTGTAGACTACTTTTGTAGACTGTACTTTTGTAGACTACTTTAGTAGACTACTTTTGTAGCCTGTACTTTTGTAGACTACTTTTGTAGCCTGTACTTTTGTAGACTACTTTTGTAGACTACTTTTGTAGCCTGTACTTTTTTAGACTGTACTTTTGTAGACAAAGATTAACTTGTACTTCATGTTAAAAGTGGAGTGAACGCAAGGTTAACAAAGGAAGTTCACATAAGTCTTGCAAGCAGAGGGGGAAAGGGAAGTGAAAATTACGATCTCACTGTCATTTTACTTTTGAAAGTTCGCCTACGTTCCTTTACGCCCACTCTCAATTCTGACCGGTTTCAGTTGTGATCCCTTTTACACCCTTTTGTTGAAACTCCTCTCGTTATAACTTTGCACAATCATCTCCGTATTTCACTGTGATTGAACCCCTCGAATTTCTACTTAAGTATGAGATTCACAATTTACAATAAGTAACGTACACATAAAACTGTAACATTTACGGGAGGTAAAGTTTTCATTTATAGTATATAGATGAGATGAAAATAGTATTAATGTACATAGGGTAATCGGTAATGGTTGGCTCCCCTACAATATGAATGGTTTTCATGCTAAAATATAGATAGTAGTAGTAAATAATAATAATAATAATAATAATAATAATAATAATAATAATATAATACTGTATAATATCTATATTATAAAGAAATAACTTGAAGTAAAAGATTTTATCAACTGTGGTTAATAAACTTGACACAATTGAGCAATGATTTTGGCCATCAGTATTGTGTTCGGTCTGTCATCATTAATTTTTATTTTTATTTACCTGATCCGAAACAACATCTTTATCGGAACTAAAATTCCCAACTTTTATTGGCCCACAAGAATCTACTTTGAAACAGATTCAAACCTTTTGAAAATTTTTGTATCCTTATTAACTCCCATCATCTAACTCCCTTCAATTTTATATTTCCAACCCTGAAATGAACCTTATCAATCTCATCAGAAGTTGTTAATTTTATGACTGTCAAGCAGGCAAACCTTATTAACCGTCCTTTAACCACATTAACATAGTCACTACATTCACTCTGACCCAGCTTGTTTGAATCTAAGAAATGGATTTTGAAATTCGAAGTGATAAATTTCATCCGAAGGAGTTCAAAATATCTTTAGTTTGAAATATCCCAGAAAAAAATGGGACCAAAAAGTAGTCCCAAAAATATCCGAAACAAATTTTTGGCAAAAAGAAAACAATCTTTACAAATTTTTAAAAATTTTGTCCGCCATATTAGATCCGACATTTTGAATTTTGAAAAACTGACATCGGATTCGTAATCAGTGACCTTGAAAACCCCCAAGTAACAATATTGAAGCAAATTCAAGCAATTTTTTAAAACCTTGTCCGCCATATTGGATCTGCCATTTTGAATTTTTTTAAACTGACATTGGCATTCGTAATCAGTGACCCTGAACACTCTCGAGTAGCAATTTTGAAGCGAATTCAATCGCTGGATTTCCCGAGGCACGAAAGGGTTAAACACACCGAAAAAAATAAAATCCCAAAGTGGAAAAAAAATTTCGTTTAACAATTATTACATTTTATTTTCAATCTACGAATATTCATCTACAAAGCGAAGAACTTTTGTTTATATTTAACTAAAATTATTAACTATGAGATAAATTTTTAATTTTTCTTCTTGGATTGAAATTATTCCTCTAGAATTGAAACAAACTTATACTAGAAAAAAGATTTTTAAGTTGTTTTTTGTTTTTATGAACGCAGCTTCAAACTGTTTAAAAAGTGACATTTAATAGAAAATATGAGGAAAAAATGCTGCAAACGAAGAGAAATCGTCTTTCATTGAAAATATGTTTTTTCGGCGCAATTTTTTAAAATCCAACGTTTACTGGTATGTTTGATTTTTTACCCAAACTTTAATTAGTATTATTAAAAACAATTATTTACAGATAATAATAATTGATCACTGTATCCTGCATTTCAAAAAATTATTTTATATTATATATGAAAAAATCTCTAGTTAGTAATTGACAAGCAATTTGTTAACTGAATCTGATAAAATAATTTCCAGTCTTCATAAAAATGTTTAGAATGTCCAACAATCTCGTACTCTTAATGAAAATATGATTAAAAATTTCTGTAAACATTGAAATTGAAACATGAAATTTCCTAATTATCAAAAAAGTATCAGTATATCTTTGGAAAAAATATTTCTCCATCTTTTTCAAGGAATAATTATTCTTAAAAATAAGAAATGCCATTTCTATATTAAGAAAAATATTATTTCAAACAGAATTTAGAAAAATTTCAATTTGTGTCTAAAAATTTCCAACCATTTAGAAAAATTACAATACTTTTTAGAACAAAAAATGTTTTCAACATATTCTAAACATATTTTAGGAAAATTTCCATACGAAAGTTGAGAATAATTACTAAAGTTTCTTCGTATGAAGACAAGATAAAACAAGATTAAAATTCTTCTCTGATATTCAATTACTTTAAAAAATTTTAATCAAATTCATGTCAAAATTTCAATTATTTTCAAAAGTTTTCTAAAATTCCATAATTTACAATATCTACTATTTCAATAAAATTTTCCAAAAGAATTCCATTATTAAAAAAAATTTGAATACAATTCTTTTAGGGATTCAATTAATTTCATAAATAATATTAACTCATTGCAGAATTTCAATTATTTTTAATGCAATTTTAGTCAAATTCCTCGAAAAATGTAATTATTCTTAAAAATCTTATTAAAATTCGTTCAAAGAATTTTATAATTTAAAAAATTTGTTAATAACATTTTTTAAGAAATTTAATTTCAAAAAACATGAAATTAGTAAATTATTTACTTTTTTATTCAAATAATTAAATTCTCGTAGAATTTACTTATAAAAATGTTTTTAAAAATAAATTTCAGTTAAAAATTTTAGATCATATACTAAAGTATTAAAAGCATAACATGGATTTTTAGAAATGATTAAATTTTGAAAAAATTTCAAACTAAAATCATTGAAATTCTTAATTTTTCATATTTTTGACAAAAAATTTTGTAGAATTAATTTATTTTAAAAGTTTACTAGGATTTTTATTGAAATTACTTCAAGTTTTTATTTTTCAATATACATTTAATTTCAGAATTTCCAAATAATTGAAATTTTGTAAAATTGAATTGTAATCGAATAAATTTGAAAATTCTCATAAAACTCATCGCAGCGTTTTAATTATTTTGCATGTAATTATAATTGAATTCCTTGAAAAAAGTAATTATTATCATTCAAGTTTTAATAAAATTCGACAATAGAATTGAATTATTAAAAAATTTGTTACTAAAATTCATTATGACAATTAAATTTTCAGAAATATTCAATTATTCAATATATTAGTTACTTTTGCATTTAAATAATTATATTCTAGTAGAAGTTTTAATTAAAAAATTGATTTAAAAATGAATTTCAGTTAAAATTTTAGATTATATTTGAATATTAAGGAAATATAGAGTGAACTTTTTGGAAATACTTGAATTTTGAAATTAATATTTTTGAAAAAGTTTAATTGATTTTTTTTAAATATTATGTGTTGATGTTTTATAGCTATGAAAAAATTTAATAGACTAAAATTTCATTGATTGTAAAAAATAACTCCAAAATTGATTATTTTAATAGTTTTTGGTGTTAATTTAATCTGCAACACTTTTTAATACCTCACGATTTACTGTGTATATATTATTTTTAAGTATATATTTTTGACAAATCAACAAATTAATAATCTTTTTTATATCTCAACGAGTTTTTTTGGTTTCTTATTTTTTTCACAATGTTAGGCAAAGTTTATTTCTTTATTATTTATAGAAAAACACTCTGCACTGAAAAAAAAATATTTTTGTTTTAAGAGGACATTTCCTTTTCTAAAATCCTCTTACATTTTATTCTTAAATTAAGAATATTACTCTTCATTGGAGACTATTCCTCTACTTTTAAGAGGAATTACTCTTAAGTGGAGAATAATCCTCTTAAAATAAGAGGACGTTTTTTGGTCAATATACAAAAGGAAAATATGCATCAAAATAAGAGGAATCCTCTCAAAACAAGAATATTTTTTTTCGGTGTGAAGATTATACTCCACTTGTACCGAAGCGACAGGTTATTATATCAAATCGCTCGTTCGACCAAAGTAACTAATATAATTTTTTGTTTTTCTTAAATTATTATTACAATCAAAGAAGATTTTTTCTTCAAATTTCTAACAATTTTTTAAGACACCTGTGTTTTTTTATTTAACCTACGGTCTACGAGGTATTTTTTCGTACGCGGACTGTCAGAAGCTACCCAGAGTAGCGATTTTTTTTATTACTCAAAAGATTTGAATTTTTCAAGGCAATTTAAATTTAATTATTTAAATTTAAATTTTTTTACATACAAACAATGCTTTAAACTTGTTGCAAGTAAGGAAAATTTTGATCAGTGATTTAAAATGAGCTATGAAGTTTGTTGCAAAACTCGAGCATCGATTACAATTTTTATACCTGGCTGTCTTGGGTAGCACGGAGGTTACAATTTTCTACTTTTGTCTCATTGTCAAAAATAAAAATAAACCTTCCTACTTTTTTTTACCATCGAGAATAAATTCGGCCTAACATCTACAATTCTGTACATTTTCTCTCGTACAGCCTAAAATGTCTTTCTGAAAAAGTATTCCGAGTGGTAATTATTTTGTTGGAATTCCGTACGGAATCGTAACATGGTTCAGTACGATTTCTAGTCGAAATCGTTGTTTGTTTGTTTAGTTTTTTTTTTTTTTTTTTTGTGCCTTTGAGCCAGAATTTAACGTTCCCATTATGCAGAACGAGTTGTATCGGTAAAGCCTCAATCCCAATTCCCAGGGATAGCTGGTCGGATGCAAAGCCAAACAAACCTTATTTATGTCTCAATTAAAGCCGGGAATGGGATGCACCCTCGATGGAGCAGCTCCAGACAATAAAGCAGCAGTCCCAGGGAGGGAAAGAGGATAGTGCTTCAAGAGAGAAAAGGGTATTTGTGTTGGTTTCAACGAGTGAGATGGACACACACAGAGAAAGAGAGAGAGAGAGAGAGAGAGAGAGAGAGAAATTCACCAAAAGGGGGATGCGGAGACGAAAACGCTGGACCATTGAACGTCGACCTCTGGGCTCTGAGCTCTCTCAACCCAGGGATATGGTCCATAGTCTCTGGATTCTGCGTATATCCGAATCTGAACTAAATACCCCATAGGGGGCGAGGAGATAACGAGCGAACTCGCGAAACGACCATAGATCAAGCGGCTTAATTATCTCCACGCAATGTTTCGTACCCACCCCTTTTTCCTATCGCCAAAACTAATCCGACTCATCGATTAACAATTCCATATTTTCCAAAAAAAAAGGAGAATTTACTCTTCTCCAACCTATTGGAGCGTTAAATATCTTGAATATAGCACAGTAAATAGAAAAAAAGAAAAGTAGTTAATAGAGAAATGTAGAGATGAAAGAAATGTAGAATTAATAGAGAAATGTAGAGACGAAAGAAAAGTAATTAATAGAGAAATGTAGAGGCGAAAGAAAAGTAATTAATAGAAAAATGTAGAGACGAAAGAAAAGTAATTAATAGAAAAATGTGGAGCTGAAAGAAAAGGTGCAAAAAAACAAGAATGATGATAATGAAAAGATTTGTGAAGATGATGATGAAAGTAGTTTGTTGAGTCTGAAAAGGTGAAATTGTACAGGGAGGAAAAAAGAGAGAAAGGGGGTGTATTTACTGAGGCTGCATAGTCATAAATTTATTCATACTAGTGGCGTGTATTTTTATTTGTAATAAGATATGTTGATACGCTTGGCAGTCCTCTCTTCCCTCCTCATCAAGTTCCTCACTCCAAGCGAATCCGCTCGGCACCAACCCTCATTCCTTTTTATCTCCGCAGAGTTTCCACCCCATCAGCCTCATCCCCCAGCTCACTCACTCTCTCTCTCTCTCTCACACTCTCGTTTTAACCCACCCCAACGATCCCACCTAAAGTGTACCCCCCACCCCAAAAAGTCGCTCGGCACTATCATGGCGGCAGTTACAGAATCAATAAAAGTGGTGCTCATGCGCCTCAACTGCCGTCTCTACTGCCGTCGCTGGCCTCTCTAATGCTCAATACAGAGACAAGAACTTTATATGCATGTACAAACATTCACACCACTTTGAGCCGCACACCTCCAGCATCCCACTACTCCTCCTCCTCCTCTCTGGACCCGACATCGAATCGCGCCAACTTCCCCCGTATTCATTCTCCGCGAAACTACCTCTAAAGCTATACAGGAACCATCTCCTTCTCCATCCTCCTCCTCTTACTCTCTCTCTCTCTCACTCTTGCTACTCTGCATCGGGTGTCTCGAAAGTATCATATGCTACTGCAAGTTTTTCCGAAAAAATTAAATAAAAAAATTTTTGATTTCATTCAAAATTTATAAGGATTTATTTATTCAAATAAACAATTTAATTTTTTTTCAATATAGAAGTTTGAAAAATTAGGAAATGTTTTTAAAAAATAATCAAAGTAGATAGTAGTAGAAATAAAATAATGATAATTGAAAAATAAAATTTTCGAAAAATTCAAAATAATAATAATAAAAATGAAATAATAATAATCAAAGTAAAATAATAATATCGATTACATCAAATTTTACTAAAATAATAATAATAATAATAATAATAATAATAATAATAATAATAATAATAAGGGTCCGCCCATCAGGGCTGCAATGATTTAAATCAACTTCATTTAAATCATGATTTTAATCTTGATTTGAATCTTGCCATTTAAATCGTGATTTAAATCAAACTGTGAAATGCATAAGAGACAGAAAAGCTTACAAAATTATTATTTCTGTTCAAAGTTCTGAATTCAAAAAAATAAAAATGATCACAACTCTTATTCGGGAAAATAAACTATTCGACAAAAAACTCATTCGGGAACATATTAATTCGGGAAAAAAATTTTTTGGGAAAAAGGTCAATCGGGAAATGCCATTCGGAAAAATGACCGGGAATCGTTCCTGCCCATTTTCCGGAATGAGAGTTGTGATCATTTTTATTTTTTTGAATTCAGAACTTTGAACGATTCCCGGTCATTTTTCCGAATGGCATTTCCCGATTGACCTTTTTCCCGAAAAATTTTTTTCCCGAATTAATATGTTCCTGAATGATTTTTTTGTCGAATAGTTTATTTTCCCGAATATTTTTTTCCCCGAATTACTATGTTCCCGAATGATTTTTTTGTCGAATAGTTTATTTTCCCGAATATTTTTTTCCCCGAATTACTATGTTCCCGAATGATTTTTTTGTCAAATAGTTTATTTTTCCGAATAATTTTTTTCGAACATATTATTTCCTGAATGAGATATTTTGCAGCATTATTTTTTACAAATAACATGTATTTATTAGAATGTATCATATATGCATACAAACATTTGATAAAAAAAAATATATATATATATATATATATATAAATTATATAAAATAAAAAAATTATAAAAATATAAAGCGATTATAAAACAATATGGGCTATGGGCCATTTTTAAATTTTTAAAATATTATTCTTATAACTTCCAGAAAAGCAAAACTTGAGGTCTAAAACAATAGTAATTAATAATATAAATAGGTTTAATATTACCACAGCAACGACCGCAAAAAATTTAATTTTGTAATTCTTACGAATACAATAATTCAAAAAACGGTAATTCGTGAAAAAATTTTTCCGGAAATAAATTATTCGGGAGAAAAATAATTCGAGAAATTAATTATTCGGGAAAAAATAATTCGTGAAAATAGATTCGGGAAAATGGTTATCGGGAAAATAGTTATTCGTGAAAATTGCCATTCGGGAACTCTCATTCAGGAAAATGGGCAGGAATGCAATCTTAGAGAGATAATTGAAAAAATAAGTAATAATAGGTAATATAAAAATAATAATAATAATATAAAAATAAGTATTAAGAAATTATTAGTTTTTGCAATAATTTAACAGAAGTTATTAAGAGATGAAAAAACAATATTTTATATTTAAGCCAAAAAATATTAAATATATAATCAGTATTAAAATTTTAACAATTTCAATTTTTTTATAAATTTAAAGTATTCTATTACAAATTTCTAAAATTTTAAAAATATATCTTATACAGTACCGTCCGAAATTGTCAGTCCACCCATTTTTAAAGGAATGAAAATATTTTTTTAACATAAAATTGACAAAAACTGAAATTTTTTCGGTTTATATTTTGAAAAACGAGAAAATTTTGAAAATAATAAGACCTTACAGAAGTCATTTGGCCAAAATTTGTACAAGATATTCTTAAAAATCGTCATTTTCAATGTTTTACAAAGATTTAAATAACTTCAAAAATAATAAACGCTTTTTAAACAAAATAAAATTTTAGTTTCCATAAATTTAGAAAATTTAGAAATTTAGAATTTAGAAAATTTTTTTATTTCTTTAAAAATGGACTAACAGTTTTGATCGGTACTGTAACAATAATTTCAATGTGTAATTTTTATTCTGTGTAGACACAAATCAGGAAACAACTGCAAGCCTAAGAATTTTTTTTATTCAAAGTAAAATCAGAAGATTTTTAAAAATTCATGAAAAATTAAAGAATTTTAATCGAAAGAAAAAGCGCAAATTAAAAATCTTTGATACTTGATATAACTTTACAAAAAATCTTACATTCTTTTTTAATGTTACAAATCCGATGTCAGATTTTAAAAGTTTTTAAAATCTGTTAAATTTTTGAAAAGTACAACCACTATTTTGATATTTAAAAATATCACTTCAGATTCGTAATCAGCTATATATATATATATATATATATATGTTATACAGTAAGTAAAATAGAATAAAAACTAATAATGCAATAATATTTGAACTAATTGTGCGTGTTGCAAAAAAATAGAAATAAACTTTTTTCTCACTCATCTAAAAATAATATTTTATAAAAGAAAATGCATATATATATATATATATAGTACATTATGTAAAACTGCTGTAATTTCCTCTCTATCTTTGTAATTACAATTTAAACAATAATTAATTACTGTCTCACTTCATCTATACATGAGCTTTTGAATTTGCTGCTCTAGTTTCGATCAAAGTGCGCCGTTGCTAATTTCGCGGATATCTGATTAATTAACCGTCCGGAGGTTTGCGTGTTGGTCAGCTAACCGAGGCAATTAATCATTTGCTCGCTGTGCTGGTAAACAAGCAGTTCTGCTCGGAGGGTAGGTTTTCCTAGCACAGGTTTCGTGGTTTACAGAGAGAGAGAGAGAGAGAGAGAGAGAGAGAGAGAGAGAGAGAGCGAGAGAGTAGAGGTGGCAGGTAATGTTGGGATAATGTTCAACATAAACTGTGGCGAGTCATACCTACGAACTCATGCCAACGGGTATATATTTCCTGGATCTAGGTATTGCACACCACCTAATAATTCCTGAAAGCGTAACACGTCCAAAAAAAAACCATAATTATTCCACCATTTTAAAAACAGACATTAAAATAATGTTTTAAATGTTTTTAAAAAGAGCATTTTTAAAACGACAAAGTAACATTAAATTATCTTCTGATTACCTCTGATTTTTATTTTATTATTATTTTTACTAGAAAGCTGAGAGCTTTTCTAATAAATTATGTAGATTTAAAAAATGCGACAACAATAGGTTTTAAGAAAAATAAAAAAAACATTTTTTAAATAATGTTTGTTTTTAAATTACTATGTAAAAACCAATTGATGTCCCATTTTTTTAAACTAATTTTTATTATTGGATCAGTTCACGTGGAATTCCATTAATAAATAATTACCACAAAGTAACATTAAAATATCTTCTTATTATCTCTGTTTTTTATTATATTATTATTTTCATTAAAAAGATGAGAGTTTTTCCTAAATAAATTGAACTAAATTCAAACTAAGTTCGTTTATTTCTTGAATAGAATAAAAAATCAATAAAACGATCATTATTAAATTTATATATTTGTAACGAAAAAATCGAAAATAAACAAAAAGAATAATTGTATGAAAGAATAATAATAGTAATGGTAATGATATATTAACAATAATAATAGCAATAATAATAATAATAATAATAATAATAATAATAATAATAATAATAATAATAATAATAATAATAATAATAATAATAATAATAATAATAATAATAATAATAATAATAATAATAATAATAGTAATAATAATAATATAATAATTATTACTACTAAAATTAATTGGTATAATGGAAATTATTCTTCCGTTGTGAGCGAAGCTATCCCCATTTTTCAGTGGTTGCGCGCGCATTCTCTGACGCTATCCCCTCCCTACGAACGCGGCGCGCGCAGGTTTTCAATTCAATCTTTTTCAAGTTATTTATACTCAATAATAATTTAATGATAGGTTAAATTAAATTTTCATTACCTTTTCATTTGTTAAATATGTAATAAATGTTCTTAGATCAAACAAAAGAAAAATATAAAATAACGAAAACATATATTTTTTTAACATAATTTATTCATTTTATTTAAATATGTCAATGGTACTATTTAATATTGCAGAAAAATTAACTTTCTAATTATTAATTCAATTACTTCAAACATTCAATTTTACTTAAATACATTTTAAGAGTTTAATTTAATTTAAAATATCTACAGTGTTAAATTTTATCATAAAAAATTTTAAAAAAGAATATTACTGAATCATTATTTTTTAATTATATTTCATAAAAATAATTATACATTAAATTAATTAAAACAATTGTTTAAAAATTAGAAATTGATCTTAAATATACTTAAAAATTATTCATTAATGTAGGTAAATTTTCAGTTTTTACTAAAATAGTGTTTACTAATTTGAATCTTTCTCACAGGCATGGAATAAAATTCAGGTTAATTAATTTGAGAACAGTTTAAGTGATTTAAATTCTTCATAGTCGATTTTAAAGCATTTTTTGTTTATTTTTCAATTCCAAAAGTTTCCAAAAAATTTGTTTAAAAATTAAATTTTTTAATCCATTTTTTCAAAAATAAACCTTATTTTTTGAATTTTTAGAGAAACAACATCTTTTTTATTACTTAAAATTTTTTTACTAGAATGTTGAAATTATTTTCTGCAAATTATGTAATGTCAAAAAATGGAACAACAATAGGTTTTCAATAAAATAAACAAAAAGTGTTTAAAAAAATTGTTTTTTATTGCATTTTTTTAAAACAGTAATTGTCCTATTTAAATTTACATAATTTATTATAAAAAAAAATTTCAGCTTTCCAAAAAAATGTCGAAAAATTAAAAAAAGATGTAATTTTTGTGAAAAATTAAGAAATAAGGTTTATTTTTGCTAAAAGAGGAGTTCAAAAAAAATTTTGTTAGGAAAACAGTTTTTAAATTGAACAGTATACAAAAAATGCTTTAAAATTTACTATAAAAAATTAAAATCTTTGAAGTATTCTCGAAATTAGACTTATTTTTAAATTCCTATAGTTTACATATTAATTTTTCAGAAAGCTAATATTTTAAGATTTTATTACTTTTATAAATGATACTCTCTAAATCTATGAATTAGTATATAGAAAGTTTCTAATAAAATGGTGAAAAATCGTCCACTAAATGATTTAGTAATAATTCTAATAACAAAAAGTAAAATTTTACTAATTGTTAGTAGAACTTTTCAAATTGTTTAGTAGAATTCTACTAACAATTAGTAGAACTGTTTTATTAATAATCGATAAATCAGTTTTACTAATTTATTTAGTAAAAAAGTGACATTGAATTAGTAGAATTCTACTAAAATATTAGTAGAATTTTATTAAAACATTAGTAGAATTTTACTAAAATATTAGTAGAATTTTATTAAAACATTAGTAGAATTTTACTAAAAATTAGTAATATTTTACTAGTTAACGAGTTGAAAGGTCGTTCATGAAAACTACTAAAAATTAGTAAAATTTTAGTAAAATTTAAACAACTAATTTTTTTCATTCATAACCAATAAAAATACCAGCTTTTATTATTTTTTTATTATTTTATTAATAAAAATTCATTTTTACTATTTTTGATATTATTTCTATTCATTAACACTTTAAATATACTCTCTAAATCTGAATTAGTAGAATTCTACTAAGAAATAAATTTTAAAAAATTAAAAACTAAATTTTTAGTAAAATTCTACTAATGTTTTATTAAAAATCTACTAATATTTTAGTAGAATTCTACTAATTGAAAGTCACATTTTCACTAAATGAATTAGTAAAACTGATTTATCGATTATTAATAAAACAGTTCTTCTAATTGTTAGTAGAATTCTAAAACAGTTAAGTTAATAAAACTAAATTAAATCATTTAGTGGACGACTTTTCACTATTTTATTAGTAAAAAATAAAAAATTAAAAAATAATTGAATTTTAAAATTTTTAAATTTTAATTAAACAATTAAATTAATTAATTAACTAGTTTAAAATTTTTAATTTCTTTAATTTTATTACTTAGTAGAATTCTGCTAATTCAGATTTAGAGAGTATATTTAAAGTGTTAATAAATAGAAATAATATCAAATAGTGAAAAGGAATTTTTATTAATTATTAATAATAAAAAAATTAATAAATTGTCAATAATTGTTGTTTAATAAGTTGTCAATAATAAAAAAGGTATTTTTATTGATTATGAATGAAAAATGGCATTTTTATCGGCTTTTAATGAAAACAAAGCATTTTTTAATAAAATCGAGGCATTTTTGTTTTATTATTTATTTTTTTTTTTTTGTTTTTATTGGTTTTTAGTGAAAACAAAAATTTTTCATCTTTTGGCAATGAAAAAAGGCATTTTTATTGATTGTAAATGAAAAATAGGCATTTTTCCTGATTGTCAATGAAAAATAGGCATTTTTATTGCTTATTAATAAAAAAAGGCATTTTTCATTGCCTATAAATAAAAAAAAGTGATTTTAAAATACAATGACCCAGTAAAAGATCAAGGAGCAAGTTCCGCTTGTCCCGTACGAAGTTGGAGAGTAAAAGGGAAGAACGCTTACACCTTTTGGCCTCTTGAAAGGCGAACTGCTATGCGACGACCCTTTTCGCATGAAATGGGTCGTTCTCTCGAGCAAAATAGGCCATTGCTGCAACAACCAATGGCCAATGTAGCCATATTCTACCCACACTCGGCTGATATACACTATACAAACTTCTATATATATATGCATACAATACGTTCTGTTACATACTACATGAATGCAGTCAAGTATGTGTGATAAAACAGAAAATATGATCAATGCATTTCTTACTTTACACACACTTAAAAAATTTTCTTCTTTTCCACAATTTTTCTTTCAAATACTGATTTAAAAAACTATTTTCCTAGCAAATTTGTATTGCAAAAATTTTTTGTCTATTATTTTATTACCTTCGCCATGTGTGTTATTTATACATTTTTTTTATTTTATTATTTCAATCTTTTTTTGTTTTTGTAAAAAGAAAACAAAAATGCAAAAAAAAATACTTTTTGTTTCACTATTTTCCTGCAATCTTTTTATCGTATTTGCATTTTTTTTTGTTTTATTTTTGCTTAAACAAAAAGGCACATTTTCTTTTTTTATTTTATTTGAAAAAAATATTTGCAATACAAATTTTTCACACTGAAAAATTTTTGTTTATTCATTTTGAAAAAAGAATATATTTTATGGCACTTAGTTCGCTGTGTCAGTCAAGGGCAATTTTCTTTTTTGTCGACCAAAACAAATAATGGTAAATTTTTACGAGTGGCTGTAAAATATTTCACGTGTACGATTTTTTTTTTTTTTTTGAATCTATTGTAGATAAATATTGCAATAGGTAATAATGTATAATATCGTACACGCCTTTAAATCATTTCCAGAACATTATTTTCAATTGTAATTGATTTAAAATATATTTCACTGCTTTTAGTACCCTTTCGACCCTAATTTTGTATTGAAATTTAAAATTTTGCATTATGCATAATACATACGTATTATATTACGTATTATACATAATAAAAATATAATAATAAAGATAATAATAATAATAATAATAATAATAATAATAATAATAATAATAATAATAATAATAATAATAATAATAATAACAATAATAATAATAATGACAATAATAATGATAATATTAATAATAGAATTTTGAAGACTTATTTAATGCCACTTTTCTGGGCCATTATTTTTTTCGAATTTTGTTATGTAAATAATGTATATAATGTGGAGAATAAAAATTTTGAAAAACATATATACATTTATTGTATGGCGCATAGAGTATATTTTTTTTATGTAAAATAGATTGCAATTTATAAAAAACACATTTTCCACAACGTAACACGTGCTTGCTACACTTATTGGTAGTCCAAAGGCAGCTGCCGATCGGCGATATATTATCGACTTTGCATCCCTTGCACAATCCGTGCACAGCTTGCAAAGTATTTTACACTCGTAAATGTCACGATTTCTACGTGAGAGTAATTATCGATTCGGCATTTTTTGAATATTCAAAAATCTAAGATATTCTTTTTTGTCATAATAATTAAAAACAAAGCAAACAATTCGCATAAGGCTTACGTCTTACTTTTTTTAAAAATAAAATTAGCAATTTTAATAATAGTGTAGAATTTCAAAATTTCTGATTTAAATTTTTGACCTCCAAAAGGTTATAATTTAAAAATAAAATTTCAATTTTTAATGAATTTCATTAGAAATTTTATACGAATTGGGTTTCTGAAAAAATTTAATAATTAAGCGTCTTCTAAAATTAGTTAAATTTTTTTATTATATATTTAATGTACATATTTAATTATAATTATTAAACATAATGGATTTATAGAAGAATTTTAGTTAAAAATACTTAAAAGATTGAATTTGGAAGAAGTTACAAATGAGTGCAGTAATTTAATTGTTTTCAAAAATAATAAAATTCTTCGCAAAAATTGAATTGTTTTAAAAATATTTTTTAATTCTGTTTAAAATTTCAATTATCTTAATAAATAATAAAATTTTCCAAAAGATTTCAATTATTCAAAAAAATTTTTAATAAAATTCTACGCTAACACTTAATTATTTTCATAAACTATAAATATCTTACAGAAATTCAATTATTTGCAAACTTTTTATAAATTTCTTCAGAATAATTATTTACTTTTGTGTTATAAATGAGAAAAATTATCGCAGAATTTTAATTAGTTTTAAATTTTGATACAATTTTATTTTAATCGAATTTCTCGAAAAACGTAATTAATCTTACAAATTTTTATTAAAATTCATTTAAGGAATTCAATTATTTTCATAGTTTGTAATATATTTCTTGAAAAAATTTTAATTTTATACAAAATTTACCTCAATTTAGTGATTTTCGATATCTACTATTTTTATAAAATTTCTTAAAAGAATTCAATTATTTAAAAAAAGGCCTCTTAAAATTCTACTCCAACAATTATTTTTTTTAATAAATAATAAAAATGTCGCAATAATTTATTTCTTAGCAATTTTTTATTTATAAATTTATTCGCTATTATTTAATTATTTTCATAAATAACAAAATATTTTATTTCTTTATCTCTTATTCTTTTAACAATTTTATTAAAATTTGTTCAAAGAAATTAATTATTTTCAAAAGTAATAAAATTCTTCGCAGAAAAACAATTTTGTTTAAAAATTAAAACAAATTCTCGAAAAAAATTTCATTATCTTTAAAAATAAAAAAATTCTTCACTGAAATTAAATTACGTTTAAGAATTTTCCTCAACTCACTGATTTTAAATAACTACTATTTTTACAAAATTATCCGCAAAAATTCAATTATTTAAAAATATTTTTGATGAAAATCAACGTAAATACTAAATTATTTTCAGAAATAATAAAAATTTCAAAAGAATTTAATTATTCACCATTTTTTATTTATAAGTTTAGTAGCAATAATTAGAATATTTTTATAACTAATAAAAGTTCTTATTTCTTTATCTCTTATTCTTCAAAAAGTTTTATTAAAATTTGTCAAAAAAATTCAATTATTTAAAAAAAATAAATAAATTTCTTCGGATGAAATCAATTTTATTAAAAAATTAACTGAAATTCTCATAAAATTTTAATTATCTTTAAAGATAATAAAATTCTTCACCGAAATTAAATTACATTTAAAAATTTGTCTCAAGTCAGTGATTTTCAATAACTACTATTTTTCGTAAGAAATCAATTTTTTAAAAAGATTTTTGATGAAATGCAACTTAAATACTTAATTATTTTCAAAAATAATAAAAATTTCAGAAGAATTTAATTATTAACAATTTTTTATTTATAAATTTAGTAGCAATAATTCCATTATTTTTATATTTAACAAAATTTCTTATTTCTTTATCTCTTATTCTTTTAAAAAGTTTTATCAAAATTTGTCAAAAGAATCCAATTATTCTCAAAAATAATAAATTTCTTCGCAGAAAATTATTTTTATTAAAAAATTAACAGAAATTTTCGTAAAAAATTCAATTTTTTTTTAAATAATAAATATTAATAATAAATACTTAATTATTTTCAGAAATAATATAAATTTCACAGGAATTCAATTACACATTTACAAACTTGTTATAAATTTTTTTTGTAACAATTTAATTATTTTCATAAGTAATAAAGTTTGTTACTAGAATTGAATTATTTTCATAAATACAAAAAAATTTTTACTGGAATTAAATAATTTCTATAAATGATTTTTTTTAATTTGTTGATAAAAAATTAAATTCTTTACAATAATTCAGTTTTAAGAAACATTCAATTGCGAAATAAATTATTTTTGTATTTAAATAATTGAATTCTTGTATAATTTTCTATTAAAAATTGTTTTAAAAATTAATTTAGTTAAATGTTTAGATTATAATTTTTTATTCAAAGTATTACAGCCTGAATTTTGTAGAAATAATTTTGAATAAAGGTTTCAAAGGATAATCATTGAATATTTTCTTGCACTTAAGTTTTTTTTATTGTAATTAATGAAGAAAAGTATAAAATAAAAATAGAAAATTTGCCTTCGTGTCATTGGATTATTTATTAAAATAATAAGAAAACCAATAAATAGTTTTTCTCAGAAAAAAAATTATCATTAAAAAAAAAATGAACGAAGCAGTAACAAAAATTTCTTTTGTTTCGAGATTTTTATGTCACCAGACAAATTAACACAGAAATGTGAAAATAATGTTTGGTATAAATATCTGAAAATTTTTCAAATTCATAATTAAATGAAAGTAATTAAAAAAATGTGTTTATGGAAATTTTGTTTGTTATAAACCATCTTCTTCACTTTTTTAATTGGATATACGCCTTAGAAAAATGTTTGTTAAGAGAGCTTAGAGAAATGAGACGATTTCTATTCAATGAAGGTGAGGGTTCGGAATTTAATTTGCAGTTTTTCCTAAAACTTGGACGATATCCTGAACGAAAAGGGGCGAATTAGTATTCAGTTTAAATGACAAAATTCCGTCTTTCGAGTTGACTGCACACCGATATAGTTTGCCATTATACAGCGAACATACGTAAGTTTTCTTTTTCAAATATATAATATTATATATTCACGCTTTTACTAACGGGGGAGAACTAGTAAATCGGTGAGAAGGCGGTAACGTAACTCGTCGTTATTCACGATTCTCATTTGCAAGATTGCCTATATATCTTCGGAGCTTGGCTCCGCGACCGACATTCCCTACCAATGTATGTGCCTTCCAATTTGAACATTTACACAGTAACGGTTACCATATTTTCATGAAAAAGAAAAAAAAATTGCTCACCTAACTTATTTTCTTACTTGCATATTTTACTTATTTTTTGCTTTTCGGTTCAATATTTGGAAAATTATTTTAGAACTTAAGGTTTTGTTAAACTTACTCTAAATTTTTATTTGTATTGAGTTTGACTAATTTTCAGTAGAATTCTACTGATTTCTGTAATCATGATATAATTTATTTACAGGATTATTACTCGATAATTAATTTTAAAAATGTAAGAAAAAGTAGCTTTAAGAATAAAAAAAGGAGTGAAAAAGTAGCTATCGAAATTTCAAACATTTTATTTATACAAATATTTATTTATTATTTATTTATACAATATTTATTTATACAAATAAAACTTACCTTAACGACTAATTTTTTTAATAATTCCTTAATTCATGAAAAAAAATCTTTACTTGGAACAACTATAAAATTCACTATATTAGCGAATTTTTTACTTACTGCAACTAATACTTTCGCTATTTTAATGAATACTTTCGTTATTTCAGCGAAAGTTATCGTTGTTCCAGTTGATGGTTTTTTTCCGTCTTGCATTCAAAAATAGAATAATTTTTTAAAATAAATATTTAAATAACTATTTATTTTGATAACAGGAATTAAAATATTACAAATAATTTCAATGTTTCATTTTCCAAAATGAACAATTTCTTAAAATTACAAAAAGTAATTCTTTCAAAATTCCATATTTTTTTTTGTTGAAATATATCCAAAAAATTATTCAAAACCTAAATATTAATTAATTAATTTATTGTTTTATTTATTAATTATTAAACATAATGGATTCATAGAAGAATTTTAGATAAAAACACTCAAAACATTGAAATTTGAAAAAGTTACAATTGATTGCAGTAATTTAATTAGTTTCAAATTCGAAATTTCAATTCGAAAAAATTAAATTATGTTCAAAAATTTTTAAAAATTCTTTTTAAAATATGTATTACTTTTAAAAATAATAAAATGTTTCAAACGATTTCCATTATTTAAAAAAAAATTCTAATAAAATTATAGGCTACTTAATTATTAATTACTAATTAATTATTTTCATAAATCATTAAAATATTATGCAAACAATTAATTATTACTATAAAACAATTATTATTTATATACTAAAATAAATAATTTTTTTAAGTAATTAAATATTACTTAAATTTGAATTCCAATAAAGAACATTATTAAAAATTTTTGATAGTTAATAATTAAATTTATTCAAAAAATATAATAAAAAGGGAATTGAAAATAATTATTACACTCTAAGAAACAAATTTTATCATTTTTTTAAATAATTGAATTTCTTTCATGGATTTTATTAAAATCTTTGAAAAATTTTGAGCGGAATTAATTTGAAATAATATTAAAAAATAATTAAAATGCGGAAATGAATTTTATAGTTTATGAAAAAATTGAATTTTTCACACGAATTTTAATCAACTTCTTTAAATAATAAATAAAAAATTCAATTTTCAAATTTTCAATTCTTCAATTTTCAAAAAATGCATTCTTGAGAAGAATTTACAAAAAATCTTTTTAAGGAATTGATTTTTTTAAATTTTGTGAAAATTGATTTTTAAAACAAAATTTTATGAAAATTGTCTTTTAAATGAATCAATTTCTTTGAAAATTGTATTATTTATGAAACTAATTGAATTTGTTCATCAAATATTATTAAAATTGTATTAGAAACAATTAAATAATTACAAAAGAATTACATAAAATTTTTTTTAATATTTGAATTTTTTAAAAGAAATTTATTAAAATTTTTAAAAATAGTAGAATTTTCCACGGAATTCATTTAAAATTGTATTAAAAATTATTGAAATACTGCGATGAGTTTTAATATTTATTATTAAAAAAAATAATTGAATTCTCGCAAACGATTATTATTAAAATTTCAAAAAATAATTGAATTCCTGAAAATAATTTCTATTTTTTTTAGAAGACTTGAATTCTTGAGAAGAATTTTGTAAAAATCTGTATTAAAATAATTGATTTTTTGGAAAAACACCACGAAAATTCTGTTTTAATAATTGAATTCGTTTTTGTCAAAAATTTTTTAGTTTTTAAAAAAAATAAATCTTTGCGTAGAGTTTTATGAAAAAATTTTTTAATCAATTGAACTTTTTTGTAATTTTTTTTATTAAAACAGTATATATTGAAATTAGCAAAGAAATTCTAAAAATAGTTAAATCTTTTGAAAGAATTTTATTGAAATTTCCTGAATGATTTCCAATAAAGTTATAAAAATTTTTTATTTATTTATTCAAAATATACGGGCTTTTAATGTCCAATCAAAAAATTGTTTAAAACAATTTTTTCATTTCAAGTTTGAATTCTTTAAATTACAAAAATTTAAATCATTTTAAATTCTTAAACGCAATTAAAAAAGTAGCTTTTAGTTTAACGAATGAAAAAGTATCCAAATAGATAGAAAGTTTAAGAAAATTAGTAAATTCTCTATATTAGCGAAATTTTTAGTTATTGCAACGAATACTTTCGCTATTTCAGCGAAAGTAATCACTATTACAGTTAAAGGTTTTTTTTACGTGTAATTATAAATTTACAAATTTACAATATAATTTTTTAGTGAATTTGCAAGAATTAACTGATTCATTACTCGAAACTTAAAAGAATTGATTTTAGTAAAAATTCTAATTCAAAATTTAAAGCGTACAAATCTTCTAAATTTGTTGAAAAAATAGAAATGAAATTGAAATAAAAATGAAAATGCTTTTTTTTAAGAAAGAAATGCGATAAACTTTCTTCAGGTAGATTCCGGGGAAATTGTATACAAACAAAATGACCATGAAATTTTATGAGTTGTATTTTCTTCTTTTTTTTACCTGAAAACGATAGAAAAATTTTCTAGCGATTGGCAATCAGCGCGCAGTACCTTGACCTTGCGCTCCGCTCATCGTGAGTTTTTTACGAGTTTAGCCTTCGTCGTAAAAAAAGGTGCTTGTAACTCAGTCAACGGCACCCGTTCGACATAAAAAAAAAAAGAAAGAAAAGAAAAGAGAGAAGAGAAGAGGAAGTTTTGCTAAATTTTGACTCAAATAGCCATAAAACCTAACAATTCTGTCAGCAAAGACCGTTACGTGGGCAATAGCCCTTTTGTCGAATTCTTATTTCCAAAAAAAAAAAAAAAAACTTTCCGGAACAATACTTTTGACCCCCTTCGATTGTATCAGGCGTAACCTTGTAGATTTTTCTCTTATTTCTACTTTTTTTTAAGGGTTTTCATTTCTACTCAGATAAAATTTATGACTCTTGACCAAGCAATCTATATGGTTGTCGATAAACCAAACATTCATGACACACATTTCTTTTTCGTTTCAGTTTTACCATCTGGTTACCAAAAGTCGAACATGATTGAAAGATTTACTCGAGGATGTCGAATGGGACCTAATGACCTACAAAGAAATCGGATGTTCTTCATTTCCTGAGGTATTTAGAATTTTTTTTTCCCACTCTTCTCATATGTGGAGCAAAAATAATAGTAAATTCGAGACTCGAGATGAGTTGAAAATTGGAGGGGGAAAAATTTTATGCTGTTTAGAAAATTCACAATTTTGAGAAGTACAAAAGTATCAGGGCTGCCCGGTAATCTGAAAAGCCTGGAAAAGTCAAGGAATAATGATTGGAATCTTGAAAAATTATTATTCTCTAAAGTTATTGCTCTTATTCTTGAAATCTAATTTTATACGCAGATATTTCAAAATTAATTCAATTTTAAAAAAGTTGCGTTTACAATTTTCATAAATAGATCAACTTCAAAAGGTATTCATTTGAAATTTTGTAATTGTAATTTTGAGTAATAAAAACAAAATAATAAATAAAATAAAAAATAAAATTACAATCGTAGTTTTGTAATTGTTCAAATTTTTAATGAATTTAGTCAGAAATTTAAAAAAACTTCGATATTTGAAAAAATTTTTAAAATCACATAAATTTTAATTAATTAAAAAATCTGAAATGAGTTAAATTTTGTAACATACATTTCATTAATTATTGAAAGTAATGGATTTATAGACGAATTTTAGTTAAAAATAATAAAAAAAATTTTATTTGGAGCACTTACAAATGATTGCAAAAATACAAATATTTTTAAGGTGATAAAATTTTTCGCAAAAATGCGATTATTTTCAAAAATTTTAATAAAATTCTTTCAAAATTTTCATTATCTAATTTTATACAAACATTTCACACAATTAAATAATTTTCAATATTCCAATAATTTTTTTCAAAAGAAATCAATTATTTAAAAAGAAATTTAATAAAATTCTACGCAAACATTTGATTATTGTTTTCATAAATAATAAAAATTCATCAGTAATTCAATTATTGACAAATTTTTTATAAATTTCTTTGCAAAATTTTAATTTTTTCATAAAAAAATAAAATATTTACAGGAATTTAACTGTTCCATGAATATTAAAATTCTTAACAGGTTTTCAATTATTTTCATCAATAGTAATTCAAAACACTAAAAAAAATTTATTTCATTCAAATAACCGATTATTTGACAATTATTAAATAAATATTTACTTAAATAAAGTAATTTTTATTCGAATCAATTAAGTAATATTTGCTTGAAGTACTGAAATATTTTTTATTCGTAAATACAATTTATTTGATGCAAATAAAAATTACATGGTTAAAGTAAATATTTATTTGATTCAAATAAAAAATTACTTGATTCAAGTAAATATTTATTTGATAATAGTCAAATAATCGGTTAATTGAATTTTAAATGAAATAAATTTTTTTCCAGTCTATCATCTATTTGAATAAAGTTTCACAAAAACTTCAATTACTCAAAAACACTATTATAAAAAGTTCGTCTCAAGAATTCAATTATTTAATAATTAATATTTCAATAATTATATTTTAATTTTCGTGAATAGTTAGTGAAAAATTCATAGCAATTCAATTACATTTACCATTATTTTTTTCATAAATTACTTTGCAATAATACCATTTGTTTTAACAAAAATAATTTTTTTTACAGAGATTCAATTATTTTTCATGCAATTATAATAAAAATTTTTAGGAAATTGAAATTGTTCTTAAAAATTTTATTAAAATTCGTTAAAATATTTGTACTTCTTAAAAAATTTGTTTGAAAAAATTCTTCATGTGAGTTCATTTTAAGAATCATTCGATAAATTATTTATTTTCGTAGTTCAATTAATTGAATTCTCGTAGAAATTTCTAATATAAATTGCGATTTAAATATGAATATCAGTCAAATTTTGAGTAATTGAATTTTGAACTCTAAATTTGAATCAGTAAACAAATTTTATTTGTTTGAATTAGAGAAAGACTTTTGCTTTTAAATCAACAAATTTTACCAATAAATAATCATTTCTACTAATTTAGTAGTAAAAAATGTTAATTTAAAAGCAAAAGTCTTTCTCTAATTCCAAATTAGTGAATATTTTTTCTGATTAAAATTTAGAGAGAAAGTGATATTGCGTGAATTTTTATAAATTTTTGAATTTTGAAAAGGTTTCAAATTAACTAAAATATTCTTATAATATAAATAAAAATAATTATTTTATCACTCGGGCATGTTTTAAATTAATCATAATATTCTTAGAAGTTATTGAATTTTAAAAACTTTGAGATATTTGTATTTGAAATTTTTAACCAATCTTTATTCTTTAATTTCTTATAGAAAAATATTGATTAAATAGGGCATTCTCCGTGACATTTTCGCTCCAATTTTTTTTTCATTAGAACAATTTTTTCGAATTCTACACCCAGAGAAAAATATTATTTAAACCAAATATAATTTGACTTAAATAAACGTATATATTAGTCTCAGAATCAACTAGACTTTTTATTTGTTTTAAATAAAATTTTTATTTGACATAAATAAAACATATATTTGAGTCAAAAAAAATTTTATTTAAAGCAAATAAAATTTTTTTGAAACAAATAAAAAGTCTAGTTGGTTCTGAAACAATTATACCATTTCTCTGGGTGTAAATGAAAAATAATTAAATACCTGTTTTTTAATTTTTTATTTGTTTAAATTTTATTGAAGTTATTGAGAAAAGTCACTATTTAGACAGAATTTCAATTTATTTAATGTTTTCGGTTTATTATTATTATTATTATTTTATTTATTCTATTGTTATTTTATTTTTATTACTATTTTGCGGTTTATTTTTTATTACATATTTGAAGAATTGAAGAAAAAACAAATAATATCCATGTATTATATTATTTTTCATCTTTGGGAATAACAGAGAAAAAAATGTTTTAAAAGTTCTCTTTGCTTCTGAAAACGTTAAATTTTAAAAGTTTATAACTTCCGCAATTTTTATTAAATAAAAATTTAAAAAACAGATGTTTAATTAATTTTCATATAAAATTCGAAAAAAATTGTTTTCATCCAAAAAAATAAGTTAAGAGTGAAAATCTTACGAAGAATGCCCCAAATACTTATTCTTAAAAATACTAATAGAACAATTTTCTAAGTAATAATTTTGAGATGAAGTTCAAAAGGATTAATTTTTAAAAACTTTTACTCAAACGATTTATTTTATTATTTTGTCATTTTTCATCCACTCTCTATTTTCGAATTTTCATTTTTTCCTTCTCCTTTCATGTTTGTTTTAAATTTTCAATACTAGTATCACATTTCATGCGAGAATATGATGGTTTGCGTATATTATCCGAATATAGTGATAGTATCGTTTCCTTGGTCTATTTCTAACTAATAATAATAGCCTTAGAAACAACATGGACCTTACTACTCTCACTCTCATCCAACTATGGCATTACGTTTCTGTTATTCTCATTTACTAGTCCTATAGTACGAATGAGGGAGATGATAATGTCGCTACTGGCGACTGTAATGCACGAACAATGTTCGGTAAAGTGCCTCCAAAGGGTCTGACTAAACAACCCCGAGTTTCCCGTTCGAGAAACTCTCTCTCTCTCTCCACCAAGCCGAGGAAACTAAACTTCCACCAAAATTATGGATTCTCTCGATGCAAATAAATTCTAAAATTAATGGTCAAATTTCTTTTCGGAAATTCAAGGATTAATCTTCCAACTTCCATAATTTTCTTGAAATTATCAAATTGATACGAAAATAGTTTTTTATCCCGAATTTTTTATTTTTGGTATCAATTTATATTTATACTTTACATGATTTTTCAGGGAATGTCAAATTGGAAGATTTGCAGTTCAAATTTTTAAGTATTTTGAAATTTGAAGCAAATACAGAACAATAATTAGTTAAATATTTATTTTTCAAAAGTTATTGAAATTTAAAAAATTTAAATTGGGAAATTTTTCAAAAATTAGGTTTTTGAAAAATAGTTAAAAGTTTACAAAGAAAAGGTACTTGAATTCTCAATAATAATTTTAATAAATTGAAACAATTAAAAATTCTATAAAATTTTGTATTTGAAAGAATTTTATTTTTTCCCCTTTAAAAATTGTCTTTAAATATAATTATATTTTTGAAATTATATCATTTTATGAATTCACAAAAGATATTCTACTTAAATAATTTAATTCTCGTAGTTGAATTCTGATAGGAATTGATTTAACAAAAAATTCAGTAAAAATTTTTAAAAAAATGATTGAATATTTAAACTGTTATAAACAGGAATTTTAAGAATTAATTACATTTTAAAAGGTTTTTAAATTTTAATTTCAATTATATTGAAAATTTAAGGGAAACAGAAGTTTAAAAATATTTTAATTATTATTTTAAAAAATTAATAATAACATTATTTTTCTTTAAAAACGATTAAAGTTTTTCAATAGTTTTATTCAAAAATTCTAAAAAAAAATAATTTGAATTTAAGAAGAATTAGAGTTGCAAATTTGAGAAATAATTGAAGTTTTTCATGGAAATTATTATTAATTTCGTTTCCTCGGGAAAAATAAAAATGAATAAGGTTTTAAATTTTTGTTTAAGAAAAAGAATTAAACTTTTTCGAAATTTAATTCACAAATTTCAAAAAATTGTTTCTTGAAAAAATGAAACTAAAATTTTTTAAAAAATACTTCTGTATCCGATAATAATTGTTAAAAAAATTGACACAATTGAAAATTTTGCCAACTTTTATTGAAATAAATTTTAAATTTTAATTTAAGTTGTTAGAAATATTTTGGGATTTACTATACGAGCTGTTTAAATAATTAAATTTAATGAAAAAACGTGCTAGTTTATATTTATACCAGGCCTGATTTATACTTTACACAATTTTTCTAAGGATATCAAATTGACACAAAAGACGAATCAAAATTTTGTTTCGCAACAGTTTTGCTTCGGTTTTGTCTCAATTTGATATCCTCGGAAAAATTGTGTAAAGTATAAATATAAATTGATATTAAAGTGAAAAATTTGTATTCATTTTTGATTCGATCTACGAGTTACAATAATTTTTAAAATTAGTATAATAAAAAATAAATTTTTACCCGAATACATTCGGACAAGTGGTTTTTACTACAAAAATTACTCCAACTTTTCGAAATCAATACGATTTCCTCTTCAGGGAGTCAATAAATAAAATATTTCACATTACATATTAAAGAAATTTTCATTTTTTTTTCATTTTTAAAAAATTAAAAATGAGTAATACTTTAACTCACTAAAAATCTCGAATGCATATTTAAATTCATATTCGATTCAAATGAGAAGTTATATATTACGTATTAAAAATAGCATGAAATAAATAAGTAAATATAAGTAAAGAAGCAGATGATGAGTGGAAAAGGCAGACACGTTGTTAAGACATAATCGGATATTAAAACTCATATAATGCTACCGCGTACCGTAATTAATTCATAATTGGCTCATCTCTAAAGAAAATTGTAATCTTAATTCAATCTATCGCCATTTGTGGCGCCTCGTTATCCCTCCAGAGTGCGTATTTTTAAAAGAAAGAGAGAGAAGAATTCCTCTGCCTTGACTTGCGAAGCTCACTTACCGCGTCCGCCATCTTGATAATTTTGAGTCATTGGCCTTATTTTTATGCAATAAACTTGCTTCGTAAATATCCAACTAATAAGCTACGTGCTGGGCATCGAAACGATTTTCTTCGTTCGTTAATTATATTCCACTTTTATTCGCGGGTATAAACTTGAAAATCGAAGAAAGCTGCTGCATCACATTAAATTTGAAAAATGCGCAATAACCCCGTGTGAAGATATAATTATAAATAAAGCATCAGCTGTCCTTTTTTTGACTGATTACATAGGTTTGTAAATTGCGTTATCCTGTTTGGAATATTCATAGGGAAATTATTTTTTTACTATGTTTGCTACAGGCGTCACTGATCCTTTCGTCCCATTTTTCTATCCCCTGAGTTCAATACGTAATTTTTTTTTGTTGAAGCAGTGATAGAAAAATTATCTTTTTTTGCCTTTTAATTGAAATATTTTTACTTTCGTACTTTTTGGGAATTTATCTACTAAAATGAAGTCAACAAGAAATATTTATGATCTTCACTCTCTACACTGGAAAAAAAATTTATTTAATTCAAATACACTATTAACTTAAAAGTATCAAATGGCAACGAATTGATACTAAAAATCTGGATCAAATAAAAAATTGATCAAGATTTTTGGCATCAATCTAATCCACTTTACTATCAATTTGATACTTTTAAGAAAACTGTGTAACCGATCAATTGACAATTATCAATTAAATATTTACTTGAATCAAATAATATTTATTGGAGTCAATTAAATGGCTTTTGAACCAATAATTTCAGTATTTGAAGCAAATACCATTTAATTGACTCCAGTAAATATTATTTAATTCAATTGAATACTTAATTGATGATAGTCAAGTAATCGGTTACTTGAATCAAATAAATGTTTTTTCAGTGTAAATTTAAAATTGGTTAAAATGTTTACTAATTTGAATTAGTGACTGATTTTTTGCTTTTCAATTAGTAAAATTTACTAATAAATAGTAATTTCCACTAATTTAGTAGTAAAATTTACTAATTCAAAAGCAAAAAGTCAGTCACAAATTCAAATCAGTAAGAATTTTTACAAATTCGAATTTAGAGAGCAAGTTCTGAAAATGTTGATATTCTTTTTTTTACTATACAAATATTTTCCAAGATCAGAAGCAAAATTGAACATTTAGAATTTTTTTAATTTTCTAAATATGGCTGTATTTTTGCCAATAAAATCTGTATTTCCTTAAAAATTAAATTTTAAATAAAATTATACAAAAATTCTGAAAAATTAATTGAATTTTGAAAGATTTGCAGTTAATATTTTTAAGTATTTAAAAATTTTAAGCAAATAAAGAACAATAATTAGTTAAATATTTATTTTACAAAAGTTATTAAAGTTTGAAAAATTTAATTTGGAACTTTAAAAAAAAGGTGTTTGAAAAATAGTAATTAAATTTTTTTAATGAAAAAAGTACTTGAAATCACAATAATAATTTTAACAAAATGAAACAATTGGAAATTTTTTAAAATTTTGTATTTTAAAGAATTTTATTTTTTCCTCTTTAAAAATTGTCTTTAAATATAATTATATTTTTGAAATTATATCATTTTATGAATTTACAAAAATTATTCTATTTCAATAATTTAATTCTTGTAGTTGAATTCTGATAGGAATTGATTTAATAAAAATTTCAGTTAACGACATTTTAAAAAATAATTAAATATTTAAACTGTTATAACAGAAATTTTAGGAATGAATTTAATTTTAAAAGGTTTTTAAATTAAATTCCTTGAAAATTTAAGGTAAGCGAAAGTTTAAAAATCTTTAAATTTTTATTTTAACAAATTTTTAAAAACATTATTTTTCTTTAAAAATTATTAAAGTTTTTTAGTAATTTTATTCAAAAATTCTAGTAGTAAATTGTATAAAAATTGCATAGTAAACATTCTTACTAATTTGAATTAGTGACTGACTTTTTTCTCTTGAATTAGTAAAATTTACTAATAAATAGTAATTTCTACTACTTTATTAGTAAATTAATAATACAATTAATAATTAAATTCATTGTATAGTAAATTGTGTAAAAATTGTATAGTAAACATTCTTACTAATTTGAATTAGTGACTGACTTTTTGCTTTTGAATTAGTAAAATTTACCAATAAATAGTAATTTCTACTAATTTATTAGTAAAATTGACTAATTCAAAAGCAAAAAGTCAGTCACTAATTCAAATTAGTAAGAATGTTTACTATACAAATATTTTCCAAAATCAGAACCAAAATTGAACATTTAGAATTTTTTTGATTTTCTAAATATTAGTCTATATTTTTGCCAATAAAATCTTTATTTCAAGAAGAAATAAATAATTTTCCTGTCGAAATGGAAGTAACTGTAAAGTAACTTTGTACACTGAAAAAAAAATTTATTTGATTCAAATAACCGATTATTTGTCTATAATCAAATAAATATTTACTTGAATCAAATCATTTTTATTTGAATCAATTAATTAGTATTTGCTTCAAATACTGAAATATTTGATTGAAATACAATTTATTTGATTCAAATAAAAATTATTTGCTTCAAGTAAATATTTATTTGATTATAGACAAATAATCGGTTATTTGAATCAAATAAATTTTTTTTTTCAGTGTAGTCATTTTACATCAGTGTTCGTTCAAAACTATAAATATTTCGAATAAGAAAATATTTATTAGCTTTCGTTTAAAAAAATTCAAAGCTAAATAAATTTTCTTCCTAAGAATGAAATTTTCCAAAGAAGAGAACTTTGCAGGAAAGAAAAAAAAACTTGAAAATGATAATCTCAGAGTACGTCTTGAATTATTCATAAACTTCAATTTACGATAATTTAGATCAACATCTAATCTGAGAGTTGGAAAAATTCTGATAAACGACTTTTAATAACGAAAAGAAAAGAAGGGAAAAAGACATAATCAAAGAGCGACGATTGTAATAAACGTTAAGAAGAGACGAGAAAGTAACTAAGCGACGGAACGTCGTGGGAAATATTTCAAAAAGTTACTCGCGCTCCATTAGAAGCAGAAGGTCTTTACTGTCTCGTCGATAGGAATTCCTTCAGTATACATTTTTTTTCTTCCTCCTCTTTTTTTTTTTTTTGCTCAGTCAGAGAAAAACACTTTGGTCCATCCAAGTTTCATCCAGTTCGGCAAAAGTTCCTTTCCCTAAAAGGTATTCTGAATCGCTACCTCTTTTGTCCTTCGATCTTATATACCATAAGCAAGAGAAGAAGACGAAAACGAAGAAGATGAAAAAAAAGAAAAAAAAAAAGAAAAAACGCACCCAAGTCCTCCCACGGCTAGTTCGAATTTTCGGTTTGAGATTCGACTGAGTTTTCCATTGCCTGTCACTATCCCAGGTTTCCGCGCCATTTCCCCCGTAACGCGCACCATTTCCTCCATCCCTTCTGACCTCTTACCCCTCTCAAACATCTATGAAACCATCCACTTCCCCCGCCCCACCGCCAACCATCTCTCTTTCTCGTTGTTTGTTCTCTATTTGGACCGTTTGGCCCGTGCAAATATCCACCTTCCCTTTTCTCATTCCACAAAAACCATTCTACAATTCCCCTTGTACGACTTCCGTTTCTCGAGGAAGATTTTTTTTTTTTTTTTTTTTTTTTTCTTTCTAAATTTGCGATCGCTTTCTGCTTCAAGAATCTGAGCTTTCAGCTTGTTTTTGGGAAGAAAATGGAAACGTGTTTCTAATACCGAGAGAATGTAATGGGAGTTGCAATTTTATGAAGTTTACTATTGAGTGACTATTTCTCTTATTTTTTCGAGAATTCATACAATTTTGGTTGAATTGCAATTCATTGGGCGCGAATGAAAGACAAAAAAATTTTAGAACAACATTGTGACAATGTTCGAAGTGATAAAATTGCTTCAGTATTTATTAAGTTTATCTTGATTGAATACTGTCAGGAAATATTGAGACAATATTGCCCATAAGGACAAAGTTTAGGTCAAATTTGACCTATGGACAATCCATGTGAACTAATCCTATCAAAAAGATCAGATTTTAATTTTTTTTTTACTTTTTCAATTTAAAAAAAAATTATAATAGTTTTATAGAAGTAGACAAAACAGAAAAATAAAGATATTTTAAAGTATTTTTTTGTACTTTTCAATCACACTGGAAAAAATTTATTTGATTCAAATAACCAAATGATTGACAATTATCAATTGAATATTTACTTAAATCAAAATATTCATCAAATAATGTTTTTTAAGGTCAATCAAATGGAATTTAAAAATAATATTTTTTGTATTTGAAGCAAATACCATTTAATTGATAATTTAATTAATAATTCAATTAAAATTGATAATCTAATTAATAATTTAATTAAAATTGATAATTTAATTAATAATTTAATTAAAATTGATAATTTAATTCAATGGTATTTAAAACCAATAAGAAAAATTTTTTTAAAGTATTTTGTACACTAAAAAAAAATTATTTGATTTAAATAACCGAATTAATTATCTATTATCAATTAAATATTCAATTACATCATATAATATTTATTTAAGTCAATTAAATAGTATTTGCTTAAAATACTAAAATTATTGGTTTTAAATTCTATTTATATAAAGTATTAATTTTAATGAAATAATTAATTAAATGGTATTTGCTTAAAATACTAAAATTATTGGTCTTAAATACCATTCAATTGACTCCAATCAATATTATTTGATATAATTAAATATTTAATTGATAATAGTAAATTAATCGGTTATTTGAATCAAATAATTTTTTTCAGTGTACAAAACACTTTAAAAAAAATTTTCTGTCAAAAATAAACATTATTTTTCACTATTCACAAAAAGTACCACTTTTCATTATTATCATTTTTATCGAAAAGATGAGATTTTTTTCTAATAAAAAATTATATAAATTTTAAAAATAGAAGAACAATGGATTTAAACAAAAAAAAATCGAACTTTAATTTTTTAACACTTTTTGATTATTTTATCGAAAACCCATAGTTATCTCATAAATAATTTCACATACTTTACTGGGAAAAATCTCTGTTTTCGAATGAAAACGATTTTAAAAAAATGTATAATAATAATTCAATAAAGAGGTAGTTTCTGGAAAAATTGAAAACTTATGTTTATTTTCGAAAAAAATGGATAAAAATCTATTCTTCATAAATTATTAGCCATTATTACAAAACTATTTCTAAAAATAACAATTGAAATTGCTTTCAAATTCAATCATTCTTTAGTTGAAATTTTCGAATAAAATTTTTTCTAACCCTAATCGGCTAATTTAAAACGAAACATTTAAATTTTATTACATTTTAACAACAATTAAAATTTTCTTTTAAAGTCTTTTGAAATTTAATTATTTCTTGAAAAACACTATAACACTTTAAATATTTAATTATTATCTAAAACTTTAACTGAAATACAGATTCAAATCAAATCTTAAAAATTCTAAGAGAATTATTTTATTTAGATACAAAAAATAAATAATTTATTGAATATTTCTTAATAATTTCAATTTTTATAATTGTAATCTGTAAAATTTATAAAATCGAAATTTTGAAGGAAAAGTAATTATAAAATGCGTTTGAACAAATTACTTGAAATATTTTATTAATTCAATTCTTTTTAAGAATTCTAATAAAAATTTTTTGATAATTTAATTTTCGTTTTAGAAATTTATTTGAAATTGGTTTTAAAGTAATTGAATTTCTGCGATAAATTTTATTATTTATGAAAATAATTGAATTATTGAAAACGAATTTCATTAAATCTTTTTAAAGTAAATATAATAAAACTCATGAAAAGAATTTTTATTATATTTATAAAAATAATTTAATTTTTGGTGAAGACCTTCATAAAACTTTTTTTTAATTAACAATGTAATAATTGGATTCCTACAGAGAATTTTATAAAAAACATTTTCCCCAATTAATTTTTATCAGAAATTTTATTAAATTTGTATTTAAAGCAATTAAATTCCTAGAAAAATTTTTATTATAATAGTAAATGCATTGAAAAATAATTGAAAATCGAAAAATTTTGCTAAAAATAATTCAACTCTTTTGAAGACGTTTATGAAAAAAATTTTTAAAAGATTCCTTTTTTTGAAAAATTCTATAAAAATATTGTGTTTCAAATAATTAAATTCCTGCGTGAATATTTAATGATAGATAAAAATAATTTATTTTTTGTAGAGAATTTTATAAAAATTGTGGTTTTTAATAATTTAATTCCTGCAAAAATTTTGCTATTCATGAAAATAATTAAATATTCAGAAAGAATTCCATCAGAAATTTTTTTAAATAACTAAATTTTTTTTTAATTCTTTCTACGTTTATAGAATATTATCTTACGAACCGAGTAAGTTTTTTTTTTGGTTTAAAATTAAACATGAGAATTGAGCGAAGATTTCTGTATACAATTTAAAAATTAAAAAATATGTTTTTACAAGTTTTAAAAAATGTTTCAAAAAATTTTTTTCAATTTGTCAGGTGTTAAAATTTTTGCGTAATTTATTAAAATTTTTAATGATGTACCATTAAATGTAGAATATTTATAAGCCTTCTAATAGCATAGGTGTCTTAATTTTTGGACATTTGTTTTTATACAAAAATCCTGGTTTAAATATTGGAAGTGAAGTCGTACCGATAATTTCCGACGGTATTGTAAAAGTCAAGGATCTTCATACGTTAGGTCAACATTTTTATCTCATTAAACCTCTTTTTAGATAGCGTTAAAATTTATATCAAATTTGACCTAATTTTTTATTAAGTCATTGCGTTTGCCCGGAAAAATATTAAAAAATTAAAAAAATATCTTTAATATTTTATTATTTACATTTTTAATTCAAGTAAAACCCAACACAAAAAATAATTTTCGTTTCGTAATTTTAATATAATATTTTATAGTTGATGACTAAAAATTGATCCAAAGTGCAAAAAGGCGACTTTACGAGAATTGATAATAATCTTGCTTCTCTGTTTCTCTCTCTCTCTTGCATAAATTTGCATCAAACTAGGAATAATTATTGTTTACTGTTTCTCGTCGCCAACACACGAGTGATTTAAGTTGGCAGCTGAATGCTTTTGAAGAGCATCATACACAAACGATCTTTTATACACCTTCTGGCAATGTTCCAATTTCCAGCGGCGGCAAATTTTGTCTCGATAGAATACCTACACATCCCGCAATGAAAATCCAATTAATTTCATAAATCAATTATTTTCATTTACGGAAATTTTAATTAGATTAATAAATGAGCAAAAAAAATTGTATTCACTACCATGGAAATTTAGTTTCACGCGAGTAGAGTAATTCTTTTAATTACGAGAAATTGTAAATTTTCAAGAATTTAAAATTGTGTAGAAAGTAAAAAAAAAAATCTGGACAAGTGAAATTATAATATTCGTTCACGAATATTATAATCATTTGGAACAAGAAAAAATTTTTTTTAGCTCTTTATGCCAAAAAAGTATAGAAATTAATTAAAAATAAATTATTATTATTGATAATTTAGAAGATGAATAATAACAGATCGTATCTTTCCTTTTTTTTGACTGAAAAAATGTTTTCCTGGAAATTTAATAAATAATTAATTTTATTCAATTAATAGTTTTAACAATTATTTTGATGGAAAAATTTCTCTTCTACAAATAAATTATTAATAATAATTTATTATTTTAGTGAAAGTATGAAAGGATAGATAATAGATAATAACAGATAATATGTAGCAATTTTTTTTTGATAAAAGAAATTGTTTTCCTGGAAAATTTAAAAAGTAATGAATTTTATTCAAATTATTTAATTTAAACAACTATTTTGTTTGGTAAATTTTTCTTCTAAAAATAAATTATTAATAATAATAATTCATTATTTTTGTGAAAATAAGGAAGGATAGATAATAGATAACAACAGATTGTATGTAGCAATTTTTTTTGATAATAGAAATTGTTTTCCTGGAAAATTTAAAAAGTAATGAATTTTATTCAATTAATACAGTTTTAACAATTATTTTGATGGAAAAATTTTCTTCTAAAAATAAATTATTAATAATAATAATTCATTATTTTTGTGAAAATAAGGAAGGATAGATAATAGATAGCAAAGGATTGTATGTAGCAATTTTTTTTGATAATAGAAATTGTTTTCCTGGAAAATTTAAAAAGTAATGAATTTTATTCAATTAATACAGTTTTAACAATTATTTTGATGGAAAAATTTTCTTCTAAAAATAAATTATTAATAATAATAATTCATTATTTTTGTGAAAATAAAGAAAGGTTAGATAATAGATAACAACAGATTATAAGTAGCAAATTTTTTTTAATAAAAGAAATTGTTTTCCTGGAAAATTTAAAAAGTAATGAATTTTATTCAATTAATACAGTTTTAACAATTATTTTGATGGAAAAATTTTTTTCTAAAAATAAATTATTAATAATAATAATTCATTATTTTTGTGAAAATAAGGAAGGATAGATAATAGATAACAACAGATTATAAGTAGCAAATTTTTTTTTTAATAAAAGAAATTGTTTTCCTGGAAAATTTAAAAAGTAATGAATTTTATTCAAATTATTTAATTTAAACAACTATTTTGTTTGGTAAATTTTTCTTCTAAAAATAAATTATTATTAATAATAACAATTTATTATTTTGGTGTTTCGTTTTCATATGAAACCCTAAAAAGGGAAAATGTAATGTTTAATAAAAAAATTAGAAAATAAAAAAATAAAAATTCAAAAAGGTACAGAAGTAAGAAAGTGTAAAAGCGACAAAATGTAAAAGATAGAAAATTAAAAATGTAAAAAAGGTGAAGAAGAAAAAAAGCAGAAAGGTAAAAATTAAAAAATTTACAAGTGCAAAAATTTCAGTAAAAAAATAAACCATCAATATTATGGGGTGTGGGCAATTTCTATATAAAATAAAAGTCCAAAGAGGAAGAGGAGGGGATTTTTTTTCTGCTAGCGTCAGGATGAAACGATGACATCGTTCTTCCGGTTTCCGGTTAAAGAAATAGGTTTCCTCTCTCTCACTCTCTCTCTCTTTCTCTCCCCATTTTCGAAATGAATATAGCCATCGAGAGATCTTCATCCCTCGGGTGAAGATGGCTCAGTGATTGGAGCTTACACTAAATTATCGAAATGGTGCGCGCACACCGGAAATAAAAGAAGGAAGTTGGCACTCGACGATTCAACTTTTTTTTTGTGCGGCTTGTCCTTCCATTGGACGAACAATAAAATCGAACTTTGACGAACAAAATACAAAAGGGTCAAAATGAATGGCGAAAGAAAAAAAATGGTGCTCAACATTTATGTCACCGATGATTCATTTTCTTTTATTAATTTTTGTCCCCCCTTGAAATATTCTCTTTCTCCCCCTTTTGATACAAATAAATTTGTATAGAGCATTCAAAGTATCAACGTAAATAATGTAATCGCTACAATTACCTCTTAAACATTTTACAATTCGATCTTTACCAAAGTGGAATTCAAAATAAAAGGGTTCTCTTACCCTTTAAAAATTTATCACTATCTTTAGTTCGCAAATGATCGTTAAAAGAATTTTTTCTTTAAATAATTTTTTCTTAAAAGAATTTTTTCTTAGAAGAATTTTTTCTTTAAATAAGTTTTTCTTAATAGAATTTTTTCTTAAAAGAATTTTTCTTTAAATAATTTTTTCTTACTAGAATTTTTTCTTTAAATAATTTTTTCTTAATAGAATTTTTTCTTTAAATAATTTTTTCTATAAATAATTTTTCTTTATAAACTTTTTTCTTAATAGAATTTTTTCTTTAAATAATTTTTTCTATAAATAATTTTTCTTTATAAACTTTTTTCATTAAAGAATTTTTTCTTTAAATAATTTTTTCTATAAATAATTTTTTCCTTATAAACTTTTTTCTTTAAAACATTTTTTCTTTCGCAAAAGAAATTTTCTCAAGATTGTACTATCCGTTTGTTAGTTTATTAAAATGTAGTGAGTGAATAAAGTTTATATCAAATATAAGGAGGGGGAGAATTGTTGTGTTTATAAGTATCATCATTATAGTAATGCACTTATTCTTATCTAAACGAAACAGTTTATCCTGAGATTGAGCAATTTTCATATCTCTCACTTTCCAAGATGCCATGTCCGTAAATTTGTGCGTCCAAGGGAAAAAGGATCAGCGTGCATGAAATTCGAGATGATACATACACACACACACACTTAAACACATACAAACGAAAAATTATGTTTCAAGGGAAAGTAGTTAGACTCATACGACGTTTATATTTCCCTTTCCTTGGGGGAATGTTAAAAATATATTTATCACCACATTGAAAAGAAATTTATTAACAATCTGGCATATTACCTGCTGTATAAGCACTCGTGCCTCATCTTACATTTCACTTTTAGTTCATAAATTATTGTACAAAAAAAATTTATTTTTTTTCATAAAATGGAATTTTACATTTTTTCCAAACATTGTCAAATTGGACATTAAATCTTGTCCTTGTCGATTGATTTCTCCTTTTTGATATATTTCATCCAGATATGGGGACTGGTTACAATTTTTTATTTCTGAGAGTGAAATAATCAATATTAACCCTTTTATGTCCAGTGAGGCATTATGTGTCCCAATTACTTGGAAAAATCATAATTTTCTTGAATCTCGACAGATCAAGTCCAAAAAAAATTATTTTAAAGGAGAGAGTGATTCTCTTTAACAAAGGTCAAAAATCATAAAATTTGAAAAAAGTTATAAATTATAGAAGAAAATTTTTTTATCTGCGCCTTCTTCATTATTTATATGCTTCAAAATATAATAAAGATTGTACAAAAAATAAATTTTTAAAAAATCACAAAGAAGGGGTCAATTGTGTAATTTTATTATTACTCTGACTTTAATTTTTACTTTCACTTTTGCTTTAATAGATTTTTATTTGCACTTTAGTTTTCACTTTCATGTGGATACATTTCTTTTCACCTTTATCTTCGTATTCTCTATTTTATTTTCATATTTTTTTTTATTTTGATCTTTATTCATTTTTACTTTCACCTTGATAAATTTTTATTTTCACGTAGTTTTTGTGAAATGTAAAAATAAAAAACTATCAGAATGAATGTGAAAGTGTAATTAGAAAGTGAGTTAAAGTGAAAATGAAGTCAATTTAAAAGAGAAATTATGGAACGATTATGTAATTTTATTTTTACTTTGACTTTCATTTTCATTTTCACATTTAATTTGTTAGATTTTTATCACCTTTATTTTCATTTTGATAAATTTTTATTTATAATTATAAATAAAAATTTTATTTTTTTATTTATTTATTACTTTTCATTTTATATCTTTTATTTCTTTATATTTATTTTTTTTATTTTATATTTATTTTTTTTATTTTATATTTATTTATATAATTTTTAATTTTATTTTCATTCAACTGACACTTTGATAGATTTTCATTTTTACTTTCATTTTTATTTTCACTTTCAGTTTGATAAATTTTTCTTAACTATCATTTTGATATTTTTTTCACTTCTACTTTCATTTGTATTTTCACTTTTAGTTTCATAAATACTTTTTTAACTATCATTTTGATATTTTTTTTATTTCTACTTTCAATTTGAGAAATTTTTGTTTACATTTTCATTATGATAGAATGTGAAAATAAAAAACAGTCAAAGTGAATGTGAAAGTGTAATTAAAGTGAGTTAAAGAGAAAATGAAAGTCAATTGAAAAGTGAATTTACTGAACTCGATTAAGTAATTTCATTTTCACTTTCACTTTGTTAGTTTTCTTTCACCTCCATTTCTATTAGAATGAATTTTTATTTATAAATATTTTACATTAATTTTTACAATTTTTATTTTTATTACAGTTATATTTTAATACACATTTCATTGTCTCCGAGTTAAATTCTTCTTTTACTCTTATTTTTATTTTTCCCTTGAATTTGAAAAATTTTGATTTTCACTTTCACTTTGATGGATTATTTTTACTTTAACTTTCATTTCCAGATTAATAAACTTTTATTTTCACTTTCACAGAAATTGAAAATAAAAATCAGCAAAATTAAAATTAGAAATGTAAATAAAAATCTATTGAAGTGAAAATAAAAATAATTATCCAAGGAAATGGAAGTGAAAATGAAAATAACAATTTGACTAAATGAAAACAAGCGTCTATTAAAATGACATTGTTGGTGAAAATGAAATTATCAGTAAACGAGAATTTTTATAAGTAAAAATAAATGTAAAAATAAAAAACCTGTCAAAGTGAAGGAGAATATTTTAATCTTTCGAAGTGAATATAAAAATGAAATTCTAACCTCCGGGATAATAAAAAATACAAAATCTATATAAATAAAAATAAAAAAATTTGAATTGATTTAATTCTCAAAAAAGAAAATTTCGGATTCAATATGGAGGCCGGTTTCATTAAAATTCGCTCCAATTCTTCTAAGTTTTGTTAGTTTGTGGTTTTCAAGGTCACTGATTACGAATCTGCTTTCAGTTTTTCAAAAAACAAAATGGCGGATTCAATATGGCGGACAGTTTCATTAAAATTCGCTCCAATTTTCCTAAATTTTGTTAATCTACAGTTTTTGAGGTTACTGATTACGAATCTACTTTAAATTTTTCAAAAAACAAAATGGTGGATTCCAAATGGACGATTTCTTTGAAATTTGCTCCAATTCTCCTAAATTTTGTTAGTATAGGATTTTTTTTGTTCCTTGATATTTTTTAATCATTTAGAAAAATTTGTGGCATCAACAGATGCTTATTTGACAATTAAGGTTATTTTTCTGAGTTGTGGATAATAATTTTGAATTTTTAAACCACACAAGGATTAATAAATAATTACAAAAATATCCAGAAATTGTAAAATATTCATAATTCCTTAAGATTAGGTATTTTATGGACCACTGTAAAAAATAAATCTTCTCTAAAGCCTGATTTTGACTAAAATAATTTACATTAGTCCAAATACTGACTAAATTTTTTAATAGAAAACTAACTAAAAAAATAATTAATGAACTAAAAAATTAATTAATTATTATTATTATTATAAGGCTTTTTTAAAACCTGTAATAATTATTGTCTTGTTTTTGTATTTTATGAACCACTGTAAAAAATAAATCTTCTTTAAATCCTGATTTTGACTAAATTTATTTACATTAGGCCAAATACTGACTAAATTTTTTAATAGAAAACTAACTAAAAAAATAATTAATTAACTGAAAAATTAATTAATTATTATTATTATAAGGTTTTGTTAAAATCTGTAATAATTATTGTCTTGTTTTAATTTTAAGCCCAAAACATTTACATCGAGAGGGGGTCATACCTTAGGAGTAGTTTTAAGGAATTATGTTTTTTAATTTTTTTTCTCATATTGAATATTAGGAGTAGTTTTAAGGAATTATGTTTAATAAATTTTTTTTCTCATATTCAATACTGGAATAATTGCTAATTATATTTTCAAATTAAGGAAAATAACTCGGCCGCCGTGCTATTTAGTCGAAAAGTTCCAATCTTCAAAAATTTAGAATCTAGATAGATAAATTCTCTTTAATAAACTTAAAAACGATTTCACAAATGGGAGACGATTAACAATTTGGGAATTGGCAATTTTGCCTAAAATACGCAATTTTTTTTTTCTTTACGTAGATAAATAAAAGTGAAACGAGAAAATAATGATTGGAATGGTGATTGGCGACCATTTTCAAGATTGTGGTTTAATCGACTAACAAGCCGTACCCCTGTCCTCGAGGGGCACGCTTATCTGGGAGACTGTATATATATATATATATATATATATCGATAATGGGTCCGCAACGATGTTCCCGCCATGAAAAGAGAGCCACAATAACCAGTTCTCTCGACTCTTCTTTTGGGACCCATTTGACTTCCTCCCCTCTCCTTCTCACCAACGGACCCTTCTTTTCCGCGGGTAGCCAGTCGTCCTTGAATATTATTCCCCCTCCACAATTCTGCTGTCCTCCTCTCGGCAAAATATCATGGCTGATTTCAAAGTTTCTTCGCTCCTATATACTTTATGGGTAATTGCTCATAATATTACGTAACGACTCTTTTTCATCATGAAGAAAAGTATAACCGCATAAATCTTCATGTTTCGAAAGTAAGAAAGGAAGACTTATTTTTAAATTCGTCAATACTAGTTTCTATTCTCATGATTTAATGATATTTTCAGTTTTCTTTGAAACATTAACAAATTGACACAAAAGTAGTAATTGATGCCAAAGATTTTGATTCATTTATGATTCAATAATTCAATAATCAATATTCAATAATTTTTTTGTCTTAGGACTAGAAGTTCGGAATAGTTGTAAAATAATTTTTTACCCCGAACATCTGTTCCCGTAAGTGTATTTTAGTCAATAATTTTCAAGGTGGATAATTTGATATTTTAGAATGGATTTTTTGTTCGATCGAATTTTTTTTCAATTTGCAAAATATATGAAGATGAGAAGAGAAGCTTAAAGGAATCATAGTGTGTGTGTGTGATGTTCTATAAACGCAGTAATTGGTGAGAGATTCCATTGATCGGAGGGCAGTAATGACTACTCATCTGGTGCGCTTCTGTAATCGCTGGAAATCTTTATAAAGGCTACAAATTTCTTTGCGATCGGAAAGAGATAATCTTGACAAAATTGGAAAATAATGAGAGGTTTTTCGCACGTTGTGTACATTATTCAAGTGTCTTTAAGATACACTGACAGAAGATACTTTTGAATATATATGAAAAATGAGAATAAATACGCTTATTTTGTCTTCATATCGAAATGATACAGACGCAAAAATAACAGTATTTAAAAAATTTAATACCCACTTTCGAATGAGCAAAACTAACAAAAATCGAAGTAAATCATATTTAACACGAGATCTCTTCATTTCATTCCTTTAAATTTGACAGTCAAAACGTTAAATTAAATAATATTTAATCCTAATTTGTTAAATTAAATAATAACATTAGGTCATTAAGGAATGATACCCTATATGAAAATCATTAATAAAAAAATATTGTTGGTCATTTATTTCTAAAAAGATTAGAAAAAGAAACGTTGATATTTGGTCTACAGAGAAATGAACTGTTCATTTGTTAACTTAATTTGTTTATAACACTAACAAATTGTATCTTATAAAAAATATCAATGAAAAATATTATGGTATATTACAAATATTATATATTATTGGTAATATAATTCTAATTTGAAAAAAATGACGACATTTCGTACATAAACAAATGAATACTTTATTTGTTAATCTAATTTGTTTATAAAATTAACAAATTGTATCTTATGAAAAATATAAATAAAAAATAATTATAAAAAATATTGTTGGAATTAAAATTCTATGAAGATTGGAAAAAGAAATGATAACATTTTTAAAATAAACCAATGAACACTTTATTTGTTTATTTAATTTGTTTATAACATTAACAAATTGTATCTTATAAAAAATATACATAAAAAATGTATTGGAATTATAATTCTGAAATAGTTAAAAAAAATTATGCAATTTCGCCGAAAAACAACCTAACTTCTTTTTGTTATTTTAATTTGTTTATAAAATTGATAAATTCTATCTTATGAAAAATATCAATAAAAAAATATTAATTAAAAATATTATTGGAATTAAAATTCTAAAAAGATTAGAAAAAGATATGATGAAATTTTGATTGTAAACAAATAAACACTTTATTTGTTTATCTAATTTGTTTATAACATTAACAAATTGTATCTTATGAAAAATATAAATAAAAATTATTAGTATCATAATTCTGAAATAGTCTGAAAAAATTATGCAATTCCGGCTAAAAACAACTCGACATAATTTCTTTTGTTATTTTAATTTGTTTATAACATTAACAAATTGTGTCGTATGGAAAATATGAATAAAATAATAAATAAAAGTAATAAAAAATATTATTGTAATTAAAATTTTTAAAAGATGAGAAAAAGATATTATGACATTTTGACTATAAACAAATGAATACTTTACTTGTTTATTTAATTTGTTTATAACATTAACAAATAATACGTTATGAAGAATATAAATAAAAAATATTTTTTTATTATAATTTTAAGACAACATGAAAAGAAATGTTGATATTTCAACTGTAAACAAACGAATTTTTTGTTAATTTAATTTGTTTATAACAATAACAAACCGTATTGTTAACCACTGACTTTTTGCTTATAAATTGGTAATTTTTACTACTAGATTATTAGAAATTACTATTTATTAGTAAAAAACCAAATTGACATAACTTCTGTTTGTTATTTTAATTTGTTTATAACATTAACAAATTGTGTCGTATGGAAAAAAATAAAATAATAGTAATAAAAAAAATTATTAAAATTAAAATTTGTAAAAGATTAGAAAAAGAAATAAATAATAAATAATAAATATTAATAATAATAATAATAATAATTACTAATTTTAAAGCAAAAATTCAGTCACTAATTCCAATTCGTAAACATTTAGTAATATTAGTAACATTTTTAATAATTCAAATTCAAAGCGACGATAAGTTATCGTCCATATAATAATAAATCGGTAAATTTTCAGTTTTTATGGAAATATTCCTGAAAAATTATTCGTAACATCTAGAGAGTTAAATATTTACTTAAAATTTTTTACGATCCGAAACCCTAAGATCTAGACGCTTTGCTCCTGTTCCCCTTTACCGATTTTTTTTTATCAAAAAGGGAAGAGAATGATTAAAATACAGGAAATGAAGAATTGAAAGCAATTGCAGTGGATATTTTTCTACATATGGAAAAAAAGTATTTTTAATATACTATAAAAATATTATTTCGATCAAGTTCACCCGGTAGACACGTAGGATGCAGACCAGACATGTATATAGATATGTGCGGTATCTCTACTGCACGGCCAATGGGGTTTGAATGGCCGTGATAAAATGGTATGGCTTCCGAATGTTGACTAAACTGCATCCATTGCAAGAGGAAAGCCAACTGGAAAATAACAACATACCTTGATATATGGCACATGATAGTAACGCAATATCTTTTCGAAAGAAACTTCTTTTTTTTTATCAGCCAGTGTAACAACTTGCCAATTTTGTAAATTATTATCCAAAACCGACAGATATGGTTTATTTTTTCCTAATTATGTGTCAAATAATAGATACTCACTAACTTACTTCTTTTCCATAATCCAATAGATGATTATTTTCATAAAAGGATTATTTAAAAATTTAAACTAAAAAATTAAAAATTTTAATTTTAAACTGAAATAACTAAAATAGCACTACCCTTAGCCTTTTTTGTAAAAAATGTAAAAAATAGCGATAATATTTATTTGAAAGAAGAAGAACCTTAAGAAAAGTAAATTATTGATTATTAAATTGAGGGATAGATTTTAAATTCGTTTTTACCGAATCAGTAGGAGTCTGCGACGAATTTCCATGCGACGGAAACTGAAAAGTAAGATATAAACAAAACCTATATTCGTTCTGAATAAAATTATATTTTCACCCGAGATTTTGTGATGAAGATCGAATCTTATTTATTTCCAACACGTCGTCCACTTTTTCACCAGAAAGCGAGAGATTCGGTTTAATGGGGGAAAATCTCGATCCTACACTCGAGTTCCTATGAGCTCCAGGAGAGACGCTATTAGCCTATTTCCCCGATAGGTTTTATCCTCGTGCATTATCTTAGAAGCGTCGATTCTCTTATCCCGGAGGAAGGAACTTTGCTCATAGGGCAAAATCGATTTGCCGTCGGGACGATATTCCTCACTCGCACCCTTTTCCCCCCCTTTTTTGTGTGATAACCTTGCAGCTCAAATAGGTACGTTAACGACAAAGTGAATGTTTTTATCGAGTGCTAACCACGTAATAAAAATTTTTCAAATAAGCTTTCCGATTAAAAAATCCGTAATCGATATTATGCCCATATGGATCGTTTTTGATAGACTATAGGCAACTAACGATCACTGTAAATTAATTTTCAACAAGCAGCAGGTGATTATGTTTCTTTTTAAATAATCGTTTTATGAAAATAATCATCTATTGGATTATCGAGAAGTAATCATCGTATTGATGGGAGTTGGTGAGGAAATTGATATTGTAAGTCGATGCGGGTCCAAGATCGCTTTTTCTAATTTCTTGAAATAAAATATTTGCTGTAAATATTTTCGGTATTTTTATAATTGAATGTTGATGATTGTGTTCGAATTGTATTTTCCATCTTGCATCCCACATGTAGTGACAATCAGGGCAAGGCAGATGATCGTAAATATGGAGATGACAGTAGATAATCTGGATCTATGGGCACGGTGGAATTGCGTAGGATTAAGTTTGTGTTTCGCCTTGATATAATCGAGGCTCGGTCGTCGCCTTGAGGAGTGTAAAGTTAACTTAAGCAAAGGGACAAGAAAAAGGGGGCTTCCCCTCTGAGCGGAAAGATGTATGTTGGCAAGGAACGGCAAACCCCGCGGGATGTGATGCTATAGAAGCAGGGGAGGACCAGTGAGAGAACGAAATTCTGGAAGGGGAAGATGGATGTTCACGACCCCGTCCTTCCAGCCTCTCACCCGAGACCCACGAAACTCCAAGAAACGGCGGCCATAATGCTTTGGATGCACAACCACCACCACCACCATCATCATCATCCCCGTTTCGTACAGTACCTAAACTCACGTTTCTCCTCCAATTTAAAGTCTTAATAAGGCTCTATTCTAATCCCTGAGACGGTGCCTTATTATCATAATAGGCGAACCGTGTCCTCCAAACAGCCAACGCGACACAGCGAAATGGCTCTCGCGATTCTTAAATTGCCAACCGTATCACTGATCGTTTCTATTACTTTTGCCTCAGGCGAACTTTGCATATACTATTGACTTCGGGAAAAAAGGGTCTCTCTCTCTCTCACTAACAAAGAATCAATGAGTCAATTGTCAAGACAGGCGCGTGCTGAATACTTCGGACAAATGGTCCAATTGAAATATGATCGTAAAATTTGTCCGCACCTTTAATTTTATGACCGTGTGAATCCATTATCTGAAGTGGGAGCGCTTGCACTAGTCATCCCATTGCCATATAAGATAGTTGTTGTGACGTCGCTTTATTGCCTCGTAAACCGTGTGGCTCTCTGACATTAGAAAATAACGGGATTCACTCATCCCTGTTTAGGGATCATCGCACTAAACATACACCAAAAAATTTACACTCCCCCAGGATTTATTTTCATTTATCATCATTTCTATTAAAAACCATACATAATAAAAATTCGATTTATGAAAGAGAATGTAAGAGAAGTTACTAACAATTCGATATTTTAGATATTCTATCAAGATTTGTATTTTGATGAAAGATAAACGGGGACATTTTCTTCGAGCATAAGGGACTTTAATATAAGATAAGCTCGCTGGATTTCTAGGGTCATGAGGTTGCGAAAAATCATATGAAATGGACAGTAAGAATCGTTAGTCATGTATAAAATAGATACCTCGAAGAATGGGTACAAATACGCTTCGGGTGGTCTATCTCGACATGTTCCATTGGCTCTTGCTTGTTAGATAAGAGAAGAGTGAAAACATTGCCATAAACAATGGAATTCGCCATTTTTATCAAAGATCAGAAATTTATCTTTCTTATGAGAATCGTATATCTTCAGTATTTCAATTAGTAAACAATTTCCAATTGGAAATAAGGGACGTAAAGAAAATCGAATTTCTGTATATAGAATCATTTTGACACAAAACAGTTATTTACGTTTGATTGTAGGGATTAAAATTTCTATTAACTAGATGACAGATATCAGACTAAAGGAAAAGGAATTTAGAAGTATCTGGCGCCCATTGATCATATTAGGAGTACAGTTCGTAAATTGCTATCAACTAAATACTAAACAGCAGCTCTTCATTTTTGTACTTCTAATTTGTAAGGTACCATAAAAAGGAATTTAAAAGTATTTGGCGCCCATTGACCAAATTAGGAATACAGTTCGTAAATTGCTATCAACTAAATACTAAACAGCAGCTCTTAATTTTTGTACTTCTAAATTGTAAGGTACCATAAAAAGGAATTTAGAAGTATCTGGCGCCCATTGACCAAAATTAGGAATTAGGAAACTATGATCAATTGAAATCTACAATACAGCTTTTAATTTTTTGTACCCCTAATTTTGTAAAGTACCATTCTAAAGGTTCAGATTATGATCAATTGAATTCTATAAAACAGCCTTTAATTTAATAAAAAGGAATTTAAAAGTATTTGGCGCCCATTAACCAAATTAGGAATACAGTTCGTAAATTGCTTTCAACTAAATACTAAACAGCAGCTCTTAATTTTTGTACTTCTAATTTGTAAGGTACCATAAAAAAGGAATTTAAAAGTACCTGGCGCCCATTGACTAGATTAGGAATTAGAAAATTGTGATCAATTAAAGTCTACAACACAGCTTCTAATTTTGTGTACCCCCAATTTCTGAAGTACCATTCTAGAGTAAAAAAAATTTAGAAGCATTTAACGCCCACGTCCCAGATTTATAAATTTTTGGTTCTTCTAATTCTTGTTATGTTTGCTATTAATTAAATCTCAGAGAAAATTCTTTCCGAACAATTAGCAAGCAGAAAAGCCCACGACGAGACACGACAGACACAATAATCAGCATCCGGCGATCTCTTTTACAAAAATAGTAATTAGTCCAAGATTGACATCACCTTGAATTCTCTAAATTGAGCCATAATATTCAAAACTAAATCACTTCAATACTAAATTACATCTACCCGAGAGTTTTGTAGATCAAAAAAGGTGAAAATCAACAATAAGATTGTGTGGGGTCTTTATAAAGAAAAAGTTGAACAACGATACATGGAACTGTGACTATATCCCGTCGTTAAAAAGACTCGGAGTTCTCTGGTTACATAGAGATGGGGAGGCAAACACGAAGCCGTGACGGATAAATGGAGAGTGGATAACGAAGGTACAAGAGGTACAAGAACGAAGTAAGTGCATCCAACCCCCTACACCTCCCCATTTGAAACGAAAGGAGCGCCGTGAGCGATGTCCTGTCCAACCGGGACTCTCGCACGTAGGCCGCCTTCAATGCGTGTATATCCAATAGGTTTCTCTCGCGTATGCAAATCAGAAACGAGCACGTATATTTCTTTTGGATCTTATCCACATGCACGTGAGGACTCCTCGAGGTGAACGATCGCCAAGGTATACTCTCTCTCTAACAAACAGCATCCAGTTTGGATATAATGTTACTTTGTAGAAAGAATAACAAAAAAACCCTCGCCCTCAGTTTGTTGACTTTGAAAATTTTAACTACCTCAAAAATCAAATGATTTGAAAATCATTCGATTCTCTATTTTTGGATCTATTTTTGGAAAAAAAAATTCTGTACTTAGAAACTATTTTATTAATGTTATGGCACTGAATATATTGATGAAGCAATTTGGATTAGCGATCTACAACGGACATCGTAAGTTCTCATTGAAAAGATAGGTATCATCATTCGATTTCGCACCTTCCTAGAGGGAAGGATTTACTGCTATTAAAGGGAGAGACAGGAGATCCATTTTCCACGAGCTATTCTTTCTTTTATGGTCGGGACAATAAACGAGCGAGATCTTCGACGCTGAACGATATCCACACCACACATACAATATCGAATTAAACACAAACACGAATACGAGCAAGTAGTGCTTAAGAGTAAGATACATCACCTGTCTGCTTGGTTTGGATAAGGCCAGCAACATAGCACCGTAGATAAAGAGCCAACATAACGTATAAAGCACTCTCGTTAAAGAATATGATCCCGGCTTTTGCCTTCGACCACGCAAACGCCAACTGTGGAAACATTACAAATGACTTTGCCATTACAAATTACACTCAAATTTTGCTAATTGTAAAAACATTCCAAAATGTCGCTCAAATGAATATTTTACATGATGACCCAATTTCAGATCTGCGATTTTTCTAGATATGGATCTGATTGTTCACGATTTGATTTAAGGAATTACAATACCGATTTTTTAAGAAATTGTTGAATAAAGAACAGAGCGAGAGGTGTGACATTCGCTTTGCATGTGGGATAATAAAAAACAAATGCGATTTATTCGCCATTGCGAATTGATTCTTTATCATCCGGCAGAGACCCCCGTAGGCGCAGCTGAAGCTCGTATCATTCGTCTTGAACACCAAAACAGTGCGGGTTAAAACCAAATTCCTTAGAGATCCAATAACGATGCTTATCTGGTGACATGAAGGCTTCCTGTAAGTTATGTTCAATCTGCATGAAACTGAGAATTGATTGCTGCTGTTATATATAAGCTATATACCTCAGGCGACACTGCTTTTCTCAGATACATACAGTGGAATTAATTGCATTTGGTTGTGAACGCGATATTGATGATTAATACAAGGTAAACATGATGCAAAGTTAGTTGATTGTAATTTTAGCATGTTAGTTGTAAATCAGATATAGTGGGTCAAATACTAGATGCATCGTTTCCGTATAGTTTGATCTAGTTGAATACTGAGTTATTGGATCACAATGATGATTTCAATTTCCACGAATTGTAGAAGATGCTTTTAATTGATAATAAAGTACTAGTTTACTATCATTTTTGAAAAAGGAATTTAGAAGTATCTGGCGCCCATTATCCAGATTATTAATTCTTTAAAGTTCCGCATTTGTGCTGTTTCTGTCTTCTCCAAACAGATCCTTACTTTTTGACTTAAAAAAGGAATTTAAAAGTATCTGGTGCCCATTTGTGCTGTTTCTGTCTTCTCCAAATAGACCCTTACTTTTTGACTTAAAAAAGGAATTTAAAAGTATCTGGCGTCCACTTTTGCTGTTTCTGTCTTCTCCAAACAGATCCTTGCTTAGCAGTTCCTCCTTTTTGACTTAAAAAAAGGAATTTAAAAGTATCTGGCGTCCATTACCCAAATTATTAATTCTTTAAAGTTACCCATCTGTACTGTTTCTGTCTTCTTCAAACATCAACAGACCCTTACTTTCTGACATAAAAAAAGGAATTTAGAAGTATCTGGCGCCCATTAGCAATTCTCCAATTTTTTTTGTTTCCTCCTCAAACAGAAAGAAATATTTTCGAATCATATTTTTTTGTAATTATACCCACTGGTATATTTGCTGTAAATATTCGAAACTGTTTTACTTATACCATGACAGCTTCTTATACAATAAGAGTAATAGTTTATGCAATGTTTCTTCCTGTTCTTTTTTGGAAGCCTTTCACCAAAAGTTATTTAGCACACATTGTACTATGTATTATTATGCATTTTGAGATTGAAAACGTGACATCCTTTCTTTGATGTTGCAAAAGAAAAAAGTAAAAATAATTCTTGTTGATATTTTCTTGCAATTTTCAAAACGATTTATTACTTGTGCTGGATTTTTTTGGCATCTACAGCAAACGTCAATAGAAACACAAAACCAGGAAATGTAAAGTAATAATAAATTATTTTCACCTTTCAAATAAAGCAGAAAACTGAGAATTGTTAGACACGCACGTTTTACGTGGGTGCTATTTATAGTGTACCGATTGTTATCTTGATTTCACTAAAGTAATGTTCTTTTGTAATCCCTTATAGCTGACCTATACATTCTAAATCATTGTCTTAAATTACAAATTTGCGCTTGTAGTGTCTTGTTTGTTTTAATTGAACACTTTTTTTAATTCTATTAGAAAAAGCGCGCAAATAATTAAAAATATATGGGGAAATTATGTTTCAAGATATTAAAGGTGTGCTGTGCGTGAAAAAAGGTAATGTTGATTACGAGCAAAATCAGGGACAAGCTTGTTGTAATAAAGCATGAATGCGTAAATCACCCATTCCCATTGGTGTATAACATGGAGTAGTATAACCTGAGATTTACAGTCGCGAGTGCAAATGCGTGCAGGAATGCTTGTGCTTCGTAAAGAGCTCTCAGCTACAGCGTAACTTTGCTTCCTTTGAATTATTCATTGTAAAGTCCTATGACATTCAAGCAGAATATCTCCTCACTATACTGTGAATCAGAACCCCGGGATCATGTCTACGAGCGGGACACCAGTATTCATAATTAGATTCCAAACAATAAAAGGGTTGACAGTCTATGTAGATTTTCTTTCTCAAATTCCACGATAAGAGAACTAGAAAGAAACTTGAATTGTATAATTTAGCCTCTAATTATAAAACCCTGTATTATTTATTTTACATTTGATTTTATTTTTCTCCATTTTGTTAAAAGTTAAAATACAAAAAGCAAATGTTTGGATAAAGTCTTCATATATAGAAAAGGTTCAATCGGTGCTTTTCCAAAAAGTGAAAAATAATTCGACTCTGAAGGAAGTGCCATGTCGTTGAAACTAGGAACGAGATACTTAGAGAGCAGTAGAGGCGGTTCTATAAACGAGCAAACCTTGGCCCGTTCCCATTTCGCGTGCGCATGTCGCAAGATCGATCTGGGATAAGCATCCTTTTTGACTCTTTTATTCTCCTCTTCTATAGAATTTTACAGAGAAATTTTCCTTTACTTTTTATTCAGAAGGAGAAAAAATTTTAATTTCTTAATTGGATAATTCGTTTCGCTAGGAGAAAATTAATTACCTGATGCGGAAGATGAATTAGAGGAGATTTTAAAAAATACTAATTTTAGAATTATGATAGGGATCGTAAAAATGTCTTCACGGTAGCGAGATTAGGTGAGTCATGAACATTTTGGTTTCTTTTTTATCGTCACTGGCGGTCCTTAGGGCCATGAGCAAATTACACATTTTATGAGCATCGAAGGAGCCTATAATGCTCGCACAAATGTCACTCGACAGCCACTTCACCGTTTGTGGATGGCACTGCGGACATTTAGTATACACCTTTGTCTGACCCCGCTATATATACTTGTTTCGTCTCAGAATCCAAGGGGCTAATAAGTCACATATTTACCATTGTCGACTGATTTTAAGCTCCATTAGATCAGAAAGGCTCACTACCGCAACAATAAATCATTCGCCAGAACTAATTTATCTTGCGTTTGTAAATCAACACGAGTGTTAAAAAAAGCAAAGGATTTCTTTTTATAGATACAGGAACAAACATCAGCAGATCCTAAATTTGTGACATAAAAAAGGAATTTAAATGTATCTGGCGCCCATTATCCAGATTAATAATAATTTTTTGGATTGAAAACATGTCGATCAACTTTCTTTCAATTGTTAAATAAAATCCTTTATTTACTGTTTGACTTCGGAACGTGAAAAATCAACTCAGTAGTTGACGCTTTAGTCTCGCATTTATCGTCACCCTCTTGGTCATTCTTTTTCTCAAAGTCCTTTACGTGCGGCGTCACTCCATCTGCGATCGCTTTTTATAGACTTCAAACGTACCTTGGAAGATGTACACACTTCAGAATGTTCGTAGCGTCACGTAAACGTGATTCCATAGCATCAGATGAATGAGTATTTTGTTTAGGTATATCAAAACCACTGGGACATAAAGTTGAATGAAAAAAGCGGTCCCTGGAACATGCTTCTTCAGTGAGAGTTTTTTTTTAAATTTAACTCCAATGCATTAATCACCCGCGGTGTCTTGCCGTACTGAATATACCAGTTCGGATATACATTACTTCGATCCTACCTTCGTTTGCTGAGAGACATCTAGTTATACACACTTACCAACACTGCACGTAAATACGTCATCCTCATACGTGCTTTGAATCGAAAATTTATCCTCAAGTCGCAAAATCGTTTTTATGTCTTTACTGCGTTTTTAATTTCACAAACTTAATAGTCTGAAAACTTGATGTGAATATACGATTTCCCTGCATTAAATGCACAGCGTGTGCATAAAATTATTTTTGCAAAAAAAAATTTCTTTTACGATTAATCCTGACCGACATTAAACATAAATATTTCTTGTCACCCAACGTAAATAATCCAATATTTGAATAGAAACTGTATGTGCAATTTTCTTTCACATAAAACGAAAGTATATTCAGATTAGAGAAGAAACATTCAGAGAAGTTAAAAGTTCTTACAATTGATAAAGTTTCCAATTAGAAAATGTAAATTTCTCAACTGCAATTAAACATTTACATTTGGAAATTAAAAATTCAGGGCAACATTCGTAAAATTTCGGTTGTGATAATTAGAATTATATTCAGCGATGTTTGCCTATTTAGGGAAGAAAAAGTGTAAAAGGTCAGTTAACAGGTTTGTGCGTGCAAGTGCTCGTCGAGGTTTGTTATTAGCGATTTAATTGGGTCCGGTCTCTTATCCTGCAATATCCGCAGCAATAGGGGCGCATTTGCCACCAGCGATCATGGTTCTAATCTGCAGCCGGCGGCAATCCCTAAATTGGCGGTTACAGAGACCATGGTAGGCGGATTAATAGTGTTTTTGCAACGCTTCTATCGTGATCCAACTAAAACGCATTGCTTGACTCGTGATAAGAAAAAAACCCTCCCGAAGGGAACCGGATTCTTGTCAGGTGTTGGTAAAACCATACCGAGCGCATAATGAAGATCAGTTTGCATGAATATGGAAAAAAGGATCCATTAGAGTAGACGGTTTTTTCTCTTTCATCCAATCCAAACTTTTTTCCTGATGATGTTATATTGCACTGGTTGATTTATTAACGATTAAAAAAATTTAGATATAATATTTAATATGATTCTAGTTGATAAGATGCAAATAATTTGTACAAAAAATAATAATTTAAATTTATTTACATAAGAGATAAAAAAGGAATTTAAAAGTATCTGGCGCCTATTCGGATATTTAAAAATTAATCAAATTATTAACAATGAATTCATCACTTGCTTTAAAATAAAGTACATTTGGTAAAAAGGTCTTTGCTGACATCATAAGAAAATTAAAAATATCGAACGTCTAAGTGGTTTAAGTTTATTTCTTTTCTAAAGTAACAAAATTTAGATTTTAGAATCTAAATTATTTAAAATTCCAAAAGAAATAAACTTACAATATCTTGGAAAGAAGCTTTAAAGAAAATTAAAAATATCAAACGTCTAAAATCTAAATGTTTTTAAATTCCAAAAGAAATAAATTGAAAACATTTTTTAATGAAGCTTTAAAGTATCCAACTTTTATAATCTTGATTACCAAGCTTAGAATTTTTAAAAAATTTTTAAAAAACTTCTTTTCTTCGACACCTTTTTGAAAATATTTTAAAAGTATCCAGCGCCCATAATACAATTTTTCTTCTCCTTTGAAAAAAAAATTGGAAAAATAAATTTCCAAAATTTTTTGTAACATTACTTCTCACTTTATAATGCTTTTTGTTCTCGAGAGTTTTGGGTTTATTTATTCCTTTGAGTTCGATATCCAAGAATTTAGTATTATAGTTCGCCATCCATTGTTGTTCCAAGATGGCGATCAGGTCTGACAAGTCTCCTCCACTTGTCTTTCTTTTATTTTTAGGCCCTAACCCTATACTCTCGTTTTTTACTGCTTAAATCTGGTTCGATTTTCTCCCTTTCTATCGAGTTGTCCAAGGTTTTAAAAGGATGTCCAGTGCACATATGTTGGTCTTAAATTGAAAAAACGTGCCTTTAACATTTCTTTCCCGATAGAATAAAATTGTTCTTTCCTCCATTTATTGTTGACAATAATTGGAAGTTTTTTAATGTAGTTAGCGATTTTTTAAGTAGTTATCGAATTAATGAAATAAAAAATAAATGAAGTAAGAGAAGATGAAAAATAAACTTTTGTGGAATTATAAAACATGGTACACCAAAAGGAATATCTGTTTACATTCGGCGATCGTTCAGTGACATTCTGGAGTCTATAAATAAACTGAGAAATTGCACTTTAACGGTCAGTTTTAATTAAAGTACCTCGCAGCATGCAATGTACGTTACGATCCGCTCGGTTTAGAAATTCTTGAGAAACGATGATCTCGTCTTTCGGTTAAAAGAAATACAAGAGTTTCAATTCTTTTCTTATCGCCACAGAGGGACATTTTTCATTTGTAATTTATTTATTTATTTCAGAATAAAATTGTTTTTAGGGGTCGTTAAACAAAGGAAGATTACGTATAAAACACTGAGCATGTAGATTGAAAAAAATGTCCGTGCATACACGCATATCCTTAGAAGTATATAAATATAAAAATAATTTTTTAGAGGTTATTTGATTTGTTTCTAATTCTTTGTGGCACATTTACTCAAGTAACAAAACTTAAGTTACTATGCACTGTAAGAAAAATTTTGAAAATATTTTAAAAAAATTTAGAAAACAAATTCTAATTATTTAGAAAAATTTACTTACGTAAGGGCATTTTTCTAAATAAATTTTGAAAATTTTCTACGGATTTAGAAACATTCATATGAAATAGTATAGAAAAGAAAGTCCCAAACGTTTGGGAAAATTTCTGAGAATTTAGAAAAATTTCTTTAAGGATTTAGGAAAATTTTCTTAAAATGATATAAAAAAATTAGTAACAATTTGTAAATATTCCCTCAAAAGTTTAGAAAAATCCCATTTTAATATTATAAAAGATTCACCAGCATATAGAAAAATTCCATTAAACAGATAAATAATTCTCTTATTCAGAATAAGAAGAAATATTGGATTTTTTTTAATAAAACAACTTTTGTCATATCTGAAATTAAAAATAATTTATTTATTTATTTAGAAGAAAAAACAAGTCTTTTGTTGACGCCTTATTTTGACCTATGGTCATTAAAAAATTTTTGTTTTTTTACTCATAACTCAATTAGTATTATTATAAACAATTACTTATAGATAAATAATCATTCTATTCTACATTTGAAATAATAATTTTATATTATTTAAAAAAGCTCTATTTACTGTTTAGTAAATAACAAGTAATTGAATATTTAAATCTGATAAAATAATTTCTAGTTTTTTATAAATACTTTTCCAAAATCAAAAATAATTTGTTACTTTTAATGAGAGTCTGATGGAAAATTTTGTTAAACATTGAAATTGAAATTTTCCATATTATAAAAAATACCAATATCTTTAGAAAAAATTTTTCTGTATCTTTTCGAAGAAATTCTTAAAAATAAGAAAAAGTACTATTTCTATAAAGAAAAATATTATTGCCAAAAGAATTTAGAAAAACTTCAATTCGGATCTAAAAATTTCCAAAGATTCTGTAAAATTACCATTTTTTTTAGTGAAAATGTTTTCTATACACGTTTTAGGAAAATTCCCTTGCAAATGTTTTAAAAAATTTCTGAAATTTTTAACGGGACTAACAGTAAGTTAAACTTTTTACTATTTCTATCAGGATAATACATGTAATTTTTTTAAAACTGAAGTTGGTTCAAAACGATTAAACAGGAAGAGCTAACTTCGTCATTTAAGAAACACATGTGTTAACCTGACAAAAATAGAAAAAAGTTTAAAGTTAATTAATTTGGAAAATAGCTTCGGGATCAAAGAAAATCTTTTTCCAGTGAGTTTATCTAGTGATCAATTAATTATTGCCCAATTTTCGTAATTTTTCATTTTTATGGGCAGAAGTTATTTACATTTTAAAATCGTGAAAATAAGCAAAGTGCCAGTTTTAATTGCTTATTTTTTAAACATTTTTGAAGAAAAAAGGAAGAAAGTGTTAAGAAAAACTAAAAGTTAATCACAGGTACTTTATATTTTATAAAATTTTATTCAATTTAATGATTTCTATTTCTCACATTTAGTGAATGAAATTTGCAAAAATAGGTTATTTACCAGGTGAACTTTAAAATCATTTTTTATTTAATATTTCTTATTAATAATTGTTTCCACCAATTTATAATAATAAAATAATTCATTCTTAGTAAAATCTAAATTTTTTTTACGTTTTTATAGTAAATTATGTGTTTTCTTTAATATTTTCTAATATATGAAAATGTGACAGTTTTTACGACTTCATATACTGTAGATGCTTATTTTACAATAAATATAAAAAATATTTTAAAAATTGGTTTTATTTATTTATTTGTTTATCTTAATAAACAGGACATGCCCTTTCGTACAGAAGTACTATAAAGAATAAAATTACAATAGTAATTACAAAATTTCGTAACTAAAATCTAGGCTGACTCAACATTATCAAAACTTAAAATTAATCTACGCAATGCCATGGTAAATCTCTGTAAATTATTATCAAAAAAATTAATTCGATCTGAGATTGTATTAGCCTCTCTACTAATCCTACAAATAAGTTCATTATTTCCATAATTCGTTCTATAAAAGTTTGCTCGGAAGGGTACAAAATGTCTAGTAATTCTAGAAGGAACAGCTAAATTAATCATTGATAAAAGAGCAGGACACAAAATAAACCCATTCAAAATTTTATATAAAAACAATAAATCATTAAAAAGAAATCTTGACAAAACCAAAGGACCATTCAGCAAACTACAAAGATCATTATAATCATGAGCATGACTGTCAAATGGTATATTAAGTTGCCTTGCAGCAAACCTCAAAAATCGATTCTGAACTCTTTCAATTCTGACAATATTAAACACATATTTTGATGATCAAACAACAGAAACATACTCAAGAATCGTTCTGACAAGCGTAAAGTATAATACTCTTAACACATTAATACTACGAAAAACCGATGCTGTTCTCATTACAAACCCAAAAGATTTAAGGGCTTTCAAAACCACTCCAGATATATGATCATTAAAAGAAAAATCGTTAGTAAATAATAACCCCAAATCAGATATTTTAGTTCTTCTAAGTATTTCTTCACCACCAATTGTATAACAATAAACCAATGTATTATTTCTTTTTGAAAAAGAAATAACACAACTTTTATTAATGTTAACAGTCATATGATTAAAGGAACACCAATCATCCAAACGATCTAAATCTTGTTAAAGTTCAGAGCAATTTAGACATGGATCAGTAGGACCAATAACCCTATAACATTTAAGGTCATCAGCGTATGAAAGAAAAAAAGAATTTTTAAAAAGCGAATTAATGTCATTAATGTATAAAATAAATAGAAGTGGTCCAAGATTTGATCCTTGAGGAACACTCGATGTTGCAAGAAAAGGATCTGAATAAGTATGATCAATTCGAACAACTTGACACCTGCCAGAAAGATAACTTTTCAAAAAACAGACAAAATTAACAGGTATGCCCATAACCTCTAACTTTCTCAGCAATTTTGTTCGGTAAAAATCTTTAAAATCATTCATGCAAAATATTACAATTTTTTAAAATTAGTCGGCAACGACTTTAGTCGAAATATAATGGAATGACTCTCTAAAATAAACTAAATCTCAAGAATTTATAACAGAGGGTAATGTTTTCGAAATTTAAGGTAATCGACAAGTTTATCCCAGCGGAGTAACCCTCTAACCCTTCCGTATAATGAGAGAAGACCCTCATGTGATGCAATCTCATCTCATTGACAATAGACAATAGAGGATGAACATTGACTCGAAATCCGGAAGTCATTGTCCTCGAGGGAATATCGATGTTTGGTTCTCTCATAGGGATTGCTTGGCAAACGCGGTTAAATACATATCGATAGATAGGTTAGGTGTGTGGCTCCATAGCTGTACCATATCAGCAAGGGTGGAGCTTTCCACGCGGTCCATAACGTACAGCAGTAACTAACCGGATTCCAGTGGACTACCTTCTCTCTCTCGCTTCCTCTCTCTCCATACTGTGTGGAATATGGGGAATCTATGGGCTCATATTCTCGACCAAACTGTACACTAGCCAAATGGACGCGGCAATAACGGCCCGTTAACGCTAATTCGCGGAATTCTGATTGACGATGGCCACAGGGAACTGGTGCTTTCCAACCGGAAAGCCAACATTCAAGGTGTATATATATGTATAGACACATGTACCTGCACGTGCGCAACTTTCATGTACGCAGGAAGATTATACATCGAAACCCTCCTACTGGAATGTAGCTCATGTAATGGGGTGACGATCCAAATAGCCAGAGGTAGAATAACGACTAGTCCTAAAAAAAAGAGAGAGAGAGAAAGAGAGGAATATCCTTTCTATCCCTTTGCCTTATCCACCCCTTGTATACTGACTGATTTATCATTTCCAAATCCCCTGGCTCTGGACCTTTGATCCGCCTACAATCGTCCCCCCAAAAAGTTTCATGGTTTCCAGATCGAATCGTATATTTCGCAAGGAATGTTCGACCACAAGGAAAGGGGGAAAAATGTTCCAAATTGTTGTAGGTATGAAAATTCTCCCGAAATGTGTCATTGCTGTTGGGGTCAAAACCATTTTATTTCAACTAAAGTGGTCGCTGACTAATTTTAAAAAATTGTAATTGGTGAACTCTACGTCAACTCATCACAGATATTTTCTAGACTAATTGGGATTTGGTTAATACTCCTTAGGCGATGGGAAAAAAGTATCCCAAACATTTTTTGAAATAAATAAAAAAAATGGCGGAGATATGACACTTTGAATTTTTTAGTACTTTTTATTAAATTCATAACTTCTACTCTAATAGTCCGATTTTAATTTTCAATATCAGAAATTGTTCGTAAAATACCATATTTTAAACTAAAAAATATTATAATTAACAAAAAATTGTTTTGCACTATTTTTGACAAATTTGAAAAATAAAAATCGCCATTTAAAAAATATGGGGATTTCAATTTATTTTTTATTTTTACCAAACGATGCCAAAATTTGGCTATTAAATGATTTGGTAAGTTTCATTGTAGGACCGCCATGAGTTTTTGAAAAAAATTAAATTTAATGTGATGCATGATACAAATTTATACGTCCTTTCAGAAAATGTAAAAAAAAAACAAATGAATTTTGAATTTTTTTTTGAAAAGTATATTAAAAGATTCAAAGTGTCATATCTTCGTAATTTTTTTTTATTTTATTCAAAAAATATTTATTTTGGCCCGCTGAATCCGAATTTGACGTCAGAATTAATAGATTTGCTCAAAATATTGAAATTATCTTAAAAAACCACTCAAAAAATCGAATTAAAATTAAAAAATTCAAAAAAATATGATTTTAACACTAAAGTAGTATATTTCTATGTAGTTTTTCCCGCTAAATTCGAATTTGAAGTCAATATTGAAATAATTGCTCACAATTTTGAGATGAACTCAAAAAATGACTCAAAAAAACCAAATTAAAATAAAAAAGCAATTTATAACACTATAGTAGTATTTTTCCATGCATTTTTTTCACACTGAATCCGCATTCGACATCAAAATTATGAAAATTGCTCAAAATTTTGCGATAAAATCAGAAACTAATTAAAAAGCGATTTAAAATGAAGAAAGGAATTAAATTTTTGCTATGATGCTATACTCTAATGTATTCTCATGTAGTATTTCGCGTTAATTTCGAAGTCAGATTCTCAAAGTGGCTCAAAATTTTTAGTTCAATTTGTTTTTCTTAGTAGATTTTTTTAAATATCTCAAATTTTGAGCCATTTTAAAATTTCTAATTTTGAATTTGGATTTAACGAGAAAAAATTCATAGAAAAATACTACGGTAGTGTCATAAAAAAAAGTTGTATTTTTTTTATTTTAAGTTGGTTTTTTTTTGAGTCGTTTTTTGAGTTCATTTCAAAATTTTGAGCAATTCGTTCATTATTGACTTCAAATTCGGATTCAGCGGGAAAAACCACATAGAAATATACTCTTGTAGTGTTATAATTATATTTTTGGTATTTTTTAAAATTTTAATTCGGTTTTTTGAGTGACTTTTTGAGTTTATCTTAAAATTTTGAGCAAATCTATAATTTCTGACGTCAAATTCGGATTCAGCGAAAAAAAATGCATGAAAAAATACTACTGTAGTGTCATAAAAAAATTTATTTATTATTTATTATTTTTTTTTGTTATGATTTGGTTTTTGAGTCGTTTTTTGACTATAACTAAAAGAAAAGAACCAATTTGGCAATTCTGACTTCGGATTCGGATTCAGCGGGCCAAAATACATGGGAATATACTATTGTAGTGTCTCGGACAAAAACTTTTTTTTTGTGTGCCTGTGTATAATTAAATTATCACTAAATAAACACACACTATGATTTTCAATTTGGTCCCGGGCCTAGTTTAGAAATTATAAATTTTTTAAAAATAGTACATTTTTAAGGGTTAATGAATGTAATTTTTATAAAGTGGAAATTGGTTTATTATTATTGTCAATGATAATCTAACTTCAACTTTATAAAAATTACATTTATTAACCCTTGAAAATATACTATTTTTAAAAAATTTATATTTTTTAAACTAGACCCGGGACCAAAGTGAAAATCATAGTCTGTGTTTAATTCGTGATAATTTAATTATATGGGAAAATCCCATATTTTTCCGATTTTCTCCAGAGAAGTTAAACATACTTAACAATCGTAAAAATGGGCAAAGTAGCAGTTTCATTTTACACATATTATTTTATAATATATTTTTTTTATATTATTTTTATTATTATTTTTATTTTTCGAGAAAATGGAAGAAAACTTTTACCAAAAACTAAAAGTTAATCACGCATTCTTAATATTCTGTAAGTTTTTACTTAATTTAATAATCACATTTCCTCATTATTTGTTAATAAAAATCCCAAAAATAGGTTAATTTAATTATGAACTTTGAAATAATATTTTATTAATTATTTTATATTTTTAAATGGTTATATCAATTTACAATAATAAATTTAGACATTTTCTTAACAAATGCCAATAATTTTTATTATATTTTTGTACTAAAATAAAATAAAATACTACTAAAAATAATCTTTTGAATTATTTTCTACTGGCAGAAAATTGACAGTTTTTAGCATTTCTAATATTTAAAATCAATATTTTACAAAAGATATACAATTATTTTTAAAAAATATTTTTATTTTGTGATTCCAGTAACATCAGTATCATTCCTGTAGAAAAAATAAACACAATTACAATTTAATTTAATTAAATTTCAATTACAATTTTTTAATATTAGTCGGCGACAACTTTAGTTGAAATAAAATGGTTTGACCCGTTGGAAAAATTTTTTTTTTTCACTACTAGAGTGAAGTAATATCTGAGAAAAATGACAGAATTTCCCTGAGGTTATAAAAACGCACATATCCCAAAAAAGGAAAGGATTAAAGTGTACCTTCTTGCTTGGATAAAATATTAATTTCTTTCTTCAAAGGACGAAACAATATTCAGTCATTTATCATTCAACCCTGAAATTTATTAAAAAGGAAAAAATTTTTTTTTACATAGGTCAATTCGTGGGAGGATGAAAGAAAAAAAATCTCCTTCATCCTAAGGTTACCTACGTGCTCGAGAAGTAATCTTCCTCGATCTTTTGCCGTTTCTTTTTTTCGAAAAATTCAACTTCTCTTTTGCAATCTGTCATTCCTGGCACGCTCAAAAGAATAGCGTGTATGATTCATTCACTATCAAATGCCTTAATCCGGTGTTGGGAAAAGAATAAAAAGAACTGATCATTATTATTTATAGACTTGTTTTTACGTAAATCGAAATTGCGAAAAAATTCTTAAATGTAGATAAAAAAATTTGTTTTTGAGAAAAATGCGTTTCTAGCGTAGAGAAAAATAATGAAGATCGAGAGCAATTGTTTATGTATATAAAGCGCGATTCAAAACGTTATTCTTCCCACGAAGGGCAGGCGTGCTTGTAAAACGCCTTTTATTGCAGTGGTAAAAGTTAGCTACCCGAACTTTTATCGTCAATCGTAAATATCATCTACTCTCGCGACTCGAGAGCACGCGAGGTGCATTAAAATTAAACGATTAGTCGTTTGATTTGTAAAAGTACGAGAGTGTACTTAAGTCGATTTTTATGGACTTTTGCATTCAACTCATTGAGCTTATAAAGCAATTGTCAGAAAAAAATTTATATTTTTACAATTAAATGTAAAAAATCATCATACAAACTTTTCTTTTTTCTTTCTTTTCATTTCATGTAATTATTAACAAATGTTTTTTCTTCTGTTTCAGGTGTGTTTCATATTTCCCCCAAATCTTCAGTGAGTAGAGAGAAACAATTTCTTCGAAATAATTATTTGATTTTCTGAAAAGCTTCGTCTAAAACAGCTTCAAATCTCGCTAAATTATATTCATTTCAGTTAAGACTCTATCGCTATTTTAAAGAAATTTATCGCTGTTCCAGGTGAAGCTTTTTTCTTCAGATTTATTTTAATTTAAATCGAGGGAAATTTTATATTATTTTTTATTTATATTTTTTTCCAAGCACTTTAAAATATTTGAAATGTTTTACTCTTTAACGTTCATGCTTAAAAATTGAATAAAAAATAATTTGTTTAAATAAATTATTATAAACAAATGGTAAAAATTAATGGATTATTAAAAATTAACTTCTCAATTCGATTCTGCTAGAAAACTTAGTAACACGGTAAGTCTTTTTGCCAAATTTCACTCCATTTGTTATAAATAATTTATAAATAAATAATTCACTGTAGTGTACGCACTTTGTTAATTCCTATTTTTTTAATATATCAACTGTTTTTAATATTAATTTTTTTCTGTCTGTAATTGAATGACAAGTTTAATTTTTTTAAATCTATATGACTTTTTTAAAACTTAGTAACACGTGTAAGCCATTTTGTAAAATTTCGCTCTATTTGTTATAAATAATTTATAAATAAATAAAAGCGCTCCAATGCACATAGTTTGTTTATTCGTACTTTTTTAATATAATAGTTTTTAATATTAATTTTCTTCTCTTTGACTGAATGGCAAGTTTAACTTTTTAAAACGATGACTTTTGTCTCATTTGTTTATAACAACTTGTTTAAATAAATTATTTTTTAAAAAATTTTTACTAACGTTAAAAGTAATTCTCTGAATTGAAGACATGTTTCCCATGTTGACTTTTACAGATTTTTTTTTATTCGCTTAAGCGTGATCTTAAATAAATTAATTAAAAACCATTATTTGTTTATAAATTATTTATAACAAATAGAGTGAACATTTAAAAAAATGCATTCACGATTCTTTAGTAATTTTTCCCGCAGCATCAAATGAAGAGGTTAGATTTTAAAAATTCCTCAATTTTTGTCTATTTGTTCATAATAATTATAGTCTAAACAAATTATTTTTAAAACAAATTTTAACATCAAAAGTAATTATGTTTTGACCGCATATTTGTTTCCACGTTTGATTTTCAAGTACTTTTAAATATTTTAAATACTTTTCAAAACTTTGTCTATTTAAAAATATTTGAAATTTTAAACGATTTTTAAAGACTTTTAATTGATTTAAATACTTTGAAATGTTCAACTATATTAAAAAAATAATTTAAATCAACCAGAAAATTAGTTTCATAATCATTTTTTCGAGAAGAATTAAAAGGTTTGAAAATAAAATAAGGTGGAAAATATTTCGATCCTTCTTGAGTTTCTATTTTCCTTCAAAAATTTGATAGTTTTAAAAATCCATCCTTCATTTCGTAGAAAATCTGTTTTTGTATTCAATAAAATTTAAAAAAAAATTGTTTTTAACTATTTTTGAAGCAATTTTTTTTTGTTTTATGCTGAAAATACCAAAAGTATCATTTTTATCGAATTTTTCTATATGGAAATATATTTGTTTATTTTTGTAATTAATGTCAAATGTTAATTTTTTAAAATAAAAAACATAAAAATTTCTTATAAAATTATGATTTGGAATTAGATATAAAAATAAACAAATCAATCTCGATATAAAGCATTAAATAAAAATGGTATTTTTAGCATTTTCAACACAGTAACAGTGTTTTTTTTAAAGAAAATGATTAAAAATTAGTAAGATTCAAATTTTTTAATCGACAATTTTTTTGTGTACACAATAACATTTTTCTACAAATTTACTGACGGATTTTTAAATTTGTCAATTCTTAAAAACTTGTGAAAATAAATGTGGTAAATTACGATTTGGTACGTAAATTGATAGTAAAAATTAATTAATACTATTTTTGAAGCAATTTTTTTTTGTTTTTATGTTGAAATTAAGTATCTTTCTATTAAAAATCTAAATTAAATATCTTTCCGTTTGAAGTGAAAAATATAAAATTAAGAAGGGTTAAAATATTTTCTAAATGATTTTATTTTTTGACTCTTGTATTCCGCTCAAAAAATAACTAGACAAAAATTTTATGAACGATTTAAATTATTTTTTTGATTAAGTTAATAAAAATGTTTCCGAACTCACTCCTTAAAACAATTTTAATTGTTTTAAATACTTTTAAAGTATAAATTTAATCATTTTAATTTAATTTTAATTTAATTTTAAAAATATTTAATATTCAAACACAATATTTTTGATCAAGCATAATTATTTTTGTCACACAGTTAACCATAAATTACCTTTGTATTGAATGTTGAAATTTTGATTCAATAGATAATAAGTTTAATTCTATAAGAACCTATAACTTACTCATAAAATATGTTTAAATTAAAATCATATTTTTTTCGTTCGTTTTATTATTTTCAATTTACAAATAAGAATTTGCGAATAAAATTCTTTTTTTCTCTTAAAATCAAATTTTTTCAGTACCTACACTTTTAACTATTCCTAATTTTAAACAACTTTACATTGTTTTAAATTATTAAAAATACTGTTAAATACTTACAACTTTCATAATTTCTGTAAAAAATTTATCGATAGTTATTTTATTGATCTTTCACTAGAAAAATAAAAGTCACGGTCAGTCCCGATTTCCGGCACAATTCCACTTTACAGTATCTGTTTGATCCAAGGTCTCTTCTTCAGCACGCAACGCACCCTTCTCCTATCCCGCCGAATCGAACAAAAGAACTTTAAAAAAAGGAAAAAAAACCTTTCCTTAAAAAACTGCCGTTACGAAATTGCTAAGAATTTCAAGGTTAACTATTAAAAAAAAAAAAATAAAAAAAGCAAACCCGCACACGAGAATATAATCAAATACTGGCGTTTCCTGCAATAGTGTGGCTTTTTTATTTTGTCACGGATGACCCCGAGGGTTTTTTCTTTCTCTCACTCTCTCAAGGGTTGTTAAAAAAAAAGAAGAAGAGAGAAAAAAAAACTCATTTAACGGGGTGACCAGTTGGGACAAAACTTTATGGCACAAATAACCGAGGGTGCGTGCGAGAGAGGCAAAAACTTGCAATGGAAAATAGACAAAAATCCTCAGGTCTTCTTAAAAGCAATAGAAGAAGGTTTACTGCATCCTTCCGACGGAAGCTTGTATCCAGCGTCATTTACCTCAGCGTGACCTCGTAAACGCCACAAATACCTACTTTTAGGGCCCATTTTTATTTTCCTTCGAGTTATGAGTTTTTTTTTCTTTTTTTTTTATTATTCAACATCCGAAGGACTATGCTCGGGTTGTGAGTTTGTTGCCTTTGGGGTTATGCTAGAGTTTAGTTTCTTTCGGACCTTTCCATCAACGAGACGTCGAAATATTAGTTTTAGTTTTGTCGCGAATTTGTGAAAAAATTCGGTTAATTTCCCCCCATTTCGTGTGTGTGTGTGTTTGTGTGAATTTTGTCAAAAAAAAGAAAAAAATGAAATGTGCGTCTGTGAATTGGTGTTTGTGAAAAGTGAGCTTGCTTTCAGCTTAAAAGGAATACATTCTGAATCTTCAAATCTTCAGAGTCGAAATTTAAAAATTTTATTTAAAAATTTTTGGTTGTCACCTAATAATAGTGAATCAAAGATAATTATGCTTGATTCAAGTATATTATCTTCTCAGCTCACTAAAAATTAGGTAAAGATTTTATTTCAGTCAAAATGAGGCTTAAAACATGATCTAAATTTTACATTTATATTTTACCATCAACAAAATTTCTTAACTAAAATTAGTAGACTGATAACAAAAATATTTCACTGTAAAAATTAAGTACCTTTAAAGTAGCATTGTAGTCACTGCAAAGTTACTTTTTTTGCACTGTTTTTATTGCCAAACTCTCTAAATTTGAATTTGTAAAAATGTTTATTAAATTGAGTCTTATTTTTTGCTTTTAAATTAGTAAATTTTGCTTATTTAGTAGAAATTACTATTTATTAATATCAATAATAAATAAAATAATAAATTACTATTCATTATTTTTTGCTTTTAAATTAGTAATTTCTGCTAATAAACAGTAATTCCTACTAATCTAGCAAAATTTACTAATTTAAAACTAAAAAATAAGTCACTACACTGAAAAAAAATTTATTTGATTCAAATAACCGATTATTTATCTATAATCAAATAAATATTTACTTGAATCAAATAATTTTTACTTGAATCAAATAATTTTTATTTGAATCAAATATTTCAGTATTTGAAGCAAATACTAATTAATTGATTCAAATAAAAATTATTTGATTCAAGTAAATATTTATTTGATTATAGACAAATAATCGGTTATTTGAATCAAATAAATTTTTTTTTCAGTGTAATTCAAATACTAGTTTATTGGAAACCACGACTTTTCTAATTGTACATTTTACTAGTTTATTAGCAAAATTTACTAATTCAGAAGCAAAAAGTCAATCACCACTATTTAAAGTAGTATAATTTTTTGCAAATTCAAATAAAAAAAAAGTATAATTTTTATTCAAATGCAACTTCTAATTATTTAGAACAACATTTAAAATTGAAATTTAACATTTCGAATTTTTTTTTACTCTTCCTTCAAGACTAATTTAAAATTTGTCTTTTCTTACACTGTTATAACTTAAAAGTATCAAATTGCAACTAATTGATACCAAAACTGTGGATCAAATAAAAAATTGATTTAAATTTTTGCTGTCAATTTGGTTCACTTTAGTATTAATTTGATACTTTCAACAAAACTTTTACTATCACCAATTCTAATACTAACTCCTAATTTTTTTCACCTGACAATAATTTATTTTAACAAACTCAATTTTATTGAAGAACTGCCATAAAGTTATTACTTATAAATCATTAAATGAAGTAATTTTTTGAAAAATTTTAATTTCAATTCTGTTGAAATTAGTTTTGAGTTTTAAAAATTTCAACGCAATTCTTTGAAAAAATTCAACTATTATAATAATTATTAAAATTCTTTCCAGTAATTTGAGTATTTTTAAATTTTATTTAAAAATTCTCTTGAAAATTTTCATTTTCTTTATCAATTGAAATTTTCAATTCGTTGAAAATTTAAATTTTCTTTATAAATAGAAATTTTCAATTCTTTGAAAATCTAAATTTTTCCAGATACTTAAAAATTTTGTAGAATTAATTTTTTTTAAAAAGTTTAATTAAATTTTTTTATATTATTTGTATTTGTTATTTTCTATTATATATTTAATTGAAGAATTTCCAAATAATCGAAATTCCGTAAAACTGAATACTTTCAAGAAGATTTTTATTTTAAAAGCTCTAAATGCATAAAAATTTCGACTTTGCACTAACTTTTACTTCGACTGTCCGTCAGATTTTCCCATAAAAAGTCTAAATACGGCGTTTTATTACAAAATAATTAAATTAAATTAAAAAAATTAAATCACAATTAAAATGATTTTAAGTTTTGACAAAAATAAAATTTTATTAAATTGTACACTGGAAAAAAATTTTATAGATTCAAATAACCGATTTTAATAATTAATCAAAAAAAAATTAATCAAAAAAATATTTATTGGAGTAAATCAAAAGGATGAATTTAAATTTTTGCTACAAATACTGAAATTATTGGATCAAATACCATTTAATTGACTCCAAGACAAATATAATTTGATTCAAGTAAAGAATTAATTGATAATTATCAAATAATCGTTTATTTGAATAAAATAAAATTTTTTCATCCTACAAATTTCGCTAAATTTTAGTTTATTAGGGGGAAAAAATAATAAATTTTCAAACTTTTCTTAAAACGGTAACAATTTAAGAAAATCGAATAAAAATGTCAACTGTCGTACTTATAAATAATCGAAACACTGATGAAACTCGAAGTTAAAAATAACGCGACCGAAATATATATTTTTGAAAGTGATTTTTCTGACAACCGTGGTTTTTCTTCAGAGGGTATTGAAATTTATATTCCCTTTCCATTCCATTAAGCAGAAAATAAATATCTCCTGATCTGTGACCAAAAAAATAAAAAGAAGCGTATGAAGCAAGTTTTTCTTTTATATTCGCTTTATTTATCAAAAAATGTTACTTTTCTCGATTATAAGCGAACACACAAAACATACATTATTGGCATCTCAAAAATGTCGATTCATGTTTTCTTGTCGTCACCATACGTATAAGCAATATTTATTATCCAACTCATAAATAAACCAAATGGAATTCCATTTTATCAACAAAAAATAAAAGAAATTCTCTGCAAAACATGACATTGAATCTTTTTTTTTGCGGTGAATTTAACTTTTTTCCGTTATAGAGAAATATTGGAATCGAACGAAATATTGAATAAAATTATAAATTCCATTGAAATGAAGAGAGAGTTTAGATAAAAAATTTTTGTCCAAAAGAGATGAATGTCTATATTTAAAAAAAAGGCTGGTATAGAGAAGATTTTTTCGAAGAATAGAAGATAGGAATTGAATTTGAAATTGGTTTTTGATTATATTAATAGGTTGTTTCAAGGGGAGGGTTCGGCTACATTTTACGTTTCTAATATTTTTTTATCTAAAATAATTAAAAAATAATTAAAATCTTTCATAGAAAATTTTATTTTTTGGAATTTTGGACCTAAAAAATTTTATAAATTAAATTTTAACTTATTTTTTAGAAATGAAAAAATGATTGAAAAATGGAAGAAGTTTTAAATTATTTTCTTGACATAGTTAAAAATGCAGCAAAACCCTTTTCTTTAAGGATTGATTTTTATTCAATTGCCTTGGATAAGGACTTGAAATTTTATTGATTCTTTCGACAAAAATGAATGCAACATTCCTTTATCGACTTAGTGCAAGTTGGGCAAAATTTTTTTTTTTTACTATCAAAGGAAAAAATGTCAAGTGATAAAAATGTCCATTTATCTTTGTCTAGACGCATTAATTTCAAAAGAAACAGCACTTAAAATTATCAGTGATATCAACCTAGGAAAATAAAAGAGAAACGTAAAAAGTACCGCGGCTTCTCCAATGTTTATCCGTCGGCCCTTTAGCAGATTGTCAAAAAGTGTAAAAGAGAGTTAATTTTGAAAAAAAAAATTTTTTTTGAGAATTCAGAACTGTCACAGGAATTTTGAAAGAGTTGCGTTTATAATTTTTATAAGTAGATGTACTTCAAAAGGTTTTTTTTAAGTTTCTTTTTCTAATGACTTTAATTAGACATTTTAAAGAACTTAAAATTTTGGAAAATTTAAATAATTCAAATTCTTCTTTTTCTTAAATTTTTCAATTTAAGATTTATTTATAATTAAAAATAATGGTTTAGTAGAATAATTGTAGTTAAAAAAATAAAATTTTGAATTTTAAAGACAAGTGATTGCAGATATTACCAAAATTATTTTCAAAAGAAAAAAAAATTCTCCATAGAAATTCAATTATGTTCAAAACTATAAGGAAACTCTAGTCAAAATTTCAAGTATCTTTATAAGTAAAAAAATGCTTCTTGGAAATTAAATTACTTTCAACAATTCTAACAAAATTTCAAATATTTTCAAAAATTTTCATTCATGCCATAATTTTCAATTTCTACTATTTTCATCAAATGATCGAAGAGAATTCAATTCTTAAAAAAAATTGTTAATAAAATTCTAAGTAAATTTTTTAATGATTTTCATAAATAATACAAATTTTACATGAATGCAATTTAGAAAATTTTTAATTGTTTCGCAATAATTTCATTATTTTCATAAATAGTACAATTTTTTTCAGAAATTCAATTATTTTCATAAATAATAAATTTCTTTTTAGGAATTCAATTATTTTCATAAATAATAAAACTCATCGCAGAAATTCAATTATTTTCATAAATAATAAAAGTCATCACAGAAATTCAATTATTTTAAATATAATTTTAGTTCAATTCGTCGGAAAATGAATGCGTTTTTAAAAATTTTATTAAAATTCGTCAAAAAAAATCAAATATTTAAAAAATTGTTGATGAAATTCTTTATGAGAATTCAACTTATATGATCCTTTGAATTATTAATTAAGTTACATATTTTTTATTTATATTTAATTAATTAAATTACATATTTTTTATTTATATTTAATTAATTAAATTACATATTTTTTATTTATATTTAATTAATTAAATTACATATTTTTCAGTTATATTTAAATAATTAAATTCTCTTAAAGTTTCTAATAAGAATTGATTTTAAAAATTATTGTCATTCAAAATTTTAAATAAAAATCGAATTTTTAAATTTCGAGAAGGTTTAAAATTAAAATCTTTGAAAATTTAAATTTTTCATACATTACATTAACAGTTCTGTAGAAATAATTTTTTTAAGAAGTCAAATTGAATTTTTTTGAAAACTTATTTGATTTTTTTTTATATTCTATTAAATATTTAATTGAAAAATTTCCGAATTATCAAAATTTTTGTGAAATTAAATGGTAAACAAATGTTCTTAAAAATTCTCAAAAAACTTCTTCGAAAAATATTAAAAATAATTGATTTAATGAAGAATTTTAGTTGAAAATTCTTGAAAATAATAATTGAATTGAAATGAGGATGATAATTTTGAAGAAGTTACAGTAACAATAATTTGAAAATATACAATAAAATAATGAGTATCTGTCAGTCACCTTTAATATTTTCAAGCCTCACAATAATATTCTTATGTTTCGAAGAATTTTTTCAAAGATCATTTTATTTATTATAATTTATTCATTAAAAAAAAATTGTTTAATTTAATTATATTTCAAAATTGTTTCAATTTTTTTTTTGAAAATCTTAAATTCTATAGAAAAATAATAATGATTATAGGTATTTATTGAAAAAGTAGTTATCAATTTTTTTGGATTAATTTTACGATTAAAAAAAAATTCGTACATGAATGTTATAAAATTATTTTAAAATTATCATTTCAATTAATTATTGAAATTTAAATTAATTATGTGACGCGATCTGAAGAAAGGGACCTTAGAAGCATATTATTTTAAGGTTATGTTAGTATTATTTTTTTGTTGGTTGAAAGTTTCTTTTTACTTATTGCACATTAAAATCAGTGTTTATTAAATATTTTAGTTGTAAGTAAGACTTAAACATCAACTATTTATACTGATAGTTGATCCTGTTTTTGTATTTTTATTTAAAAAATTGAAAACATAACCTATAATTTTTTGCTTCTAAGGTCCCTTTCTTTAGATCGCGTCACTTATTTTAATTATTACGTTAACGATCACTTCGAGTCAAGCAGCTTGACTCGGAGTTATCGTTAACTTCAAGACATAATTAATTTGAAAACCGATTGACAGAATCATAATTATATCATTATTTTAATTATTATTGATAAAAGTTTTTTGTCTATCTAATCTTTTCGAGAGTTAATCAAAGTATTCTCAACAATCCGGAATAAAGTCGAAAATTTTGTCAGGAAATCAGGGACAGAAAGAATTAAATTTTTATGCTAACTCTGCGAGAATGTCAAATAGTTTATTAGAGAAATTTCAAAAAAAAAAAAATTTCCCTTTTTGTCAAAAAAATTGAAAATTCCACTTCCGGAATAAGCTTATGCAGTAGAGTCATTGACGCGGATATCGGACATTTAAAGGAAAGCACGGTCGTCGCTTTTGCGTTGGACGAGGTCGGGAACTCGTTGCCATATCAATATACCTAAGTGAAATGATACGAGGCAGTCGTAAAGCCCGACAGTAATGACGCATTAGGGGGCTGGCAGGGCGATTTAGTCGGCCATCAAACAAAGGCAACTTTTATTGGATGATACGACCATGTAAGAGGCTCGAAACGATGCTGCACTCAACAAAAGGAGGGTTCCGCGCAGGAGTATAGACGTTTTGTGCGTTTTATAGGTGCCAGGTTATGTTTCGAATGGCTCGCTAAACATTTCTGCGAGTCACTCAAGATGCGAGGAGAGGAAAAAATGTCCAACTAATCCGCATTGATGCTCTAACAAATGAAGTTATTAAGAAACTTCTTTACTTTTTTTTCTTTTATTAACTCTTCAATCTTTGTCCGAAAGAAAGTGAACTTTGCTTTCTTATTTCGGGAAAATTAAAATTAGAACTACTTTTTTTGTTACAAAATATTTATTATTTAGAAGAATATGACTTTCTACTCATCTATTAAAACCTTTTATTTATCATTTTTTTCCAATTTGCTACGATTTGAATCATTTTTTGTTGGGAAATATTTGTGTCACGCTCCGAAGAAAGGTGCTTAAGAAGCAAAAAATTTGAGGTTATGTTTTTAAATCAAGTGAAAATACAGAAAGAAAATCAATTATTAATTATGTGTTGAAGTTATCGATCACTCCGAGTCAAAATCAATTATTATTTAAAAATTATTGATCTTCAATTCTTTATTATATCCAAAATATTCAATAAAAATTGGTTTCAAATTCAAATAATTAAGAATAAACTTTTAATAGTGAGAAATCTAACACTACCCTAACCTATAATTCGTTTGCTTCTTACCTTTCTTCAGAGCGCGTCACATTTATTATTTAGAAAAATGTCTTTCTACTCATCTACTAAAACAATTTAAACAATTTAAATTTAACAAACAATTTATCACTTTTTTCCCGATTTGCTACGATTCGAATCATTTTTTGTTAGATTTGTGCCACTAAAGGCTCGTATGGTATTAAAGGAGAAATTTAACGTTAAAAAGCGAGTTTTCTAATTAACTATTTGCTCTTTAAGGCAAGACAATGATTTTCCCTCCGTAAAATAATTATATTTTTTATTAGAAGAGAAGAATAAAAGACTGACGAGACTTCCTTTTTCTCATTCGAAATGATCAGCGTTTTATTTGGAATATAACTAATTCTACAGCATCTTCGAACAAAGTTGTCAAGAATCTTGATTACTTTTCCAAAAAGAAGAGAGAAAGAAAAAAGTCAGTATTTTAATGAATGAAAATAAAAGTTGTTATCGCCGTGTATCTTGTATAATAAATATTCGAATTGTTTCCGCTAACGTGTCCTGCGAGTGTGCCTTGAGAGACGTATAATGTTTGCGTTTCTCGAAAATGCTGAAGAGGGAAACGTTCGATAAACGCGAAATAACAAGCGATTCAATAAAAGGCATTCGCGTCTCGTTTACCGTTTCTCTTTCAAGTTATTGCCGATTAAACTGACATTTATCGAGTGAATACAGAGGCGATGCTCGGCGAGATAAGATGCCTCGATTCTATACTCTCTCTTCTTTGGATCGTGAACGAAACGAGAGGGAAGAATCAAGAAGACGAAAAAAGAGAGAGAAAGAGAGAAAAAATCTCTTTAACAAAAGAGAGAGAGAGAGAGAGAGAGAGAGAGAAGGAAAAAAAATATTTCTAAAGGTTTATCAAGTTATCGATATAGAAGAAAAAAATGAGATCTCTCTTGTGGTACAAAAACTTGTTCTTCTTTGGCTGAAGTATTTTTGATAGTTTCATACCGACTTAGTTTCTTACTAACCTGATTCGAATTCGGTCGATAGAAGAATGAAAAAAAATTGTATTAATTCGTCGAAAGTTCGATGGAACTTTTATTCAAAAAGTGATTGAAACAAATTGCAATTGGATCATCTGCAATTGAACCCGAATCTTTATAGACAATACTTAAGAATGTAAAATAGAGACCAAAAAAATTTTAAAATCCACCAATCTGACTATTTCGAAACCAGCATTTTTGATTTTAAGATTTTATTTCCTTAGCTGCAGCTTATAAATTTAATTAACCCTTTACGTTTCAATAAAGTACAGTATTCGTCCTTAAAAATGTATAAAAATCATATTTTTGTGTTTGTAATCACTCATCATTGGGAATCTTCAGTCAAAATTGCAAAATTCAAAATGGTGGATTCAAAATGGCGACCAAAAATTCAGTTAAATACTAGAAAAATTAATTAAAAACCAATCTAAAGTTAAAATTTCAAAATTGAAGTTGGCGGTTTCAAAATGGCAACCGAAAAATTCAGTTAAATATGAGAAAAATGTATTAAATACGGAAAGAAATTCATTAGAATAATGAACTACGGGACAAAATAATTAAATGCGAATCTAAAGTTAAAATTGAAAAATTAAAAATGTCGGCTTCAAAATGGCGATCGAAAAATTTAGTTGAATACGAGGAAAATTAAATAAATATGGACAAAATTAATTAGATCAATAAAGTAAGAGAAAAATTATGTAAATACAAATCTAAAGTTGAAATTTCAAAATTAAAAATGGAGGAATTCAAAATGACAACCGCAAAATTCCGTTAAATACGAGAAAAATTAATTGAAGACGAATCTAAAGATAAAATTTCAAAATTGAAGATGACGGTTTCAAAGTTGAGACCAAAAATTCTGTTACATACGAGAAAAATTAATTAAATACGAATCTAAAGTAGAAATTTCAAAATTAAAAATGTTGGTTTCGAAAAGGCGACAGAAAAATTCAGTTAAATACGAGAAAAATTAATCAAATACGGAAAAAAATTAGTTAGAATAACGAACTATGGAAAAAAAGAATTAAATTCGAATCTAAAGTTAAAATTTCAAAATTGAAAATGGCGGATTCAAAATGGCGATCGAAAAATTTAGTTGAATACGAGGAAAATTAATCAAATACGGAAAAAAATTAGTTAGAATAATGAATTACGGGAAAAAATAATTAAATACGAATCTAAAGTTGAAATTTCAAAATTGAAAATGGCGGATTCAAAATAGTGACCGAAAAATTCAGCTGAATACGATGAAAATCAATTAAATTTGAAAAAAATTAATTAAATGAATAAAATACGAGAACAATTAATTAAATATGTGAATTTAAAGTTGAAATTTCAAAATTAAAAATTTCGGTTGCAAAATAGCGACAACAAATTCACCCATATTTGATTAGTTATTTACAATAAAAAAATGAATTTTGATTAATGAAATACAAGAAAAATAAATTAGATAAGAAAAAATTAATTAGATTAATATAATACGAGAAAAATTGATGAAATTCGAATTTAAGGTTAAAATTTAAAAATTAAAAATGGCTGTTTCAAAATGGCGACAAAAAGTTCAGAAACTATCGCCTAAGCATTTTTGAGTAATTTCTTATTAGGAAAAATTATTTTCCTAACAAGACCGACAATAAAAAACAAAATTTACTCTTTCACTGAATTTTGATTTAAAAAATAATTAAAACAAACAATTGTTAACTTCTTTCACACTATGATTTAATACACACAAATTTCAATGCCAGTAATTTATTAATTTATTGCATTACGATAATTTAATTTATTGAAAAAATGATTGATGATCGAGAGCAGTAGCAATTTTCTCTTTTAAGTCCATCACCGACAAGTTTCTGTTCGATAAGAAGCAATCAGAAGAATAATCCCATTTTTTTACAAATTTTTCCATTGGCAAAATATTGAAGTAAAAAATATTGAAGACAAAAATATTTCATTGTCAATTGTAGAAACTATTAATTTTACTTAATCAGAAAATGTTTGGCCATCAAGAACAGTAGATTTTTTCTTTCCCTATATCGAGAGGAAAGGGGAAGATGAAAGAGAAAAACCCCCCCTTTTAACTTAAGACGAAGGAAAGCAGACAAAAATTTACTGAACTGGAAGGAAAAAGGGGAAAATAGCAAAAAAAAAAAAAACGATAAAACGAATCGGTAACGAGAGAAATAAAGCAAGAGTGGAAGAAGGTACAAAAAAACAGGAAAAAACTTACGAGCGTGAAATAAAGAGAGAGAAGGAAAAGTGGATAAAAACAAAAAAGTCAGCAGGAAGAAAAAGGAGGGAGAGAAAATGGAAAAGTTAAAGGAGAAAAAGAGTGAAAAATAAAGGTTAGAGAAAAAAAAATTTTCTGGGAGAAAGAAAAAAGGAGTGAGAGAGGAGGAGATAAGGCAGAGAGAGAGAGAGAGAGAGAGAGAGAGAGAGAGAGAGAGAGAGAGAAAAGGATGAGATAAAAAAGAAAAAGATAGAGAAAGAAGGAGCAAGATAGAAAAAATAAGAGAGAAAGAGAGAAAAAAGAGAGCAAGAGAGAAAAAAAGAGAGCAAGAGTGAGAGAGAGAGAGACAGCGGTTCCAGAAGGGAGAATCAGTCTGGTAGGTGGAGGAAGGATTGATGAGATCAATATGCAGTAAGTCTGGGGAGCAGTAACGCGACGGAGGGTTAATGGAGAGGCGGGCATGAAAAATGTGTGCACCTAGTTGCACGCGAAATTCATAAACTGCCCAAGCGCATTGAAACTTTCATAAAAAAAATACATTTATATACATCAAAACATTAAGAATCATTTTATAATTTAAACAATTCGATTTTCTTCAATTTGAATAATGACCCCTTCCCAAAAAAAAGAATAAAAATAATACCCCCTCCAATAAAAGAATATCAACAATCCTCCCTCCCAAAAAAAAGAATAAGAATAATACCTCCTCCAAAAAAAGAATATAAATAATTTCCCTCCAAAAAAAAGAATATAAATAGTTTTCCTCCAAAAAAAAGAATATGAATAATCCCCTCTTCAAAAAAGAATATGAACAATCCTCTTGAAAGTATCAAATTAATACTAAAGTGGATCAAATTAATGCCAAAAATCTGGATCAATTTTTTATTTGATCCACATTTTTGGTATCAATTCGTTGCCATTTGATACTTTTTAAGTAAACAGTGAAAAGAATAAGAATAATACCCCCTCCAAAAAAAAAGAATATGAATAATCCTTCCTCCAAAAAAAAGAATAAACAATTTCTCTCAAAATAATTTTTTTTTCAATCACAAGCAGAGAAACTTCTTATTTGGAAAAGTTTCAAAATTTCTCAATATTAGCGAAATTTTTTGTTCCTTCAGTTAATAGTTTCGTTACTTTAGAGAAACTTCTGCCTGTTCCAACATCCAGAGAAAATTATTATTTAAACCAAATATATTTTATTTGACTTAAATAAACGTATATTTGTCTCAGAACCAACTAGACTTTTTATTTTGTTTTAAATAAAATTTATATTTGACATAAATAAAACATATATTTGAGTTAAATAAAATTTTATTTAAACTAAATAAAATTTATTTGAAACAAATAAAAAGTCTAGTTGGTTCTGAGGCAAATATACCATTCCTCTGGGTGAAGAGAACCTTTTTTCCGTGCGTGTTATCACTTTGATCAACAATTAAAATTGGATTGAATAAAAATGTTTCTGCTGTCCCAAACCTTGGAACATTTATATGACTACAATGGGACAGAAAAGAGATGGAGAATTTTCTCCTCTGTGCAGAACAATAATAAAGGGACATTACACTCAGAGAAAAAAGTTATTTATTTTAACTAAAAGTGTATATTTAAAAAAAATTTATTTGTTGCAAATAAATATTTTAATCAAAATAAATAAACTAATATTTATTTCAATTAAATGCACTTAGTAATCTAAAATAAAGAAATATATTTGCAATTTAGGAAATAGTATATTAGTAGCAAATAAAAAATATATTTGATTCAAATAAATGTTTGTTATGAATAGTTAACAAATTTCATTATTTTAAGTACAGAATTTTTCTTTTTAAGTGAAAATTTAAATTAGTACAAAGTAACAGACTTGAATGTGATTTTATTTACATTTTAGTGTCTTATTTGAGAATTTGTGAGAAAAATGTGACAGTGGACTTTTACATATGAAATTGAAAAGTAAAGTAAAATGACTGAGAAGATCTGAGTTTATTTAACAAATATTTTTATAAAAATAAACATTTATTTTAATGAATATTCAGAGTTTCATTAGTGATTGTGATTGTTAAATTTATTTGATGGTTATAAGTGAATTTTAATATTTCAGAATGCTTACAGGATTTATTAAAATGAAAAATGTTTTTTACTTGCTCTAAAGGTAAAATAATTAAAAAAAATAATAATAAATAATATATAATAATAATATATAATAATAAATAATATATTTAAAGAAAATATAAAATATTTTTCATTCAAATAAAAATGGATATTTAAACGAAATATATTAATTCAAATAAAAAATATTATTTGAGCTAAATAAAAGTTTAGTTGCTTCTGTGACAAATATCCTTTTTTATTTATTTCAAATAAATTTTATTTAATTCAAATAAATCATTTCTCTGGGTGTAGTCCAAGAACATAATCATGCTAAAATAGCCTTCTTGATACTTCCCAACTAGACTCCCAAACAAACAACCGAATTTTAAATTAGAAATTAAAAAATCTCTTCAGGAAGCAATCCTGATCGATATCAATTGATGAATACAACTTTGATCTCGATCTATAATGAGTATTTTTGAAAATAAATCTTGTTTCTTTTTAATAATAATTTTTCATCTTTTTTTCTTGATATAAATCATCATCGTTTTTTTCGGGAGGTTCCGTACTCAAAGTGTAGCATGTACCCTATTTTTTTTCCTGGTCTAGTGTTTAATTTTCCTGATGAACGCCTCATTCGTATGCATTTATATAAATGAGGTGGTCGATCGTTCACCGATAATATTCTGCTACATTGTTTATTAATTATTTGAAATGCACGCCGAATTAGTCGAGCTCATAACCAATACGTCACAAAATCCAATTTACGGTCGTGCTGTTTGCGATGGAATAAATTAAATCTTACTGCAATACCATGCTTCCATCTGATGCATAACAAACACTTGCGTTATCGTTCTAATAAATTTTGGAAATTAGTTTTTTCTCGAAAAAAAAAGAAAAATTCTATTTGTCTAAGAATATTTATCTTTTTATTTTTCAAAGGCAAAACAATAGAAACTGTCGGAGGAATTCGTCAGCTGTTAAAGAAAGATTATGCCTCAAAAAAATTTTTTCTACCTTCGTGGAGAGTAATTTTTATTTTAGTTTTCACAAATCTTTTGGTGAAAAAGAAAAAAAAAGCCGAAATGGCCATTGAAAATTGCGAATGATGCTCGATTCTCTCGTTTGGAAATCAAGCGACGGCGCGCGGCACGTGTCAAAGAAAGTGGAAGCTCCGAGCATGCGCACAATTCACAAACACATGACAGAGAAAGAGTACAAAGGACAGAATGAAAAGCAAGATGGCCGCGCGCAATTCCCCCACCTCGCAACTTTGAGCTACATGAAGGAACGCGTTTCGACTCTACAACAGAATGAGGAGAATTCTAGCGGATTCTTTAGGAGTGAATTTTTTTTCACTTACCAATATTTTTAGGCCATTTGAATCTTGGAGGGCGGCTTTTTTTGAAACAAAATATTTTTTTTTTTACTTTTAACTACACTTCGAGTTATGTTTTTCTTTTCCTTGCTTTTGACAATCACGCCGCGCGAAGAGAAATTATAAGCCAATGAGGCAGGAAGCGGCGCCACTTTCGCTTTCAAAGGGGGATGTTTGAAAGAAAGAGAAAGATAGAAAGAAAGAAAAAGATAGAAAAAAAGAGAAAGATAGAAAGAAAGAGAAAGACAGAAAGAAAGAAAAAGATAGAAAGAAAGAGAAAGACAGAAAGAAAGAAAAAGATAGAAAGAAAGAGAAAGACAGAGAGAGAAAAAGAGAGGGGTTGGAAAAAGGGAAGCAAAAATTCTGCTTCATTCCTTTCTTGCAAAATTTCACACGCTCAGCGCATTCTCAATGTCTTTTCTTCTTGTAAAACGAGTGTGTGCGTGTGTGTAGAATCTTAGGCATCTTCTTACATCTGCCGCCAAAGGCACACTTAAAGGCGAAAAAGGATCGATTCCAAACGCCAAAAGTGCTTGAATTGCCTTTTTTCTGTTTTGCTTAAGGTGTTTGCTCTAGAGTAATTTGTCGATCGTGGAATATATGTCAAAGAAAAAGTTGCAATCGGACGGATCTGAAGAAAATTTAACGGTGCAGCATTCCCGATATTCATGAGAGTCTCCTCTGAAGATATTCGAAAAAAAACCGTCACACTCTAAATATTTAAACCTTAAAAAAATACATTCCTCAAAACAAATTTTTCTAACTCCAAAAAACGATTTTTTTACATTCAAACAAATTCTTTCTAAAACTTCTTTTTATTTATTCATTTATTCTTTGGTTTACATTCTAATGGGAATATAAAAACAAAATTTCGTCTCAATTTTACACCCGGAAAAAAAAATTGTAAAATTTTCTCGCAAAATCTGTTTTGAAAGTTATACATAGTAGCGTGTGTAAAGTTCCACGAGGAGGGGTAAGAAGAGAGAGATGCTGTCGAATGGACCGCCGTCGTCGTTGTGGGGAAAAAGAGAAGGGATTGAAGTTAGCAAGATGGCTGCTTCGTGAGCATTGCCTTCGCGTCGTATGTCGTCGACCCGGTTTAAAACAAGTCAACAATGAAAATAACCAGGAAAACTCGATAATTCCCCTCGTAAGTGATGGACAATTAGACAAAAAATTAATTATCACCCGAACAATTAAAATTGTGGTGAAGAAAACAGTTCGAAATGTCATGTGGGGAACCACGCCCAAGGCCGCAGCCATCTTGAAAAGAGTGATGCACCACGGGAGACAGTCTGACAAACCTAGCAACCGGACAACACCACACGATTTTCAAAGGACTTTTTTTCCAACCAAACAAAAAAAGAAACAAAAAAAAATTCTCTTTTACATCAGTAATTCAGGTATTTTTCTAAAGGACATTTTCCCCGAGTTTTCATGTGGATTTATTTAGAAAAAAAAATCAGTAAATTTCCCGGGGGGGGAGGGGGGTCAATATTTCTATATAAACAATCTTTGGAAAAATTTTCCCCTTTTCTAAACAAAAATGTAAAGGGGGATTAAATTTAAAAAGACTTCTTATTTTTTCTACACCCAGAGAAATTGTATATTTGTCTCAGAACCAACTAGACTTTTTATTTGTTTCAAATAAATTTTATTTGGTTTAAATAAAATTTTATTTGACTCAAATATATGTTTTATTTATGTCGAATAAAAATTTTATTTGAAACAAATAAAAAGTCTAGTTGGTTCTGAGACAAATATACGTTTATTTAAATCAAATAAAATATATTTGGTTTAAATAATATTTTTCTCTGGGTGTAAAGACTAAAGTGGTTTTTAAAATTTGACAAAATTGTAAAAATTCTTCAGTAGAAAACAAAAAATTAATAGACTGTAAGAAAATACTATAATTTAATGATAAAACAGACGTGTGAATTTAAATTTTTTAAAAGAACGATTATAAGTTTTCATTTAATTGTGTATGGAAACAATCAGCTGATCGCAAGAGACTGGAAAGAGTGGAGAAAATCAATATTTTCCTTGTTCGCATCTCGTTTTATATTATAATGTCGCAAGTGTCTATTTCACTGTGTTATGGACTCCGGCTTATCACTGAATGACCGGTTAAGCAAATCGAAATGGCCTTTTAAATTAACGAACCAAGTGAATCTGCATAATTCTTTTTAGTATCTTAATAGAAAGTATAAAAGCCTTCGTGCAGATATATGTATAATCGTGCATTAAAAGAGATCTTTCTTTCGATGGAGGGACTGCTCTTTAATTTTTCCGTTTACATTAATGCACTTTGAAATTTAGCCAAAAAGAGAGGAAAAAAAATTTCCTATCTTGGGGACAAAGAAGAAAATTGCCAGAAAATAGGCGCCAGACTGAAAAAAAATTTATTTGATTCAAATAACTGATTATTTGACTATTACATCCAGAGAAAAATATTATTTAAACCAAATATATTTTATTTGACTTAAAAAAACGTATTTTTGTCTCAGAACCAACTAGACTTTTTATTTGTTTTAAATAAAATTTTATTTAAACCAAATAAAATATATTTGAAACAAATAAAATGTCTAGTTGGTTCTGAGACAAATATACCATTTCTCTGGGTGTATCAAATAAATATTTACTTGAATCAAATAAATTGTTTTTGAATCGAATAATTTGTATTTGAATAAAATAAATTGTATTTGAATCAAATATTTCAGTATTTGAAGCAAATACTATTTAATTGATTTAAATAAAAATTATTTGATTCAAGTGAATATTTATTTGATAATAGTCAAATAATCGGTTATTTGAATTAAATTTTTTTTTACTGCAAATAATTTTAAATTACTTTCGATTTGTAAATATAAAAAAAATGTCCTGTCTTGAAAAAAAGGAAAGTTTTCAGAAAACAGGCGCTAGTTAATTTTAAATTACACTCAGAAAACATTATTCTTAAATCGAATAGAAAAATAATTTTAAGTGATTTTGTTTAACTGAAACTACACCCAGAGAAATTGTATATTTGCCTCAGAACCAACTAGACTTTTATTTGTTTCAAATAAATTTTATTTATTTCAAATAAATTTTATTTGGTTTAAATAAAATTTTATTTGACTCAAATATATGTTTTATTTTTATCGAATAAAAATTTTATTTAAATCAAATAAAAAGTCTAGTTGGTTCTGAGCCAAATATACGTTTATTTAAGTCAAATAAAATATATTTGGTTTAAATAATATTTTTTTCTGGGTGTAGTTTGTAAGCTTAATCCCAATATATAGAAAATATCTACTGCTTTGATTCAAAAATATTTTTTGTTTAAATAATTATTATGTTTAATTAAAACATATTTTCTGTTTTAACTTAAACTAAAAATATGTCTAAAAATTTTATGTTTGATTCAAACTTAAAAGTCGATTATAAATAATTTAAAACCAACCACAAGTTATGTTTGAATTAAATATAATATTTTTTTAAATGAATCAAAAACTATGTTAGAATTACACCCAGAGAAAAATATTATTTAAACCAAATATATTTTATTTGAGTTAAATAAACGTATATTTGTCTCAGAACCAACTAGACTTTTTATTTGTTTTCAATAAAAATTTTATTCGGCATAAATAAAACATATATTTGAGCCAAATAAAGTTTTATTTAGACAAAATAAAATTTATTTAAAACAAATAAAATTTATTTAAAACAAATAAAATTTATTTGAAACAAATAAAAAGTCTAGTTGGTTCTGAGACAAATATACAATTTCTCTGGGTGATAAACTTAAATATGTTTGACCGTATAGCAAAGATATTTTAAGTTTGATTTAAACAAAATATGTTTGAATCAAATAAATTGTTTTCTCAGTGTACGTTTTAATTTGCAAATATAAAAAAAAAATTCTCCTGTCTTGGATAAAAAAAAGAAAATTCCCAGAAAATAGGCGCCAGATAATTTTTAATTACGTTTTAATTAGTAAACATCAAAAGAAAGAATTTTTTACTTTCTGGAATTTATTGGGAATAATTATTGGAAATAATTTAATAATATATTTTTGTCAGGAAACGAAAAAATGCCAAATTCTAGCCAAATATGGTCAATGTCTTTTGGAAACGTAATCAAACTTTGGGCCACATTTTGATACCGTTGCCAACAACAAATACATTATTCCTTTCAGTCAAAAATGTAGAAATTTTTTTATTTTTAATAGATTTGATTTTTGTTAGATTCGGAACTTAGCTAAAATTTTTTTAAAAATTTGTTTTTAATAACCTAATTATACTAAAACTTTCGTCAAGTATTTGTTAAATTTTGACATTTTTCCATGTCCCCAAAGAAATCACCGGAATAATTCCCCCAGAAAATTTTTCCTAATCCTAAATCTGGAAAATGGGCGCCAGATACTTTTAAATTTCTTTTTTTGATAAACAAGAAAGCATTTGAAAAAAAACTAAGCTTAAAATTAGGCAGAAAAATGACTCATTATGAGCTGCAACAAAAATGAGTCAAATTTTATTTTGTGGTTCTAGAAAAGAAGAACCTGAAAGTAAAAATATGAAAGATTTTAATGAATTTCTCTTCTACGAGAAGTTTATATAGTAAAAACGTAAATAGGTGAACTCTGCATGAGTGCAATTTTTTTTTCTTGTATCCCTTAACTATGGATTATCTCGACTGAAGTGTTTCATCACACTAATAGGTTCTTTTGTTCCCGCTTATCGTAATCGTGCTCATTTCCACATTTTCCTCACCTTCGCCGTTATCGAGTCTGATAACATTTCACCTGACGTAAAATTTTCTCGTTTCGAAGAAGACGGAAGTGTGGCAAGGTTCTTTTTTTTATCCAGGATTATGAATCACCTTTTACCATAATTGATCCTCGCCCCAACACGATCTTTAATCAAAACAAAGTACGTGTTACTATAAACTATATATATATTCTGGTCTCACCTACTTTAGTTATGTATATTGTGGACCGTAATTTAAGAAGCGGTATCAGATTATTGTTTATTGCCATTGAATACTGTTACAGTCGATCATTTGGTGCCCTACTGACAACTTTTTTTACCTCCTCGTCAATTGAGATGAAGTATTATTTTTCATTAAAATTGTAATTTTCTTTCGTTATATCGGTAAATTGTTGGAAAATTTTAATTATTTATTTAATCTCAGAATTTAGAAGATTTAGTTTTTGTTTTATACAGAAAAATTTTTTTTTTATTAAACAAGGATTGTTTATTTTTGTTGCACCCAGAGAAGTGGTATATTTGTTTCAGAACCAACTAGACTTTTTATTTGATTCAAATAAATTTTATTTGGTTTAAATAAATTTTATTTAGTTTAAATAAATTTTATTTGGTTTAAATAAATTTTATTTAGTTTAAATAAATTTTATTTGGTTTAAATAAATTTTATTTGGTTTAAATAAATTTTATTTGGCTTAAATAAAATTTTGTTTGACTCAAATATATGTTTTATTTAAATCGAATAAAAATTTTATTTAATACAAATAAAAAGTCTAGTTTGTTCTGTGACAAATACACGTTTATTTAAATCAAATAAAATATATTGTGTTTAAATAATATTTTTCTCTAAGTGTAAAGAAAGAAATCGTTAAATAAAAATACTTGTCTGAGAACCTACTAAATTACTTATTTCAAGCAAATAAAAAATTTAGTAGGTACGTTTCGACTTTTTTCAAATTATTTAAAAAAATTACAACTTCTTGGAATTTTTTTTTAAGTATTGGAACAAAATACATTTTTGATTTATCGTGTTTTAACATGCGTACACTGAAAATACAATATATTTGAATTAAATATAATTATCTTTGTTATACAGTCAACGAAAAATTATCTTGGAATTAAACATAATAATTATGATTCAAAACATAATAAATTCGATTCAATAAAAATTATGTTTAATTCAATTATAAAATATATTTAATTCAAACATATTTTTTTGGTTGACTACACCCAGAGAAATGGTATGTTTGTCTCAGAACCAAATAGACTTTTTATTTGTTTCAAATAAATTTTATTTAGTTTAAATAAAATTTTATTTAACTCAAATATATGTTTTATTTATGTCAAATATAAATTTTATTTAAAACAAATAAAAAGTCTAGTTGGTTCTGAGACAAATATACGTTTATTTAAGGGCATTTGAAACATTATGACGTCACAATTTTTGTAAAGCATGTGTTTTAAATGTATGACGTCATAATGGTTCAAATTCCCTTAAGTCAAATAAAATATATTTGGTTTAAATAATAATTTTCTCTGAGTGTACGCTTTGTAATTAAAAAAAATTTTTTCTCATTGTAGTTACAATTTTATAACTGAGAAAATTTTACAAGGTTTTTAAACAAACATTTTTAAAATAAATTGCAATTTACTTCGATTTTTACAACGTGGGAAATAAATGTAAATAAATATTTCAAAAATTATTTTTTAATCCATTTTCTATAATTAATGTTTTGAACTGTACAATTTAAAAAAATTTGTTATAATTTAATTTTTGTAAAATTTATTTGAAAATAATTTTTTTTTCTGAATTTAATCACAAGTAATTTTTTTTTCAATTATAGGAACAAAAATTCTTTCAAGAAATTTAATTGATTTCCATAAATTACATAACAATATTTTTCAAAAACTTAATCTTACAATTGTTTCAACATCATTTTTAAAGGTTCAATTATCTTCGATGAAAATAAATCAAAATTTATTCAAAAATTTAGTTTTCTATTCAGTTATTAAAATTTCGAAGTAATCATTTTCATATTTATAATTAAATTTTTTTTTAAATTTGAATATTTTTTTCATGTTTGCAATAAATGAATCATTTTTAAAGAAATTTACAGAATTGTATTTGTTTTGAAAATTTTCAATTTTATAGAATTGCAAAACTACAGTGGAAAAAAATTTTTGATAATAAACAACCGATTACTTGTCTGTTATCAAAAATAATATTTACTTGAATCAAATAAATTTTTTTCCAATGTATTATATCTTTAAAATATTATTTTTAAAAATGTTTAAAAATGAATTTTTCAAAAATCTTTTAAAAATGAATTTTTTAAAATTCTTTTAAGAATTAGGTAATTGAAAATATTTATAAAAATGAATTTTAAAAATTTAAATTTTTTCCAAATTTTATATATCTCAAAAACTTTTTATAGTTACAGCTATAAATAATTTTAAAAACTTTAATTTTTGTGTTTAAATAATTGAATTCTTCGAACAAATTTGCAAAAATTATTCGAAATAAATAAATAATTAATTTAGAGATGAAGTTGAGATAAAATTTGTTAAAAATAATCGAAATTTAAAATGTTTGTGTTTGTGAATTTTAGAAATTATTAATTTTCAAAAGGTTTTAAATTGAAACATTTTTAATTTTATCGTCTGTGGATAAACTAACTAGAAATATTTAAATATTTATATAAGAAAATTATTTAAGTCGTGAATAATTGAATTTAGAAATTAGTGAAAAGTTGAGGATATGCAAAAAAATTTTTGTACCAATATTGAATTAAATAGCCAACTATTTTTTTTTTTTTGTATTTTTAAACTTTTATTCGTTTCAAGTCTTTTCGAGGCCTAAAAACATTTTCATCTCTATGTGTGATGAAGTGTTGGATCTCTAATTTGCTTAACGAAGAGAAAATTTTGTATAAGTATTTCACAATTTAAAGAAAAATACAACAAAGGGAAATTTGGATACGAACAATACTAAATTAAAAAAAAACTTATGTAAAATTTAGTATAATTATATTAAATATAAGAATTTTAGTTAATTTTTTATATAACTACTGAATTTTATTTCATTCCCTTTTTAGTATTTAAATTAATTAAATTAAATTAAATTAAATTAAATTTTTTTTAAATTAAATTAAATTTTTTTTATAAATTAAATTTAATTTTTTTAATTCGGTTTTGTTGCGCTTTTTCCCTGAATTTTAAAATACTTTTACAAAATTTAATATATATTTTCTTGCCTAGTTGTTTTTAGAAAATTTTGGACAGATTGTGTATTAAATTTTTTGTGCTATTCTTATTGTATGTTTTGGTTACAATTCGGTTACAATTTCTAAGACAAATTTTCAATTTTTATTGTCTAATCAACTGGTTCTGGTCGATTGTAATATTTTTGTCTCAAATAAATTCTGTAGATAAAATAAAATACTTCTATAATGATAATAATTTTAATCTATTAAAAATGTAAATGTAAAAGAAGTAAACTATTAAAATTGACCAGCAACTAAAGATTAGGGACGCCATTACGTATCTATCGTTCAGTGCGCCTGCGCGCTCTGATGGTCCTGCGCACTTGTGAGCAACATTCAACCAACTACCAGACGACGAATTATATTTTTCACGGATTCTAATTTTCAGGAAAGAGCATTGCTAATTAACAAGAAGAGTTAGGAAAATAAAAGTATGACAACTGAAAATAAGTTTTGATTGGTTTGAATTGCTTTCATTAATTTTCTTTATCGCCGAAGAGGGAATAAAGGAAACGAGTCACTAGGAGGAAAGTGACTAGGACGGCCATTACGTGTTTATCGCTCAGTGCGCCTGCGCTTTTCGACAAACTACGCAACTCTGGTATGGGCCAACAATTACTACTGAGGACCAAATTACAGATGACGAATTTTTTTAGTGATCGTAATTAATTACGATCACTAAAAAACTCTTTTGTAGAAAGAATTCTTTCTACAAAAGACTGTTGACTAAAGAAGGAAGCATTTTTTTAGTTAGTCTATTATTATAATTTTCTTCAAAGTACCTTATGGGACGGAATAATAAATACGTAATACAATTTGATTTTCGAAAATATTTTCCTCAAACCGTTTTTGGGTTAATCCGTGAGACAATATTTCCTCCATATGCGCAATTGTCATGGGAATGAGCTAAACATCTTTTCGAAGTATGTGCAGTTGACTAAGAAGGCGAAGGGTAGAAAAAAAGAGGAGAGCAAAAAAAAGGGAATCTTTCCTGCCAAGGTATATAACCCACAAGGATATTATATATGGGTAGGTGGATACCTGACCAACGTAGGCAGGTACGATCTCGAGATCGCGCAGGCGCGAGATATCGTCAGAAAAACCGGCTGGAATTGCTTCATCCAAACAAGAAACTATCTGCCGTTGTGGATCTGGATATTAATCAGCGCGTTGCGGGGTTGCTCGCTGGGAAGGAACATACATATAAACGGATGCCTCACGGCCATGATGTGGTGTCGAGGCCATAAGAGAGGAGAAGAAATACGTGGCCAAAGAAAAAGGAAGCTGGAACTGAAAATCTCTTCCAAAGCCTTGTGTGAGGGTCTTTTGAGAGACGCGTGTTGCAGGGAGAGGAGGCAAAATACTTTTTTTTTTTTTTTTTTTTTATAAAGGAGACAAAAAAGAGAGCGAGGAGTCTAAAGAATCAAAGTCAACAGGAAACAAAGAGGAACAAGCCATAGAATCTCAAAACCAAAAGGGGAGCCGAAAGAGGGTGGAAAGACTCCGAACGTGTTTTTACCGTATCTTTAGAAGACGAACTTAAAGAAGAAGAAGTTTCTTCTTCAAGTCCGTCGCATTCCCTTAAATGAATTTCCATTTCTTTTTCTATGCGCGCCTTGAATTAATTTTTTAATTTTTTTCCCTTTTTCTGAGTTGACAATTTTTACATACTCAAAATAAAAATATTTCCTTTTTTCGATTTTACCATCATCTTAATTTTTCCTTTTTTTCGATTTTACCATCATCTTAATATTTCCTTTTTTTAATTTATTCTTTTTCTAAACAAAAATACAACTTTTCTAATGATATCAAATTGAGACAAAAATCGAATCAAAAGAGTTACTTTTCAACACTTTTACTTATCTTTTTTTTTATTTGACAACTCAGCGTCCATGACAAAATTCATTTTACAGGAAAATATATAAATGTTTACGGAAAATACCCTTCATGAATTCAATTACTTTCAACAAATTTCGAATAAACTTCATCTCTGAATCAATTAATTTATATAATTTTCTAAAAGTTCTTTTAGAATTAAATTACATTAAAAATTAAAATTTAAAATTAATTACATTAATTAATTACATTAATTATGAAAAATTTACAAACAAAATTAACAAAATAATTTGGTAAAATTATGAAAAAATAATTGAACTTTTGAAAAATAAAAATTGGCAAATTTTTGAAGAACTTTAAGTATATAAGCAGAACAAAGATTTGTCGAAAATTGTAACAAGTCCAAATAGTAAATTTTCATAAAATTTTATTTACATTGTTTGAACATAATTGAATTTGGAAAAACTTATTAAAAGACAATTTTAATAATTAGTTTTTAAAACTATTTAAATGTAATTTTCCGAAAAACAATTGATTTTCTTGAAAGAATTTTAAGAATTCACTTCTTTTTATCAAATTTCAAATAAACTTCATCACTAAATCAATTAATTTAAATCATTTTATAACAATTGTTTTAGAATTAAATTAGGTATATTTAAAAAAATGTTTGAAAGAGTTTTTCAATTTTGAAAAATTTTAAATTTTGATAAAGTCATTTAAAATTAATTGAACTTTTGAAAAATAGAAATAAAAATTGATACTATTTTTAAAGAACTTTCGGTATATATAAGCAAAACAATGATTTTTCAAAAATTTTAATAAGTCCAAAAAGTAAATTTCCATAAAATTTTATTTACATTGTTCGAACATAATTGAATTTTAAAAAATTATTGAAAATCTATTCTAATGATTAGTTTTTAAAAATATTTTAAATGTGATTTTTCGTAAATAATTGATTTGCCTAAAAGAATCGTTGTATAATTTAAAAAAACTACTATATTTTTAGACGAATTTTAATTTAAAAATTTTAATTTTAATTTAAAAATTTTAATTTTAATTTAAAATTTTTAATTTTAATTTAAAAATTTAAAAATTTAAAAATTTTAATTTTAATTTAAAAATTTTGAAATTTTAATTTTAATTTAAAAATTTTGAAATTTTAATTTTAATTTAAAATTTTTGAAATTTTGATTTTAATTTAAAAATTTTGAAATTTTAATTCTAATTTAAAAATTTAAATTAAAAATTTTTCTCCTAAATTAATTTTGAAATGTTAATATTTTTGTATATAGTTCAATTTTTGGAAATATTTAATTGTGAATTTAATATTTCATTATCATTTTATAATTTACAATTTATAATATTTAATAATAATATTTAAAATAATTTTTAATATTTCAAAAGTTGATTTTCAAAAATTGATATAAAATGCTGATAATAAATTTATTTATTCGATTAAATTGCACAAAGTTTTAACAATTAAAAAAGTTTTTTTTATTATAGATTGAAAAATATAGTTGAAAAATTTAATTATGCTAAAAAATGATTCAAACAAAATTTTTTGAAAGATTTGTTTATAGTTATTTTTCGCATTATAAAAATAAAAAAAGTTACACTGCTTTTCACTAAAAATTGTAATATTTCGTTGCAATGTTTGTAAAAAAAAACTTCGAAATTTTTAAAAATAATTTCAAAAAAATTCTAATTTCCGTGATAAAAAATTTGTTTCTAACATTTCCTTGACTTTACTGAAATGTGTCTACCCTGAAAACTTGAAATTAGAAAATAAAGACGAAAAAATTAAGAATTGAGTTTATTCTTTTTTTTGTTAAATCGAAAATAAACAAAAATACTGATTTTAAGGGCGATTTTGTGAAATACAGTATCGATGAAATCTGAACTGTCGAGGTGTTTGCACCGCTGGGAATCGTTATTCTCTGATTACATCTCAGATTTACGTTTGTGAGTGCACATAAGCAATGTTATTTACCTTTACCATTTCATCTTGCGTGCATCACTCGACAAAACATCAGAGAGGGAAATAGATTTTCAAGTTCTTTGAGAGAACACGACAGGATAACTATATTTATCACCATTACAGAAGCTAAATGCATCATTTAAACAAGCAAATGATCTTTTTATAAATTCCATTTCTTTGATGCTATTCTTTATTTTTTTTATGTAGCAGAAGAAAAATTTTTTCCGTTTATCCCTGTATTCTTGAAATTTAGTTTAAATTTCTAAATGAAAAAAAATTCAATTTTTATACATAAAATATTAATAATAATAATAATAATAATAATAATAATAATAATAATAATAATAATAATAGTAATAATAATAATACACGGTGAAAAAAGTAGAGTCAGAAATTAAAAATCCAAAATGGCGGAACAATATGGCTGCTGTATTTTGGTTTTTCCAAATCTAGCTTCAAACAGGGATGCCACGCAATCTGAAAACCTGAAAAATCTGGAAATTTTAGGGAATTTTATAAAAATTGAAAAAACCTGGAAAAGGGTTTTTTGATTGAAATTCTTGAAAATTGTTGTTTTTGAATTGTATTTATTCTTAAAATTTAGTTTTACTCAAATATTTCAAAATTAATTTAATTCTAAAAGACTTGCATTTACAATTTTCATAAGTAAATGAGCTTGTAAAGATTTTCATTAAAAATTTTGTAAAATTTCAATTTTAAATGAATTTTATTGAAAAATTAAAAACTGTAGATTTTTGAAAAAATCTTAATAACTAAAATTCTTCTAAAACAATAAAAAAATTTTAAATATATTTAATTGATTATTAAAAATAACGGATTTATAGAATTATTATTATTTCTTTTTTCGAGAAATTTGATGACAATTTTGTATATTAAAAATAACTGAAATTCTGACAAAAATTTTATTACAATTTTATAGAATAAAAAAAAAATTTTTTTATAGAATAAAAATTTTATTATTATTATTATAATTGTTAGAATTATTTCAATAAAAAAACTAAAACAAATTGAATTTTGAAGCAAACGCATATTATTGGAGGAATTCAATTATTATTTTTTCATCTTTTATTATTTATTATCGAAAGATTTAAATTATTTTCGAAAATTTCATTGAAATTCTTTTGTAACAAATCAATTTTTTTCAAAATAATTTTAATAAAATTCTGTGTAAAAATTTAATTAATTTTAGAAATTGTTCAAAATTAAATTATTTTCAATGTTTGATACTTTAATAAAATTTCAAAAAAGAATTCAATTATTTAAACCGAAATTTTACAATTATTCTCAAAAATCCAATTATTTTTGGAAGTTTAAAAAAATTCTTGTCAAAATTTAAATTTTCTTTATAAAAAATAAAATTTTTCTCCGAAATGCAATTATTTTCAAAAATTGCAATAAAATTTTTGTCAGAATTTCAGTTATTTTTAATATACAAAATTGTCATCAAATTTCATGAAAATAGAAATTATTGTTCAATTTTTTTTTTAAATTTGTCTTTAGACGATAAATAAATACTAATATTATATATTATTATTTTGATAAAAATCAATAAAATATTAATAATCAATAAAATCATAAATATTTTGAAAACAAATTCTTTATAAAAAAATTCAATTTTAAGGAACACTTAATTATTTTGTAAATTGGTTATTTTTATAGTTAAGTAATTGATTTCTTGTAGAATTTTCAGATAAACATTAATTATGAAATAAATTTCAGTTAAAATTTTGGATTATAATTGAATATCATATTCAAAAATATTTATTTATTAAAAATTCTACGACAATTCAAACTCAAACTCTAAAAATAAACATTTTGTTTAAATAATTGAACTTTTTTTCAAATTGAATATCCAACAAGAACTTTATCAAACAAATTTTGAATAATAATTTCATTTTTCGAGAATTTTACTGAAAATTTTGTATACTAAAAATAATTGAAATTCTGCCCAAAAATTTTAATAAAGTTTTTGAAAATAATTGAATTTCGGAAGAAAATTTTATTATTTATAAACATAATTTAAATTTTTACATGAATTTTTGGCATAAATTTTGATTAATTGAAACAATTGAATTTTTGTTAAAAATTGTTGCTTTTGAAATTCATTGAATTTTTTTGTCAAATTTTATTGAAATAGTAAACATGGAAAATAATTGATGTTTGAGAAATTATTGAAATTAACTAAATTTCTACGAAGAATTTATTTAAATTATTTTTTAAAAAAATTTAATTGTCACATTAGAAGTTCATTGAATTTTTTGAAAGTAGTTTAATTCCTTGAAGAATAAATAAAAAAAAATAATTAAACTTTTGAATATCTTAATTTCTACATGATAAAATAATAATTAAATATTTATTAAAAATCGAAGTTATTGCTGTTTTCCAATCAATTTCTAATTAATAATAATTGTTGTTTTAAAACCCTGAAAAATTCCGTTTTTTAACCTGGAAAACTTGAAAAAGTCAGGAAATTTAAAAAGGGTAAAAGCGTGGCAACTCTGTTCAAATCTGCATTGAAAAAAATTTATGTACCTTCTACTAAAAGCAAGGATTCGTTATAGAACGTCTAAAAACCCACATTGAACATTATTTGGAAAATACAAAAAATTTCAAACATTTAAAAATCGTAATTCAGTTACAATTGTAGTTACAATTTTCTTAGTGTTACACTAACGCGAAAGTTTACAACTTATCAATAACTTGTAAAACTCCTTATCTCCATTAAAATCCTATTTAACTTGTTTTAAAATCATTGAACATGGAAAACATTCGTATATATTTATTTCTCAGGTAAATAAAACAGAAAACGTTCGTTTTTCTCTCTAGAGATAAGAAAGTGATATGTAGAAGTATTTGAACGTTTACAATTTTGTTGGATAATAATAGAAAAAAAAAATTCCGAACCACATTTGTATAGACACGTGAACCAGCTTGTATGGATATCTGTCTCTCTAATCTAAAACGCCTAGCATTGGGTTTGCAGTGTTGAAAGAACAGGGTTTGGTGTTGGTATAGTGTCATTAATGCGCACACCACGTACTGCATTAAGTAGGTACACTATTAACGCGCGTGAAAATAATTGCAACGATGATCGAGTTAACCCCCCCTTCAATTTTTTTTCGTTTTCATTTTCTTCATGAGCGCGCTCACAATCGATAACCGCACAATTTTATATACTCACGCCGGTAAAATATATTTATATCTCACCGTCAACTTGAGTACACTAACGATAAGATCGTTTCAAGAGGTGGACAAAAAAAATTACTCCTCGAGATTAATAAACATTTGAGAAACTAAATTTTTATATTTTTAATTTTTTTGCAATTCATTTTCGATTTATTTTCAATTCATTTTTTCAATTCATTTTTTCGATTTATTTTCAATTCATTTTCGATTTATTTTCAAATTATAATCAATTTAATTTGAATTTTATTTCAATTTAATTTCACTTCAATTTCAATTTAATTTCAATTTAATTTTAATTTAATTCCAATTTCAATTCAATTAAATTTTAATTTAAATTTAATTTCAATTTAATTTCAATTTAATTTCAATTTTATTTTCATTTCAATTTCAATTTCAATTTTATTTTAATTTAATTTTAATTTCAATTTAATTTCAATTTAATTTAAATTTTATTTTCATTTCAATTTCAATTTTATTTTAATTTAATTTTAATTTCAATTTAATTTCAATTTAATTTCAATTTAATTTCAATTTAATTTCAATTTTATTTCAATTTTATTTTCATTTCAATTTCAATTTTATTTTCATTTCAATTTCAATTTCAATTTTATTTTAATTAAATTTAATTTTAATTTCAATTTAATTTTAATTTAATTTCAATTTTATTTTCATTTCAATTTCAATTTCAATTTTATTTTAATTTAATTTAATTTTAATTTCAATTTAATTTCAATTTAATTTCAATTTTATTTTCATTTCAATTTCAATTTCAATTTCAATTTCAATTTCAATTTTATTTTAATTTAATTAAATTTTCATTTCAATTTTAATTTCAATTTTATTTTAATTTAATTTTAATTTCACTTTATTTAGTTTTTTATTTGGAAAATTTTGACATGGAATTTATTTACTGTCTACCAAAAGAAGAAACAATTTCTACGATTAGAATCGGTAATTTCAATTCAAAACTATTGTTTGTTTTCGAATAGGTTTTCGCTTTTGAAATTGTAGAAATTATATTTAGATTTGTTTGGAAATTAAAATTACCAGAAATGCGGTGATTGTGGATTTTTTTCCCCCTCAAATGACAATATAAATGTTAGAAAAATAAGTGTCAGTGATATTTGTTTTTATCATTTCATGACCCGAGGAATATAAAATTCATCTATCTCTCCCTTTTTTCAGCGGCGAGAATAAGTTAATGATAATAATAGCGCCATTATGTTTCTCAGTTTCAAAGCTCGTTTATTAAACTTTTGTGGAAAAAAAATGATAACAGCAATTCTTAAAAATTAGGAACATGAATTTTATAACACAGATAAAGTATTTCTAGACAGATTTTTATTTCGTTTAGTCCGAATATTAATTTTTACAAATTATTTTTTTATTTGTCGGTCATATTAATAAAATTCTAGTTGTAAATTCTAATTGTAAATTTTAATCTCGATTTTAATTGTAAATTTGAATTTTGAATTCTAATTGTAAATTCTAATTTAGTAAAGTTTAATAATAATGTAAGTAAGTAAAGTTTAGTAATGTATAGTAATAAAGTAAGTAAGTAAAATTTAGTAAAGTATAGTAAAAAAGTAAGTAAGTAAAGTTTAGTAAAGTTTAATAATAATAATAATAATAATAATAATAATAATAATAATAATAATAATAATAATAATAATAATAATAATAATAATAATAATAATAATAATGTAAAATTGATTAAAAAAAATATTTTAAAAAGTGGGGACTGTTTAGAAATGTATAATTCGTCTGTAGTGTGATTTTTCGAATAACAGCTCCTTTCTTCACTGTTGTTGTTGTTATGACCATTTTTAAGTGTGAAGCGCCATAAAAGAGAACTACTAACGACACCAATTCGCATAGTGAATTAGGGAAATTAGGATAATTGTCAGCCTATAGAAATTTTAGGCTAAATATTTGCCCCACGCCTACCACGTTTAGCATATACCTGCGCGTATTTGAAAAAAAAATCACTTTTGAACAGTGTAATTTGCCCTGCAGGTTGTAATCGCCTTTTCAAAAAACTTTACCTGAAGACCATTTCAAAAGTGAAACATCAAATACGAAAAGTGACTTTTACTGCCAATAATATTCGAGAAATGGAAATATCGTAAAATAAATTTCAATTTAATGGTTATTTCTTCATTATATGGGACTGAAGAAAGAATCTCCCTCTCACTCGCGACTGTTAAATATACGTACACAACTACTAGATTTGATTACATTAAGTACTTTATATTGATAAAAAAGAAGAGAAAAATAATAAAATATGCTAAACGACACTTATATACCTTTATATAAATCAAGCGAACAAATTGGTCATTTTAGAATTTTAATTTCTAATTCTTTCTTTTTTTGCGGTGAAACGTATAAAAGAAAGTATAATAAAATATAGAAAAGTGTTAAAATTTGTATAAAACCAAAAGAAAGGTACTTAGAAAGAATTAATAAATAATAAAATATAGAAAATAATATAATATAGAAAATAATATAATATAGAAAATAATATAATATAGAAAATAATATAATATAGAAAATAATAAATTATAGAAAATATTAAATTATAGAAAATAATAAAGTATAGAAAATAATAAATTACCAAAAAATATAATTTAAAAATTTTCCCCAAGCGTAAAATATTTTCCTCAATATTCACCAAGTAAGAGATAAAAATTACTCCCTATTTTTCTTGCATTTAGGAAAAAGTATTTGAAAAATGTTGATTACTAATTCGTTCATTCCTTTTCTTTTTGCGTCTGTGAGGGGGGAGAAAAATAATTATCAATTTGGACCGCGCGTTCGTGACATTCTCGCGCGAATCTTTTTTCCGCGATTAATTAAAATACTTTTTGTTTTTTTTTGCATTAACATGCGAAATTGCTCAACAGTGGAATTTAACATAGCAAAATGAATATAAGAAAACGAAAAAAGAAGAAAACGAAAAAAGAAAAAGAAGAAGAAGAAGAAGCGGAGACATAAATCTTGTCAGCGGTCGGTGAACCGCGACAAGGGACACCGAAATGTTTCATGGTCACCCACATAAATATACGCGCACAACTTATATATACTATATATATAAATAAGTAACTGAAGATAAGATAGTCATAATTTAAGGAGATGTTACTTATTACTTCAAGGCAAGGGTGAGGCGGTTCGCCACGAGGCAAGGCAGTACAAAATATATATATGTACGATCAAAAATGCCTTCTATATAGTGTCGTTAAAAGCATTTCAAATCATGTCCGTAATTGATTTTTTTTTGAACCCCGGACAAAAAGGTATAAATAATTGCCAACTTTTTTAATTACATTTATTCTTTATTACTATTGAATACATGATTTCCTCTCGTTTCTTATTATTATTATTTTTTTTATATACATTTTTTGGTCAATTTTCTTTTAAATTAGTCTTAAATAACTTTTTTCTTGCGTTTGTATAAAATATAAATGATTTGAAAATGGTTTCAGTCTGTTCATAAACATTAAGTTTCAAAAAATTTTAAAATCATCTCTTCTTACTTTTAAACCTTACAGATGACGATTTGGAAACTAATTCTTTGTTCAGAATGGTTACAAACGAGTTCATAATTATTCATAACAGTTAAAAACTTGTTTGTACTTATTTACAATAGTTAAAAACTTGTTTGTACTTATTCATAACAGTTAAAAACTTCAAGACTTGTTTGAACGCGTATATTCATAACGGTTTGAATGTGGACTTTATTTCTTTGTAACAATTTGAAACTGTTTTTTATTTCTTCGTAACAGGTTAGAAACTAATTTTTATTTCATTATAACAGTCTGAAACTAGTTTTTTTTCTTTACAGTTGAAAACTACTTTGTATTTCTTCCTAACAAGTTGTAACTAGTTTATTATCCCACCTAACAATTTACAACTAGTTTATACTTGTTCCAAAAGGTTTAAAACTAGTTTTTACTCTATTCTGACAGTTTGTATTTTTTTCTAACCGCTTTAAACCAGTTTAAACTTTTAACCAGTTTGTATCAATTTCTAACAGTTTGAAACTGGTTTCCATTTATTCAAAATGGTTTACTAACAGTTTGAAACTGGTTTCCATTTATTCAAAATGGTTTACTAACAGTTTGAAACTGGTTTCCATTTATTCAAAATAGTTTGAAACGCGTTTCAGTTATTATCAATGATTGTAGATAATTTTCTAGTTGTTTGTGAATAATTTCAAACCAGTTTCTACATGTTCATAACCTTTCAAAATAATCTTATACTTATTTACAACCATTTTGAAACGTTTTAATTGGTAACTATTTCAAAAAAATTTTTAGTGCCTTGTAACCACTCTCAAGAAGTTTATTCTTCTTTCTAACCATTTAAAACCAATGTTTAGTGCTTTGTAACCACTCTCAACAAGTTTATTCTTGTTTCTCACCATTTCAAACAGATTTAAGTCGGTTCTACACAGTTCTAAATAAGTTTCTATTTGTTTACAACTATTTAAAAACAAATTTTAGTAGTTTACCTTCCTAAGAAACTTTATTCTTCTTTATAACCGTTTCAAACAACTTTAAATCAGTTTTAAATGATTTTAAATTAGTTTGCACTGGTTCATAATTATTTAAAATAAGTTTTGATTGCTTACAACCTTCTTAAAGTATTTTATTTTAATTTCCAACCAGATTCAACAAGTTTGAAAAAGTTTTAAATGGTTTTGAATATTTTTTTAATAGTTTCAAACAAGTATCGATGGTTTATAGCCTATTTAAAAAAGTTTACTTTTATTTACAATTGTTTCAAACATGTTAAAATCAGTTTTAAATGGTTTTGAAATAGTTTGTATTGCTTTATAAATATTTTAAAGAAATTTTAATGGTTTATAACCTTTGTAAAAAAATTTAATTTATTTATAACCATTACAAACAAGTTTTCATCTATTCTACGTAGTTCTAAGTTTTACTTCTTCATAATTGTTTAAATTCAGCTTTAGTGGTTTATTGCCTTCGTAAACAAATTTATTTTTATTTATAGTAAACAAAAAAAACAAATCTAAATGATTTATAATTTTAAAAACGTTTATTTCTATTTACAACCAATCCAAACAAACAAGCTTAAATCGCCTTAAAATGGTTTACAAAATAATGTCTATTTGTTTATAATTATTTAGAAAAGTTTCAATGGTTTATAACAAGTTTATACATGTTTATTCTTGTTTGGAGCTATTTTAAACAAGTTCAACGCTGTTTTAAGTGGTTTTAAATAATTTCACATTTGTTTGTAATTATTTCAAATAAATATCAATGGTTTATAACTAGTTTTAACATATTTATTCTTTTTTTGGAGCTGTTTCAAACAAGTTTAAAGATGTTTTAAGTGATTTAAAATAAGTTCACATTTGTTTATAATTATTTTAAATAAATTTCACTGGTTTATAACAAGTTAAAACAAGTTTATTTTTTTTGGAGCTGTTTTAAACAAGTTTAAAGATGTTTTAAGTGATTTAAAATAAGTTCACATTTGTTTATAATTATTTTAAATAAATTTCACTGGTTTATAACAAGTTAAAACAAGTTTATTTTTTTTGGAGCTGTTTCAAACAAGTTTAAAGATGTTTTAAGTGATTTAAAATAAGTTCACATTTGTTTGTAATTATTTCAAATAAATTTCACTGGTTTATAACAAGTTAAAACAAGTCTATTCTTGTTTGAAGCCATTTTGAACAAGTGTAAAGCTGTTTTAAGTAGTTTCAAATAAGTTCACATTTGTTTATAATTATTTAAAATAATTTTCAAAGGTTTATAACAAGTTTAAACTAGTTTATTCTTATTCTAAACAAGTTTAAAGTTGTTTTAAATAATTTTACATTTGTCTATGATTATGTAAAATAAGTTTAGATGATTTATAACCTGAAAAATTTTTTTTTGTTTATAACCACCGCAAACAATTTTAAAACAGTTTTTTAATTATTTTTTATAAATTTCTATTTATTTAAAAAAATCTTCTGAAGAAGATTTAAACTTATTTATAACTGTTTTAAATAAGTTTAAACTAGTTTTAAATGATTTTCAAAATTAGTTTGTATTTGTTTATGAGTATTTAAAATACATTTTAATTGTTCATAATATACTTTAACAAGTTTATTCTTATTTGGAATCCTTTCTGACTGGTTTAAAGCGGTCTTAGGTGGTTTCAAACAGGTTTGAATTTGTTTATTATTATGTAAAATATGTTTTAATGATTTATGACCTTAAGGAAGTTTAATCTGATTTATAACCACTTTAAACAAGTTTAATATAGTTTTAAGAGGTTTTAATTTAGTTTGCATTTGTTTATAATGATTAAAAACAATTAAAAAATTTTTTTTTACTTTTTTAAGAAACTTCAAACTTATTTACAACCGTTTCGAACAAGTTTTTTCTTCAAAAACTATTAAAAATAAATAATTTTTTTAAATAATGTTAAATATGTCTCTACTTGTGTAAAATAGTTTTAAGTTTGTTTGTATTTTTTTTAAACTATTCTGAACAAGTTTCTAGTCCTTTATAATCATTTGAAATTGGTTCGTACTTGTCTATAACTATACAAAACAAGTTTTTTCTACGTTTCTAATTACTCTAAAAATACATTTTTTTTTATTTTTTTTTTTATTTAAATAATGTTAAGTCTACTTGTTTGTAATTATTTTGAACAAGTTTTACATAGTTTTAAAAAAATAGTTTAAAGTTTTAGTAATTTAAACGAATTCAAAACGAGTTTATTCCCTGAATATTTTTTTTAAACTAGTTTTTATAAATAATGAACCATTTTTTTAGCTGTTAGATAATGGACAAGCATAAAAGTATACAAATTAAATGCGATGGAATAATTTCTTTCGCGTTTAAATTATATACACGTAATAGAACAATTTAATCTCATGGTTCGATGCTCTAATTATTTTTGTAATTATATCAAAAATTAAAATTCGTTTCATGATTAAACATGATTTTTGCGCTGTGAAATTCTTTTGACTTGGGAACATCTCCACCTTGACATATTTATGATGATACGTGTCGATAATCAAATGAATTATTACATTTAACGTATTGGCCAAAGAGATTTATTAGCTCGTTAAGATTTACGTTTATTGAGTCGAAGATCGTGAGTTGCAAGTATAAATATACTTTCTCAATAACTATTATCACATACACACATATAACGGAGGTGCGAAATGTATATGACATTTTTTTTTCTTAAAAAATAACTGTTTTAATTTATTTATAGTCCGAAATTTTCAAAATTTCACTTGTTTAAAGAAAGTTTAAAGAAAATTTAAAGAAATTCACTTGTTTAAAGATTAAACAACTATTTTTTTGAAATGAAATATTTTTAGAACAACATTATTTTTGCCATTTGGAAAACTTTTTAGTTATATTAAAAAGTAGAGGCGTTTTTTAATTTTATTAAACAAGAGGAGATTGTAATATAGCTATTTGAACAAATATGCTAAATAGTGCAAAGGAAAAAGAATGACTTTATTAAATTCTCTTTGTATATTTAGTTAATCCTTTTAAATAGTTTATTAGTTAATAAAATGCATATAAAGGCAGATTTCATGCTCCATTATCATCATAAAAATTCTTTTCTATGATATTCAACACCTAGATTTTTAATTCTTTGCTCGTCAGTGCATAAAAAATAGAATTAGGCCATAACAGTGTAGGTGGTATTCATAAAGGATTATGAAACGAGGAAGAAAGCGGATGGAAGGAGGAGGGTTGCTGCTCATATAATGGAGCCCGAGTTCTTCTGGAAATAAAGTAGAATTTTTTTTTTTTTGGACTTTTTAAATATTACACTGAAACGAGTTTTTTATTTTAATTTTATACACTTTTAACTAAAATTTTTACCTTTTTTAATTTACTTTTCTAATTTATTAATTTAGATTATATAGGGAGTATATTATATTTTGTTTGGAAAAAGTGGAAAAACTTTTCTTAGATGATAATTTTCATCTTAAAAATTAAAATTTAATAATTATAAAATTTTAATTTTCAATTTATTTTAAATATTCAAATCTATTTATAAATTAGAGGTTAAATTGGTAATAATAATCAGGGTTAACACAAAAAGTTAGTTTTGATTTACCCCGAAGTAGTTAATTATTATAATTTTTTCGATAGCAATTAAGATTTTCAAAAATTTCTAAATCAAACCTTTTCGAAATTCAACAACTAATTAGAATTTTTAAATCCATTTGTCTACCATTCAATTTTACGAAATTTCGGTTATTCTGAAATTTTACAATTAAATATACATTAGAAAATAAAAATTACAAATAATTTCGAAAAAAGTTGGATAAAACTTTTTTAAAAAAATTAATTTTACATAATTAATAATTAAAAAAATTAAAATTCAATTTTTCAAAGATTTTCATTTGAATACTCTTTTAAAAATTGTATTATTTCTAAAAATTCATGTTATATACTTTTTAAATTTCAATTATTATCTCAAATTTTAAGTAAAATTGATTTTTAAATAATTTTTTATTGGGAAATTTTACAATAATTCAATTATTTAAATACCTACAAAAATAAATTATTTACTGAATAATTAAATGTTTCTTAAAATCAAATTCCTTTCGACGAATATGAATATAAATTTTTTAAATAATTACATTTTTCGAGGACTACGATTAAAATTATATTAAAAAGAATTGAAATTCGGCAATGAATTTTATTTTTTTATAAAAATAATTGAATTCTTAAAGACTATTTAATTATTTTTTGAAATTAATTAAAATCCTGAAGGGCATTTTGTTGTTTTTAAAAATAATTAAATTTCTGTAAATTTTTTATTATATTTATGAAAATAATTGAATTACTTCGAAAAAATTTATTCAAAAGATTGCAAATAATTAAATTCCTGTAAAACTTGTTTATTTATAAAAATAAATGAATAATAAAAATCTTTTCCATAGAATTTTATTAAAATTTTTTCTTAAAGAATTGAAATTTCTAATAAAATTCGTATTATATTTATGAAAATAATTGAATTACTGCGAAAAAATTTATTCAAAAAAATTTCAAATAATTGAATTCCTGTAAAATTTGCTTATTTATAAAAATAATTACATCTTTGCGTAGAATTTTATAAAAATTTTTTGTTAAAGAATTGAATTCTTAGAAAAGTTTTATTAAAATAGAAGACATAGATATTAAAAATCATTCAATTCATTTAATTTTATTTATTTCATTTTATTTTTTTTTATTTTTTTTTTTTTATTTATTTTTATTTTATTTTTTTCATTTTTTTTCATTTTATGAATTGTATTAAAATTTTTTGTTAAAGAATTGAATTCTTAGAAAAATTTTATTAAAATAGTAGATATAGATATTAAAAATCATTCAATTGAAGAAAAATTTTTAAAATAATTGAAATTTTGCAAAAAAGTTTTATTAAAACTTTTGCAAATCATTGAATTTTGGAGCAAAATTTTATTATTTATAAAAATTAATAGAATTCTAACGAGAATTTGTTAACACTTTTTCTACATAATTGCATTTCTATTAAAAATTTTATTTCTTTTTGAAAATAATTGAATTTCTGCAAAAATTTGTAACTTCTTCAACGTATTTTTAACTGCAAAATTCTTTATTATTTTTAATGTAATAAATTATATACTAATTTAAAATTTAGCAATTTTCTGAAGAATTTGAATTATATTTTTTTCTAAATACAAGTTCTTCAAAATTTTAAAATAAATTCATTCAAAATTAAAATTTTATCAAATATTAAATTCAAATTCTTTGAAGTTCATTTTTTTTCATAAAAATTGTCAACGCAACTCTTTAAAAATTCAATAAAGAATTTCATGAAAAATCATTTATTTAATAATTTAAATGTATGTGTTAATTTAATTCATTTATTAAATAAATGAACGTTTCCTAAAATTGAAATCTTATAATGAAATTTATCTACAAAATTTTAAATACTTGAATTCTTTGTCGTATTTTAATCAAATTTGAAAAAACTACATTTTTCGAGGATTTTGATTTAGATGGTATTAAAAATAATATTAAAATTCTTTGATGAATTTTATTATTTAACAGAAAATAATTGAATTATAGACAAAAAAATTTATAAATTAAGAAAAAGTAAAATTTATAATTTATTTTAATTTATTTCCTGTGAAATTTTTATTTTTTATGAAAATAATTAAATGTTCGTGTAGAAATTAAAAACAAATCTTTTAAATAATTTAATTATTATATTTTATTTGTATTTATTTCTTAAATACCTAATTACATATTTTTTTTATTATATTTTATTTGTATTTATTTTTTAAATACCTAATTACATATTTTTACATATTTTTCTTTGTCGTATTTTAATTAAATTTGAAGAAACTACATTTTTCGAGGATTTTGATTTAAATTGTATTAAAAATAATATTAAAATTCTTTGATGAATTTTATTAAAAAAATTTTAACAACCGAAATTTTTATTTGTTCACTTTTTGTTTTAAAAATATTTAAGTATTTAAAGTTAAGTAATTGTAATTTTTTTCTTTACAGAGAGAAAATTTCCCATGTTATTGAAAATATTTTTAAATATAATTTTTTTCAAACATTTCACTTTAATTTCTAGTTATTTGTTTTGAAATTCTCCTTATGCTTATTTCGATCGAGCGATCCGCCATTTCGTTCCGTCGGAAAGAATCGCCCCTCTTGAAACATGGTTGCCTTCTCTTCGATAAACACTCTAATGGAAAAATTCACAGACGCAGTGAAACAAAAATTTATTTTTAACTAAAAAACACTGGAAAAATTAATTTAAAATTTTTTTTTTGCTTAGAAAAAAAGGAACTGTAATTGTAAAATATTTATTAATTCTCAATTTTTTATTTTTAATATAATCCCCAAGTATTCAACGTTCAAATGAATGAAATATTTTTTACAGAAGAGATATTAAAAAATTACTGATTATAAAAAAATTTAAATACTGAAATTTTACGTTTACACCCAGAGAAAATTATTATTTAAACCAAACATATTTTATTTGACTTAAATAATCGTATATTTGTCTCAGAATCAACTAGACTTTTTATTTGTTTTAAATGAAATTTATATTTGACATAAATAAAACATATATTTGAGTTAAATAAAATTTTATTTTAACTAAATAAAATTTATTTGAAACAAATAAAAAGTCTAGTTGGTTCTGAGACAAATATACCATTTCTCTGGGTGTAGAACCTTAGTAATTAATTCTTTTGATAGTAAAGCAAAATAACTGCAAAAAAAATTTAATTTTTCGAAGAAATAAATAAATTTCGTTTATTTGAACGTTTAGAGCTTTAGGATTCTTATTTAATCATCAATTTATTGATTAAAAAAATTTGAAAACATTAAGAAAAATTTAATTTTGAAAAACTTTTTTATTAATTTTTCTTCTCTTGTAATTTGGTAAATTATATTTATTTATTATTGGAAAAAGGAATTTCGGAAAACTAGATGTATGGAAGTTTGTTTGGTTTACAAAACAAAAATGTTTTTAGTTAAATGTCCCTAGTGCATTTGGATTATTTTTATAACAAGACCTGAAAAGATGTTCTAAAATCTTTCTTCTCGACGATTTTATCAACTCGTAAAAATCAACTTTTAGGAGTGTATAAAGTGAAATGAAATTAGTTCATAAATTAGTAAAATCCACAGAGATTATATTCCTTTTTCTTCTTCGCCGAGACAATTATTATTATTTATAATTCTGAAAATGCAGCTGATTTCTGTGTGTTTTTTTTATTATTTTTTTTTCTTTTTGCAAAATACCCGAAATAATATGTAAATTTAGTAATTTACGAATCGTTATATGCGTGTGGTCTCTCCACCGAAAAAAGAAGTTGGGTGAAGACGTTGTTATTACGGTTATCGGGAGTCGTGTTCACTCACGAGTTTCATTTATTCTGCAAATGCGATGAGTGTATATCGGCACTTTTGATCGGTGTTGAATGTAATCGTCCAATGATGCAGAAACGAGTAATAATTGTCCGTTTACGCGAACGAGGTGGCAGTTTCATTGTCCCTGCAATTTAGTAGCCATTATAGGAAATCTTATAGGCAATATACAAGACAGGAGATGACCAGAACGTCCCATCCATTATTCATCGCACAACTTTTGCCGACGCCTCAACCAGAAAGAAAGAAAGAGCGAAAGCAAAAAAAAAAAAAATCTTCTCCTTCTTCTTCTTCTTGTTACTTATAAACTTCACAGTTTCATTTTGATGATCTTTAAAGCTGATGTTTACGCTCTGACGCCAACCGCAAGGCAATTTTTTAAATTGAATCAAATTACTTTTCATCGCTACTTTTAAAGATTATCCCATATAATGAAACTCCACCCCAATTAACAACAGTCGAAAATTAATAATACAAAAATATTCATAATTGAAAAGATAAACAATCGTGTTACATTTGAGTGTAATTAGTCTTGATTATAATTAGACTTAAAGTATATTATAAAAGTAAAATTGAACATTGAGCTAATATTCAGAAACACTTTTTTTTAAATTTATTATTAATTACTTCTTTTGCATATTTATGTATGTAAATTACAAGAAGAAAAATTTATTCCCATTTTATTTCAAGTGAAGAAAACGTAATAAATGTAATCTTTAAGGAGATAAGAAACTTTTAATTGCTACTGTACTTCGTAGTCTCGTCACAAAAAAAACATTACAAAAGAATTTTCTATTTGAGACTAATTAGAATATTTTCAGTTTTTGCGAATGGAATTTTCGTAATTATACTAAAAGTAAAAATATTCTTTTACTTTTTAGTATAATTATACTAAAAGTAAAAATATTCTTTTACTTCTTAGTATAATTATACTAAAAGTAAAAATATTCTTTTACTTCTTAGTATAATTATACTAAAAGTAAAAATATTCTTTTACTTTTTAGTATAATTATACTAAAAGTAAAAATATTCTTTTACTTCTTAGTATAATTATACTAAAAGTAAAAATATTCTTTTACTTCTTAGTATAATTATACTAAAAGTAAAAATATTCTTCTGCTTTTAGTATAATTACAAAAATTAGAATTAATATTTTCTGTTTTTTGAAATATTTTGCGACAATGACAAAGAATGGAATTTTTGTAACTATATATATATGGAAAATAAAAGAATAGTTTATGTGGAAAACAAGTTTGAGATACAGAGAAAAAAAGAAAGAAAAATGTCGCTAGGAAAAGTTTATAAAATCCATTTACAATCATTTGACATGACTCACAGGGAGCATGAATTATTGCTCTATTTTCGGTGGCAGACAAAATAAAATGTCGATTTCAATCTCTTCGGTCTTGCGAAGAAAGTTTATATACTATCTTCGGAAATTCTATTTTTTGAAGAGAAAAACTAAATTTAAAAGTTGTTTTTTTTATAAGCAATACGCGACGGGAATTCTCAATTCATACGCACAAAAAAAATTCTTCCACGAAAGGTCCGAGCGCTATTGAATTTTGTTTTGTTCCCCCCTTAAAAAAAAATCTATGAGACTATTCAATGAATTATTTACTTTTTTTCTAGGCTTAATGTTTGATAATAATTTTTACTTGACAAGGAAAAAAACACAAGTAAAAAGAACAATAAAAATTTAATTATTTGTTTTTCTTATATTTACTTATGTTTTATTCACATACTTGTATTTTATTTTCATTTACTTATTTAAATAATATTAATACAGTATGATCAAATTTTTCTCTTTTTGAATTTCGCGCCAAACCAGTACATTGAATTGCCGCCTAGATGTCATGAAAGTTCACTCACAAACGAAATTAATCAAATAGAGAAAGTGTCAATAACATAAAATTATTTTGTTTTTGTTAAAGAAGGATTATTCCTTCTAAATAAATATTAATATTAATATTAATATTAATATTGTAAATAATTTTTTTGGGATTTTTCGATTATTTTAACAAAATGTTTATATTTTACAAAGCATAAAGAGAAATTGGCAAAGGTAAAGGCAACTTTTTCCATAATTCCGAAAATTTATAAAATTTGATTAAAAAAGTATGAATTTTAGAATAACTGATTCTAGCCATTCACCATTCTTGGTCAGACAAATCTTTCAAAAATTATTTTTGAATCATTTTTTTTATTCAAATTTACGAAAAATACAGAAATAAAAGATTTTGAATATTTGACACTTTGTATAAATTTTAATTGAAAATAATTAACTGTTTTAAAATATTTTTCTAGATTTTTGAAAAATCAACTTTTATAGAATTTTATTTGCAAATTTTGAAAATAATTTAATTATCAAAAAATTGTAATGAAAAATATTGAAATGTAAACTTAAAAATAGTATCCATTGACCATTTTTGGTCAGACAAATCTTTCAAAAATTATTTTTGAATAATTTTTTTATTCAAATTTACAAAAAATACAGAGATTTTGAATATTTGAAACTTTGTATAAATTTTAATTTAAAATAATTAATTGTTTTAAAATATTTTTCTAGAATTCTAAAAAATCAACTTCTAAAGAATTTTATTTGCAAATTTTGAAAATAATTGAATTATCAAAATAAAAATGAAAAATCTTTAAACGTAAACTTAAAAATGAAAATTAAATGAAAATAAGATTCTAATTTTTTTAAATTTAATATTTTCATTACTTTTAATTAGATATTTATAAATATTCAAATACATACGTTCATCAAAAAATTAATTATTTTTTTTTATATTATACAATAACTTGTTTATGAAATTCAATTCTTTTTGAAAAATTATATTAAAATATTTTTAAAGACTACTAAATTTTTAGAATTTTTTTATCATAATTTTTAAAATTTGTATTACCTTCGAGTAAAGCAAATAAATATGTGCTTTTTGGATTTATTAAAATTTCAAAGAAATCATGGTCATATTTGTAATTAAAATTCTTAAAAAATTTGATTATTTTTTGAAAATATTATACCTTAATAAACTCATGAAAAAACATGAGCTGTTACTGTAGGTGGTCACTTTTAAAAAATATTTTCTAATCCTTATTGCATAAAAAAAGTAATTTCTAATGAAATATAATTTCTAAAAAAAGTTTTTCTAAAAAATTATGATTACTATAATATCTATTTTTCTAAAATTTGAAAAATTCCATAATTTTTTTTATAAAAGTTAGAAAATTGGTGAAAAAACTAAAACTAAAATTAAAAAATATACAATATTTTTCTCATATTTTCTGTTTTTTAATCATAATTCTGTTTACGTAATTGGTTACCTTTCGAAAAAGGAGAAAAATTGTTTTAAAATAACTACTGGTTAACAAAAATTCTGATCTTAAAAAAAATAATTTCCATAAGTTTTATTATTATAATTTGTATAATTTCTAATAATACATTATTATAATTTTTCAACAAAATTTTAAGTATTTTTTTAAAGAATTAAAAAATTTATGTAAGCTTTATTTTTTAATTACTTACCTGTTAATCGTTATTATAGAAGTTAAATATTGTTGGGAAAAGAATTTTTTTAATTTTTCCTTTTTTAAATAGAAATTTTTTGAAAATAACCTTTATTAGAAGAATGAAAATTAGAAAATTACATTCATTAGAAAAAAGTTTTTTAAAAATTCACCTTTATTAGAAAAAAGTTTTTTAGAAATTTACCTTTATTAGAAAAAATATTTTTAGAAAATACGTTTTAGAAAAACTGTAACCCAATCGTGTAAAAGTTAAAAATTTTCAATTCTTCCTAACTCCCGAGTTTCCTTCTTACTGCTTGATATTTAAAAAAATGTCCTAGTTTTTCCTAAAAAGGAAAAAATGAAAAATAGAAATTGTCAATTCTTCCTAACTCCCGAGTTTCCTTCTTACTGCTTGATATTTAAAAAAATGTCCTAGTTTTTCCTAAAAAGGAAAAAAAGAAAAACAAAAATTGTCAATTCTTCCTAACTCCCGACTTTCCTTCTGAGCTTACTGATTGATATTTAAAAAAAAAAAATGTCCCAGCATAAAGGCAAAAAGAAACAATATTCTGAGAATTGAATTTACACTAAACTAAAAGATTCATCTCAAGAATATTCCTGCATTCCAAGAGTTATAGAATTTATTTTATCATGTATAGATGCCAAGGACTGACCTTGAGAGCCCTGAAAAGGAAAGGTTAGACAAGATGGCCTACACGAAGGTGAAGATGGACGAGGGGCCACTGGTTAAACGGGCGGGGTTGGTCAGAGAAGACGGGTCAGAAAAGAGAGGTATACATCAGTGTGTGAAAAAAAAGTCACTCCCCTTTTCTGCTCTGTCTCTCCCATCCCCCCAAAAAAAAAAATCATCATGGTGGTTTTTTGAACGAGTGGCCATCATTTTTCTCTCTTTCTCATGAGAAGAGATGAACCCCGAATTCGTTTCAGGTCGTCTTTCTAATAAAGACATTCTTCATTCTCTTTTTGTGTTTAACGGCACCGTCGGCAGAAAACCATTCTTGCCCCTTTTGCCCATTACCCTTCGTCTTTTAAACTTTGATTAGTTATACACGGCACTGTTCCTTGATATAGTCGCAGTATAACTGTCATTTTTTTCAAATAAATATAAAATTCAGTGGCTTTAAACAGATGCGCTGAAAACGTAACCCCCCCCTTTTTCTTTTTCTAAAACGGATGTTCTAATTACTCAAAAGAGTTGAATGTACACGAAAAAAAGTTGATCTCGCGTGTCATCCTGTTGTAGTCATTTAAATATGAATTAAAGTCTCGATTTTAGTTGTTTATTATTCACATACAGGGACACATCTCACTTATTTCAGTATATTGTCCTTTAGAAAATAAATTCGAGTACATAATCTTGTTTTCAGTGTGATTTCATTTTTAAATATGAGATGCTTGAGTATTTAATGATGCTGAATTGAGTGTGTGATCTAAGGGTCTTTTTATAGACTCGAATCTCATTCTTCGGTCTTTTTCTTTATATAGTTGAGAAATAACTATTACATTAGGTTATATTTTAGTACTTTGAATATTTCATTTCCTGAATATTAATATTTTATTGATTATTATTTTATTTCCCGAATATTAATATTTTATTTAAGCGATTGTTATTATTCTATTTTCCGAATATTAATATTTTATGAAGTGATTATTATTTTATTTCCCGAATATTAATGTTTTATCTAGTGAATCGATTGCTAATTGAAAGTACTTTTATTTTTACACAGAATGCGCATGCTTTGGCTCACGCCAAGTGACGCAGGACACAGTTTTCCTAGTGCGCATGCGTTGGCTAGATCTACAGCGCTTGCGCAGTATCGTCCGCGTCAGTTTTCCAATGCGCGCGCGTTGGCTAGATCTACAGCGCTTGCGCAGTATCGTCCGCGTCAGTTTTCCAATGCGCGCGCGTTGGCACTTGCGCAGACTTCAAAATTAATCATCAATCATGCACTTGTACCAAGTACAACAAGAAAAAAAAATTCAGTGTTCGACATTCTCTACTTTACTATTAGAAAATATTTTTGCCTCAAAGAGAATTTTTTTTTATTCTTTTCCACACATTTTTCTTTTGTTCCTCGCGTTCGGTAGACAAACTCATGCGATATTCACATAGGCGGCAGATTAAAATCATAACGAAGAGCGCGTTCGCAACTACCAGGAACAAACTAATCTCGCTATCTCATAAAGACATTCTTTGTTTCCTTTTTTGTTGCGCAGTGAAATGGTCGCCAAGAGGTTGGATCTTTTATTGTTCCCTTTTGAACAATTCCTTAAGGAACCGAAAGAGAGAGAGAGAGAGGGACAGAGGCTAATATCTAAGCAAAGGCAACAGGAGAATACTGTGGGGGTGCTGAACGCAAATGCAGTGTACCCTTTTTTGTTGAACAATGATCTCATTATTCTTCCAATCGTCGAAAGGGATCATGATTTATTCGCAAAACCTTGTATAATTTCTTTACCCTCTATAGCATCACCTTTTGTGTTCGGCGATTTTCATTTCTTTTCGCCAAACTTTATCACAATTTTTTTACTGAAAATCGAAAATTTATTTCTGGAAATTTATCTGTTTGCGTTTTTATTATTTTTTCCCGCATTCTATAGTAAAAACGATTCTAGAATTCGATTCATCGGAGCTATTCTTAGCTTCGAATTTTTTGTCGACTTGGAAAAAATTCTCAGTTCCGAAGAATCGAACCCTGGACCTTCTTGTTCAAAATTCAGCAACAAAACCACGCGGCCATGTCACATATTTCTTACAATCAAATTTTTTACTAAAAAAATTAGCATTTTTGCCGTTTTCTCTCTTCTTTTCTGTCAGATAATTTTCAGAAGGGCAAAAATAATATTTTTCTAATAACTAAAATAAAAAATGATTGCTAATTTTACAGCAATTTCTGGAGCGTTTTGTTCGTATCAAAAAGAAATTTATTTTTCGTTGACCTCTATAATTAATGTACAGTGCACATTTTAAGAAGAGTTTTGAAAACGATATTAAGTACAAAGAGGCTCAGTGTAATTTTATAATACAACAAATCATTGTACCGTATATGGAATGAATCAATCGTTGATATGTACGTGCTTCATATTCACAAAAATTAACCGTAGATCCAATGAGTGCATTTATACAAAGTTTCTTGACATTTCATTTATTTTTGTCTGATAACTTGGAAGGAAATGAAACCATTTCTTTATAAATTCACTTTCTGTCATATTAATTAAATTAATTAAATTTATCAGTATTCACTAATATAGAAATAACATTTTTTATAATTGTTTCTCCTTTCGTGTTTCAGATATTCGTGCGGAATAAAATTCTTCATGGGGTGAAAACAAAGCTTTTTTTCATAAGGTAAGTTTTCTTCACTTAGTTTATTTGCATTTATTTGTATTTATTTATATTTATTTATATTTATTTATATTTATTTATATTTATTTAAATTATTTATATTTATTTATATTTGTGACGCGATCTGAAGAAAGAGACCTTAGAAGCAAATTACTTTAAGGTTATGTTAGTGTTACATTTTTGTTTTTAGAAAGTTTCGCTTTACTTTTTGTAAATTAAAATCAGCGTTTATTAAATATTTCCGTTATGAGAAAACTTAAACATTAATTATTAGCATTAACAGATTATCATTTTTTTGGATTTTCATTAAAAAAAATTGCAAACATAACCTATAATTTTTTGCTTCTAAGGTAGTCCCTTTCTTCAGATCGCGTCACATTTACTTATTTTCATTTATATTTATTTGTATTTATTTACATTTATTTATATTTAGAAACATTTTTTCCAAAATTTTGACCTAAAGTGGTAGAAATACTGAAAAATAACGCAGGCGGTGAATAAGTAAGTAAGTAACTTTAAGAAAAGAACATTTTTTTTTTTTTGAAATCGATAAAATGAAAATGTCTAGATACTCTCTCTTCCTAATGGGAGATTTGTTTTCTTCGGAGTTTTCACAGGGGTATATATATAGTGTGTATATACATATATATTGTGTTTGGTTCGATTCGCAATTCGCATAAGTAACGATCGCCAAGCAATAGCTTACCTGCACCCTACCATTAAAGTCTAAGTATTTATGGGCTCATTCATTTCGTTTTATGTTTCAATTTAGATGCATTGATACTTGTTTGTTTACACGTTACCTGCCACTCATTCATTCACCTCTCTTCGAAACCACCCATTATTATCCTCAACTCGTCATTCTCTCCTCCCGTTTTCCAACTTCGACAAGTACTCAATATTCCTCGATTCTTATCGAGAAATATGTGTTGTATGTGTACTTTCCATCCGCAAACACACACCTTTCTCTCTCTCTCTCTCTCTCTTTCTCTTTCTCTCTTCGGAAATAAAATTCTTTTCTAGCAGACAAAACAGATTTTTTTTTGCTTATATCGAAGAGAAGGAAAAAAAATTCATTGTTACTTTGTAAAGGAAATGTATTGTTAGTTTTTGAAATTAACTTTTTTTTGCATAAACTGTACATTTTTATGAAAGATATTAATTGTTTGAAGTGTACATATACAATCTGTACATTTTTGAACCTAACTGTACATTTTCTTTGAGGAAAAATCGAAATAATTGTGGAGTTTTTATTTATATTTTTTGTAAAAACTGTACATTTTTATTAATGGTATTAATTGATTGGTGTGTACATATAAAAAACTGTACATTTTTTAACTTGACTGTACATTTTCTTTAAGGAAAAATAAAAATATTCAGTTGTGTGGAGTTTTTATTTGTATTTTTTGAATAAACTGTACATTTTTATTAATGGTATTAAATTAATAGAGTCTATACGGAAAGTATATTTTTGTCACAAACTGTACATATTCTTTAAGGAAAAACTATAAATATCCAATTATTTTGAGTTTTTAATTATTTTTTTCGTATAAACTGTACATTTCGTTACAAAAAATGTACTTTCTCTGTATTCGAGACTTGAATTTACATTTCTCCGTAATAAAAATGCATAGTTATTGACATTAATGTACTTGTACTTTATTTAAAAATCAATACTCAAATTGTATTTATTTCATTATTTTGGTTTTTCTCTAACGAGATTTCTACAGTTTATACGCAAAAAACATATTTGCTCTGTACTTAAAGTTTCATTTTTTTTTCGTAAACTGTATGATTTTTGTTAATGAAAAATAAAAATAATTTGAATATTGATCTTCAACTTTCAATTGGTAACAATATTTACTAATTTGAAGTAGTGACTGTTTTCTTGTATTTAAATTAGTAAATGTTCTTAAAGAAAAAATAAAATTGTATTTATTTTACTATTTTTATTTTTCTCTAACGAAATTTCTACGCAGTTTAAGCGCAAAAAACATAATTGCTCTATTTTTAGAACTTCAATTTTTTTTTCTTAAACTGTATGATTTTTGTTAGTGAAATATAAAAATAATTTGAATATTGATCATGAAATTTCAATTGGTAACAATATTTACTAATTTGTAGTAGTGACTGCTTTCTTGTATTTAAATTAGTGAATGTTATTTAAAAAAAAAATAGAAATTTTATTAAAAAATAAAAAAAACTCCACATAATTGATTATTTTTATTTTTTTATAAAAAAACTTTTTTTTTTTAATTATTATTTTTGTTTTTTTTAATTGTTATTTATCAGTGAAATTTACTAATTAAAGTGGAAAAAGTCAGTCACTAATTTGAAAGATTAAATTTTATTACAATAAATAGTAATTTCTAGATAATAAATATAAAATTTACTAATTCAAAATGCGAAAACTCGGTCACTGGTTAAATTTTCAAATTTCACTAATAATGAAACAGAAATTATTATTTATCCGTAAAATTTACAAATTTAAATGCAAAAAGTCATTCAAAAATATGAATTAGTAAAAAAAAATTCAATTAAAACAGTAAATTCAGTATTCATTTTTGCTATAAACTGTACATTTCTGTTGAAGTAAAATGTAAATAATTATTTTCTCAAAATGCGTTTTAAATACAAAGCGAATTGTTAACATTCACAATAGATATGATGGCTTATTGTAAGAAACCAAAACAAATAAATTGCCTCTTTATAATATTTCTAAGTTTGCGAATTGTGTCTGTTTACAATAGGAACAAGGGATGACCGCCGACGGAGGTCATCATATTTAGCAGTAATAGAAATTATTCTAAACTCTTCAGTTGTAATTCGGGTTTCTACCTGTTAAGACGGGTTTCGATTCTAATTGCGCAGTATTTTAAATATTTAAATGCGGTTTTCAATATTTATAAAATGTTAAAAAATATTTAGTAGTACAATTTTTTTAAATAGGCAATTATTGATTTTGTCAGTGCTCCCTTTTTAAAGTGCGTGAAAAAAGTGTTCCATTAATAATATTTTTTTAATTAAATAAACATTGTGCGTTTTTGGTGGTTTTCCACTTTTTCCAAATCGGTTGTCATTATTTCAATATAGTAACAAAATAATTTGGTATCAATTATTACTAATCGCTAAAATACCAGTCTTTTAATAATTTCGAAAATTTTTATTTATTTTTTGTGTTAGTGTTCGGGAATTTTTTTATAAATTCAAAATTATTGTCGATTTTCCTAATTACTGTATTAGTTACTCTAGTTCCTGTATAGTTACTATATAGTTTTTTGCTTCTTTCTTTGTTTTTTGCTTTAGAAATATAATTTTATAAATTTTTAAAAGTAGATAAAATTTTTTCTCTGAATTAAAAAAACGTGGTTGTGAATTAACGAAAGTTCTATAGAAAATTTTGAACGAATTAAAATGTTTGTGTCTTTGTGCTTCACATTTCTGATGATTTATCATTAAGGATCATTTGGAGAATCTTCAAGTTCAGCGGCTGTTACAGCAAAATAATTTCAAGGTTAGAAAAATAATTTTTTCTTTTGTCCACAAAAAATATTGTCAAATTCATTTTTGTCACTGTTTTTCTAAAAATGTCAAAATGATTCCCAAACGAATCAAAATGATTCGAAAATTGAGATCAAATGATGATTTGATCCTCTTTTTGAGATGAATTCGTTGTAATTTGATACTTTTTAGGTAAATAAATAAATAATTAAATAAAATTTATATTAAGTATAATAATTTTCTATTTTTTTTATTTTATTTTTCTATCTTCTTTTTCTATTACTTTATTTCAAACTTTTCAAAAAGTAAATAGAAGAAAAAACAGCGATTATTTGATAGAAATACAAATTTGTTTATAAATTTAAAAATACTTTAAATTCCGCCATATTGCTTTTAACATTTTGAATTTTTGGAAAGAGATTAAAAATTAAATATTTAAAACCAGTTTATACAAAAAACTTGTACTAAATCACATTTTTCTTGAGCGTTTAAATTTCATAGTTTTGTTTCGAAAGTGGCAAATTTAGACTAAAGAGGATCCAAATTGATTCAATAAATTAAGATCAATTTTTGAGTCAGTTTTTTGGTTCATTTTTTAATTAGTATTTTTATTATTAATTATTTAAGTAATTTTTTTTAATTAGTAATTTGAAGAAAAAATATCTATTTGATAGAAAAAAAATTTTTGTTTCTAAATTCAAAATCACTTTAAATGACGCCATATTTCTTCCGCCATTTTGAATTTTTCAAATTTTTGTAAAGAGATTAAAAATGTATTTTAAACCAGTTTATAAAAAAATTGAACTAAATCACATTTTTCTTGAGCGTTTAAATTTCATAGTTTTGTTTTCAAAGTGGATCCAAATTGATTCAATAAATTAAGATCAATTTTTGAGTCAGTTTTTTGGTTCATTTTTTAAGTAGTATTTTTATTATTAATTATTCAGTTAGCAATTTTTTTAAATTAGTAATTAGATGAAAAACAGCTATTATTTGATAGATAAAAAATTTTTGTTTCTAAATTTAAAATTACTTTAAATGCCGCCATATTGCTTCCGCCATTTTAAATTTTCAAATTTTTGGAAAGAGATTAAAAATTTTGTACTTTAAACCAGTTTATAAAAAAAAATTTGTACTAAATCACACTTTTCTTGAGCGTTTAAATTTCATAGTTTTGTTTTAAAAGTGACAAATTGAGACTAATGTGGATCCAAATTGATTCAATAAATTAAGATCAATTTTTGATTTAGTTTTTTGATTCAATTTTTTGATTCAATTTTTTGATTCAATTTTTTGATTCAAACATTTTTGTTATCAATTCGTTTGCAATTTGATACTTTTAAGTTAACATTGAAAAAAACACACCAAATTTGAAGAGAAGAGAGAAAATAAATTAATGTGAAGTTGAAAACTGAAAATTTGAATAATTTGAAGAATTTGAAAGATTTCAAGGATTTGAAGAAGAATAGAAAGACAGAGAAAGTAAAAAGAAGTGCAGTAAAAAATAAAATTTATTCTTAAAAATCCAAAAGGAAAGAAATTAAAAATTCAAAAATACAAAAAGGGGAATTTATTGAACATTAAAGAAAATCGAGTCAAAATCTTATGGTGGTGGTACGTTTATAAACTTATAAATTATACGAGAGCATTTTTTTTTCTTAATTCAATTTTTCGTGGTGTGTGCAATTTTTAATGAGGCGAAACGTCGCTAGATCGCTATCATTTATGTCCGTAACAATCGTGCAGATTGCACCTCTCTTCATCGCCCAAGACTGGTTTTGCCCGCCGTTGAGTTTCTCTCCACTGGCTGGTAAGGTAGGCAACACTCTAACGAGTTTTAAACTCGCGTTTAAATAAATTGACCGCCAATTACGTTTCACGTACGAGGTGTCCTCGTAAGTGTGCTCACTTGCCCTGAAGAAAATAATTTTCACTCAACTTACAACTACGAAGAGACAAAAGTGAATCTATTAGTAATTTTATTCTAGAAAAATACTCAATTTTTTTTCTCATCTTCTCATATCCTCCTTGATGTTCATCACTCCTTGATATTCGACAAATAATTTTCTATCAAAGATTAATGATTAGTTTCGATGAAAAAAGTTTTCTTAAGAATTAAAAATATTTTTTTTCAACGAATTTTACTCGTGCGCTTAAGTGAAAGGGAAACTATCGACCGCGAAGCCTGCAGGTAACTGTAACCTAGGAGACTGATGTGAAAGCGAACCACCAGATGGCAAAGAGGATTCTTTGATTTAGCTTCAAGGACCAGCCGCAGGACCTTCCACCCGCGCGGCGATCAATATCCTCCTTAAAATTTTAAATTTCACACCAAGCGCAAGTGGTCTTTCCTCCTTTCATTTCTCATTAACTTATTTTATCGAAAAAATAATTTCTAAAGAAGAAAACTTGCTCAAAATATTCTTTTATTCCCAAAATTCTTTTTTTCCTTCATCTTCTTCTCCTAATTTCTTACTATGATTCTTACTATGGTAATAAATAGTAAATAATTCAATAAAGAAAGAAAAAAATTAAAAAATAAAGAAGAAAATAATGAAAGGAAAAAAAACCATTTGGGTAATTTTTAAATATTTTTTTTCGAGAAGAAATAGAGATTTTTTTGCTTTATGAGATAAATGCTAGTCTCAGGGAATTTAAAGTGAAATACCGTCGTAAAAATGTTGTTTTTTTTGGAGAAAATAAACAGACGTGATTTATGGAGGAGTTGTAGTAAACGAAATATGATTTATGTGCTCATTCAATCTAGTGGATAATGGAAACGTATAAGATTTAAGTAGCTATAAAACTTTAGAAGTTATAAAATCCATTGTACAGATCACCGCGTGAAGGAAAATATATATAAATATTGCATAATTTTATTCCCATTGTAAAACAATTTATTTCGTTGCTTTTTAAGAAGAATGCAATTTTTTTTAAAAATACCACTTATTTGGAAATTTTAAATATTATTTATTGGATTGAAAATTTATTTCCTTATTGTTTCTTGTTAGAAGTAGAAAATAGGAAATTCTTAAAAATTTTGCGGGAATGGTAGAAAGTAAGGAATTCATTTGAAAATTTTTAACACTATATCAGGTGTAAATTTTACCAAAGTTTTACTAAAATTAGATTAAAAAATTTTAATAATATTTATTTTTATATTCTCATCACGTGAGAAGGTATTTTTGTCAGTTATTTATTTTTTTAAGTAATATTTAGTAATTTTAATAAATATAAACACAGAAAAGTGCAAAAATATTTTTTAAAATACTGACTATACAATTTTACAATTTTCTTTTAATATTTACTGTTTAAATGTGAATTATAAAGAAAAGTTGTCCACTAATAGTTCATTTGTAACATTTTCGACTCATATTTAGTAACTTTGAGGCACTAAAACTTTAATCTCTTAAATCTGAATTAAATTGCATAAGATCATCAAAAAATTAAAAGTAGCAATGATATCGACTAATATTTAGTAATTTTTATCCATTAATACTTTCATTATTCAAGTGTATATAACAATAAAGTTACTAATTTTAATTAGTAAAAATTTCTTCTATACTTTTTAGTAATTTACATCCACTGGAACTTTAACTGTCTTAAATGTTAATTATAATTAAAATTCTTCTACTAATTTTAATTAGTAAGAGTTTTTAATAGAATTTAAATAAAAAATATACATTAATAAAAAAAAAATGTTGAAAATCTAACAAAATTAGTGAAAATTTCTATTAGTAAAAATTACAAAATAGTAAATAATAAAGTATGAGTAAATAATTAACGAAAATTAATAAAATTTTGAAAATTAATAGAGGAATAAAAATAAACAAATAAAATTAACAAACAATGGAAGCAAATAAAATGAATAAAATAAACTAGTAAATTTTTTTTTAATTCTTGGAGGACATTTTAATAATTCAAATTTAGAAAAAACGTTCAACTGTAAAAATATAGTAATGTAGTTACTTATTTCAAATTTTCAGTGATTAATAAATTTAAAAAACCAACTTGAATTATGTCCAAAACACTTTTAGCTACAAAAATGTTAGTTACAAAAAACTAAACATTTTATAGAATTATTCCTGCAATTATGAATATCGAGGAGTGAAAAATTTTTTTCTTATACTTATAGAAAATACAATTTTGTTTGTTTGATATGAAAATTTAGCAAACTAACAAGAATTAAATTATTTTTATTTTTTTTATATGTAATTTTTTTTGTTTGAAGCAAAGAAAGTTTATAAATGATAAGATTTTTTTTTCTCTTTATTAAATTACATTATCCAATTGCAGTATTTTTATTTAGCAGTGGTGTTTATTGTTTGAGTTTAGAAGAATACAAAGTTTATAAGTGCCCCTAGAGTCTTAAACTTTTTAAAATTTATTTTCTATTTAAATATTTTTAAAAAATTGTTATCCATAAAAGTTATAAAAATTATAAAAAATAATAAGTAATAAAAATATTTAAAAAAATATAATAATAATAATATATAATATTTATAAAAATATTTTTTTAGTCGATATCATTGCTACTTTTAATAAATTATAAAATTTATAAAAATAAATGATAAAAATTAGTAAATATTAGTCGATATCATTGCTACCATTAATTTTTTAATGATCTTACATTAAATATTTATTAATGAAAATTTACGTTTTTTAATAAGCAAAGTAATTTTTTTAATAAAATAGGTACTAATTAAAAGCTCGAAAAACAAAATATCATTTGAAACTGTAGTTTCATGTTTATAATTATTCGTTCATAACGTTCATAATGTTCATAATTAGAATACATTAAATTTTTATCTTGAATATTTGTGAATTTCTTTAATATTCCACACATCTTTATAATTTCTGGAAATTTTGATTAATCCATAAAATTATTTTTAAACGACAAATATTTTCGTTATAGATTATTTGATTTGTTTTTTATAAAGAAAAAATAGCGTTTTTTTGTTTTTTGATGGCATAAAAAATCAAGGGCTTAAAAAAGTTTCAAAAAACAAAACAGAGAAAACACAAAATTTGCAAAATTGTACAATCTACTCTCTAAATTTAAATAAGTTTAAATTTTGACTATTTTGAATTATAGTGACTAACTTTTTGTATTTAAATCAGTAAAAAAAAATTAGTAATAAATATTAATATCTACAATTTATTAGCAAAGTTAACTAATAAATAGTAATTTCTACAATTTATTAGTAAAATTACCTAAAAAATAACAATTTCTACAATTTATAAGTAAAAAGAACTGATAAATAGTAGTTTTATACTTTATTCTAAAAATTCACTAATAAATACTAATTTCTACAATTTATTAGTAGAATTAACTAATAAAATGTTCCTAAAGTTTCGAACGTTCAAATGAACGACAATATTTTTTTACTTCTTCTTCTTATTTGTATTTCTCTTAAAAAAATTATTTGTCAAATTAAAATTAATTAATTGTAAGCAAATAAATGTTTATATAATTTCAATAATTTTTTTCTGGATTGAAATTTTCAAAAACACTTAAAATAAAAAAAATTTCGATCATTTGAGCATTCGTAACTTTAGCCACATCTTATAACTAATAAGTATTATTTTCTATAATTTATTAGTAATATTTACAAATAAATAATGATTTTTACAATTTATTTGTAAAATTAACTTACAAATAGTAATTTTTACAATTTATTAGTAAAATTAACTTTCAAATAGTAATGACTACAATTTTCTTTTTAGTAAAATTAACTAATAAATAGTAATATCTACATTTTATTGGTACAATTAACTAATAAATAGTAATTTCTACATTTTATTGGTAAAATTAACTAATAAATAGAATTTCCTACAGAATTAACAAATAAATAGTATTTTCTATAATTTTTTAGTAAAATTTACTAATGAATAATATTTTTAACAATTTATTCGTAAAATTAACTTACAAATAGTAATTTCTACAATTTATTAGTAAAATTTATAAATAACTAGTAATTTCTACAATTTATTAGTAAAATTTATAAATAACTAGTAATTTCTACAATTTATTAGTAAAATTAACTAATAAGTAGTAATTTCTACATTTTATTGGTAAACTTAACTAATAAGTAGTAATTTCTACATTTTATTGGTAAACTTAACTAATAAGTAGTAATTTCTACATTTTATTGGTAAACTTAACTAATAAATAGTAATTTCTACATTTTATTGGTAAAATTAACAAATAAATAGTATTTTCTATAATTTTTTAGTAAAATTTACTAATAAATAATATTTTTTACAGTTTATTCGTAAAATTTACTAATAAATAATATTTTTTACAATTTATTCGTAAAATTAACTTACAAATAGTAATTTCTACAATTTTTTAAAATAAAATTAACTAATAAATAGTATTTTCTATAATTTATTAGTAGAATTAACTAATAAATATTATTTTCTATAATTTATTAGTAATATTTACTAATAAATAATCATTTTTACATTTTATTTGTAAAATTAACTTACAAATAGTAATTTTTACAATTTATTAATAAAATTAACTTTCAAATAGTAATGTCTACAATTTTCTTTTTAGTAAAATTAACTAATAAATAGTATTTTCTATAATTTATTAGTAAAATTAACTAATAAATATTATTTTCTATAATTTATTAGTAAAATTTACTAATAAATAATAATTTTTATAATTTATTTGTGAAAATAACTTATAAATAGTAATTTTTACAATTTATTAGTAAAATTAACTTACGAATAGTAATTTCAACAATTTTTTTTTGGTAGAATTAACTAATAAATAGTAATTTCTACAATTTATTAGTAAATTGACTAATTCAAGGGTAAAAATTGGTAAAAATTCAGACACTATTTCAAATAGATAAATATTTTTACTATTTCAAATTTAAGGACAGATTACATAAAAATTTATAATTAAATTTGCCTAAAAAAAATATGTTTCAAATTTTAAGATTTTATTATATAGTTTACAATTACTGTCATTAAAACTTGGACATTTTAATTTATGAATTTTCACAGTTGGAAATAATTTCCATTTAGTTAAAGTAAGAAATAAATAACAGAATAATAAAATAATGAATTATTTATAAATCCAAAAAAAATAGGGACAAAAGTACGTATCTTCATTTTTGAATTATATTCGAAATTCCGAACGCAGGGCCAAACGCCATGGCGTGCGTTGAACCAAAAGCGCTAGCGGAGAGCGGTCCATCGAAAACCAACCGCGAAACGAATATGAAGAATGGATGCTGGTTTAGCAAGAGTGCAGATTTGCCCGCGTTTGGGTGCAATGGCCCCTTTACTTTCGCGTTCGCCTTCTCGTTGCTATAGCTACGCCCCCTAATTCCTTCTCCATACCCCCCCCCGAAAACTCTCTTCATCTTCTTTATTTTTTTTAAGTTTTATTTTCTTTTTTTCTTTTTTTTTTAAATCCCTTAAGGAGCCAAAGGTTCGTTTATCATTTATATAAAACCACGTTCTTAAGGTCCAATCGTTCTTCGCATTGTAAAATACCTTTTGGCAAATATTTTCACTTCAAAGGTAGTGGTGCGCCTTTTGACATTTTTCTCCAAAGATAACACTCGAAAATATGTACATATATACAAAATTTTACATTAAAACGAATTTCATTTTCATAAAACATTTTTCAAAATGTTTACAAAATGTTTACACTTCCCTAGAGAGGACGAATTTCCCGATCGATTTATGAAAAATATATATTTATATTTACAAAATTTATATTTACAAAATCCATATTATAAATATTTTCTGGAATAAAATTTCTCAAGCATAGGAAACGCGATGATTCACAATATGTCAAGGGAATTGTTTTATTTGTTTTTTTATTTTTTTTAAATCGAGAATAAGCCATTCAATTCTCAGAGTTAGACTTGAGCCGATTGTTTCCTATACACAGAACATTAACTTTTATGAGGTACATATTGAGCGATCACCATCGTCGTTAAAGCAAATGCCCCCCATACACTCTTTGGCAAATGCATCGAAAAGTTGCAAACTTTCGTTATATGAGTTTTATTTTTTGTCGAAATTAAACTTCATAAATCTAACAATTACTGAGGAAAGACATTAAAATTTATTCTCCATCTCTTTTATATATATATATATATATATATATATATATATATATATATATATATATATATATATATATATATATATATATATATGCGAATTCATATATAAAGGCGCGCATATAAAAAAAAGAAGATGAAGAAGAAAAATTGATAAAATATAATCTCAAAATGTTTTCGTTCATGACCTATAAATAATCAGACTTGTTATTGATTCAATTCCCTTATGCCAAAGGAGATATTATAACATTATTGGTTAATTGAAATCGTTGTTTTTGCTCATTAGTGAGAAGAGGCTTTTTATTATTTTAATAAAGTTAAAAGAGCCGTTGATAGTAACACTCTAATCGTTTTTTTTTGATTGAATTCAAGAATTGAATTTTTATATTTCATGTTATCTGAGAGGTCACTTTGAACAAGAAATTTTTGATTTATGTCAAGACGTTCTCTTCATTTTGTGCAAATATTGCTAAATTTTAATTAACATAATTGATAATAATATTTTATGATTAATAAAAAAGAATTATTGAGTTTTTTTTTTGTAGGACAGAAAACTCTTGGCTAATTTTTTGTCTTCATTTTTTAGAGATAAAACACTGGGTTTGTAGGAAAATTTTAATTTATTATTATTCGTTTTATTTTATTTATTATTTATTATTCGTTTTATTCGTTGTACATAAAATGCGTTCATATTAGCATAATTAATTTGTCGAGGAAGAATTTTAATGATGAATATATAATATGTTGAACCAGTTTTTCTCACTTTCGTTTGTGATGCATTACAAGTGGTAAAGGTTACAAGAATATAGTTGAAAGAATTCTCTTTGGTGATTATATGAAGATGTCAGTGGGCAACCGGTAAGTCATCAGCTTCTCTTTCTTCATAAATGGTCTCTTTATGAGGAGAGAAGAGATGTTGAGCATTAAATAAAAACCCTGGACTGCTGGTTTCGGGTTTATCTTCGATGGCTCTTTTTAAAAGGGCATTAGGCCCATTTTAGGCTACTCGTCTCTCCTAACCCTAACTCTCTCTGTCTCTCTCCTCCAAGCCAATGGAGGCTCAACTCACGCCTTCGCCATATCCGACACGCGCCTTACCACGCCATAAGCTTAAAGGCCCTGACTTTTACGATTCTGTTCAAGTGGTCATAAAACTCGAGTTTACTGCCGTCATGATTTCCAAGCAAACGGGCTGCCACCTGTCGGAGTCACACAAAAGCGAACAATGACTAGAAAGAGAGACACTTCATCGGTTGGTGGACCGGTTGATACTCAAGTGCGTTTTCACATTTTTTTTACGATCCCATTGTAGTTTTACCGCCACTCGTCATCTCATTTTCTCACATGCTACTGTTACTGCTATTGCTGCTGTGTGTCTGAAACAAAAAAAAAGTTTATTCAGCTGCTGTTTCTGAAACGAAAGAAGGTTTTGTTGCTGTTGACATAATTAATATAGTTCGTAATGATAATGATGACGATGATGATGGTGGATAATGAAGATGATTATTATTGTTGTAACTGATCTCTGATTTTGAAAAAGCTAAAGTGAAACCAAATTTTTATTTCGTTTCAAATTTTTTATTTGGGTGAAAATAATTCTATTCCGTAAATTTTAATCAGTTAAAAGTATATTATAATATATAATAATAATAATAATAATAATAATATTATTATTATTAATATAATAATAATATTATTATTAATACAATAATATTATTATTATTATTATTATTATTATTATTATTATTATTATTATTTTTATGATTATTATGATTTTTAGGATGATGATAATGTTTATGTACCATACCATACAAACTTAATATTTCTCCCTACAAATGATTGACCTTTCATTTAGCATACGAAGTTCAACAATAAATGCCTAAATTCTAAGATCCTAATAGTTCTGAACCTTCAAATGAACGAAATTAATTTATTTTTTCGAAAACTTAAATTTTTATTGCAATTATTTTGCTTCACTATCCAAAAAAATAATTACTGACTTTGTAAAAGTACAGTTTTAGTTAAAATTTTTTGTTATGATTAGAAACTTTTTAAAATATCGTCAATAAAAAATATTTCGTTCATTTGAACGTTCAAAACTTGGGGATCATTAAATTCTTGTAAAATGTAAAATCCTTTCTGAATCTGGATCACTGTTAACTTAAAAGTATCAAATGGCAACGAATTGATACCAAAAATGTGGATTAAATAAAAAATGGATCCAGATTTTTTAGCATCAATTTGATCCATACTTTATTATGAATTTGATACTTTCAAGAAAAAAAAGTGTGTAACTTAATGTAATTTCAAGTATAATCATTCACACTGATAACGAAATAATATTCCCCATTTTACTTAAGTTGAAATTAATTTTCTTTCCACTATGAAGCAGCGACGACCAAATAATTCTGGTACGAAATAAACGAAATTTGAAATAGGAACCATTTTAATAAAACTACTCTCGTAATTTGAATCCGTTAAAAATCGTGGTTTTAACTGACAATCAGTGTGATTGACATTTTCCTTCTGAATTAGTTAAAAGCATCTAATTTTTAGTTAAAAAAATAACTGATTTTCAGTCAAAAATAACTGAAACATCAGTTATTTTTAACTGAAACTTATTTATTTTTAACCCCAATAATTGTCAGTATTCTTATAACTATAAAAAGTACCAAATTTGCAACGAATTGATATACAAAAAATTGGATATAATCACAATTTGATATCAATTTTAGGTGCCATTATGATCTAATAGAGTATCAATTTGATACTTTTAGAAAAACTGTAAGAAGAAATATTACTATTTGAATTAGTAACTGACTTCATGCTTTTAAGTCAGTTATTTTCAACTGATTTAAATTTAGAGAGTAGAATTATTTTCACCCCAATAAAAAATTTGGAACGAATTTTGAAATTGTAGATAATTTCTATTTTGAATGACTATTTATAATCAAATTTTAAGGAACTTTAGATTTTTTTGAAAAATATGAACGATTCAAAATTTATTATGTCAATAATTTTTTGTACAATTTTAATCGAATTTCTAGAAAAACGTAATTAATTTTAAAAACTTGATTAACATTCATCAAAAATTCAATTATTCAAAAATTTGTTGATAAAATTCTTTATGAAAAATCAATTTTTATGAACATTAAGTTATTTAATAAATTTTTTATTTTTGTATTATTAAAAAAATAATACATGTAATAAAATTTTATATAGATAATAATTGAATATTAAAATCATTACGAAATTGAAGTCACAACGTTGATCAACGAAATTAATTTGATTAGTCTAATCCAATATTATTTTTAATTCAATATTTAATTAATTGTATAACAATTTTTATCAGATCATAAACATCAGTTTGTTTTTTCGAAATATTTCTTTAGCAATATTACTGCATCATCTTTTATTAATTTGCAAAGTGAACAATTTTTTTCGTTTATAAACGTTGTGGACTTCAACGTGATAACAAAATTATATTAATTTTTAGAAAGAATTAAATTTTAAAAATGTTTCTAACTAAAGCTTGGAAAATTAAAATTTTTCTGACTTTTAACTATAACAATTCTGCAGTCTGTAAATTTTTTAAAGATTTTAATTATGAATTTATTTAAAATCTGAAAGTTCGAAACTCTTAATTCCGAGAGAAAAGTAATAATAATCTAATATTTATTTAAAAATTAATAAAAAAGGGTTATTTAATAAAAAGTTCTAGATATGCGTTCAAATGATTTTACAATTAAAAAAATTCGTGAATAAATACAATTCAACATAAACGTAAATGCAATTCAACATTTTTTGAGTGTTTAATCATTTTTTTTTATAGTGAATAAGAATATTCTATAAGAAAAAAATCAAAATTTTACCTAGAAATCGGGGAAAAAGAAAACTTAATCTTTTTTGTCAATCCTGTCTAAACTATATTTTAAATCTAAGATCTATTGGATTGGAAAACATAATAAATTTTGAACTTGAATTAAGTTGGCTTTTTTTCTTGCTGTGATTACGATTTAGTTCTCTAAAGAAACCCCCTTTGCTTGAAAGTATCAAAACGATAACAAATTGGATCAAAATGACACAAATTTGTATATGAAATTATGATTTGATCCACTTTTGATATCAATTCGCTGCCATTTGATACTTTTAAGCTGACAGTTCACTGTCAGCACTTGTCATCCCTTCTTACTTAAAAGTATCAAATTGTAACATAAATTGATAGCAAGATTCGGATCAAATCGTAATTTAATCCAAACTTTTGTTATCAGTTCGAGAAAAATTAGTGTCAATTTGATACTTTCATGGGAATAGTTGCACTTCTTTCTAAACAATTTTAAATCATACAGATCTATCAGTTTCGAAAGCAACAAATTTTGGATGTCGTTGCAAATTTGTATCCTTTGGGAAAGTAAGAATAATCTTCCATAATGATGATCCATACCAGCTACATCTGAAACAAAAAAAAAATGAGAAATTTATAGTTTAACTGAACCTCTTTCTGAAATATTTTAAATTAGAAATATACCATTTAATCTTATGTTCGGCATGCAAAAAATTTTGGATATAACTTTGGAGAAAATGAATGATTGGTATACCTCTTCTTTAGAGAAGAAATGGATGTTCACAAATTGGTATGTCCTAGTGAAGTAACAACAATCTACTATCTAATCATCCTACTGCATCTGAAACATTAAAGAATTTTAGATATTAGCTTTTTTTACCTCTCTTCCTCTAAATTGTTTTAAATTTACATCTGGAATTCGGTCCTGGTAAAGTAAAAATTTGGATACGGTTACAAAAATGCAATCCTTGGAGAAGCAAGGACTTTCTACCACTTAATCTTCACTTAATCAACTTTCTATCACTTAATCTTCGTGCTGTATCTAATACCAAAAAAGATACCATCTTTTGTTTGCCTTATCCCTTTTATCGAACTGCCGCAATCTGCCTTTGATTCCAAGTCCTCAAAATCGTGCTGCAATTGCGATTAATCTTTGCATTGAAGAAAAGATCGTTTCTTACAGCTCTGAAGCACTTGAGGCTGCAGGGCTTTAAAGCAGGTGGATAATATTCGCTAAACATTCATAATGGTGAATCGGGAGATAGAGAGAGAGAGAGAGAGCGGGCAAATGGCCGACCGGTCGGGAGCAGCTTATGACGGGCATTACTCGGCTCGTTATAGAATAATTTACGAGGTGCGAACCGCGGGGGCGATAATCCAACGACATTTACATCCCAATAAACACTCCGATACAGCGGCGTGCGCTAGCCGAGGTTGGTTCGACTCACTTTTACGACGTTTTAATTGTATGACCGTCTAATTGGACCGTAAACCTCGAAAGGGCTCGTAAAACATTTTACTGCTTTACCATTCAGTAAAGCAGCAAAGCGTTTATCTTTTATTAATAACCTTTTTCTATTTCATTTTTTTCAAGAAGAAGGCATTTTCTTTTCAAGAAGAAGAAGAAGTAGGAGGAGGAGACCTATAAAAAATCCCCAAAGGAAAAAAAAACATCAAGACGATGATATAATACGCTAATAGGGTATCATATTGGTGTGATGGCATCGACAATGTTGGTCGTTTGGACGTCCAAATGGGTCTGCGAGGTTAGTTCATGACGAAACACAGAGGTGGCAGTGCTCGTACCCGATCCGTGACACGCGTGGTTTTACGCGGTTTCCAAAGCTTGGTAGTGTAAAGTCTGGTAGTGGGAGCCAGGTGGGGCGGAGCTTTCCCGAATAGGGGCGTCATTCTATCGTGGAACTACTTTCACCTCGCGTAGGAATACTCGAGCGTGGCAGCACAGTACTCATGACGAATTCAATTCTGATTGGTCCTTAAGCATAACCTCCCCCTTGACACCCTGTATCTTCCCCGACGACGCTTCCACGATCTCCCTTCTTCGAAGCTATCTCATCCCTCTTTTTCACTCTCTCACATTAAGTACCCGTTTGTTATCTCCTCTCTCTCACTCACTCGCAAGTTCTGCTTTCTTTCCCCTTTCTTTTCGTCTCCCCCACCGTCTTATCTGCTCACGGCACGGTCTACGCTGCGAATTTAATCCAGCGGCACGTCGTTGAGTTACTAGAGCACACTACAGGGGGCGCTGATAGAGAGAGAGGCAATGACAGCGTAGAGTGAGAGAGTTGCCTGGGTGGCTCACGAGTGGAAGGGAGACAGAGACGATTCGATGAGAGAGGGAGGAATACGTGTGCGTGTATGTGAAACGAAAAGAGAGAGAGAGAGAGAAGTGCTGCGAGAATGGAGAAAGGGAGATAGATGGTTATTGGTAGTAGAGGGGTGAAGCACTTGAGGGACAAAGATGGATACACTGTGGTTATACTCTTGGTTAGGTCTCTCGTGAGGTAGAGTGAGTGAGAGGGAGTCAATAGAGAGGGAGCACGCGCGCGAGGGTGCTGGTGAAAGAGAGACGGCAATAGAAAGAGAAAGACAGAGTGGGAGAGAGCGAGTGAACAAGAGACGAACGGACAGACGATCGTACAGAGTGGCGGTACACGGGGCGCGAGAAAAGCACTAGTGTGCCGTGGACCACCGCACTGGCATACCGTGGTTTGTTACGATCCCTTTCGTATACCTCGTACTGCCCAGTCATAAGCGATTCACATTTTCACTAGTGCAAGTGCAGTGCAGAGCAAACGAAACGACCACCCTAAATAGGCACTTGCCGATAGTAGGGGTCATTGTATAGGTACTTGAGAGAAGGTCGTGTCGCGTGCCAATCGGCCAGCACGGTCGCGCGGGATACTCAAAGCAGTTTTATAGCCCGTCTTATTACCCGGTTTATTGCGTCGTAACATTTTAACGATCATCGTTCCAGTCGAGTGTCAATCCTCCCAACTGTCCGTAACCATAACATCAAAAGGGCCATAAAACCCGCGCCATGAGTCCCACTTTCAGATCCACTCAAACGGACTATTGACATTGGGTCCCCAATATAACTATCGATGACTTTTATGGGCTTTTAAACGGTTTAATGCACCTTCGCCGTCCCTCATCGTTCCGGTACCTGCTACCAGGATCTATCTAGCCCACGGGTATATATTACCTCTCGCGCTCCTCAAGAACAGGTGATTTTGGCTCAAATTAAAAAGCCGGCCCTCCGGCACGGACTAGCAATTACCGGCTAGCCGCGACAGTGCTTTCGATAACATTTTTTTTCCCCAAAAGTGTGACACGGTGTTTGTGCAAGTGATTCAAAATACCAGGAATAATGAACTCGTACTTTGAGCAGAGTGCGGGTGGCTTCTATGGGAGCCACCATCATCAAGCGGGGGCAGCGGGTCAACATCACGATCCAGCAACGGCTGCTGCCTACAGGAGTTTCCCATTGGGACTTGGCATGTCACCCTACGCATCGAGTCAACATCATCATCACACCTCATCGTCCCTTGGGATTCATCCTGGTAGTGGTACCAATACGAGGCCCCCACAGGACTCGCCATACGACGCGAGTGTTGCCACTGCATGTAAATTATATTCCTCAACGCCAGAAGCAACTGGACACACAACATCATCCTACTCATCATCGGCATCAAAAGACTGCAAACAACAAGAGCAGGCAGCTGCCCATCAGAATGGTTATGCTGCGGTTATGGCAGCCGCGGCGGTCAAGGACGTTTGGCAGTCAGCGACCTCGGCAGCAAATAGCCAATCAAATTCGGTTGTCCGTCCTTCCGCATGCACCCCCGAAGGCACGAGGGTTGGTAGCTATGGTGGCCTCGTTGGTGGAGATCCCTCATCAAGTCCTGGCAACAATGGATCCTCGAGGTCCCTCACGTCCTCCTGGAACACCTGCAATCTCAACTCGTCCGCGAGTCAACCGGTGGCAACACAACTCCATCAACAGCCCGCCGCCAACCATACCTTCTACCCCTGGATGGCTATAGCAGGTGAGTTTACATTCATAAGCGCGCCGATTATCATAACAGTTGGGATGACATTCAGAACTAGGGGGAGAGCACGTGCTCGCAAGGCGAGTTTGCGTTCTACTCCCAGCTTCTCTGATATGTGCCATGCTATCCACATGCTCCACTTGCTCTTCCTTAAAGATTTCCATCTTCTCTTCTCAATACCCAAAAAAGGGTACCCTAAACGAAAAACAGCATCCTTAAATAATTCCTAAAACAATCCTAAAAAGGCAGCTTAAAAAAGGGTACCCTAAACGAAAAAAAGGCATCCTTAAATAGAACCTAAAACAATCCTAAAAAGGCATCTTAAAAAAGGGTACCCTAAACGAAAAAAAGCATCTTCAAATAAAACCTAAAACAATCCCAAAAAGGCATCTTAAAAAAGTGATCCTTAAAAAGGCTTCCTAAGAAAAGCTTTCTAGGAAAGGTATTCTAAAAAAGGCTTCCTAAAAATCATTTTAGGATCCCTTTTTTAAGATGCCGAAAAGGGTACCCTAAAAGGAAAAAAGGAATCCTTAAATAAATCCTAAAACAATCCTAATAAGGCATCTTAAAAAAGGGTACCCTAAGCGAAAAAAGGCATCCTTGAATAAAACCTAAAACAATTCTAAAAAGGCATCTTAAAAAAGTGATCCTTAAAAAGGCTTCCTAAGAAAAGCTTTCTAGGTATTCTAAAAAAGGCTTCCTAAAAATCCTTTTACGATCCCTTTTTTAAGATGCCGAAAAGGGTACCCTAAACGGAAAAAAGGAATCCTTAAATAAATCCTAAAACAATCCTAATAAAGCATCTTAAAAAAGGGTACCCTAAACGAAAAAAGGCATCCTTAAATAAAACCTAAAACAATCCTAAAAAGGCATCTTAAAAAAGGGATCCTAAGAGAGGCTTCGAAGAAAGGCTTCGAAGAAAAGCTTCCAAGAAAGGCTTCCAAGAAAGGATTTCTAGAAAAGGCATCCTAAAAACGCTTCCTAAAAAAGGTTTACTAAAGGAATAGAAACGCATCCTAAAAGCTCTCAAAAGAACATCCAAAAGGATAGAAAAGAACATTCACCAATTGATATTCCATGACGATTCCCTTTCCTCTCCCACTCTCGAAACGGATTGAAATATCACACGTCCGTCCAATACACGATTTATGGTCGAGTTGAATTCAAAAAAAAAAAAAAAATATTCCCGAATGGACTTGGAACTATCTAGCAATAACTAACTTGGACATGCAAAGCAATAGATCAATTTCCTCATCGCTAATAGCACGCCGGAACGCGATTTCTGAAATCCAGGAAGTCAATTTTTCACCAACCAAAATGTGTTATTTTCCAACAAAACGAGAGTGTGTATGGGAGAGAGAAAGAGAGAAACGGGAGAAAAATGATCTTATCCAGATGTTGATACAATTGCGACAAAAAGAATATAGAAATTATTTACAAATTATATTAGTGAGAAATCTGATTAAAAATAATAATGGCTCTAAAATTAAAGTAGCAATAAGTGCGCACTGAAACAAGAAATATGTTTAAAATACTTTGTAGTCATTTTTAAGTATTATTTAAAACATTTTTTTAATTTTTATCTTGAAAACTAATGCATTTTAAGATGTTTAATGTTTCAAAATCAGTGACTTCAAAGTTGTTGGAAAACAACTCTAGAATGGTATTTTAAAATAAGATGCCTTCTATTTACAAAGTAAAGCATCTTGAAATAGATTGTAATAATCAATTTTTAAATATTTGAAACAAGCTTTTTGATCATCTGCTTTAAAGATCTGAATTTGGAAAATAAAATGCCTTCTTTTTACAAAGAACAGCTTCTTAAAATACATTGTAATGATTAATTTCTAAATACTTGAAACAAGCTTTTTAATCATCTGCTTTAAAGATTTGAATTTTAGTTTTTAATGACTCTATTGAAGCATAAGTTAAAAGTGGATACGAAATATTATCTCAAGTTAAGATGCCTTCTTTTTGCAGTGTTTTCACTGTTAACTTAAAAGTATCAAATTGCACCGAATTGACATCAAAAATGTGGATTCGATCAGGAATGGATCCAAATTTTTGGCTAAAAATGTGGATTCAATTAAAAATTGATCCAACTTTTTGGCAAAAACTGTGGATTCAATCAAGAATGGATCGAACTTTTTGTCAAAAACTGTGGATTCAATCAAGAATGGATCTAACTTTTTGGCAAAAGCTGTGGATTCAATCAAGAAGGAATCCAACTTTTTGTCATCAATTTGATCCATTTCAGTATCAAATTGATACTTTCAAGAATATTCAAATTCTAATTAACGTATTACACTGTAAAAAGAAGGCATCTTATTTTAAGGTTCACAGTAAAAAGGAAAGTCTTTCAGCCATGAAAGGTATACCTTAATTTAAGATGCAACATTTTTAAGACTGATTTTGTTTAATTTTAAATCTTATTTTTTTGCTAAATTTAAAGAGCAAAAGCTTGCTGAATATCAGAAAAAATGTGCTGAATTTAAGGCAATAATGTTGAAAATCAGCAGTTCTATACTTAATTCAAAAAGTAGAACTGTAAATTCAGATCTCTTATCCGTATTTTTCACGCAAGCCGAGCTTAAATTAAGACTGGCATTACTTTCAGGACTTGTTTAATTTCAGACGGTATTTAAAATAAAATTTTACTTTTTACTGTGTATTGTTGTACTTATGTACTTCTAAATTGTTTGGAAAAAATTACCACAAACATCCAAAAATTCCTTGATTTAAGCTGGAAGATCTAAAAATAAGATGTTTTAAACAGAAGTGTTTTAAACAGTTCTAAACAGATTTATTTTAAGATGCTTCTTTTTGCAGCGCTTTTTTTGCAATTGTAAGTTTTACACTTACAACTGTGATTTATTAAAATTTCCCTAATCCAGATTTAGTGTACCAACAATAACAAAAAATGTAAAAAAACCAGCAAAAAAAAAACTCCAAATTTGAAGAATTTAAAGATGATAATAAAGAGAACAGAGATGATTTAGAAGGTTACGAGCTTTATAGGCAGAGATGGTAGACCCCGAGGCGAATTAAATCATCAATGAAAGTATTTCTCACGTGATTCATTTTATTAAACCAAAAAAGGAGAGGATGTTTGCTTCTGTAAACCCCTTGATTTTACAGCAGGCGCACACCTGCTTGTTCGACAATCTTGTCGAGAAATCAAAAGTGGTAAATAGACATGTTTGTAATATATATCTATGTAATATATATAAAATAGTACATACGATAAGAGAATAAATGCTTTTTCGTTCGTCACGCCTTCTTGCCTTTTCACTGTTTTGTTAGAAACTAATATCGACTATGGGACACATATTACTATAAGTTAAATGAATGTAGGTAGAATGGAGTCAAGTGCGTGTAAAATCGACGGGTACATGAATATAATAGAGAGCCAATTGGGGTTCAAGTATCCAACCCCGTCATATTCACCCCTCTGGAACCTGAATTCCGGTAGTCAGCTGTTTTCACTGTTGACTCGATCCCTCCAGAATAGTCTCTCTATATAACACACTTCATCCACGATTCTCTATATATAATCACTGCCCAGTTGATTCTGTGTCTCACTTCCTTTCCACTCGAAAACACGTTTCTCATCCTTTCTTTTTTCGAGGTATTTTTCCCTTCCTTTCCATCTGTGCTTTTCTATTTACAAAAAAGTGATCTTTTAATTCTTCTTCTTCTTTGATTCTTTAGAAGAATCAAATTATATTTTGCCTCGAATTTCCCTTTCGGAAAAAAAAATTCCCTTCCTCTTTTGACTCTAAGAGAATATTTTCAGGTAGGAAGTTGTTTGGTCGTCAATTGGTGCTGCCACCTTTGGGGAAGAAATAGTTTTTTCAAAGAGCGTTAAATTTTGGGAGGAAAAAAAAATTCCTTGGGGTAAAAAAAGAAATTGGAAACTACCTGAAGTGGTGGGACCTCTGGCGAGCGATGCGCCAAGTATTGGGATAGAAGAAATATATTATTCTTTAATGATCGTAGGCGGTATAACGTAGGAATGGTTTGAAGGCGATGGATCGGCCCGCGTGCTCCGAGTAGAAACAGGTTCTATATGTACGCACGTTTCGAGAGTCATTGACTCAATTCCAGAACTTGTATTTTCTTGATCGGTGGTATCATTTTTGCTGTTAATAACATTCTCGCCAGTACATCTGTATTTTATCTTCTGTAATCGATGTTTTTGTCATCACACCCAAGGAGAGTTGTAAATTAATGCACACTTGCTACGAATTAATAATAAAAATAAGAAAACTGTTGCAAATAGTGTTTCATTTCGATCCGAGATTTTAATTTTTTTCGAGCGATTTTGTTCGTTGTCGTCTTTGATTTTCGAACGATCATCTCGTTTATTCTTTTGTTAATTGTCAAATCGTATCGTCGTCTAATTTCCTAATCGACCGATTAATTATCGACTGAACTTCTCGACTTTCCCATAACTGACAGCTAACAATAATAAACTAATAACCTATTTTTAAAAAAATCTAATAAGCAAAAATATTTAAATTCTTTGTGTTTAATTCGTTTAAAAAATATAATTAAATTTATTTTGGTTAATTAAGATTAGTATAAAAAGTTAATTTAGAGTGTCTAGAGAATTGTGATTTTTAAATTCCCAGACGAAAAAGTAAAATATTCCTGAATTTATTTTTTAAAACAATAATAACTATAATATTAAAATATTAATATTTCATAATAATGAAATTAAGAAAATCGACTTTAAAAAGTCAATAGACATTTTCATTATTTAGAGAAATATAATATTAATTATTATATTAACTAATAAGTCAATAACATTGGAAGTTAAATTTAAAATTAAACTTATTTTTTATTTTTCTATTACGTAGACACATTTTTACAATCTCACGTGAGAAGGTATTATTTTACAAAGTATTGTTATTATTTTTAATTGTGTATTAAAATAATAAAAATTAAAAATAATCATACCTAAATTGAAAAAGTTTAATTTTTTTAGGTGAAAAAATAATTCTTTAATAAACATTAATAAAAATTTACTTTTCTCAACATTATTCAAAAGTTGACGAAAGAACAGTTTTCTCCTCTTGATAAAATTTTTCTAAATTTAATAGTTTAAGTTGTGTGAAAATATAAACTTATATTAAAATTTTTCATAAATTTTTACAAGTAGCGAATATTTTTAAAAAATTCACTGTAATTTTCAGATTTTTTCCTGGTCTAACTAAATTCCCGGTTTTTCCCGAAATTTCTGAATGATTAGACATTTTGTAATTATATAAAACAATTACGTAAATATAGGAAGTAAATTATAATGCATTTTACAGTGAAAGATAATAAATTATAAATTAATAATAAATAGTAAAATAAAAAATGAATAAAAAAATTAATTATAAATAAATAAATTAATAATAATTAATAATAATTAATAATATTAATAACAAGTTATAGAAAAGTTAGATAAATATGTGAAGTAAATTAAGGAGTTTTAGAGTTTTAATATGTATAAAAATTTTACGTCAATAATTTACAGAATATATATTCAGGCTTTTAATTTGTTGAAATGATTTTCATAACATAAACAAGTCGCTACAAATAAAAACGTTTAAAGATAAAGAATTTTTAAAAACTTTAATCTCATTATTTATAAATAATATAACATATTCATATATCTAATTACTATTTGAGTTTACAGTAATATATAATTTTATTAATTTATTTTCCATACAAAAATACGTTTTTAATATTTAGAACGAACTTCTTTTGATCGGAGAAATCGCTCGGTTTATGCGAGATGTTCACTTCAATAAGACGAGCGAACATGACTGCTCGGTTATTAAAACAAAAAGAAAATCGTTTTTTGGTTCGTTTCTCGGATCGTGTCGCTCGAATGAAACACTAGTTGCAAACCAATAAAATGTAAAACAAAATGTAAAATAAAATGTAATAAAATGTACCAAAATGTTAGCAAAATTTTGCTAAACCCATAGGGACAAAATCCCCAATCCTAATCTCAATCGGGACAATAAATTAATTCATTATTAAGACCCATGGTTTGCACTATTTTGCCAATGGTTCAAAAATACAAAATACTCTAGTTGATTTAATGAAAAATTAATTTTTCCTGTTACAAAATGTAAATTTTCAACTCTGAAGTAATTTTTCTCCTATAAACATCCATTAGCCACATAATGGGAAAATGATTTGAATTGTTTTTTAAACAGGTCAATGAATTACATCCAAATGAGAATCTGATTTCCCCTCTTGTTATACGAATTACAGAAATAATTTCAAGTTGAAATAATTTCCCTCTATAGTATAAAGTTTTGCAGTGAAGTTGAGACTATATAAGAGATGTCGTTTGGCGACACACAGCTTCTCCAGATGCGAGAAAGAGAGGAATATTTATCGTTGTTCATTTTGTAGAGTGGAGGGGGGGGGAGAAGAAATCGTCGTCTTGTCTATAGGGTAATTAGAGGGCGTGAAGAATTGTGGCTCGCTATCTGAAAAGCTCCCTCACCCTTATGGAAAAGTAGCTCGTTACCCATAAAGGACTTGAGGAGTATTTACCTTTTTGTTAAAAGAACATTAAAGTGTGGAACGATAAACCCCCTCGCCTCACCTCCTTTTTGAGACTTGAAAATGCAATGTTATTCGTGACGCATATCCGCAAACATTTCTTTGCCCTCCCTCCCCCCCTTGAATCAACCGAATCTTTTTCTTTCCCCTTTAAGCTTTTGCAAGTGGGTTTTTCTTTTAATATATTTCCTGACTATAACTCTTTCACTTGTCTCAAATACCTTTCACATTGCTCGTTAATCCTCCCACGATTTTGCATTTTTGACATTACGTGCGTTTATTGCTAAACCAGGAACAATATATATAATTGTGTGTATATACTGTAATCTTGTTTATTTTTCAAGGTTTCTTTCTAGATATAGAGAAGCTTTTTTTTATGTGTAGGAACTGATAATCGCGGTAGCTTAGTGATAACAAGTGTTGTTGAACTAGTTATATTAGCTGACGCTTGATTTGTGGAATCAACAGTTGAGATAAAGTGGTAATTTCTTGGTGGACCTGCGGAAATAAAGTATATATAGTTTGTGACAAGAAGTGAGTTTTCGTATAGACTTTGAAACTTCTTAAAAGTTTCTGTTACAAAGGCTGCGGAGAACAATAAGAATTTTTCCAAGGAATTAAATTGAGACAAAAAAAAACGTATGAAAATATTTTTGATGTGTTTTTTTGTATCAGTTTGATGACGTTAGAAAAACGGTGATGGAAAGACTTCTGGATTTCTTAGGGAAGCTTTTTCTTGGTTTCTAAGCTTCATCTAAGTTTGAAAGGGAACCTTTATTACTTTTTACCGAGAAACGCTTTAAGTTGATAGAAAAGCTTAGTTAATTAAATATGTACTTAATTTTGGAGAAAAAGGTTTAAGTTAATAGAAAAGCTTTACCATAATTTCCAAGAAAAACTTAATTCAATTTAATAAAAAAACTTTACCTATGTTTCCAAAAAAAGCTTTGCCTAAGTTTTAATAAAAATTTCCTTTATTTCCCAAGAAAGCTTTTTCTTAATTTTCAAATAGCTTTTTCTTAGTTTGCAAAGAAAGCTCTTCTTTAATTTTCAAAGAGCTTTTTTCTCAGTTTCCAAAGTATGGTTTTCTTTAATTTCCAAAAAGCTTTTCTCAGTTTCTAAAGAATGTTTTTATTTAATTTCCAGAAAGTTTTTTCTCAGCTGCCAAAAAAACTCTTCTTTAATTTTCAAAGAGCTTTTTCGCACTTTCCAAAGAATGTTTTTCTTTAATTTCCAAAAAGCTTTTTCTCAGCTGCCAAAGAAAACTCTTCTTTAATTTTCAAAGAGCTTTTTCGCACTTTCCAAAGAATGTTTTTCTTTAATTTACAAAAAGCTTTTTCTCAGTTTCCAAAGAAAGCTCTTCTTTAATTTTCAAAGAGCTTTTTTCTCATTTTCCAAAGAATGATTTCTTTAATTTCCAAAAAGCTTTTTCTCAGTTTCCAAAGAAAGCTCTTCTTTAATTTTCAAAGAGCTTTTTTCTCACTCTCTAAATAATGTTTTTCTTTAATTTCGAAAAAGCTTTTTCTCAGTTTCCGAAAAAAGCTTTTCATTAATTTTCAAAAAAAATTCTATACCTAAGTTTACAGGAACAGATTCGTCTAGTTTTCTAAAGGAACCTTTGCCAAAGTTTTCAAAGAAAATATTTTTCTAATGCTTCCAAATGGAACCTTTAAGTTTTTCAGTGAAAAATTCCTGAAAGCTTGGGAAAAACATTTTTTTGGGTTTCCTCAAAGTTTCACAAAAATTTCTTCCACTCTTTACAGTTCACCCAATGTTTACATATCACTTTTTCACTTTTTCTAAATTTTTAAAGCAAAAATATGAATATTCAGAATCTTGTTGGAAATAATTTAAGATGAACTTTCTTCAAACTTTCCAAAAAGCTTTTTTCCAGGTTCCCAAAAAAATGATTTTCCAAGTTTCCAAAAAAGGTATTTCAATGTTTTCATACATGTTCTTTTCCAAAGTGTCCCAGAAAGTTATTTCTAAATTTCCAAAAAAGCTTCATTTATTTTTTTCTCTGTCTTTGAAAAGAGCTCACTATAAGCTTTCAAAAAGCTTCTTTTAAGCAAAAAGAACTATTCTTATTTATCCTATTAAGATTTACGTAAAAATTTAAAAACAATATTTCCACATTTCAAAAAAGATAAGGATTTTATTTTCTTGAAAAAAGCTTCCCCTAACTTTCTAAAACAGTTTTTTCTAAATTTTCCAAAAAACCTGTTTTTAAGAATCTTGAAAATCATTATAGCTCATATTTCAAAAAATCTCTCGTAAGATTCCATTAAAAGTGTTTCTCTAAGCTTCTTAATAAGCTTTTCTCAAAATTCAGTTTATAAAAAAGCTTTTCCTAAGTTCTACACAAGTTTTTTTTAAGTTTTCAAAAAGTATTTCTTACTATTACTTAAAATATTTACCTGACTTTTGAAAAATTTTAAACTATTTTCCAAAAAGAAGCTTTTTCTATTCTTAAGAAAAGATTCTTCTAAGTTTTCTAAAATAATTTTAATTCTAACAAAAAATATTACATTACAAAATTAATCAGAATTGTTAATTACCAAAAATACCTTTCTTAACTTACTATAAAAATTCACCAAACTTTCTAAAAAAGCTATTTTTAAGTATCCAAAAAAGCTTTTACTAAGTTACCCAAAAAATCATAGAACATTTCCAAAAAAAGCTTTATTTAAGTATCCAAAAAGCTTTTTCTAAGCTTCCCTTAAAATATTTACCTTAGTTTCTAAAAAAGCTTTACCTAAGTTCTCAAAAAGTGCTTTTTCCAAGTTTTCAAGGAAAGCTTTTTCTGCGTTTTGAAAGCTAGTTTTTCTAAAGTTTTCAAGAATAACTTCGCCTCAATTTCCAAAATTAAAATTATTTCGTTGAAAGGCTAAACTATAACACTAGAGAAAAAAGCTTAAAAGAACTTTTAAATTTGCCTCCCAAACTTTTATAAGACCCCAAGGAAAGCTTTCTGCAAGCATTTACAGACGATTTTCTCCATTTTTCCGAATAAAAATATTTCTTAAAGATAAAAAGCACTTGTCAATTCATCCAAATCATATTTTCTTCTGAGAAGAAGAAAAAAATATTTTTTTTCCAATTTCTTAAAAATATACCCTCTAAAGTATTGTAAAATTTACTAAACACAGTTCGATTAACAGAAAACATGTAATTAAATATTGACCACTTTTCATTCTACTACAAAAAGTTGTCGAAATTTATTCCAGTGTAGACTTTGAAAACTTAAGAAAATCGTATAGCCTAAAATTTGATCTTTTATAGGAACATTCGAACTTTAAAAATTTATCAAATTAAAAAAAGTGAGTTCCATTTCTGACTGATGGTTCAAGGTATCACTATAAATAGAACTCTGCTATGAATACATAGAAGTGCAACAGTTGGAATAAGAACAGAATAGAAGAAGAAAATAAAGCAAGAAGAAAAGGAAGAAAAAAAAGTTGTTATCAACTTGTAGATTAATGAAACGATTATCATTAGATTTAACCGAGCGTGTAGATGAAGAGAAAAAATAATGAATGGAATCACTTTATTGAATATATAAATATTGTAATTATTTAATACTTAAAGTGCACTTATTAGCTTAATGACAATTTTATGGTAAAAAAAGAAGAAGAAGCAGAAGCAGAAGCCGAAGAAAGAAGTATATATAACACTTTCTTGACTTCCCGCGTAAAAAGCCACGTGGTCTACTCTCCCACTGTTGAAAAGTATATACTCCGGCTTCTATATATCTATATACACGTTCAAATGTTGCAGTTGCTGTTTCGTATACCTCGGGGGAATAACCACGTTCAATATAAACCAGCAACGAACAGCGCTGTAACCGTAACGTTGACGTTTACGACGACGAAATCGCAGCTCGGCTCGTTTTCACTCCACCTCCTCCTCCCTCACTCACTCTAACTTCCATTTCCGTGACTATCGCCCGTCGTATACTTCGTCGATAATGCAGGTTTCCTGCTTCTGTACGGGCCAAGATCATTTCCCGCCACTTCATGTTGTTGCTCGTTTTCTTTATCCTCCTTTCCCAACAATCTCGTTTCTTGACGATCCAGTATTTTTTTCCTTTTTTCTTTTTTTTTTTTACTTTCGTTTCTCCTGATCGTTATGGACTCATCTTTTTATCTTCGATTAAGTTTACCGATCGCTTTTAATTGAGTCGGATTGAATCTAATGATCCTTTGATTTATGTGTTTATTAATTAGGCTGGAAATATTAATTTTCTTTTTTGGGAAAAAAGGTTTAAATCGTGTGCAATTTTTTTTGCGGATCTTTAAGGAATATTAAATGTAATTTTAATATTCTGAAGATATTGTCTCATTGACTTTGATTTTTATTTTACCTCAAATTTGAACTTTTACGTTTACTTTTGGACTTTGATCTTAACTTCAAGTTTCACTTTGAGTTAGACTTTCATTTTGAATTCGATTTTCACTTTAACTTTGACTTTAACTATGTTTTTATTCTTAACTTTAACTATTTGACTTTAAACATAAATTTGACTGTAACTTTGATATTAACTGTTTTTATACCGAATTTTAACTCTTTGACTTTAACTTTAAACTTAAATTTAACATTAGCTTTAACCTTAGATTTAATCTTAAATTTAATATTAACATCGTCTTTAACTTTGACTTTAACTTTGGCTTTAACTTTGACTTTAACTTTGGCTTTAACTTTGACTTTAACTTTGACTTTAACTTTGACTTTAACTTTGACTTTAACTTTGACTTTAACTTTGACTTTAACTTTGACTTTAACTCTGATTTTAACTATGACATTTATTTTAACCTCGACTTGAATTTTAAATTTAACATTAACTTTGACTTCGATTTTAACTCAGACTTAAACTAACATTTGTTTTATCTTTCATTTTAACTATAAGACTTGGACTTCAACTTTGACTTTGATTAAAAATTTTAGTTTGACTGTAATTTTAACTTTAACTTAAACTTTAACATTAACTTTGACTTTGATTTTAACTTTGACTTTGACTTCAACTTTAACATTGACTTAAATTTTAACATTGATTTTGACTCAAATTTTAACATTAACTTTGACTTTAACTTTGACTTTAACTCAGACTTAAACTAACATTTGTTTTATCTTTCATTTTAACTATAAGACTTGGACTTCAACTTTGACTTTGATTAAAAATTTTAGTTTGACTCTAATTTTAACTTTAACATAAACTTTAACATTAACTTTGACTTTAACTTTGACTTTAACTTTGACTTTAACTTTGACTTCAATTTTGACTTTAACTCTGATTTCAACTATGACATTGATTTTAACTTTGACTTGAACTTCAACTTCAACTTTGATTTTAATTCTGCGACTTAAACTATAACTTTATCATAAAGTTTCACTTTAACATTCTTTTTATCCATTATTTTAACTATTAGACTTCGACTCCAACTTTGACTTTGATTCAAAATTTTAGTTTGACTCTGATTTTAATTTTAACTTAAACTTTAACGTTAACTTTGATGTTAACTCTTACTCAAACTTTAACATTGACTTAAATTTTAGCATTACCTTTGACTCAAATTTTAACATTAATTTCGACTATAATTTTAACTTTGACTTGAACTTTAACATTAACTTTGACATTAATTTTCTTTTTATGCTTGATTTTTACTCTTAGACTCTGAATTTAACTTTGATTTACAATTTTATTTTGACTTTGATTTATTCTTTTAGTTTGCCTATTTGTTTTAAATTTAAATTATATGATTCTTTGACTTCCATCTTAACTTCTACATTCAATTTGATCTTTTACTTTAACTTTGACTTTGATTTTAACTCTGAATTTGAACTTAATTGAAACTTCACACTGAAAGAAAATCTATATTATAAATTTTGTAAAAGTATTTTGCAATTTGGGGAAAAAGTGCAACAAACCGAAAAGTTGCTAAAAAAAATACTAAACTTTAAAAAAATTGATGTGAATTTTAGTAAAGTTGTATTAAAGTTAAATAAAAATTTTTGATATTTGATATAATTATTCTAATTTACACAAACTTGTTTTTAATGTTTAGTACTTTTTATATCAAAATTTAGGTTCATTGCACTTTTTCCTTAAATTGCAAAATACTTTTACACAATTTAATATACATTTTTTTCGGTGTAACTTTCATTCAAACATTAATTTTGACTTTTATTTAGACTTTAATTTTTACATTAATTCTAATAATAATCATTATTTTTATATAATTATCATTATAAAAGTTATATAATATAATAATTATTACTATTATAATTATATTAAAATTATTACTATTATAATAATTATTACTATTATAATAATTATTACTATTATAATTATATTAAAATTATTACTATTATAATATTACTATTATAATAAATTATAAATAAAAATTTTTTTAAATTGTCAATAAATAAATTTATAACTCAGTAAATAGAACAAAAATAACAACCAACCGAAAATACCTCAAACTTTGTCTCCCTGAAAAAAAATTCTCATTAAAAAAAATAAAACAATAAAAAATTCCAAAAGCTCCACCTATTTAAAATCAATTTTAATTTTCTTTTTCATTTTACAAAAACCTTGGCGAAAAATTATTTTGGTGTGAAAAAAATTACCTTGAAAGAGTGCAAAAGATGTATTTAAAAAAAAATTATTTTTTTTTGGGGAAAAAAACATGAAGCGTGTTAATTTAATTTAAAAAAGTACGCTACTCTTAAATTAATCGGGTAGATTTTAATCGACGTATATACGTTATGTAATTACCTCGTGAATATTTATAAGCTCTCTGAACGTACGTAATTAGTCTACAAAATATCATCCGCGGTTATTTATGATGAGGAGAGGGAGAAAGAGAGCGAGAGGGAGAGGATACAATTTTTTTTTTTTTTTTTGCTGAACTTGTTAGCATCATATTCATTTTGTCCAAAATGTAATCACACAGCGTGAATGAAATCATTTGGTAACAATTGAAAATTGTTTCTCATAAAAATCAGTTTCTCAATGAGGTACAATTATCATAATAAAGTCATTAACTGTTTCTCTATATTTACAATTCTAATTCAATCATCAATTTTGTCTTTAATATTTATGACAGTATTTTATGCCTTCTGGAAATGGTTTTTTTACTCTTAAAAATGTATCTTTTCTTCTAAGAATAAATGAAAAATTTGGAGAATTGAATGAAAAATTATTCCCTCAGTCCGTGTGTACGAAAATTCTTGTCAGTAATTTTCTAATTTGAATGGCGATGAGAAAATTAAGTGCGTCAAATTTGGAAACTGGCGAATACACTTGAAAAAAAATTTAATTGATTTAAATAACTGATTGGTTGACTATTATCAATTAAATATTAAATTGAATCAAATAATATTTATTACACTGGAAAAAAATTTATTTGATTCAAATAACCGATTATTTGTCCGTAATCAAGTATTTACTTGAATCAAATAATTTTTATTTGTATCAACTAATTAGTATTTGCTTCAAATACTGAAATATTTGATTCAAATACAATTTATTTGATTCAAATACAATTTATTTGATTCAAATACAATTTATTTGATTCAAATAAAAATTATTTGATTCAAGTAAATATTTATTTGATTATAGACAAATAATCGGTTATTTGAATCAAATAAATTTTTTTTTCAGTGATAGAGTCAACTAAATGGTATTTGCTTCAAATACTGAAGTTATTGATTCAAATATGAATTGAACAGTTTAATTGACTCTATTAAATATTATTTGATTCAAGTAAATATTTAATTGATAATAGTCAATCGGTTATTTGAATCAATTAAATTTTTTTTCAGTGTAGAAAAGTAAATAAAATAAATTCTCTTGTGGATAAGGATAATTTTTTCGAAAGAAATGGTTAAGAAATTTTTCTAGACAAAAAAGATGCTTGGAGGAAAAAATTGCTTATGATTGCGCACACCTTTAGGTTTTTGTTTTTATTTATTTATTTTTTCTTTTGAGGCGACCTAAAGAGAGGCAGCTCTCGTCGAGTGGGTGCGTTCACTCGTGCATGAACTCCGAGGGTCTTCCATGTGTTGCTTCGTGGCCCGGATGGAGAGGATAACGTACGAGCAGTTCTGTATGACTTACTACGCCCTTTTCCCTTCTCCACGCCCGTTGATGTTGCCTACCTCTATATATAAACTACTGCTCGTCCAAAAAACATGAGACCATTCAAAAATACATGGCAAATGCTGCTGCAGGCGCACACACTGCGGCTTCCGACCTATAAAGAACCAATTCGCACGTTCGAAAAGACCCACTTTTCAGACTGTTATAAACGTCCATGGGTAGGCAGACCTTGTCTCGTCACTACTGAAAAGAAGCTATATAATCGTTTGGAACCAATCTCGCTCTCTCTCTCCCATTCTTTTTTAGGGTTCCTGAAAAAATATGTAATTTAAAAATATATTTACCATTTTTTTTTTGGATTTTGCTTAAGGGAACCCAGGGACGTTCTAAGGAGCGCAAAAACCCGAAAAGCCGAAACAATCCTCCCGGGGAACCCAGAAATGAAAAATATATCTTCGAGAACCCAAGAGTTTCTGGGTTCCTAAAGAAATATTTTTCGATTGCCAAATCATAAGGATTTGAACTATTCCAAGGATTGTAAATTTGTTAAATGAATTTGAAAATTAAAAAAGATAACCTAGGGATCCCAGGAATTCCATTCGTATCCCAGAGACATCATACGGATAGCCAAATCATTAGAATTTGGTATATTGAAAAAAGGGCATCTAGAAATATCCCCAAGTCCCAAAGATTTAGGGAGAAACACTATCTCAGGGAACCTAGGAATATCCCTGAGATGTTCTACGAATATCTAAATCCCTAGGATTCCGTCTATTACAAAAAAGGTACCCAGAAGCGTCCTAGGACTATCTAAATCAATTGGATTTGATAAAAAAAATATCCTTAGGAACCCAGGACCATCAACTTCTGGGTTCCCAAAGATATATTTTTCGATTACCAAATCCTGAGAATTTGACAATCCCTAAGTTTTTGGTCAATAAAAACTTACAGCTTAGAAATCCTGGAGATTCAGCAGCGGCCCAGGAACAGTAGTAGCCCCAAATCATTAGAATTTTCTGAATAGGAAAATATATCTTAAGGAACCCAGGAACATCTATGGGATATCCAAATCTCTAAGATTTGGTGAATGATAAAAGTATTTTAAGGAACCCAGGAACGTCTAAAGTCATTGCCAAACTACTATAGGTTACGGTGAATGAAAAAATATTTTCTGGGGATCCCAGGAATTTCAGAAGCAGTCCAGGGACATTCTAATGATACATAAATCCCTTGGATTTGGTGTATGAAAATAAAAGAACTCAGGGTTAATCCAGAGAAGTTCCTGGAATATCCAAATCCATAGAATAAAACTGAATACCCTAGGAAACCCAGGGGTAACCCTGGTGAAATCCTAGGGATATCCAAGTGAAATGAAATTAAAAAATATGTCACGAAGAATCCAGAAATAGTCCAAGGACGTTCTAGAAATATCAAAACTCCTAAAATTTAGCAAATAAAAAAAATTTCTTTGGAAACCCAGAGAAGTTCCAGCTATGAATATAGCTGGAACTTCAGTTCCTTTGGTTTAGTGAACGAAAAAAGATATCTCAGGGCACCCAGGAACATGCTGGGGATTAACAAATCATTAGGATTTTTTGGATAACAAAATATATTCTAGGGATCCTGGAAATTTCAGAACCCAGGTATAACTCAGAAAAATCCTGAGTATATTCAAATATTTGGAATTATAAAAAAAAGTTACCGGAGGGGACCCAGAAGCGTTTCAGGAAAATATTCAAATTCGGTAACTAAAAAAATATCTCAAAGAACCCAGAAATAGCCTGGAGTCGTTCCGGGAATATAAAAATCCCTAAAATTTTGTGTGTAAAAAAGGAAACCCAGAGATAACGCGAAAATGTTTTAAAGGTATCCAAATCCCTAGGATTTGGTGAATGAAAAAAATTTCCAGTAGGGAACCCAGGAATATTTTTCGCCTTTTCTAGTTATTTTTCTTACTTTCTTTTCACTTTAATTTTTTTCTCTTCTTTTCTGTTTCCTTTTTTATTTTCCTGTATGGTTTTTTTTTTTTTTAAATTACTTTTTATTCGAATAAATGAAAAAAAAATATTCCTAGGGAACCCAGAAATATTTTTCGCCTTTTCTAGTTATTTTCCTTATTTTCTTTTTAGTATAATTTTTTTCTTCTTTTATTTTCTTTTCTGTTTCTTTTTTTATTTTCCTGTTTGTCTTTTTTTTGTTTACTTTACTTTTTATTTGAATGAATGAGAAAAAATATCCCTAGGGAACCCAGCGATATTTTTCTACTTTTCTAATTATCTTACTTATCATTTTTTTTGTACCTTGATTTTTAGACATGATTCTTTTTTTCTCCCGGGCGGTAGACCTATATTTCCGTGTTTTTTCCGATGAAATTTTTTTTCTTTTTTTTTTCTCAACGAAGCGTAACGCGGGGCGTCGAGGCGCTGATCGGTGTGTGCAGCGGTGTTCCCTTGGATTTGATGGACGAGCTGTTCGCATGTATACGAACCACGGCCTCTGCTGCCTCGAGTTCTGCGCACCGTGCAGCCATTCGCTATCTTGCTGTTTTGCAAATTTCATGCCACAAGAATTATAGCTCCTGCGGCCACGATTAATTTTCTCCGCGCTGTCGTCAGTGCGGACTTCTATCAATTAAAAGGACATTTCTCGCGATGATTCGACCAAAGAAAATGTGTTTCAAAATTCTCCACTGTTTCATTCGCTTTTAAGTTAAAAAAAAAGAGGACGGCCATTAATTTTTCGTTTGAATTATTTATGTAATACTTTGTTTCAGTATTTATTGGTATTTACTGTTAATTCTTGGTATTTAACAGTATTTACTGGTATTTTTGGTATTTACTAGTATTTTGTTGTAATTATTTGTATTTATTTGTATTTTTGGTATTTTTTTAATATTTGTTAGTATTAACTAGTATTTCTTAATTTATATGACTTTAAATAGTTTTTAATCAGTATTTACTAGTGTTAACTTGTTTTTTTTTTTAGTTTTTATTGGTATTTGATAGTATTTTTTTAATATTTGTTTGTTTTAACTAATGTGTCTTAGTATTTAGCAGTATTTTTAGTATTAACTAGTATTTTTTTCTGTTTATTACTGTTTGTCAGTATTTCTAGTATTTTCAGTATTTTTAGTATTTTCAATACTTTTAGTATTTTTAGTATTTACAATATTTTTAGTATTTTTAGTATTTTCAGTATTTTCAGTATTTTCAGTATTTTCAGTATTTTCAGTATTTTCAGTATTTTCAGTATTTTCAGTATTTTCAGTATTTTTAGTATTTTTAGCCTTTTTAGTATTTTTAGAATTTACTAGTATTGACTAGTGTTTTTTATTTAAAAATGGACAATCTTTTTTCACCTAAATATTGTAATATTTTGTTTCAGTAGTTGTTAGTATTCATTAGTATTTTTTTAGTATTTATCAGTATTTACTAGTATTTATTTCAATATTTTTTAGTATTAACATGTTTTTCTTAATATTTACAGGTATTTTTAGCACAAACTAGTATTTTGTATTATTTATCAGTATTTTTTAGTATTCCTTAGTTTTTCCTAGTATTAATCACCATTAACTAGTAATAACTAGTCTTTTTCGTATTTACTAGTATTGTCTACAATTTTTTACTTTTTATTAGCATTTAAGAGTTTTTTAAAAACGTTTTTGGTATTTTTTAGTATTTATCGGTATTTATCGGTATTTATCGGTATTTACTAGTATTCACTAGTATTTTAAAACATTTATTTCCATAATTCAGTATAAATATAGAAGTTTTAGATTAGTATTAAGGGGTCTATGCTAATCATCAACATTTCATAAAAGAACAGTTTGAAAATTTATCAATTTCAGAAAAACGTGTCTCGTTTGAGGAAAAATGAGATTTTCTTTGATATTTTGAGCAAAAGCAGTAGTCCCTGTAGCTTTCGCATCATCTCTTTTCCCTCTCATCTCAAGATTAATGCTATCTTTAAGAAATTATAGCATACCTGCACGAGACCGTTTTGTGAAAATAATCTATAATGGCAGAAATCTACTGTTATTAAAATCACATTATAATAATTTATGCGATTACATCTCGTGGAGTTATTATTATGAATTATTATCCTCATAAAATTTATAGCTAAGTGCAAGAAAAAAAAGCAAAAAACAAAAATTGTGACTGGTAATTTATTCCACTAATCGAATCTGTATTTTTTTCTGTTACAGGTAAGAATCTCTTCATTTTCCAATTATTTACCTCGAAACTGTAAGTAATTCTCTAACATTTTTGTAAGTTTTAGTAAATCTTTGTAAATTTTCATAATTTTTGTAATTTTTTTTTGCTAATTTTTACAAATTCTTACAAATTTTGCATTTTTCTGGAAATTTTTCAATTTTCTGAAAATTTGATGATAGAAAAATTAAATGTTTCCAAAAAAAGCAGATTGTGATTGAAAATTGATTAAGCATTGCGGGGAGAAAAACAGAAAATAATTATAATCGATGAATATAGATTAATAACCTGTTCGATTTATGATCAAATGAAAGAGTAAAGAAAAGTTTGCGAAAATAAAAAAAAAATAATGGATAAATTGCTCCGGTTTCAGATCAATTTACGATCCTACTAAAAATTCATTTTCTCCTCAATTTTTTTTCGCTAATAAATATTAATCACGTTACTCAAGTCTCTTGGACTAAAAGTTTGTTAATATTTCGCTCTCGGTGTTTGCAAATATTGCAAAAGCTTCAGTAATCAAATTATTTAAGCAATAATCGTGTGAAATTGACTTCTATTTTAATTTTAAATCACTGAATTTTTCGAGATTTAAAATCCTCCATTTTATAGTTTCGTAAATGTAATTTTTATTACAAGTGTTGTAAGTTTATACGAAAAAAAAATTGTACTTTACCTACAATGTAGAAGTCATTAAAATAAACGAAACTCTGCATAAAAGGTGTAATTTTCGGTAAATTTTGAAACGATGACATTGGGACACTGAAGGAACATTTTTTTCTCCCCCAACCACAGAGAAATTTAATTTTCAGGTATAAAAGGTAAAAAAAAATGGCCAGTGTGCCAAAGTGAAAATCGTGCCGGAATGAAGGTGCGAAAGTAAAAAAAAATGACCTTGAGGAATATAATGAATCCTTAATAAGAAACGTGGGGCATTGGTAATTCAAAATAATACCTCGAGTTGATAGAATAAATCGAAGGTTTTGGCCATCAGACATTGACGTTAAATTTAAAACGTTGAGGGGAAGCGATTAGCCATACTTTTAAATAATATTGCATTCGCACGACTTGTATCGCATAATCATCGTCATATACAAAACCCGCATTCAATTAATTGACCTGAATTTTCAATTTTTAATTTTTAATGCAAGCAAATTTGGTTTGGTAAATAGATTTGGGGATTATTATTTTTTCTTTCACGAAAAAAAAAATGTTTAGTGGATAGAAGAGAGAAAGAGAGGAGTGGCCATTACAGTCACCTGCCATCCCTATATATAAAGAAAGAGCGACTTGACTCTCTCAAGATCAATTTTTCATTATACAATTGAATGCGAGGCAAGAAAGAAGGCAAAAAAAATTCCCGATTCTTTATAAATAAATAAGAGAGAAAGAGAGTCGATCATGCGCAAAAGTAGAGGCACTTTACTGATTCATCGATCGAAAAATAGATACCATTATCATCGATCATCTCGATGAGATTTTATATAGCTCAAGTTGCATTAGAGTCGCGGTTCAAGTTCAAGGATAGATATATGGGGATTAAGTACTGTAATTTTGTGCTTTTGTTGCTATCACTTTTTTTAAGTTGAGGGGGAAAAATTTTTTTCTCATTTAAAATGATGCTGAGTTTATAGTGTTCCAATTTATCTCTATTAACAACGAGTAATGAGAAGAAGTTTTTATTGCTGGAAATTTTTGTAGAAAAATTCCTTTTTTCTTTTCTCCCTTTTTTTATTTTTAAAAAGTATTAAAATTTACTGGGAAGTTTTTTGGGAATCGTAAGCTTTTTTGGAAAAATGGAAAATTTTCTTTAGAGCTTTCTTTAGGCATTTTTTAGGAAAAGCTTTCTCAAAGTTTCTAAAAAATTTTTTTCTATAGTTCCAAAATCATTTTTCTAAACTCCGAAAAATCATAATACTAAAAAAGCTTTTTTAAGTTAAAATAAAATGGTTTTCTCTAAGTTTTCTGCAAAACATTTACGTAAGTTTTCAAAAAAGCTTTAATTAACGTTTTCAAAACGAGCTTTTTCTAATTTTCTACAAAAACTTTTTTTACGTTTTAATCCAAATTGTTTTATTTCCATAAAATAATATAAAAGCTTTTTCAATTTTATAAATATTAAAAAAAATATTTTCTTAAGTTTTCAAAAAAGCTTTAACTTAAAGTTTCAAAAAAATCTTTACTCTTTTTTCTAAGAAGACGCTTTTTCTTTGTTTCTAAAGAAGCTTTTTTTAAGTTTCTAAAAAAGCATTTTTAAGTTTCTAAAAAAGATTTTTTTATGTTTCTAAAAAAGTTTCTTTATAAATTAAAAAAAAAGATTTTTTACTTCATAAGAAAAGCTTCCTCTAAGTTTCCAAAAAGATTCATTTAAATTTTGCAAAAAACCTTCTTTCAAGTTTCCAAAAAAGCTTTATTTAGAAGTTTCAATAAAATCGTAACCCACGTTTACAAAAAAGCTTTTTATATTCATAAGAAAAGCTTCCTTTGAGTTTCCAAAAACGATTTGCCCAAAAGAACGATTTTTAATTGAAAAGAAACCTCTTTCTAAGTTCCCCAAAAAATTATTATCTAAATTTATAGAAAAAGCTTTTCTTAAATTTTCCATAAAATATTGAACTAAAATTTCCAAAAAAGCTTTATTTATGTTTCCAAAATCGGCTTTTTTTAAGTTTTCGCAAAAGCTTCTTTTAAGTTTTCAAACAAAACTATTTTTATAACTTTCCTAAAAAAGATTTTCTTAAATTTAATAAAATTCATACCTACGTTCTTTAAAAAAACTTTTTTAAGTTTCCACAAAAGCTTCTTTCAAGTTTTTAAATACAAAAATTTCTAACTTTTCCATAAAAGATTTATTTATTATTTATTTATTATTTACTTAGATTTACCTAAAAAAATATTTATACACTTTCCAAAAAAAACTGTTTCTTTTCATAAAAAAGCTTCCTCTAAGTTTTAAAAAAAAAATTATTTTTTCTATATTTTTAAAAAAATCTTTTCCTTACATATCCAACTTAAATTTTCCATTCCATTTAATTTAATGAAAATTTCTGAAAAATAATTAAAATTATTTGCAGATTTTTATGGAAATTTTGTCAAAATAATTAAATTCTATTGAGGAGTTTAATTAAAATTGTATTGAAAATAATAGAATTTTTGTGGAAAATTTTAACATATTTATTAAAATAATTAAATTCTTGACAATTCTTTTGACCAATTTAATAAAAAATAGATATTAAAAAAATAATTGTTTCTTGTGATAATTGTTATCAAATTTTTTTTTTTTTTTGAAAATAATTAAATTCGTTTATAAAGTGGAATAAAATTTGAATTTTCTAAAAGTTAGTGTCTGAAATTATTTAATTTTTGCTCAGAATTATATTAAAATTTTGGAAAATTATTTAATTGTTTAAAATTATTTTATGAAAATTTTTGAAACTAATTAAATTTACTTGAAGAGTTCAGTTAATATTGTATTTGTAACAATTAAATTCTTATAAGTGAAATCATTAAAAAAATTATATTAAACTTAAGTTTTAAAAATAATTTAATTCCTGTAAAGAATTTTATTTTGCGCACTACAAAAAATTGAATTTATGCAAATTTTTCAACCAATTTAATTAAAATTGAATCCAGTGCGAGGAATTTTATTGATTGTTTTTTTAAATAATAGAATTGTTCTATAGAATTTTTAAAAAATTTTCTATCTAAAATTATTAAAAATAAAATATGATTTTTATAAACAAAAAAAGATTTGTAATTTGCACAATTATAAGAAACTAACTGGCCATAGTTCTAGTTATTCATATATTAATTTTAAAAATTAAAAGCGCAATTATAATTATTTTCTTTTTTGAATTCTTTAAATAAAATTATTCGACAAATTATTTGAAAAAGTTTAAATTTTAAATTTGTAAAGTTTAATATTTAAGAAAAAAGAAAGAAGTCAGAAAAATTCAGAATCCAGAATTAAAAAAAAATAAAATTCTAAATTTTTAGTCAGGAAAAATTTCCTGTCATTTACCAGTCTTTCGGTCCAGTTATTAAAATTTTTTTTAATAAAACACTGAATTCTTTCTTTAGTTTTTAAAATATTGAATTTTACAAATTTAAAATTCAATTTATTTCAAATAATTTGGCGAATAGTTTTACTTAAAAAATTCAAAAAAGAAAATAATTACAATTTCGCTTTTAATTTTTAAACATTAAAAATTAGAAAATAAACAACAGTTACAATGTTAAGACTCAATTTTTTTTTCTGGGTCAAATGTTCATAATTAAAAAAATGAAGAAAATGACAAATTGCTTGGAAATTGAAATTAATTATGTTCCATTGCTGCTACTGGTTTTTTTTTGTCACATGCATTAATAAAATACGTGTTGACTCTTTGGTCATAATCTTTCCACGCTTATACGATCGAGTGCAGCACTCGGTTTGACTTTGTAATGTGACGTCTCTGAGTTACGAGATGTTTAACTGAAGCGCTTAATCGCGATACAATGCTGCCGTTTCTACCGTTCCGCGCATATTGATAAAACAGTTGCGAGAGACCGTGTGATGAATGTATGATTCTCCTGGCCGAGGGGATTTCACCTTTTGTATTATTGGTGAACGTTAAATAAAAAAAAAAGTTGAGAGAGTAACTTTTGAACGTATATAGTTTCAAAAAAACAAAAAAAAAAAGTAAAATATTCGTGACAATAGAAGGCATTTTTCGCTTTTGTCACACTTTTCGTTTATTTCTTCTGCCATTTTTTGCCCTCGAGTTCATTTTTTTAAAAAAAATTTCTATTTGTTTGAAATTAGGTTTCGAATCATTGTATGCTTATGTCTAATTCGATATTTAATTTGATATTTAATTTTTACTTCTATGGAGTAAATGAATTCGTTTTGTAAATAAATTCGCATTTACTCCAAAATTGAAAATTCGAATATATCATTAAAATTAAGAAATTAATAATTTGAATAATATTTTGAAATATAATTTATTAGTTTTGTGTATTCGACCTACTTGTCGAACGAGTGCGCACGATGTATGTCTTTATCGGATTCTCATGCAGCCAGGTTTGGAATTGAGTTTCGAAGGGCAAAGGCTAGGCGAGGGCAAATACTAATTGGCCCACCAAAATTACTCTCCGCAGTCGATAAATCGCCGATAAATAATGATAGTTACGTAAAGATAATATAATGATATTTCACCTTGAAATGCGAATTTCTCGTGACGATTATACTTTTTTCCTCTCTTTCTCTCTCTCTTTATGATATATAGAACATATGGTGTCTGATTTATTCTACATTTTTACATTTATTATTTCCTCACCCCATATTGCTCTCGAAAATGTGTCTCTATTTTTATTCTAAAACTATGATGTTCAGCTATAGTAATTACACAGAGAAAATGGACGTTTTACATGTGATTAAAAATTCGGAATTTTTGGATTAAAAATAAGAAGGATAAAAATTAAAAAAGACGAAAGAAAGAAAATGAATTTAAAATAAAGAGAATTGAAAAAAGTAGTCGAAAAAAGACAAATTAACAAATAAGGAAATTAAAAAATAAAGAGGATAAAAAATGAAGACAGTAAAAAGAAGGAAACAAAATGAAAATAAAGACTAATAAAAAATAGGGAAGTTAAAAAATGAAGAGAGTAAATAATAGAGGAGACAAAAAAAGAAAGTACATAAAGACTAGCGAAACAAATTGAAATAAAAAATTAATAAAAAATAGGAAGTTAAAAGATGAAGAGAGTAAATAATAGAGGAGACACAAAAAAAGAATAAAAAATAAAGATAAGTAAAAAAAGAATGAAACAAATTTTAAAAATAAAGATAAATGAAAAGTAAAGAAGACAAAAAGTTCGGAAACAAATTCAAAATAAAGATTAATAAAAAATAGGGAATTTAAAAAATGAAGAAAGTAAATAATAGAGGAGACAAAACGAAGAAAGAAAATAAAGATAAGTAACAAATAAAGAAGGAAACAAATTAAAAATAAAGATAAATGAAAAGTAAAGAAGACAAAAAGTTCGGAAACAAATTAACCATAAAGATGAAAGAAAAAGAAACAGGACAAAAAGTTCAAAAACGAATTGAAAATAAAGGTTAATAAAAAATAGGAAGTTAAAAAATGAAGAGAGTAAATAATAGAAAAGACACAAAAAAAAGAAAAAAAATAAAGATAAGTAAAAAAAAGAATGAAACAAGTTAAAAATAAAAATAAATGAAAAATAAAGAAGACAAAAAGTTCGGAAACTAATTGAAATAAAAGATTAATAAAAAATAGGAAGTTAAAAAAAGAGAGTAAATAATAGAGAAGACAAAAAGAAGAAAGAAAATAAAGATAATTAAAAAAAAGAATGAAACAAATTAAAAATAAAAATAAATGAAAAATAAAGAAGGCAAAAAGTTTGGAAACAAATTAAAATAAAAAATTAATAAAAAATAGGAAGTCAAAAAATAAAGAGAGTAAATAATAGAGGAGACAAAAAGAAGAAAGAAAATAAAGATAAGTAAAAAATAAAGAAGGAAACAAATTAAAAAGAAAAATGAAAAAGAAAGAGGACAAAAAGTTCGGAACCAAATTGAAAATAATGATAAATAAAAAATCGTGAAAATAAATTATTAAAATAAAAGAAAGAAGAGGAATTATTAAAATTAAAAAAAGAAGAGGAATTAAAAAAAGGATTATTTTCAAAAGATGAATTGTACGAGATTTGAGCTATTAGGGGTTTCAATAAATATTTATTCCTTATGTGGCATGTGGGTCATTTGTAAAGACAGCGATGTAATAAGCTGTCGATTTTAATGCTCATTGCAGTCATTAATGGGTAATATATTTACTTAATCGTTGATCGAAACCACTTAATTTGTGTAAAATATATTGAACGACAACAACTGCCTTTTAATGATGCTTAAAATTCATTTATTATCTTTATTCAAATCAAGTAAATGTCAGATCAAGTATAAATAGTAAAATTTATCATTTTATCGAATTTTTACAAAAAAAATTACAAGTGACACGAAATTTTTTCAAAAAGCTCTGAGATAAGCTTTCATTCTTTCTAAATTTGAACATTAATAAAAATATTAAAAAATTTTACTAATTTAAATTATAGAAAATGTCATTTTGCTTTTTGAAGTAGAAAATTTTGCTAAATAGCAATTTCTATCAACTTAGTAAACATTTTTTATTAGTAAATTTTAATTTTTTAAATTATTAAATTTTTATTTTTTCAATTATTGAATTTTAATTTTTAAAATTAGTTAATTTTTATTTTTTTAAATAAGTAAATTTTTATTTTTTAAATTAGTAAATTTGAATTCTTTAAATTAGTAAATTTTACTAATAAATTGATAGAAATTACTATTTATTATAGTATAATTTACTATTAATAAATATTAAATTTATTAAATAATAATAATAATTTATTAAGTTGGTAAATTTTACTAAAAAATTGGTAGAAATTACTATTTATTATAGTAAAATTTACTTTTAATAAATATTAAATTTATTAAATAATAATAATAATAATTTATTAAATTGGTAAATTTTACTAATAAATTGGTAGAAATTACTATTTGTTATTGTAAAATTTACTAATTCGAAAGCAAAAAGTCAGTCACTAATTCAAATTAGTAAACATTTTTATACTTATTCAAATTTAGATAGACCGGAAGTTTATTAAAGCTTTTTTGTAATTAAAGAAGAATTAAAAGTTAAAGATTCTAGAAAATAATTAAATTGAAAGATTCAGCTTCTTGCTACTAGTTAAAAACTTATAATTTACTAAAATAAATCATGAATTTACCTAATTTATAAGTTTTAATAATTACAAAATTGCTATTACTTATACAATGAAAAAAAATTATTTTATTTAAATAACCGTTTAATTAATTATTATCAGTTAAATATTAAATTGAATCAAATAATATTTACTTCGCGAAATAAACAATTTAGCTGGAACAGCGATAACTTTCGCTAAAATAGCGAAAATATTCGTTAAAATAGCGAAAGAATTCGTTACAATAACTAAAAATTTCGCTAATATAATAAAATCTGTAGTTATTCCAGGTGTAGATTTTTTTAGTGTGGGGCTAATTAAATGGTACAATTCGTATTGGTTTTAAATGCTGATATTATTGGTTCAAATTTAATTCCATAAATATTCTCCAATAAATATTATTTGATTCAAGTCAATATTTCATTGATAATAGTCAATAAATTGGTTATTTGAATCAATTAAATTTTTTTTCAGTGTACTTAATAATGTTAATGTTAATGTTAATTTTAATGTTAATTAAAAAATCGGTATTAATAAATGAATTCTAACTTTTAGAGAACTTGCACAGTAAACTTACGGCAATATTGCGTGCTCTCTGGGTAATAATAATTTATTTTGATAAATTCGAAAAAAAATTTTCTCGTTATTAAAAGGATGAAAGGTGTTGGAAACTATGCTAAATCCTTAAAAACACGATGTTTTTAATGTTTTAACTTTATTTCCTTTTAATATTAACGATGGGGATTCTCAGCGTGCATCACTAATTGCGCACCTCAAACTGTAATTACCTAGGTACCATGACCTTGTCCATCTTTACGGTTTCTTAATGAGACTAATGAGTGTATAATAATGAACACAAAGCATTAAAAATATGAAACAAAATATTGAATCGAATAAATTATTTCAATCATTCTTATTAATAAATAATTATACCATGTAAAAAATATACAAAATATACAAAATTAGAATAAAAGATTAGTTTCAAAATTTTATTTTAAAATTCAGCTCTAAAAAATTTCTCTTTACATTTGATTTTAAGAAATAAATATGTAAAATTACTTTTAAAAATTATTTCTGAAAAACTAGTTTCAAAATTCAGTTAAAAAACATATTCTAAAAAGTCATCGGCAAAAATTTAATTTAATTTAATTTAATTAAAAATGTAATTTAATTTTAATTCAATTAAAAATTTAATTCAATTAAAAATTTAATTTAATTTTAATTTAATTTAAAATTTAATTTAATTTAATATTTAATTTATTATAATTTAATTATTTTAAAATTTAATTGCAGAATCACTTTACAAAATTTAATTGCAAAATCAGTTTACAAAATTTAATAGCAAATCAGTTTACAAAAATGTTGAAAAATTATAGTTTACAAAAATATTGAGAAATTAGTTTATAAAGTTTGCGTTTAGAAAATTAATTATAATTTATTACAAAAAAATAGTTTGCGAAATTAAATTTTGAAAAAGTCATTTTAAAATCTATGTTTAAAAGAAATTTAAGATTTGAAAGATTTTTTAGAAGATTACAATTTTTTTTAACAGATTTCCAAAAAGATAGATTTTTCCAAATGGAGAAATTTCTATCTATCTAAAGAAAAAACGAGATGAAAATATTGAAAAAAAATTTCTTTTAATAAAATTAATAAAATGTGAGGGTCCATTACTACTTACACCTGTTGAAATAAATTTTCATTTCTTCCACATTTGTATATAAATTGATAACCCGTATGCATGGAATTGACTTAAATGACAAAACCAATTCAACTTAATTCGCCATTAAGGTGCGAATTCCTTTTTTTTCAAAGACAAACATTTCTTCGCGTTCCGCTTGTAATTTTATAATATACAAAACTAAATACCAGCATTACAAGAAAATACTGGTACTCTGACAATCATAAAATAAATAACCATCAGTGGTCTACATCAGTGATATTCAACATTTTTTCTGTTGAAAATTGTTTTTTCTTTTATTTTTAAATAAATTTATTTTAAATAAATAGAAAAAATTTGAAGTTAATGTGAAAGAATTGAAATAAATTGTTTTTTCAAAATGTATGAATATTAATATAAAAATAAAAATAAGAATAAGAATAATAAAACTAAAAATAATAATATAATAGTAATAATAATATAATAGTAATAATAATAATAATAATAATAATAATAATAATAATAATAATAATAATAATAATAATAATAATAATAAAAATACTTAATTTATCATTATTATTATTATTATCATTATTTAAGTCAATTTAATATTATAATAATTAATTAACTAATTAATATTAAATTATAATTTAATATTATAGTAATAATAATAACAATGTAATTTTGGAGAATAATAAAAATATCTTCGACAAGAAAAATAAATAAAAAATATTTTTAACAATTCAAAATCCATAAATTTTTTCCAAACGTCTTTTTAAAGAAAGTAAGAAATTAGTGTTTTTTACTCTCCCCCTCCCTTTAAAAAAAAAAAAAACAAACAAAAGTGTCAGGGAAGAAATTTTTTGAATGTAAATTTTTCAAGGTTCGAGCAAGGTCGCGAGAAGCGGATTCGAATATAATATTCAAAGTTTATTGGCAATAAAGCAGCGCGAAGTTGTTTGCAGGCACGTTCTCGACCGTCGCAGAGGAACTAATGCCCTGGGCCCCTTCCAAGAGTCAGACCCTCCAATAAATGTTTCACAGGTTCATAATCGTTGACCGTTAGTTTTTTTAGCAGAGAGAGAATGCATAGTCATAAAAATGCGTCCTTCGAAAATTAACAATAGAAATATAACTGTTCAATTTTTGAGACCATTATTTTTTTTCAGGGGGCAAAAGGAAGACGTCTTTCTTAAATATTTTCCACAAATCGTCAGTTCTTCCGCATCCGTGCAAGACGCTACAACTAAATTCTAATCTCGTGAAATAATTTTGATCTTTATTCTCTTATCTGTATATAAATATTCGAATTTTTCGATTCGAATTTTTTTTTTCGTTCAATTTTTGATTAGTTGCTGTTTTTTTTAATTGTTTCCGACTTAAATTATATGGGAGAAAAGCTTTAGCTGGAACGGCGATATGTTTCTCTGAATTAACGAAACTTTTAATTAGTACAACACGGTAAATCGTTAGGTATTAAAATAACACCAAAATGGATTAAAATAACACTAAATTGGATTATTTTAATCCTTTTTGGTGTTATTTTAATACCTAACGATTTACCGTGAATTAAAAATTTTGCTAATTTAATGAAATTTGTAGTTGTTCCAGAAAAACATTTTTTTTTCTTGTAGTGTTTGTTTTGTAGTCTATAAATGTTAATACTTTTTATCTTTTCTTTTATTACTTACCGATTTTTTTTACCGATTTTTTACCGGTTCGAAAAATTGGATTTTGTCACTTTTTCGATTGATTGCTGTTTTTCGATTTATTTTCACTTTTAAACTTGTAAAATACGAGAAAAAAATTACTGAATGTAAACGCAGTTTTTTTTTAGAAAATTTTTTGCTTCGAGAAAAATGTGACTTAAATCTATAAGAAACGGTTGAATTAGTCAATAAGTGATTAATTCAGATTTAGAAGTTCTGTTGAAAAGCTTCGAGTCACAAAGTTCGATGTCGAAACTACTTTCAGGGAGTGCATATATATATATACATACATACAAACTTTTGGGATTTTATTGAGAGTGATTTATAGAAGAAAGTTTAAATTGTGATTTTCCGTGTGTGCTGTGTACGTGTAGATTTGAATTATTACCTGGTTCAAAATTGAACTCGAAAAGGATTAGGAAAAAGTTTTTTATAATAGTTGGAATTTCGTTAGAGTCGAATCTTTTGAATTATGTCATCATCACTTCTTTTAACTAATTTGTGTTTTAAAAATACATATCTATCAGAATTGTCGTTTTAATTTTGAAGTTTTTTTGTTATGTATTTTTTTAAAATAAATATCAAATTATAAACTTTTATTTTATTCTTTTATTCCTTCTACTCTCCATATTTTTCCATTCTCTTCACCTTTAATTTTCATTACTCTTCATTCTCGTTAGAAAATTTATTTAAGCTAAAAAAATTTTTATTTGGTTTTGAATAAATTCTTTTGGTTTCAATAAAGATTTTGTTTGGTTCAAATAAATTGTAGGTGATTCAAAAAAATTTTTTCTTGGCTTAAATAAATTTTCTAACGAGAATGAAGAGTAATGAAAATTAAAGGTAAAGAGAATGGAAAAAATATGGGGAGTGAAAAGAATTAAAGAATAAAATAAAAGAATATAATTAATTATTTATTTCTATTTCTATTTATTTATATTTACTCTAATATATTTACTCCAATATTTACACTAATATTTATTGAAAAGAATAAAAACGAAAAAAAATAAGAATAAAAAAAAGAATAAAGACTAATTTATAAAAAAGAATTTCATTAGCAGAATTTCAGTACTTTTTAAAATAAAGTAAAGAGAAACGTATTTATTTCTTGTGAATTATTTCTTTCCTTGTTTTATAAAGAAGGTCGGAAAATTATCTGTTTGTTTATTCAAATAGAAAAATGAGTATTTGCGGTAAAGATTATCAAGAAATAAAAAAAGTTTGTTGATAATAAAAAATGTAATGTTTGTTTTTTATCACTACAACTGACAAACAACGTAATTTTTTTCAATTGTTCGTAATACTTTGAGTCTTTTTTCTTTTCCTTAAAATCAGAATTACATTTTTTAATTATTTTACTGAAAAAGAACATTTAAATTTCTCGTAAATGCAAATGGATTTTTCTTTTTGAAAATTTAGAAATTTTATTCACACACAAAAAATTTATATTTCACTCAGTGGATACTATATTATTTATTTATTTGAAATGAATTTCAATTTATTGAAATAAATATTTTATTTGGTTCGAAAAAAATTTTTATTAGTTAAAAAACATTTTATTTAGTTAAAAAAAAATTTATTTACTTTAAATTAATTATACTTGTTTTAAATGAATTTTAACTCTTTGAAATAGATTTTATTTGTCTCAAAAAAATTTTAATTCGTTGAAATACATTTTATTTAATTTAAAAAAATTTATTTAATTTAAATTAATTATATTTGTTTCAAATGAATTTTAACTTTTTAAAATAGATTTTATTTGTCTCAAAAAAATTTTAATTCGTTGAAATACATTTTATTTGTCTCAAAAAAATTTATTTACTTGAAATTAATTATATTTTTTTCAAATGATTTTTAATTTTACTTGCTTCGAAAAAAATTGTAATTCTTTGAAATAAATTTAATTCAGTTCCAAAAAAATTTATTTACTTTAAAAATTAATTATATTTGTTTCCAAAAAATTTTATTTACTTTAAATTAATTATAATTGTTTCCAACAAACTTCAAAATAAATAATATTTTTTTCAAATGAATTTTAATTCGTTAAAATAAATTTTATTTGGTTCGAAAAAAATTTAAATTCCGTCAAATAAATTTTATTTAGTTAAAAAGAATGTATTTACTTCAAAAATTAATTATAATTGTGTCCAACAAACTTGAAAATAAATAATATTTTTTTCAAATGAATTTTAATTCGTTGAAATAAATTTTACTTGGTTTGAAAAAAATTTTAATTCCTTGAAATAAATTTCATTCAGTTAAAAAAACTGTATTTACTTCAAAAAATAATTATATTTGTTTCCAAAAAAATTTATTTACTTAAAAATTATTATACTTCTTTCAAAAAAAATTTATTTACTTTAAATTAATTATATTTGTTTCAAATGAATTTTAACTCTTTAAAATAGATTTTATTTGTCTCAAAAAAATTTTTATTCGTTGAAATACATTTTATTTGTCTCAAAAAAAAAATTTACTTCAAAAATTAATTTTAATTGTTTCGAACAAAATTTATTTACTTGAAATTAATTATATTTTTTTCAAATGATTTTTAATTCGTTGAAATAAACTTTACTTGCTTCGAAAAAATTGTAATTCTTTGAGATAAATTTAATTTAGTTCAAAAAAATTTATTTACATCAAAAATTAATTATATTTGTTTGCAAAAAATTTTATTTACTTTAAATTAATTATAATTGTTTCCAACAAACTTCAAAATAAATAATATTTTTTTCAAATGAATTTTAATTCGTTGAAATAAATTTTACTTGCTTCGAAAAAAATTTTAATTCCTTAAAAAAATTTTTATTCAGTTAAAAAAAATGTATTTACTTCAAAAAATAATTATATTTGTTACCAAAAAAATTTATTTACTTAAAAATTATTATACTTCTTTCAAATTAATTTTAATTCATTGAAATACATTTTATTTGGTTTGAAAAAAAATTTAATTCCTTAAAATAAATTTTATTCAGTTAAAACAAATGTATTTACTTCAAAAAATAATTATATTTGTTACCAAAAAAATTTATTTACTTAAAAATTATTATACTTCTTTCAAATGAATTTTAATTCATTGAAATACATTTTATTTGGTTTGAAAAAAATTTTAATTCTTTAAAATAAATTTTTTTTAGTTCCAAAAAAATTTATTTACTTCAAAAATTAATTATAATTGTTTCCAAAAAAATGTATCTACTTCAAAATAATTATCTTTGTTTCTTATAAAAATTGTATTTGGTTTTAAATAAATTCTGTTGGTTTCAATAAAGTTTTGTTTGGTTTAAATAAACTTTTGATGGTTAAAAAATTTTTTTTTGGCTTAAATAAATTTTAATTGCTTGAAATAATTTTTAGTTTGTCTATATAAACTTTTTATTTGGTTTACGAGGGTTTTATATTTAATTAAAATAAATTAACTTTGGTTCAAAGAAATTATAATTTGTTTAAATAAATCCGAGTTTGTCCAAATAAATATTTAATTGCTCCAAATAAATTCTATTCGTTTTCAGTAAATTTTATTTGGTTCAAGTAACTTTTTTATTTCGAATAAATTCTATTGGTTTCAATTAAGGCTTTTTTGCTGCAAATAGGTTTTATTTGGTTTACAATAAATTTTGTTTGAATTTTGTTTGTTTAAATTTTATAATTTTGTTTTTTTTAAAATATTTCCTCGAATGTGCGATGAAAATTGAGAACTTTGTTCACGAAATTTGCAATTTGGATTTATCTAGGCCTTCTCATTACTCAACAAATCTACAAATTTATTGACGAAAATTTGTTGAATATTAAAGAATAAAAAAAATATATATAAATAAAAACAAAAAAATACATATATATATTTATACAAGGCCCAGAAAGTGGAGTGCATCCGAACAAAAGAGAAATACATGCCGATGTTGTTAAACTACAAAAACGGGTTTCGCAAACGGGATTTGGATCGCGCTGCTGCAACATCTTTGGGCCCGGATAGCGATAATCGGTATCGTCCATCGGTTTTGTTTCATTTCAACTCACAGGGGCCCAATCCTCTCTGCTGCTTTTCAGACTCTTACGTAACGGACTGGGTGGTCCATCCTTCGAGACGAACGAAACGCCTCAGCCCGTTTACATCGCGATCGAGTTCCACCCGCAATGGACGATCAAACACATCAACACTCTTCTCTCTTTCTTTCATTCGTTCTCACCTCGAGAAACTAAATAAAAATACTTTTACTCTCATTTTCAAAAATTTTGTCCACGGAAATTCAAGTCTACCTCACATTTATTTACTTTAGTTATTTTTAGTGAACCAAGTATTAAAAGTGTGAATCAAAAAAAAAAAAAAAAAAAGGAAAAGGAAAAAAAAACAGTGAACGAAAAAAAAGTGATGAAAAATTATCGAAACCCATGTAACGGGAGAAGTGAAGAAATTTCAAAGAGCGCTCTGGGATAAATTGATTATTCAGCACGAATTTTACTCACTCTCTATCATTTTGTCGACTGAAAATTGTTTTTTTCTCTTTTTTTTCCCCGCAAAGAGAAAGAAAGGAGGGGAAAAAAATGCACAATTTTAATGAAAAATTGTCCGTTTTCCTGTTGGCTATCCATTTATAAAAGCAGTTGCCGCCATTTCATTTGGATTCAACAGAATCTTGTATAGAATCACGACCTATACTTATGGGAAACCTATAGGGCGTGTATATATATGTATAGAAAAGCCTGTTAACTTTCCAAGGGGGTGGGGGGAGTAATATATACGTGAGCATTTTCTTGCGCGAAGCATAGGGTTGTTTCAATGGTGTACACACGAGCCACGAGAAAGAGTGAGAGAGAGGGAGAGAGAGAGAAATTGGTATGCAGACTCGTTCGATTGCTCATTACTCGTTTTCCACTAACGAAAATTACACCTTGGACTCGCTGTCTCACGTTTTCTCTCGCAGCATCTTCCGCGTATGTATATAGCATATATACAATATGCTCTAGACATGTCTGTCTGGACACGTATTTGGAATTATTCCCCAGAAGTCTTGTGCCACGTTTAAAAATTTTTTCATCAAGCTAAAAATTATTTAACAAAATTCTCTTTCGATTTTTTAAGCTGTTTTATTGGTATTATTATGATCATTATTCTGATCATTTAAGATTATTATTATTATTATTATTATTAATACTTTTACTATTACTATTATTATCATTATTATTATTATTATTAATATTTTTATTATTATTATTATTATTATTATTAATATTTTTATTATTACTATTATCATCATTATTATTATGATCATTTAGAATTATTATTTTTACTTTTATTATTATTGTTTTTATTATTAATATTTTTATTATTACACGGAAAAAAATCTTCACCTAGAACAACTATACACCCAGAGAAATGGTATATTTGTCTCAGAACCAACTAGACTTTTTATTTGTTTCAAATAAATTTTATTTAGTTTAAATAAAATTTTATTTAACTCAAATATATGTTTTATTTATATCAAATATAAATTTTCTTTAAAACAAATAAAAAGTCTAGTTGGTTCTGAGACAAATATACGTTTATTTAAGTCAAATAAAATATATTTGGTTTAAATAATAATTTTCTCTAGGTGTAAAATTCACCATATTAGCGAAATTTTTAGTTATTGCAACGAATACTTTTGCTGTTTCAGCGAAATTAATCGCTATTCCAGTAGAAGATTTTTTTCCGTCTATCATTATGATCATGTAGAGTAATAATAATTTCTATTAAAACTATTGTAAAATAATTTCTGTTCAAATTATTATAAAATAATTTCTATTAAAATTATTATAAAATAATTTCTATTAAAATTATTATAAAATAATTTCTATTAAAATTATTATAAAAAATTTCTATTAAAATTATTATAAAATAATTTCTATTAAAATTATTATAAAATAATTTCTATTAAAATTATTATTATTATTATATTTTTTATTAACATTTGCCTATTAATGAATTATTAAATTTGTAGGAAAACTAAAACTATTTCTATTAAAATTATTATTATTGTTATTAGATTTTTTATTTAAATTTCCCTTTTATTGAATTACTAGATCAGTAGAAAAGCTATACGCGCATAAGCGCGTTTGGACTTTTCCCAGTCGTTGTTATTTTTAAAAAACTTTCGGCTAAAAAAAATTTTTTTAATTAAGACAAAAATATTTGCATTACAATTTAAAAAACCGAATTTCTTCAAAATTTCTAATTTCTAAATATAATTCTTCAAAAGCAAAACCTCAATAATTTTGCAAAATGAATAATAAAATTGAATAATTCTACTTATTTTAAAATTTATTATTAATAAAATGAAATTTTATTGCTGTTATTGATAGAATTATGAGTAACAATAAGTTTTCGTTAACAAGCATTGTTAGTTTAAAAAACTTTCTGACAAAAGAAAAAATTTTTATTAATTATAATTTAAAACATCAAATTTCTTCGGAATGTATATACTTTTTAAAGAAAATTGTTCAAAACGTCAATATTTTTGTAAAATTAGTAATTATATCCTACTTGTATATTATATACTTTTTAATAGCATTAAATTTATTGATGGAAAATTAAATTTTTTTAAAAAATTTTAATAAAATTTTGTACATAAATTAATTCTGTTCAAAAATTGTTCTTAAAATTGATTAAAAACAATATTTTTTAAAATAGTTTTCGTTTATGGTTTCAAAAATAATTAAACTTTTTTGGAAAAATTTTTGTACAGTTTTTAAAAATAATTGAATTTTTTTCAGAAATTTTGTTAAAAATGCATTCGAATAAAATTAACTTTTAGAAGAAGAAGAATTTTCTTATATTTATGAAAATAATTTACTTACTGTTAAAAATTTTTTTCTGCAAAAACAAAGTTTAAAAAATTAAAACACGTATTATTTTGATAACAATTTTTAAAAAATCACTTTTTTTAAATTTCTTGTTTTATAAATTAATTTATTTCAAACTAAAATTTTTTTGTCAAATCAGTAATAAAATTTAGAAATTCTACTTATATTGTAGTTTCTGTTTTATAATTCATAAAATTAATTTTTTGTAAAAATAATGGTAGCAAAATTAAGATCTTGATTAGTACCTTTGTAAACAATTTTTTTAAATATCTTCTAATTTCTTAAAAATAATTTCAACAAAAATTTTTGAAAATAATTGAAATTTACAAGAATCAAAACTTTTTAGAAAAAATTTTATTAAAATTTTTGTAAAAATAGTTAAAGCCATTTTTAGAAATTATATTAAAAAATATTTCATTACTTGCAACAAATTTCTCAATATTTATATTAAAATAACATAGTTTTCTTGAAAGTATGAAATTGATACTAACGTGGATCAAATTAATGCTAAAAATCTGGATCAATTTTTTATTTGATCCACAATTTTTTGTTTCAATTCGTTGCCATTTGATACTTTTAAGTTACTAGTGAATTGAATTTATGTGAAGAATATTATCGAAATTTGACAAAATAATTAAAAAATACAAATTATATTTAGAAATAAAAATTCGGAAAATATTTCTTCTTTTTTTCTGCAACTTGCAAAACTGTTGTAAAAATATATGGGAAAGAAGCCGTTTTGTGTCCAAGGTCCCCTTTGAAACTCAGGAAATATACCTAGTAATTTCTATAAGGGAAACGTGAAATTTGCACCAGACGAGAGTGCCACTTTTAGACCGATAGGGACTAAAGTTTGCGTGCTATTCTTCAACCGACAATCTTTAATCGAATTAAGTAAAATTTTATATAAACAACTTCGTCTAATAAAATAAACATAAAGTAAATTTAACTTTTATTTATTTATTTATTAATTTTCAATTAATACAAGTTTAAAAATTCGAACTACATAAAACTCGAGTCAATATTATCATTTCAATATTACATAATTAAATTCTTAGACGAGATTTAATTAAGAAATTAAAAAAAAAATTTTTTTTAATTTAAAAATTAAAAAGTAAAAGAATAAATTTTAATCCATGGACAAAAAAGACAAAAATTTTTTTCTATGAAGAAGAAAAAGGGTAAATATTTTTTATACGGAGAAAGAAAGAAATTATTCCATTTAAGAAATAAGGGAGTAAAAAATTTTTTTCTATAGAGAAAATAGGAGAAGAAAAATTGTTTGTTATTGAAAAAAAGAGAAGAGGAAAAATTTTTCGCTATTGGAAAAAAATTGTTTTTGGCGGAGAAAAATGGGGAAGAAAATGTTTTTTTTTCTATAAGGATATCGAACTGTAGCGTTCTTTGAGGATTTCTTCTTTTGTTTAGCGCAATATGTATTATTGAGAATAGTGAGCAAAGAGTTAACTACGACCACCATCACTGCAAAGAGTTTTCAATTATAATCCGGCAATTTTGAGTTTATAAGTACTTGATTCTTCATTTGCTATTAAAGTGAAACGAATCCAATTACAGTCACGCACTCTTCACTGTAAGTGGATTCTAGTCCATTTTACACTGCATTCTCGGGTATTTTATTTTTCCACAATTGAAAATTGTAGCATACATCAAAGTTAACATCGAAAATTATAAAAAAATTATTATTTTATTTAATGAAATTTATATTTCTTTTTTAGGTGTATTTCTTTTTTTAAATATTTCTTCTTTTAGTATTAATTTTTTAAAGTATTTCTTCTGTTAGTATATTTCGTATTTTAGTATTGATTTTATTTAGTATTTATTTTTTTTTAGTATTTCTTCATTTAGTATTCATTTTCTAAGTATTTCTTCTTTTAGTATTTATTATGTTTAGTATTTCTTCTTTTAGTATTTATTTTTTAAGTATTTTTTTCCTTTAGTATTTATTTTCTAAGCATTTCTTCTTTTAGTATTGATTTTATTTAGTATTTCTTCTTTTAGTATTTATTTTCTAAGTATTTTTTTTCCTTTAGTATTTATTTTTTAAGCATTTCTTCTTTTAGTATTGATTTTAATTAGTATTTCTTCTTTTAGTATTGATTTTATTTATACATTTTTTATTTTAGTATTTTATTCTTTTAATACTTTTCTTTTAGTATTTTAGTATTCTTAATATTTTTTCGTTTAGTATTTCGTTATTTAGTAATCAATTTTTAAATATTTCTTTTTGATTATTCATTTTTTATTATTTCTTCTTTTAGTACCTATTTATTTTTTTAGTATTTTTTCTTTTAGTATTTATTTTGTTTAGAATTTCCTCATTTAGTATTCATTTTTTAAGCACTTCTTCATTTAGTATTTATTTTACTTAGTATTTCTTCATTTAGTATTTATTTTCAAAGTATTTATTCTCTGAGTATTTATTTTTTTAGTATTTCTTCTTTTAGTATTTATATTTTATTTAGTATTTTTTCTTTCAGTATTTTATTCTTTTAGTACTTTTCTTTTAGTATTTTAGTATTTTAGTATTTTTAGTATTTATTTTGTTTAGTATTTCCTCATTTAGTATTCATTTTTTAAATATTTTTTCTTTTAGTATTCATTTTTTAGTATTTCTTCTTTTATAGTATTTATTTTTAAGAACTTTTTTCTTTTAATATTTATTATTTTAGTATTATTTTTTCTTGAGTTAAAAAGGGGCTAGAAATACTCTCCATTATACAAACTCTGGAATAATGTCATTAGAAATAATTTTGAAATTAAAAGTTTTCGAAGACCGTTAAAGGTGAAGTTATAGACGTTTATGGTTATACAAATACGGATCATATCAAAAGGGATCGAATATAAGGGGCTTTTGGAAAATACGACAAGAGCGTAAGAGAGAATCTGTACGAAATGTAAACCAGTTAGGTCTACCTACCCCGCGATTAAACCAAAACCAAGTGGTTTTATAGCGCGATCTGTCTTGCGTTGCCATAACGAGTTCGTGACTCGACATAATATGATAAACCCTAAAATGCATTGCACTCGCGTCGAAGCCGTTGTTTCGAGGAACAAAAACTGCGGTCATACTGTGTTTGACATTAAAAAAGAAAAAAAAAAGATTCGTGAATGACCGAACTACAAATACACAATTTTTGCGTATTCTTCAACTTTCTTCTTTCCATTCTTCTTTCTTCAGTGTTTTTTTTTTGAAGTCAGCGCATTTTTTACATCTTCTCCTCTACTTTAATTATTTTAATAATTAATATTTTCCTAAACTTCTATTTCCTTCTTTTCTTACCCATTTTAAAGAAACAAAAAAACTGTTTCTAAATTCATCCCTTTCTTCACTCTCATTTTTCTCACATTTCTTCATCACGATAACGTGTAGTTATTAAAAAAAAAAAATTTCGAACCAAAAAAGAAAAAATACTTTCCACCAATTGTCGAAGAGGGCATTATCAGCCTGAAGAGCATGATTGGTATTCTCAAAAAAACTTTGGAACCCTGGGGCAAGGGAAAAAAAGAAGTCAAAAAAAAAGAATGGCTGTGTGAAAAGAGAAGGAACAAAAGTCATCCAGACGTGGCTAGAGGCCAAGTTCATCATTATTCAATAATCTCACACTCTGCTCTTTTTTTTCAATTTTTCATTTCTGATCTTTCTTTAAAGCGTAATTCTTCATCTTCATTCGATCAATTCCGTGTATACAATGTTGTATATAGTTAACATCATATATACATATAATATACAAGCCGAGAGATATGTATACGAACACGGATGGAGCCAAGTTACTAACTTCAAAAAACCAGTAGATAAATTAACTTTTAAATTACTTAAGTCCCTCCTGCCAATATTCGAAAATTTACTGCCACCCTTTTTATTTCACGGACTCACTGATTAGATCGGTACTTCATCAACTCGTCATTTCGCGCACTTCTTTTCATATCTCGCTAATTAGATTTTTTTTTATTATTAAAAGAAAGTGTTTTTCCTTTCTTTTAATTTCTTTTAATAAAATTGATAATAAAAAAAAATTTAAACGATTTTTAAAAGTGAAGATTTTTGATATTTAACACTAGCAACAATTCGCGCGAGGCTAAGAGAATTCACTTTTTGATGTAAAATAATTATCGAATTTATAAATTACAAAATGTTGACAAAATATTTTAATTAAAATTATTCATTCAGGAAAAAAAACTTTAATTAGTGAAAATTGTAGTTGTTCCAGGTGAATATTTTTTTTTCATAATTTTACAAATAAAACATGAAATTAATTCTAGTTTTAATATTATAATAACTGTAATAATAATTGATGAATGAAACTTACCATGAATACTAAAAAAACTAATTTTTTCTATTTAAATAACTCAATTCTTGGACAATTAACATAAAATTTGTATACAAATTACTTAAAATTAATAGTTTTTTCTTCAATATTTGAAAATTGATTGAATTTTAAATGAAATGCATTTATAATTTTTATAAATTGATCAACTTTAAAAGGTGAAAATTTAAATTTTAAAAAAAAATCAATTTTGAATCAACGTAATTAAAATTTTTTAAAGAACATAAAGTTTTGAAAAATTTTTATAATTCCAATTTTTTTGAAATTAGTTAAATTTTTTAGTATATATTGAATTAGTTATTAAAAATAATGCAGTTATAAAGAGAATTTTAGTTAAAAAAAATAGCAAAAAAAAAAAAAATAGAAAAAAATAGAATTTTAGAAAAGTTACAATAGATTGCTGAAAATTAATAATTTTTAAAAGTAAATAAAATTCTTTGCAAAAATTCAAGAATGTTCAGAAATTTCGAAAAAATTTTCATCCAAATTTCAATTATCTGTATAAATAACGAAGTTCTTCCCTGAAATCCAATTATTTTTTAAAAATTCTAATAAAATTCGTGTCAAAATTTCAATTATTTTTACAAATAATAAAATTTAATCACTTTGAAAAGTTTTAATAAATTTTTTGGAAATTCAAATTATTAAAAAAAATATTTGGTAAAATTCTTCGCAAAATGTCAATTATTTTCAACAGTAATAAATATTTTCTAAGAATTCAATTAACAAATTTTTTTAAAAATTTCTTCACAGTAAATAAATTATTTTTTTAAATACTTATTAAACTTTTTTGTCAATAATTTAATTATTTTTATAAATACAATAAAACTCATTGCATAATTTCATTTTTTAGTACAATTTTAATTGAATTCCTTAAAAATCTGTCAGTATTTTGAAAAACTTTTTTAACATTAGTCTAAAGAATTCAATTATTTAACAAAAAGATTTATTTTCGTATTTACAAATAATGAGAAATTCTTGTAGATTTATCAAATAAAAATTGATTTAAAATTAAATTTCTGTTGAAATTTCATATAATAGTTGAATATTGAAAGCATATGGAGTGGATTTTTTGAAATAGAATTTTATTTTTTTGAAACAAGTTTACTTGGAGTTTTTAACAATCACTTAATTTTGTTTTTTATTTTCTAATATTAATCGAAATTTCGTAAAATAGAATTTAAAAAAAATGGTTTTCAAAATTGTCAAGGACAATAGTTATACTATTAATAGTATAACTTTTTCAAAAATTTATTATTAAAATTAATTTGATTTGAAGAAGATTTTTAGTTACAAATATTCTAGAATACGTTTTATAATAATATTAATATTCTTCAAAATTATAAAGAATTTCAAACAAAGAATTTGAATTATTTACCAATTTTAATTACTATGGAAAGATAATAATGATTACCTTTTTTTTAAAATAAAGTTATTGATGTTTTTCAGTATTTTTCCATTTAAAGAAATTCGTAAATATCTAACAGAACCGAATATTCCGAATTTTTCATATGCAATTCGGAAAAAAGAGAAAATTTTGTCAGGGAAATCGGAGAAAACAAAATTTTACTAAATCGGGGAAAACAAAATTTTACTTTAGTGTTAAGCAAACGGTAAAATTTAAAAAGAAAACTCAACGTTTTTAGTTTACTAAACTTAATTTACAAAATTGCCTTCTTCTTAAGAAGGTGCAAAATATAAGCTACCAAAAATAAAACGACGGAAGAAGGTAAAAAAAATCTATATAATATGAAAATAAGCAGTTTCTTTAGAAGTGAATAAATTAAAAATTCTTTTTTTGCAATATAAAATTGGTAATTGCAACATATCGCGCATTTTATTTCATACACTTTGCGATGAAAGACAAGAACTGCTTTTAAAAAAACAAAAACAAAAACCAGATGATTAATTTTGTGAACGTGATTCGCCTTGAGTATTATTGTACATAAAAGAATGAAGAAAAAAGAAGGCAAGTCTCGAGTTTTTCGCACGCTTTTTGACTCGATTTTATTATTCTTATTATTATATTATTATTTTTTTTTATTATTAGTATTATTTTTTTAATTAGTATTATTATTTTTTTATTATTAGTATTATTATTTTTTTATTATTAGTATTATTATTATTATTATTATTATTATTATTATTATTATTATTATTATTATTATTATTATTATTATTATTATTATTACACCCAGAAAAAGGATTTCTTTGAAACAAAGAAATCGTTTTTTCAAACTCTCTCTTTGAATGAAAGATATAATTTGTTTGAGTTGAAAAAAAATTTGTTTACTTTTACGAAAAATAATTAATTTTCAAGGTTTTTATTAATTAAAAGAAATTTTTTCTTTAAATGATATTTTTGATCCAAAGAAAAATTTCTTTAAGGGCATTTGAACCTTTATGACGTCACATCATTAAAATATATGCTTTGCATCAATTGTGACGTCGTAATTGTTCAAATGCCCTTAAGACAGATAAAAAGCTGGGAAATATTTAGAGAAATTATTTCTTTGAATTATTTATTTCTTTGACTTAAAAAAAGATTTATTCAATCCAAAGAAATATTTCTTTAAGTGAACTAAAAACAGGTCTTTGAAACAAAGAAGTTTTTTTCTTGGAGTATTATTATGTTACTATTAATATTAGTATTATTATTCTTATTATTAGTATTATTATTATTATTATTATTTTTATTATTATTATTATTTTTATTATAATTATTATATTATTATTATTATTATAATTATTATTATTCTTATATTATTAATAGTATTTTTATTATTATTATTCTTATTATTATTATTATTATTATTATTATTATTATTATTATTATTATTATTATTATTATTATTATTATATTGTTAATAGTATTATTATTATTCTTCTTATATTATTAATAGTATTTTTATTATTATTATTATTATGATTTTTATTATATTATTATTACAACCCGAGGGCTGAATAGAGAAGAAAACCGCGGGATCGCTTTAGATCATCGAGAGTTAGGCATTGGCGCACGACTATAAGTCCGCCGCAAGGTTTACTTCCCTCGAGTTTGCCAATAAAAGAGAGATATAAAAGCCGGCTCTATTAGCATACGATTGGCACCGTCCATCTTAATGCCCCTTTTGTCTTTGTGTGCGTATCGCTTTCCACAACAATGTTTATGTCAGTGTTCCAGCTGTAAACCGCGCACGCGTCCATTCAAACTGAATTACTGTGCGAAAGTACTGAACTCTTTTGCTTAACTTCACTTTACTTCAATACTTTGCCTTCTGTCGACACGTGTATACACGATATACCTGTACATTCACTGCGCAATGTTACAATGAAAAGAATAGGGAGCAAAAAAGAAACACCCAAGACAATCTCCAATCTCGCGTGTTCAGTTCAAATGCTTTTTTCAAACTCTAAAAAGAGTGACGAAAAACTCCTAATTAGAAGAAATGTTTCTGTAAAATATTATCTACTTGATAATTTTTTTTGTTGCTTTTTTTTTGCTCCACTTGATAGGGGGAAATATTTTTCAACCTAATGAAAGTAATTCGAAACAATAAAAAAAAATGTATATTTACTTTGTTTAGTTTTTAAAAATTATTTGTCAAGTTTTTTAAAGATTTGAAATTAATAAGGTCCGAAACAGAATGACAAAACCAAAACAGAATTACAGAACCAAAACAAAATTACAAAACCAAAACAAAATTAAAAAACCGAAACAAAATTACCAAACCAAAAACACAATAGAATTCCAAAACTACAACAAAATTAGAAAACCAAAACAATAATAAAAAACCAAAACAATAAATTAATTTCTGTTTTGTTTTGTTTGAGTAAAACATTCTTTTTCTATCTTTCTATTATTGTTTTGGTTTCGTAATTTGTTTTGTTTTTGGGATTCTATTTTGGTTTCTTAATTTTGTTTTGGTTTCGTATTTTTGTTTTGGTTTTGTAATTCTGTTTCGGTTTCTAACCATTTCTAATTCTATTCTATTTGTTTCTTTAATTTTTTCTTTATTTTGCTTTTAATATTGTGCTTTATTTTGTTTTTAATACTTTGTTTTTAATATTTTGCTTTTAATATCTTGCTTTATTTTGTTTTTAATACTTTGTTTTTAATATTTAGCTTATAATATTTTGCTTTTAATATTTTGGTTTTAATATTTTGCTTTTAATATTTTGGTTTTAATATTTTGCTTTATTTCATTTTATTTCCGTATCGATTCACATTTATTTATTTTTATTCCAATTTGTTTACTTTCGTGCTTTGTTTTATTTCTTTATTCCATCTTCACTTGTTTTATGCTTTTTTTCTTTCTTTTTTCCATTATGGTTTCTTTATTTCTTCTCCATTGGTTTTTCTCTCCACGTTCCTTCCTTCATCGTGTTAGAGGCAAAATACTCGCCAACGATAGATTCCTATCGTTTGACGTTGTTTTAGGGCTTCACAAGCAATGAAAATAATCCCCGCCACCAGATTTTTTTTCTCTCCTTTTTTACCATAAGGTGTACCTTGTTAGCGCATAAGAGTCTAACGAGTGGGATCCTTAGTTTCTTTCCTCAAAAAGATTTCTTCGAGAAACTGCATATATAGGTTCTTCAACTTTTTTTTTTTTTTTTTAAATAATCTTTCTATAACTATCTCTTCAAAGTCTCAGATTATTTTAAGCTCCCTCTTCGCCCTATAATTAATTATATTCACTTTTTTCTTTGATGAATTTTTTACATAAATTTTTTTCTCTTACTCTATTTTCGTAAAAAAACTTTACTTTTTGTATAAAAAAAATGTTCTTTTTTGGACAAAAAAATTTACTTTTTTGTATAAAAATTTAAAATTTTAATACAAATTTACTTTTAGTATTCCGAAAAGTAAATATTAACTCTAATAATAATCTTCGTATTCTTTCATTTTTTCTGACTGTCCAAAACTTTGAAGACACTTTTCGTGCATTCTTTTGCTTCTTTTTTCAATTAAAAAATGTTAAAACCTTCAAAAAAATTTTAAAAACTTTAAAAAATGTTTAAACCCTTAAAAAATGTTAAAATCCTTAAAAAAGTTGACAAATAGTTTTTACAAATCAACAAAATAGATAAATAATTTCTAGAAATAAAAAAATTTACAATAATTCTCACAGATCAAAATGTGGATAATTTTTAAAATCCAAAAAAATGATAATTTTTCACAATAAAAACATTTTAAATGTAAAAAAACAAAACATTGATAATTTAAAAAAAAACATTGATAATTAAAAAGTAAACATTGATAATTTAAAAAAAACCAAACATTGATAATTTTTAAGAAACAAAACATTGATAAATAATTTCTAAAAATTTAAAAATTTTAAAATTTATAATTTTTAAAAATTAACAATTAACAAGGAAACATTGATAATTCTTGAGTAATAAATATAATGAATGGACTTATAATTCTTGAAAGAATTCAAAATATATTGTTAAATAATTCTTCTGTTTTTTGTAATAAATCATAAAAATTTAATTACAGGAAAATTTTTCAAATAACCATGGATTAGCGTTTGTTTTCTTCAAAGATAGGAGCAATCTATGTCCGTGTAAACCGAACGTGAGTAGAGAGGGGGGGAGGGGGGGGGGCAAAAGCGCCGTTTTACGCCAGGTCACGAACCCTATTACGTACTTTGAAAAAGAAAAAAAAATTAAAAATCATTTTCTCCTTCCGAAACAAATTATAAATATTATATCGCAAAAATTGGGCTACTATTTTCGAAAATCGACATTTTCGGAAATTTATTTTTCTATAATATATAGTAAGTAATAGTAATAAAATTAGAATAATGAAAATAGTAATAAAATTAGAATAATGAAAATAGTAATAAAATTAGAATAATGAAAATAATAATAATAATAATTATTATTATTATATTAATAATAATAAAAATTACAAAAATGAAAATAGTATTAAAAGTAAAAATATAATTAACAATAATAATAGAAATAAAATTAGAATAATGAAAATAACAATAAAAATATTAATAATAATAAAAATAATAATAATTAAAATAAAAACAAAAATTACAAAAACGAAAATAGTATTAAATGTGAAAATGTTAATAAAAATAATAATAGAAATAAAAATAGTGTAGTACAAAAAATCAATAAAAGTAAGAGTATTAATAAAAATAATAGCAACAAAAACAGAATGACATAATCAAAAATAAAAATAATAATAAACAATAATAGGAAGATTAATGTAATTGCAAATAAATTTAATTATTTTTCTATATAGATAATTAAAAAGTAATTTCCATTTTCTCGGGAAACACATCATCATTTTCTATATTTATTAAGATGGTAAAAAAATATTTTTCTCTTCGTTCGAAAGTGAAATTTTAATATAGAGACACTCGTCATATTTCATTAATTGGATGATTCGCTTTGACCTTCGATTGGAATTCAGTGGTTTGTCGGTTCGGCACCACACACTTTGTAAGTTGGAGAGACCCATCATCGGAACTTGTTTCATTATATGGTTTATGGGTCCAGAGATTTTGACCCACACCCATATTTTTTCTTTCTTAAAAAGAATAGGCATATTCTCGAAATATATTCTCTTCCTTAACGGAAGTTAAAATTTTTTTTTGTCAAAACTTCTTTTTTTGTCAAAAATTTTTTTTTCAAGCTAAAATTTGTGTCAATATCATAAACGCCGGAAAAAATTATTTTTTGTCACCGAAACATAAAAATTGACATTTAATTCATGGACTTTTATAAATTGAAAACAAAATTATAGGTTGTAAATAGAAAATAAGTTTTTGTGATTAAAAAAAAATTGCAAAGGTTAAAAATGGTGGGGAAAAAAATTGTTAAGGTAAAAAATGATTGAAAAAAATTGTAATTGTTAGAAATAGTAATTGAAAAAATTGCAATGATTGAGAAAAATTATTGAAAAAATTGTAATGGTCGAAAATAATCATTGAAAAATAATTTTATGGTTAAAAATAGTCATGGAAAAAATTTTAACGGTAAAAAGAAATTTATTTGGAAAAATTGTAATGGTTGAAAATAATCATTGAACAAATTGCAATGATTGAAAATAATTATTGAAAGAATTGTAATGGTCGAAAATAATCATTGAAAAAAATTCTAATGGTTAAAAATAATAATTGAAAAAAAATAATTATTAAAAGAATTGTAATGGTCGAAAATAATCATTGAAAAAAATTGTAATAGTTAAAAATAATGATTGAAAGAAAACAATTATTAAAAGAATTGTAGTGGTCGAAAATAATCATTGAAAAAAATTGTAATAGTTAAAAGTAATGATTGAAAAAAATTCTAATGGTTGAAAATAATCACTGCAAAAAAATTGTAATGGCGAAAAATAATCATTGAAACAAAAATTACAATTGTGAAAACTAATCATTGAAATTTATGGTTAAAAATAATCATGGGAAAAATTGTAATGGTGGAAAGAAATTTATTTAAATAAATTGTAATGGTTAAAAATAATCTTTGAAGAAATTGCAATGATTAAAAATAATTTTTGAAAGAATTGTTATGATCGAAACTAATAAAAAAAAATTATAATGGTTAAAAATAATCATTGAAAAAAAATTGTAATCGCTAAAAATAGTCATTGAAAAAATTGTAATGGTGAAAAAAAAATTTATTTAGAAAAATTGTAATGGTTAAAAGTAATTATTGAAAAAATTGCATTAGTCAAAAAAAAAAAAATATTGGAAAAATTGTAATGGCTAAAAATAAAGTGACTTGGAAGAAAATTGCAGTGATTTATGTTTTGTTTGCGAGAAAATTAACACTTGAATGTAGCGAAGGACATAATTTTTCGAGAAGGATATGTACAAGGAAGAGAGGAAGGAATGACTATAATACATTTCCGTGTGGAATTTTCAGTAAACACCTGCAGAAAGAGGGGTTTATATGAATTGGCATACGGCTTGATATCTTTTGATCAGAAATACCGTTTTAGAAGTCTTCGAAGTTATTGGGAAGTTGAACCGTCCAAGAATCGAGCGGAGTTCGTCCATCACTGGTTACCCCCACTCAATTCCTCTGACCCCTTCCTTCTGGGCCTTTGACCAGCGTGATGCAATGGTTCGCGTCTCAAATGCAAAAAACTCTATTGCATAATTGTATTGCAGTGGGAAGAAACAAAAATCGAAAAAACAATTTACAATTTTGATAAACAATTTTATTTTGTAATTTTTTTTACATTTGATTCATTTTAACACTTATCTAATTTTTATATAGTAATTTTTTTTACATTTGATTAATTTTAACACTCATCTAATTTTTATTTTGCAATTTTTTTTACATTTGATTCATTTTAAAGCACTGGTCTAATTTTTATTTTGCAATTTTTTTTACATTTGATTCATTTTAAAGCACTGATCTAATTTTTATTTTGTAATTTTTTCTATTTATGTCATAGCAATATTGACATTATTTTTATTCTGCATTTTGTAACAAAATAAATTTTGCTTTCTAGTTACAAAATTATTTTTTCCAAATTGAAAAAGTTACATTTTTTGAAATTATTATTTGAGATGAGTTAGTGAAAGGGTTAAAAAAATTAATAAAATTTGTTCAATTAGTGCAAATTTCACGATGCAAAATGATACATAATCTCTGCTTACATTACATTATTGTCTGCGTTGAATCGCACCTAATCTTGTTTTCTTCGGGAGCCCGAAAGCATCGCGTCTAGATTCCACGGTTTCTCATTATCCCGCCTTGAAAATATCCCAGCTAATCGTAATAGACTTGAAGGTGCAGCTGCGGTAAGCTTGTACCCTTCAATCTAAGGAAGTGCTTTGCCGTTTGCATAATTATAATAGCCACTTGCTTCTCTTCGGAATCGCCTCTTTTACGTTTACTTTTTCAAATCAATTTTATTTCATCGAATTTCGATTCACTGCAGAGAAATTCGTTTTCTCTTGACATTCGCCGATTGATTTTTCCTTAAGCAATCGAATTTTCATTTATTATTAATTTTGGATTTATATTATTATTTTGCAAATTAACTTTTTGCAAAATATATTTAACCTTTTCTTCCTTTAAGTTTCCTCAGTAGGAAAATTTAATTTTCATTAATTTTGCAATTTACTGTTTGCAAAATATATTTAACGTTTTCTTCCTTTCAGTTTTCTCAGTAGGAAAATTTAATTTTCATTAATTTTGCAATTTACTTTTTGCAAAATATATTTAACGTTTTCTTCCTTTAAGTTTCCTCAGTGGGAAAATTTAATTTTAATTCAAAATGAATAATAAAACTATTAAATTCTTTGCAGCGTTTTTTCTCTATTATTTCTTTCGTAGCGGAAATTAAAATTCAGTCCCGAGGGGGGAAAATTCGTCTAATATGATTGACGCGCTTTTGGACTTGCGCGCGCAATATTTGAGGAGTGGGAGAAAACGACGCCTTCGGTGATTGGTGCGCCTTCTTCTCGACTTGCGCGCGCAACTCCAACGCGCTTCAATCACTCCTCAAGTTTAACGTTTTGCCTTGAAAAGTAAAATTCTTAAAATAACTTTTAGTTGTTTTCTATTATCAGAAGTCGTTTAATTATTTAAATTATTCATGTTTCAATTCTTTTAATTTTCTTCAATCCTCCGTTTTGTTCAGGTTTCGTTACTTTGTTTTAGTTAATTAAAAAATTAAAAGTAATTAAACGTTAGTATCTAATAACAATATAGGAACAAAAACAACTTTAATTACTAAATTTAATTTTTGATATTTAAATAATTTTCGGAAAATTTAATTTAGATTCTTATTCAAGCTATTATATATGCGCGGTTATAATGAGATTTATTTCATATCTCACGTAATTTACAATCCAAAAGCTGAGGCCCACCCGTGAAAAAAAAGATCAGATGCGAATCTAAAAAGTTGTGGGTATGAAAAGGGACGGATATTGTGGGCGATGTAATTCTTGGCTGAAATCTGGAAAAGTAATGGGCTATATGGAAGAGAAGAAGAAGGCGCAACCAGGGTCGAAGTCGCATTATCAGCACGCGCCTTTGTTTGCATAATAAATTTATAAAATAACTACGCAGCGTTATTGTGTTAGTTTCTCGTTGAAAATCGTCACGATATTCCTCGTCATCTCATTCCCTTCTTCTTTTCTTTCATCTCTTTTTTTTTACTAAATGTAAACTAATTTTATAGAAATTTAAATTTTTATTCAACGTCTAAGCGGTTTCTGTTTAGCTTCTCTTTACGTTCTCGGAAAGGTATAAAAATTTTTTGATTATGTGGAAAAAATTAAAATGAAATTTTAATTGTGTGGAGAGTTATTTTTTTATGAACAATGTTTTGAAAATTAATTCTGTATTATTTTTGAATATCGTTAGCTTTACTTATAATTTTTAATTTAACTTAAAAATATTTCATTTACATTGAAAAAATGAGAGGATTCGATTATTATCAGTCGGTGGATCGAAAAGTTGGGATAACTTGGAATATAATAAGTTAAAAAGTTTGTTGAAAGGAAAAAGGGGAAAGGAAGGCAAAAATGAGAATGAAAGAGAGTGCATAACTCCATCACAATATTGAGCGCACAACATTGGACCATCGAGATTTAGGTGATCTCTCTTCAACAGAGCCTTAAGGGAAAGGGGTGAAATTTATTCGACAAGGCCGAAGACAGAGAGAGAAAGAGGAATGGATCAAGTGGATTTTTGCTTCCAGCTAGAATGTTGGTTTTATTAGGACACCGAACAACTTTTCCTTGAGTACTTTCGAGATTTTTTTCGATATATTCGAGAGCGAATCTGAAGAATATCTCTAATTAATCTCAAAAATCGGCAAAATATTTTCTAGTAACAATTTACTAAAAAGAATTTTTCCAGTCACTTGAAAAATTGTTTGTAGTAAACTAAAGAATTATATAAAAATTGTTTCAGTAAAGTAAAAACCGTTTTACTTTACTTTAATTTTTATAAAATACTTTTATGGAAAAAATTCGGATTTATTTTTTAATTTGTGATTGAAGGATTGAGGAATGATGAAGCGAAAAACGAACGGGAGTGACTAACGCGCCTGTAGGTTGAGAATATGCAACTATGGGAGTCTTCGGAAAACAGCATGGAACCATAGGGGAGAGCAGGTAATGAGACGGCCCCCGACCAAGAGAGGAGTCCTCCTGCTATAGTGCAGTCGAAAGTTTTTTTCAGACCCTGAGCTATCGAATAATATTCTCGAATCGCTCTCGAGACTCTCCGATTAGGAGGCAATTTGCCTAATCGCAAAATGTGCCGAAAAAGAAAACAAAATAGTTTCTTAATTTCTAATCGAACTTCGAGACTGTTGCGCGCGCACTCGCCGGAGAAACGCGCACCAATCACGAGTCCCGCCTCCCCTCCTCTTCTCGGAACTACGCAAACATTGCAATTTTACCCTAACTTCGAAAGAATAGTACAAAAAACCATATCGAAATTACTGAAATAATTTTTTCATCAAGATGATAAAATTGAATAATTTTTCGCAGCAGTAATAACTGCGATGCGAATCGCTCTATTGTTCGTACCAACATTGAATTCCAATACATTCACAATGGCATGACTGCGAATGGAAAATTATCTCCAGAGCGCGTAAGTATGCCAGGCAATAATAATTTCGCAGTTAAGAGAGCGCTCGATAGAGAATCGGAGGGTGATTTTAGATTCGAATTTGCGCCAAAAAGTTATTTCTTTTTTCCATTGAAAATAATACTAAACGCCTCTGTGTCCATAAATCTCGAAGAGTCGAAGACTTTTCTTTATCCGGCAGGTAGAATGGCGCCATGCCCAAATGGACGAGTATCGTTGAATTTTCTCTTCTTTATCTAAAAGAATTTTCGATATTTCTTTCACCATTTGTTTTTTTTTTCTATGATTAAAAAATAAAATCGAAAATTTTTATTTTCCTAGAAAATTAGAGAAAAATGATTATTTTAATGAAATTAAAATAACTATATTGGTGTAAAAAGAATTTACGTTTGTTGAGATACGAGCATTTTGGAGGAGAAACACACACTCATTACCCGCATATAATTCATACAAATGAACTTGTCGGTAATAAATAATCCTAAAGCCGAATGAAATTATGCCTTTCATTATCTGCAACTGCATAAAAATGTCTACTTTCTGATAAATTCAAAAGAAAAGAACCGACACAATGAATTATTATTTATATACTCTGACCAATGTCGAGAAATTTGTTTTCCCTTTTTTCTTTTTTTTGGTTGCAAAAAATAAATAATAAAAATTTTTTTTAAGAAACGTAACATGCGTCCTGTGCGAGAGAAAGAGAGCATGGACGTGAAAAGCCGCGGGTCGTGTAGCAATTTAAACGTTTAACCGCAAAAATTATTGTTATCGGAACTTACAGAGTCTCTCTTTCTCTCTCTCTCGTCCAAGCAGCGTAATAGCTGCCAGCCATTGTCCGACCGTGAAATTTTTATCTACTTGAATTTCCTGCCAAGATTTTTAAGCAGAGGTGTGTTTTAATTTTCAATTTATGATTAAACTTTATAATAATTGTTTCGTCTGTAATTACTTTTTCTTCTTTAATTTCTACTTTTACTGGATGATTTTTTTATTTTATTATTATTATTAGAAATTTTTATCTAACACTGCAAGAATTCTTTTCGGTAATACAAAAATATTTTTCCTTGATTTTTGTTTACTACTAATTGTAAGATTTTTTGTTTTTCCTGCAAGAATTTTTTTTTCCTTAATTTTGGTTTACTATTAAGATTTTTTGTTCTTCCTGCAGGAATTTTTTTCTTACCGAAACAATTTTCTACTTTACAATTAAAAGTTATAGTAAAACATATAGTTATGTAAATATTAATGTAAATAATAATATAAATAATAATATAAATAATAAAATGAATATTAAAATGAATATTAAAATAAATAATAAAATGAATATTAAAATGAATATTAAAATAAATAATAAAATGAATATTAAAATGAATATTAAAATGAATATTAAAATGAATATTAAAATGAATATTAAAATGAATATTAAAATGAATAATAAAATGAATATTAAAATAAATAATAAAATGAATATTAAAATGAATATTAAAATGAATATTAATATGAATATTAAATGAATATTAAAATGAATATTAAAATAAATAATGAAGCAAATAAAAAAAATAAAGAAAAAATAGCGAAAGAAATAATAAAATAAATAGTAAAATAAATAATAAAGTAAATGCTAAAATAGACAGTAAAAAAGCACTAAAAAGAAGCTTCGCCATTGCCACTTGTAAATGGTCAATTTTTAACGCTTGTAAATCACGCAGTAACCAAAACTGCTTTTTAGGTCTTGCTTTCATTTTCCAAGACGAAAATTCCACAACGATTTCACAATTTCAAACAAAGTGGAATTTCTGTTTTTTTTTTGAAGCTACTTCCTGACTGCCATTGACCGGATTAAAAATTTAACCGATATTTGAAGAATTGCTTTTTCATTTTAAAACTGGAACAACTGAAGAGAGAACATTAATCAAAAGAATTTTTAAGAAGCTTCTCCGTAATCTTAGTAAATCTCATATAATTATTTCATAACAAGTACGTGTGCAAGGCCATTGATGTGCATTTTTTACCAGCCAACAGTTTTTACGGAACAAAGTAATAATTTAGTGCAATTATTCGACACACATAATGTATAGTTTAAATTAATAAAAGTCTCTCTCTCTCTCTCTTTCTTTCTTTTTCTTCGACAGGGAAAATTATTTTTTTTCCCCTGTCAAAAAAGAGGCCAAAACCTTCTGGTTGATTATTTTTTACATAAAACTTCTTCCTGAATTCATTTTTATTTTCCAATGTCGCGCTCTGTATTTAAGACTTGACAAACTTGTCGAACGACTTTTTTATTTTTTCAATTTTTAACTCATAAATCGTTTCTTAACTTTTAATATTTTGCTAAATGAAAATTAAAATAGAAATTTTCATGAGCAGTAGAATTTAATTTAAAAATCAGGAAAATAGAATAAATATTAATTTCCTACTTTTAATGTTCCGTATTGAAGTAATATTGTTTCCAATTTGAAAATTTAGAAATTCACGCATTAGTTTATTTTTCTCTGATAAAAATTGAAAGTGAATAAAAAAAAAACTCCACACACACCTCGTGGTGTTCTTTTTGCTTCTTTAGTCCGTAGAAGGATGATGCATGGCGTTTCTTTTCCCCCACTTTTTTTTTTTTGCTGCTCTTAGAGACAGGAACAGCGAAAATTCTTTTGATAATAATAACAATAATAATGCGAAAAAAAGGAACTACAGAACTCTATTCCTGTTAAGCTACATTCCATTTATTTAAAGTTGTCGGACCACCCCGATTCGAAATCTATATGGCACTCTGGCGCTGTGAATAATATATTTGACCCCTGACGATTTCTTCCGTCTTTCTAAATCGCCAATAAATCCTTATATCAAGCACGTATTTTTTTCGACTTCTTTTTTATATCAGAAATTATAATTCAGTCCCGGGGGGAAGAAATCCGTGTAATTTGTGCTGGTCAGGAACATTGTTGTTTATTTATTATTCATTTTGCAATTTATTATTTCATTATTTGCAATTTTCGTTCTTATTCCTGCTCTTCATCTCTCTCTTTTGCTCCTTCTCCTTCTTAATTTTATTATTATTATTACTTTGATTATGATTTTTATTATTACTTTATTTTACATTTTTTATTATACTTTATATTTAAATTTTTTTATTATAATTTTTATTATACTTATTCTTATTATTATTATTACCATTATAAATATTAACTATTATTAATATTTGGCACTTATTATTAATACTATTATTATGGCTTATTATTACTTTTTGTAACTTATTATGGTACTGAATATTCAATAATGATAAATTAGCGACAAACGTGTCACTAACATTAAAAATCGTTATCGAATTTAAAAAATTACCGCTGGAAAATATCAGTAAGTTTTGTATTGAGAAAAAGGCGATTAGCGCGCGTTTGGACCTGCGCGCGCAACTCACGTGGGGTGGGAGAAAACGACGCCTTCTGTGATTGGTGCGCCTTCTTCTCCACTTCACGTGTATTGCGCGCGCAACTCCAACGCGCTCCAATCGCTCTTCAGGACTATCGTATTCATTCAGATTATTAATTCTTTTAAAGTTTTAATTATCAAATTTGTCATTCGATAAAACATTATAAAATGATGATTGTTGGTTACTGAAAAATGAAAAATTTATAGCGATTGTTGTTTATTGATAAATGATGAATGAATTATGATTGTTGATTATTGATAAATGAATTACGATTGTTGATAAATAAATTACGATTGTTGATAATTGAATTAAGATTGTTGATAATTGAATTAAGATTGTTGATAATTGAATTAAGATTGTTGATAATTGAATTACGATTGTTAATAATTGAATTACGATTGTCGATAAACGATAAATAAATTGTGATTTTTGATAAACGATGAGCAATAAAATGATAAATGACATTTAGACATTTTACCGAGATTAGTTTTAATTATGTAAAGTATATATAGATAACATGGGAATAAATGGATTTTGCTGTTAAAGAGTCGGACAGTTGTTAAACATATGCGTTGTGTATAATTTATGTAATAAAATGTACACTTACAGTAGCTGCGTATATATACGTATATAATGTTAGAAATTGCAAGTGGCAGTTATTCATTTATTCACATAGTTTGTTATTAAAACAGCAGCGCATACACGTAACATTATAAACACAAATGTAAAATAACAATACAGAGATTCGAGATATAACACCTTGCATGCTCAAACAGTAAAGTGATTTCAGCAACAATTTGAATATAATGCGAGCATTACATGTAATGTAATACCCCACAACGGACGCGCCATAATTATATCAATATTATATTGCAGACACGCGTCCAACTGATAATTAGTGGTCACACATACACACACTACAGGATGTGTTTTCTTTTTTAAAAATTAGAACCAAACTTTTTTTGAATTGATTGTTGAATCGTTATTTTTCTTCTACTGGATAAATTTATTTTCCCGCTATTAGGGATTAATGCCAATGGATTGATTTTGAATAAATGGGGTAAATTTTTTCAATAAATCAGAAAGTATCTTGCGAATGTTTCCGGGCGTATTTCAATAATAAATTAAAGTTATCTGTTTGGAGTGACCTAGTGTACAGGATGGGAGCCTTTTCCGAAACGTACATTGTACGAGGCACTCACAGCACAACACGCAATCGCTTCCAAACGGAGTTGCCTCTAAGTTATGGCGATTTCTTCAAGACAACCCTTGTTTATGGGGTGGCGTACTTCGATCGACATTGCTGATATCGCATGGACATCAAAGGGTCTACTCATTCGGTCTTTACGATCCAGATATATGCATTTTTGAATGGACCTTCAAACGATTGTCAAGTTCTGTATATTCTTTTTCAGATTGTATGATTCCTAAGACGCACATTCAGAAAGAGACGAACAAAAAGGAGATGCATTCACGATATACAATGAATGGTGGAATATTTATTGCATTTAAATGAACCCTCACCGTGTAATTGCGGCGTGATGCATCGAAATGATTTGCGAGCCGTGCAAAAAGCTTATATACTTCTCCTAGAGGTGTACCATATAAGACCCCGCGTGAACCGCACCTCTTCACTCTTTGCGTGTGTATATATATATTGACCGTAATGGCAAGTTATTATATACATTCTGTTGAGAGCTCTCCTCACGACTCATCTCATCTCTTATATATATATATGTGTGTATATATACCAGTACTATAAAAAGTCACGTTCATCGCGTCTCTTCTCTCTAGTCGTAACATGCGCTAATCGATCGATCGGACATGATCCTTTCGGAATTTACAGACAATCGTGTCGATTACCGTCATTTCACCTGCCACATTATGTTGCCGATTTGCGATGAATGCACTTTAAGATTAGCTTCGTGAAAGTCAACACCGATCGTGCCACCGATTATTATTGTTTTATATTTCAGATGAAGTCTGTGTAAAAATTACCCTTTTTTTTGTCTGATCAATGCTCCCGGAAACTGTTGCTCGGAATTTTTGATTCACACGCACCTTTCTTCAGGGCTTCAATTCTTCTTTCTTCAATGCGAGAATATTGCAAAAAGAGGCATCTTATTTTAAGATACTTTGGTAGTCACATTTAAGTTGTTTCCAAAAAGTTATCACAGTAAATTAAAAAAAAAAAATCATTTTTGTGAGGTATTAAAAAGTGTTGCAGATTAAGTTAACACCAAAAACTATTAAAATAATCAATTTTGGAGTTATTTTTTACAATCAATGAAATTTTAGTTTATTAAATTTTTTGATAGCTATAAAACATGAACACATAATATTTTTAAAAAATCAATTAAACTTTTTCAAAAATATTAATTTCAAAATTCAAGTATTTCCAAAAAGTTCACTCTATATTTCCTTAATATTCAAATATAATCTAAAATTTTAACTGAAATTCATTTTTAAATCAATTTTTAATCAAAACTTCTACTAGAATATAATTATTTAAATGCAAAAGTAAGTAATATATTGAATAATTGAATATTTCTGAAAATTTAATTGTCATAATGAATTTTAGTAACAAATTTTTTAATAATTCAATTCTATTGTCGAATTTTATTAAAACTTGAATGATAATAATTACTTTTTTCAAGGAATTCAATTATGCAAACATGCAATTCAAACATGCAAAATAAGTAAAACGCTGCGATGAGTTTTATGAGAATTTTCAAATTTATTCGATTACAATTCAATTTTACAAAATTTCAATTATTTGGAAATTCTGAAATTAAATATAATAAATATATATTATTTATATATATAAATAATATTATTATTATTATTTATTAATATATATTTATATATTAAAAAATAAAAACTTGAAGTAATTTCAATAAAAATCCTAGTAAACTTTTAAAATAAATTAATTCTACAAAATTTTTTGTCAAAAATATGAAAAATGAATTTCAATGATTTTAGTTTGAAATTTTTTCAAAATTTAATAATTTCTAAAAATCCATGGTAATGCTTTTAATACTTTAGTATGATCTAAAATTTTTAACTGAAATTTATTTTTAAAAACATTTTTATAAGTAAATTCTACGAGAATTCAATTATTTAAATACAAAAATAAGTAATTTATTAATTTAATGTTTGTTAAAATTAAATTCTTATAAAAAATGATGTTAACAAATTTTTTAAATCATAAAATTCTTTGAACGAATTTTAATAAGATTTTTAAGAATAATTACATTTTTCGAAGAATTTGACTAAAATTGCATTAAAAATAATTGAAATTCCTAAAAGAATTGTATTCAAATTTTTTTTAATAATGGAGTTCTTTTGGAAAATTTTAATGAAATAGTAGATATTGTAAATTATGGAATTTTAGAAAACTTTTGAAAATAATTGAAATTTTGACATGAATTTGATTAAAATTTTTTAAAGTAATTGAATATCAGAGAAGAATTTTCTTATTTATAAAGAAAATTGAAATTTTGATGAGAATTTAAAAAAAATTTTAAACACAATTGAATTTAATAACTATGTTACTAAATTAGTAAGTTGGTAACTAATTTAGTAACTAAATTACTATTCTCCTTGGAGGAGCTAAATTCGTTGAATTTTTACAAATCGTTGACTTTAGTGTTTTAATTAAAATACAATTTTCATTCCTAGTTAAAAATGACACCAAAATAGATTATTTTAATCCTTTTAGGTGTTAATTTAATCCTAGAGGAATTAAACTGTTGCAGATTATTTTAATCCATTCTGGTGTTATTTTAATACCTCACGTTTTACTGTGTATCCAAAGCATCTTAAAATGCATTAGTTTCTAAGATAGAAGATGGAAAAATTAAGATGTATTAATCGTTTTAAAAGTGATTATAATAAATTTTAAGATACTTATTTTTGCAGTTTTTTTACAGTGAAAGTGAACCAAATAGCAACAAACTTTGTTTTGAAAACAACACTGCAAAAAGAGGTCTCTTAATTTAAGATGTTTTAGTCATTTCTAAGATCTTTTGGTAGAAACTTTTTAGTTACTTGAAGTATCTTAATTTAAGATGTTGAAAGTATCTTTATACACATTTTCTGTGTATTTTTGGGGTAAATAGTTTTTAGGTTAACTATGGGCTCTTATGGAAAACACTTTATGTATCTTAGTTCTTAGTAACTTACACTTATGGCGCATCTTATGATTCTCAAGTAACTTATTGCAAACAATTTGCAAGCTAAACATCTTATTGCAACAGAAACATCTTAATTTAAGATACTTTGAAGAACTTACAAAAGTATCCTACTTTTCTAAGATGGAAGAAATATCTTCATCACTTCTAAAACGTATAAAGCATCTTAAATATCAGTAATATGCTTTAGAAAACATCTTAATTGCAGTAAACAGTTGTTTGTTTATGTAGTCTGTTACCAAATAGCAACAAACTGTTGTTTGTTTTGAAAACAGTTGTTTGTTTATATAGTCTGTTACCAAATAGCAACAAACTGTTGTTTGTTTATATAGTCTGTTACCAAATAGCAACAAACTGTTGTTTGTTTTGAAAACAGTTGTTGTTTGTTTATATAGTCGGTTACCAAATGGCAACAAACTGTTGTTTGTTTTGAAAACAACTGTTTGTTTACAAAGTCTCTTACTACTTGTTTCACATTCTGTTTGTCTGCTACTTTCTTCTTTGCTAACTAATTTTTTTGCTATCTGTTGGACACTGTTCTCCCTTTTGATTGGCCCTCGTGGTACAACATCAAAAGAGCCTTTCAAAAAATAGGTTTTTCTGTTTTGATTCTCGTGTTTCTTTTTGTTTTCAAAACAACAATAATTTCCAAATCGAATTAGGTCATTCGAAGCTTTTTTAGGTTTCACTGCGCCTAAGAGGAAGGTAAGAATGAGACAATTCATTTCGAACAAAGATGTATAAAAAAAGATGTGATTTTGCATTTTAACGGTTGAAAAAAAGGAAGAAAAGAAGCAAGAGGAATTTATATCAAATGAGATAAACTGTTGACAATAATGTCGACGCCGTTTCATTTAAATACGACCCCAGAGCTGCGAAGAGCCCTGGTAATAAAAAGGTTAAAAAAGTAATAAAGCAGGTTCGAAGATTGTTGGCGATTGGGGAAAATGTCTTCCGGTGAGTGCGCGTTAACTGCCGTGGTCACATTAATTTTTTTTTTAACACCAAATAAACGCGATTACGAAAGAAAAGCATATTTAAAAAAAAGGAAGACTGATTTCTTCGCGCGAATGCAGTGGGGACAAAATTAGGCTTCGTCGGTAAAATGTAATATTATTTTTAGTTGACTGCCCTTAGAGTTCTCTCGCGCGGCAGTAACCATAATTTTTCGGCGCGATCTCTCTCTCTCTCTCTCTCTGTGTGGCGTGACGCTCATTTCACTCACGCATACCAAACTTTGCTCACTAATTCCTTTTTGCCTCACAAGCACCCCTTCACGCATTTTACATCGTGTTTCCCTTACCCCCACCTAGAAATTTCTCACTATTCGTAGCGTCTCTATATTCAGTCTTCTAGCCACATTTCCGCAAAACGTAATTTTACGAAGAAGATTTCCAATTAGATGTATATTTTTCATAAACTGTTGGCAGTAATGTCGACGCCGACTTCCTTTGGAAGACAGAGGGGGAGGGGCTTTACGTCTGCGCAACGAGCCAGACCGCAAAGTGGGGGGACGCTTCTCTCCGCTGAAAAAGTTTTAAAAATCAGTATTCTATTTAATGTAAATACAACGCCTTTTTTTACCAACTTTTGGAAAGAAATAATTAGAATCTCTAGATATTCTTTCCATAGAAGAAAATGTGGTTTTGAAAAAAATTGCAATTTAATAGAACAAAAAGAGGAAAAGCAAAAAGTGAAAGGTCGATTAAAATCTTGTATTTAGAGTCACTGACCTTTAAATGGAATATGACGGGGAGAATATTTTTTTTAACTGCTATTGTGGCGCAAAAGGGGAGAGAAAATTGCGGAACTTGAATCCTGACCTTCCCTAATGTTCAAGCCCCACCACTCTCTCTTTCTCTCTCGAATATTTAGCACCCTTTTGGTGGACGTTTCACGGTGACCCTCTTCTGGGTTCTTCGGCGCCTTGCTATTAACGCCTATATGGTTATACATGTGTTCATATACATGTACGTATATATATACATGTAACGAGCGGCTTACCATATTCATAAATCATTTTCACTCGCTGGGAAGGATTTCAATGCAATCCTACACTTGTATAATTGTACTGCGCTCTAAAAATATAAACATAAACCCTTTAATCTCATTAAGAAAAATCTTTCTCTCTTAATATTATTGAAAAACTCCGCCTCCTCTGGTAATTCATTTGAGTTCAGTTCATAATTGTACGAAAAAAAAATTGACACAAAGAAGAAAAGACTCATTATGCTAATGTAAGAATTTAAAAAGGAAAAAAATTTTTAATAATTGGTAAACAATTTTTTTTTGGTTCCATCATAAAGTTTTCTATGTGGAATTTTTCCCGTACCCGAAAGTTATGTTTACTTTATTCGCCACTAAAACTTCATCAAAAATTTTTTGGACTCGAGTAAAAGAAAAGTTTGAAGCAACCAGTGTGAGAAGCTAATATGATATATGAAAGTCGTCGTTAAAGTTTCCAACTTACACTTCTATATTTCTCGACTGTCGTAAACTTTTAGTCAAACGATCCAGCGAATAAAGTTTAGGATGTGGTCGACTCTCTTGGTGAATTTCTTGAAATATTGCAAATTAAGTCACTTAAAAACAAGTTAATAGAGGAAAAAAGAAAATATTAAGTGCGTATTATTTTCACTATGTGGAATTAAATTAACAGAGTAAAAATGTAGAAATAAAAAAAAGTAAAGTAACATGAGACAAAGAAAATGAAACACAATTATGCTTTCTTTTTCGTTATAATATAAAGATTGTATTATTAAACACACGCGTCATATATCAAAAAGTTTTATAAATTGAAGGTCTTAATTAAAAGCTTTCGAGTGAAACAGTAAGGTTTCAACTTCTCCAATTAGAAAGCAATTAACTCAATATATGACTCGAATACTTAATCATTTAAATCCGACTTCTTGAGACTCTTGAATCCCTTCATCAAATATGAATGCTTCAGAATCCAATTAAGGAAATGTTTCAACAATTTGTGTCCAAAAGCCTGGAGCCATCAGTGGTTTTTGAAATTAAACCACAAGGATACTTTTTTTCAAATGAAAATATTGCCAATGGAAGAAGGAATTTTTTTTGGTAAAATTAGTCAAATTTTCGCAAAGATTTTGTTCGTTTTCATTAGTCTCTTATGATGTTTCTTTTTTGTAATGTTTGTTTGTTGTTCTGATGTTTGTTAATGTCACTAGTTATTAAAACCAAGAACAAAACATATCCACAACAAAAATCATTTTGTCATCTCCTTTTAAAATGTTCATTTCAATCTTAAAAATTATATTCAACTTCATAATTTGAATTCAGATTAAAATTCACACTAAGAAATTAGTGAATAGCACAACAAATATTTAAAACAAGGAAAAATTGTTAACTTTCTATTGCCATTTTTTTGCAATCTAATTTTAATTTTACAATTACTAAATTGTACAGAAAAAATAATGAAAGATGAAAAAATTGCTAGTCGAGAAAATAACTCTTTAGTAAAGGATTCGTTAATTATGGAATCTGATATATTATTTAGATTGTATAGTTAATATTAGTATAAACGGAATTGTAAATGATAAGAGTAATGTTTTTATGGGCGTATAATTATTATTTATGAAAAGCAGGTGCTACCTACTTACTTGCAACTTACAAATTTAATTGGTAGTTTAAGAAAAATGGTCGTTTCCCACTACTGTAGACATAGAACGTCATTTGCGTTGTTCATTATACAAACATAGAAGTTTATTCACTACCTTTTACCGGAAATCTACATTTTAACACTCGCTTCGTCGTAATCTTCACACTTGCATTATAATTCTTCATTCATATTTATTTTAATTTAGAAGAAAATGCAAGAAATATTATATGCAGAACATAATCAGTTTTTTTAAAGATATATATAGCAAATTGAGACAAAAAACGAGTAAAAAGGGTTTTTAATTTCATTTTTCATTCATTAAGGGCGTTAAGTGAAACTTAAATCAATTAAATAAACTTTTATTCATTAAAAAACGTAAAGCAGTTAAATTTAAATTTTGCATAATTTATTACAAAACGTAAAGTATAATATAAAGCATCTTAAATGTCATATTCTTTGAAAAACGTAAAGCATCTAAATCCTAATTTTTTATTCATTAAGAAACGTAAAGTAACGAAAATCAAATGCTCCAATCATTAAAAAACGTCAAGTAAAACCTAAATTAACTAAAATCAAAATTTTCATTCATTCGAAAACTGTAAAGTAACTAAATCCGAATTTTTGATTAATTAAGAAACGTAGAGTAACTAAAACCTAATTTTGGATTCATTAAGAAAGGTAAAGTAACCAAAACCAAATGCTTCAATCATTAAAAACCGGTAATTAAAACCTAAATTAACTAAAACTAAAATTTTCATTAATTTATAAACTGTAAAGTAACTAAAAACCTAATTTTTGATACATTAAGAAACGTAATGTAACTAAAAACTAAATTTTTATTCATTAAGAAACGTAAAGTAACCAAAACCAAATACCCCAACCATTAAAAAACGTTAAGTAAAACACAAATTAATTAAATCTAAAATTTCCATTAATTTAAAAACTGTAAAGTAACTAAAACCTAATTTTTTATTTATTAAGAAACGAAAAATAACTAAAACCTAATTTTGGGTTAATTAAGAAACGTAAAGTTACTAAAACCAAATGCTCCAATATTTAAAAAACATTAAATAAAACCTAAATTAACTAAAACCAAAATTTTTATTAACTTATAAACTGTAAAGTATCTAAAAACCTAATTTTTGATTCATGAAGAAACGCAATGTAACTAAAAACGAATTTTTAATTCATTAAGAAACATAAAGTAACTAAAACCAAATGCTCCAATCATTAAAAAACGTTAAGTGAAACTTAAATTAACTAAGACCAAAATTCCCATTAATTTAAAAACTGTAAAGCAACTCAAATCAAAATTTTCATTAATTTAAAAACTGTAAAGTAACTAAAACCATAATTTTCATTAATTTAAAAGCTGTAAAGTATCTCAAACCTAATTTTTGATTCATTAAGAAACGTAAAGTATTTAAAATCAAATGTTTCAATCATTAAAAAACGGTAATTAAAACCTAAATTAACTAAAACCAAAATTTCCATTAATTTAAAAACTGTAAAGTAACTAAAACCTAGTTTTTGATTCATTAAGAAACGCAAAATAACTCATACCTAATTTTTGATTCATTAAGAAACGTATAGTAACCAAAACCAAATACCCCAACCATTAAAAAACGTTAAGTAAAACCCAAATTAACTAAATCCAAAATTGCCATTAATTTAAAAACTGTAAAGCAACTAAAAACCTAATTTTTGATTCATTAATAAAAGTATAGCCACTAAAATCAAATTTTTCATTCATTAAAAAAATTGAAGCAACTAAAACCAAACGTTTCATTCATTAAAAGACGTTAAGTAACAAAAGGAACTTATTAAAAAAAGTGTATACTATAACTTACAAATAAATTGCAATTACCGAAACATAAATAAAAAGGCAGGTACAAACGTCGACATTGTATTTCCAATATACATCTCAGTAATAATCTCTAAATATTCGCTACATTAAACATAATTTTTTTTTATTACCAATTTTGAAAAATTCCCAATAAAAGTATATCATTCGTTGTCTCTTTTCTCGCGCTATTCTATAATGGGACGAAAGAGGGGAGAAATCGTAAAATTACGATTACAGTAAATAACGAATGCATGTGGAAAGAAATAAAGGTGAAATAAAGTAACAAATCATCTGGTTCTCTCATATATATAAAAGGCGTGTATCTTATGTGTGAGCGTGTTAATCGTTGTGTGCCTAACCCGTTGTTATACTTGAAAAAACCCAGCCCTACCCGTAAACATTCGTCGAAGCACGTGGTTGCCGTTTTGACACTCATAAAAGGGTCACCCAAAACCTCCAATGAGTCCAATTCTTCGAACGCGAGTGTAAAAGAGCCTCTCACGGGTGTGGTCTTAGTAAACGAGCGCCATCTCTCCGACGAACTGTGAAACTTGTCACGCTTGGAAATTGAACCCTGAGAAAGTATCCCCCCGTCGGTAAGGTAGAAATTGGCGCTTTTGTTAACCTGCCCGCCTCATCTTCATATATAGACACACAAACGAACTTTCGCTCATATAGACATTCACACAGACAAACAGACACAAGAGATGGAATTATGTGAATACGATGAAGGGAATGGGAGAGCTCCCAACGTTTTATTATCGCTTGAGTGCTTATAAACCGCGGTGAATCGCTTCATTTTGGTTTTTATGCGGCCGTCATTCTCGGCGCTTGGAAGTGATTTTATAGCCACGTTGCACGGTACCGTGTGGACGTGTACAATTACGTTAACATTTTTCGCAAAGAAGTTTAGTCCCTGCAATTGTACAAATCTCGTTTAAGAAAACGAGAATCGAATAATCCCCTCGAGTCTTACGTGATCCATTATAGGTATAAATCTTTGCCTAAATATTTATGAGCTTATAGGATAGAAGTTGATTTTATGATGATGGGCTATTGAAGGACTTAATGCTTCTGTTGAAGATTGTATTGATTTTGTTTCTTTTATTGGATTCTTTTTTCTACACTGAAATTCAGTTGCATCATTCATTCCGTCATTCATTCCATCATTTATTCGATTCATACGAATTTTTGAAACTTTTCGAAGAATTGAAGACTACTTTTATTGCTTTTTTAAATGTTTCACTTGAAGACTTTTGATGATTGTTCATCTTCTGATGATTGTTCATCTTCTGATGATTTCTGAATTTTCTTTTTGAAAAGTGGAAGCAGTATTAGAATGAATTTAGAGAGGAACGGTTGTTGTTGCTTAATAATGTCGAATTGGAATAACAATTTTAGAACAGCAACCATTCTGATGATGTACCAGCATCATTAACTGTACAATAAACTTTATTGATTTGTTTATTGTCTTTTTGAAGATTTTTGGTGATTGTTTATTTTACGATGGTTATTGAATCGAATCTTTTTGAATGTTAGAAGACGTATTAGAATGGTTTTAGAGAAGAACGGTTTCTGCTTTGATTAATCAGTGCCGTATTAGAATAAAAATTTTAGAACAGCAATCATTATGAAGTGCCAACAACGCATCATTAACTGCAGCAGAATTAAAATTGACTTTGATGGCGCATTTAACACTGAAAACAATTTTTGAATCAAAAAAGGCTAGGTAGAATTTGTAGCAGTACAAAGATTTACCAACAAGATGATGTACCAACAACATCATTAACTGCAGCAGAATTAAAATTGACTTTGCTGGCATTTAACACTGAAAACAATTTTTGAATCAAAAAATGCTTGGTAAAATTTGTAGCAGTACAAAGATTAACCACCAAGATTGTTGTTGTTAAAAAATACAGAAAAGTACCAATTTTGATAAAGAAAAGAAATCCTAAATGTCAGTACGACATCCTTATCAGTAACGGAAGCGGCTTTCTTTTTAATAACTAACACGGAAAACCAAAAAAACCATTACAAATTCAGTATAATTACCCTAAACTACAATAGAAACCACTCGAGCATAATTATCGGATAGAAAAAGCACTTTATCAACGAAAAGAATCGACACAAGAGTTCAAGGAACGAGAGATGTTGTCTTATTGGCCAGCGAAAAGAATTATGGTCGCTGTGATGGTTCCAGGGGAGTCAAGAGGGCAGGTCTTTAAATGAAGAGGGGAACTCCCCTGGAGCAGGCAGTATGGCTTCTGAGATGGATCCCTGTTTAAGATGAGGCCATTGTACCAGGTATAGAGAGAAATAAAAATGCTAGTTATGGGAACCGTTTGAAATTCCATTGCAGGGTAGTCGAGACCCGCCACGCGAAGAGAAGAGACACGTTACCTCGTTAGCACAAACATCGTTTCAGATTAAAAAAAAAAGAAAAAGAAAATGAAAAGGAGAAAAAACAAAAAAGGCAAAGAACCTAGGGACTTTGATAACGTCATATACATGCCCTCGAGTGTGTCGTGATACAACTCTGTTGTTGTGCTATATAGAGAAACTTATCAGTCCATGCATCAGAATTGGTCAGGATGACTGAGTGCTTCCGTTGACAATAATTCTCCATTTGATTTATACGCACATGTCCATCGAAAAGATAACGATCATAAAAAACTTGTGTGTCGCAAAGAATTTTAATTTCCAGAGAGTCCACTCTTTCTAGATAACGACATTAAAGGTATTTAATTAAGTTTCTAATCCTTTTTTCTGTTGTACTGCTCCTTTTACTGTAGGGTTCCTTTTACTGTAGAGTTCACTTTGCTGTTGTGTTTACTGTTCTATTTACTGAACACATCGGTTTACTTTTCTATTTCCTTTTCGGAAGTTTCCATGTATTATAATCTTTACTTTACTATAATGTTTACTGTAATGTTTTCTGTAATGTTTTCTGAAATGTTTACTGTAATGTTTACTGTGCTGTTTATTACTGTTTTGTTGACTTTACTCTTCGTTCTGCTATACTGTTTGATTCTTCGTTCGATTCTTCGTTTGGTTCTACTATTTCTTTTTCCACGCTGTTTATTTTACTCTATTGTTTACTTTACGTTTTCTACTATATCCTTCTTTTGCAATACCATAAAAAAAAAATTAAAAGCAAAAGAGCAGAATGATCCATACTCATTACCACAACATTAGTCCGAAACAACATAGTCATAAAGCATTACCTAAACACATAGTCCGAGCTGACGATCTTAGATATACAACTGATAAATCTCATTAGAGGAAAATGGTATCAATCTCGATTTACAACCAATAATAATCCTCTTGATAAAATCTTGATGCGCCTATGCTATATTTATAAGAAGCGGCGCGCGGCGTCTCCCGGACGGAATTCCGCTTTGGCTTTTTAATTGGACGTGTATATTTAGAAAGGCGACAAAAAAAGTATATCCTGCCTTGATGCTTGTAATTATTTACAAAGATTATAATACATGGAAACTTTCGAAAGGGAAATAGAGAAGCAGACATTAGCAATTGCTCGACATTCATATATATAAATTATAGGAGGATGAAACATAAAGAGACTTGATATTATAAATGTTGTTCTGTGTCTTTGGGTATATAAATAAAACTACTTGATGTCCAGGTGCTTCGTAATAGCCTAGAGGCTTGTAAAAAAGCAATCGATGTCCACGGTGTTATCAAGACTGGTTGAGAGATGATCACTCGCTTGGGAGGTCCGTTATCTAGTTCCACATACAGTTTCGTCCCACGATTTTACCAACACGCTAACTAACTAACCGGCATTTACATTGCTAATTGCGACTGCTTTTCCCTCTCTGTCTATTTCTCTCTCTCTTTCTCTCTTTGACTTTATGTGTATATGTGAAATTCGAGGGAATTAAACGAGGAGCACGACCCAACCGCGAACATTTCTGATTTTAAAAGAATTGTTCGGTTGTGGTCATTTCTGAATTTTCGAAATACCATCTTGGTTTTTTTAATTATTCCATTTTTTATATTGGATTTTGATGATCTGATTAGGACTATTTTGTCTTTAATAGCGTATTAGACCTAATACTATTAATGTTGCATCAAACTAACTAATTTTTCTCCTTTTTTGTTGCAGGTAAGTTGCAGATCCAAGTGTGGTAAGAAATTCACCGCAAGGGTATGATATGTACTTTTTTTCTCAATATCTTTTGGGAATAAAAAATTAACTACGATACATTTAGGGTCGATATAATTTTGGCACGGGTTTCGCGCATCGTTATCCATCCAGAGAAAGGGCTTTGAAATACTCCTAGAGAGAGAGAGAGAGAAGAAAAAAAAGTCTCTGGCTCGAATATATACTGTATTCAGTATTATGTATACTGGAGGTGTATTATACGCAGTGAGACGTTCAAGTGTATAAAAGTTGCTTTACTTTATACATATATAGAGAAAAAAGAGAGATAGGAGGATCTCTCTCACTCTCTCTTTACCCCATTCCGGATCGAGTGGCTATACTTTTCCTCTTGGCATTGTAATACCAGCAACGTTGCCAGATGACCAGAATTCTTTTCACCCCCTAAAGTCGATTCACATATACCACTCATAAATCCTCTATGTAATTTAAGATGAGTATTTTCGTTATTTTTTCGACGTTAGCTTTTTATTGTCCCCTTTTGCAACATTATACAAATGTTTCAAGGGTTCTTCCGATCTTCATTTTGACATTATGTTGTTGTGTCTCTTTTTTTCTCCCACTTCACTCTTCCACCAATTTTGTTTCTCCTACTGTAATGTTGTTTCTACGAGGTTTTTTACACGATTTTGTAACTAAAAAATCTTTTTATTATCATTAGAGAAAAATTTTTGAACTTAAAACAATTTTTGTAGTTGTGATAAAGTAAAGATAGTCAGTAATCGGTAGGATGATTTTTGAGGATTTTGAGCATAGGGAAAAAAGCGGTTCAATGATTCTTTTGTGACACTTTTTTTTCTTTACAATATGCATTCGAGTTGGGTAAAAATATAGAGGAAAGTTTGCTGTTGGTTGTATATAAGTTGAGCGAAAATGGCATTTGTTGGTTCGGTTATATAAAGCGTCGATGGTGTATATGAAAAAGTCGGTATATAGAGCGAGTTAGGTAAAGGCGGTTGAATTTCGCGGTGAATCTTTCTTCGTGAGATGCATGAAACGTCGTCTGGGCAACCGGGAGCATAAATGCACTTTGGAGGAGGAGGGTTTGGGGGAGGAAAAAAAAGAAAAATAAGTGCGCGCATCGGCGGCGGGACCAAGTTTTCCTCCACACGGCGGTGGAGCACAAATGTTTTATTCTCCGGCCGCGGGCGGTGGAAGAGTTAAAGCTCACATCTACCCCTGGCTAGGCAAAGATATACTCAAGAGTAAGTGCCTTTAGTGAACTGGTTGGAAGAGTGTATAAAGGACCGCGCCCACCGCAAAAGTCCACCCTTTCTTAGAAAAAGGGTTTTTGTAAAAGTTGGAAATGTCGCGGAGGAGGATATTTACGCGTCATCGTAAATTTTTTTCCTCTCAAGTTTCCTTTGCAATCTTGGAGAATATTTCTTCTTTTGAATGTACTGTTCAGTTTGTTTAGAAAAGATGTTTGCGTACTGTTTTTTTTTGTAGCCAATATCGCTTTTTTGTTAGGGCTTTTTTTTCTTGTCAGCTTTTCTTAATAGGGTAGTGTTGTTGTTATTGACTTTAGTTGATTAGCCAATATTTGATCTTTTAAAATAACATTAGGACGTATGATTAGCATTCAGTTTAAATACACTAATTTTAATACACTACACAGAAAATGAAAAGAGTTGTTTTAACCTGAATTCGGGTGAAAATAACATGCAACAAATTTTACCCTACGAGGATAAAATTTGTTGCGTGTTATTTTCACCCGAATTCAGGTTAAAACAACACTTTTCATTTCCTGTGTAATACACTATTAAGTAAAATCATTAGAAATACCATAACATTGGTTTTAATATTAAAACATTTAATTAAGATTAGAAAAGTTGTGGATCAAATGTTTAAAGCTAAATGCTTCATCATAAGTTTAGTATCAGTTTATCATCATCATAAGTTTAGTATCAGTTTATCATCATCATAAGTTTAGTATCAACTTCATTACAATCATAACATAAATACAATCTTCGTAAACCAACATTAAAAGTATACATCGAATAGAATTTTAATATTTTGTGTCATCTAGATAGATGATTAAGCATCATCGTAAGTTCATTAACCATTATTTAACAGCATTATAATACTTGTATTATCTTTCAAAACCAACAACAAAAACTATAAGTTGCAAATTTTGTTAGACAGATGCTGAAGCATCATCAAAAGTTTAGTGTAATCTTTTGTAGCATCATAACATAAGTAGTGCTTTTAGCAAACATTAAAAATTGTAAGTAGCATATGTTTAGAGATGGATGATTATGTATCATCATAAGTTCAGTATTAATTTTAATAGTATCATAATATTTGTATGATTTGTCATAACCAATATTAAAAAGTCTTAGTAGTAAATTTTTTAATCCAGATGCATTAAAATCATATTAACCAACAAATAAGTAGCAAATGTTTATAACCAGATGTTTAAGCATAATCATAGTATCAACTTTCGTAGCATCGTAACATAAGTAGTTCTTTTAACAAACATTAAAAATTCTAAGTAGTATATGTTTAGAGATAGATGATTATGGATCATCATAAGTTCAGTACTATCTTTAATAGCATTATAATATTTGTATCATTTGCTATAACTAACATTAAAAAGTATTAGTTGTAAATTTTTAAAGCAAGATGTTTCAAAATCATCTTAACCAACGAATAAATAGCAAATGTTTATAACCAGATGGTTAAGCATAATCATTGTATCAACTTTAGTAGCATCATGACATAAGTAGTGTTTTTAACAAACATTATAAATTTTAAACAGCATATGCTTAGAGATAGATGATTATGTATCATTATGTATCATCGTTATTATGTATTATGTATCATCGTAAGTTCAGTACTAACTTTTATAGCATTATAATATTTGTAACATTTGTCATAACCAACATTAAAAAGTATTAGTTGTAAATTTTTAAAGCCAGGTGCTTCAAATTATCTTAACCAACATTTGTAGGTTTTATGTATTATATTATTATTCTTATTATTATTATTATTATTATTATTATTATTATTAGTATTATTATTATTATTATTATTGTATTATGTAGCAAATGTTTATGACCAAATGGTTGAGAATAATGATAGTTGACAACTTTAGTAGCATTATAACATAAGTAGTGCTTCTATCGAACATTAAAAATTACAAGTAGTATATCTTGAAAGGCATCATCACAAATTCGGTATCAACTTTAATTGCTCGTATAACATTTGTATTATCTTTCTCAACCAACAATAAAAAGTATAACTAGCAAATGTTTAAAGCTACATACTAAAGAATCATCATAGTATCAACTTAAGTAGCATCATAACACAAGTTGTATTTTTTTAAACCAACATTAAAAACTATAAGTAGCATATTTCAAAGACAGATATTAAAAAATCAGCTTCTATTCCAGCATCAATTGTATCAACACTAAATGTTGCAAAACTTTTGCGATCATCAAAATTCCGTGGCCAAGTTTCATCGTCTCATTCACTACATACACTAAACGCGCTTCATTTTCACGTGATTTACAGTTTATTTCCCTTGTCAATTCGTCACGGAAGTATTTTAAAAAGAGCATTTTAAAAATAGTGGAGAATGGCCGGAATATATCGGAACAGTAAAAAAAGGAAAGCTTAAGAAAGGAAAATTAGGGAAAAGATACCCTGCTGACAAAATAGTCTTTCTTGGAATGAGAATTTTTTCTTACCTCCGGATGTCACAGTTCGTAGCTGTCGTGTTTTTTCAACGAAATTTTTTTTAAATCTCTAAAAAACACTCGAAATTTAGTGATTGATTGCCTGCATTTTTCCGTAAAAGAAAGTTTACACTTTCTAGTATCGAATTTAGGAAAAGAAGAGAGAGAAATGGTTTTTCGATTCACTGGCTAATGAAGTTTTTTTTTTCTTGTCGACTATAATTAAATGCCTTATATATGTATATGGAGTGTGACAAGAAAATTTAACGCTCGTTTCCGTAAAATGCTCCATGTTGCGTAAATACAAGATGGCAAAAACGTGACTACGAGGCAAACAATGGAGCACGTGCAACATAGTTATTTTTCTTCATTCACAGAGCTAAATATTCCTTTTTGACCCAGAAATGAAATTATAATTAGGTCCACAACAATAATTTTCAGGAAAATTCTCCCTCTCTCGCTCTCTCTCTCTCTCTCTTTCTCTTTTTCTCTCTTTCTCTTTTACTTTTTCGTTCTCTCTCTCTTTAGTCAAATCGTTCTTTTTTAGAGAGTAGTATAAAATTATCAAATCATAGTTTAATCTAAAGAAGTGATGTTTAAATTTGCGAAAGTAAAAAAAAATTTGCATCGCTCTGCATTAAAATTCATGCGATTCTCTCTCTTCTTTTTTGCTTTTGGGTTTTAAACAAGTAAGCGTGTAGTTGTAATTTCCAGGGACAGTGTAAATAAATGAAAAGATGCAGGAATGAGAGGAAAAAGCATTCCTTTTATCTCGAGAAAGTAATCCCTCTAAATTAACATTAGTTAAGTCCCTGGAGCATAAATTCATTCCCTTAATTCACTCCTTCTTTGGTAATGGAGGAGTCGGCAAAGATCCGTTCCCGTTTAAACTTAATACGAATTTATTTTGCTTTCTATCTGCAAAAAAAAAAATATAAGGTATGTATGATATATTTATATTAGAAGAGGGTGCTCGAAAGGAATTTATACAAGAAAAGAGGGGAGGGGAAAGAGGACACGTAAGAAATGAGGGTCCTAAGAATTTGGGGTACCCTTGTGAAGGGGTAGGAAGCAATTATAACACTAAATTAAGGGAGGGGAAAATTTGGTAATTAGAGGGATTCAAAAGGGATAAAGTATCGCGATGAAGTTTTATTCTCTCTCTCTCTCTTTCTCTCTTTTTACTTCTTTACAGCAGTATTTTTTAGCGCAACCGCAGAAAGGGGGATAATTTTAAAAGGAAAACTTCTTATGCCTCTTTCTTTCAATAGAAGAAAGAGAAGGGAGAAATTGCTTTTTCTCGGTGGCAAAAAACAGATAGCGTATATCGCTCTTTTTTGCTCTTAAAAAGTTTTCTTCCTCTAGACTTTTCTTGTCGCTGATAATAATGCAGAGAGCGGCGTCTTTTACCATTCGATTGTTTATTGCCAGTTGCGTAATATTTACCAGAGTTAATGAAGCGATTCGTCGCCATTCACCGCCAAAGTTATCAAAAATTATAGAAAATGTAATTTTTTTTTAAAGTCAACATATATCTTCTGTTTATTAAAGACTGTAATTGTACTTTCTATTAAAAAAAAATTTTCTCCTTTTTGACAAATTTGTTTGTTTAAAATAAAGTTTCTAAAAATTAATTCATTTTGTTTTTTATATGACAAAAAAAGCACAGTTTTCTCGGGGGAAATTTTCAGGAATGTAATTTTAGGTCGAAATCATTTGGGAAAGGCTGGAAAAAAATTCCAACAGTCTGAGTACCTTTCTTTATATTCTCGACATTAGCCTCTGGGGAAGAGTGACGTGATAGAACATACTAATTACATTGAGGGGAAAAATTCTTTTTTTTAATCGTTTGGTTAGATATTTATACAGGGTTGCCACAAAAATTTAAATTTGTTAGACCCTGACTTTTCCCTGATTTCCAATTAGAATTTTGACTTTTTCGCTGAACCAAAAAAATATTCTGTTTGACTGTAAAAATGATTAGATGCTGAGAAATGTTCTGTTACATTTTAAATAAATATTTGAAAACTATTGTTAGTGTAACTTCTTCAAATTTATTTACATACATTCAATTCAATTAATATTTTCTAGAAATTTTAACAAAAAATCCTTCTTTAAATCAATTAATTTTAATAAAATAAAAGAAAAATTCTTTGAGAATTTTTAAACCCTTCTGTTTAAAATTGAAGTTTACGAAAATTCGATTTTTCGAAAATGCTTCAATTAAACATATATTAGAAAATAAAAAGTTTACATAATTTAAAAGAAATGTAATGAAACTTTTTTAAAAAGAAATGAATTCTACAGAATTGTTAGTGATAAGTAAGAAAAATTCAGATTTTCAAAAATTTTGATTTGAAACCTTTTCAAAATTTAATTATTTCTGAAAATTCATGTCATATTTACAATATTCAATTATTATTTAAAATTTTAAGGGAAACTCATTTTTAAATCAATTGTTAAATAAAATTCGACGAGAATTTTATTGAATATTTTTTTAAATTTTATCTTTACGAAGAATATTATTAACAACTTTTCTAAATATTTAATTTCTTCTAAAAAATTTGATTAAAATTCTACTGAAATTTGTTATATAAAATAATTTTATAACAATTTTTAAAAATAATTGAAATTAATTAATTTAATTAAGTAATGTTTTGAACTTTTTGAAAAATTTAATTAAAAAATTTAAAAAAGAATAGAATTCCTGAGAAGAACTTATAAAGAATCATTTATGAAAATAATTAAATTCATACGAGGAATTTTATTAAATTTTGTTTAAATAATTGGAATTTTGCCAAGAATTTTATTAAAATTTTTGACAATAATTAAATTCTTGAGGGGAATTTCGCTATCTATTTATAAAGATTATTGAATTCTTTACGAGAATTTTATAAAAAATGTTGAAAATAATTTCCTTTTGCAAAAAATTTTATTATTTTTATTATTGTTTTTCAAGAGAATTGAATTCTTGCAATGAATTTTAACATTTATCAAAATAATTGAGTTTGTAAAAACTTATTGAAATTCCCTAAACTAATTAATTTTATAAAAAAAATCTTTGTTGTTTATAAAAGACAATGGAATTATTTTTAGAATTACTTAAAAATTTTTAAAAATAGTTAATTTTCTGCGACGAATTAAAAGTTATGTATAAAAAGTTTTGTATTATATTATTTTAGTAAATATAATTAAATGTTTCTTAAAATTTAATTCTACTGTCAAGTTTTAATTACAATTTTTAAGAATAATTGCATTTCTCAAGGAATTTGTTTAAAAATTGTATTACAAATATTTAAAATTCTGAGCTAAAAATAATTAAATTCCTAAATCAAATTTTATTATTTATTAAAATAAATTAAATGTTGTAATAAAAAATTGAATTTAGAAATAGTTTTCAGTATTTAAATATTTTGATAAAATCTATGAAAATAGTAAATATTTGAAATTTTTCAACAGCGAAAAATTTTTAAAAAGAATTAAAATTTTGCAACGAACTTTATTTAAATTTTTTTCAAAATAATTGAATTTTAGGGCGAAAAATTTTGCTTTCTTAAAAAGATAATTCAATTGTTGACTAGATATTTGCTGAATTTTTAGAAATAAATGATTTTTTTTAATACTCGAATTCTTGTGCAATGAATAATATTATTTATGAAAATAATTGAATTTTGCAAAGAATTTTTATTAAAATTCCTCAAAATAATTGATTTTCTCTAAAGAATTTTGTTATTTATCAAGATACATAATTGCGTTAATCATTTTGAAATAATTTAATAATATTGAAAAATGTCTTCCTTTTAAAAATAGAAAAATTTTTTAACGCACTGTATTAGAATTCTTGGTAGTTTCATACTTTACAAGGCAAACAAAAAAGATACTAAAAATTCGGAATTTTTTTATAAATTCTAAAAAATTATTTTTTCCCAGTACATTTAATAAAAATCCTTGAGTTTACCGTCATTTACCGTAAAAAAAAGGGAGTTACATTTTAAGTCCCCAGGGGATTTAATAAAAGTCGCACTCATTTGAGAGTTAAAGCGAAGGGAGTTGAAAGAAGGGAGTTAAAATTTACACAGATAAAATAAGAATTAACTGCAAAATGGTGTTAACTTAATAACTAACTTCCTTTTGGAGTTGATTTTTAACTCGAAACATTTCACTCCCAACTCAAGTGACCGTCAACTGCATAAATTTTTTTCAGTATAGATATAAAAATTTTCAAATTGAATACTTGAAAATAAAAATTTTTAAATTGAAAACTTGAAAATAAAATTTTTCAAATTGAAAACTTGAAAATAAAATTTTTCAAATTGAAAACTTGAAAAATTTTGCCAACACAACAATGAAACTTGCATTGTAAATTCAGTTGGTATATATAATTAAACAAAATTTCAGAAAAGAAGGGAGGGGGGATAACAGGTTGACGCGGCGTTGTCTGTCACTATAGGCGCCATGATCCAACACCCCACTGGAATATATCTCCGTTTGGATTGCATTGGAATCACCAATAGCATAAACACAAACACATACTGTCGCAGTATAGAGAATCGAATGATATGGGGAGTGGGAGGGAGGAGGTGGTGGATGTTGGGTCAGGCCGCGTGCGAGCATTGCGATCCGTCAGAGCGGGTAAACCGAAAGCATAAATTTAATAGGTTTCACTCCCTCCCCCCTCCCTCTCTTCCCTTCTTGAAGCTTTATGGCGCCACCGAATTTCCCATTAAATAAACAAGCGCCATGTTCATTACGGGGTCGGGTTGGCCCCGATCGAGCGCTCTTTGTGTATATCTATATATACATACATAGAAGCTACACACAAACAGAGAGAGAGAGAGAGAATACTATATAGATTGTGTCTAGGGGCTTAGACCGCGAACTGCGGTCTCAAAACGTGCACACATGCAACAATAAACCTTGTGTTGGTGCCTTGGTGCGCGGCGTTGAAGCACGAGCGCTCTCCAAATTAAACACTCAAGAATGTCACGACCCACGGCGAGTTCAATGAGGTCCGCATAGTGGACTGAAAATGCAGTAGTTGTTTTTCGTTTATTCTCGAGTTCAAGGGAAAATTACCTCTTAGTTACTCTGGAGTAAAGGTTTAGAGGAAGAAAACTGCTGTAAAGTGTAACAGATATCAAACTTTGTCAGTGAGAAAAAAAATTTATTGATTCAAACAAATTTTGTTTAAATCAAACTTAAAATGCCTTTGTCATACAGTGAAACATATTTAAGTTTAATTCAAACATATTTTCTGGTTCAGTTTAAGAGATTATACACGGAGAGAGAATATATATTATAAATTTTGTAAAAATATTTTTAAATTGGGGAAAAAGTGCGACAAAGCGAAATTTTAATATAAAAAATACTAAACTTTATAAAAAACTTATGTGAAATTTAGTATAATTATATCAAATATCAAGAATATTAATTAAATTCTAATATAACTTTAATAAATTTCACAAAACTATTTTTAAAGTTTAGTATTTTCAATATCAAAATTTCGCTTTGTTGCACTTTTTCCCCAATTTGAAAATATTGTTACAAAATTTAACATATATTCTCTCTCCGTGTATTTTTACTAGTCTGTGGTTTGTTGAAAAGTCAAGTTTTTATGATAAATGGAGGGTCACAGGATTTAATTTTAAACTAAGTTATATCCATATTCCTAATATGTGACGCGATTTGAAAAAAGAAAAACGCGATCTTCTTAGAAGCTAAAAATTATAGGTTATGTTTGCAATTTTTTAAATGAAAATACCAAAAAAAATGATTAACTGTTAATGTCAATCATTAATGTTTAAGTTTCCTTTCTAGCTAACATATTTAATAAACACTGGTTTTAATTTGCAAAAAGTAAAAAGAAACTTTTAATTAATAAGAAAGTAACACTAACATAACCTTAAAGTGATTTGCTCCTAAGGTCCCTTTCTTCAGATCGCGTCACAAATTGTAATTGATTTTAAATTATCCGTAGTTAACTTTTAAGTTTGATTGAAACATAAAATTTGTAAACATAAATTTTGTTTAAACCGTAATAGAAAATATGTTTGAATTAAATATACTTATTCAAAAAAATAATACTTTTGAATCAATGCAGTAGATATTTTCTACAAATTGAGATTAAACTTACAAACTAATTTCAATTAAACAAAATCGTCTTGTTTAATCATTATTTTTATGATATTAAATTATTTAATTATTTTTGTGAAACATTTTTGTGCGTTTCATTTAAGTGTAATGTTTTTAAATTTTTTTTCGTGACTATTATTAACTAAAATGGTAATCAATATCATTTGTAGCTTACGGGAAGCTTGCAAACATTGTTACCAAAACCAAGTATGAGGTAAATTAAGTCATTTTAATTTCAATTTTAATTTTACCACAGTAAAACGTGAGGTATTAAAATAACACCAGAATGGATTAAAATAATCTGCAACAATTTAATTCCTCTAGGATTAAATTAACACCTAAAAGGATTAAAATAATCTATTTTGGTGTCATTTTTAATTAGGAATGAAAATTGTATTTTAATTAAAACACTAAAGTCAACGATTTGTAAAAATTCAACGAATTTAGCTCCTCCAAGGAGAATAGTAATTTAGTTACTAAATTAGTTACCAACTTACTAATTTAGTAACATAGTTATTAAATTCAATTGTGTTTGAAAATTTTTTTAAATTCTCATCAAAATTTCAATTTTCTTTAAAAATAAGAAAATTCTTCTCTGATATTCAAATACTTTAAAAAATTTTAATCAAATTCATGTCAAAATTTCAATTATTTTCAAAAGATTTCTAAAATTCCATAATTTACAATATCTACTATTTCATTAAAATTTTCTAAAAGAATTCCATTATTAAAAAAAAATTGAATACAATTCTTTTAGGAATTTCAATTATTTTTAATGCAATTTTAGTCAAATTTCTCGAAAAATGTAATTATTCTTAAAAATCTTATTAAAATTCGTTCAAAGAATTTTATGATTTAAAAAATTTGTTAACATCATTTTTTATAAGAATTTAATTTTAACAAACATTAAATTAATAAAATTAAAATTAATTAATTAATTAAATTAATTAATTAAAATTACTTATTTTTGTATTTAAATAATTGAATTCTCGTAGAATTTACTTATAAAAATGTTTTTAAAAATAAATTTCAGTTAAAAATTTTAGATCATACTAAAGTATTAAAAGCATTACATGGATTTTTTGAAATTATTAAATTTTGAAAAAATTTCAAACTAAAATCATTGAAATTCTTAATTTTTTATATTTTTGACAAAAAATTTTGTAGAATTAATTTATTTTAAAAGTTTACTAGGATTTTTATTGAAATTACTTCAAGTTTTTATTTTTTAATATATATTTAATTTCAGAATTTCCAAATAATTGAAATTTTGTAAAATTGAATTGTAATTGAATAAATTTGAAAATTCTCATAAAACTCATCGCAGCTTTTTAATTATTTTGCATGTAATTATAATTGAATTCCTTGAAAAAAGTAATTATGATCATTCAAGCTTTAATAAAATTCGACAATAGAATTGAATTATTAAAAAATTTGTTACTAAAATTCATTATGACAATTAAATTTTCAGAAATATTTAATTATTCAATATATTACTTACTTTTGCATTTAAATAATTATATTCTAGTAGAGGTTTTGATTAAAAATTGATTTAAAAATGAATTTCAGTTAAAATTTTAGATTATATTTGAATATTAAGGAAATATAGAGTGAACTTTTTGGAAATACTTGAATTTTGAAATTAATATTTTTGAAAAAGTTTAATTGATTTTTTTTTAAATATTATGTATTCATGTTTTATAGCTATCAAAAAATTTAATAAACTAAAATTTCATTGATTGTAAAAAATAACTTCAAAATTGATTATTTTAATAGTTTTTGGTGTTAATTTAATCTGCAACACTTTTTAATACCTCACGATTTACTGTGACTTTAATAATCTTGAATAATCTTGAATAATTTTGAATAATTTCAACGGTAAATATTTGAACTATAACGAAAAGTTGGTAATGGGAATATAGTTTTACATGAGAATTCTATTAATAAATATATTCTCTGTGCAAAATAAGGAGAAAAAGAGTCAAAATATTTGTGGGGAGAAATAAAATTTGCAAAATAACCTTTCACTGTTGCGAAAGGCTTTTTTTGTTAATATACAAAGTTCGATATATGTGCATTCTGATAGGATAACATTGTTGGGTACATGCGCGAATCTCACGGCCGCGGGCCGCCAAATGATGCAGAACACCGGTGGGAATTAGTTTTCGAATGATGGTATGGGTGGAGAGGTTCGATATATATATAACTAACCAAGCTGATCTACGACCTGTTTAGTAGTTCTATATCAGCAGCCTTCCATGCACTATATGGACAAATACGCGCAGTCGATGTCACCCCCGGCAACGATACCATCTAACGCACAAGTATAGGTTGAATACCTCTCCAGATACACTTACAATGTTATGTCCAATCTATATAGTCACAAGTTCGATTTCCAGTTTGCGAACTGAGGCATTTTCCATACGTACACTCTTCTTGCATCAATTTTAGTTATTTTCGACAATATTCAGGAGGAAAAATTTTCCTAACAATATGAAATTAAGACAAAACACGAATTGGAAGATTTGGCCCGGCAACACATTTTATTCGTTTTTTGCACTGTAAAAAAAGGTTACCAGACTTTTCCCAAGTAAATCGTTAGGTAAAAATGTGAAAAAAGGTAAAAAAATTAGGTAAAAGTGTTGCAAATTAAATTAGCACCAAAAAAAGATTAAAATAATCAATTTTGGTGATATTCTTTACAATGAATGAAATTTTGGTTTATTAAATTTTTTTACAACTATAAAACATAAAGATATCGATAATTTCGATTTCTTCATATTTTATAATTTAAGATGACCAAGTGATAAAATCATTATTTTATATTATAAGAATATTATACTTCAAAATCTTCAAAATTCTTTTCATTATTTCAATTTGATTATTATTTTCAAAAATTTTTAATTACAATTTTACTTTATATCTATTGTTTTTAATAATAATTAATTAATCAATTTTACAAAATTTCAATTATTCCTAAATTCTTTAATTAAATGCATATTAAAAAATAAAAACTTCAAATAATAGACTGGAAGAAAATGTGTATTAAATTTTGTAAAAGTATTTTACAATTTGGGGAAAAAGTGCAACAAACCGAAATTTTGATATAAGAAATTCCAAACTTTAAAAAAAAATTATGTGAACTTTAGTATAATTATATCAAATATCAAGAATTTTAATATAACTTTACTAAATTCCATAAAAGTTTTTTTAAAGTTTAGTATTTTTTTTTATCAAATTTTCGATTTGTTGTACTTTTTCCCTAAATTGAAAATACTTATTTAAAATTTAATACAAATTTTCTTTAAGTGTATTTAAAAAATTCAATTAAACTTTTTCAAAAATATTAATTTGAAAATTCAATTATTTCCAAAAAGTTTTCTCTATATTTCTTTTAATATTCAATTATGGTCTTAAATTTTAACTGAAATTCATTTTCATGCAATGAAAATCAATTTTTATTAGAAAATTTTACAAGAATTTAATTATTTAAATGCAAAAGTAAATAATTTATTGAATAATTGAATGTTTCTCAAAATTCAATTCTCATAAAGAATTTTAGTAAAAAATGTTTTAATAATTCAATTCTTTTGTCGAATTTTTTTAAAACTTGCATAAACATAATTACTTTTTTTAAGAAATTCAATTATAATTGTATGAAAAATAATTGAAACTATGCGATGAGTTGTATGAGAATTTTCAAATTTATTCGTTTGCAATTCAATTTTACAAAATTTCAATTATTCGGAAATTTTGTAATTAAATATTTATTGAAAAGTAAAAACTTGAAATAATTTCAATAAAAATCATATTAAACTTCAAAAAAGAATTAATCCTACAGAATTTTTTGTCAAAAATATAAAAAATTTAGAATTTCAATGATTTTAGTTTTAAACTATATTTCAAAATTTAATTGTTTCTAAAAATCCACGTTATAATGCTTTTAATAGTTAAGTATATTCTAAAATCTAAAATTTTAACTAAAATTCATTTTTAAAACCATTTTTATTAGCAAATTCTACGAGAATTCAATTATTTAAATACAAAAATAAATAAGTTATTAGTTTCATATTTCTTGAAATTAAATCCTTATAAAAAATGTTACCAACAAATTTTTTAAATCATTACATTCTTTGGACAAATTTTAATAAGACTTTCAAGAATAATTACATTTTTCGAGGAATTTGATTAAAATTGCATTAAAAATAATTGTAATTCTGCAGAGTTTTTTGATTTATGAAAATAATCGAATTCCTAAAAGAATTTTATTATTTATAAAAATAAGTGAATCCCTGTAGAAATGTTATTATTTATAAAAATAATTGAATTATTGCGAAGAAATTTATAAAAAAGTTTGTAAATAATTGAATTCCTGTAAAAACTATTATTTATGAATATAATTCAATGTTTGCGTAGAATTGTATTCAAATTTTTTTAATAATGGAATTCTTTTGGAAAATTTTATTAAAATAGTAGGTATTGTAATGTAAGGAATTTTAGAAAACTTTTAAAAATAATTGAAATTTTGACAAGAAATTGATTAAAATTTTGTAAAATAATTGAATGTCAGAGAAGAATTTTATCATTTATAAAGAGAATTGAAATTTTGACGAGAATTCTTTTAAATTTTTGAACACAATTGAATTTAGTAACAATGTTACTAAGTTAGTTAGTAACTAACTTACTATTCTCCCTGGAGAAGCTAAATTCGTTGAATTTTTACAAATTGTTGACTTTATTGTTTTAATTAAAATACAATTTTCATTTATACACTAAAAAAAAATTATTTGATTCAAGTAACCGATTGTTTGACTATTATCATATAAATATTTACTTGAATCAAATAATTTTTATTTGAATGAATAAAATTGCATTTGAATAAAATATTTCAGTATTTAATGCAAATATTATTATTCAATTGATTCAAATCAAAATTATTTGATTCAAGTAAATATTTATTTGATAATAGTCAAATAATCGGTTATTTGAATCAAATAATTTTTTTTCAGTGTAGGTAAAAATGACACCAAAATAGAATATTTTAATCCTTTTTGGTGTTAATTTAGTCCTAGAGGGACTAAACTGTTGCAGATTATTTTAATCCATTCTGGTCTTATCGTAACACCTCACGTTTTACCGTGAAATGCTGATTTCGATATTAAAAATTGAACCAAACATCGATTTAGCACAAAAATCGGTACTAAATTACATCGTATACATTTCTTTTTACAGAAAAGAGAAGAAAAACGGAGAAAAATGTATATTATAAAAAGCTTGTTTGCCTAATGATTGAGTTAGAAATAAATGTCCATGCTTCCGTAAACAAAGAGAAATATAATTCATTGTCATATTGTTGTTTGTGAATATTAAATCAAGGAGTAAATAATATATTAACGTATCTTTGTAAGCAAGTTTTTTTTGTCGATGCTCTCGCGTATAGGAAAAAAAAAGTTGTGAGCGAGGATGTTGAAAATTTCATTTACTCCCTGCACTTTGCATAATGATGCGTTACGAGCGACGATTATTCATTCGCTTCGTCGCATTAGCATTAGGGCAAAATAGGCAGATCCACTTGGTAAAATAATTGTACAAGAGCTTCTGGCAGTCGAAAAATTGCGCATCTATATTGTTAAAAAATTTCATCTCTTGGAAAAAAATTGCCAACACCCTGTACTTTCAGTCTCTTTCAATTTTGAACATCATTCCTCCGTATAATCAGATTTTAATGATTTTATAAAAGGGTTTTTTTTAATTCAAAGCTATAAACAAATATTTTTTTGGTGGTTTTTCTTGTGAAGAATTTATTTCTATATTCGTCGTAACATTTAAATTTTTTTCTACTAGCTAAAAGGAAGTGCAACCAGTTGTCATTTGTGACTCGATCTGAAGAAAGGAACCTTAGAAGCAGATCACTTTTTAGTTTAAATTAGTGTCATTTTTTTGTTGATTAAAAGTTTCTTTTTACTTTTTTCAAATTAAAACCAGTGTTTATTAAATATGTTAGCTAGAAAGGAAACTTAAACATTAATGATTGACATTAGCAGTAAATAATTTTTTTTGTATTTTCGTTTAAACAATTGCAAACATAACCTATAATTTTTTGCTTCTAAGAAGATGGCGTTTTTCTTTTTTCAAATCGCGTCACATATTACGAATATGGATATGATTTAGTTTAAAATTAAATCCTGTGACGCTCCATTTCTCATAAAAACTTGACTTTTCGATAAACCACAGACCGGTAAAAATTCGATGAGGGGAAAAAAGGGAAAACGAAAAAAAAGCAAATCCGCCCTCGCGACACAAGTTGTTCCCTGTCCGGAAGCGTGCGGCAGGATGCAATTAAGTCGCAAATCGGCCGAGGGTTATACCGCATGTTCGACAGGCGCGACTGGGCAACAATAACAAATTGCTAATTCGCGAGAAAGCGTTTATTGGTTTTCCTAACTATAACGTCGTTGGAAAATCTGCAGAGATCGATGTGACTTACGACACATTGCCGGTGATTGGTTATTAGATTATTTGTCGTATCGACAGCTCATGCTTTGCTGCCGATATAACACCATGACCATTTCACCCCCGATGCCTTCCGTTTCACCTTCTATCAAAGTGGGGGGGGGCAATTCACCCACTCTCAAAGAGGGGTGGGGGGGTGAAATGGGGCTAAAGCTCTGCTGTGTTACGCACCACCTACAAATAGATGCGTCCATAGTCAGAGAGTGAGAGAGTGAGAGAGAGAGGTGGTTGCTGGTGGCGGAGGAGAACGGGGGGACAAAATGGGAAGAGCGTGATAACGATAACGTACGATCGGCATTAGCTGGCGGCTTGCTGCAGCTGATGGATGCGCTAATTATCAGCAAGCAGGAGTTACAGTGTTCCCAGTTCGCGTCCATATTCACGTTACCTATATATTTCCGATAAAATAGTATTTCCGATAGTTCTATAACCCGAAAATCGAACCTTGGATTATCGATTCCAATTCATCGATATCGAAAGACGATAACTGCTTATACTTGCTCCATCAACTATATATATATATATAAAACATATTATATGAAAGGAAAGTGGAGTTGAAAATTTTCAAAATTTCGAAAAGTTTACACCCAGAGAAAAATATTATTTAAACCAAATATATTTTATTTGACTTAAATAAACGTATATTTGTCTCAGAACCAACTAGATTTTTTATTTGTTTTAAATAAAAATTTTATTCGGCATAAATAAAACATATATTTGAGCCAAATAAAATTTTATTTAAACCAAATAAAATATATTTGAAATAAATAAAAAGTCTAGTTGGTTCTGAGACAAATATACCATTTCTCTGGGTGTATATCTCAAACTTAAAATTTTTTTTTAACATACACTGTAAAAAATGTTTTAGGAAAAATACCCAAGAAATTGGTGAAGCAAAAGGCACCAAAATGTTTGTGATTATTCACCAGAAATTATTGGGGAAAAAATTTCCCTAGAACATTGTTGAATATTCCTTGATAAATTGTTGAATATCCTCTAATAAATTGTTGAATATTCCCTAATATTATTTCAGAAAAATTTTTCCTAAAAATGTTGAAGGAAATTTTTTCCACAAAACATTTTTGAATATTCCCCAATCTTTTAGAGGAAATTTTTTCCATAAATTTATTAAATATTCCCCAATCTTTTAGAGAAAATTTTTTCCATAAATTTGCTAAATATTTCTCAAACGCTTGGGGAACATTTTTTTTAATAATTTGTTGAATTATCCCCAGAATTTTTGAGAAAGCATTTTCCAATAGAAATTTTTCAAAATAATTAAAGAAGTTCTTCGTTTTTTGTGAATTTTACATTTAATAATAAATTTTACCAAGATTTAAAAAAATAATTGTACCGCATAGAGGTTCTTTATATTTTAGAAAATATTTTTTATCGAAAAACGGTTTTACAAAATATTTTTTCACAACCGCAAAATAAACAATTGTGAAGAAAAATATAATAAAATAGTCCAAATGTGTAAAAACTCACACTTAGAATTAAATGTCATTCTGAGAAATTGATAATAGTCAAAATAATTAATAATGCACACAATTTTGATTAATAAATTTAAAAAATCACTAAACTGTAAAAAGAAGGCATCTTATTTAAGATATTATTGTAGTCACTTTTAAGTTATTTCGAAAAAGTTATGAAAAACATTTTAAAATACATTGGTTTCTAAGATGAAAGATGGAAAAATAAGATGTTTTAAGTATCTTAAAAGTGACTACAATATAATTTAAGATGTTTCTTTTTGCAGTGTATTGTTGTTCACTATATATTTATGCAATGTAACATTTCATTTATATTTATCATAAAAATTTTGTTATTTTTAATTTTTTTTTTTTTTAATTTTGTCATTAAATTTTTGTTATTTAATTTTTTGTTAATTTTTTTGAGTGATATTCACCTATTTTGTTAAAAAAAATTTTAGTCATTAAGAGTTTTTTGAAATTTTTCATAACTTTAGAAATAATATTTACTAATTTTTTTGGGAAAATATATTCATTAGAGTTTACGTAAATTTTCCCTAACTTTTTAAATGATATTCACTAATTTTTTGGGGAAAACATATTCAGTAGAATTTTGGGAAATTTTCATTGAATTTCTTGGTAATTTTCACCATCTTTTTGAGAAAAAGCATTTTCTCCAGAAAATGTGGAAAATTCGCCATAAATAATTGCTGAAAATTCGAAAAATTTTGTACAGTGTACAGAAAGAAAATTATATTAAATTTTGTAAAAGTACTTCACACATTGAAGAAAAAATGCGCCAAGACGAAAGATTTAAGAAAATTGATATATTTAAATAAAAAAAATCATGTTTTTATGGTAATTGTAGATAACTGATCATGTTTTTTTAAAAAGTTATTGAAGGTATAACATTTTAAAAAATTTTTTAAAAAGATGTTCTTAAAACAAATGTTTTAAAAATATTATAAAATAATTTTTGAAAAATAATACTTTTTCAATTATACATAAATATGCAGTTGCAAACTTTTCTAACAATTAAAATTTGGTAAAATCTTTGACAAATCATTTAATTTTTCAAAAATATTTTCAAAAATAATTCATTCTTTCAAGAACATTTTAATTAAATGCGTTAAACATGATTATTTCTTCCGCAATATATAAAAAATGTCACTTAAAATATTTAAAAATTTACTACTACATAACACGAAAAAATTGTAATACTTTTGTTACTTGAATTTTCAAAAATATTTAATTGAAACTATTGAATATAATTGAATTCTAAAAATTAAGAATGAATTTAATTATTTTAAAAAACTTTCGATTAAAATGCTTAAAAAAATAAATTAGATTCAATTAAATGTTACAATATTTCATTTTTTTAGTTATACGATTATTTTAAAAATTTCTATTATCGGAAGAAATCATATTCAAAAAATAGAATTTGAAATTTTAATTTTGGTTGAACTTGAAATTAAAGAATTCAAAATGAAGGCTGTAAAATGTCGTCCGACTGACTGTTTTGCTTTTCAATTATAGTAAATTTTACTGATAAATTAGTAGAAATGTCTATTTAGTAGTAAAATTTACTAATCCAAAAGCAAAAAGTCAGATACTGATTCAAATTAGTAAACATTTTTAATAATTCAAATTTAGAATCAGAAAAGAATTCGAACCTTAGATAAAAAAATCACAAATAAGTTTTCAGAGATACATTTAGTCTTCCTTAAATTTAATGGTCGACATCTTGAAGTTATTTTGAATTAAAAAATGTTGCAACCATGTTGCAACACAAAATAAAAAGAAATTTAAAAAAAACCATAAAAATTAAGAATTTTCAGCCAGATTCGTCAGCTTTAAAATTTGAAATTTAATTTGGTCGCCATTTTGAAGTCGCCATTTTGATTTTTTTAAATTATACCCAAATTTTTATTTAAAACACTGACAAGTACACGGAAATGGAAAATTGTTTAATTTTTGAATATGATTTTAAGACTCTCATTCTCTTCCTCTCTCTCTCTCTCACGATTTTCCCGGAATAAATCCTGATGACCATTAACTCTGCCGAACCTCTACCACGCGCACGTAAATACATATAGCGTGGCAAAAGTTTAGCTCACTGCAAACCTCCAGGGAGTTTAGTAGCATACAACAATGAAGGGGAGGAAAGAGGGAGAGATTAAACGTGAATCGTACATTTTACATCGAACCAGATTCGATATTCCCTTTTGTAAATGAACTGTTCGAAATCAGTTTATCTTTTACGCATACACGTGTGCGTGTGTGTTATTGCCATATAGTATTTGACTTGGAATATGTGAAATGTATTCTTTACGTTCAGCCATGTTGCGTACTTTATCCATATGCAACACGGCACGAAATTCTACAATAAATAAATAAATAATAAAAATAAACACAGTATTAATAATGTAATAATAACAATTATAATAATAATAACAATAATAAACAAAGTATTAATAATATAACATTAACAATGATAATAATAATAATAATAATAATAATAATAATAATAATAATAATGACAATAATAAACAAACTATTTATAATATAATATTAACAATGATAATAATAATAATGACAATAATCATAATAATAATGATAATATTAACAATAATAATAATGACAATTACCATAATAATAATAATGACAATAATCATAATAATAATGATAATATTAATAGTATTAATAATAATAGTAATAATAATAATAATAATAATAATAATAGCAATAATAATAAAATAATCTAAATTGGGAGAATTTAGTGAATTTAGAATTCTATGCAAAGTATTATTTGCTAACGTGAACATGTTAATGACTGTACAAAAGATGCGAGTATTTATTATTTCGTAACATGTTCCGAAGGATTCGAAAAATCACTTTTTGGAAATATATTCAAGTGAAATTTTCGTATTCCCTCCAAGAAACATGATTTAAACCAATTGCATTTAAAAAACATGTTCATTGGGATCGAACATGTTGACTTGAGATCGAAAATTCATGCTTTGAATTATGATTGTGCGCTACAAAAATATTCGCACTTTGTGAAACATGTCTGCAATCAGAAGAAAGTTCCTATGTGAAAAAACATGTTGACTTAAAATCGAGTATTCTTTTTTTTAAAACATGTTTATACACCAAGAAGAGAATTTTCATTTTAAAAAATCATGTTCATTCAAGGCCGAATATTTACTCGCTAAAACATGTTTAGGCGCAAAAAGACATTTGCTTCTTGAAACATGTTTAACGGTGAAGAATATTTACTTCAAAAAACATGTTTGCAAGAAAAAACAGCTTTTCAAAAATGTTAATTTCTTGAAACATGTTTAAAGGAAAAGAATATTTACTTCGAAAAACATGTTTGCAAGAAAAAAATCACTTTTCGAATGCAAACATGTTTGCAAGAAAAATCACATTTCGAATGCAAACATGTTTGCAAGAAAAAATCACTTTGAGAAACATGTTTGCAAGAAAAATTCTCTTCTTGAAATATGTACATTGAAGATCACTGAATATTCACGCGTTGAAACATGTTCACGCGCTAATGAATATTCACTTCATGAAACATGTTTAAGCATAAAAAATATTATTTCATGGAATTTTCTAAATTTTTTATGAAATTTCATAAAACATGTTGACTTGAAAAACAACGTTCACATTTTGAAGACATGTTTACGCCTAGAGAACATGTTTATACACGAATTTGCAATAAAAACGGAAGAAAATGAAAAAAAGTTTTACCAATAAACATGTTGACTTTAAAAACAACGTTCACTTTTTGAAGACATGTTCACGCACAAGTGAACATGTTTATTTACGAATTTGCAAAAAAAAAAACGGAAGAAAATGAAAAAAAAGTTGTACCAATAAACATGTTGATTTTAAAAACAACGTTCACTTTTTGAAGACATGTTCACGCACAAGTGAACATGTTTATACACGAATTTGCAAAAGCCGGAAGAAAATAAATAAAAAATAGTTGTACCAATAAAAAGTCGTGTCATAAATTAAAAAAAAACTTGTGTGCCTTAGGATTTTTATTTATTTATTTTGTTTTTTGTTTCTATATATATTGCGCCTTCCCAGTGTGACACATAAATATTGCAAAAAACTGCGCGCAATTACTCTCAATAAAAGCATAAAATCCTAAAATACCGTTTTATGTTTTTCAGGTAAGGAAGATATTGCTAAGCCACATTGGACATGGTTGCAAGGTGAGTAGTGCTTTATCGCAAAATAAACCTTGAAATATCTCTTTGTCGAACTCCCGTAATCCGTCGACGGGCACGATATCGTCGAAATCGTTTAATATAAGTTTTAATCCTCTTGACCCTTCCCCCCCGAGTGTTGAATAGAAATTTATTTCTTTCTGCCTACTTTTTTTTCATACACACGGTTGACATTGCAGATGACCCCCTACCGAATCGTCAAAGCCATTTCGATTTTTCCTCCAATCGCAGACTTTTGGGATTTTGAGGAAAAAAAAAGATCATTTTGAGCAAAAATAGACATTTCGATTTTTCCTCCAATCTCAGACTTTTGGGATTTTGAGGAAAAAAAAGATCATTTTGAGCAAAAAAAGCCATTTCGATTTTTCCTCCAATCACAGACTTTTGGGATTTTGAGAAAAAAATATCATTTTGAGCAAAAAAAGAAATTTCGATTTTTCCTCCAATCAGACTTTTGATGGTATTTTGAAAAAAAAGTTCATTGAGCAAAAATCACTTTGAGAAAAAAATTCATTCAGCAAAAAATCTTTTTGAGAAAAGAATAAGAAAATCGTTTTGAGAAAAGAATCATTCAGCAAAAAAAAATCTTTGAAGAAAATGAAGAAAACTGTGAAGAATAAAAAAAATTCGGATGGGTGTAGGTTTCATAGAAATTTTTTTTTTCCTGAAAAGATGAAAAAGGCTAACAGCTGTGTTCGTGGTTTTTTTTTTTTTTTTGAAAGGGCGAACTCGATGGCAGGATGATACCTTCGGGGGTGATCGATAAATATTGGCTCTCGGGGGTGGGGGTGGAGGACAGTCGTGCTGCGGTTGCCGCCCCCTTTCGTATGCCACACGACGTATGGTAGATATAACCACTTGGTACAGGCAATAGAGAATCGCTCACCAACTGTAATTCCCTGCGACTTCTGATCGATACTCTACTTTTGCCTGATCTAAAAATGGAGGGTTGACACTAAATTTACGAGGGACAGTGCCACCATGTGCATATCATCCCCCTCGCTTATTTCTCTCTTTCTAGAATTTAGAAATAAAAAAAAAATTTTTATTTTAAACTCGTGATTTATGCTGGAAAAATATTTTTGTTTTGCACTTTGTTTCAATAGGGTTTTCTTTTCTCAATTCAACTCAGTTTTCATTTCTGTATTTCTAATGTTAAGAAGAATCGAATTAACTTCTCGTTAAAAATTAAGGACAGGAAAAAAAACCTTTAACTGGAACAGCGATAACTTTCGCTAAAATAGCGAAAGTATTTGCTGCAATAGGTAAAAATTTCGCTAATGTAGTGAAATTTGTAGTTGTTCCAGGTTAAGATTTTTTTCGTGAAAAATTGTAATAATAATAATAAATTTGTTTGTTGTTCTATAAATTTGAATTAGTAAAAATATTTAATAATTTAAATCAGTGTCTGACTTTTTGCTTTTGAATTAGTAAATTTTACTAATAAATTAGTAGAAATGATTATTTATTAGTAAAATGTACTAATTGAAAAACAAAATTAGTTTTTTGATGACTTAGTATGATGAATTAGTAAATTTTACTAATAAATAAACATTGAAAAACAAAATTAGTTTTTTGATGACTTAGTATGATGAATTAGTAAATTTTACTAATAAATAATCATTTCTACTATTTTATTAGTATAATTTACTAATTTAAAAGCAAAAAGTCAGCCACTGATTCAAATGAGTAAACAGTTTTACAAAAAATACTTTCCATTTTTTCTATTTTCAAACCATGTGAAAAGAATCGGGATAAAAAAATTGTAAATGAGAAACAAACATTTTTCCTCATAAAGTAAGGAGAAAAATAAATTTTTTCCCACCATTTTTCGCTAAACTGTTAAAAAATATAATTTAGGAAAATTTTTTAATTCTTTAAAGAAAATATTTGATATTTCATTAAAATACTGTAATAAAAAATATAAATCATTCAAATTTTTTAATGAAATTTAAAAAAAAGCTTCTTTAAAATCATAATATTAACAAATAAAAATTATAAAGATTTTCGATTCTAAAGATATTTAAAATTCTCTACATAAAAAATTTTTTATAAATATGTATTCATTTTTATAATGTTTGTATAAAAAATTATGTACATTATTATTTCTTATTTTTAAAGAAGAAGAAAATTTTATTAAAAAATTGTTTTTAGAAATAGAAATTTAGCAAAAAAAATTTCTTCTTTTTCAAGTAAGAAAATCATAATTTTGTGAACAGAATAATTATTGTGATTTGAGAAACAAAAAATATGCAAAATAGTTTTCATATCAAAATCAATATTTTTTTGAAACAATTTTCAAAAGTCGAAGTTTTAGAATTTTGCAAATTTCAGGAAATTAAAAATTAGAAATCACAACTTTCAAGGAATAATCTAACATATAGTCAAAAGAAAAGTTATGACTCAAATGTCATAATTTTACATTTGAGGAAAAAAAAGAAAAAGTCAAATTTTTTAAATTCGTTTTGGCGAAAAGGCGCAGAATTTAATTTTTAACAATTATAACAATTGAAAATTACATTTCAATAAAAATTACAATTTTCTGTCAAAAACAAACATTTATTAAATTTTTGAGTTATGTTACTTAAATCATTTATTATTGACAAAAAAATTTTTATCTTTATTCAAAAATAATTTTAAATTATTAAAAATGTAGAAAATTAAATTTCTTACAAATGGAATTAAAAATTTAATGCGATCTTTTCATCTAGAATTCCAAATTTTTACATTTGACTATAACTATTGTTCCGATTGTTTGGCAGATTCTTTCTTAATAAGATAAACTTTTTTTTGAGAAAACAGAATTCATTAGAAATTCTTTTTTCGACAAAAAGTTTAAAAAATATTTTTTCTATTTTATAAAAACAATTTTTATGAAAAAAAGTTTCGATGCAAGGAAAAAAATGTTTTATTCTTCATCCTACATTTTAACATATAACTTTGTCCATGGTTTAAAAATATTAAAAACAAATTTGTTTCTTTCTGTCGTTCGTCATACTTTCCCTATAGTTTCAAAATCGAAATAAAATAGTTAGTTTTCATCCCTTTCTTTGCCGAAATTTACCGATGGTTTAAAAAAAATAATGAAAGTAGTCCCACGGTTTTCCCTACTTTGAAAATCATCATTTTATATTCCCATGGTTCGCGATACTTTATCAATGGTTTTGAAAATATTAAAAAAAATAGTTATTTTTCGTCCCTTTCTTTGCCACATTTTGACTATGGATTGAAAATATAAACACACTTTTTTTTAAAAGTATCAAATTATTAAATTTTAATACTGAAGTGTATCATTTTAATACCAAAATATCTCTCTAAATTTGATTTAGTAAAATTGTTTACTAATTGAAATTAGTGACTGCGACTTTTTGCTTTTGAATTAGTAAACATTACTAATAATTCGTAATTTCTACTAATTTATTAGTAGTATTATTAGTAATTTCAAGAAAAGTGTGAAAAAAATTATGAAATGATTTTGTTTATTTCAGTTGTTTTAATAAAAAATTCATTTACTAATTCAAAAGCAAAAACTCAGTCACTAATTCAAAGCAGTAAACATTTTTACTTATTCAAATTTAGAGAGATGGATAAATGAAAAATGATCTAAATTTTTGTATCCAATCGGAACACAATTTGTAACACTTTGGGTATTAATTCGATAATTTCAAGAAAAGTGTGGAAAAAATTGTGAAATAATTTTGTTTGTTTTGATTTTGTTTTGTTTATTGTTTTTTTTTTGCTTTTTTCTAGTTGTTTTAATTTAAAAATTTATTTTTATTGTCGACGTAATTATAATTAGAGGGAAGATAGTTTATGCGAGCGTTTTACTAGGAGAAGCGTCTCCCCACCACGCAGAAATTATTCGAATGGTGGGGGGACGCTGCATTTAATCTTATTTTCGTTTTCAACTCAAAGTGCCACAAATTTTAATTTACTGTTATTTTAATTTATTAAAAAAAAGGTCCAAAAAAATACCAAGGCATTATAGATAATAACATTATATAGATAATAACATTATATAGATAATAACATGAAGTTAACTTTTAAAAATACGAATATTAAAATATGTCACACGATTTTGGCAAATACGAGCAATAAAGACTTTAAGAGAGCATTTTTTCTCAACTCTTCTATATTTACCTTTGGTAAATAGAAAAGCCTCGTGTTCATTTTCGAAAGGGATGAGAGAGAAATGGATTTGGTTAGAATTCGGATGAGGTAAGCGGCTCGAGGAAGCTGGATGCTTCTCGAGGCGTGAAATGGCTGCGTTAACCACTTGCACACCCTCTCACGAGGAAAAGGGCGGACATTTTCTATGGCCCCCTGGCACGAAGGAGAGCGTCCAGAATGTTTGGAGGCAGCGTAATATTCCCCTCCCCCTCTTTTCATTTCTCTCACTCTCTCTCTTTCTTTCTCTTGTTGTCTCTCTCTCTCTCTCTCTTTCTTTCTCTTGTTCTTGATCTCTCTCTCTCTTTTTCTCTCTCTCTCTCTTTTTCTCTCTTTCTTTCTCTCTCTCTCTTTTTCTCTCTTTCTCTCTTTCTTTCTCTCTTTCTCTTTTTTTCTCTTTCGTTCTCTCTCTCTCTCTCTGTGTCTGTATTCTGTGTGTGTGTGTCTCGAAAAGATCTCAGAGAGGTAAGATAAAAGTTATGCGCTCTGCTATGCGCGAGGGAGTCGTACATCAGCCGTTGGACGTTTTGCGGGGTGGAGGGAGAACACAACCCCCTTCATCCCTCGAGTTTCATCCCGAAAACCCCGGGCCTCTATATTCGTATCTCGCTATCTTGGAGCCCCAGCCACGTCGTCCGCACTCGGCTCGTCTCTAGGTCGTAAATATATTTCTCGATATATCATTGAAGTACCTACATAGAAAATGCCAAAGTAAGCACAGCACACAAGACTATGTGTACGACTGTATATTTCCTTGTGTATGTGTGTGTGGTGAGTGCCACACGTAAGGGGCATTTAATATTTGTCTACACAATATTGGGCGTGGTGCATTCACTCAAATACTGTATTTATTACATTACCACACTCGTTTTTGATACTCTTCGAATCATAATTAATTTTGTCCCAAACTTATTTCCCCAAAAAAAAACTAATTTTCCTTTTATTTCCCATTTTCGTTTTTCTCATTATTTCTAATTTTTTGTGCTGGAAAAAAATAAATTCCATTCCCAAATTTTACTTTTTCCGGAGAAAATAATAATGAAACTTGGTATAATAATTCTTGTTAGCGCAAAGACCTTGGGGTATTTTTTATGCTTAAGGGCTCGAGTGAGACCTTCGAAAGTCCACGTTTTTTTTTAAGTCTCAATGTCGACGAAAAAATTTTCGAGTCACATGTGTATGTAACGAAAAATAGTCGAGATCATTGAGTCATAATTTAAAGTTTTTGGATCCAGATGTTTCCTTCGTAATGTTTGAAAGGGAGAAGGAGAGACGGAGAAAGAGAGATTCGAAAAAGTTTCCTTCTTCGATTTTAATTTAGTGCCTTGAACTTGGAAATGAAATTAATGCTGAAAGTAACTCCTTGGTAGGTTTATTTTTTTAAATAATGCAGTTTCGAATCTTGTGATTCTGAAAATTGCGGGGTCGAATCTCGTCACATTTTTTCGAAAGATAGTAAAATCTAGAAATTTTAAAACTTGCAGTGTCGAATCGTTTTTAAAGTTTGCAGTTTCGAATTTTACAAATTTTAAAATTTGAAACTTATCATTTAAAATCTTGCAAATTAAAAGCTTGCACATTCGAATTTCGTGAATTTTAAAGGATGCAGTTTTAAATTTTGAATTTGTAGCTTCGATTCGGTTCTAAAATTTACAGTCTCCAATCTTGCAATTTTACAGCTTTGTAATTTGGAATATTGAATTTTTAAAAATAAATGATTCGAATTTTACTATCTTTTAAATTAAAAAATAGAATCCTTAAAAAAATAAAGTACATTAAAAATTATAAAATAAATAATAATAAAATCCTGAATCTAAATTTTTCTATATTTAAAGCTTGTAATTTTAAATATTGGAATTTAAAGACGACAGCTTAAAATTGCAATTTTAAACTCATTTAAAAATCTTGTAATTTTAAAAATATCAGTCTCGAATCTTGCAATTTTAAAGCTTGCAGTTTCTTAATATTGAAATTTTAAAGGCTACGAATTACGAATGTTCCGAAATAAAAGCTTGCATTTTTAAGAATTAATAATTTATATTTGAAACTTATAAATTAAAAACTTGCAAATTTGAATTTGGCAAATATTAAACCTGCAATTTTAAATTTTGAGTATATTTAAACTTACAGAGTCGATTCAGTTCTAAAAATTATAGTCTCCAATCTTGCAATTTTAGAGCTTGTAATTTCGAATATTACGCAATTTCAAAGCTTGGAACTATGACTGTTCCAAAATAAAAGCTTGAATTATTGGAAACTAATTATTCGAATCTTTTAAATCTGATATATTCAATGTTTTCATAAAATTAAATTTAATAAATAACAATAAATTTAATAAATTTAATGTTTTAAATAAAAGCTTTTATTTCGGAACATTCGTAATTATAATCTTTAAGATTTAAAAATTAAGAAACTGCAAGCTTAAAAATTGCAAGATTCGAGACTGAAATTTTTAAAATTACAAGATTAATAAATTAATTAATCTTAATTAAATTAATTGTAGTTAATTACAACCTTAAATCTTTTCGTTTCTAATCTTGCAATTTTAATTCCAATAGTTTCAAATATTGCATTATTATAAAGCACATATTTAAATTTTGAAATTTTTAAGCTTGCAGTTTCGAATACTGCAATTCTAAAAATTTAAGTTTGGAATCCTGCAATTTTGAAGCTTACAGTTTGTAAATATTGCAATTTTAAAATTTAAAGATTGTAGGTTTAAATCGTGCGATTTTATTCCCAACAGTTTCAAGCTTGCAATTTTAAAGCTTGTAGTTATAAATCTTGCAATTTTAAAACTTGTAATTTTGAACCTTGCACATTAAAAACTTGAAATTTCGATTCTCTTTTAAATTTGGTTTATTTAATGTTTTCACTTCTGAATTATGCAATTTTGAAAATTACAATTTTTATTCTTGTTATTTTGAAGCTTGCAGTTTTAAAATTTTCATTCTTGAATCATGAATTTTCAAAGCTTGTAGCTCAGAATTTTGCAGTTTTAAAAATTACAGTTTTAAATATTTTTCAAGTCTTATATATTTAAAGCTTGCAGTTTTGAATATCGCAATGTATTAAAAAGTACAGTTTTAAATCATAAAATTATAAAGCTTGCAATTTTGAATCTTGTAATTTAAAAACTTGCAGTATAGAATAAATTCTTAAAATTTCAGTCTTGGAATCTTAAAGCCAGCAGTTTTAAATTTAACAGTTTAGAATCTTTTAATTTTAGAAATGTCAGTCTTAGTTTTTACAGTTTTAAATCTTGTAATTGCGAATGTTTCAAAATAAAAGCTTGCAATTTCAAATATTCCAATTTTAAAAATTACAGTTTTGAATCTTGCAATTTTTAAGCTTAGCGTGTGGAATCATGCAATTTCTATAACTTGCAATTGCGACTATTGCAATTATAAGGCCTTTTATTTTGAATATTACAAATTAAAAGCTTGCAATTTTGAATCTTGAAATTTTGAAGCTTGCAGTTTTAAATCTTAAAATTTTAATGCAGTTTAAAAGATTGCAGTTTTTTGCTCTTCTAAATCTAATTTATGTAGAGCTTTCAGTTGTGAATATTGCAATTTCAAAAATTACAGTTTTGACGCTTGTTAATTTGAAGCTTACCGTTTTGAATACTGCAATTTTAAAAATTGCAGTTTTGACTCTTGTTACTTTAAAGCTTCGAGTTTCGGCTCTTGTTAATTTAAAGCTTGCGGTTTTGAATACTGCAATTTTAAAAATTGCAATTTTGACTCTTTTTACTTTCAAGCTTCGAGTTTCGACTCTTGTTAATTTAAAGCTTGCAGTTTTGAATACTGCAATTTTAAAAATTGCAGTTTTGACTCTTGTTACTTTCAAGCTTCGAGTTTCGACTCTTGTTAATTTAAAGCTTGCGGTTTTAAATACTGCAATTTTAAAAATTGCAGTTTTGACTCTTGTTACTTTAAAGTCTCGAGTTTCAAATATTGCAATTTTTAAAATTACAATCTCGAATTTAAAAATTTTAAAGTTTCTAGTTTTGAATCTAGCAATTTAAAAGCTTTAATTTTCGAATCATGCAATTTTTAAAATTTCAATCTTGAATTTAAAAATTTTAAAGCTTCTAGTTTTGAATCTTGCAATTTTAAAGCTTTAATTTTCGAATCAAGCAATTTTTAAAATTTCAATCGTGAATTTAAAAATTTTAAAGCTTCTAGTTTTCAATCTTGCAATTTGAAAGCTTTAATTTTCGAATCATGCAATTTTTAAATTTTCAATCTCGAATTTAAAAATTTTAAAGCTTCTAGTTTTGAATCTTGCAATTTTAAAGCTTTAATTTTCGAATCAAGCAATTTTTAAAATTTCAATCGTGAATTTAAAAATTTTAAAGCTTCTAGTTTTCAATCTTGCAGTTTTAAAGCTTTAATTTTCGAATCATGCAATTTTTAAAATTTCAATTTTGAATTTAAAATTTTTTAAAACTTCTAGTTTTGAATTTTGCAATTCTAAAGCTTTAATTTTCGTATCTTGCAATTTTAAAGCAATTATTTTCGAATCTTGTAATTTTAAAACCATTATTTGCAGCGCGATTACAGTGCCCGGAAATCGTAATTACAAGACAAGAGTGAATTTCCCCTCGCAGTCAAAAATTCCATATTTGAACGGTTTTTCCAATTTTTGACTTTCATAAAAATTAGGAATCTGTATGTATCATTGCTGGTAGGACAATCTAAATGGATCGAATGGGTTGAGCATAACCCCAGACGTATTATAAACGCACACATAAACATCCCCCGGCGTTATCAGTTGTCGGACGCCGGGGCGCCGGATATTGTCGCATCCTCCGTTTTACTCTCTCTCTCTCATCTCTCTCTCTACTCTCTCGACAAGAGAAAGAGCAATGGGAAATTTTGCAATGAGAGAAACGAGGAAGAAGTTGCATTTGCGCAGAAATATCTCTTCTACGTGACTTTGAATTTCTTCTAATTTATACAACCAAACCAATATTAAGAAAATGACAAATTTTTTCCTTACTTCCATTTTACTCGATTTCATTATTCTGAGTGGACCGAATATTTTGTAAGTTAAGAATAATATAATAATTAATTTATAAAGTAAAATGCTGGGGAAAATAAATTTATGTCGTTGTTAAAAGAAAAATATTTCTATACATTTTTTTAAGTAGGGCAGAATTTTTTTTTGGGTATTTTTTTTGAATTGGCATAATTAAAGTGGAAAATGGAGGAAAAAGTAGATTGCACAGGTACCGCAGCAGGTAGCGAGAAAAGCGGAAATATAAGGAAGATATGTCTCTTGGAAACTTTTTTATGACTCTTCCCGACGGCTTCTTCTTCTTCTCGTGAGTTTTACGCCTTCCAACAAAAGAGAGCGGTAGACTTTTATTTTTTTATGGTCGGTCAATATTCATTTTTGCGCAGCTTTAATATTTAGGACCTTTTTTTCCCCTCTCTAAAGTCCAAATAGTTGAAAAAGATTTCCTTCATTATCGAGTTCTTTAAGCATGGTAGTGAAAGTGTCCAAACTAATAGTGGAGTTTTTGACAAAAAAGAAAAAAAAGAAAAGAAAAAAAAACATTTCTAAGGAGAAAGTTTTGGGTCAATATCGAGGATCTCCTTTTTTTTGGGACGCTTCTTTTTATGATAGGTGGGTCGTGAAAAAAATCCAAAGATGCTTCAGTCGCTTGCTGACAATTCGTTCAGATACAAGTTATTTTTTTTGTGAAACGCTGTTAATTTTTTGAAAAACGCGGTGAAATAATTTTTTTTAGTAAATAAGTGACGAATTTTGAGGCACGAAAAAATTTTCAAAAAGAAAAGTCTCGAAAGTGCGAATTTTCGAAATTGGGAGATAAGAATAGAAGAAAACTAAAAATACAATTTTCAAACTACTGCACTTTGTAAGCAATGAAAAAATATTTGTCAAATTTTATAAAATAGTTGAGAATTAAATGAAGAATAGAATTTCGGGTAATAACTAAAATTGTATACACGAAGAGAATTATTTGATTCAAATAAACTATTATTTGACTATTAGTAATTAAATCTTTACATTAATCAAATTTTTTGAGTCAATTAAAATCACATTTTGTCCATTTAATTTATATTTGCTTCAAATACTGAATTTATTGGTTCAAATACCATTTAATTGACTCAAAAAAAAATTATTTGATTCAAGTAAATATTTAATTGACAATAGTCAATTAATCGGTTATTTGGATCGAATAATCATTTTTTTAGTTTATCAAAACTCTTAATTTTTTGTAAATTAGAATTTCACTGCACTGAGAAAAAAATATATTTAAGTCAAACATAAAATTATCGTTGATAAACAGTCAACCAAAAATCATCTTTAACTTAAACATTATTATGTTTCAAATTATTTTGATGCTTTATTCATTATTTTTATTGAATCAAACTTATTATTGAATAAAAATTGAATAAAAATTCAACCCATAATAAGTTTGATTGAATAAAAGTAATTGAATTTAATTATAAAATATGTTTAATTAAATATATATTTTTTTGGTTGGCTACTAATTTTTGAATTAAACAAAAGTTTTCTCAGAGTGAGATAAAATTTTGTAATTTGACTTTGACTTTTATTTTCAGTATGATATTCATTTTGACTCTAACTTTGGCTTTTTCGCCAAAGAGTGTAAATTTAAGTCAAAGTGAAAGTCAAATAGAAAATCAAATTCACAGTCAATGTGAAATTTAGAGTGAAAAGGAAAGTCAAAATCAAAATCGAATTTAAAAGTTCGATTCGTGAAAATTACAAAATTGAATTCCTGAAGAGAATATTCAGTAAAGTTTGAAGTGATTCACTAAAAAAATGATAATAATTATTAAAATAAATACAAATAAAATTCTAACAGAAACTAAGAAATTAAGAAAAAATTAACAATTACTAATAATCACTAATAATTTTAAAGTTAATTAATTAATTAAATTAATTTAGTAATAACTTAGTAAAATATAGAAAACTGTTTTTTGGTTACCAATTATTTCTGTAAAAATTGGTTTACTAATTAACAGCATATAAAAATCGTTTTTTTGTCCTTAAAGAATAAAATACTTTTACAAAATTTGAAAGATTACTGTTATAAAATTTGACAACTGTTTTCTATCCCAAACACAAAATTTCCTAATCAATGATTTTGAGGAATGCCACCGGAAATAATTGCAATTTGTGAATAAAAGAAAATATTTGTGTGTAAATATTTGAAACGCTTTTTTGTATTTTTTCTTTTCTCTAATTTTCCATTTTGGTTATGCTTGAAAATTTAAGAATCGAGTTTTGTTTATTATGAAAGTGAGGATATTTTGGTGTCAGTGCATTTGCATCGGATGGTAAATCATCGCGCAGTGGCTGAGTTTCTGCTCTGGTTTAAATTACTTTATTGGCCGTATCGACCGCTTTTGTTAAACAAGGTAAACCAAAGCTTTTACCTGAAACCATACTTGTCAAAACAGACCTGTTGCAAAAGTTTGTTGCGAGTGAGACACACAGGGAGAAAGATCTCTCTTTTCGCCCGCAGTCGGAAATTATACACGGCTGCTGGAAAATAACGGTTATTATAGTTATAGAGAGAAAGAGAATATTTTATATCCTCTAAACAAAGATTCATATAATTTTCTCCCTCGCTATAGAGATATATTGTTTCATCAAAAAATTTCTTCGACCAATGAAGACATTTTAGAGAGGAATAAAATTTTTTTTCTTCTCGAACATCAATCATAGGTTTGGCAAATATATTTTTCGATTCCCTTTAATTGAAAATTCTTCAAATTTTTGCTTTCTTTGGGATATTTTCGATATTTTAAAAAGTATCTATATAAAACAATTTTTTCAAAAGTTTGACATTACTTCATTATAATTCGACTAATGTCGTTGAATATTTTACAAAAATATTGATACTTTTCGGGAAGAATTTTAATTATTATTTAATAATTAATAATAAATAATAATAATAATAATAATTATTATTAATGATATAATAATGATTCTATCACTCGGTTTTCACACGGTAAATCGTTAGGTATTAAAATAACACCAAAAAGGATTAAAATAATCCAATTTAGTGTTATTTTAATCCATTCTGGTGTTATTTTAATACCTAACGATTTACCGTGCAAAATTAATTAATTATAATTCCACATTAATAATGATATAATGATTCTATCACTCGGATCGATAACTTCAACACATAATTAATAATAATAATTATTATTAATAATAATTTAATATAAATAATAATAATAATAATAATAATAATAAAGCTGAAAAAGTTATCAATTTTCCGAATCAATTTTAAATAAATTCACTTTCTATAAATTATAAATAATAATAATTTAATAATTTAATAATCCTAATAGTTTAATTATTAATAAAATTAATAATTTTGAAGGTGTTTTAAACATTAAATTATGAGATGTTTAAAATTTTTTTCTATTATTTATCGTAAAATAATCTTTTAAAAATTATATTAGGTCCTGGAAACTCAATTTTCAAGGGACCTTTTTTTATTTAAATTCAAATAACTTTTAGAACAATTGGACGATTTTAGTTCTTTCACAGAGAACTTATCAAGTATTTTTAGTGTACTTTTTAATTCCAAAACGCTTTTTTAAACATAATTATGTAATACCTCTTTTTTTTAAACATAAACTTATTTTTCAATTTTTACACAAAATACGTCTTTTTGTATTTTTTGTCATTTTTATTCGAAAGCTGAGATTTTTTCCAGTTTATCTAAAGCTAAAAAATAAGACAACAATAGATTTTCAATAAAATAAACAAAAAGTGTTGAAAAATTTTATTTTACTTTCTTAAAAATCCATTGCAGTCCGATTCTTAAAATTTTCATAATTTATTGAAAAAAATCTCAGAGTTACAATGAAAATAATAAAAACTTTTTTTTGAAATGGTATTTTTTGTAAAAAATAAAAAATAAAGGTTATTTTTGAAAAAAAGAGGGCATAAAACTTTGTTTCGAACATGAATTTTGGTTCTTTTATTTTTTGAGTTTTTGTAATTTTTCATTTTTCTACAAGAAAGTTTTTTGATTTTAAAAATCTCAAAAGTAATAACGTTTTTTACATTTATTTATTGCAAAGTAACAACTTTACTTAATGTTTGTTACATTTATTTAAAAAAAGGAAAAAAATTCTCAGGAAATTTTACAAAATTATGAAAAAATTTTGTTAAGAATTGTTTACTGCAATAAAATTTAAAAAACCGTGTTGCATTCCGGTAGGTTTTACTTTAGACAAAATTGTCAAAACAAAATTACTTGAAAGGTGAATTTAAAAATTTCATGTTTAATATTTCTTATCTTTAATTCTTTCCATTAATTTAATTTCTCTTAATTTTGCAAATTTTTAATAACAAATTAACTCATGCTAAATAAATTCCAATTATTCCACATTCAAAAATAATTTTTCCCGATGTAAAATTATTCCGCAGTAAAGTATTATTAGGGATAATTTTTTATTAAATTACTGGACAAGGACTTTAGTCGAACTATTTTTTTCGTGAAAAAGAATCGAAATATTTTTTTCATGAAAAAGAATCGAAATATTTTTTTCATGAAAAAGAATCGAAATATTTTTTTCGTGAAAAAGAATCGAAATATTTTTTTCGTGAAAAAGAAATTTTGTCAATTTAAAGAAAAAATATTCAAAACCATTTTTTTCAAAACTATATAAAAAACAAAAATTTGAAAAAACTTTCTGCGAATAATTTTGTAATGATATACAACTGGAAACATAAATAAATCATTGTTGGAAATAGAGTTGGTCCTTGTGAGGTATCATTGAAAGTTATATCGAGTAACTTGTGTTGGCAAAACTTTGAGTAAATAGTTTAGAGCTTTCATGTCTGTGTGTCGGAAGTACTTACACATGAAATCAATGTGTAACACACGCGACGTTCAAAATGAAAACTACCACTAAACACGCATATTTGGCAAAAAAATCAAAAAAAAAAATCCTCACATCCCGCAAGTGATTTATCCGCAATGATTAAAAAAACAATTCCACAAAAATTCTAATTCTTTTTCAAGATACAAATTTTTTTTTTCTGCCCAGTATTTCAGTTTTTATTTAATTTCGCCTTTTTTTTTGCTGTAATTAGACTTGTTCGGGAAGTCTCAACTTTTATACAAAATCGCCATCAGAGAGTGAGAGCGCGCGTCGTTCATTCGAGCGGCAATATTACTGTGCGAGAAAGATATTGCAGGGGTAAGTCGACGTCGAAGGGCAGGGCAAAGAGGGGTTGAAAGAGTTAAATTGGGGGGTGGAATGAGGCGGCCAGCGACGGGCAAATAATCGAGTTTAATTGCAAAACCGTCGGCATGATTTAATTACACCCAGCAGCGCTGTTAGCTCTACATATACCTTTCAAAATCGTGAATAAATTTTCCATACCCTCTATATATAGCTTTCCAATTTCGAAGTCTCTATTTTTTTTATTTTTGATTTTATAAAGTGATAAAAATCCTACTTTATGTTTGTTTGTTCCATAAAGTATTTGTTTCACCACTTTTTTTCGACGGGGGTGAGGGGGGAATTTAACATTGTTATTTCAAAAAAGTGTTACATTTTCCATTTTAAAATCGAATCCGCTCCATTAATTTCCTTTAAATAATTTTATTATGACCTAAACTGTAAATTAGGTCTAGTTTATAGTTTTTCTAAATTAGATTCTCGTTTTGTTTATTTTATTCGGTAATAATAATTAATTATTCATGTAAATTGATTTATTTACTTTATTGACTTTTACTTAATTGATTTAGTTGTTAATTTTATGTTTTACTAATTTTCCGGCTTTAATTCGGTAGTGGTATGAATTTTGTTTATTTAGTCAAATTGCCTTGTTTACTAGTTTCCATGTGTAAATTCGTGAGCCGGGCTCGAAAAGTAGTGGGGGGAAGCGGCCCGCGATTGGCGCGCTCTCTTTCTCTCGTTCCGTGACTGGTCCATTGGCGGAGAGTGGGAGGCGGCTGCGCGCGCAACTTCGGCGAAAATCGGTTTAAAAAAAATTTCCTTTATCAGAGAGAGAATATTTCAACTTTCGTTTGAGTGAAATACGAAAAAGAAATTTGCGCCTTTCGAGCAAGGCGTGTATCACTTCAAGTAGGAGTCTTGGCAGTTCTTATCTTTTGAGTTTTTTTGTCTGCATGGCAGCACGCAAAGTCACGACCTGCGACAGAAGATTTTGCTTTTGATATGCATACACGCAAACTCACCTGTCGTACTCCCCCCCTCTCTCTCTCTCTTCTCTGATCGATAAAATACAAAAAAAAACGATTGCACTTTTTTATTTAGAAAAATAAATTTATATCATTTTTAATTTTATTTATTCGATAAGTTCTTATCTTAATATTAATCTTAATATTAATCTTGATAAGTTTTTCTTTTTCATTATTTTTCTTTTAAAAATGACTTGTAATTCGAAATTCGAAATTCTCTAAATTTTACTCCGATATACGGTAATTTTGCCAAAGAGAGAGATTATTCTCGACCAGTGGAATAATTTAGTTTCTGAATTTACGACTCATTGTCTCTTTCGTGGACGATTCTGTGGATCTATAGAATATTAGTATTGTAAGTTTTCAAAATTTGCATTTAATTGTTCTGCAGTGTAATCTAAGTGCGCTCTTTCAGGTCCAGTATAGCAGTTTTCACTATACTGTGTCTGAAATTCAAGTCGCTTTTATTAAAATTATTTAATAGAAATTCCAGTTGAATAAAATAGACGAATTTCGATAAAAAAAATTTTTTATTTTCGTTATATTGGAGAAGAGAGGAAAAAATTTATTCATATAGTAATTATTAAATATCGTTGTATAGTAATTTATTGACATTTGCACACCAATAGGCTTTTGATTTAAATTCGCACCGGTTGATTGTTTAGACTCGACATTTTACACTTTCACTCGAACAAGACGCTTTTTTGAAATCGAACTCCGAGGGGAAAACGTAGAAAAAAATTTCTTTTTATTTAGAAAACAATTGAATCGCAAATTTCGAAAAGGAAAACTAAAAAGCTTAAGGGACATTTTTATATAACAAAAGACAGTGATAGTGACTTTTACGATTTTCACAGTTCAGCCCTTTTTCGAAATTCGCGATTCAATTTCTAGTGTTGGATAATTTTTTCAAACTAATACGTAAAAAGAATTCGAAACATTTCTCAAAATCTTTTTCGGGAAAAAAGTCAACTTTGAACATAAGTCTAATTAAAACCCAATTAAAATTTTTCAAATAAAAGTTAAATTCTCCTTGAAAGAAAAAAAGAAAAAAAAGGAGAAAAGAGAGAAAAAACATTCCAACGGCAACCAATTTAAATCACGAGGTCAATGTCTTTCTCTCCTTTCATTTCTGAATGTGTCTGCAAGCTTTAAGAGAAGCTTTTTATATACATATTCGAATCAAAGGCGGCGCGCGATTAGCCTTTAGGATTATATACCTCTAAGCATTATTTTCATCCTCCTTCCGTTGCGAACCATCGTAAATTGTCGGTCACTCTTGCGATAAACTCGCGAGGCCGCGAACATTCAACATTTATTATTACTCGCGTGTGAAGCTTGATATCATGTCAAGTATGTGTTATATAAAGTTTCACGGTGTTGGCTTTCGAGTTCTGCACACACACACACACACAGTTATATATATAGAGGGGTAGAGAGTGAGTGAGAGAAAAGAGGGGTGTATACAAGGGGGATAGGATTCGGGGTGTAGGAGAGTTGGTTGGGAGGAAGAGCAGAGGACGTTCAACGGGGTGTGGGGCAGGCGCGCCTGCACCTCATAAACTTAAACCCTAATTAACCGGCGCTACGGCTACTGTTGCGCCCTACGTGCGTATGCTTCCTGTTCGTACACACGAACGCACTTTGTCGTTTCTCTCTCCTCTCCCCTTTCTACTCTTTGCCCCCTCTCCATTTCTCTCTGGTGCGGCATGCACTTCTCTAAAATACGAGAATTTGTAAGAAATTTTGTTAATTTACTTTGGTTAACATCCTCTTTGTTCTCCTGTCTACGTTCGGACTTTTGGATTCGACCGCATACTCCGAAAGTCCCAAAATTTTGGTCAATCTTTCGATTCGTTAATTAATTCTAAAAAAGATGTTTGGTCAAACTTTCAATTCGTCAACTAATTCTAAAAAGCGCAAGAAATTTGTCAAATCGTTCAATTCAACAACTATTTCTAAAAAGGCCAAGAATACATTTGTCCGTCTTTCGATTTGTCAAAAAAACGGCAAAAATCTTTCGATTTTCGAAGTTTGTTGACAAAAAAAAGACAAAAATCTTTCGTTTTTTGAAGTTTGTTGACAAATCGAGTACACTGTAAAAAGAAAGGTACTAATTTAGAACCAATTTTGGTACTAAATCGTAATTTTGTTCTATTTTAGAACCGAAATCAGCTCTAATTTAGAACCTTTTTTTTTAGAGTGTAATAATAATTGTTTCCATAGAGAAAAAAAATAATACTAATATAAATATTCTAAGGAAAAATAGAAAAGAGAAAAAAAATAAATAAAAATAAAGAAAAATAGTAAAAAGTAGAATGAAGCGCGGGAGAAAGGAGTGGGGGAACCGATTCTGATTGGTGCGCCTTTGCCTGGTCGGTGCGCGCGCAGTCTGTAGAGAGAGAAACTCGCGCTACTTCCTTTTCTAGCACGTGTACGAGTATAGACTAGAGTGGGGGAAACAATTCTGATTGGTGCGCTTATCTTTCGTACCTGCAAAATTCACGTTTCGCGACAGAAATTCTTCGCAGTGTCACTATTAATTATTATTTATTATTAACTACTATTGAAATTACGATTTACTATTACTAACTATTCAAACCACTGTTTATTACTATTTATTACTAAAATTACAATTTCCTATCTATTATCGCTAAAATTACTGTTTATTATTATAATTTTCTATCAAAATGAAAATGAAGACTTATTTATTATCGTTAAAAGTATAGGATTTATTAATAAAATGAAATTTTTTGTCGTTTTGATTTTTTCAGAAGAAAACTAACTTCAAAGAATAAACAGATTCTAACAAAACATGGGTAAAGGATAAAATCAATTTCTATTGGATTCTCTACTCTTTTGTCAAATAAAATATTTTCCGAACCTTAGGAATAGAATTTGGCAAAGAATATAATTACTAAAATTACTTTTTGTGACTTTTTTTTCATATAATTTTTTTGTCATTTAATGAAGCACAAAAAGAGTCTGGCAAAGTATGGTGAATGAGAAGAATCAATTTTTTACTTTTCACTCTAATTTTTTATATGTATACAAAAGTGTATGAACAATGGTAAAAATTAAATTTTCTTGAAATTTTCTACTGTTTTTAAATTTTTTTCACATTTTTAAGCATTTTATTTTTTTTTAATTTCACATTAATTTTTTTTAACTATAATCTGAGTCTAGCAAAGAAGGGACAAAGATCAGAACCAATTTTAAATTTTCTGTAATTTTTTATTTTATTCTGAAAATTTATTCATTTTCCGAACTAGTCCAAATTTTCCGAATGAGTCTGAAAAAGAATATTATTATTATTATTTTAATTAATATTTTAAAATATTTTTTAGTTTTCATGAGGAAAATATTTCATTATATATAGTAAAAAAAGTGTCTTTCAAAATATGAACAATTGTTAGAATCAATTTTTCCGAAAATGTTTACTTTTTCCTCAAATTTTATACTTTTTTCTAAATACACATAGAGTTTAATTACTAAAATTCATTTTTGTAATGTATTACAGTTTTTATTCAAATATTATTTTACGAAAGAAAAGAAGACTTTGGCAAAATATGGGCAACGTCTAATATTATTTCTTGTTTAATTTTCAACATTTTTTTTCTTCTTTAAAATAGGGTCAAAATCCTGTAAATTATGGGAATAGCTTATGACATTTAAAAAAAAATTTTTTTTAGTTTTTGGAACAAATTTAATTTAATTATTGATATTTCGGTTGTTTGAATTTTAAAAATTTTACTTCAATAATTGTAATTTTTGCTTAAAAATAAATCCATCATGATCTTAGTAAAGTAAAAATAATTTATTTATAAGCTTTAAAATTCATTTAATTTTTGTAAAATATAGAAATAGTCTCTGTCTACATCAACTTTGTTAGACTCTTACCATAGTTCGAATAAAGTATAAAATTTTATGCAATAATAAAAAACTTCGGAAAAATTAATTTCAGTTTTTGTCCACACTTTTTCAAACTCTTTTCATAGTTCGGAAAAAGTATGAAATTTAACAGAAAAGTAAAAAATTTCGGAAAAATTAATTCTAAGCTTTGCGTATTATTCGTCACACTTTTTCTATTATTCTATAATTCGGAAAATGTATAAAATTTGATAGAAAAATAAAAAATTTTGGAAAAATTTATTCTAGTAGATTATTATACTTTGCCAAACTTTTTCCATAATTTATTATGATTTTTATTAGTATTATTATTATTTTTATATTATTGTTATTATTATTATTATTATTATTATAATTTTTAAGTCTGTACACGAAAAAAGCCTTTAATTGGAACAACGATAACTTTCGCTGAAATGGCGAAAGTATTAGTTGCAATAGCTAAAAATTTCGCTAATTTAGTGAAATTTGTAGTTGTTCCAGGTGAAGATTTTTTTCCGCGCAAGAGATGTAAAACAAAATTTTTAGTATCAAGAAATAAATTCTATTTTAATTTTTATTTTATTATTACTATTATTACACGGAAAGAAAGTTATTATCAAATTTTATAAAAGAATTTTACAAGTGTAGGACAAAATGCGACAAAGGTAAATTTTTTATATCAAAAGTACAAAACATTAAAAAAAATTATAAGATATTTAGTAGAATTATATCAAGTATCAAAAACTGCTCTTTAGAAATTTTAATATAACTTTACTAAATATCTTATAATTTATACTAAACCTAAACTTATACTAAACTTTTTATTTATACTGAAACTTAAAAAAAATTAGAAGATATTTAGTAAAGTTATATCAAGTATCAAAAACTGTTTATAAATTTTAATATTTATAACTTTACTAATTTTATATAAGTTTTTTTTATTTTTAGTATTTTTGATATCAGAATTTACCTTTGTCGCATTTTGTCCTACAGTTGAAAACTATTTTTATAAAATTTTATAATAAATTTCTTTCCGTGTATTATTGTTATTATTATTATTATTATTATTATTATTTTTATAAAATTTTATAATAAATTTCTTTCCGTGTATTATTGTTATTATTATTATTATTATTATTATTATTATTATTTTTATTATTATTATTGTTTTTATTATTATTATTTTTATTATTATTTAAATTAACATTAATTTGTAATGAATTAATAACTTTATTCAAATAAAAATTCCCTTTTCTCTCCATTATTCCGCATCGAAAGCATCCATTCTCGTTTAAACACAAAACTATGAACGATAATGTATGCAAGGTAATACCTGGCACTTGCGAAACTCCGGTGAGAATGAAAGAGTTTTTTTTTTTTTGAAAAAGATGGAATAACATTGTGTTTCGTTACAGTTTGTATATATGTGAGAGAGAAAGAGAGAGTGAGAGAGTGAGAAGGGGGAGGGAAGTTGTGCGACACTGATCCAGTGAGATTCGTCGGAAGGGGTTGAAAGTAGAAACTGGGGGATTAGGAAAGTTGGCAGCAGGAAGTCAACCGGATCAGACTGGGGATCCAAGTCGTGGAAACTCGAGCGCGCGGGTTTGTTTTGGATAATACCATAGAAGCACTGTGACTGCACTCTCTACTGTCGCTTAGCTTGATTAACGGTTAACGCGATTTTAATCTACGTACACTCACACACTCGCATACACACATTTCGCTCGTGCGAAAACCACACTAGACAAAATGAATGAGATTAATTTCCTACAGAAATTCATTTCGTTGAACAGAAGCTGAATTGGGCAAAAGAGAAGAATACACAAACACACACAGAGAGACGTTTCTCTCCTTGGACGAATTTTATTTATTTTGCCATTTTTTCAAAAAGTTAATTTTTGTTTTAATAGAGAAACGAATGTATTTTTTTTTAAATTGTAATATTAATTATTTCGTTAATTTCTTTTTGCGAAAAAAATTATTTTTGTTCTCCCTTGTCGAGAAATGATTCTTCGTCTTTTATTCCTAGCGCACGTAATCCTCGAATTCATTTGAAAGAAAAATATATAGGCGTGGTTTTCGTGATTCATGTAAATGGCAATCTCCTTTTCGTTTGACAGTGACGAAATCGTTCGATACTGTCAGCCAGACTCGCTCTATAAATTTATGGCCTGCGAGAACAAAAGTTTGCAAGAATTGTGGTCTCCTGTCAGGAACATCTTTCAAAGCAAAAAAAAAAAAAAAAGTTTTGCTCTTTTTTTTGCGCCACATCACGTCGACGATTGTAAATTCTATTTTGTCTTTGAATATAGCCATCAGGAATTTCGATATTTTGGTAAACAATTTTCAAGAGTCAGATTAGATCAGAAAACGTGACAATTTTTAATTCTTTTTTCTACTCGTTGTAATTTTTGCAAAAATGGATGAATGTTTAGTAAAAATGCTACAAAGTCAAAAGAGGAGTCAATTGTCTTACTTTTTGTTTTTTCGACTTTGCAAACGGCAAAATCGTTTTTTTTACGCTATAAGGAAAGACGCTTGGGGAATGAAGTCGTTGCTACAATATTTATGAGAATGCGAGTGGAACGTTTATGCGGAAAGTCCTTGGAACAAAACATCAAGGGGGAAAGAGAGAAAGAGAATATTTATCGTACAGATATTTTTTTTTTTTCTCTTTTTTTCAAAACCACGGGATCGATTCTCAGGAAGATCTTACGTGACACGAGTGTCCTCGCGAATTTCAGACCCCTCTCGTGATGGTAAAATGCAAAGAACCCTGGGTACGCCATTTATCTGTTAGGAGAGACTTCTTTTTCTAAGAAAGAAAAAAAAATAAAGAAAAGAAGAGAAAAAAAATCCTAGGACACACTATGGAGCAAAGTTGTTTGATTTCTAGTCGTTGTCGCCTCTTTCTAAATTTCTTCGAAAATGCTTTTAGCGTTTATCTCGCGCGTTCCATTAATTCACTGCTTTTTTTTCGAGGGTACTATCTCTCAAACGTGATTCTCCTTTTGATATTTATGGTTCCTATTGGTCCAAGTAAAAGTTCTCGCGCGTCTCCTTTATTAAGACCCGTTTAAGATGAGCATATATATAGAGAGAGAGAGAGTCGAATCTTAAAATGATCGGTGCACCTCGTGTTTCATTCCTGTGACTTCATTATTCGTTTGAGAAATTTTTTTTCAAATCGAGAGGAGGACCTAGTTTGTTTATGTGGTTAATATAGTCGTATTGGAGATTACAAACGAGGAGGAATTTTTTAATTGACTCACTGTTTATTTTTTTCTGAAAACCGAGTCAGAAAAGTTGGTTCCATATTTAATTTATCTTGTACTTTATTTTTTCTTGCAATTTTAATTTTTATGTACATTTTTATCTATATTTTTGTCTTAATTCTATTTTCTGTATTCGGTATCCTTTTTTCGATTCTATTTTCTGTACACGGAAAGAAATTTACTATCAAATTTTATAAAAATAGTTTCACGGTAAATCGTTAGGTATTAAAATAACACAAAAAGGATTAAAATAATCCAATTTAGTGTTATTTTAATCCATTTTGGTGTTATTTTAATACCTAACGATTTACCGTGTTTCAAGTGTAGGACAAAATGCGACAAAGGTAAATTCTGATATCAAAAATACTAAAACTAAAAAAAACTTATATAAAATTAGTAAAGTTATAAATATTAAAATTTATAAACAGTTTTTGATACTTGCTATAACTTTACTAAATATCTTCTAATTTTTTTTAAGTTTCAGTATAAATAAAAAGTTTAGTATAAGTTTAGGTTTAGTATAAATTATAAGATATTTAGTAAAGTTATATTAAAATTTATAAACAGCAGTTTTTGATACTTGATATAATTCTACTAAATATCTTATAATTTTTTTTAATGTTTTGTACTTTTGATATAAAAAATTTACCTTTGTCGCATTTTGTCCTACACTTGTAAAATTCTTTTAAAAAATTTGATAATAACTTTCTTTCCGCGTAATAATAGTAATAATAAAATAAAAAATTAAAATAGAATTTATTTCTTGATACTAAAAATTTTGTTTAACATCTCTAGCGCGGAAAAAAATCTTCACCTGGAACAACTACAAATTTCACTAAATTAGCGAAATTTTTAGCTATTGCAACTAATACTTTCGCCATTTCAGCGAAAGTTATCGTTGTTCCAATTAAAGGTTTTTTTGTGTACAGATTTAAAAATTATAATAATAATAATAATAATAACAATAGTAATAATAATAATAATAATAATAATAATAATAATAATAACATAAAAATAATAATAATACTGATAAAAATCATAATAAATTATGAAAAAAGTTTGTCAAAGAATAAGAATCTGCTAGAATGAATTTTTCCATAAACTTTTATTTTACTATCAAATTTTATACATTTTCCGAATTGTAGAATAGAAAAAGTGTGACAAATAATGTAGGCAAAGCTTAGAATTAATTTTTCCGAAATTTTTTACTTTTCTGTTAAATTTTATACTTTTTCCGAACTATGAAAAGAGTTTGAAAAAGTATGGACAAAAACTGAAATTAATTTTTCCGAATTTTTTTATTATTGCATAAAATTTTATACTTTATTCGAACTATGGTAAGAGTTTAACAAAGTAGATGTAGACAGAGACTATTTCTATATTTTTCAAAAATTAAATGAAATTTAAAGTTTATAAATAAATTATTTTTACGTTTCTAAGTTCATGCTGGATTTATTTTTAAGCAAAAATTACAATTGAAGTAAATTTTTCTAAATTCAAACAACCGAAATATCAATAATTAAATTAAATTTGTCCAAAAAAATTCATCTTGACTGTTATAATTATTTCCTCCCCTCGCATTCATTTTTTTTCAACTATTATTTGAAGCCCCATTTTTATTTTTTATCCCCTTGTTTTTGTTTGCTTTTTAATCTTCAAATTCGAATGCTGGGTTGAATGCTGCCAGGAATTATTGTATTGAAGTCTCAGATATAGAGGATAGAGCAATTTTATACTGTGTTTCTCGGCATATCTTTTCACATGACTGAATTTGAACACGTCCCTTCTGCTCGATCACATTTAGCGGAACAGCTTTTAAGCTTTTATGGCTATGCGACACCAATAGATCTGCTGAAAACTGTTTTCTTCAATTTCCAACGAGAAAAAAAGGGGAGAAAAATTGCCACAATTACAGAAAAACCTTCAGTTTGTATTCAATAGTAAAAAAAATTTTTTTAAATATATTTTTCTATTACTAGGAAGTTCACCAGGAAGTTAGAAACAAAGTATTTTTTTAAGTCACCAAACCTTGTTCGGAGGTAAAATAAATTTTCAAATAGTTTCCTAACTAGGGATTTAAATATTTTTCTAACTCCTCACACGGAAAAAAATTTAACTCTTTTTTGTTGCAGCTCAAAATAAATCACTTTTCTAACTCATTTTGAGTTCAGTTTTTTTCTGTGGATTTAAATATTGTTCTTGATTATGTTCTAACCATCAATATAACTACTATTTTTACTGTTACTAAATATTTATACTTTAAAAAAAATTTAATCCATATAGTTATATTGTACAGTATCGATAGTTACACGTTTTATAGAAAAAATAGAATGTAACCAAAAATGGAAAAAAAATAAATCAGATTTTCAAGTATTATTATAATAAAACAGTAAAAGTAATAAAAAATTGAAAGTATTATTAATAAAACAGTAAAAGTAACAAAAAATTAAAAGTATTATTAATAAAACAGTAAATGTAACAAAAAATTAAAAGTATTATTAATAAAACAGTAAACGTAATAAAAAATTAAAAGTATTATTAATAAAACAGTAAAAGTAACAAAAAATTAAAAGTATTATTAATAAAACAGTAAAAGTAATAAAGAATGAAAAGTATTATTAATAAACTAACTTGATTATTCAGTGCAAATAATTCCTCATCATTCTCAATTGTTATTATCCGCGAAGTATATTTCTCTAAGTCTAGAAATAAGCATTCAGGAAAAGGATAATAAATCTTAATTGAAACAAATATCTATAAAGGAGGTTTGAGACCGCGAAAAATTTTTTTCTCGTTTAAACGGCGCCTATATACTCGCTGTGTCCAATGCTCATAAATCTTGACTTTGCCTCGGTAAATATATCTTTGGATGCAATTAGCAGCCTATTTCGCAAACGAACATATGCATTATACATCAACCAAAGAATCTCGCATATCCTCTTCTCAAATCATCGTGTGTTCGCATATTTACCCTCTTCAATAGCAATCAATTACAGTTGGTACTTTTATTTCCAAGCGCGTAGAAATCAAATCCCTTCAACTTGCGATTTTTCTTTTTACTAATTTTTGCTGGTTGGCGATTTAAAATTACTTTCATTATTTTTTTTAATATTCTTCTTCTTTTACTTCTTCTTTTTCTTATTATTATTATTATTATTATTATTATAATTATTACTATTATTCTTATTACTATAAACATTATTTATTTTTTCCTTATTTCACTGTAAAAAATACTACACTGAAAAAAAAATTTATTTGATTCAAATAACCCATTATTTGACTAGTATCAAATGAATATTTACTTGAATCAAATCATTTTTACACGGAGAGAGAATAAATATTAAATTTTGTAAAAATATTTTCAAATTGGGGAAAAAGTGCGACAAAGCGAAATTTTAATATAAAAAATACTAAACATTAAAAAAACTTATGTGAAATTTAGTATAATTATATCAAATATCAAGAATATTAATTAAATTCTAATATAATTTTAATAAATTTTACAAAACTATTTTTAATGTTTAGTATTTTCAATATCAAAATTTCGCTTTGTTGCACTTTTTCCCCAATTTGAAAATATTTTTACAAAATTTAACATATATTCTCTCTCCGTGTATTTGAATCAATTAAATAGTATTTGCTTCGAATACTGAAATATTTGATTCAAATACAATTTATTTGATTCAAATAAAAATTATTTGATTCAAGTAAATATTTATTTAATAATAGTCAAATAATCGGTTATTTGAGTCAAATAAATTTTTTTTTTAGTGTAATTTGGAACTAATTTTGGTTCTAAATCGTAATTTTATTCTTTTTTAATACCGAAATCAGCTTTTATTAAAAACCTTTTTTTTATAGAGTTAATTTAGTTCTTTAATTTTTAAATTTATTACTAAGTAAAATTTATTAAAAATTAGTTAATGCTTATTATCAAATAATTCCACTCTTGAAATATGAAACTTTTAACTCTTAACTTTTAATTCTTTAAATTTGGCAATCAATTAAAATCCACTAGAAAACCAGTAAAAATAGTATTCTTATAACTTTTTCCTAGTGAATTCCACTGATTTAAATTTAGAGAGTAATTAATTTCGAAGCTACTGATTGTAATTGAGGAGTAAGTTTTCAAAACCTGCTAAATCCAAATTTTGTAATTTCGAGAAATTTACACAAATGGCAATTCTCACATAACCATTAAAATTATCTTTCATGTAGAAATAATGTAATAAATTATTCATTTTTTAATATTTTTTCTATTTAAAATTCTATGTTTACACGGAGAGAGAATATATATTAAATTTTGTAAAAATATTTTCAAATTGGGGAAAAAGTGCAACAAAGCGAAATTTTGATATTGAAAATACTAAACATTAAAAATAGTTTTGTGAAATTTATTAAAGTTTTATTAGAATTTAATTAATATTCTTAATATTTGATATAATTATACTAAATTTCACATAAGTTTTTTTTAAAGTTTACTATTTTTTATATTAAAATTTCGCTTTGTCGCACTTTTTTTTCCCAAATTGAAAATATTTTTACAAAATTTAATATATATTCTCTCTCTGTGTATAATTAAATTCTATTGTAATGCAGAATTTGAAGGTTTCAATAATTTTTTCTTATAATAAGATATAGAAATTAAAAATCATCAAGGTTAGGCCAAAATATTTTTTAAACTGAAAATTCTTTAATTATAAATTTTTTCTTAAATTGAACAGTGATTAATGGATTTCTAAAGATTTTAATATACTTTAAATATGTGTTTATTTCAATTTTTTTTTAAAATGGATTTATCAACTTTTGAAAAATTACTCCTCAATTAAATTTCACTAAACAAAATGGAAAATGCATATAATTCTCAAAAATTTTAAAGATAATTGTCTTTAGAGGGGAAAATTTTACCATGGAATTTTTTCCTCTAAAAATAATTTACTTCTAGCGCAAGCAGGGCAGAATAGTTGTTTCGTAAGCAAAGTTATCAGTTGTCCTTTTTTGACAAAAGTATCAGTTATTTTGGCATTTTGTTAAAAGTTATCAGTTGTACTTTTCGACAAAGTTGTCACTTGTCTTTTTGCACAATGTCATCCGTTGTTTCTTTTTGTAAAATTTTGTTTCGTAAGCAAAGTTATCAGTTGTCATTTTTTGACAAAATTATCAGTTATTTTGACATTTTGGTCAAAGTTATCAGTTGTACTTTTCGACAAAGTTGTCACTTGTCTTTTTGCACAATGTCATCCGTTGTTTCTTTTTGTAAAATGTTGTGTCGTAAGCAAAGTTATCAGTTGTCCTTTTTTGACAAAATTATCAGTTATTTTGACATTTTGGTCAAAGTTATCAGTTGTACTTTTCGACAAAGTTGTCACTTGTCTTTTTGCACAATGTCATCCGTTGTTTCTTTTTGTAAAAAGTCATCAGTTGTTATTTCCAAACAAAATTATCAACTTTTGCGAACAGTAATCAGTTGTTTTTGGCCAAAGTTATCAGTTGTTTTTTTTAAATAAAGTCGTCTTTTAGGGAAAAGTTATAAATTGGCTTTAGTTATACAAAGTTGTCTGTTGTCTTTTTAGGAAAAGTTATAAGTTGTCCTAATTGACAAAGTTGTAAGTTGTTCTAATTGTTCAAAGTCATCACTTTTCTTCTGCGAACCGAATTATTAATTTTTGTGCAAAGTTATAGTGATAATTTTTAACAAAAATTGAAAATTGTGTTTAAAAAATTGATAATAATAATAATTGATAGTTTGTGCCTAAAGTCATCAGTTGTCTTTTGTTCTGGGTTGTCTTAAGCAAGGCTATCAAATTTTTTTTAGCAAAGTTGTCACTTGTCTTCTTGGCCATAGGCGTCAGTTGTCCTTTTCAACAAACTTATCAGCTGTTCTTTTTGTACAAAGTCATCAATTTTATTTATGAACAAAAGCGAAGGTTATCATTTGTCATTTTTCCCGACTAAAAATGAAAAACCAAAGTTATAAGTTGTCCTTTTTCCCTAAATAAAAAATGAACTTAAACAAAAGTTATCAGTTGTCCTTTCCTCTAACTAAAACTGAACGAAAACCAAAGTTATCAGTTGTCCTTTTTCCTAAATAAAAATGAACGAAAACAAAAGTTATCAGTTGTTATTTCCCCCAACTAAAACTGAACGAAAACCAAAGTTATCAGTTGTCCTTTTCCTCAACAAAAATGAACAAAACCCGCAAAGTTATCAGTTGTCCTCTTTCTAATCTCTTGTTTTCTCCAATAAAAAATGAATAAAATTCAAATAACATCAAAGGGAATATTAATAGAAAGATTGAGGCAATATTTATAATAGAAGAAAAAAACGGAGATACTATCAGAGAAGAAGTAGAAAGAGCAAGAAAGAGACGAAGAGATAATCAGCAGAGGTTTAAACTACAACGGGGTGCACGTGCAGGTGTGAGACCGTACCATAAATGGACACGGGGTGACTAACACACAAAAAAGGGGGGAGAGGTGGTGGATCGACTTTATTGTGCGCGTAGGTGTACACGAATCGCGTTGATGGTTTTAACGGAGCTGCACAAGTTTTCGGGTCGAAATCCAAGACTAGTCTCGTCAGAGCCATCATGGCCGCCACTACCGCACTTCTTCACCATATAAGTCTTTATAGAACATTTAAAAAAATTTAGACTATTTGAATCAAAAAAAAATTTTTTTTCCTTTCAATTTCTTTGACCGATATTGTCGCGGGTCAAACTTGTCGCTTCAACGACATGGCGATAAGAGGTTTTGTTGCTGCAGGCGGCGCTGAAGCGACGCGCGCAAGTTAAAACTGAGCGCTGGCAATATGGCGCCTGTTCCACGCCGGTCGCCGTGTACAAGAGAAACACTCATGTGAAGCGAATCGAGAGACAGAGAAAGAGAGAAAATTTGAGAAAAGAGAAAAAGAGAGAGAGAGAGGAGACGAAAACCGGTCGATGCTGGCAGTGGCGCGACCAGCGCAGACGCGCTTTAAGGTGGGGCATTCGTCAAATATGGCCGCCGCTACGTTGCGGAATGCCTCTTTCGGTGAAAATTTTGTCCTTTTGTTCGACTTTTCCAACAATCAACGAGCGACTGGGAAAACTCCTTTGTCCTCCGATCTTCTGAGGGTATGTACTCAGTTTTATGGATCTTTTAAAAATTTTGAAAAATAAAACTAAGAAATACTCGAGGGAAGAAGAAGAGAGAGAGATAAAATTGTTTGAATATAGAATACATTGGGGCCATGTTAAGACACATGTGCGCCGCGATGCGCGAACGTACGTGCGTGATGTGATGTGTTGGAGAGAAAGAGAAAGATGGCCTCGTTGTCAGAGGATGCGATATTGTTTTTCTAGTTTTTTCTCCCAACTAAGGGGCAATTCTCGGATAAAACGAGATACCTCATCGGTTCGTTAGTTGCCGCCTTAAAGTTTTTGCACTTGTACTCCTCGCTATGTTTGCAATCGTCTCCCACAAACACGCATGCGACCAATACACGCACGCACGTGGCGTTCTTTTCTCAACTTAACATTTCCATCGAACAATTTTTTTTTCAAAAATTTTTTTAAAAGAAAAAGATTGAAAATTAATTTAAAAATAGAATCGAATAATGGGGAGGCAATACAGAAAGTGTAAACGAAAAAAGAAAGTGTAAACTAAAGAAAGAAAGTGTAAACTAAAGAAAGAAAACCAAAAAAGGGATGAAAGGAAACCAAAAAAGGGGAGAAAGGAATAAATAGAGAAAATGAAAATTAAATGAATAGAGAAAATCAAAAGAGTAAATTTAATAAAAATTGAAAAGTAAAAATAGAGAAACAATTTTTAATAAAATTAACCACCACTTTTGTATATAAATTATTAATGTGCTTTTTTTTAGTAAATAATTCCACCGGATGGCTGGATTCACTTTGTACTTGTACCGACGAGGAATCAATTACGTTTCGCACGTGTTCAGTGTTAAAGGCTTTGAAAACAATGTCAGTTATAAATATTCACAAGTTACAATTAAATATAAAGGATGTTCGTTTAGCTATGATGCAACTTGTCGGCACAATGATCAAGATATATCTAATGTACAGTAAATAATATATAATTCTTCCTTTTGCCGCCACACTTGAATGTCGAATCCCTCGCGATAAATTGAATTTTAGCACGTCAATGGCAAATTAAAAAAAACTATTTTACTTTCAACCCCTTTTTTCATTTTATTGTCTAATTTCCGCAGATGCGGATCAGCTTGAATTATATTCTCTTCATTCACAAATTGAGTTATTTAGGATTAAATCGAATTTTAATTTTTTTAGCACAAAGAAATGTTTATTTGATTTTAATAAGTTCCAATAAGTTTCAAAAAGTTTTACAAAATTTATTATATATAACGTTAATTAAATGTTCTTAAATACATAACATTAATTAAATGTTATTAAATACATAATTTTTTACATAAATATCTGAAAAAAAATTATTTGAATCAAATAACCGATTATTTGACTATTATCAAATAAATATTTACTTGAATCAAATAATTTTTATTTCAATCAATTAAATAGTGTTTGCTTCAAATACTAAAATATTTGATTAAAATACAATTTATTTGATTAAAAAAAAATTATTTGATTCAAATAACCGATTATTTCACTATTATCAAATAAATATTTACTTGAATCAAATAATTTTTATTTGAATCAATTAAATAGTGTTTGCTTCAAATACTGGAATATTAGATTAAAATACAATTTATTTGATTCAAATAATAATTATTTGATTCAAATAACCGATTATTTGACTATTATCAAATAAATATTTACTTGAATCAAATAATTTTTATTTGAATCAATTAAATAGTGTTTGCTTCAAATACTGGAATATTAGATTAAAATACAATTTATTTGATTCAAATAAAAATTATTTGATTCAAATAACCGATTATTTGACTATTATCAAATAAATATTTACTTGAATCAAATAATTTTTATTTGAATCAATTAAATAGTGTTTGCTTTAAATACTGGAATATTTGATTAAAATACAATTTATTTGAATCAATTAAACAGTATTTGCTTCAAATACTGAAATATTTGATTAAAATACAATTTATTTGATTCAAATAAAAATTATTTGATTCAAGTAAATATTTATTTGATAATAGTCAAATAATCGGTTATTTGAATCAAATAAATTTTTTTTCAGTGTTATATTATCAAATAATACCGAATGATAAATTCCTTTCCTTTAATTATCAATACTGTTAACTTGAAAGTATCAAATTGTAACGAAATAATAAATAAATAATAATGATACTCAAAATGTGGATCAACAAAAAAATGGATCCAAATTTTTGGCACCATTTTGATCCACTTTAGTATTAATTTGATACTTTTAAGAAAACAGTGAAATAAATATTTACTTGAACCAAATAATTCCTTTTTAAATTAATTAAATGCTTCAATTTACATTTGCCTAAAATAGTAAATTGTTGGTTTAAATACAATTCAATTGACTTGAAAAATTTTCGGGAATTATTTAATAAAATTCAAAAGAGAAAATATTGAAGAATATTGAAGAATACTTCCCTTAAATTCTGGAGACTTTTCTCTTCAAAGTCTTAGGGATTTTATTCTTCAATATTTAAAATTTGTTATTCAAAGTCTTCGGGCTATGTTTATTTTTGCTTCAAAATCGTAGAGAATTTTTTTGAAATTTATAAATTTTCTGCATCTTAGCTTAAAATATTTATTTAACCACAAAAATGTTTGTCTGCTGCCTTTTTTATTGATCCGAACAGATTTATTGAAAATCGACTTTTATTTACTGTTATTCTTATTTTCTTTATTTTTTTCCACTTTTTTTCAATCTTTAAAAATTTTTCAAATCTAAAAACTAAGAATCCGTAGGAAATTGAAGGAGAATGATATTTATAGTATTGAGTGCGCGATGATTCTTTACGAATAATATGCGGCCGTCGGGCGCCGATGCCGACAAAGCGCTTGCGCGCTTCAATGAACAAAGTTCTTCCCGATAACCTTCAATTGAAAGTAAAATTTCTTTAACATATCTTAATTAACAAATTCTTTTTTCTAATTGATTAAAATTTATAAATTATAATTTATCTCTCTCTCTTTCTCTTTCAATCCAATTATGACAACACAGTTATGAATCTTCGCTTGCGGCTTTTGTACATTCAACATTTTTTTCCTAAATAATTTTCGAGCGCGTAACGAAAATAAAAAGATAAAATAATTGTAAATTTTGTTCTTTATTTTTATAAATTTTACCATTTTTTTCAAAAAAAAAGAAGGTATTTTTTTCCCCTGTAAAAAAAGTTGTGCGCAATTTTAGAGATAATTTCTCTTTTCTACTCTCTTCTTTGTAATAAAACGAGAACAGATTTATTCACATCAAAAGTGTAATAATTTTCGTTGTTTTGGCATTGAACATTGTGTGCGGCTTGTTTGTTAAATAAACAAGAAATAATTTTTGCTAAGTAGTAATTAATGTTTAGAATATCGAGGGAGTTAATATTTATCACTCATTTATTATATTATGAGTCGGTTGAGATTATAAGCGAAGAAAGCATATATTCGATATTAACATGATCATTAATTATATATTTTTCACCGGGCTTGAGTGGAACACATTATTGAGTTGCTTTTGTGTACAATATATATATATATATATATATATATATATATATATGTACAAGTTTATATAGACGGCAATACAACGTCAATGTAGTCGACTATATATGCGAATAAAACGTTATACTCTCCTCAGCCCACACGTGACCATTATTTATATTTCGCGCGCACACATCGCTTTGCAATATTCTCCTTAAGAATTCAGCACGCAATCTTTTTCTAAAAATTATAATTGCCATCAATCAGAAAATAATGTCATCGCCTTTTTTCAGTTCAAAATAATTGCAGGGAAAAGTATAAGTTTCTTTAGGATTAAAATTTTTATCCATTAAACTTAATACTAAAAAATTGCAACAATTTGATACCTAAAATTAAAAATTTTAATTTTTTACATCAGTTCGATCGATTTTAGTGTCAATTTGATACTTTAAAAAAACTGCGAAGAATATTTTATTGAAAATAAAACGTTGATATGTTTTTTCGGTCATAAGAAAATAAGGGAAAAATTCAGAAAGAAAGAGAAAAGAACAAAAATTCTTTACTAAAATATTTATTTGATAAACCAGGAAATTTTTTCAAGTAAATTATGATCAGCGGAAAAAATGCTTTTGCGGAGTGTGTAATAATTTGTTAATTATTCAATTAGTTTAATAATAGTTCCATGCTCAAGAGCAATATTGTTGGTCTAAAATTACTTCCAATTAGCACAATATTCAATAAAATACATTTTAACCCTGATATTTGAAAAATTAACATTCCACAATTAATGTTCTGTCCTGGAAATTAAATGACGTAAAAAATTAATTGTTTATTATAATTATTATGATACGCAGAAAAAGGTATAATTAAATTTAAATTCTAAATGCTCTAATGAAATTCAATTATGATCTAGAGATATGTGATAGATGTCTAATAGAAAAAATTTCCCGAGCGTAAAAATATAAATACTTCATCTTTTCTTTTTATGCTCCGCCACTTCCTTTCAACACATTATGAATTAGTTTCTGCATTTTCTCTTTCTTTCTTCTTATAAAATTCTCTCCTTGTTTTTTAGAAAAGTTTATTCCCCTGAGGAGAAGGATTAAAAATTTTTGATAACAACTCTTAGCTTTACACAGAATTTTGACCAAATTGTGACCGAATTGTGACCGAATTGTGACCGTATTTTCGTTTACAGAAAATTTATGTCTCAGGAGTTGTTTAGAAAATAAAATTCTGCTTCATGAGGAAAAAAAGATGATTTTTTAGCTTTGCTGAGAAATTTATAAAAATGAAAAAAGTTTGTGCGGAAAAGCGAAGTACTTGTGTAAATGTTTAGCTATAAATCGTCAGCTTAATTGAAAGATTGATCTGCGTGGCGATTCTAAAAGTGGTCGCGATCCAAAGAGAGAAGAGTATAAATTTATATATAGATATATATACAATACTGAGTGTTTGAGGATACGTTATCTTATGTACCCAGAGAAACTCGCTCTCGTACCGAGCTCGTTAGAAACGGAGAAACGATGAACGATGTATATAAACGAGGAACGATACACGAGAAAAGCAAACGTCTAATGGATAAGAAAAGAAAGAGGGATGTCACATAAGATAAGAAGTCCTCTTCTGGTTTCTCTTACTCGAATCTAAGGGTAAGAAACTCCTTCGAAATCAATTAGGGGAAGGTCGTCCTCTGGATATAAGGGAATCGAAACTCCGACTATATACGATTTAGAGAATCGATTCCGTTTTGTGCCCTTGTTGCTGGGAAAAGTCACCCCTTCAAAAAATGGGGAATTGAATTCTCGTCATCAAAATGGCAGAATCTGTCGATATGGGGGCAATCTAAATTGCATTAGGCCTCTTTGCAACGTTAAATTCGCTTAAATTCAAACCTACGATTTATCTAGATTCCTCCTTTTTTTATCCACTCAAAAAAAAACTTTTGTCCACCTTAAAAAATTGATTTCCTCTAAATTAAAATACTCCTCGTAATTAAAATGTAGCCTTTCGAAAAAAGTGTCTTGTTAAACTGGAGCGGTTTTTTTGCCTCTTCTCGTGCACAGCTTATGTCAAAATGTGAAACGAGGCAAGAGAAATCCTGTTTCTTTTCGTGTCAGTGACTTTCTTTTTGCGTATAACTCGGTATACAAACATATAACTCGGTAGGAATTTTCTGTTCGATTGTCCGTGCCGGTATATATACCGAAAAGAATAATATTGTCTTGTAGATTAGGTTCTATGGAGATTGTACAACAGTAGAACGAAAGAGAGAGAGAGAGAGAATTGCAAACCAAAAGACTTATAACTCTCTCCTTGTAATATTCTAGGTACATTGTACCTACCTGTGTTTACAGCTTGTAGTCTCTTATCGGCAAAGCGTTTTCTATTTGCATTCTTCATAGCTTTTCTTCGTATTCTAATTAAGTTACGTTCAAAGCGGCAAAAATACACCAGCAACTACAAAACACTTTTATTCCAGTTAAAACCCGCGGCACTTGATTTATGCTTCCAATTAAAGCCACAACTTTTTGTGTTTCTCTTTTCCCCATGGCAACAAACAATTTTTTTCTCCACAGCACATTCAATTTTTGTTGAATTTAGTGCATTAGTTGTGTAAATTACTGTTGTACAATTGTAATTGTTTGAATTCACGCAAAAGTAGTCTCAAACAGAAATTTCTTGTTTTCTTGCAAGTGTATCAAATTCGCACCAACGTAGATTGGTTTTTACAGGATTTTTCGGATTTTAATACAACTGAATAATAAAGAAGTTGAATGACTTTGTATAATAAAGTTCCCATTCATAATTAGATTATAAATCCCAGTGGGTATATTTGTGTCTGTATGATGATTAATCCTTAAAAATGCCAGCTACCATGATTATTCGCTTTCAATATATCGAAAAAAAGTATCTTAACGAGCTTGTAAGAGGTGCCTCGATGTTATTAACGAGCCGATCGGTTTAACGATAATAACCTGCATCAGTCCATATACACATATGTGCAACGTACTGTATCCACATCGCAACCTTGGAATCGCTTTTTGTTTGGCATGCACTTCCGAAGCAACAAACAAGCATCAAAAAGAAAAAAAAAAAAAAGAAAACCAGAGCAAAATGGTAACCGCAAACCGTAAACTCTGGTTTTTTGAAAGCACAGGTGTTGTGTTGATTTTTTTTTCTGAATCGCATCACATAAGGGGGGAAAGGAGAGAACTTGTGAGAGAATATAAACGTAGAAACAATGTCCTGCGGATGAGGGTCACAAGAGTTGCTTTTATACATGCGAGAAGAAACCCTGGGACGGGGTATATAGCGGGGCATTGAGTTGTAAAAGCGTTCGGTCTCGCCGCCGGGCGGCCTGGTCGCTTATGTTAAAGCGGCTACACGCCGCGTGATGAGTGGATGCTGTTTCAAAGTTCTTCTTTTTAAAACTCTTTGCATCGCTTTTGCACTCTTGCATACATTCATACATACACTCGCTGCGTTCCAAACTATGTGCGTATATATTTGCCGATGAATCCACACGCGAAACATTCGCCAACCCCCGGGGCAAAAAACATTACAATCACCGCGATGCAAAACCTCTTGGTTTTACCCGCAAGAGACATCCTTTCGGCACATACGTGTGTCTCTCCCTCTCGGGAACAGAAGAATTTCAAGTTCGCTCTCCTCGAACGAGAAACTATTTCAGTTGAATAAGATCTTTGGATGTTGCTCTTTACGAAGTGTGAAGATATTGGGGAAATTAGTCGAAGAATCATACAGACATCAATGACTCTCAACTGGTTCATTTTGACTCTAGTTAATTATTTTCATTGTGTGATTCATTTAGACTTTTGTGCGAAGTATGAATTCGGAAAGAGAGGAAGAATTATTTCGGACCATGGTACGCAATTTACTCCAGGAATGAGGACTCGAAAAGATATGAAAGAAGGAATACAACCGGTGTTTTCGTCAAGTAGACATCCTCGGGGATTTCCCTGAGGATGATGAACAATGTTTTGTTTAACAATACTTTTTTAAAAGAATTCACAGGGAGTTATCAAGATTCTTTAGAACGTTAACGAATGGTAGAAACAATTCATGATCGAACTGGGTGCAAATCATCAAAGATTGCATTAATAAAACACACCCCGAAATTATCCGGTTTGCCTCAGTCGAACTTCACCTGAAGCAAAAACAAAAACAGGTTTAGGAGGAATAGTTAGATTTACCTCCAATCCCGAATGAAATGGATTATGAAAGAAAATTAGAATTAGCGTATGACAACATCTGTAAAAAGGGGAAGTTATAAAACAAGGAATACAACCGGTGTTTTCGTCAATTAGACATCCTAGGGTATTTCACTGGGAATGATGAACAATATTAATTATTAATTTAATTTAACAATATTTAGTTAAAAAAATTCGCAGAGAGTTGTCAAGATTCTTCAGAACGTTAACGAATGGTACAAACAAATAATGATATAACTGGATGAAAATCATCAAAGATTGCATTAAAGAAATACACCTCGAAATTACCCGGTTTGCTACAGACGAACTTTGCCTGAAGCAAAAACCAAAACACGTGTAGGAGAAATTTTTAGATTCACCTCCAATCCCGAGCGAAATGGATTATGAAAGAAAATTAGAATTAGCGTATGACAACATCTGTAAAAAAGTAAAATGTTTACAAAGGATCTCATGAAATTAATAAAAGGGTATGAAATGGATTATAAAAGAATATTTACCTCCAACTCTGAATTAAATGGATTATGAAAGAAAATTAGAATTAGCGTATGACAACATCTGTAAAAAAGTAAAATGTTTACAAATGATCTCATGAAATTAATAAAAGGGTATGAAATGGATTATAAAAGAATATTTACCTCCAACTCTGAATTAAATGGATTATGAAAGAAAATTAGAATTAGCGTATGACAACATCTGTAAAAAAGTAAAATGTTTACAAATGATCTCATGAAATTAAAAAAGGGCATGAAATGGATTATGAAAGAAAATTAGAATTAGCTTATGACAACACTTGTGAAAAGGGAAAGTCTACAAAGCATCTCATGAAATTAAAAAATGGTATGAAATGGACTAGAAAAGAATATTTACCTCCAACTCCGAATGAAATGTATTATGAAAGAAAATTAGAATTAGCGTACGACAACATCTGTAAAAAAAGGAACAGTTTACAAAGAATCTCATTAAATTAAAAAAGGGTATGAAATGGATTATGAAACAATACATACCTCCAACTCCGAATGAAATGGATTATGAAAGAAAATTAGAATTAGCGTACGACAACATCTGTAAAAAAAGGAAAAGTTTACAAAGAATCTCATTAAATTAAAAAAGGGTATGAAATGGATTATGAAAGAATATTAGAATTAGCTTATGACAATATCTGCAAAAGGGAAAGTTTACAAAGAACCTCATGAAATTAAAAAAGGGTACTTACATACCATCCCAAAATCAAAAACAGAACCCAAAATCAAAAACAGTAAAACATTAAGTAATTAAAAGTCATAAAAAGGGTACAAACATACTAATTCGATCCAAAATAAAAAACGGACTGTGAGCCAAGACCCAAAGAAATATTTTTATCAAAAAGTATTAACAGAAACAGTCACAAACCAATTTCGACTCCCAAACAACAGTGAATGACTCACAAACCACGTCCCACAGTAGCAAAAATAAAATCAACCTGTGAGTCTCAGATTCACTGGAGTGAACAAAAGATTTGAAAATCCATCCACTTCTATCCACTTCTCATCCAATGCAAATTATTCCATTGTGTCGAAATTTAAAAATACAATTTCTTCATTGTGTCGAACAATGTTTGTTTTCTCGTGTTATTTAGAGAGGAATCTGTTTGACATTGATGATGTGCTCTATTGTCAAAGATATACATCTTCTCTATAGACATGAACTATCAATTTCAGTTTCAAAAAAAAGAAAAGAAAAAAATCGTCTATTGATGCTGTATACATTGTTGCGAAAGATGGTTTATTGACGATAAGTATCTCGAATGAGAAATGTTGTTAAACTTTACGATGATGTTCATCTTATAGACACCTGATAAGATTATTGATAGTTTAATAACTCGATTCTCCCTTAGAGATAACGTACACCAAGAGTTCCCGTTCATTTGTAAATTGAATCTTCACTTTCAATTTTCTTGGAAATTTCTATTGCGAGTGTATCACTGGATATTAATTTAATTAGGTAGTTTACTAATTAAATCCTGCTATTAAAAAATACATTAATTGATTTTGTTAAATTAATATAGTAATTAATATCGAATGTTGATAACATTAACTTTAATACCCCTTTGATCCGAATGAGTCACAACTGTTACTACTCCAATTAGTAATCAAATCAACTCTTTAATTAGTACAGAAAACTCCAAATTTAGATTCAGTGAGTAATAGTAATTAACGAATAAAAATAATTCGAAGAATCATCAGAATTTCTTTTTTGGACCCCAATCTTTTTTGTAAAAAAGAAACATTTATTTCACACGGAAGAAAATCCCCTTTTCGATTGGATTGAGTTATTCATGAAATATTTCTAAAGAAGCTGAAGCAGCGTAAAAGTGTTTGATTCCTTTTTCAAACAAGTTATAAAGATAAGGCTTTTGATTTATAAATGAGATTCACTTTTGATGATAAATGCGAAAAGGTTTCTCACGTTTCTGAAAATGAAATGCTAGAAACCAAAGTTCCTGAAACAATATTTATTAATGCTCGAACGATATTTGTTCGATGTGTTAGAAACTCATCATAAATCAATTTTGGATATTCGATTTGAGAAACAAAAAGTCGATAGTAAATTCTCAATTTTTTTTCTTTTACACCGTTCACCTACTTTCCTTTATCGTTAGTTATCAGAAATATTTTTCGATTTTTGCTCTTGGAAAATTAGTCTCATAATTAATTTTGATAAAAAATTTTTACAATTTTAAACTTTTATGTCAAGTTTTTATGTTTTTATGTCAAGTTAATAGATATATTTCGTGACATTTATCTATTTATCAGCATTTACAGTTCTTGAAGATTATTTAATGGCAAGTGGAGTGAAATGTATGTTTAACAATAGGGTGCTAACTGAAAGAGGAAGTACAACCTTCAATTATAAATTGCGGCGTAAAGTTGTTAGAGTAATAAATTTAATTTCACCAATTTCAATTTTCACTTAATGTTGTTGTGCTTAATTGCAAGTAAAGAAATTTTTTAATTTCACGGCCTTTTAGCCGCAAATAATATTTTAGAAACAAAAGTAATCGATTTAAAATGATAAATGATTGTAAATAGTAAACTGTTTACCACTAATGTGTGGTAATTGAATATACTGGGAAATAAATGACGATCATTAAACATCTATTAGAGAAAATTATAAATTGTCAGACTGAGAAGCCGCTAACTCATTGTATATATAGAATCGTGTCAATGTTCACAAATATTTTTACAAATACATTGAGTTGTTATCTAATCAGGGTCAGTGAAATATTGAGGCGCTATATAAGTGGGAATATTAATTTTAATGTGAAATATTATTTCACCGGAGCTCTTCAAAAATTTCTTCCATTTCTTTGCACTTCTTTTTCTTTCTTCTTCCATTTCTTTGTAACATAATTTTTGCTTTTAACATTGAAGGCTGAATTAATTACTCCATGTACCAATTTCTTCAAAGGAAAAATTTTTTCCTGTCTTCTTGAGTTATTTTATCATTTATTTTTCATGTACATTTCTGATAAAGTGGCGCTATGATCTAGAATGAGTAACTCAGCAGGCCATAAATTTAATGATAAAAACAAGTCACTTGTTTGTTCTATTGAAAAAGTATGTATGAAATATTTATCAGATTTCAGTAAAACGTTGATTCTATTATCGTCGAATACTTCCTGTTTAACTTCCAATTTATCCACCATTTTTTTTTCAAATACGAAACAAGAAGAGTTTTCAAAAATGGTAGACGGAGATATTTCTTTTTTTTTTATTACGTCAGAAGAAGAATGAATTGCTTGATGGGGGGCTTCTACAGCCTCGCTAGTTTTCTTCCACACACCTGTATATTAGTTATTCCTGTAGCATCAAAAGATTTATCTTTCAAGGAAATGAATTTATATATACATAAAAAAAGTAACACGATACTCTTCAAAAAGTTGTAGAATACCAAAAAAAAAGGAAAAAAAAATTCATTAATTTACTCGGGACTATTCAAATGATCCACAGTGCCTGCTTGGAATAGAAAAGACAAACACACAACAAAACCAAAGAAGAGTGTTTCCAGATTGGTAGAATGATAAAAGTGGAATTTATTACATGCTCATTACGCCCGTGCTCATTCATGACGTTGATGAAGTCATGCCAATTCAAGAAACCACTATTACTGCCGTTTCTTGCTCGAACAATTCCAAAGGTTAAATATTTGAAAATCGTGTGCAAATCAATTATTACAGTGCGGCAATTTTTTTCCACATACGTAATAAAGCAAAAAAAAAGAAAAAATTAAATTTACCATAAAATAAGAGTTGATATTGAAGGGAAGTCACGAAGGGTGTAGAAAACTTTCATTGCGAACCGATTTCACAAGTAATAATACGCTATATGGAAAAAGGAGGTTTCGCATAACTGGAACTCATATTCAGAAATGATTTCAGTATAATTAATCGTCAATTACAAGATAATGGTAAATAATAATTAGAATAATAATGGCCCTCGTTATTTATACGTGATTTCGATTTTATAGTGTGGTCTTGGATTTTTTTTTAATTTCCGCAGTTTGTTCTCGTTTTTTTTTACTCTGAAATCACAATCAATGTGTTTTGAAAAGTGAGTGAGAATATTTTCTTTTAATTCACGTGCGGAACCATGACTAATGAGGAATATGTTTGAACGCCTCAAAATTTTTATTAGTTTGACTAAATTCTAGTAAACCGTGGCTCACGACAAAACATTTTTTAAACAATCAGAATTTCTAGACTACTATAGACAAAGTTCAATAAACTACGGCTAAACTGTTTTTGTCTTTAGAAAATAAACCTTCTGTTGATGAAGTAATTCTCAGTGGATTCCTTTTTTATTTCCTTGTGAAGAAATAATTTTTATGAATTGAAGAAAAATTATTGTTACGTTCAGTTTAAACAAGCGCATTTTCCCTTTACTCTATCAACCTGGAAATATCAGGGAATTTTATAAAAATTGAAAAAACCTGTAAAAGTCAAGGAATTTTGGTCAAAATTCTGCAAAATTGTTGTTTTCTAAATATTTATTTATTCTTGAAATCTAATTTTATTTAAATATTTCAAAATTAATTCAATTTTTAAAGAATTGCGTTTGCGATTTTCATAATTAAATGAATTTGAAAAATATTTTCATTTGAAATTTTCGAAAATTTCAGTTTTAATTGAATTTGATTTGATTAGAAATTTTAAAAACTTAAATTTAAAAAAAATTTAATAACAAAAATTGTTCTGAAATTAATCAAATTTTTTGATTTTTTTAAATAATGGATTTGTAGAAGAACTTTATTTAAAAACACTAAACAAATTAAATTTCTACAGCAATAAGATTTTATAGCAACTGTTATTTTTTAATAATTGAAAAAATCAATTATTTTTTTTCTTTATTCTTCAAGGAATTTATTAATTAAAAAAAATTTTAATGTAATCCCTTTGTAACAATTGAATTTTTTCAAAGAATTTTAATAACATTCTTTAAAGAAATTTAATTAATTTCAAAAATTTGTAAAAAATCAATTATTTTCAATGTTTAATGTTTAATGTGACTTCAGAAAAGAAAAAAATGTCATAAAAGAATTAAATTTTCTAAAACAAATTGTAATACAATTGTTCTAAATTAGTTAGAATTTTTAACTAAAATGCTTCTTCAAATCAATTAATTTTAATAATTTTCGAAAAAGTTTGTTAAAAATCTTTAAATTCATCTGTTAACAATATTCAATTTTACAAAATTGTAATTATTCGTGAACTTTTCAATGAAATGTAAAGAAATAAAAATTTAAAATTTTATCAAACATTTTGACTGAAATTCATTTACAAAATCAATTATTATCAGAAAATTATAAATTTCTACGAAAATTCAATTACTTAAATATAAAGAAACAATTTATTGAATTATTCAATTTTTCTTAAATTTCAATTCTGGTAAAGAAGTTTGTCAACAAATTTTTTAAATAAAAAAATTTTTTTAATTAATTTTGATAAAATGAATTATATATTTTGATAGAGTTCTAAAGAATAATTACATTTTTAAAGAAAGTCGATTAAAATTGTATTAAAAATAATTGAAATTCTGCAATGATTTTTTGAAATTTCTATTGCTTGGGAAAATAATTGAATGTTTGGGTAGAATATTATAAAAATTTTTGTTTAATCATTGAATTTTTGTCCTATAAAAATAAATATTTTATTAAGTAATTCACTGTTTTTTAAAATGAAATTTTCATAAAGAATTTTAACAGCAAATTTTTATCTAATTCAATTATCTTGACAAATTTTATTAAAATTTTTGGTAATAATTTTATTTTTCGAGAAATTTAATAAAAATTCTACATATATTAAAAATAATTGAATTTTTGATAAGAATTTAATAAAAAAATTTTCAGTAATATTTGAATGTCAAAGAAAATGTTTATTATTTATAAAAGTATTTAAAAATTGACAAGAATTCTTGTAAATTTTGTGAACATAATTGAATTTTTGCAAAGAATTATTATACTTTTTAAAATTTTTTAGTACTTTTTAAAATAATTGAATTCTTGAAACGAATTTTTTAAAATTTTCTTCTTAACCCTTTAACGCCCGACTTTTTTAAAAAAATGCAAGTTTCGTCATCATTTAAAAGTACATCATTTAAAATTTTTAAAAACTAACATCAGATTTATATCCAACAATCCTGAAAACCCTCAAGTACTCATTTTTATTAACTAAGCTTCAATTAATTTTCAATTTTCTAATTTTGTTGTAAATTCTATCATAAACATTATTTCTTTATTATTGTTATAATTAAAAAATTCAAAAGTCTTTATTGCAATATAAACTTTTTTCACAAAGTAGAATAAATTTGTTGATATTAGTTGTTTCGAAATCAAAAAAATTTTTATTTTTGTTAAAGTTATGAAGATTGGTAGTCAAAAGTGCTTTCAATCGAAACCGCTGGGTGTTAAAGGGTTAAATTATTGAATTATTTTGTTAAAATTTTTTGAAATAGTAAATATTGAAAATAGTTGAATTTTGACAAATTATTTTGAAAAGGAATTAGAAAAAATAAAAATTTGCTGGAAATAATTTAATTTTTTGAAAATCCTTAATTCTGTATATGAAAGAATAATGAGTAAATATTTTTTTAAAAATGAAGTTATTGATGTTTTCGAATAAGTTTTCGAATTAATAATAAATGTAGTTTTCAAAGACTGGAAAAATTCGATTTTTAACCTGGATAACCTGGAAAAAGTTATCCAGGGATTTTAAAAGGGCAAAAGCGTGCTAACTCTAATCAGGTGTGCGATTTTGTAATTTCACTTTGACTTTGAATTTGATATTGACTTTCACATTGACATTGACTATTTGACATTAACTTTGACTTAACCTTTTAGTTGCGGGAAAATTTCAGTACAAATTGACCAGTTATAAAATTCAAAATTTATACACAATGTTATTGGAATATCGGGTAGAGTCCCCGACCTGATATCTGGACGATATATCGACCACCGCACCCCCGGAACCCAAAGGTTAAAATTTTATGAAACTATTGTAGGAGTAAGAAGTACAAGTAAACGTCTAAAATGCCGTATGGTTAATTCTTTTTCATAAAATTTTTAGTCAAAGTCAATGTCAAAATCAAAGTTAATGTCAAAATCAAAGTCAAAGTAAAATTACAAAATCGCACCCTAGGAAAGCTTACAGAAATCTTGAGCTGTAAGCTTGATACCTGCGTGGTCAAATTCAATGCAATTTGGAAAAAAATGGAAATATTTGTCGGTTCGGGTTCATTAACGTGAAGCGGACCAACGCGTAAAGCTGGCGTTGTATATAATCGGATATTTTGCGAAGGGCAACAAAACTTGGTTCGCCGATAAAGAGGATCCTTCATAAGCGCGGCAAACCACATAACTCGAGAGCGGCGGACAAGCCGCAGAATAAGAGGAATTATGAGAGGTGATCAACCTCACTTCTCTCTCTGTCTTTCTTTCACTCTTCTCTCCTTTTCACTCTTCTCTCCTTTTCACTCTTCTCTCCATTTCACTCTTCTCTCCTTTTCACTCTTTTTTCTCTTTTCACTCTTCTTTCTCTATTCCTCTTCTCTCTTTCTCTCTTTTTCACTCTCTGGCTTTCCTCCCTTCGAGGAGTCTCTCCTACTCCTCGTTGCATGTATGAGGTTGAAGAAGTAAAATGCGAACTGCTCAAAGAGAGAGCCAACGAGGTTGAGCGAGCCAAACCGGCAGACATAGCTCTCTCGAGTCTGCCAGGACGAGTTTATGCGATTTTTACACTCGATCTGATTTTTTGGCGGCGCGCCTCGCTTCTCGCGAGACAGATATATGTCCCAACGGCCATACAAGAGCCTCGCGTATAAAGACATCGATGCGAAACCAACAAGAATTCCTCATCCCATCTCTCTTTGCCCTTCTCTCCTCCCTTTTTCGAGTGCAACCCCTTCCAGTTGCCTTGTCACAGGATCCTTTCCCTCCTCGTCTCCTTCCAACATAGATTCAAGAGTTCCTTTGTTCCCTTTCGTTCATCCACTGTCCTTTAGCTTTCCCCCGATCCTCCTCCTTTCTTCTCATCTCAATTTTCTTCATCGACAATAATTTTAGAAAAAAAATCAAAATTTCGCCCTGGGATTACGATTTGTCGATTTCAATCATTCTGTCAATGTGCGGAGAAAATATCTTTATATCCCAATTTCACGCGAGGATTAATAAAAAAGATTCATTTCTTCAATCATCAATTTCACTCCGGGTGCTCTCAATGAAGATTTCAAGGGACTTAAAATATGTACAGTTAGGTAATGTTTTTTTGGAATCACCTGGAGAAATGAGTGGGGACCCAATTGGGGGTCGGAGAACAACCAACATGTTGTGGACTCCAGCAGTGCGAAACGAGACAAAAAAAAGGGAAAAATTTTTTTGAGCTACGATCTCTTATACTTGTTTCGCGTGTCGAGGTACCTCACATCATCAAAAAGGAGACATTTCGCGCGGCGAAATACGAATATGGAGTCTATTATCCCCGAGGACTGCTGGGGACGTTACATGGCTACAACTATTTGGATCATGTGAGCGGGCAGAAACGAGCAGTGGCCGGCCATAAAGGTGGGAGTAGGATGACGAGAGACTTTGAACCGGTTATGGGCGAGGCCCTTCTTTTCTTTTACTTCTTCTTCTTCTTGTCCTTCCTCGAGATAGAGAGAAAGACCCAAGGAGGGGAGTGGGGGAAGTTGGCTATACCAAGTATGGTGGCAAAGCGATGGCAAAAGTGGATGATGGGATATCGCCAAGGAAGAAGACAAGTTAGTCCTCCCAGATGGGGGATAGCTCACCAATTTACCAATTTCATCTAAATTGTTGTATACAATTTCATCTAAATTGTTGTATACAATTTCATCTAAATTGTAGAAAATAATTTTAATCCTTAGGAAATGAACCTTAGCTGTAAGTAACTTTTACTTAGACATCGCATCCGGTAGCAGTGTTCAGCCTTCAAAACACATGAAAAAGGATTTTGCTTAAACTGAACGTAACAAATTATTCATAACTCTCAAAAATCAGAGGAACGATTAAAAATTATGTACTCCTAATCTTAAAAAGTGTAAATACTTTCTTCAGTGTCAAGAAAATTATCAATCCTCGAAACGAAGTTGAAGCAACGTTGATCAACGAAAAAAAATTTGTTTCATTTGTTCAAAAATTATTTTTAATATAATATTTATTTATATAACAATTATTATCATAACATAAACATCAGACTATTTTTTCTAAATATTTTTATGGCAATCTGCTGTTATATATGTGACGCTCCTAAAATTCCTAAAATATTTTTTTCTCAAAATCAGATTTTCCCAAATTAATACATATTTGTGCAAGTATTTAGTATCATTGATAAATTTTTATAAAAATTTTAAGAATAATTTTCATTTTTCAAAGAAATTGAAAAAAAATTGTACGTGTTTTTAAAGTAAATTCTGATTAATTCTAATTAAATTTTAAATTTAAATTCTGACAAGAATTGTATTAAAATTTTTGAAAATAAATTAATTTCAGAGAAAGATATTATATTATTTTTAAAGATAATTAAAAGTTTGACAAAGAATTTTGTTAAAATTTTATTACAAATAATTGAAACTCTGCAATGAGTTTTATGATTTATGAAAATAATTGAATTCTTAAAAAGAATTTTATTATCTATTAAAGCAATTGAATGATTGAGAAGAAATTTATCAAAAATTTGTAAATAATTGAAGTTCCTTTGCAAATTTTATTTTATAAAAATAATTAAATGTTTGCATAGAATTTTATTAAATTAAAAAAAAATTGAATTTTTTCGGACAATCATATTAAAATAGTAGATATTAAAAATCATTAAATTGTAGAAAATTTTTGAAAGTACAATTAAATTTCAGAGAAAATTTTTTTATTATTTATAAAAATAATTATACATTTTTGCTAAGAATTTATATTATTTTTAAAAATAGTTAAATTCTTAAGACAAATTTTATGAAAATTTAGTTTAAATAATTGAATTGTCTTATAAAATTTTCTTAAAATATAAATGATATGACTGGATATTTACAAATTATTGGTTGCAACATACAGTTCTAAATTCTTCGTATTTTCACATTTTTATATTTTTTTATTGAAATTATATTTATTTGCTATTATTTTATAATCGTTTTATTTATAAATATAAATAAAAACATACACTGGATATAATAAAAAAATAATTCACATTATAACTTATGAACAATTTTATTTTAAGAAGATATGACTTTGGGAATGACACTTCTTTGGAAATACGATTTTTTGGGAAAATGAGTTTGGGAGTTATGAGTAAAAAAAAATTTTTCTTAATCGTACAAACTTGAATCTTTGATATCTGTTTCAAATTTTATTTTCAAACGGTTCTTCACTTATTTCTTCAAAATATGATGATATACACAATGACATGTGAAAAATTTTGGTGAATTATATTTAAAAACTTATGAGCAAAAAATTTTTCCCAAACGTCCAATTTTAGGACTGAAAAATTTACAAAACTCCTTACTAAATTGTGGTACGAATTAATCAAACGTCGACATCTAATGGATGCATTTTTATCAATGCCTTTCACGTATAGTGTAAATCGGAATCGGAATCAACTTTTCTTTTTCGCAAGAGCAAACTTGATGTTTCATTTCTGCGAAATAGTAATTAATTCTTTTCTTATTTCGTTTTCAAGACACCGCTACCGAAGAATTTCGTTCTTAGCAAAACTCTTCGTTTTTCAGAAATTCGTATCTTCTGTTATAAAAAATTTCGTAGCTCGAATATTCATTATCTTCGGAAAATCTAATTTTAAAAAATCTTAACTTTTTTCCGTGAGTCAAAGAATAAAAATTACAATTTTGCTTCTCACTATACTTTAATAGGGCCGGAATAAATTTTTATTTATTTCTTACACTGTTAACTTAAAAGTATCAAATGGCAACGAATTTATAGGAAAAATGTGGATCAAATAAAAAATTGATTCAGCGTGTTGGCATTAATTTGATTTTCATCAAAAATATTTACTTTTTTCTTATCCTGCTAATAAATTGAATTTATGCTACGAATTTTATTACTTATGAAACAATTTAAAATATTTTAATTCTTGCGAAGAATTTAAAAAAAAAATTGAAAATAATTGAATTTTTCAGAAGAATTTTATTATTTACAAAAATAATTCATTTTTTAAGGCAAATTTTGTTATATATGAAAATAATTGAATTTTCTTGAAAATAATAAAATATTATTATTTAATAAAATAATTAAATTCTTGCGAAGAATTTTTTTTTAATTTGGAAAATAATTGAATTCTTAGAAAGAATTTTTAAAAAATTTTGAAAAATAATTGAATTTTATAAATTTTGAGAAAAATTGAATTTTTTGAAGAATTACATTTTTTTCAAAGGATTTTGTAATTTACGAAAATAATTGAATTCTTTCGAGAAATTTTATTAATAATTGTTGAAAAAATAATTTAATTACTTTCGAAGAATTTTATTATTTATAAAAATAATTTAATTCTTTCAAAGAATTTTATTAATTAAGTAAATGATTAAATTCTTGCGTCGAATTTTATTAAAATTCACGAAAATAATTGAATTTTTTCCTACAATTTTATCATAAATTTTTTTGAATAATAGAATTCTGTTTGGTTATTTTATAAAAATAGTAGATATTGAAAATCATTGAAATGTGAAAAGTTTTAAAAGATAATTAAATTTTACAAAGAATTCTATTAAAAAATTTGGCAATAATTGAATGTTGGTTGGAAATTTTATTAAACTTTTTTAAAAATAATTGGATTTTCCAAAAAAACATTATATTATTTATGAAAATAATTGAATTTTGAAAAGAATTTTATTAAAATACCTCGAAGTAATTGAATTTTCGGGAGCAATTTTTTCTATTATTTAAAAACAAATTTTTATTAAAATTATATTAAAACAATTAATTTCTTTCGAATAATTTTATTAAATTTTTGAAAATCATTAAATTATTGCGGTAAAGTTTATTAAAATGTTTAAAAAGAATTGAATTTCTGTTGAAAATTTTATTACTTTTGAAAGGAATTGAAATCTTCATATGAATTTTACGAACATTGGTTTAAATAATGAATTTTTAAATGTTATGAAAACTTTATTATTTTAAATAATTGAATTCATGTTCAAAACTTTATTTGTGAAAGTAACTGAATTTTACGATTATGAAAATAATTAAATTCATGCTTAGAATGTAATCAAAATTTTTTTTGAAAAAATGCAATTTACATGAAAAATTTTATAATTATTAAAAGTAATTGAATTATTGGGAAAAATTAATTCCATAAAATTTTGTTAAATAAAATTGATTTTTTTCAATATTAGCGAATTAAAAGTAGTGGAAATTCTCCAAAAAAATAATGTTTATATTCTTTGTTCGGAAAGTTAAATACCTATATAGCTAGTAATTTTTTTTACCTTCTCTATTCTTTAGAATAATTAAAATTTTCGTAATGAAGATTTTTTTTAATTTAGATATCAGATAACAATTTTTGTGAAATTCAATTTTCCTCGTACAAGAAAGTTTAATTATTTTTAATTTTGAAAATCTGATGCCAAATTTGAAATTAGTATCAAAATTTGTTAAAGTTTTTTTATATACTTTAAAGTTTAAAAATATAATATATTTTGAAAATTTAATTCTAATTAGTTTTTTAGTTATGTGTCATAATAAGTATTTCCTTAAAAATTACATAAATTAAAATGACTTGAAATTGTTTATAATAAACATTGTAGCACAATATTCGCGCGCGCTTGCGCGTGGATAATTTGGCTAGTATATACTAAAAAGGTGCCAAGGATATTTCCCACATTCATTAAGCGGGAAATATTATTACTTTAATAATATATATTCTTATTGTAAGAATATTTTTTTTTCAGTGTAAGTATATCTCAATGATGGGAGATTTTGTTTGTGCGGAAAAATGTTTGCTGTTCCGTTAGGGAAGTGACACTTAAAAATTGTTGCCACACACTAATTAGACGATTTCCGGCATGAGCAGGAATATAAATTTTCCATTTATATTCCTCGATTCATAAATAAATAAAATAACCGAGAATGTCAGAACGCACAAAAAATAAACATTAATAAATGCGATAAATTTCTCAAAGAGATGTATTTCTTTTGAGGTCTGATGCTTTATCAGAACACCCCGGGAACACCATTTCGTATGTGCATATGTTTGTATGGTCCATACATGCATGCGCTGCAAAACAAAGCGGAGCTCGTTAGGAGGAGCATTGCAACGACTGCACTCTTTGCTCATGCCTGTTACATCCTGCTGTTGGCGGCTTTGCCTCGCTGGACTTCTCAACTAAGAGAGGCAACGGCAAGAGAGAGACAGAGAGACTATAGTCTCGCTTTACAAAGTTATACTTGGACACGTTTTGGCTTTGCTCGTGGGCTTCGTTGTAGATAATTGCCCGTTGCATCGACGACTTTCTGCTGACAACGCTTGCCCCGAGGTTGCAAACTGCGAAAAGAGCCCCAGAGAGAGATCAAACTCGATAAACAATTTTATACAATCCCTAACTGGCCATTACGCAAAATGCCGTGTTTCATGAATAAAAATTAGCACTCCGATTTCCCTTGATGGCGTTCATTCTCTGTTCTTTTCGATCATCAACCCTTGAGAATGATGAATATCTCGGAACGTGATTGCAGTTTGGGATTTTTTATTTTTTGGAGTTTCAAACCTTAATGCTATTCTTTGGACACCATTTACTGCAATTGCTTAATGTATAAAATCATCACATTATTTTTTTGTAATATGTTGGGTCGCATATAGCGAGGGAGAAAAATATATATTTCTTATATTGTGGAGGAGAAATTCCTACCGCAAGGGAATTTTCTTTCAAACACGAAAAACGTTTGTACCATACTAAAAAACATTGCGGGAAAATATTTTTATTCTACCTGAGATATTTCTCTAATTGTAATTGTAACATTTTTGTAATTTTAATTTAATTTGGCGAACAATTTCTTGGGAATTTGTAAATTGATGCTGAAGATTGTGAAGTTTCTTAATTAGGAAAAATTGGGAAAGTAGAGTTTAAAATATTTTTGCTACTACCAAGGCTGATAATTTAGAAAACCATGGCTACAAAAGTATATTTATTAATTTTTAGAAAAAGCTGTCGTTCTTAAATAGGTACACAGTAAATCGTGAGGTATTAAAAAGTGTTGCACATTAAATTAACACCAAAAAAGATTAAAATAATCAATTTTGATGTTGATTTTTACAATAAATGAAACTTTAGTTTATTAAATTTTTTTATAACTACAAAACATGAAGATATCGATAACTCCGACTCTTCGACTCGGAGTGATCTATTTCTTCATATTTTACAATAATTAAAGATGACCCAGTAATAAAATAATTATTTTATATTATAAGAATTTTACACTGAAAAAAAAGAAATAAAAATTAAAAGTAATTAAATAAATTTAATTTAATTTTTTTTAATTGATTCAAAGAACCGATTAATTGACTATTACCAATTAAATATTTACTTGAATCAAATAATATTTAATGGAGTAAATTAAATGGTATTTGAATCAAAAACTGTATTTGAAGCAAATACCATTTAATTAACTCTAATAAATATTATTTGATTCAATTAAATATTTAATTGATAATAGTCAACTAATCGTTTATTTGAATCAATTAAATTTTTTTTTCAGTGTATACTTCTTCAAAATTATTTTTATAATTTCAATTCAATTATTATTTTCAAAAATTTTTAACTACCATTATGCTTTATATCCATTATTTTTAATAATAATTAAATAATCAATTTCACGAAATTTCAATTATTCCTAAATTCTTTAATTAAATGCGCATATTAGAAAATAAAAGCTTCAAACAATATTACAAAAATTCAATTAAACTTTTTCAAAAATATTAATTTGAAAAATCAATTATATCTAAAAAGTCCACTCTATATTTTTTTTTTAATATTCATTTATAATCTAAAATTTTAACTGAAATTCATTTTTATGAACTAAAAATCAATTTTTATTAGTAAATTCATTATGAATTCAATTATTTAAATACAAAAGTAAATAATTTATTAAATAATTGAATGTTTCTGAAAACTCAATTCTCATAAACAATTTTAGTAACAAATTTTATAATAATTCAATTCTTTTGTAAAATTTTATCAAAACTTGCAAGAATGTAATTACTTTTTTCAAGGAATTGAATTATAATTGTATGAAAAATAATTAAAACGCTGCAATGAGTTTTATGAGAATTTTCAAATTTATTCGTTTACAATTCAATTTTACAAAATTGCAATCATTGGGAAATTTTGCAATTGAATATATATTGAAAAATAAAAACTTAAAATAATTTCAATAAAAATCTTACTAAACTTTTAAAAAGAATAATGCTACAAAATTTTTTGTCAAAAATATATGAAAAATTAAAAATTTCAATCATTTTAATTTAAAACTTTTTCGAAATTTAATTATTTCTAAAAATCCAAGTTTGCTTTCAATGCTTAAGAATCAAAAATTTTAACTGAAATTAATTTTTAAAACCATTTTTATTAGTAAATTCTTTGTGAATTCAATTATTTAAATACAAAAGTAAATAATTTATTGAATAATTGAATGTTTCTCAAAACTCAATTCTTATAAACAATTTTAGTAACAAATTTTTTAATAATTCAATTCTTTTGTAAAATTTTATCAAAACTTGCAGGAACATAATTACTTTTTTCAAGGAAATCAATTATAATTGTATGAAAAATAATTAAAACGCTGCAATGAGCTTTAAGAGAATTTTCAAATTTATTCGTTTACAATTCAATTTCACAAAATTTCAATTATTTGGAAATTTTGCAATTAAATATATATTGAAAAATAAATTCTTAAAATAAATTCAATAAAAATCCTATTAAACTTTTATAAAGAATTAATTCTACAGAATTTTTTGTCAAAAATATGAAAAATTAAGAATTTCAATGATTTTAGTTTGAAACTCTTTTAAAACATTAAGTTTTATTTATTTTTAAAAAATTTTTTTTTTAAAAGTTTTTTTTTAAGTTTTTTTTATTTCTAAAAATTCACGTTACAATGCTTTTAATACTTAAGTATAATCTAAAATTTTTACCCTGTAGAAGTGTTATTTTTTATGAAAATAATTGAATTATTGCGAAGAAATTTATTAAAAAAATTTGTAAATAATTGAATTTCTGTAATAATTTTCATTATTTATGTAAATAATTGAATGTTTGCATAGAATTGTATTAAAATTTTTTTTAATAATAAAATTCTTTTAGAAAATTTTATTGAAATATTAGATATTGAAATGTATAGAATTTTAAAAATCCTTTGAAAATAATTGAAATTTTGACAAGAATTTTGATTTAAATTTTGTGAAATAATTGAATATCAGAGAAGAATTTTATTATTTATAAAAAGTATTGAGACTTTTACGAGGATTTTTAAAAATTTTTTAACACAATTGAATTTGGTAATTATGTTACTAAGTTAGTAAGTTAGTAATTAAGTTAGTAACTACAACTTACTTTTTTCCCTGGAGTAGCTAAATTCGTTGAATTTTTTTTAATCTTTGACATTGGTTTTTTTGTTAAAAATAAAAATTTCATTCATACACTGAAAAAAGAATTTATTTGATTCAAATAACCGATTATTTGACTATTATTAAATAAATATTTACTTGAATCAAATAATTTTTATTTAAATCAAATAAATTGTATTTGAATTAAATATTTCAGTATTTTTAAAGCAAATATTATTTAATTAATCACCGTAAATCGTTAGGTATTAAAATAATACCAAAATGGTTTAAAATAACACTAAATTGGATTATTTTAATCCTTTTTGGTGTTATTTTAATTCCTAACGATTTACCGTGATTTAAATAAAAATTATTTGATTTAAGTAAATATTTATTTGATAATAATAATCAAATAATTAGTTATTTGAATCAAATAAATTTTTTTCCGATGTAGTTAAAAATATTACCAGAATAGTTTTATTCCTTTTTTTAAAATTCTTTTTGGTGTTAATTTAATCCTAGAGGTATTATACAGTTGCAGATCATTTTAATCCATTCTGCGGTGTTATTTTAACACCACAACGTTTTACTGTGTACTTGTTACGTTCAGTTTAAGCAAGAATTAATTACGTATTTCTTGCTTCCGGATGCGATGTCTAAAATTGCCCACCCCTGTATTTTAATTAACTGCATAATTTCTGACGTTGGAATTTCCTATAAATTAATTTGATGTTTGCCTCCGGTGAATTCTGTATGATGAACATATAAAGTTCAGTTTGGAAAAAAATTTCGAATTGACTTTCAAATTTGAAATTTTTTTTCCCTAAAGTTTTATAGAAGAAGAAGAAGAAGGAGGATAGTTAAGGGAGAGTTGTGCAGAATATCGTGAGAAAGGCAGAGGAGCTTAAGTGGGCGACACCGGGTATATTCCGTCGACTATAGGTTGTATAGATAGGGGACAGAGAGACCGGTTCCATACATGGCTTCCGAAGGCTTCTTCTTCTTCTTCTTCTTGCGCTAAGACCGCAAGACAAACATCAGCTGCCGTTTCCTCGCTAATGAGATGGAATTGGACGTGGCCGAGATTTTTCTAGACTCTCGTCGGGGCGAATCAACTGGGACTGCTTCTTGGGCTTCTAGTTCGCGACATTCCCGCGAGCGTGGCGGCGGCGCTCTTTGATACGAATCGTTTAATTGCGTCCCATTAGCCCCGGCCAGCCCCGGCCCCCTTAAGAGAAAGAGAAGAACCCCAACTGAATGCGAAGAAGGGATTTTTTTTTCCTCCTGTCTTCACTTAACTGAAACCTCCCTATAGTCAAGTTTTAGTTGGTCTCTCATCGTACGCGAGTTTAGTTCAACTTTTTCTCGCCAGCTGTGAAGCGAGGTTTTGTTAGAAAAAAAAAAAAAAAAAAAAAAAAAACCAGAGGCCAATACGTGACATGGCGGTGAGGGGGCTTTTTACTCTTAAATTCTGAATTTGTCCCGGATACCAGAAAAGGTTTCCAAAGATCCGCCCTCCCTCCAATCATTCCAACCGAAATGTCGCTCAAGAAGAACGCGCCGACCGATGGACAGAAAATGGTTGTTTCTTAGTTGCGTATCGGTATTCATGATCATTTCTTGTCATTCGAATCGCACTTTTACAGAAATGATTAAGAGACTCAAATTACAGAATTCTTCCCTTTGAGTAGAATACTCGGAAATTCGCACCTTAAATAATTTTTTTACACAGGTTTCCTAAAAGTATCAAATTGACACTAAAGTGGATCAAATTAATCCTTTAACGCCCAACTTTTTTTATAAAAATGCAATTTTTGTCATCATTTAAGAGTCCGGGATTTTGAATTTTGAAAAACTAACATCGGATTTTTAATATACGACCTTAAAAACCCCCATGAAGTCATTTTCATTATAGCCAAGCTTTATTTAATTTTCGATTTTCTAGTTTTTTTGTAAATCGTGAAATAAACATTATTTTTTTATTATTTATTATTTTTCTCGAAAGAACTTAAATTTTTTCTAAAATTTTTAATAACAAAATTATTTTAAAAAATAATATTTAAAAAAAATGTCAATTTAATTCTTCCATGAAATGCAAGTTGTAGCTTACATAGCAATAAACAAAATTTTTTACAATTTTTAATAAAAAAAATATAATTTTTCATCTTGTGACGAATATCGGCTGTGGTTCCTTTTTATTAATTGTGAATTACATAAATTTTTATCCAAATATTTTATGATTTGACATCGACTTTCGTTTCAATTTTGACTTTCACATTCAATTTCACTCTGATTTTCACTTTACCATTAATGTTGTCTTTCACTTTGACCTTCAAAATCAATGTAATTGTCAAATTTATTGAGAAAATGAAAATGAAAATGACTGACAAATCAAATTAAAGTTAAAAATTTAAGCTAAAAATTTAAGCTTAAAGTCAAATTAAATAGAAATCAATGTCAAATTAGAAAATAATCAAAATTTTCCAGAATTCAATTTTTTTAATATAAAATATTTATATAATTTTGGGAAAGAAATTAATTATTTTAAAAAATGTTTACAAACATCTTCAGAAAAAAATTAATTATTTTGAATGAATTTGATAAAATTTGTTTATACAAATACATTAAATTTTAGTAAAAAGGCTATTATTTTCATCGAAAGAATTCAAATATTTTAAAAAGTTTTAATAACAAAATTATTTAATATATGTTTATTGCTTAAAAAACAATTTTTCATCTTCTGCTGATTACTTTGGTAACTTTTTATTAATATGAATTAAACTAATTTTGATGACCCAGATATTTTATGATTTCACATCAACTTTCGCTACGATTTTGAATTTCATTCTGATTTTCAATTTACCATTAAAGTTGATTCTCACTTTGACCATCAAAATCAATGTAATTGTCAAATTTATTTAGAAAATGAAAATCAAACTGAATGTCAAATCAAGTTTCAAGCTAAAAGTCTAATCTTAGAGTCAAAATGAAATCGAAAATCAAAGTCAAATTACAAAATAAACAAAATTCTCCAAAAATTCAATTTTTTTAACCCTAACGCCCAATTCTTTTTAAAAAATGCAATTTTTGTCATCATTTAAGACTCCGGGATTTTGAAAAACTAACATCAGATTTGTAATATACGACCTTAAAAACCCCCCAAGAAATCATTTTCGTTAGCTAAGTTTTATTTAATTTTCGATTGTCTAGTTTTTCTGTAAATCGTGAAATAAACATTTTTTCATTATTGTTGTATTTAAAAAATTGTTAATTCTTTATTGCAATATAAATTTTCGATTGTCTAGTTTTTCTGTAAATTGTGAAATAAACATTTTTTTATTATTGTCGTATTTAAAAAATTGTTAATTCTTTATTGCAATATAAATTTTTTTCACAAAGTCGAATAACTTTGTGGGTGTTGGTTGTTTAGAAATTAAAAATATATTTATTTTATATTGAAGTTATGAAGATTAAAAGTCAAAAGTGCGCGGTTTCGATTGAAACCCCTGGGCCTTAAAGGGTTAATGCCTAAAATCCAGATCAATTTTTCATTTTATCCACATTTTTTATGTAAATTCGTTGCCATTTAATACTTTTAAGTTAACAGTGTAATACTCGAAGTCCAGATCAATTATTTATTTACTCCACATTTTTGGCGTAAATTCGTTGGCCATTTAATACTTTTAAGTTAACAGTGATAATCATATAATATCCTCCAAATATATTTCTATTCCCTTCGATATATGATTTCAAAGATTATTAATCTAATGTTTTCGTTTTTTTGTTTCAGGTAAGGAATATACTCAAAAAAAAATAATATTTCATCAAAGAAGAGAGTGAGTAATTTTTTAAGATGATTTATTTATTTTTCCAAAAAAAAAAATAAATGATTTTGCTTTCGGTAAAATGCAACAAAAAAGAAAAAAAACCACGAGGTTTAGAAATCCCTTTGCAATTTCGAGTTGTGTGCGGCTAGTGAAGATTTATGAGCCTTCCTTTGGTGTAGCACGCGGTTCCGTCGAGTACACACGGTTTTTTTTTTTTTTAACGTAGTTGGATCGCATCGCGAATACATCGCTTATAGGTGGCTGTGCTTGTATCGTTTCAAAAGATATAGTCAGATACCTTTCTGCTTTCTCGCGGTCCACCAGGAGTCGTGCCTTAGGTGCGCTCACGCTGCATGAGTTCCGTGACGTTTCTCCCCTTTGGTCCTTCCCCCCCCCCTTCCGCTCCTCTCCTAAGCTCTTCTTGACAGCAACCCTTTTTTCCAACTGTTAAACACTCTTTTTTTTTTTTGATTTTATTTTTCACTCGATTCTGGGAAGTCGGAGATGAAAGAGTGAGAAATTGAGAGAAAGAGAGAAAAAGGGAGAGAGAGAGAAAGAGCGAGAAATGGAGAAAAAGAGAGAGAAGGAGAGAGAGAGAGAGAAAAGGAGAAAAAGAGAGAGAGAAGGAGAGAAAAAGAGAGAGAAAAGGAGAAAAAAGAGAGAGAAAAGGAGAAAAAAGAGAGAGAGAAGGAGAGAAAAAGAGAGAGAGTGAGTGAGGTGGATAGAGGAAAAAGGAGAGAATGTGAAGCTTAATCCACAGGCGAGAGGGAACATGAAGCGTTTGGACAGAGGCGGCCATAAAGCATCGCGGTGATTTAATTGCAGCCGCGCACATAGCCGAACGCTCTTTGCTTTCCTGTAATTTGCAGCTCGCCAACGTCATGGCCACGACTCTGCTCGCCACGTCTTGTTATTCAACGTTTGCTTCCCCTTTTTTTTTTTTTTTTTGGTCAAGAACACTTCTCTAGTCTTGAACATGAAGTGTTTTCATTACGACGAATGTCTGCTTGAATTACTACTGCCTTCTTAGTCAGGAAATTTGGATGAATCATCAATTCGAATTCAAAGTACGGCAAAAAGTTGCAATTACTAAAAAAATTAATTTTTCTGGAACCTTTCGTTGAGGATCTGATCGTTACTTTCGTAAAATACTGAATTAAAATTAAAAAAAAGAAAATTAAATTACTGAATTGAAATTTTATTCTCTTCTTCTTCTTCTTTAGTAGCTGCGAAAATTAATTTTTGTTTTCAGGAGTATAACCAAAGGGTTCGGTTTGATTCTTCTAGGTTAGTTGACTCTCTCTCTCTGTGTCTCACCTGAGTTGCAGCATTTTCGCCACAGTGGCGCCAGTGTCACTAAAAGCAAACCGACACTGGCGCCGCTGTGGCGAAAATGCTGCAACTCAGGTGAGACACACAGAGAGAGAGAAGGGAATGAGACTCGATTGTCTCGAATGAATGAACCGAGTTCGTGTTTCAGAAATAAAGGAGGAGTAACGTGAAATTAATAGAAGCTAAGAAAGATATTGCTTTTTAAGAGGTCGTCCTTCAACTCCCAGTGCTCTTCCCCCTCCACTTTCTTTGCGCTCGATAATAGAGTCATTTCCACGGCTATCGACCCGACACTAATTAATGTTCCCTTTTGGCATAGATATCTTTCCATCGAGCACAAGTGTAATATAAATAATAATAATTTGGCTCCGACAAAAAAATGCCGGAACATCCCTCTTGATCATTATCTGCTCGTAAATCCTCGCATAAAGATATCGCGCGGGTAAATTGCGAGAGACGCAAGACAGGTATTGGTGATTGTAAAACCAGAAAAGGATCGAGAAGGAAAGAGAGAAAAGGAGAGAGAAAGAGAGAGAGAGAGAGAGAGAGCGAGAGACAGAGAGAGAAAGAGAGAGAGCGAGAGACAGAGAGAGAAAGAGAGAGAAAACGAGAGAGAAGGAGAGAGAGAGAGTGAGAGAGAGAGAAAAAGAGAGAGAAGGAGAGAGAGAGAAAGAGAGAGAAGGAGAGAGAGAAAGAGAGAGTGAGAGACAGAGAGAGAAAGAGACAGAGAGAGAAAGATGACCGCAATCCAAAGGGGGTACACAAAACCAAAACCCATGGGCTTGTGTTGGAGGCTTACGGGCGTACCACGCGGTGCATTGCAATATAAACGGGGCGGCAACAGACCAATCACGCGCCGGCTACTAATTTGCTGGCTCAAACAGCTGCCGTTCTGCCGCCTATGCGAAAGCCGCTTACTTTATAAGGCTATATCTATATATGTGCCCTTCTCGATACCGATCCAATTCGATCCACCGAGGAGTTGAGAACACACGCTATGGGGATATATTATTCGAGAAGCGATCGTTGTTGGCCTTCATTTTTTTTTCTATGCTCTTATTTCAACCCTTTTTCGTCTCGTTGTGTGTATGTGTACCACCAACCACCTCCCCCCTCTATCGACAATCCACCTTCTCATCCTCCTGTCCCAAGTCGGACAAAACATTTCTTAATTGGGTTCCTTTGGAGACGTTTCGGTCCTTATTTATTTTCTCTCTCTCCCCCCCACCCAGTCCTTTTTTTGACGCACAACTTTTCTATTTCGGTGACTTATAAATGAGAAAATGGAGGACTTTTGGGGAAATAAAATTTATAAAAATTATTTATAGAGAAAATTTATAATAATTTATTATTTTTTTATTTTTTATATATTTTTTATTTATTTTTTATTTTTTTATTTTTTTATGGATTTGGTCAGATGACGCTTGTGATTGGTTGAATATTCCATGATGACGGTCGCAATTGGCTGTGATTTCTTATTTAACATTTAACATTTTTTCAATTCTATTTTTATTTCTTCTATTCTCTGACAATATTTTCTTTGTAAATTACTTAATTCTTTAAGAACAATGATAAAATTATTATTTTATAAATATAAAATTATTATTTTATAAACATAAAATTATTATTTTATAAATTATGTTAAGTTATTATTTTATAAATTATGTAAAGAATAATTTTACTTAAACATTTACAAAAATAATTGATTTTTTGAAACAGTTTCGTTGACAATATTCGTAAATAGTTTAAAAGGTTTATTTGGTTTTATAATACTTGAAAATATTGAAATTTGATAAAAGTTCAATTTTAAATGAACGTCATTGGAAATTTTAAAGAAGATGAATTTTTTTTAAATCTTAATAATTTAAAACCTTCGGAAATTATGGTTGAATTTTAATAATATATAATTAAAAAACAAAAAAAATACATTATTTAATTATTAAAAATAATAATGAATTTGCAAAAGAATTTTAGTTGGAAACCCTTAAAAATAAAGTTGAATTTTTGAGAAGGTACAAAATGATTGTAGACATTCAATTCTTTTTAAAAAGATTAAAATTATTCCCAAAAATTCATTTATGTTCCAAAATTTTTTTAAAAATTCATTTCAAAATTAAAATTGCTTTCAAAAATAATAAAATTCTTCTTCAAAATTGAATTCTTTTAAAAAAATTTTCCTGAATTTAATGATTTTCAATATATTCTTTTTTAATAAACTTTTCTAAGAGAATTCAATTATATTCAAAAAATTTCTTAATTCAATGATTTTCAGGATCTATTACTAAAATATTCCCCAAAAAAATTTAATTATTAAAAAAATGTTTACAAAATTATTTCCAAGCATTCAATTATTTTCATAAGTAGAAAATTTGTTGCAAAAATTTAAGTATATTTAAAAAACAATTTCAGAAATTTGGCGAAAAAAATCAATTATTTTAAATTAGTTTCATAAAATGCGTCCCAAGAAATCAATTATTTTAAGAAAAATTTAATAATGTTCTTTGCAAGAATTCAAATATATTTTTACAAATAATAAAATTCTTCTCAAGAGTTCAATTATTTTGAATATAATTTCAATTAAATTTTCGAAAAAATTAAATTATTTTGAAAAAATTTTCAAAATCTTTTATTTGAGTTCAATTATTTTTAATGTAATTTGAATTTAATTCCTAGAGAGAATTTAATTATTCAACAAAATTTTTTTAATGCAATTTAAAACAAATTCCTCTTAAAAAAGGTTATAAATTTTAAATCATTTATTAAAATTCTGAGAAAAAATTGTAACAAATCAAAAAAAATTTTAATACAATTTGTTCTTCAGAATTTAATAACTATTTTTACTTAATTTAATTTTCTTTTAAAAATTTGACTATTTTCAAAATATTTAAATAAAATTCTTCGTCAAAATTCAATTATTTAAAAACATTTAATAAAGTTCATTATAAAAATTCAATTTTAAGAATATTTAATTATTCAGTAAGTTTTTTATTTTCGTATTTAACTTGATGTTCGGTAGAATTTTTAACAACAGTTGATTTAAGAATTGAATTTCAATTAAAATTTTAGATAAATGATTTAATATTGAAAGCATTATAGAATGAATTTTTAGGTGTAATTAAATTTCAAAAGATTTTAAAATTAAAATTGCAGAAATTTCATAAACAATGGAAAATTTTTTTTTTGAAATTTAATTTTTTTCATAAATAATGAAAAATTTCTTTTTGGAATTTAATTTTTTTCATAAAAAATGAAACTCTTCCTAATCTTTTAATTACTTCTATAATTCAATAATTTTAATCGAATTCTTTGAAATGTGTAATTATTCTTAAAAATTTGATTAAAAATCGTCAAAGGAATCCAATTATTAAAAGATTTGTTGATAAAATTCTTTATGAGAATTGATTTTTAATAAATTTTTTATACTTTTAATCAAAAATATTCTAAAGAATTAATTTTTTTGAAAAAATTTTATTGAATTTTTTTTTTGAAATTATTTTTTGTTTTTGTTTTCAAATTTAAGTTTAATTGAAGCATTTCCTTATCATCGAAATTTCGTAAAATTGAATTGTGAACAAATGGATTTGAAAATTCTCAAAGATCTTTTTAAAGAACTATTTAAAAAAGAATGAATTAAAGGAATCTTGTTATTGAAAAAAGCACGTAATAATAAAATTGGTATTTTTTTGAATGGGTATTTTTTTAAATGGGTATTTTTTTATGTATCAATCACAATTTTTTTTTTTAAATTTTCTATGCTCTAATATTATTTCATCATAAGAAAATACCTTGTTTTTTTTTGGATGCGTCAAATAAATAAGTTAATAAAATTTTCTCTCCTCTATTAATTTGAAAAAGCGAGAAAATTTCATGTATTCCAGATGTTCAATTAAACTCACAGAATTTTTAAGTTATAAATTTACCGTTCAAGTTGAAGTTTACATTACAAAAGAGCATTAAAGTAATTCTCAAAGGAATCGCAGCCTCCTCAATTATCTTCTTTTTTTTCTTTTTTGCATTAAAAAAAAAAAAAGTCAACCGCTACATTTAACGCTTTCTGGAGCGTTAAAGATTCATTATTCTACAAAGGATTCGCCGCTCTCGCATTTCGCTAATCTTCTTGACAGCAGCTTTGCGCGTTTAACCTCTCGCACTCTCGGACGCTTGAATAATGGATACCAAGATTTGCAAACTCGAAAATCATTTTAAATCACAATTTAACATCCAGTTTATAGTTTTCCATAAATCAAAATCGTTTTTTTTTGTCATCAGGACAGGAAAAATCTTTCCCATTCTTTTTTTTTTGTTTCGCAAGTTTCTTCATGTTTCTTCATAGCCTCAAGTTCCGGGGAGGGAAAAAAAAGAAAAAAATATAGAGAGAGAGAAAGAGAGGGAACTCACGAATTTATGAGGGGCCGTGCGAACGGTCGAATACTAACCGTATGCCATTTGCCTTTCGAGTTCTTGAACTTGGCATTATGACCCCCGGACCATTTTTTATTCTTCCTTTTTTTTCTCTACTAGGATTTTTAGAAACTACTTCCGAAATTTCCCTTTTATTGTTTCCACACTGCTTTTTTTTAGGTGTTTTATGGCGGGAAAATAGGAGGGGGAGAAAAAACATTAAAATACGTATTTTTTGGAAGGTCAATTACTTTTTAGTGTGGAAAAGATGTCTCGACAATAAAGTCAATTTTCAGCATAATTTAGAGATAAAAAATAAATGTCTTTCGAAGTTTTTCGAAATCATTATTAAAAACACATTTGTGAAAAAATCTCCATTATTTTCTTTTGTAAAAAAATTTCCATTATTTTCTTTTGTGAAAAGAATTCCACTATTTTCTTTTATGAATTTTTTTCACAAATGTGTTCACTGAATAATGAATTATTTTTCTTTTTTGGCGATTTTTCTTTTCGGGTGTTTTGATTTACAATTTTGGAGTATTTTGACGAAAACATAATAATATTCTGTAACGTATGTTGTGCATCACTCTCCAGGTTCTTTGATTATCGTCTTTGGGAGAAAGCGTAAGGCATAGTCAAGTGGCTGACAGATGAATGCTAACGAGAATACGATATTTATGTTTAACTGCATCTGGAAGCTCACAGTCGTTTAGCACTTTATCTAGAAGCTCGTGACAGGTTCTTAAACTACTTTTCTCTTGGTTATCCTCACTCGGAATTTCGTTTATCTTTGGAAAAAAATAATGGCACGTATAAAACATGAAGAACTTTTTTATTTAAATATAATATCCTCAAAGAGAAATATGATCATTGCAAAAAAAAAGTTGCTCTTTAAATAATGTTGTCCAGCGAAAAAAAAAGAAAAAGACTTTGACATTAATGACATTATTAAGCTAATTGACATATTAAGCGAACTTTATAAATCAAAAATAGAAAAAATTTAATCTCTTCCCTTTTTTAAAAAAAGTATAATTCTAACTGCAAATGGATCTTGAATTTTTGTGTCAAAATCAATAAGAGCCCTAAAATAATTATTTCCCTCGAATCGGGAAAAATTTCCGAAAACTAAATTTATTAATTTTAATTAAAAAAGAAAGAGAGTGAAATTTTTGCTTTTTCATTCGGTAAGTTACGATAATGATGATGTTGTTAAATGTCAGTTTGGAAGAAGGGGAGTGACCGTTATTTTCTGATTTATTATGAAAACTGCAATAAGAGTTCGTGCTTTGTTCTATTTTTATCACGAGAGTTGATGAAATATTTCGTTTGCATGTTAAATCCAACTAGTAGAATCGTGACAGTGCCATTCTGGAAAAGGAAGATAATCCAATATAATGACATCGACTGAAATGGTCCTCCGGACAATTACTGACAATGTTGGTTTATTGAACGATAGATCAGGACCGTCACTCCCCGATGTTTTTTTTTCTCCCCTAAGAGTTCCGCCTCATGCTCACCCACCATTTGATCTTAGCTTAATCACAACACTATTTCGGAAAATAACATCCCAATATAATGACAATTTATCAAATGTGTGCCCCAATTTTTTCTTTATTGTATAAAATGTATAAAATTGTATGAAAAAAATATGGAAATAAGAAAAGGTACATAAAAAATTAATAAAGATGAAAATAAATATTTTTATTATTGTATATAATATAATTAATTCTTTATGTTTGAAAATTTACGCTCACTTTTTTAGATTCGTTGTGAGTTATGGAATAAACGAATCATTATTAATAATTTTAGTAAAATTTTTTCAAACAATTCAATTATTTAAAAAAAAACTCGAAGTTCAATTATTTTTAATAGTTTAATAAAAAATTTCCCAAAAGAATTCTATTATTAAAAAAAAAAAAAAAAAAAAAAAAATGGTTTACAAAATTCTTTGCAGACATTCAATTATTTTTATAAATAATAAAATTTTTACAGGAATTCAATGATGTAAAATAATATTTTCATAACACTTTTCGGAAATAAAAAAATAATTTAAAAAGATTAATTTATCAAAATGGTCACAAGAGTTCAATTATTTTAGAAGATTTAATAAAGTTCTTCGCATGAATTCAATTATTTTCAAAAATTTTCATAGAATTCTTGGCAAAAATTCAATTATGCTAAAAAAATTTCAAAAATCCTTGACAAAATTTAAATTACTACTTTTAAAATTAATAAAATTCTTCTTCAAAATTCAATTATTTTCAAACATTTTAACAGAATTCTTGTCAAAATTTCATTTATGCTAAAAAGTTTTTAAAAATCTTTGTCAAAATTAAAAGGACTAATTTTATAAGTAATAACATTTTTATGCAAAATTTAATTATTTTCAAAAATTTTAATAGAATTCTTGTCAAAATTGTAATTATTTTTATAAATTGCCCTGAATTTATTGATTTTTAATATCCATGACATATTTTAAAACATTTTCGACAAAAGAATTTAATTATTGGAAAGAACCTTTAAATATATAATTCTGTGCATACAAACATTTAGGTATTTTTCTAAATAATGGAAATTAAACACAAATTCAAGTTTTTACAAATTTATTTTAAATAATTCAATTATTTTCATTAATAACAATAATTTTTTAAAAAGGATTCAATTATTTCAATAGATAATAATTTTTTTTTCAAATTCAATTATTTTCATAAATAATGAAACTCAAGTCAGAATACCAATTATTTTTAATACAATTTTGTTTGAATTCCTCAAAACATGTAATTATTCTTAAAACTTTTAATTAAATTGAGTCGAAAAATTCAATTTCTAAAAAATTTGTTTATAAAATTCTTTATGAAAATTTAATTTAAAAAAAATTCAATAAATTATTTATTTTTGTATTCAAATAATTATATTTTCGTTTAATTTTTAATAAAAATTGATTTAAAATTGAATTTCAGTTAAAATTTTAGATAAATAATTGAGTATTAGAACACGGTAAATCGTTAGGTATTAAAATAATACCAAAATGGATTAAAATAACACTATAAATTGGATTACTTTAATCCTTTTTGGTGTTATTTTAATACCTGACGATTTACCGTGAAGTAATATTTTTTTCATTATATTTTAATTACAATTTTTTAAAAGAATTTAGTTATTTTGAAAAATTGTATTAAACTTTTTCGTAACAAAATAAATGATATATTTAAAAAAATTTTGATAAAACTCTTTACAAGGAATTAATTTTAAGAAATATTCAATTTTTCTCAAATTATTTACTTTTATATTTAAGTAATTGAATTCTCGAAGAATTTTCTAATAAAAATTAATTTAAAATTGGATTTTAGTTAAAAATTTGAATAGTTGAATAATAGAAACGTTATAATGTGAATTTTTAGAAATAATTTTGTTTCTAACTTATTTTTACAATGAAATCTTTGAAAAATTTTATTTGTTTATAACTGTAATAATATTAAACTTTTTAATTTCAAATGTGATTAAAGTTGAGTAATCTTTTTAAATTTCAACAGAAAAATATTTCAATTTTGGAAAAAATACAGTTGTAATTTTTAGAAATAATTAAATTTATAGAAGCCTTGACAATGAAAATGGAAATCATTTAAAATATTTTAATTCCCGTTTGTAAAATAAATGGATATTTAAATATTTATTTAAAAAAAATATTCTATTTTGAATATTTTATTCAGAAATTATGGGAAAATGTAGATACCTAAATTTAATTTTTCGATAGCTATTTTGTTTAGGTTTTTTTTCTATTTTAAAGATACTTTTTGCTATAATTTTTAAATTAATAATTGAAATTATTTAAAATATTTTAATACCCGTTAAAAAAGAAAAGGATGTTTAAATATTTGTTTAAAAAAAATTTGTCTATTTTGAATGTCTAATTTAGAAATTATAAAAAATTGAGTTAAGTCTAATTTTTCAATATTAGCTATACATTTTTTGGTTTTATTAATATTTTTACAATTATTTATTTATTTATTTTTTTCTAATTTTTGCTATTATTAAAAACTTATTTATTAAGTACGAAGTCAGCTCACATGTTTCGCTTTTTAGTTTTAGCGACACTAGCGCCAGTGGCAAAAGATTTGCAACTCAGGTGAGAGATGTTTCTCTTCATCTATTTAGCGTTACTGACTTCAGTAACAGCGGAAAAATTCAGTATACAGCGGAAAAAAAAATATTTTAACTCAAATGAGGGATTTCTGTTTCAAAACATAGTATCAAATTTCTCTTTCAAAACAGAAGAAAAACAGTTTTTCTGCGCCGATATCAAATTAAGGCAAATAAATCAAAATTGTTCCAAAGTGACATTTTAGTTCCTTTTTCGTCTAAATTTCAGCGTCCTTAGAAAAAGTATATGAACTCGAATCGAACCTAATTTCACGACTTGGAAGTCAAATAGTAAGAAATTAATTTAAACCACTTTTGTCGAAAAAGTACATTCTAACACACGCGGGCATTAAAATAAATAGGCAATTTCGACAAAAGGTTTATATTAACTGATTTCCAATTTCGCAGGGAAGAAATCGATGTTCTATTAGATTTGGAAACTATGCAAATCAACGGTTGGGTGTATGTATATAGTTTTCAATGATTTATCAAATAAAGAGAGGGAGCGCAATTTGTTTAAGTGTATCTCGATTCCCATTTAGGTTAGGCAACCACTTAAAGCAAAACTTTTTGCAAATGCAAGTGGGTTAGGTATATATATATATATATATATATATATATATATATTGTGTTGATCGTGTTGGATCCCGTGTGCCCTTTCCCAATCTCAAAAATTTAAATATAAGTAAAAGGTCTGGTGGCACAATCCGGGAATAGTATTCGCCTTCTGGAGGTTGATTTGCCTTGCATGAAGCTTTAGGGAGCGCCTGCAGTGCCGAGAATGCGAAACCTATTCTCTTTTTCTCTCCATCTTTCACTGATGGCAAAAGGGGTTTTGTGGGGGGGGGGAGGGGGTGAGTTTTTCAAGCCTAGGCGCCGCGACGCCAAACTCATCCCTTTGTTTTTTATATGCAAATGCAATCAGTCCCGTCAGTCAATCACTAATTGTATAATTACACATGGAAATTGCAAATCAAGGGATTTTTTTTCATCTTGACTTTTACATTCTCTTTTATTTATTTATTTATTTTTTTTTTTGAACTATTAATGTAAATTGCACAACTTGTGACTTCCTGATTGCTGACTGAACAAGACTCGCAGTAAGGATATATGATTAGGGTCTTGAAAAAGTCCTTTAGGTTGAGTTTGGCGCACTGTAAAACCCTAATGACGCGTCTTGTAATTGGACTGACCCCGTTTGACCGTGATAATGCTTTCTCAAAGTAACCTCTGCTCGATCTCGGACCCGTCCGGCAACTTCATAATGATAGCGCGACTCTAGAGGTACTTTGCATTCCCGGTGCGAGTTCCCGGGAGTCATTTAAAGTTGAAGGGTTGAGCCACTTAAGTCCTTATTCAGGATATTTTTACCTCCACAAAAAAAAACACTTGTCGTATTTTAGAAGGGGAAATTTTAATTTAAATTTAATTACAGGCGACGAATTGGTGAAATGGATCAAAGATTAATAATTACGGACCTTGTTCGAGCTATGATTCAAGTTTCGGCTGAAAAGAAAAAGAAAAAGGTGAATTTTTTTCGAAAACGGCAAGAAAATGTATTTAATTAACTGTTCGGCCATGTGGAAGGAGTGGGGGAAGATGCGCGCGCATTTGTCGAGAACTACTTTGCAAACGGCAGGAAAATCTATTGAATTAATAATTCGGCCTTGTAGAAGGAGTGGGGGAAGATGCGCGCGCACTTAGCGAAAACTATTTTCCAAACGGCAAGAAAACCTATTGAATTAATTGTTTGGCCTTGTAGAAAGAGTGGGGGAAGATGCGCGCGAAAACTATTACATATACACTTAGCGAAAACTATTTTCCAAGCGACAAGAAAATCTATGGAATTAATTGTTCGGCCGTGTAGAAAGAGTGGGGGAAGATGCGCGCGAAAACTATTACATATACACTTAGCGAAAACTATTTTCCAAGCGACAAGAAAATCTATGGAGTTAATTGTTCGGCCTTGTAGAAAGAGTGGGGGAAGATGCGCGCGAAAACTATTACATATACACGTAGCGAAAACTATTTTCCAAACGGCAAGAAAATCTATTGAATTAATTGTTCGGCCTCGTAGAAAAAGTGGGGGAAGATGCGCGCGCATTTGCCAAAAACTACTTTGCAAACGGCAGGAAAATCTATCGGCATAATTGTTCGGCCTCGTAGAAAGAGTGGGGGAAGATGCGCGCGCACTTAGCGAAAACTCTTGAATTTGCGGGAACAGGTAAAATGCCAAAAGGATATGGGGAATAAAGTAACTTTAACGAGAAATTTCACGGCAATCAGTCTAATGTCCTTTATGAAACTGAATTGACATTCGTTTCGACAATAGAAGAGGACGGTCACGCTCGGACGTGAGACGATGGTTTACGACATTTTGCGTAAATTGGAGAATTGTAAAAGTCGGTCCGAGCTAATCAGAGAAGAATTGTGTTGAAAGTGGGCGTTCGTTAGAGAAATGGAAAGCTTGGGTAACCTGACACGCCTGTCCCGACACGCTCGGACAGAAAAACTTTAATAAGGGGTGTGCAATCCCCTTTTCTGGACAAACCCAAATCCCAATGGATTCTTCCAAATGGCGTCCACACTATATCCCTTCTTTACTCCAACATCTGTTTCCTTTATATAGACAAAATTTTTTCTTTACTCTATCTATAATTGAGTGATCTATATATCATCAAAATTTTTTCTTTACTCTATCTATAATTGAGTGATCTATATATCATCAACAATTGAACATATGTAATTCTTGAAATGAAATTGTAATTATTAAACTTTAAAAAAAACGTTCTATATTAGAGCTGATTTCGAAAACAAAAATAAAACCAAATTACGATTTAGTACCATAACTGGTATTAAATTCGTAGCTTTCTTTTTACAGTGTCGAAATTGATATTCTTGGAATTATGTACAATTTTTTTTAACTTAATTCGATAAATTATTTATTTTTGTAGTTAAATAATTATTAACATTTGTTGAATTTTTAATAAGAATTAATTTAAAATTGAATTTCAGTTAAAATTTTAGATAAATAATTGAATATTAGAAGTAATAAATTTTCAATGCCTTTTTAATTAGAATTTTTTAAAAGAATTTGTTTATTTTTGAAAAATTGTATTAAACTTTTTCGTTACAATTTAATTATATATTTAAATAAAAATTTTGATAAAGCTCTTTACAAGAAATATTCAATTTTTTCAGAAAATTATTTACATTCATATTTAAATAATTGAATACTCGAAGAATTTTCTAATAAAAATTAATTTAAAATTGAATTTTAGTCAAAATTTTAAATAGTTAAATAATAGAAGCCTTATGATGTGAATTTTTAGAAATAATTAAATTTCTAAAATATTTTTAAATTGAAAACTTTGAAAAGTTTTATTCGGGTATAACTGTAATAATATTAAACATTTTATTCCATAATATCGTGATTAAAGTTGAGTAATATTTTTAATTTTCAACAAAAAAATATTTGAATATTGTATTTGGATTAGATTCCTTTAACAATGTAATTCTTCTTAAAACTTTAAATTAAATTGAGGCAAAAAATTTAATTTTTAAAAATCTGTTTATAAAATTCTTTAAGGAAATTTAATTTTAAGAAAAATTCAATAAATTATTTATATTTGTATTTGAATAATTATATTGTCGTTGAATTTTTAACCCTCCGTCACACACCTAGGGAGGGATTCCCTCTTCGGTTTCAGTATTTTTTAAATAACTTTTGTTTTCCTCATTGCAAAATAAAATCAGTCTCTATACCTTTCGACAATTTACTTCTCAACATATTTCTAAAAAAACATTTAGTTTAAACATAATTAATATTTAATTATGAAGCTTCAAAGCCAGAAAAAACTCGAAAAAGTGAGGTTATGTTAAAAAAAATCAATTTTTCAAAATATTTTTTGTTCCACTATTGGCTAATGGCAAAATTATATTATAAATGTAATTAAAATAAATTATTTAATGATTTTTTTGTTTATTTGTTAATGTTACATTATTTTTACATGTAGAGTGTAATTCCTTGGTAGATGGTGCATTCGTGTAATTAAATTTTATTTTTGAAACTGAAAATTAATTTTATTAATTTTATAATTTAGAATAATTTACTACATATTTATAAGTTTGTGTTAAAATTAAATTTAAATTGATTCCTTTGTTTATGTTGTTATGTCGCTTATTTTACAATGTGGTGAGGGATTCCCTCTAAACGTGTGTAAAGTCGTAATTTTTTCCAAGGTGTGTGACGGAGGGTTAATAAGAATTTATTTAAAATTGAATTTCAGTTAAAATTTTATATAAATAATTGAATATTAGAAGTACTAAATTTTCAATACATTTTTAATAACATTTTTTTAAAAGAATTTATTTATTTTGAAAAATTGTATTAAACTTTTTCGTTATGTTTCAATTATATATTTAAAAAATTTTTGATAAAGTTCTTTACAAGGAATTAATTTTAAGAAATATTCAATTTTTCTCAAATTATTTACTTTTATATTTGAGTAATTGAATTCTCGAAGAATTTTCTAATAAAAATTAATTTAAAATTGAATTTCAGTAAAAATTTTAGATAAATAATTGAATATTAGAAGTAATAAATTTTCAAAACCTTTTTAATTACAATTTTTTAAAAGAATTTATTTATTTTGCAAAATTCTATTAAACTTTTTCGTTACAATTCAATTATATATTTAAAAAAAATTTGATAAAGCTCTTTACAAGGAATTAATTTGAAGAAATATTTAATTTTTCTCAGAAAATTATTTACTTTTATATTTAAATAACTGAATTTTCGAAGAGTGTTCTAATAAAAATTAATTTAAAATTGAATTTCAGTTAAAATTTTAAATAGTTGAATAATAGAAGCCTTATAATGTGAATTTTTAGAAATAATTAAATTGCTAAAATATTTTTAAATTGAAAACTTTTATTCGTGTATAACTGTAATAATATTAAACTTTTTAATATCAAACATGATTAAAGTTGAGTAATCTTTTTAAATTTCAACAGAAAAATATTTCAATTTTGAAAAAAAATACAGTTGTAATTTTTCGAAATAGTTAAATTTATAGAAACCTAGACAATGTAAATGGAAATCATTGAAATCATTTTAATTCCCGTTTGTAGAAGAAATGGATATTTAAATATTTATTTTGAACAAATATTCTATTTTGAATATTATTTAAGAATTTTTGAAAAAATTGAGTCAAGACTAATTTTTCAGTAGCTTTTTTTTGTTTTAAATCTTCTTTTTGCTATGATTGAAAAATTAATTATCAAGTACGAAGTCAGCTCACATATTTCGCTTTTTAGTTTTAGCGACACTAGCGCCAGTGGCGAAAGATTTGCAACTCAGGTGAGAGATGTTTCTCTTCTTTTTAGCGTTACTGACTCCAGCGGAAAAATATTTTAACTTAAATAAGGGATTTCTGTTTCAAAACATAGTATTAAATTTCTCTTTCAAAACAGACGAAAAACAGTTTTTCTGCGCGGATATCAAATTAAGGCAAATAAATCAAAATTGTTCCAAAGTAACATTTTAATTTAACTATGGACAAAATTTTTCTCTACTCTATCCACATAATTGAGTGATCTATATATCATCAACAATTGTGACGCGATCTGAAGAAAGGGTTCTAAGAAGCAAAAAATTATAGGTTATGTTTGCAATTTTTGTAATGAAAATACAAAAAAAATTATTAACTGCTAATGTGAATCATTAATGTTCAAGTTTCCATTCTAGCTGAAATATTTAGTAAACACTGATTTTTATTTTCAGAAAGTAAAAAGAAAATTTGAATCAACAAAAAATGACACTAATATAACCTAAAAAGTGATTTGCTTCGAAGGTCCCTTTTCTTCAGATCGCGCCACAATTGAATTCTTGAAATAAAATTGTAATTATTACACTGTAAAAAAAGGTTCCAAATTAGAGCTGATTTCGGTACTAAAATAGAAGCAAATTACGATTTAGTACCAAAACTAATACTAAATTCTAAGTTTTTCTTTTCACATTGTTGAAAATTGATATTAGAATTGTAGAAACTTTTTTTTTTGAACTTAATTTGAAAATGAAATTCAAATGCCCTTCGTTAAAACTTGACAGTCTCTTTTCTCTCTTGTCATCATTCTTTAGACGTTGTAAAAATTTCTCGTCGTTTATCAATGCTTCCGTACTCGTATATTTTCTCGCGCTTTGCAAAAAAAAAAAAAGAAAAAGAGGGGAAGAGAAGGGAATGAAAGAGGAGGAGAGATGTGGCAGGTAGATCGCATCTAAATGAATATATTCATTGTAAAAGTCACTCCTACTCTCTAAAGCCGCGCATGCAAAGAATACTGCTATAAATATTGATGATCTTTCATGCCGGAGAGACGTTGGCTTTCAGTCGTGACCGTCTAATCTATTCCCAAACGTGACCCTATACACCGGCAGTGCTTTTCTCTGCTCAACACTGAATCTTGATATACTAAACTTGACGTCGATATTAATGTCTTTATTAGCAGTTATGGTCTTTCCTGCGAAAAACCCCAACTGGCGATGCTGACAAAAGTTTAAAAAATTTAAAAATATTTCATGAAAATAGAAAAAATTATTGAGGAAAAAAGTTAGAGAGAGAGATGGGTTTTAATTGGTATGCGGCGTTGATTCGTATCTTTAGTTTGGAAATAAAGGCCGCGATTTCGCAGGTGTGGTTCTCGTATAAGTATATCTAACTCGACCAATCTGATCGATTTTTGTGATAAATTGGAAGAGAAAAAAAGGTTGAAAGAGAGAAAGAGAGAGAGAGAGAGAGAGAGAGAGAGAGAGAGAGTCGTGCAAGGGGTCGAGAGTAAAAACTCGCGGGGGCAAACACGTGATCATATTGTGTCCATTAGGCGAAAAGTTGCTGGCCCTGAAAGCAAAGAGCAGGCACAAGCCTTTAAGCCATGTGGCGGGAAGTTTCCCACTGATCCTCGCCGCGCTGCTCTGGCTTAAGCCCCTAGGATTCCGAAGTTACTGCCATCATGGAAGCAAGCACCTCTATAGTATCATGGATATAGTTTCAGTGTGTACGCGTAACCTCCATTCCACCCCAAAAACCGTTTTGCCCTCTCTCTCTCTCTCTCTCTCTCTCTCTCTCTCTCGCTCCCTTCTCTCTTCCACTTGTGTTTAATGGCGTCTAGCTGTCTCTCGTTGCTGAGTCGTGCATCCAACGATCTAGTGCATCCCTATCACGACAACGATCGTTCTCCGAGTTACGGTAGCTGATATTTACGACCATGGCACGGCGCGATGTTTAAGTAGTTAAATTGCCGATAATAAATGTGCATTCGTGGAGCGATTACCAGGCGTACCTCACGGAAACAGTGAGGTACCCAGTGTCGATCGTTTATTTAGCCGATTGTATCGAGAAAGTCCTAGGGAAGTCTCTTCATTACAAACGGACTTTTGAATATATACCAATGTGGGAAAAATTATTTTATCAATATTTCAGCTCCGCTAGATTTTCTATGGAAATTAAACTAAAAATTCGAATAAGGTCCGTACATTTCATAAAGGTTATTGCTTTTGCTAGAAATCCAAAAAAATCTGTTTTTTTTTTTGGAAAAATTCCCTAACGTCTGTAATTTTGTTATTGAAAAAGTATTCAAACGTATTACAGCGCAGATACTTTTCTAAAAGGTTTTTGAAGATTTACTTGCAAACTTCGAATTATTTACTTGCAAAACTTGGTGAAAATTTTCTAAAGATTTAAATATCCCGCTTCAACACTGAGAAAACAATATATTTGAATCAATTCATTTGACTGTATAACAAAGATAATTAAAATTATATTTCTTATACAGTCAACCAAAAATTATATTTGAATTTAACATAATAATTTTGATTTAATACCTAATAGATTTGGTTCAATAAAAATTATATTTAATTCGATTATAAAATATGTTTAATTCAAACATACTTTTTTGGATTTACTACTCATTTTTAAATTTAAAAAAATTCTCAGTGAATAAATGTTTGGCGTGAAATATTTATTTTGAAAATTTAAAAAAATTTACACCTAAATTTATACAGCGAACATTTTTTTCATTTTCAGAAAAGTTTTATTCGATACATTTTCGCTTATGAGAGAAGTCGAAGATTTAATTTTTAAATGTTCAGGAAAGGCTTAAGCTGAATTTATCGGTAAATTTGACGATGAGCATTTATTGAAGTGGGACAATTAATTAATTAGACAATTTTAACTAAACTTTTCAATTAAATTTTTCGTTGTTTTCAAGTAAATCTTAGTCAATTAATTTTAAGAAAATTTCGATGCTGTGTGAGAAGACATAAAATTTTTGACTGTCACGAGGCAGGGAATTCAGAGAAAAGTTAGGAATGTCCGAAATTTTTATTAAAAGTGCTGGGACAAAATTAATTGTTAGAATTCATATGAAAATTCCGAATTTCAATGTCCATTTGTTTTCGCCATAAATTATGAAATTATCACGAATTCTAATACAAAACCTTCAATTTTTTCTATTTCTATAACTATAATTTCAATTTTTTAAAATAACTTAATTCTTATAATCGGCTATCGTAAAAATATTAATGATAATTTACAAATTATTTAATGTATAATTTTACTTAAAATCTTTTAAACCAATTAAATTTTAATAGAAATGCGTTTACAATTTTCAAAAATAATTATACTTTAAAAGGTTTAAATAGGAGATTCTAGAAAATTCTAATTATAAATAAATTTAATAAGAAAATTTAAAGAACTGAGGTTTTTGAAAAATTTTGACAATTTGAATTCGACGGAAATTACCTAAATTTTTTTCATAAATGCTTCAATTAATTATTATAAATAATAGATTTAGTAAAGAACTTTTTAGTTAAACACTAAAAAAATAGAATTTTAAAGAAGTTACAAGTAAGTGCAGAAATTTATTTACTTTCAAAAGTAATAAAGTTCTTCTCCGGAATTCAATGGTTTTTTATATTATTCTTAAAAATTTCATTAAAATTCGTCAAAGGAATGCAATTATTTAAAAATTTGGTTGACAAAATTTTTTAATCTGAATTAAATTTTGAGAAATATTCATTATTCAATAAATTATTTACTTTTCTAATTAGATAATAGAATTCTCATAAAATTTAATCTACAAGAAGAATTTCAAAAATTATCCTGAATTTAAAGATTTTCAATATCTTTTATTTTAATCAAAATTTTTCTAAAAAATTCAATTGTTCAAAAAAAATTTGAAAACATTTCTATAAAAACATTTAGGTATTTTTATAAATAATACAAAGTTTGCAGGAATTCAATTATTTACAAATTTAAAAAAAAATTTCACATTTAATTCAATTATTATTTTTGTAAGTAATATACAATTTGTTAAGAAGATTTAGTAATTTGCTTATTTTTTTATTTTCTTCGCGCAATAATTCAATTAAAATCTCGTAAAACTTTATTTCTAATAAGAAGTGACTTGCAATTGAATTTTAGTTAGAATTTTAGATCAAATTATGGAATATTAGAATCAATAAATTTTCAACACATTTTTAATGAATTTTCTTGAAGGAATTAAATTATTTCCAAAAATTTTAATATAAAGTTCTTCAAAAGAATTAAATTTTAATAAGTATTCAGTTCTTCAATAAATTATTTATTTCTGTTATTAAATAATTCCATTCTTTTAGTATTTTCTAATATGAATTAACATTTAATTCCATTTCAAATTTTATAAAACGAATTTAATATTAGCAGCAAAGTACTTCCAATAAATTTCTAATTAAATTTTTTGAATAGATTTTTAATTATGTAAAAAAAATAATAATAATAATTTGAATAAAATTCTGCTTTACAGTTCAATTATTTTTAAAAATTTTAATAAAGCCCTTAATATAAATTTAATTATATAAAATATTTATTAAAGTTTTTATACTTTTAACTAAAAATTCTACAGAATATATATTTTTTTAGAAAGTTTAATTAGGAATTTTTTTATTTTTTACGAAAATAATTTAGAAGACATTTAATCGAAATCTGAAGTATTTTTTATGAAGATCGATTTTTTCCACGTTCAAAGTGAGAAAATATCCTAAAGAAACAAAAAGGTTTCTATGATTCGGTAAAATTGCTCTTTTCTTGACATGAAAAAATTCGCTTATAGTTTTAAGTAAAATATTTTCTTGATTGACTCGGATTGATTATATTTTTCGTCACCAATTGGTCCGCAAATAGTTTGCAATTTTTTATCTATTTTTATGTTGGTCCATAAAGTAGGTATTTTTAAAAATACGTTTACTATGGTTTGACCCCTGAATTCAATAGGTTTTCTTAACATTCCCGAGAAATATGCGCTGCTCCTCCTTCGCCGAATCGACAAATGCGCGCGCATCGTCCCCCACTCTTCTTCCTTAGCCGAACCTACAAAACAATCTAAAAGACAAAATACTAAAGCAAACGAGCCTTTAAAATCTGTCCGACTTTAAACTACCTTAAGTAGTTGAATTATCTATGTACAATTATTAAAATCAGTTAAAAAGAAAAATAAAAAAAGAAACAAGAATTTACTGAAGTTACTCGAGAAGTAAGTCATTCGAGTATTTAACTTCTTGTTTCATTTACCAGAAGATTGGAATGTTTCAGTGCAGTTTGTAGTTGTCTTATCTTCCCTCAGCACGCCCATGTACCCCAAAAGCGTCGTAAACCCGCAAGCATGAAATACATCCCCGAAATTAATATCCCTTGGACCAATATCATCTATCGTAAAGCCCTCCTTTCACGTGGAGCAATGTAATGATCCAAAATACGTATAAAGACATATATACGGCTTTATTAAACGACGTGTTCGGAATGTTTCCCCAATAAAGAAAATCTTCTCTCGATCTCAATTAGTTTCTTCATTAGTTTCTTTCATCTCACGAAACCAGTGTTATGAAAGTTTTTCGAAATGTATCAACAAAAAAAAAGCTCTTTTCGCACTTATTTCGTTTTGTGGTTGTTTTTTCAGTGGCTAAATTGGGTAAAGTGGATAAAATGAATCGACTTGTCGAATATATTCGTCTCAGTGATGGGAGGATGATGATCCGCCATCTCAGAGCACAACTTGGGAGGTCCGCTCTTGATATTCCCTTCTCATCCCCTCACTCTGCGCTCCTTTTGTACACGCTTCAGTCTGTCTTCGTCTTGTTCATGAACTTTCTCTCTCAACCCTCTCTCTTTTTTTTTTTTTTGCTCCTCTCTTTGTCTTTTCTCTCTCTTGCCCTTCGTTCACCCCCCACTCTTCAACGGCAGGTAAAACTTTTATTCTCCTCATCTTCGGTCTCGAGACGCGACGACGTGTACCCATGGGATATTTCCAAAGGGTCTCTGCGATCATATTTTTTGCATTGAAATCCTGAAAATAACCTCCTTGAAACAAGTTGGCAGTTTCGTCCCTTTTCATATATGAAACTCAGAAGGGGATAACTATATATATATAGATATGAGAGACGTGACGAGTTGTGAATAAAAGACGAGCGGGAGAAAGGGGAAATGTTGATCGAGTTTTTCCCCAATATGGCCAGGAGTCGAGTAGCCGGATGCTTGAGACGCGACTTTTATGTGCGTTGAATCTCGCAGGTGGTGGCAAACCTCTTGCCGAAGAGATAGAGATATAAACATAAAGAGTACAAGAAGCCTTATCACGCTCGCATTGAAAAAGAAGTACGACGGCGCGTTAAAATACGACGTTTCTCCACGCGCATTTCTTCTCACACATACTGTGCTTTTATAAATATATATATGTACCTTTAATTCACCGTGTCTTTGGCAAGACAATTTATTTATTATAAATTGATCGCGCACCGGGGAGAAATGAATAAAAAACAAATCTTGTTTCGATATATATAATGTACAGGACAACTCTGATGAAGTTCTTTATAACCAACGCAACCAGTTCTGTATAAAACGATATTTCCAAAAGAAAGAAAACGAAAAATAATGCGAAAATATGTTGCAATATTTTTTTTTCCTCTGCAGCATTGACACTGGTCAGAGGAACTCAGACAATTCAGTGAAAAGCCAGGAAAAGTAGAGAAAAGATAAAAATTTCTATTAATTAAACAAAAACTTTAAAATTTTACTTCATTTTTATTTTTTTATTCTACTATATTTGTTCTAGAAATACAAAAATTAGTCTCAAACATTATATCAAATTCTTTAAAACGTTTCACTTATTTACAAAAATTTTTTTAAAAAATCAAAATAAAAATGTGATAAAATTTATCCAAAATTCAATTGTACTATATGATCAATAAAGTTTTCTTCAAAAAGTCAATTATTTAAAACCAAATTTCAATCATTTTTATTAGATTTCGTAAAAAAAATTATTATTTTCAACAATGTTTATAAAATTCTCACAAAGAATGAAATTATGTTGAAAAATAACAAAATTTTTCAGAGAAAGTCAAACAATAAATAACAATTACTAATATTCTTTGGCTGAATTAAATAAGTTTCAAATAGTATTTAATAAAATTGTTCGAAAAAAATTAGATTTTTTAAATAGAATTTTAATTAAATTTTTTAAAAGTAATTCACTTATATTCTTTTAGATACTAATAAAATTTAATCCTCCTAAAAATTCAATTATGTGCTCTCTAAATTTTAATTAGTAAAAATGTTTACTAATTTGAATTTGTGGCTGACTCTATGCTTTTGAATTAGTAAAATTTATTGATAAATTAGTAGAAATTACTATTTACTAGTAAATTTTACTAATTCGAAAGCAAAAAGTCAGTCACTAATTCAAATTAGTAAACATTTTAACTAACTAAAATTTATAGAGCTAATTATTAGTAAATTTTACTAATTCAAGAGCAACAAGTCAGTCAGTAAATAAAAACTAGTAAACATTTTAACTCATTCAAATTTAGAGAGTGGCATTGATAACAATATTATTCCGAAAGATTCAATTATTTTGAGACATTTGAATAAAATTGCAAAACTCAATTAGTTTCATAAATTGTTTTAAATAAAAAATTTTTTAAACAAAAAATGAAAAAATAAATTCTTCGAAAAATGCAATGATTTTTAAAAATTTTATTAAAACTTGACGAAAGATTTCAATTTCAAGAAACATTCAATTATTCTGTAAATTAATAAAATTCATTGCGATAATTTAAATATTTTCATAAATTACTTTAAATTCGTAGCGAAAAATCAATTATTTTCAAACATTTTTAAAGAATTCTGTAAAAGAATTTAATTATCTTGATGAACAAGAAAACTCTTCTCATTAAAATCAATTATTTAAAGAAATTTTAGTAAAATTCTTTTTCGAAAATCAATTATTTTGATAAATATCAAAATTCATTAGAAGAATTTTGATAAATATTGAAATTCCTTACAAAAATTTTGATAAATTTTGAAATTCATTACAAGAATTTAATTCTTTTGAAGAGTTATTAAATACTTTACAGAAATTAAATTATTTTTAAAACTTATATTTTAAATGCTCGCCAAGAATAAAAACTATATTTATAAATACTTTATAAATTGATAACGAAATTCTTCACACGAATTAAATTTTAAGTCAAAAATTTTAATACATTTCTTGGCAAAAATGTAATTATTTAAATAAAATTTTATAAAATTCTTTAAATGATTTCAATAAATTTAATAAATTCTTATTTACATTCTTCTCAGGAATTAAATTATTTTCTAAAATTTTAATAAAATTCATTAAAAAGTTTTCAATTATTTCTAAAATTGTTATAAAATTTTTTAATATAATAAGTTTCATTAAAAATTTAATTAAGTTTCTAAAAAGAAATTAAATATTTTCAAAAATTGTTATTAAAATTCTTCGTAAAAATTAAATTTGAAGAAAATGGAATTTTCGTTGAATGTAAAAGAAATTGAATTAGAAATAAATGTCAATTAAAATTTTAGTTAATGATTAAATTTTATAATCATTATAGCATGAATTGTTTTTTAGAAATAATTGTTTCTTGACAACGTTTCAAAGTAAAATCATTGAAAATCTGAATTTGGCATATATTTCATTAACAATTCGGTACAATTTATTATTTAGAGAAAGTTTAATTGAATTTCTTTTTAAATTACCGGAAATTTTTATTTCTTTATTTTATATTTAATTTAAAAACTTCTGAATAATCGAAATTTTGTAAAATTGACAATTTGAAAATCCGCATTTGCTTAAAATTTAATTTTACGAAATTTTCTTTTGGAAACTTTCAAATTCATTTGTTTAAATTTCAAAGAATTTAGGTTAAAAATTCTAGAAATTTTTTAACCATTATTAATTAATTCTGGAAATGTTTTTATAAATTGAAATGATTAGAATAATTTTGAAGAAGTTACAGTTATAATATAAAATAAATAATTGATTTAACGAAAAATTTTAGTTAAAAATTCTAGAAAATTGTTTAACATTATTAATTAATTCTAGAAAATGTTTCATAAATTGAAGTGATTAAAATAATTTTGAAGAAGTTACAGTTACAATCTAAAGTAATGATTTTATCACTCAGTCATCTTTATTTTTTCCGATAATATTCTCCATGTGTTTTTCAATTTCAAAAGATTTAAATTTCGAAATTTTTCAACATCTTAATTCCAATATGAAAAAATATTGATTAAATATTTATTTTTAATAAAAGTATTCATGATTTTGAATAATTCTATATTTAAAGAAAGTCTTAAATAAATATGTCTTTTAGAACATTTTTCTCACAGAATCTAATAATTTTTATACTAAATCAGAATCTTCTTTAGTGTCAAGGGAAAAAAACTAAAATTCTCTCCATAGAAATCAGGAAAAAACAAAGTTAAAATTTTTACAGCAACCCTATTTTTTTTCTCTCTTTTATCAGATCGTAGTTTCTGGAAATTTTTTTTTTCTTTTTAAATCGTAGTTACGTTTGTCACCTCATTATCCGCACCCACGCTTAAAGGGAGCCAAACAAAAATGGAACTCTCTCTCTCTCTCTCTCTCTCTCTTTTTTTTGAAACGAAAGAGATACGCCCGTGTGTGCCTTCTTAACCGCGCGAGAAAGATTTATACCTGTCCTCCAGGGAGGAATGTATACCCGTATGTAACAGCGAAAATAATAAGAAACGTACGAGTATTTTTCTCCTAGATATCTACCTAACAATCTTACCACGCAGTCACTTTGAATTCTCCCTCCCCCTCCACTCTCGGCCAAGATCCATATTGAGAGAGTTGGAGGAGGGGGGAGGGGGTTACTTTTAGAATTTCAAACCCGCTATTAACCCCCAACACGATTTATAATTACAAACGGTAGATTAATTACGAAAAAATTCTCCATCGTCCACTTAATTAGTTTCATCGCCTCAATTAACTTTTGCCATCCGCGCATCCTTTCTCTTATCCTTCTTCTTTTTCTTCCCCCTCCTTGCGAGAATAATCTCGATCTACTTTCATTTCGTATGATTTTAATCAAAAACAAAAAAAAAAGAGAGGAAAAATCAATAAAATTAAAAGAGAAATAATAACAAAAATTCGTCACCATATTGGTGGATAAAAATTCTATATTTTCAAGAAACTTAGATTAGAATTTAGAATTTAAAAATGGCGGACCAAACATGGCGTTCAATATGACGTAAAATTAGAAAGTTTCGGTCAGTATTTTTCAAAGTACCAAAATGTTATTGAATTCTTCTCCTTAAAAAAGAAATACGAACAAAAATTTGTAACTATAGGTGGATAGAAATTCTATATTTCCAAGAAACGTTAAAAAATTTTTCTAAAAATTAAAAAACTTTAATAAATAAAATAAAATTTAACAACGAAAATTCGAATTTAGAATTTAAAGTTGGCGGACTAAACATGGCGTTCAATATGAAGTAAAATTAGAAAGTTTCGGTCACTATTTTTCAAAGTACCAAAATGTTATTGAATTCTTCTCCTTAAAAAAGAAATACGAACAAAAATTTATAACAACAGGTTGATAGAAATTCTATATTTCCAAGAAACGTAAAAAAAATGTTTAAAAATTAAAAAACATTAATAAATAAAATAAAATTTAACAACGAAAATTCGAATTTAGAATTTAAAGATGGCGGATCAAACATGGCGTTCAATATGAAGTAAAATTTGAATTTTTCGGTCACTATTTTTCAAAGTAACAAAATTTTATTAAGTTCTAAATTTCCGTTACTCTGAGTTTTTTGGGGTCTGACTACGAATTGGATATTAGTTTTCAAAAATTCAAAATGTCGGATTCAATATGGTAGAAATTTTTTTTTTTTATTCAAGCGGATCTAATCTTGTCACTCGAGGTTTTTTGTTGTCGCTGATTACAAACTCGAGGCTAGTTTTTCAAAAAACCAAACAATTTTATTTTTTATTAAAAAATGGCGAACAATAATTTTTTTTTCTTTAGTTTCAGAATATTTTTCAAAAAATTACAAAACAATTTTTTAGTTTTCAATAAAATTCCCTGACTGTGGAGGACATCGAAGTCGATCCTCTTTGTATTCGTCCCAGATGTAATAAATAAGAGTAATCAAGAAAATTTTGAGTTTTAATTAAAAATTTTTTAGGTATTTTTTTCTGTAAGAAAATTTTAAAAATCGAATTACTTGACTGTGGTACAACAAAATTTTATTTTATGATATAAATCATTTTTTTGATATGTGACGTGATTTGAAGAAAGGGTACCGGCCAAAATTTGTCAGTCCACCCATTTTTGAGGGAATGAAAAAAATTTTTTAACATAAAATTTATGAAAACTCAAATTTTTTATTTATATTTTAAAGACGATAAAATGTTGAAAAGAATAAGACCTCATAGAAGTCATTTGGCAAATATTTTTTCAAGATATTCTTAAAAAACCATCATTTTCAATGTTTTACAAAAATAACTTCTAAAATAATAAACGCTTTTTAATAATCTTAGGCTTATTTTAAATGTCATTTTCTACGGAATAAGAATTACTTATAGTCATTAACCTGTAATTTTTTTCTTGAAATAAGCATGACGTCAAAGTTGGGCAAAAAAATTGTGAAAATTTGAAATACATGTTTTGTACTAAAAAAAATATGTTTGAATTTCAAAACTTATTTTTCTTTTAAGAATATTCTTTCAAATTTTTTGAATTTTTTTGGTCCAACTTTGACGTCATGCTTATTCCAAGTAAAAAATTACAGGTTATTGTCTATATAAGTAATTCTTATTCCGTAGAACATGTGCTTTAAAATAAGTCAAAGATTATTAAAAATCATTCATTATTTTACAAGTTATTCAAATTTTTGTAAAACATTGAAAATTACGATTTTTAAGAATATCTTCTACAAATTTTGGCCAAATGACTTCTGTAAGGTCTTATTCTTTTCAAAATTTTATCGTCTTTCAAAATATAAACCAAAAAAATTTTTAGTTTTTATAAATTTTATGGTAAAAAATTTTTTTCTTTCCTTTAAAAATATGGGTGGACTGTCAATTTCGGACGGTTCTGTATTTCAAACTAAATTCAGTGTGTATTAAATACTTTAGTTGTAAAGAAGACTTAAACATCAATAATTTATATTAACAGTTGATCCTTTTCTTGTATTGTCATTAGAAAAATTACAAACATAACCTTTATTTTTGTTTTTTTTAAGGATCCTTTCTTCAAATACAATTAAAAATGTAAAATGTAAAGATCAATAATTCACATCAACAATTGATCCTTTTCTTGTAATGTCATTTAAGAAATTACAAACCTAACCTACATTTTTATACTTTTAAGGTTCCTTTCTTCAAATACAATTAAAAATGTAAAATGTAAAGATCAATAATTCACATCAACAATTGATCCTTTTCTTGTAATGTCATTTAAAAAATTACAAACCTAACCTACATTCTTATACTTTTAAGGTTTTTTTCTTCAGAATACAGTTAAAAAATTTAAAATGTAAAAATACAGTTAAAAATGTAAAATAAAAACTTAATTATTCCACGTGGAATTTCTTTGAAGTATTATAATTTTTTTTCAAAATTAGTCACCATCGGAGACTTTAGACGAAAATATAATCGATTAACTCGCCTATAGAATATACAGTTAATGTGAATACCAACTTTTTTACCTCTTGGAAAAAGTAATTTATTCGTGTCATGCAAACAAAAAAAAAGTAAGTACTTGTCGTTAATGACAGTTTTCCCTCGTAAATTCATGGACACATTAATATTCATTCGCGAGTCGATGATTGCAAATTAGCTCGATCGTTAACGCTGTAAAGTACGACGAGACTAGGACAACTTGGAACTCGTAGATTTTCACCGTTGCCATCGACGAGTATGCAATGGATTTATTAGGCGCATACCGTTAACCATGATCGATCGCAAACTGACAAACAACACTCTCTTTCTCTCTCTCTCTCTCTGTGTTGAAAGCATATACACCAAAATGGAAAATGGGTATAATCGTGCGCTATATATTTTCACAGCGAGAAATTGACACTTGTTTCGCGATCAATAAAATGACCCGGGGAAGACACATCATATTTTTGTTTTCTGAAAAAGCGCAAATTTTGGGATAAATTCTACTTTTTTAAATATATTTTTCTTTAGCGAAGAATATATATATATATTTTTTGTATAATTATAAACATTGGATTAATGCAAATGCGCGCTTAAAAGCTTAATTGCATCGATAAAGCATGGAGAGGCATTAAATTCAAATTCATGTAAATTCATTTAAATTTATGAGAAATATAGAGGTGGACGTGGAGCACTTACAGGGTTTTTGTGTTTTTCTTTCTTTTCCTTCTTTTTTTTTTGTGTAAAAGAAGGAAATAAAAATTAGTCCCCGTAGACCCTTTTTTTCATCAGCGCGCCATTTTACTCAACGGCGCGATCAACCATCACGGAATTCACTCTTTTTTTTCCCCCAACTGAAAGATAATCATCCCTTTTTTTCTGTTTAAAAAAAATGAGATATAATAATGCCGTGTATTTTTAACGAGAATTTCTCTTTCGGGTGAATAATAATATATCATAAATGAGAGCTTTTTGTTTTTGTTAATTTTTACTTTTTTACTCGTACGAGTTTTCACGATTTTATGGCTTGATTCGATTGATCGATGAGCCAACACTCAATTCACGTTAATTGCACTGCGAGCGCGGTAATTCTCTTTGATTAGATGGCCGCGTGACATATGCGCAACGATTGATTAAAGTTTCATATGTCAAAAATCATTGCACTATAAATTTGACAATTAGATGCGTATTTCGAATAAAATTATCGGAAATATTGTTAATATTTTAATACTTTGTAGTTTGTACTGGATAAATAATTTTCAAAAAGTGGCAAAAAGTTGTTTTCAAACTAAAATGTAGTAAAAAACGTAGCTATCGAAAAATTAAACTTGACGACCACATTCATTTACATTTCACAAAACAGACAAAAATTTTCATTCTGTATTTTATTTTCCTGACTTCTTCCTAATTTTCATTAAAAATTTGTACTTCGTTCGTATAATAAATTACATTTCTGCAACAAATTTTTTTTCCCGCAAGAATTAAATATTTGTAAAAAAAATGGTAAATAATTGATTTCTTTTGATTAATTTTATGAAAATTGTAATTTAAATAGGTAATTGAAATCGTACGAAATTTTTCTTATTCATCAAAAGAATTAAATTCTTACACTAAATTTTTACAAAAAATTTTTTAAATGATTGAATTCTGTTTGGAAATATTATGAAAATAGTAGATATTGAAAATCATTAAATTGCAAAAGATTTTCAAAAGTAATTAAATTTTACAAAGAATATTGTTCGATATTTTTGACAATAATTCAATATTTGCGAACGATTTTATTAGATTTTTTAGAATAATTGACTTTTTGAGAAGAAATTTATTACTTTTGAAAATTGAATTCCTGTGATGAATATTTCTATTTATGAAAATAATTGAATTTTGCAAACAATTTTATTAAAATGCCTCAAACCCGTGTAGAAAAATTTCGTGGCGCTAGCTAGCAGCGCTAGACTACATGTAAATTTTCCATGTATCTAGCACTGCTAGCTAGCGCCACGAAATTTTTCTACACGGGAACTAGTTGAAATTTTGCTATTTATACAAATACAATTATAATTCTTCGGAAGAATTTTATTAAAAATTTATTAAAATAATTGTATTTTTCAAAAAAATTTTCTTAAATTGTTTCAAAATAATTAAAATGTTGGGAAAAACATTAAATCGTTAAATAATTTCAAAAAAAATTTAATTAAAACTGTATTTAAAATCACAGATTTGTTTGGAACAATTTCATTAAAATATTTAAAAATGACTGAATTCTTACAAAAAATTTTATAAAATTGTTTGAATTCTGTGATAAATTTTGATATTTTTGAAAATAGTGGAATTTTTCATAAGAATTTAATGAACATTGTTTGAAATATAATTAATTTTTTTCAGTAGCTGAAATTAAATTTTTCAGAATATTTACATTTTTCGAGCAATTCCTGTAAAATTGTATTAAAAATATTTGAGATTCTATAATGAATTTTATGATTTATGAAAATGATGGAATAATTGATAAAAATTTTCAAAAAAATTGAATTCCTGAGATGCATTTTATTGTTTACGAAAATAATTGAATTTGTGATTAGAATGTTATTGTTTATGAAAATAATTGAATTTGTGAAAAGAGTTTTATTATTTACGAAAATAATTGAATTTTGCAAACAATTTTCAACAAAAGGCCTCAAAATAATTGAAATTTTGAAAGTAATTTGTAATTTCTATGAAATAATTGATTTTTTCGAAAGAATTTTATTGAAATCTAACATAATAATTGAATTATTTTTTAAAAGAATGTAGTTTTAATTTTTAAATAATTGACATTTTCGAAATATAAAAATTATGAAAATTTTTTTTTATATGATTGAATTCTGAATACTTTATTTGTAAAAATAATTGGATCTTTCGCTTAATTAATTTAATATAATTAAAATTAATTTAATTATTATAATATATTATATATTATATATTATTATATATTATATATTATTATATATTATTATATATTACATATTATTATATATTATATATTATATTATAATATAATATAATCAAAATAAAAATAAATGATTAATATTCTTCCATGAGTTACATTATTTATGAAGAATTGAATTCTTGCTTAAAATTTTTTAATTCTATCAACAATTTTTTAGAAAAATTGAATTTCTATGAAAATATTATTATTAGGGAAAGTATTTGAGTTATTAAATTGGATTTTTGCTTAGAATTTTTTAATTTCATCATCAATTTTTTCTGAAAAATTGAATTTTCTTGAAAAATGTTATGATTAGTGAAAGTATTTGAATTATTGCGAAGAATATTGTATAAAAATTTTGCAAAATATTTGATTGTTTAGGATGTTTTTTGAAAATGCTGTTGTAAATTAATTGAATTCCTGTTAAAATTTTATTATTTATAAAAATATTTGAATATTATTAATTTTTTTCATTAATTAATTTCTTTTGCGAAATTGTATGAAAGTGGCAAATATTAAAAACAAAATTTCGAAAATTTTTTCTTCAATATTTTAATTGTTTTAAAGAATTTGTTTATAATTTTTTAGAATAATTTTTCCTTTTCCTATAGTTTAACAGCGAATTTAAACTTGTGGAAATTCTCTAAAAAAAAACAAAAATAGTAGCTTTTAAAAGGCTGAATTTTTTTATCAGCTCTGCTACATTCTTTAAAAATTACAAATTAAACCTAAATTTCTTAAATTTTATTAGGAGTCTAATATTCAGATCAATTCAATTTAATTATTAGAATTTTCTTTTCTTTTCTTAAGAATTTTCTTAAGGGATTTGGATAAATCCCTTAATATATTTCTCTCCCACATTGGTGTATAATAATAATTTCGCCGATCTAGAAGAATCAATTTTCTCCCGAGATTTATTGAGATATGTATATATACATTGAAACAACAAGGGACATTAAGAAGCTTCTCGAATGCAAATTTCGTGTAGCAAAGGTCATAAGTTGTTTTGCTTCATAGGTTTTATGAAGATAATGTTCCTTTCCGACAAGAACCGTCTTTAAAGAGTTGGAAAGCGCGGCTTTCTTTGGTAATAATTTTTTTTTTATTTTCATCATCCACAACGTTGAACGTCTGCATCATAAGATGCATGCATCTAAATACGCGATTACATGGTTTTTGTACATGTCGCGTTGGTATCATCGATATTGTATATATACATATATATAGAAATAGGCACAAACGACGTGCAGACAATGACGTTGAACTTGAATTTTTTTTTCGTATTTGTTAACGATCCATAAGTGCTTGCCTTTTTCCTTCATCATCATCATCATCATCATCATTTTCTTCTTCATCTTTTTCTTTTTCGTCTTTTTATTTTTCGTCTTGTTCTTTTTGGTCTTTTTCTTTATCATCTTTTTCTTTTTCATCTTTTTCGTCTTTTTCTTTATCATCTTTTTCTTCTTCTTCTTTTTCATCTTTTTCTTCTTCTTCTTTTTTATCTTTTTCTTCTTTTTCATATTTTTCTTCTTCTTCTTTTTCTTCCTCTTCTTTTTCTTCTTTTTCTTCTTCTTCTTTTTCTTCCTCTTCTTTTTCTTCTTTTACGGAATTCGCAGCAAAATGGAGAGAATGATGCGACCAACAGACTTGCTCCTTTAGAGAGAACGCAATTACTTTCGAACCATCCTTCTCTCTTTAAACACTCCACTTATAGGTGAATGTGAGTCGCCTAACTAAGAGGACTAAAATTGCCTGTTATTACCTTCGTTTCATCGATCCTTCGATTACATTTATTGTTTCCAGGCAATTTTTTTACATTACAAAAATTTCATCGATTTTTTGTTATACGGATTGGGATTTTCTTTGCGATTGATCTGAAAATTGTGAATTGATCCAATTTTGATCCAATCATTCGAAATTGATTTAGTGATCTAATTCTGAAGTTGGTCCTCTTTTAGTATAGTCTACGTAACTACACTGTTAAAAATTTTGGGAATTTTTCCAATCTTTTGCATGGGAATTTTCCTAAAACGTGTTTAGAAAAATTTTTTCCACAAAAAAAATGGTAATTTTCCTGAGCGTTTGGAAATTTTTATATACGAATTGAAATTTTTCTAAATTCTGTTGGGAATGACATTTTTCTTAATAGAAATGGTACTTTTTCTTATTGTTAAGAATTTTTTCGATAAGATGCAGAAATCTTTTTTTCAGAGATATTGAAATTTTTTTGATAATTAGAAAAATTTCATGCTTCAATTTCAATGTTTAACAAAATATTTAATCAGATTCTAATTAAAAGTGAGAAATTATTGAATTTTCGAAAAATATTTATAAAAAACTGGAAATTATTTTATCAGATTCAAATATCCAATTACTTGTCAATTACTAAATAGAGATTTTTTTATGTTATAAAATTATTTCAAATGTAAAATACAATGATAATTTGTTATCTGTAAATATTTGTTTATAATAATAATAATAATAATTAAGTATGGGTAAAAAATCAAAGATACTAGTAAATATTAAATTTTACACTTTGAAAAATTAATTTAATAAATAATCTTTGTAAAGAATATATAATTTTTCAAAAACTTTATAATACAGTCCGTAAAACCGTTTTTAAAGCAAAAAGAAGATGTTTGGAATATTGTTTCGGTTTGAAAGGTTAGTCACATCTGGTTTGTCTTGGGATGACCAGCTAAGGGGTTTTCGTTACTAAAGAAAGTCTATTTTATGAGTTTTTCTATACCCGTTTTTTTCTTATTGATTTATCTAACTTTAAAATTTGTGAAATTTCTTGTAAAGAAATATTCTCAAAAAGTGTTTGGAAATTTTTTTATTTTTCAAAGAAATTTCACAAGAATAGCATTTTCAGCGTCAGTTGCTCTCAAGCATTTACCGAGATCAGTTTGAAAACGCCAGTGAAGAACTTATAAATCTCTTTAAAAGTGAATGTGAAAAATAGTGTTATTAAAATAGTGTTGCCCTTGGAAGAATTTTGCCCAAAGTTGGCGTAGTTTATAGCTTTCCTACAGATATGACACAAGTGGGACAAAAAATACATCAAAAACATTACTTTTTAACAGTTTTGAATTTTTTATTCGTTTTTTTGTCTTAATTTTTGTTATCTGCGGAGAAAAACCAAACGAGTGGGTACCAAATGAGGATCAATTAACAGCAAACATTTTCCGAATCAAACAGCGAATAGATCCTTTTTTTACTATTAGGAACATAGTGCCAAAAATTCCAGAAAGAATCGAATAAAAATTGGTTGTTGGTTACGTAGTTACAGGTTGGTTGGACTTGCGGAGAAGATGAACGAGGCGGCGCGGCACGAGATCTTATCCCCTTGCAGCAGCGGCCACTGAATCATCCGCTTTGAATAGGCCCTCGCTTCACTCCCTATATTATATATATATATATATATATATATATATATATACCTCCATATAACGAAGCTTATATACCTATATATTCCATGTCCACAATATATACACCATGGGCTTTTGGTATAAATGCGTTTATATACAGAAACCTTGGTACGCACTAAATTAACTGCTGTGAGAGAGGCGCAGTATCACACACCAACCACCTTGTGACTCGAAAGTCTCGCGCGAATCCTCCCTCCCCCCCTCTCTCTCCTTTCATTTCCATGACTTACCTTTACAGGTTAACGATAATGCGCGCACTGCTACCAGAGTCTTAATCAGCATAAATCATACCCACAATGCCTCCGCTCTGCCTTCGAATCTCCACAGAGTTGCTTATCTAGTTGTAGAGCGAGGTGTTTCTCCTGCGCGCACTGGAATTCCGAAGATACCGCGGCACAAATTCCCTGCTATTTTCTCTTAGATGAAGATTAATGTGATGCGCGAGTTTTGTTTATCGCACTCGCACGCGTGCAGCGGAATTGCAAATTTTTAACCCTTATTTATTGTAAGTGTTGTTTTTTTTTTAATTCGAAAATGGCGGATTCAATATGGCGAAGGACAGAATAGAGTTTGCAGAAAATAAAGAAAAAGAAACAAGAATAAAAACCTAACAGAAAAACCAAAAGAAACAAGAATAAAAACCTATCAGAAAAACCAAAGGTAGCTAATTCAGTTTTTCTGTTAGATTTCTGTTTAGCTATTGTGTTTTCTCCTTAGATTCCTTTTAGCTGATAGCTAAAAGAAGTTATCATCAAATTAAGACAAATAAAACGAAAACATTCGAACAATGATAGAAAATATTTATTTACTCCAACGTTTCGAATAACCTAAATGATTTCCTCCTGAGTTCAATTTTTCTGTTAGATTTCTGCTTAGCTATATTGTGTTTTTTCCTTAGCTTCCTTTCAGCTAATAGCTTAAAAAATTACAATCAAATTAAGGCAAATAAAACAAAAACATTCGGACAATGATAGAAAACATTTATTTACTCCAACAAACTATTAAAAATAAAAATAAACTATTAATACACGAAAAAAAATCTTCACCTGGAACAACTAAAAATTTCACTATATTAGCGAAATTTTTAGTTATTACATCGAATTCTTTCGCTATTTTAACGAATACTTTCGCATTTTTAGCGAGAGTTATCGCTGTTCCAGTTAAAGGATTTTTTGGTGTAAAAATAAAAATTTACCAAAAATTATAGAAAAATAGACGAAGACTTAAATGTTATGGCCTGACAAAGCGGAAAAGAGTCTGGAGTCAGAAAATTATAAAAGAACACAATATTCATAAAATAAATTGAAAAAATAAATTTTTTTTATTTGTTTTTATTTTAGTAATATTATATTACAAAAAAATTATTATAATAAAAAAATGGAAATTAGAAAAAAAAATCAAGAAAAAATAAAAGATTAATAAAAGATCACTATATACAGTAGAAAAAATGATTAAAATTTATGAAAAATTAAAGAATAATAATAAAAAATAGTAAACTGAATAATAAATAAATAATTCATCTTGGTATAATAAAATTATAATCAAATTCATTAAAATGATTCAATTATTTCAAAAAATTTTTTTTAAATTTAATTATTTTTTATATTTTATAGTATTTTCATAAACTTTCGCAAAAGAATTCAATTAATTTACAATTATTTTTATTTATCTTTATTTTCGTAATATTATATTATTATATTATAATAATTACATTAATTGAATATTGAATATTAAACATTAAGGATCAATTATATCATCAAAATATGTCATTAATTTTAATTATTTCAAAATTTTAATTTAATTATTCGAAAAAACGAATTACTTTTTTCAAATAAAGTGTTCAGAATTTAATCATTTAAAATAAATTTTCAAAAATTTTTATTAAATTTCGAAAATGCTAATTATTTAAAAATTAAAAATACATTTTTTTGAAATTATTCAATTATTATTTCAGATTTCAATAAAATTCTTTCGAAGAATTCAATTGTCGTAGAAAGTACAAATTACTCCCAAAATTTTAATTATTTTGAGACCTATTGTTGAAAATTGTTTGCAGAATTCAATTATTTTCATAAATAATAAAACTCTTTTTACAAATTCAAATTATTTTTATAAACAATAAAATTCTTTATAGAAATTCAATTATTTTCATAAAAAATAAAATTCTTCTGAGAAATTCCTTTTATTTTTAAAATTTTTTATATAATTCTTATCAACTGTTTCATCATTTTCATAAATCATAAAATTCATCAAAGGATTTCAAATATTTTTAATACAATTTTACAGGAATTGCTCGAAAAATGTAAATATTCTTAAAAATTTTTATTTCAACTCCTGAAAGAAATTAATTATATTTAAAACAATGTTCATAAAATTCTTATGAAAAATTCCACTATTTTCATAAATATCAAAATTTATCACAGAAATTCAAACAATTTTATAAAATTTTTTGTAAAAATTCAGTCATTTTTAAATATTTTAATAAAAATTGTTCCAAACAAATCTGTAATTTTAAATACAATTTTAATTAAATTTTTTTGAAATCATTTAACGATTTAATGTTATTCCCAACATTTTAATTATTTTGAAACAATTTAAAAAAATTTTTCGGAAAATACAATTATTTTAATAAATTTTTAATAAAACTCTTCCGAAGAATTATATAATTATATTTGTATAAATAGCAAAATTTTAACTATTTTGAGGCATTTTAATAAAATTTTCTGCAAAATTCAATTATTTTCATAAATAACAATATTCGTCACAAAAATTCAATTCTTTGCAAAAGTGATAAATTTCTTCTTGGAAATTCAATTATTATTAAAAACTTTTTGCAATTTAATAATTTTTAAAATCTACTATTTTTATAAAATTTTCACACCGAATTCAATTATTTAAAATTTTTTCTTGTAAAATTCTTCGTAGGAATTTAATTTTTTTCTTGGTTAATAATAATTTCTTTGGAATTTAATTATTTACATTAGAATTTGTATAAAATTCGTCGAAAGTAATCAATTCTGTAAAAATAAAATTTTTTTTGTAAAATTGTTCGCCAGAAGTAAACAATTTTTATGGGTATTTAAATTGTTCCATGAATAATTAAATTCATTGCAGGAATTAAATTTATTAGCAGGGTGAGAATGAAGCAAAAATTTATGATGAAAATTTTGAAAAAAATTTTAGAAAAATAAAATATTAAATTAAACTTTAGTCAGGTTTGTGAAGTGTCTAAAACGAATTTTTTTTATCATAAGTTTAATTTTTCGCTAGCTAGTTTTTGTGACTAATTTTTATAGTTTGGAAACTACTTTATATTGTTACTGTTTTTAGAATTCACTATCGAAACGCGAAGTCGTTTTCCTTCTTTTTATTGTTTCTGTATTTTCAATTTAGTTATCTTCCAGTTGTTCGATTTTCGTACATCTACCGAAATTTTCATCCAAGTTTCTTTAAGTTAAGTTTTAGTTTTAGTTTAAGTTTTAGTTTTTTAGTTAAGTTTTAGTTTTCTTTAAGTTTCTTTAAGTTTCTTTAAGTTTCTTTAAGTTTCTTTAAGTTTCTTAAAGTTTCTTTAAGTTTCTATAAGTTTCTTTAAGTTTTTCTTTAAGTTTCTTTAAGTTTTCTTTTTCCAAGTTTCTTTTTCTTTTTTTTGCCTTTTCTTCTGCAACTTGACTTTTAGGTATTAAATTTTCTGCCATCAACTAAAAATCTCCCTGTACTCGAAATAATTTTACAGGAGAAAATTTTCCCACTGTTTTCATATGGGGAAAACCATTTCCCTAGATCCAACTGATAACCGCGACCTTTGCATTTATTTCTGTCACATATACAGTTTCTTGATCACGAAACAAAAGAAAAGTGGAATAGAGAAATAAATTCAAATGCTAAAACATGAGTCCTGAGAGTATTACACAATCAACACTTGTATAACAATCGCATTATTGTTTTTATAGAAAAATTGTCGCTCACTGTTGCAAAATAAAAACAGTAGAATAGATTACAAAATTCACCAACTCCCGATAAATGTTTTGCAACCATTGGGATTTATTACTAACTACCACCTCACGATTCAACACTATACCGTATACAAACATCAACCTCTAACAAATAATTATTAATTACACCCTCTTTCTTTGAATTTTATCCAAACTTTCATGATATCATTCAAACTGTTTCAAAATTCAAATAACCGTTCTATTAAATTTTTTTTTTTCTTTGACAAAAACAAGTCACGTATTTTCTTTATTGCTCATTAAGAAACTAGAAATCTTGGAATGTTGCCAAACAGTATATAGCATTGTGGGGGGAGGGGAGAGATAGTTATACCAAGTTCGATGCGAAAACTATTTGCCGAAAGTGAAGCATTCGAATACCGCGCGCACAAGAGAATATAATAAAGCCAAGAAAAGGAAAAAAATAGCGACAATTTTTGGCAGCCAAATCCCATATCGCGTTCTACGAATCATGAATGAAGTAGCTGTGGAACTAGTTCTGGCTAACTTTTTCATGATTTATGTGAGTTCATTATTATTTTCGCCTGCAGAATAATCGCCAACGCTAGGTCCGGAACTATACTGCAAAGTTGAATAATGGATCTCTTTCTTTCTCTCATTTTTTTTTTCTTGTTTTTTTTTTTGCCAGAGTCGATAATCAATGAGAAAGCTGAGAAATGAATTTTTCGTTTATATTGCAGTGTACGGATTTTTATAAGTTTCTTTTTAGTACTCTATTTAATTTACTCTTTTTATTTTACTCTTATTAATAATAAGATATTAAATAAGATTCCTTCTTGATATTTTCGGTATGATATGATTTTCAAAAGAAGGTAATATGTACTTGTTATGGGAGAAGAGAGATGAGAAAAGGGGTGAGGAATTTATGACGTGAATGAAAATCGTCTCATCTCTCGATAATGATCGGTTGCTTTATAAAAGAGAATGTGAAGAAGGCCCTGAAATTCCCGTTTGGTAATTCTTGAAATGTGAACCAAATTTTAAATTCCGGTCCCCATCTTCCATAATCATAGTTTCTTGCAAGACGAGAGCGTGCGATGGCGTCGTCGTCGTCGTCCTGTTGGGTTGGAACCGGCTCTCCCCACTCTCTTTTTGGGGCCCCCCTGGGGTCCGTGGGGCCCTGCCCTTCTCTGCTCCAATGGTGACTACGAAACCTTCAATCATTTTCCCTCCATTTGGTATTTATTTCGTTGCTTCCAAATTTTCGGCAATATTCCTTTTTTTGTAGATAGTATTGAGCCGGGGTTTTTTTTTGCTTTATTAAAAGCAATTTTTTTAGTTTATTTTCTCTGTTCAGTAAATCGGGGGAAGGAGCAAAAAAAAAAAAAAAGAAAAAAAACTTGAAGATACTCTCAATTTTCTTGCTTTCTGTTTCGCGATCAACGGAGCGTGCAGCAAGAAAACATTTTAATGACTTCCATGTCTGGAGTTGCGATCGTAACGAGACAGAATTTTTCTCCAAATCTCGTCAAGCGAGTCACAAGTTTAGAGAATTTATTTATATTCTCCGATTTTCTTATTCTTTTTATAATCGAAGAATTTTGACTCAATGTTCTAATAATGTAAATGAGAAAATATGTCTTGCTTATCTTTTTTTTTTCTTAAATTGTGTGGGTCAGACTACCAAGCGCCAAATAGCCCTTTTGTGAATATGGGAAAGGCTCTCATACACACTCGCAGGCACAAGAGTTGGAGAAATAAGGCGGCAATAAAGCATATGTAAAATATATTCTGGAATTCCTTTTAGGACGCAGATATATGGATGGTGGTTGGTCTCTCTATGCTCGGACAGGATTTTGTGTTCGTGTTAACCACACAATGTGTGAATTTAGATGTATATGTGTTCGTGCGATTTTTTATATATACGATTTTGTAAATTTTCCAATAGCTTCTTTTTTTGCTCTATAAAAATTTTGAATGTACTTTTTTCAAAATTATTAAAAATTACTTACAAATTTTTTGAATAATTTTTTTAGTATCTAATAATTTTTTGACCAAATCGGAACATTCTTTGGTCGCAGCAAAAAATAAAATTAAACTTTTGTAGTCTCCTGATTTTTTAGTCGCTCTTTAAGAAAAGTATTCCTATATTTCGTATTTTACGAGCATAATTAACTATAATTAACAAAAAAATTTGACAATTGCTCCAACAAAATTCAAAGATTTTTAAAAAGAAAGAAAATATTTATAAATTCTGTTCGTCAATTGAAAATTTTAATTCACAGTGAATTTTTTTTTAATTTTTAGATAATAAAGAAAAAATTTTACTAAAAAAATTGTTCTTTTACAAAAAAAAAATTAAAAAAAAAAATTTACTTACAAATTTTATTAATTTTAAAATTATTCGAAAACATCAAGAACTGCTTCTTTGAATAAATATTAAATTAATAATATTTTCCCACAGGAATTAAGACTCGAATTTAAACCTTTTTGAAATTAAACAGCTGTTAAAAATATTATTTTATTTTATTAAGAATATATTGTTACTGTAATTTCTTCAAAATTATTTTCATCTTTCAAAAAAAAATATTTTCTAGAATTTTTAACTAAAATTCTTCCCTTAAGCAACAATTTCAATCGTTTTCGAAAAAATTCTTTTGAGAATTAGCAAATACATTTGTTTCTAATTCAACTTTACAAAATTTTGATTTTTCGAAATTTCTTCATTTAAATATCACTGTAAGAAAAATATTGTAAGACTTTTTAAAAAATTATTAGAAATCAAATTCCACAAATTATTTAGAATTATTTACTATATAACATATAGATAAGGGGAATTTTTCTAAAAAATTACCGAAAACTTACTATGCATTTAGAAACATTCTCATGAAATGATGTAGAAAAAAACTCAAAAGTTTGGAAAAATTCTCTTAAACGTTTAGGAAAATTTAATTATAAAAATATAGAAAAAAAATTGGAAAAATAATCCCAAAGTTGAAATAATTTCTATGTAACTTCACATTATTTTTAAAAAATTGTAATAAACTTTTTCAAAAGAATTAATTTTTAGAAATTGCCGCAGATGAAACTAGTAGAATATTCAAATTTCCAAATATTTGAAATTAAAACCTTTTCAAAATTGTTAAATTATTTAAATACAAAAGAAAATTATTTATTAAATAACTAAATGCTTTTTTTTATTTTAATTCTTATTCAGTTTTCTCAACAATTTTTTAAATAATTCAATTCTTTCGATGAATTTTATTCAAATTGTAAAGAATAATTATACATTTTTCGAGGTAATCGATTAAAATCGTATACTGAAAATAATTAAAATTCTGTAATGAGCTTTATTATTTAAAAAGTAATTAAATTCATGCACAAAATTTATTATTTATAAAATTAATTAAAATAATTAATATTTATTGTGAAGAAACTTATCAAAAAATTTTAATAATTGAATTCGTGTGCAATTTTCATTATTTGTGAAAATAATTAAACGTTTGAGTACAATTTTAATTAATTTTTTTTAAAACAATCGAATTCTTTTCGGAACTTTTAAAATAAAGTTGATATCAAAACATATTGAAATGAGGAAAATTTTTGAAAATAATTGAATTTTGAATAAAAGAATTTTGTTATTTTTAAACATAATTGTATGTTTAACGAGAATTTTTCTTTAAATTTATATATATAAATATAAATAATTTTGAACATAATTTTGTTCTTCGAAGTTCAATATTACACTGAAAAACAAATTTATTTGATTCAAATATTTGTCTATTATTATTTTGTCGATTATTTGTCTATAATCAAATAAATATTTACTTGAATAAAATAATTTTTATGTGAATCAATTCATTAGTATTTGCTTCAAATACTGAAATATTTGATTTAAATACAATTTATTTAATTCAAGTAAATATTTATTTGATTATAGACAAATAATCGGTTATTTGAATCAAGTAAATATTTATTTGATTATAGACAAATAATCGGTTATTTGAATGAAATAAATTTTTTTTCAGTGTATTATATTGAATTTTTGTGAGAATTCTATTACTTTTGAAAGTAATTAAATTTCTGTAAATATTTATTACTTTTACAAAATTTAATTTTTTAAAAGTGTTTTAACTAAAATTTTATACATTCCTCTTTTATTGTTAATAAAATAATAATTAAATGTATATTGGCAAATTTTAACAATAAATTCAAGAAGGATTTAAATTATTCAAACATTTTGCCAAAATCTATTTTTTTAAAATTGAAACTGTTTTCACTTTCTTTTAAGGGAAATTTTTAATGGAATTATAATATTTTTGAAAAAATGAAATGAAAATAGTTTTTTTTACTTATTTTTGAAATATTTAAGTATAATTTCCAATTAATAATTTCTGAGTGATCATTTAAATGATATTTATTTTATTTTGTATTATTTTTACGATAGTTGTTAAAGAATTAATTTTTAAGATTTAAATTATTGTGAGAAACAGAGAGAAATAGGAAAAAATTGAGGGTTTTGTGTAAGAATCGTGAAATGTAACAATAAATTCAAAATTGTAATTTCAATCCCCTGGACACCTTCATTGCATATATGGTAATGTTTCGAAAATCTAAAAAAGAGGGTATTAGCATCGACAACGTGAAAGCTGTTCCAACAGAGTAACGAAAGTCTCGCTTTGAAAAAAAGGTACAATTTTTTTTCTCTCCTTTTTTTCTTTCGCTGGGAGCATTTTTAGGTTCGTAAGAAGCAACGCCTTGTATACAGACTCTCGAAGGTGTCCGTGCCTTGCATCTCAAATTTTTCGACTGAAAAACGAAAAAAGAGCCAAGAGAAGGTGGAAATCTTCCAGTATATAAGAGAGAAGAGAAGGGTGAGAGGGAGTAAAAGAGAGAGAGAGAGAGAGAGAGAGAGAAATCGAGGTGTCGCCTTACAACCGGCTCGCTTCTCTTTTACCTACGAAAGCTTCTTTGGCACGCCATCTCCTCCAGCATCTACAGACTGCTCCTTTTGCTCTCGCGCGTCCACCTTTTCTCTCCCTTATGGATACAAAACAGCCTCTCGGACTTTGCATAATTATTACAGTTATACCGTCTGCAAAATTTTTCCCCTCAAATTCCCAAGAAGAATTTTCTCCATCAAATATACCGCGCATGAGAAATCAAACTAAATTTTTCCTTTTTAAAATTCTCCCCCCCCCCCTCTGCGCTTATTACGTGCAAGAATTCGCGCACTATAATTTATCGCCCCATCGCGAGTGGAAGGACCAAAAAAAAAAAAATTTGGAAAAAATATACAAAATAGGTAGGAAAGAAAGTCAATTTAAATATTTAAATTTTCAAGTGACGAGGCTGAACACGCACAAGGATAAAAAAGAGAAGAGGGAGAAAAAAATATAGAAACACAAGAACCAGGGAGCAATAAGAATCATTTCTTAGACAGTGAATGTCGTCCGTCAAGAGAGGCGTTCCCTAATTTACATCCGCTCGATATACAGCGCAAGAGTCTGTATACGACCTTTCTTTGGAGTATACAAGCAACTCATCCCTCTCACTCTCTCTCTCTGTATCATCCACAGTATGTGTAAAACTCGAAATTTCCCAGCGGGCTTCATACATTTTAGAAACACCCCACACTCCCCCTCTTCTTGCTCATCTCTCTTTCTCGTGTGGAAAGAAGCTTGCCTCTCGATTTTGCCAGTGTCGCCGTCTTCCCAAACAGCCTTTAAATGCCTCATAAATTCAGACTATAGCCACACGGTATCGTGTCAGCTAAAAAAGAAAAAAATTAAAAAAAAAAAAAACAACAACAACAACCACCTACCGAAACTACAAGCCGATCTTATTCATTTCGGCGAAATTCACCTGCAATTAGTACAGCACTCTTTTCCTAAGGTATCAGAAATTACTTATTGTAAAATGAATACGTTTTCTCAAAGGAAAGTAGTTTTCCAGCAATAATACTTTTTTAAAAACAAGTCCAAAATATAGCGAACCATACACTGTGCAAATTTTTTTCTGTTTCAAAAAAAGTTTATCGCAGTTTTATTTCGCGCACGAAAACAAATCTTCACCTGGAACAAAACTATAAAATTCACTACCTTAGCAAAATTTTTAATTATTGCAACGAATACTTTTGCTATTTTAAAAAATACACTGAAAAAAAATTTATTTGATTCAAATAACCGATTATTTGTCTATAATCAAATAAATATTTACTTGAATCAAATAATTTTTATTTGAATCAAATAAATTGTATTTGAACCAAATACTAATTAATTGATTCAAATAAAAATTATTTATTATTTATTATTTGATTCAAATAACCGATTATTTGTCTATAATCAAATAAATATTTACTTGAATCAAATAATTTTTATTTGAATCAAATAAATTGTATTTGAATCAAATACTAATTAATTGATTTAAATAAAAATTATTTGATTCAAGTAAATATTTATTTGATTATAGACAAATAATCGGTTATTTGAATCAAATAAATTTTTTTTCCAGTGTACTTTCGCTATTTCAGCGAAAGTATAATCTTCCAGTAAAAACTTGATTTTTCCAGCAACGTGTTTAAGAAAAAATTTAAACTACTTTAAAGATTTATTCTTTTTAACCAAACTTTGTGAAAAATTTCATGAAACTACAAATTTTTTCGAACTTCAGTCATTTAATTATTACTGTTCCAAAAAACAAAGTAAAATTATGAATAAAACGATTTAATCATATAATAAATAGTTGAATTATTGAATTTTTTTTATTAAAATTGTAATCATTGGAAACTATAATGATTTCAGGAAAATTTTTGAAAACAGTTAAAATTTTTCCAACAGTTTATAATAAAATTTTCGAAAATAATTCAAGTTTTGACCAGAATTTTATTAAACTTTCTGAAAATAATTGAATTTCAAAGACGAATTTTGTTTTATTTTATAAAAATAATTGAAATTTTGACAATAATTTTTCAACATAATTGATTTTTTACGAAAAATTTTAATAAATGTTTTGAAAATAATTGAATTTCAAAGAAGAATTCGAAACAAAGTAAATTTACAAATAAAACGATTAAATCATGTACGTATACAATTATTAGGTTTCTTTTATTGAAAATTAACAGTTCTAATTATAAATGAGACTGGTAATTATTACATACAATTAAATTATAATTATTTAACTTTCGCTATTTCAGCGAAAGTATAATCTTCCAGTAAAAACTTGATTTTTCCAGCAACGTGTTTAAGAAAAAATTTAAAGTACTTTAAAGATTTATTTTTTTAACCAAACTTTGAGAAAAATTTCATGAAACTACGAATTTTTTCGAACTCCAGTCATTTAATTATTACTGTTCCAAAAAACAAAGTAAAATTATGAATAAAACGATTTAATCATATAATAAATAATTGAATTATTGAATTTTTTTTTATTAAAATTGTAATCATTGGAAACTAATAATTTCAGGAAAATTTTTGAAAAACGGTAAAAATTTTTCCAATAGTTTATAATAAAATTTTCGAAAATAATTCAAGTTTTGACCAGAATTTTATTAAAGTTTTTGAAAATAATTGAATTTCAAAGACGAATTTTGTTTTATTTTATAAAAATAATTGAAATTTTGACAATAATTTTTCAACATAATTGATTTTTTACGAAAAATTTTAATAAATGTTTTGAAAATAATTGAATTTCAAAGATGCAGTTTATTATTTATAAAGATAATTGCATTTTTGACAATAATTTTTAAAAAATTTGTAACATAATTGAATTTTTACGGAGAATTTAAATAAATTTTTTAAAATAATTGAATTTCAAAGAAGAATTAGAAAGAAAGTAGAATTAGAAATAAAACTATTTAATCATATTTAAGTATACAATTATTAAAGTTTTTTTATTATTAAAAATTAACTGTTATAATCAGAAATGAGACTGATAATCATTATATACAATTAAATTATAATTATTTCACAATATTTGTATTCCGAATTTTGTTGAATAAATTAATTTAATAATTTTTTTAAAAATTTGATTTTTTCGACGGATTTGAATAACATTTTTAAAAATAAAATTGTACTAAAAATAATTAAAATTCTGCGATGAAATTTAATTACCTCTGAAAAGAATTGAATTTCTGTAAAAACATTTTTTTAAAATAAATAAATGAATTTTTTTTTTTTTTAATTGTAAACATTGAAAACCAATGAATTCAGGAAAATTTTTGAAAATAGTTAAAATTTTACCGGGATTTGTAAAATAAAACATTTGAAAATAATTGAAATTATGACCAGAATTTTATTAATATTTTTGAAAAAAAAATTGATTTTCAAAGACGAAATAACAAATTATTTATAAAGATAATTAATAATTTTTTTAAACTAATGGAATTTTAAAGATAAATTCTACTATTTGTGAAGATCATTGAAATTTTGACAATAATTTTTCCACATAATTGAATTATTAACGAAGAATTTTAATAAACGTTTTGAAAATAATTGCATTTAAAAATTGAATTTTATTATTTTAATTGTACCAAGTACAATTTCTCGTACTTGGATAGAAAAATATCCTTTTTTAAAGATTATTGTAATTTTTATCAACATTAGCAAATTTTCTAAAACATTTTTCAATATTTTATAACTATGTAGTAAAGAAAAAAATTCCGAAACAGTAAAAAAAAATTTCTCACTTTTTACGAATTTTAGGATTCTTAATCTTGAACCTACTCATTTTTAGAAAAATTTCAAAAATGTTTCGAATTTATTCTACATATTTTACCAGGTTCTATAAAATTTAGCAAACCATATGGGTCCCAAAACTTAAAAATATATTACCATTTTTACCCCTTTTTGAAATCTTGCAAATCATGCGGTTACATCAGGTTTTAGACTATTTTTATTATTGGCCATTATGATTTACTCTGTTCATAGTAAAAATATACCAATTTTTAAGTGTTTTAAAATATTTTTGTCGTTGGTCAAGTTTCACTAAATTTTCACCATAAGGACTAAAAAATAAATAAGGACTGAAAGTAAGATTTATTTTTTACTGTTTTTTAAAAATTTTTTTGTCTTTCACAAAATGGTTGGGCATAGTCATTTGAATATTATTACTAGTCAAATTTTGGCCATGATGATACATTTTTAAATGTAATGAAAATTGATCTGATTATATTTAAATGAAAGTACATACTCTTTAAATTTGAATTAGTAAAAATATTTACTAATTTTAGTTAGTGACTAACTTTTTACTTTTGAATTAGTAAACTTCACTAATAAATAGTAGTGTTTACTAATAAATTAGTAAATTTTACTAATAAATTAGTAAACACTACTATTTATTTTACTAATAAATAATTTTACTAAATTATTTATTAAATAATTTTACTAAATTATTTATTAAATTATTTTTAAGTAAATAATTTTACTAATAAATTAGTAAATTTTACTAATAAATTAGTAAATTTTACTAATTTAAAAGCAAAAAGTCAGTCACTAACTGAAATTATATAGTAAAAATTTTTACTAATTCAGATTTAGAGAGTTTATATTTTCAGCTAAATGAAAATTCATATACTTTACCTATAATATAAAAAATGAAAAATGAATTAAATGAAATCGGAATTTCGTTTAACATTGATTCCTCCAGTGTCTTTTGTTTATGTATATATATATATATACATATGTGTTATTTCTTGTTTTGCGTTTCCAATTCGAAGAGAAGTAGTAGACTCTTGCAGACGTTCGTTTGGACGTAAAAATGCGGTATATGTATAAAGCCGATATCTTATTCACGAACGTTCCATTCGTTCTTCTTATGGGTATACCCCTATGCACGACTGCGGCGACATTCTTGTTCGCGTCGCATAACTTCTTGGCTTCTGATATCCCCCGCCCCCAAACTCCCCTTCGCCTCTCTCTCACTCTCCTTGTTTGTAGATTTACCCTGCTGTCTTCCACAGTTGACTTCAGGGTGCTAAGTCCCCATACAATGCAGATTTTCGAACCGGAAATATAGCAACTTTTTTTTGGGGCTTTTAAAAACATGAAAATAAAGTCAAAAAAATGCGGTATTTAGATTTAAATAATAAAATATAATGAAAATAATAATAAATTATAAATAATAATAATAACAATAATAATAATAATAATAATAATAATAATAATAATAATATAATATATTTTTATAAATGAAAATAAATTTCTCTAAAAAGTAATCTAAACTTTCAAGATTTTAACAATTTGCCATTTGACCGAATCTTTATTTCTGACAATTTTTACCCAAAAAAAAAGTTTTGAAAACATAAACAATTTCTCTACCAATTGACCTAAATTTTTAAGAATTATTGTCCCAAATTGCCATTTGACATAAGCTTTAAAATTTCTGTACGTTTTAATCAAGAGAATATTTGAAGATTCTGGGAAAAAGTGCAAAAGCAATCTAAACTTTCAAAATTTTAACAATTTGCCATTTGACCGAATCTTTATTTCTGACAATTTTTACCCAAAAAAAAAGTTTTGAAAATATAAACAAATTCTCTACCAATTCGCACCAATTGCAATTTTGACATAAAAAATACTAAACTTTAAAAAAAAAACTTTTGTGGAATTTGGTAAAGTTATTTTAAAATTGAATTAAAATTCTTGATATTTGACATAATTTTTATACTAATTTCCACATAATTTTATTTAAAGTTTAGTATTTTTTTAATCAAAATTTAATTTAATAAATTTAAATTTAATACATTTATTTAATTAATAAATTTAAATTCAATACATTTATTTAATTAATAAATTTAAATTCAATACATTTATTTAATTAATAAATTTAAATTCAATAACTTTATTTAATTAATAAATTTATTACTACGATCAATACTATCAAAATTTCGGTTTGTTACACTTTTTTCCTTAATTGTAAAATATATTTACAAAATTTAATATAATTTATAATAATTTTAAAAAAATAAATAATAAATAATAATAATAAAAATAATATATAATATTCATGATACTTAACAATTAATAATTAATAATTTATCCTAATTTCCCAAAGTTAGTATTTAAAAAAAATTTTTTTTAATTTTTTAATTCTATAGTTATTTAAAACAAGAATTATTTATTATTTTTAAATTTTTCCTCCAAAGCATGCGAGACAAAAAATAGGAGATAAGACAAAATGAAATATAGAAAGAATACTGTAGGAGCCATTGTATTTGAAAAGTGTGTCAGCCATGAATGTCCCTTCTTCTTCTTCTTCTTCTGCTTGTTCAAAGGGGATCTCATTCATCTTCATAGATAAAGGGTCTCTAAAAAATAGACCCTCTTTCTCTATTTCTCTCCCCTTCCTCTCTTTTATAGATTCACATATAATGGTCGTCTTATGTAACGCAAGCTAAGCAGAGGTTTTATTTCATTAATCTTCTCATGTTGTTGGGAATAATCCTGACATTCTTGAAATTCTGAATAAATTACAAAAGAGAGAAAATTGAGTTATATTTAACATTCTAATAGGGGAACTAAAAAAAAAAGAGAGAGAGAATGAAAAAATTCCGAATATAGACAGTGTGAGATATAATTTCTATAAATTAAGCATTTATTTGAATTTTATTCTTCTTGATATTTATTTTCTGTATTTATTCTCGAATGAAGAATTGACTAATAATTATAATTTATTGCGTTTATTGAATTATAATAAGTGGAATAGCCGAGTGATAATGTATTTAATTTCCAAGTTAAAGGAATAGTATATATTGAGTTTTTCTTTTGAAAATGGCTACAATATTATTCTTCGTCTCGTTCTATATTCTCAAATTCATTCCGAATTTGGGAAATAATATATAGCAAAAATAGTGGAGACTACTGGGATTTTTATTTGAGATTTTTATTTATTTAGTCAGAAGAATAAAAAGTAGTTTCTGTTTCTCACACTGCAGGAAACAAAATTTAATTAATTGAAAAATAAATTTTAAAGCCATGAAAAAAAAAATTAATTAAAAATTTTATCATTACGGTTAGCCAAATTTTGACTACACAGGTAATAAGAGATATAAATTTTCGTGTTTTAAAATATTTTTGACCTTAGCAACGGTTCGTTAAACTTTTAATCTGACGTACAGTCAAAAGAAAAATTAGTCCAATGTCATAATTTCGTAATTTAAAGAAAAAAGACGAATTAAATTTTAAATTCGTTTTGGTGGAAAGGCGAAGAATTTAATTTTGAATATTTAAAACTAGTGAAAATTGCATTTGGATAAAAATTACAATTTTCTGTCGAATAAGAAGCATTTTTTAAATTTTAGGTTATGTTACTTGAATCATTTATTATTGCTAAAAAAGTAATTCAAATATATAACTTTAAATTGTTTACAATGTAGAAAAGTAGATTTCTTTGGCTTCTACCAAAAAGGTTTTAAAATTTAATGTGACCTCTTTTAAAATATAAAATCATGACATAAAATATATAAAATTTCGATTTTTTAAACTGTTTTTTGTCGTTTGTTACAGTTTTCTAAATAATGATCATAGTCAAAACTCAAAATATAGAAATTTTCATAAATCAGTCTTTCCGTTAGGTTAAATTTACGAGGAAAAAAAATATTTTATACTTATTATATTTTACAAAATATGAATATTGTAAAAGTATTTTACAAAATATGAATGTTGCAAAAGTATTTTACAAAATATGAATATTGTAAAAGTATTTTACAAATTGAGGAAGAAGTGCCATAAAGCGAAATTTTTTTTTAAAAATGCATAAAATTAAAAAAACTTTTGTGAAATTTATTAAAATTATGTCAAATTTAAAAAATATTATTACTATTAAATTCTAAAGAATGTAATTAATATTTTTTATATTTGACAATGTAATTTGACTAATTTTTACGTAAGCTTTCTTGAAGTTTAGTATTTTTTACGACAAAAATTTATCTTTGTCGCACTTTTTCCCCAGTTTGTAAATTTCTTTTACAAAATTTAAAATATTTTTTTTCTGTCTGCAGATATTTTCAGATTTATGGTCCCAATATGTTCATTCTTCTTTCCACGAGACGTTCTGTCTATTTTTTTTCGTTTCTTTTTTTCTTGAAAATTTTTTTTAAAGAAATATTTCTTTTTGTGGGTTTAAAATATTTTTTGCAACTCGCCACGGTTTGTTAGATTTTGGCCACGCAGTTAATAAAAATTTTTAATTTTCTAAATATTCTTATTGCTATTCCACATTTTACTAAATATTAACCTACAGTTTAAAATAAATAAATTTTCAAGTCGTAAAATTAAAAATTTTCAATGACTATTAATTTATTTTCTACTCTCTTAATTTGAATCAGTTAAAAAACATGGTTTTAACTGACAATCAGTGACGGACTTTTTGCTTCTGAATCAGTTAAAAACAACTGATTTTCGGTTAAAAAATAACTGGCTTACAGTAAAAAATAATTGTAAAATTAGTTAAACTTGACTAATTGAATCAGTCAAAAAAATTTACTGAAACATAAGCTATTTTTAACTGACAATCAGTTATTTTTAACTAATTGTCAGTAGAAATATTACTATTTGAATTAGTGACTGACTTTTTGCTTTTAAATTAGTTATTTTTACCTGATTCAAATTTAGAGAGTATAACGTCTCATCTGAAAAAAATATAGTTTTAAAAAAATATAGTTAAATAAAATTAAATAAAACTAAATAAAATATAGTTAAAAAAGAGTGTCGAAAGTAGAACTTTCCTTAACTCCTCGAGTTAAGAGAGAGTACGGTAGAGTACACGGAGAGAGAATATATATTAAATTTTGAAAAAGTATTATCAAATTGGGGAAAAAGTGCGACAAAGCGAAATTTTGATATAAAAAATACTTAACTTTAAAAAAAGTTATGTGAAATTTAGTATAATTATATCAAATATCAAGAATAATAATTAAATTCTAATATAACTTTAATACATTTCACAAAACTTTTTTTAAAGTTTAGTATTTTCTATATTAAAATTTCGCTTTGTTGCAGTTTTTCCCTAATTTGAAAATATTTTTACAAAATTTAATATATAGTCTCTCTCCGTGTATAGTTTTAAAAAACATTGTTAAAGTAAATAAATTTAAACAAAATATATAGTTTAAAAAGAGTGGTGAAAGTAGAACTTTTCTTAACTCCTCCGAACAGAGTATGTGGTATAGAGTATAGTTTAAAAAAAAATAAAAAATATAGATAAAATAAATAAAATTAAATAAAATAACATATAGTTAAAAAAGAGTGGCGAAAGTACAACTTTTCTTAACTCCTTCAAACAGAGTATGACGAAAGTAATTTTTTACGCAACGAAGGTAAATTTTGACGTGGCGAAAGTTAATTTTTTCCACGTCAAAAGGAATAAATTTTTTTGAACTTACAAAAAAGAACGAATTGAGAAAAAAAAATTTAGAAGTAATATTATGATTATTAATTAAATTAATAAAGAGGCAATTCGTCGAGAGAATATATTCTCCCCCAATTTTTGAAACAAAATGCGTGGCTGGATCTTATTAAAGAATTTGTCCGAGGAGTTTTAGGTCGTTTCGTACATCCCATGACTAAAGAGGTAGCAGAGGTCGTCGACGTAATTGCGATAATTTCCTTCGCGTTTCTCTTCTCTCTCTCTCTCTCTCTCTCTCTCTCTCTCTCTCTCTCTCTCTTTGCCTCTCTTCACCATGGTAAAAGGAGAGCCGCCACCCTTATTGCTTTGGGGACCGAAAACTCCTCGTTCGCGTGTCGTAAGTTTTCGTGTCCCCAACGGGCGTGAGATTTCGGGGTGTCAGGGGAGAGAGAGAGGGGGGGGAGAGGGATAGTAGTATACCTTTCCTTCCCGCAACAAACCCCCCTTCGCCCTTCTACTCTACTTCTGTTTTACCAGCGACCCGGAGACATTTGGTATGAGAAACGCGTAGCTATATACGCAGCAAGACCGTAGCTCAACTATAACCCTCCTCTCCAAGTCTTGCGAAGGTAGGTAATCCTCTCGGGGGCGTGAGTTACTGCCAGTTTCCCTCTCGCAACATTCTCCTTCTTATTCACCACCCCCGCTCTCCCTCTTTCTCCTCTTCACAATTCTGTACGCTCTCCTTTTCCACTTTCTCGTCACATCTCCCTTTTCTCTTCTCATTCCACTATATCTTCCCTTTTCCATCTTCAAACATCCCTCATCCTACCCTCTAATAATGTCAACCATCTCTCGACCCTCTTATTTTACTTTACTTCTGTTCATTCTTCTTTCCACGAGACGTTCAGTCTATTTTCTTTAGTTTCTGTTTTTTCGAAAAATCTCTTTTTTCGAAAATTCTTTTTTTCAAAAATTATTTTCTCGAAAATTCTTTTTTTCAAAAATTCTTTTCTTCAAAAATTCTTTTTTAGAAAAATTTCTTTTTTTTACTTTGAAAATTTTGTAAATTTTTTGTGGTACATTTTCTGGTGTAGGGCACGGATAGAATTGTTAAATAAAGTCTCTATCACAGGTCAATAATGATCTCATTATTACCCAAGGCAAATAATGGTCCCTTTATTACAATATTTACTAAACTTATTATTATTATTATTATTATTATTACTACACAGTATTGTAATTTTTAGCCATTGTGTTTATGTTACCAAACTATTTTGTACTTTTCATTTTCATTTATTTATTTTATAAATTTATATATTTTTTTATAAATTATATTATATTATATTATAACTTTTATTTTATTTTTATTTCCATTATTGGAATGTAATTTTTATACTGTGAGTTTTTTCTTTCAGTGCACTTTTTGTACGTTTCCTATACTATTTGGTACTTTTTTAGATTTCATCCACTCACGGTAAATCGTTAGGTATTAAAATAACACCAAAAGGGATTAAAATAACACTAAATTGGATTATTTTAATCCTTTTTGGTGTTATTTTAATACCTAACGATTTACCGTGCTAAAATTAACTATTTTTGTTTTTATTTGAAAAATTTTACTGCTTTAAAAATTCGCTAATACTAGAAGTAAAAAAAAATTATTTTCAATAATAACAGCCAAATTCTCTAAAACGTTTAAATTATTTTCAAAAAAATGTAATTATTAAGAAAAAATAAAATTTAATTCAATTTTTTTCAAATAATTCAATTATTGTTTTAGCTTTTAATAAAATTCGTTGGAAGAATTCAATTTTACCGATAAATAACAATATTATTCACAAAATTAACATTTTGATGTCATTTTAAAATGATCAGTAAAATTGTTCGCGAAATTCAATTATTTTCATAAATAACAATATTTATCACAAGAATTCAATTATTAAATTCAATTATTTAAGAATTTAAATTATTTTTAAAAGTAATAAATTTCTTTTCGGAAATTCAATTATTTTGAAAAAATCTAATAAAATCGTTCCCAAGAATTAAATTATTTTCATACAAAAAATAAAACTTTTTTCTAAAATTCAAATATTTACAAAAATTCTAATAAAATTGTTCCAAAAAAATTCAATTATTTTCATAAATACAATAAAATTTTCATAGAAATTAAAGTATTTTTAGAAATTCTGGTAAAATCGTTCGCAAAAATTCAATTATTTGCGTAAATTAAATAAAATTCTTCCCAGAAATTCAATTATTTTAAATAATTCTTTTCTAGAAATCAATTATTTCCATAAAAGAACAATATTCATTACAAGAGCTTAATTATTTTTAAAAGTAATAAATTTCTTTTTGGAAATTCAATTCTTTTGAAAAAATCTAAAAAAAATCGTTCCCAAGAATTGAATTATTTTCATAAATAAAATAAATTTTTTTTCTAAAATTCAAATATTTACAAAAATTCTAATAAAATCGTTCGAAAAAATTCAATTATTTTCATAAATACAATAAAATTTTCACAGAAATTAAAGTATTTTAAGAAAAACTAGTAAAATTGTTCGCAAAAATTCAATTATTTGCGTAAATTGAATAAAATTCTTCCCAGAAATTCAATTATTTTAAATAATTCTTTTCAAGAAATCAATTATTTCCATAAAAGAACAATATTCATTACAAGAGCTCAATTATTTTTAAAAGTAATAAATTTTTCCCTTGAAATACATCAATTAAAAATTCTAATAAAATTATTCGCCAGAATTCAATTTTTTTCGTAAATAATAAAATGTCTTTTTGAAATTCAATTATTTTAAAAACAAAAATTTGTTTACACACCACAGACATTGAATTATTGTCAAGAAATTTTAATAGAATTCTTTGTTAATTTTAATTACTTTTAAAAATTTTTCGCAATTCAAAAATTAGGAATATCTGCTATTTTTATAAAATTTCCAAAAACAGACTTGAAATTATTAAAAAAAAATTTTTTGTACGTATTTTCGTATCAGAATTTAATTATTTTCATGAACAATACAAGTTTTTCAAAAAATCAGTTATTTAAATTATTAAAATTTGCCTTAAAATTAGTCGAAAAAAATTAATTACTTACAAATTTTTTATACAAAATTCTTCGCAAGAATGAAATTATTTTTATAAATATTTGAACATTTTTTATGAATATAAGAAAATTCCCTGCAGGAATTTAGTTTATCAGCACAGAATATAAGGAACCAAGTAAATATTGTTCATGACATAATTAGGAAAAAGGCGCAGGAAAATAAAATACAGACTGAAATTTTTGTCAGTATTGTATAGTGTCTATAAAAAATTTTTTTTAACGTCATGTTTAATATTTCGAATGCTACTTTTTTTTATTTTTTCTACTTTTTTTTTAGTTTAAGAGCTTCATTTTGCTATTTTCATACAACTTTTTGTAAGTTTAATAAATACTTCTTGCAACTGTTTTAAAATTAATAATAATTAATTGTAAAGAATTATTTGAAATAATTGAATTTCTAGGAAGAATTTTATTTAATTTACGTAAATAATTGAATTTTTGACGAAGTTGAAACGTTTATCAACGAAAAAATTTATTTAATTCATCCAAATATTATTTTTATTTTAATATTTAATTGGAAAATAATTATTATCAAAATATAAACAGAAATATTGATTTTCTTAATATTTTTGTGTCAATATTGCAGCGTCGTTATTAATTAATTTACTAAGTGGAATAATTTTTTTCATTGATAAACGTTGAGGACTTCAAGTTGGTAATTTTTGCGAATGACTGTATTAGAGTTTCTTAAAATAATTGAATTTCTAAGAAAATTTTATTGTATTTATGAAAATAATTGAATTTTTTGCGAATGATTTTATTAAAATTAAAAAAAATTTTTTGGTAATAATCTATAGTCAAAATTTCTCCTTGGAGAACAGTTCTAAACTCTTTCTCTTGAGCTATAAGGTGAAAATTGTCTCTGTTTTCTTGAAAGTGTCAAATTGATACTAAAGTGGATGAAATTTATGTCAAAAAATCTGGATCAATTTATTATTCGATCCACAATTTTTGGTATCAATTCGTTGCTATTTGACACTTTTAAGTTAATCCCGGTGATAGTAGGCAAAAATTACAATACTGTATGGTAATAGTTCATCAGAACGTTGAGTGAACGGAGAAAATTGTGAATATAACCAAAAATTACAATACTATTTGGTAAAAAATCAGGTTCGGTAAAAATTATCATAGGTTGTAATATAATATACAGTAAGGAAAATTTAGTGAAATTCGCATTCATCGTCTTGACCAGAAAAGACAAAAAATCCTTTCGAGACAGAAGAAGAGAGGGAGAGAGAGAGAGAAAAGAAGAAAGATGTCGAGCGCAGCTGGGACGTTAGTTAGTTAGTTAGCGGTAATTAATAACTTACGGCGGAGTTAACGAGGAAAACGATGGGCGCGCAACGTATCGCATACCTACGGAAACGAGCGCATGTCTTACGACGGAAGGGCTCAGGATCCCTGTGTGTAAAGCCCTGTGGATCGCATAAATATGTGGTTAGGCTTCTTCGTTCAGTGAGAGGGTGCGCGTATTCCCCCTTTTTGTAACGAGGGACCAAAAGACAGTGAGAGAGAGAGGGATAGAAAGCAAAAGACAGCCACCTGGAATATAGAAAGACTATATATACACTATTTCCTTGTCGGCTTTACATCGCGACGCTTAAAAGCCCATAAAGCATCACATTATGCTCGAAAAAAGGGAGTTTTTTCCGTTCAAAACACCGAAAATTGAAGATTACCGGCTTTTTCACCCCAAGTTTGATGTCCTTTTTATCGACTATATGTCTCAAAGTTTAAGAAGGTGCAAATATACACATATAAATGATAATACGATCGAGATGATGCTACTGAATTATTTATTTTTCTTTAAATAGGTATGGAAAATTTACTTTCGCATATATATAGAAAAAGGTCTTCAATTATTTATAATCTGAATTTAGATCTTTATCTGCTTCCGCACTTGTTTATTTGTGACACAATCTGAAGAAAGGGACCTTAGAAGCATAAAATTATAGGTTATGTTTACAATTTTTTAAATGAAAACACAAAAAGAGAATCAACTGACAATATAAATTATTAATGTTCAGGTATTCATTAAAACTAAAGTATTTAATAAATACTGGTTTTAATCTGCAGTAAGTAAAAAGAAACTTTTAATCAATAAAAAAGTGACACTAACATAACCTTAAAGTGATTTGCTTCTAAGGTCCCTGTCTTCAGATCGTGTCACATTTTTGAGTTGTACTTTGAAAAATCTGCTTAAATTTTTACATGCTTTTTAGGATTTAACAATCGAAATCGAACCTTACATCTAATGATTGGAAATTGCTGTTTCAGTCTCAAAAATTCATCATATTTTTTCTGCTGATGTCAAATTGAGACCCAATTTGCGTTATTCTCACTCTTTTCTTAAAAGTAGGAAATTAATACTAAAGTGGATCAAATTGATCGTAAAAATCTGGATCAATTTTTTATTCAATCCACATTTTTGGTATCAATTCGTTGCCATTTGATACTTTTAAGTTAACAGTGCTTAGAAAAACTATGTAATTTTATTGAACTTGACTAAAAACTTACAAACAATGAAATGGAAGCATTCACAGGTTTGCAAGAGTATAACAACATCGATTCAATATTTTTTCCTGTAAAGTTAGAGTCTAATTTTTAACAGTCCGTTTATAATTTTTCTTAGATTTATTCAAACATTCAATTATTTTCAGAAATAACAATATTCATCACTAGAATTCAATTATTTTTCAAAATAATAAATTTCTTCTTGAAAATTTACTAATTTAAGAAAATTGTAATAAAATCTTTCGCAAAAATCCAATTATTTGGGTAAAATAAATAAAATTCTTCTCAGGGAAGTTAAATTATTTTTGAAAATTTTAATAAAACTGTTATCAACTATTCCATTATTTTCATAAATCATAAAATTTATCATAGGATTTGGATTATTTTTAATACAATTTTACAGAATTGGTCAAAAAATGTAATTATTTTAAAAAATGTAATATCTACTCCTCAAAAAAATCAATTATTTAAAAAAATATTTTTTAAAATTCTTTCGAAGAATTTAATTATTTACAAAAATATTCCAAGAAATGAATTATTTCCATAAACAAACAATATTCAGCACAAGAGCTCAATTAGTTTTAAAAGTAATAAATTTTCTTTTAGAAATTCAATTAAAAAATTCTAATACAATTATTCGTTAGAATTCAATTAAAAAATCCTAATGAAATTATTCGTTAGAATTCAATTAAAAAATTCTAATAAAATTATTCGTTAGAATTCAATTATTTTTTTAAATAATAAAATGCCTTTTTGGAATTCAATTATTTTAAAAACAAAAATTTATTAAAAAACCATGACATTCAATTATTGTCAAAAGTTTTAATAGAATTTATTGTAATATTTAATTACTCTTATTATTAATTACTATGTTTATTAATATTAAATTTTTTTTGACATCCAATGATTAACAATTTCTACTATTTTCAATAAAATTTCCAAAAATAGAATTTAATTAATAAAAATATTTTTTGTATATATTTTCGTAAAAGAATTCAATTATTTTCATGAATATTAAAAATTTTTCAGAAAATCAGTTATTTTAATTATTAAAATTTGCCTTAAAATTAGTCGAAAGAAATTGATTATTTAAAAATTTTTATAAAGTTCTTCGCAAAATATATCTCTCGAAAAGATCGATTATTTATGAAAAGTGTTTTTTTAAATTCTTTGGAAGAATTCAATTATTTACAAAAATATTCGAATTTTTCTCAGAAATTAAATTAATTTAAATAATTCTTTCCAAGAAATGAATTATTTTGATAAAAAAACAATATTCATCACAAGAGCTCAATTATTATTCTCTTGGAAGTTCAATTAAAAAATTCTAATAAAATTATTCTCTAGAATTCGATTATTTTCGTAAATAATGAAATGTCTTTTAGGGATTTAATTATTTTCAAGAAAAATATAATAAAATACTACACAAACTTTCAATTATTGACAAAAATTTTAATATTATTATTTGTAAAATTTAATTACTTTTAGAAACTTTTTGCAATTCAATGATTAACAAAATATACTATATCTTCATAAAATTTTCAAAAACAGTTTTCTAAAACAGAATTCAAATTCTAAAAATATTTTTGTATATATATTTTCGTAGGAGAATTCAATTATTTTCATGAATAATACAAATTTTTTAGAAAAGCAGTTATTTAAATTATTAAAATTCGCGTTACAATTATTCGAAAGAAATTAATTACTTAAAAATTTTTATTAAAAATTCTTCGTAAGAATTAAATTATTTTTTATAAATATTTCTATTGAATTGATTTTATCTAATTTTTCTTAGATTTGTTCAAACATTCAAAAACCCAATTTTTTAATACTTCGTTTCTTCATTTGTGAATTTTGAACCTAAATTTAGAAGATCTCATCAATAAGGGACCTAAAATTGTAAGAATCTGTCTCCCTTTCGATATATTCGTATATCCTTTTGTCCCAATTTGATATCTTTAGAAAAATTATATACAAAAAAAATAAATATTATAAATGAAGATGAAAAATTAAAATTAAAGTTACTAAAATAAAATTAAAGTTACTAAAATAAAATTAAAGTTACTAAAATAAAATTAAAGTTACTAAAATAAAATTAAAGTTACTAAAATAAAATTAAAGTTACTAAAATAAAATTAAAGTATAATTATACTAAAAGCTAAAAAAACCATAAATCAAGTACCAAAAAATAAAATCTCTCCAAAACTTGGGCAAAAAGGGTATAAAAATATATTTCCAAGTTATGTGCGGAAGATTACAATCAAAATGTAATTTGATGCCAATTTTAATATTGTAAGCCCACAGGAATAAAACACTAGGGTTGGTATAGAAAAAAAAATGGGTGAGATTGAGGCAGTAAATACAAAATGGACGCAGAGAAGCGGAAGAGAGACACCGAGTTCAGCAATACGAATCACCCTCCAATAAACGCGTCATATTTACAATGGTATCTACAACGATCTATTATTGGCAGAGAGAGAAAGAGAGAGAGAGAGAGAGAGAGAGAGAGTCGAAAATCGTTCACTATATGCAGAAACGCGCGTGGCTTTCACACAGAAAACATAGGAGAGAGAGTTCATATCAGCATCATGTTTATCATCTCTATATATGTAATCAAGCGACTCCCCCTCCCACTGCTTCTTCACCATCGTCCCCCTAGATCACAAACCCATTTTCGCGATTTTCATTTCCAATGTTTGTATCATATTTTCGTGAATTGCTCAAAAAAAAAAAAAAAAAACAAGTGAGAGAGAGAGAGAGTTATAACGAACCGTTTATATAAGGGTTATTTGTCAACGTATATAAACTTGCCCTTTGCGTGCAACATCCCTACCAAAAAAAGAAAAAAGCCAATTTATATGATTTCCCTGTGATAGACTCTAGGAACTTATATAAATAAATTCCCCTCTCCAATTAAACTGCCCTCATATGTCTTTTCAAAGTAGAAAATGTGACAGCATCGCATTTCTCTCGATTTACCTTTCTCTCTTTCTCTGTTTTTTTTTACTTCTCTCCCCATCTTAATAGTTTTTCTTGGTTCATTCCAGAAAGCAAGTTCGTTTTTTTAGAGAGAGAGAGAGAGAGAGAGAGAGAGAAAAGGAGGGAACTTCTGAGCTGTAGGGGGAGGGAAAAAACCCACGACTCGGAAAAGTATAAGAAGCGTGCGTGGCTTTCTAATCGTGAGGGAGGACGAACTTTATGCTGAATTCGCGAAACAGACCATGAGAGAAGGAATAATCGTTGAGAGAATAATCTTTATATATATATATATATATATATATATATATATATATATATATATATATATATATATATATATATATATATATATATATATATATAGAAACACATGAATTTGTCTTTGGGGAAAGAAATTGGTTTTCTTCCTCGATAATCACATTATGTTTTCTTTCATTGGAGAATTTTTTTTTATCATTGCGATTTACGCTTTCTTTAAAAGAAAAAAAGAATATTAACTTTCTAAAGTGAAATTTATTTCCCCAGATTAATTCGTTCTGGCAAAAATATTTTTCAAATTTTTTTTATAGAAGTCCAATGAAGTCACTATACTACAATCGAAAAGCATCAATTCTCAAATTATCCACCAATATAATGGGTTTGGTGATTTTTAATTTAAAAAATCTAACATCAGATTCATAAGCAGCGACACTACAAACCCCAGAGTAACAAGTGTCAAGCAAATTCAAACTGTTTTTAACTTTTATCCACTATATTGGATCCATCATTTTCAATTTTGAAAATCTGACTTTAAAATCGTAATCAGTGACCCTAAAAACCCCCCAAAAAATAAGTTTCAAGCCAATCCAATAGTTTTCAATTTTTATTCCGTCATATTGGATCCGCCATTTTGAATTTTAAAAATCTGACATCAGAATCGAAATCAGCGACTCTAAAAACCCCCGAGTGACAAGTTTCAAGCAAATCAAAACAATTTTTTATTTTTATACCGCCATATTGGATCCGCCATTTTGTATTTTGAAAATCTGACATCAAAATCGTAATTAGCGACATTAAAAACCCCCAAAAAACAAGTTTCAAGCAAATCAAAACAATTTTTAATTTTTATACCGCCATATTGGATCCGCTATTTTGTATTTTAAAAATCTGACATCAGAATCGTAATCATCGACACTAAAAACCACCAAAAAACAAGTTTCAAGCAAATAAAAACAATTTTTAATTTTTATACCGCCATATTGGATCCGCCATTTTGTATTTTGAAAATCTGACATCAGAATCGTAATCAGCGACACTAAAAACCCCCAAAAAACAAGTTTCAAGTAAATCCAAACAGTTTTTAATTTTTTATACCGCCATATTAGATCCTTCATTTTGAATTTCGAAAATCTGACATCAGAATCCTAATCAGCGATCCCAAAAACCTTCTGCAACTGAATTTCGGTGGAGACGGAACAATTTTAAAACTACCCTCCATTTTGGATCCGCCATTTTGAATTTTGAAAAGCTGATCTCGTATTTCTTGCAAGCGAAAAATTGAAAAAGTTTGAAAAATTGAGCTCGTAATTCTTACAAGTGACAGGATTGAACACGAAAAAAATTTTTAATTTGAAAAAACTTTCACACTGAGAAAACTGGAGAGTCAAATTCAGAGGTTCAAAAAGTGTATGTTTGCTTTGCTTATGAAGAGAGTTAAATAGTCCTTCTAAAATAAATTTTGAATTGATAATGGAAATCTACTTGTATATTCTCTCCCATTACATCTGAGGGTTAAAAGTTGCGCAGAAAATGTGTACGATCTGATGCGCGCAAATTTATTTTTCTGACATTTTATGTATTTAATTTAGGGGTTAGGTTGCCATATTTATTCATTTCGCGCCGGATAAGGAAGGGATTTCTCAAGATGGTTAATTTGTCCCTCTGTTATAAACTCATTTTCCCTCCAAGTGAAATGGCCCGAATATCTGTCAATGGTGTATTTGAATATTGAGATTGTTATCCAATAGCTAACTCTCAAATATTAACCATTTGTCCCTCCAGATGTTTAGTCCAATACTCCAGTTTTCTCAGTGCACAGAGAAAAAGGATTTCTTTGAAAGAAAATAATTGTTTTCTCAAACTCACCCTTTGAACTAAAGAAAAAAAATTTGAGTTAAAAAAGTTTTCTTTACTTATAAGAAAAACAATTTTTAAGCTTTTTTGAATCAAGAAATTATTTCTTTGAATGATATTTTTGATCCAAAGAATAATTTCTTCAAGACAAATAAAATGCTACGAACATTCAAAGAAATTATTTCCTAAAATCATTTATTTCTTTGCCTTAAAAAAAGATTTAATAAATCAAAAGAAACATTTCTCTAAGCCAACAAAAAACAGTTAATGAAATAATTTCTTTAAACCAAAGAAACTTTTTTTTTTGACCCTATATAACAATGCACAAATTTCTTTGAATTGAAAAAACATTCTTTGAAACAAAGAAGTTTTTTCTGGATGTGTAACTTTAGGTGTTGAGAAATGAATTACTGGACCTTTTTTGATTTTTGGAACAAAAAAGTAATTGAAACTTATTTCGAGACTTTTGGAATAGAGAATTTTGAGAACTTTTGTCTTAAAACTTATTGGAACTTTCGCTCTCCAACGAAAATTTCACCCTCTTTTGAAACTGATGGAATTATTAGTTTTTCCTTCCAATTTTTTTTTGTGGGGGTGAAAAAATTCCTTCCATTTTCAGTGAATGATGAAAATGAAATGAAAGAGTAAATAAAAGAGCTGATAGATCACCGAGTATAAAGTTTTCGATGATGTGGCTCTCACGCGAGTGTGTAAACCAAAAAACAGAAGCGAAATGGTTTGAACGTGTTTCGGGCCATAAAAGGGGAGAGTTTTGCTGCCAAGTCTAATAAGAGAGGATCCAATACGTTGATTGCTGCTGGGGATTTGGCCGTATAAACTTCTCTCTCTCTCTCTCTCTTTCTCTTTTTTTCTCTCTTTTATTCTCTCTCTCTCTCTTTTTCTCTCTCTCGCGGCTCGCAAAACACGATGATGCCAAGCCTGCCATTCTCCTTCTTTCTATATTCGTTTCTTCTGCCCGTTCCCTTCATTGGAAACGAGAGAAGCACCGAACAAACGGAAGCCGCATCATTCTATACATTATATATATATATATACGTGTATATAAGACGCAAGAGAGCCAATCAAATCAAAGTAAGTGAATTGGCCTGGAGCGTGAAGGTCCATTGGGGATTTGCGGTAAGATATTTCCCTCTGGCTTTAGGCATACATATATAAATGTACACAAAACCCCCTAAGTTGAAAATGCCCTTTAGCACGTTCCATAGTTTTTGTTTTCAAGATAACTCTCATCAGCGCTATGCGTCATCCCCCAAAACGCACTAAATCGCGCGATTGCCGAAGCCGTAAGTTTCTTGCTCCGAGACAATTTGCTTTCACCTCTCCACACCCCCCTTCTCCCTTAAACACCAAAATGTCCATAGTCTAGACCCCCTAATTGATTAATCGTTTGCTGTAGATTCATATTGGAAGTTTATGATCAAAAGAAAATAAATAAAGAAAAATTACTAAAACCCTAAATAAATAAAATTCACTAAAATCCTAAATAAATCAAAATTATTAAAATTCTAAATAAATCAAAATTACTAAAATCCTAAATAAATAAAATTCACTAAAATCCTAAATAAATGAAAATTACTAAAATTCTAAATAAATCAAAATTACTAAAATCCTAAATAAATCAAAATTACTAAAATCCTAAATAAATCGAAATTACTAAAATCCTAAATAAATTAATACTCAGTAGAATGAAACTATTACCAAATTGAATCAAATTGATACCAAATTGGGTCACTTTTTGAAAAATGCGAGAAAAATGCTACTAATTATAATGAATTGATACCAAATTGAATCAAGTTGGTACTAAATCAAATGAAACCGTATTTAATTAAGTTTATACCAAACTGGATCAAATTAATGTCAAAAAGAATGGAATTGATACTCAATTGACTGAAAGCAATTTAAATCAAGTTTAGACTAATTTGGATCAAGTTGTATCCAAATTGAATCAATATGATACCAAACTGGATTGAATTGTTACCAAATTTGTTCAAATCGATACCAATTTAAAACAAATTGGCAGCAAATTAAGTCAAATTCATACCACATACTGAATTATATTAATACCAAATTGAATAAAGTTGGTACTTATACTTAAATAAAACTGTTATGCAAAATTGAATCAATTTGGTACCAAATTAAATCAAATTGGCACTAAATTAAGTCAAATTTATACCACATACTGAATTAAATTAATACCAAGTTGAATAAGTTGGTACTTACTTAAGTGAAACTGTTATGCAAAATTGAATCAATTTGGTACCAAATTAAATCAAATTGGCACTAAATTAAGTCAAATTTATACCACATACTGAATTAAATTAATACCAAGTTGAATAAGTTGGTACTTACTTAAATGAAACTGTTATGCAAAATTGAATCAATTTGGTACCAAATTAAATCAAATGGGCATTAAATTAAATCAAATTGGCATTAAATTAAATCAAATTGGCATTAAATTAAATCAAATTCAAACTACATACTTGATTAAATTAATACCAAATTGTATAAAGTTGGTACTTACTTAAATAAAACTGTTTTGCCAAATTGAATCACTATTAACTTTGTTAATGGTTTTGCACCATTAACTTGGAAGAAATTAATAGTTGATTGAATGAAACCAATTTGTTTACAGTTGATACCAAATTGGTCAAATTGATTTTAAATTAAAGAAAATTGATGTTTAATTGAATAAAACTGTAACGAATTTGAATCAAAATAATATCAAATTGGATTAATTTGATAAATAACTAAAGATAAAAATGCAAAAAGAAAATTAATTAAAATTATTAAAAATTGTTAAAAAATTGATACTAAATTAAATCTACTTGCTTCAAAATTTAATGAAGCAAATTTTTTTCAAGTTTTAATAAAACTGGATCAAATTTGTACTAACTTGACTCAAATTGGTACTCAATGGGATGAAACCATTTTGAATCAGGTTGATACCAAATTAAGTCATGTTGGTACCGAATTAAATGAAACTGTTACAAAATCAGATTAATTTGATAAAAAAATGTAATAAAAATACTATTAATTGGAATTGAGACCAAAAATATATTAAAATATTTGTGAAATTGAAAAAAATTCAAAAACAAATAGAAATAGTGATACCAAATTGAATCAAATGAATATAAACTTGAATTAGGTTGGTAACAAATTGAATCAAGTTAATAACGAATAGAAAGTGATACCAAATTGAACCAAAATGGTACCAAGTTGATTCAGTTTGGTACCAACATAATTCAAGTTTGTATCGGTTTGATTCAATTTGGAATCAGATTATATTTGTCATGAGTTTATTTCTATTTTATTTATTTATTTCACTTATTTATTTTATTTTTTCCATTTTTTCTCAATTTAAATTAATAATTAAATCAAGTTGATAACAAATAGAAAGTGATACCAAATTGAACCAAAAATGGTACAAGGTTATATTAAATTGATGCCAAATTTAAACAATCTATTATACCAAATTTGAATCAATTTGACTGCCAGTTGAATCAATCAAAATCCAAATGAAATGGAATTAACAAAACAAATAGAATCTGATTCAAAATAGAATGAAAATGGTGCCAAGTTATATTTAATTGATATCAAATTGAATCAAATTGTAATACCAAATTTGAATCAATTCGAAAGCAAACTGAATCAACCAAACACTAAATTAAATCAAATAAATTACAAATGAAATTTGATACCAAAATAAATGAAAATGGTACCAAGTTATTTTCAATTGATGTACCATATTTGAATAAAATTGATAGTAAATTGAATCAACCAAACACAAAATTGAATCAAATTAATAACAAATGAAATCTGATGGCAGATAGAATTAAAAACCAAGTTATATTCAATTTATAAGCCACATTAAATCAAACTGATACGAACTTGAGTCAAGTTTGTACCAAATTGAATCGACCAAACACCAAATTGAATAAAATTGATAACAAATAAAACCTGATACCATTTGAATCAAAATGGTACCAAGTTGTATTTAATTGATACCAAATTGAATCAAACTGTTATACCAAATTTGAATCAATTCGATAGCAAATTGAATCAACCAAACACCAAATTGAAGCAAATTAATAACAAAGAAATTTGATATCAAAATGAATCAAAATGGTAAGAAACTTATATTCAATTGACATACAATATTTGAATCATTAATTTAATAGTAAATTGAATCAACCGAACGACAAATTGAATCAAATTAATAACAAATAATATCTGATGGCAAATGGAATTAAAAACCAAGTTATATTCAATTGATAATCCACATTAAATCATACTAATACGAACTTGAATCAACTTGGTACCAAATTGAATCAACCAAACACGAAATTGAATAAAATTGATAACAAATAAAACCTAATACCATTTGAATCAAAATGGTCCCAAGTTACATTTAATTGATACCAAATTGAACCAAACTGTAATGCCAAATTTGAATCAATTTGATACCAAATAAATGAAAATGAAAATAAAATTTGATCCAAATTGTGATATCAATTGCTTGCAATTTGCGACTAGCACTTTAAATTTTATTGGAATAATTCTTCCATATAGATTTATCAGAAACCCCCATTATAGTGAGAACCAGTAAATAAAAACTACAAGAGCGCAATAAAAGTACGTGAAAAAATTTGTTCCTCCTCATCATAAAGTTTAAATGAGTTGTTAGAGATGGAAAAAAATGTGAAAGAAACAGAAAAATTCAAAAGCCAACGTGGAAAAGAGGTGAGAAAAATCTTTGGCATTTGTGAGCACTGGAAGCGTGTAAATGGTATTAAATAAAGTGTAGTTGAGTCGTTGCGAGAGTGGAGGTGGCCGTTTGAACAGCCACTTGGGTGCAGTAGTGGAATAAGCCCCTCCGGTGGCGCAAGCTCACCTTATCGGCCGTTACTGCCTCGTAAAACCCCTGTTTCGTCTCTCCTCTCTGTCTCTCTCACTCTCGGTTTTAGCAAAACCTCGTCTCGCTCTATACAATATATATATACAGATTATGGAACAGCCCGCATGGTGCGGTACACTTTGCTTTTAACCCTTTGGCTTCCGACGCGTTGTGCGACCTACATAAAACAACCGGCTTCCATGACACCATCGCTCTTTGCTTCGAAATGCACCCTCACTCCCCTCCCCCCACCATTGAAACTTTAACCAACATCCTAAATCAAGTGCCTCGTAATCGCTACAAGTGCCATTAAAACAAGTCATTTCACCCTTCAATGCCTATATTTTCCCAATCTGACATCGTAAATCTCCAATTAGAATAATTTCTAATCTATTCGGATTTGTCATTGAGAAGGAAAGGACAATTTTTTTGTTGGTAACCCTGACAACTAGACTAACAAGACAATTAGTAATTTTCGTATTTTCTACCAAGAAAATTTCACAGGAAAAAAGAAGTGTTATTTTAACCCGTTGCCTGTTAACGACCCAACGTTGGGTCGTGAAAAAGGATGGCCCAGACTGTTAACGACCCAACGTTGGGTCGTGAAAGTTTTAGCAAAAAAATAGAAATTTGTTGCTTAAATTATAAAATAAATTCTTTCATATCATTATTCACATACTATAGGTATTAATGATACTAGAAAAAGTAATAAATAAATAATTGTTTATTATTTTTAAATAATATAACAATTTAAAAGATTTTGATGGACATTTTGGGGCACTAAAATGAATATTTTTCCAAACAGCGAAGGAGTTAACACCAAAAGTAGTTTCAAAACTACACGCAACATTTTTAACCGACGCTGTGTGGTTTTAACACTACATTGGTGTTAAAATAACAATAGATACTGTTAAATTAACACTAGAGGGTGTTAAATTAATATACATTTTAAATGGGGTTAAAGTAACACTAAAATTGTGTTAAAACTAAATAATCTGAAAACTACACGCAACAAATTTAAGACTTATTTTTTCCTGTGTTTTTTTCTTAGAGAAAATTATTTTTTTTGCTTTTCCTTTAATTTTTCGCCTTTTGGATAAATTACCAAAATGAACTTGAATAAATTCTGTTCCTTTTTTATAGTTTCTTTATGCAATACAAAAAATCTTATTGACTTCACAGTTGCGCGCGCAGGGCCGAACGCTATCCCCACTTTTTTCTAAACACACTCGTATTCAGGGAGGGAAAAATACTTCCTAATACCTTAAAAATTAAAAACAAAAACTTTAACACTTATTTAAAATTATATATCTGTAATTTTTCTATTCTTTTTGACGACTATAGCAACAACTATAAAAATAACTTTAATAAATTTAATATTAACTTCAATTACTTTTCTAAAATTTGTCGATACACTGAATTCGAAATTTAAAATTCAAAATGGAAGCTCCAAACTGGCGACCTGAAAAATTAAATGTTTTTGAATTTTGGCCAATTTGAGTTTAAAAATTTCGTTCAAAGATTTGAAATGACAGACCCAAGAAAACAATAAATGATGATTTTAAGTCAAATTCCGCTAACTTTTAAATTTCTCGGTCGCCCTTTTGGAATCGCCAATTTGTATTTAAAAATTTTGACCAAAGTCCAAAAAAACACTGAATAATACGATTTTAGGTCAAATTCCGTTGAATTTAAAATTTCTCAGTCGTCATTTTGACTTTTTTAATATTTCATCAAAAATTTGAATTCAGTGACCCAAAAGCTTCTAAACAATATTTTTAAGACAAATTCCGTTAACATTTTAATTTTTAGGCAGACACTTTAAAACCGCTATTTTCAATTTTTAAATTTTGATCACACCCAGAATATTTTTCATTCTGAGTAAAATTTCGTTAAAATTAAAATTTCAAGGTCGACATTTTAAATCCGACATTTTCAATTTTTAATTTTTCATCAAAAATTTAAATTTAGTAACCCAAAAACCACAAAATAATAATTTTAAGACAAATTCCGTTAACTTTTTAATTTTCAAGTATAGTCACTTGAAAGCTACTTTTTGAATTTTTAAATTTTGACTGAACCCAAACTGTTTTTTATTTTAAGTAAAATTTTGTTAAATTTAAAATTTCTCGGCCGACATTTTAAGTCCGGCATTTTGAATTTTTCATCAAAAATTTGAATTCAGTGACCCAAAAGTTTCTTAGCAATAATTTTAAGACAAATTCCGTTAACTTTTTAATTTTAAGGTCGTTATTTTAAAGCTGCTTTTTGAATTTTTGAATTTTGACCAGACCCAGAATATTTTCCATTTTGAGTAAAATTACGTTAAATTTAAAATTTCTCGGCCGACATTTTAAAGCCGCCATTTAGAATTTTGAATTTTTCATCAAAACTTAAAATTTAGTGACCCAAAAGCCACTAAATAATAATTTTAAGACAAATTCCGTTAACTTTTTAATTTGTAGGTATTGTCACTTAAAAGCCGCTTTTTGAATTTTTAAATTTTGACTAGACCCAAACTTTTTTCCATTTTAGGTAAAATTACGTTATATTTAAAAATTCTCGGCCGATATTTTAAATCCGCCAATTTGAATTTTTCATTAAAAATTTTAATTCAGTGACCCAAAAGCCCATAAATAATAATTTTAAGACAAATTTCGTTAAATTATAAATTTTTAGGTCGCTATTTTAAAGTCACTTTTTGAATTCTTAAACTTTGACTGGACCCAGAATATTTTCCATTTTAAGTAAAATTACGTTAAATTTAAAATTTCTTTCTCAAAATTTTGAAGCCGCCATTTTAAAGTTTTTAATTTTTCATAAAAAATTTGAATTCAGGGATCCAGAAACCAGATTTGAAAATAATAAGTCAAAAAAGGAAAAATTTTATCACACTTATGTTTATTTTATTTATTAACAATATTCTTAAAATCTTAACCCATTAACGCAATAATATTAAAATAAAATTTTCATGTCACTAAAAATTTGATTTTAACTCTAATGCGTTAGTGGGTTAAGAACATTGTTAAAAAAATAGAATAAAAATTTACAATACTTTAAAAATTTAGAATGTATACAAAATTGAAAACACTGTAAATTTAAGAATGAAATAGAATAAAAATAATAATAATAATAATAATAACAATAATAATAATAATAAAATAGAAAACGATAAATAAAAAAAACCTAACGAAACAAAATTGCATTTTCAGGGGCAAATGGACTGCGCAGACGCGGACGTCAAACGTATACACGCTATCAAACGCTGGAATTGGAGAAGGAATTTCACACGAATCACTACCTCACTAGGCGGAGGCGAATTGAAATGGCGCACGCATTATGTTTAACGGAAAGACAGATAAAAATCTGGTTCCAAAATCGACGGATGAAACTCAAGAAGGAAATACAGGCAATTAAAGAATTAAATGAACAGGAGAAACAGGCGCAAGCGCAAAAAGCAGCGGCGGCAGCGGCTGCGGCTGTTCATCAACAGCAAGGGGGTGGGGGAGGGGGACCCGACGGGGGCAACTAGGGGTACGCCCTACACCGGAGCCCCCAAGATCACCCCACCGCCAACCCACATCATCCTCTGCTAGTACCGCAATGTACACAGCTATATTAAGGTAGGATTTTTTCTTCTCTCTCAATTATTATTTAGTATAGAATTTGGTAATTTTTCAGTGCCACTGAAACTGCTCTCAAAAGAAATTTATTTTTTTTATCGTACTGTGTACGGTATTTTTTCTCAAACGTATTTTTATTACTAAACTGTATATATGGTAATATTTCTCAAACGTATATTTTGTAATTTTTACTGCATATTTATTCTGAATTGTATTTTTATTACCAAACTGTTTGGTAAATTTTCGCAAAGGTATTTTTAATACCGCATATTGAATGGAGATTTTTACTGTACGCATTTTGTCAGCATACAGTATTGTAATTTTCACCTAACATACATTTATTACAATATACTTTATAGTTATTATTAAGTATTGCAATGACAATACGTTTAGTAAAAATTACAATACTCCACAATAATTATCATTATTGTATAGTATTGTAATTTTTACTTTGTAATTTTGGCCTAAAATTATTATCCATAATAATTTTAAGCAAAAATTACAATACTGTATAGCAATATACAGTACACGATATATAGTACCGTAGGGTAAAAATCTCGATCCAATATAGTAATGAAAATAAGTCTGTGAACAAATACCATGCAGTATGGTAATGAAAATTCGTTTGCAAAAAAAATTCCATACAGTATCGTTGTTAATAAAAATACGTAAATTACAGTACAGATGGTAATAAAAATGTGTTCTGTAAAAATTACAATACTCTACAGTAATGATCATTATTTTAGGTAAACATTACAATACTCTACAGTAATGATAATTATTTTAGGTAAAAATTACAATACTCTACAGTAATGATAATTATTTTAGGTAAAAATTACAACACTGTAAGGTAATAATAATAATACCCAAAGTTACTGTCATGCAATTTTTTCCTGTAACAATTATCACTACTGTGGAGTTTGGTAATTTTTACAAATCGTTTTTTAACTTCATGTAATCGCAGTGTGTTTAGAAAATTGCATTCCTTAAAATACAGAGTGGTAATAAAATTGTGTTCAGTAAAAATTACAATACTATATAAAGCAATAATAAAAAAAACAAACAAAAAAAATAAAGAAAATACAGTAAAAAAACAATAAAAAAACAATACTGTAAAATTACAATACAATTTTGCTAAAACACTTCAGTCGATAAATACCAACTATTTTGCCAGTGAAAAGTCACTGATTCAAATTTAGAAAGTATTGTAATTTTTACAAAACACGTGATCAAAATAATTTTTCTTCAATTTTTTTTTTTAAATTTATTACATTTCTGTATGGAATTATAATGGAAAATGAATGTTATGAAAAAAAATTGAAAGCTTGTTGGATAATGGAAATTTGGGGAATGAATTTTTTTTTCAAATCCCTTATGATTAGAAAGATTTAGAACTGACTCCTCAAAGGGGAAATCTTTTCCTCTCTTTTTTCCTCAAGGAAGCCATGGCTTCTGTTTAGTAATGGCGAAGCGATTCCCTTTCGAATCTCAAGGGAGTGAGGGTAACTCAATGGATGCGTGAGGAGCGAATCTAATTCTAGACATTTGCGGCGGAAGCGAGTTTCTACACTCTCTCATTTCTTTCTCTCATTCTCTCTCTCGCTCTCTGATAACGAACCAAAAGCTTTGTTAGCGAAAGCTCGTCTCCAGTCAAGTCAAATATTTTAAAAATAAATTAAAATCAACTTTAAACACTATTTTAATCAAACCTTGATTTTAGAATAGGATTTTTTTCTTTTTCTTGGTATTTTTATTCAGTTATTTCTTGTTTTTTTTTGTTTTAAATTTTATTCCAAAAAATTTTAATAATGAATCAATTTTACAGTAAAAAAATGTTTAATTCAAATAACCGATTTATTGTCTACTTTTTAAATAAATATTTTGTCTCCTATTTATTTCAATCAATTAATTTTGTTTTGACTTGCAATTTTTAGTTTTTATTTTCGGTTTCATAAAATTTTTAATAATCAAAAAAATATTTTGACTTAAAAATAAAATAAATTATAATTAATTAATTATTTACTTTTTGATAAATTATAATTATAATTGCTATATAATTAATAAAAATAAAAATTGTGACTCAACTTTAAATTATTTGATTCAGGTAAATATTGAATTGATAATAGTCGAGTAATTGGTTATTTGAATCAAATAATTTTTTTCTTCTCTGTCAGGAATGTCATTTCCATTTTCTATTTGTTCTTATTTTTATTTAATTTATTTTTAGTTTTTATTTTTGTTTCAAAAAATTTTTAATAATATGTCAATTCTAGGAATGTGATTTTTAATTTTATGTTTATTAGTTCTTTTATTTATTTTTTCGTTCCTATTCGTTTCTTATGGTTTTTATTTTGTTTTTTTTTATTTTTTATTTTTTTTCGTTTCTTTTGGTTTTTATTATTTAGTTCTTTCTGGTTTCTTTAGGTTTTTTATTTATTCTCTTTTTTGGGGTTTTAACTTTTTTTGGTCCTATTTTTTAGTCTCTTGATTTTTATTATTCGGTATAATTTTTTATATATTTTTTTTATTATTTTCATTTCTTATGGTTTTTATTTTATTTTTTATTATATTTTGTTTCCTTTTCGTTTCTTTTGGTTTTTATTTATTGGTTCTTTCTGGTTTCTTTCGGTTTTTATTTATTTACTCTTTTTTTGGCTTTTATGATTCTTATGGTCCTAATTTTTGGTCTCCGGTTTTTTATTTTTTTCGTTTCTTTTGGTTTTTATTTTTTTGGTTCTTCCCTGTTTCTTTGGGTTTTTATTTATTCTCTTTTTTAGGGTTTTATCTTTTTTTGGTCCTATTTTTTGGTTTCCTGTTTTTTATTTTTCGGATTTTTTTTTGTTTATTTTCATTTCTTATCGTTTTTATTTGATTTTGTGTTATTTTTTGTTTCCTTCTCGTTTCTTTTGATTCTTATTTTTTGGTTTTTTCTGGTTTTTTCGGTTTTTTGTTTTTGGTTTCCTGTTTTTTATTTGTTTGTATTTTTTTGTTGTTTATTTTCATTTCTTATGGTTTTTATTATTTTTTTTTTATTATTATTTTTTGTTTCCTTTTCGTTTCTTTTGCTTTTTATTTTTTGGTTCTTTCTGGTTTCTTTCGGTTTTTTGTTTTTGGTTTCCTGTTTTTTATTTTTTGGTATTTTTTTTTGTTTATTTTCATTTTTTATGGTTCTTATTTATTTTTTATTATTTTTTGTTTCCTTTTCGTTTCTTTTGGTTTTTATTTATTGGTCCTTTCTGGTTTCTTTCGGTTTTTATTTATTAACTCTTTTCTGGTCTTTTCTTTTTTTTATTTTTTGGTATTACTATTATCTTTTTGTTTATTTTCATTTCTTAAATTTCTTACTTTATTATTTTGGTTTTTTTCGTTTCTTATGGTTTTTATTTTATTTTTTTGTTTCTTTTTCGTTTCTTTTGGTTTTTATTTTTAGTTCTTTTTGGCATCCTTCGGATTTTTATTTACTTGCTCTTTTTTGGGGTTTTTCTCATTTTTTTTGTTTTCTCTTTTTTATCTCCTGTTTTTTTATTTTTTTTTATTCGGTTTTTTTATTTTTTGGTTTCGTTTTTTATTTTTTTCGCTTATTTAATTTTTTTTTCTGTATAAAACTTGTTCGCGTCCGTATGAGTTGAAAGTTTATTTGCGAATTGGACTCTTTTTGATATCTCACACGAAATCCACGGAAACCATCCTTGGAAACGTTTCGCATTTAAAACCATCTTCGGGCAGCATATCTAATGAGGGTAAAACCAAGTACAAGCGTGCCTTCATAATTCCCTAAGTTATTCCATTTGCGTGCAATGTAGCTTCGTTAAACACGTACATCGTATACACGAGCATGTTACGTACAATATACACGTTTCTATTGAAATGTTTGAAAATTCAGAGAAAAAAATATATGTCTCCCCCGTGGCAAATAAACGTCTTGCTAAAATAGACATACTTCCTCGAAATATAAATATTAAAGCTCCTACATACAGCAATTATAATTGTCACTAATTTATTTATATTTTGAATTTCAATTTCTTTCCACCAATTCCAAAAGTCATGTAAATTTTAAGAATACAGGACGAAAAAGAACATTATATTTACTTCACAAATTCTTTATTCTCAAGAACTGGTTTTTGTATTTTACAGAAATGATTATCAATTCAGACGGGGAAAAAAATTTTCCATATCGAAAATCTCCTTAACATAATTTAATTATCGCAAATATACAAAAAAGAAAATTACCAGCGAAGTTGTAGCAGAATATAAATTTGCCTCATTCGAATAGAATGGACATTAACAAAGATCGGGGGACAAAAACTTGTAACGCTAAATTTGTCGTTGGGGGAGAAAAAAAAGACGAGAAGCTCCCGGTTGGAGTTCTTTATAATTACCTAATTTTTTTTTGTCAGGAATTTCGGAGGAGAAAGTAGAAAGTTCGTGTTTCAGGTAAAAAGAGATCGATGCCAATTTTTAGAGTATTATATTCGACAGGTAATTTGTACTTTAGTTGCGGCCATATTCGTCTTGTCTTATTTCAAAAGAAAAAGAACCAGTGACCCACAATGGTCGCAGGTACTTTTCCTATCATTTTTTTTTAAACTTTTTTTTGAGAGAAAAATTTCCCCTTCGCAGAGATGAAAAAAAAAATTGGATAAAATTCTCTGGTAGAGATGTTTTTAGAAATAACGAGGGTCTGCTTTGTGGAGAAGCAAAAAAAAAAAAGAATTTTTGCTTTGAACCTTGAAATAAGACTGCTTATTCATCCATTTCTCGCTTATTTGAAGGCGTCTAAAATGGTGTTGAAGGATTAAATTTATTTCTGCCCTGGCTTTCTACAGCATTTATGGCCTGTACAAAATTCAGAACATATGCAGTTTCTCTTCTTTTTCCTTCTTCCTTCCCTCCTTCTTTCTTGAAAATAATATAATTTTCTTCGCAATCAATTTTCTAGGGTCAATTGTAAATTGACCATAAAACGCGCTTTAATGTGAAAAAATTATTCCCCTTTTTCGAAAAAGAAAAAAAAGACTATAAAAGTTTTTGTTAAACGTTACTTTACTCATTTTTTACGTCTACGAACGACGTTTTGTTACGAAGCTTGCGCAGCAGAATTTTGCAATTTTTCGGTAAGTTTTCTGAAAACTAAAAACTAGAAAATAAATCGTAATTAAAAAATTCAAATGCAATCTTTCGGAAAGCTTTCTGAAAACTAAAAACTAGAAAATAGATCGTATTTAAAAAAATCAAAAAAAATCTGCCGCTGTAGAATAAAATTTACTATACGCGACCAATTTATTTTTATCTCCACAATTAAATGGCAAATTGTCGTCGAAACTAATTAGATTCCAATTAAAATAAAGAAACAAGATTCTATCGGGAAATAAAGTACGGAATGAATTATATATATATATATATATATATATAAAACTTTTATCATATGTCGTGAGAGAAATAAAATGGTGCAAAATTAACCATTTCCAATGAAAGTTTCGAGATCTTAAATAACATCGAGAGGAATTTTAAAGACCCAACAAATTGTCCACCTATTTGCTTGAGAGTAGCTATAAAATTAAATCAGAAACTCGTTTTCCAACTCTCTCATCAAAAACTGAAATGGCACTTCTTTCTCTCTCTCTGTTTCTCTTTTTCTCTTTCTCTTTCAAATTGCATAAGTTTGTTTTACTTTAAGCGTGTGCGCGCGAGCGGGGTGATCATCAACGCGTGCCCTCCAGGCGTTTATACACATTTCTTCCGCAAATCGACTAATAATAATGCCTGGTCACCCGTTTAAATGAGAATGGGTGACCATTACGAGCGAGAATACGATTCAAAGTTGTTGACTGGTGGGTTCGTTATGTGTATTGCAATTCAGTGACGACGCTGAATAAAGCCGGCAACTTTGGAAAGACTCCCCTTCTCTCTCTCTCTCTATCTCGATTCTCGATTATACCTGTCCGACACGATTGTAAAAGGCCGTTCCAAACCGCCATTTAGTTTTCAAATAAAGCACGTACGGGACAAAATTTAATTTCATCAGAACATTTTTTTTTTTTTTTAATACATATATAGTGTAGATTTTGCAATTACAACCCCGTTTCATCATTATAAAGATAATCGTTGAAGATGATAATTTGCAACTTTCTTTTTTGTAATTATAATTATAACATGAAATTGAAAAAGCTTGGTCGATTTTTACTTTTTTGTATATAATTACGGAGACACTGTGGGTTAATTTATTTTTATCGATCGTGAAATATTTTTTTATTTTTAAACTGAAAAAAAAATTTATTTGATTCAAATAACCGATTATTTGTCTATAATCAAATAAATATTTATTTGAATCAAATAATTTTTATTTGAATCAATTAATTAGCATTTGCTTCAAATACTGAAATATTTGATTCAAATACTGAAATATTTGATTCAAATACTGAAATATTTGCTTCAAATACTGAAATATTTGATTCAAATACTGAAATATTTAAATCAAATACAATTTATTTAATTTAAATAAAAATTATTTGATTCAAATACAATTTATTTGATTCAAATAAAAATTATTTGATTCAAGTAAATATTTATTTGATTATAGACAAGTAATCGGTTATTTGAATCAAATAAAATTTTTTTTTTCAGTGTATTAAATTGAGGAAAATTTGGAAATATTTATTTTAATGAACCAAAAAGTGTGTTTAAATATTGAATTTAAATATTAGAGTTTTCCACAGGTCAGGGAAATCGGAGAAAGTAGAATTTGTCCGGGCAATTAGGAAAGTGTAAGGGATTGTTACTAAATGTGCTGGATAAAAATTCAATTTTTTCAATTCGGGAGAAAATTCGAAATTTTAGTGTTTTTTTCTGTTAAACTGTGAAATTACCAAGAATTCTAATACAAAACATTCAATTTTTTTCTATTTTTGACAAGAATTTCTCTTTTAAAATTATTCTCAATTCTTGAAAAACTGCGTACATAAAATTATTATAATTGTAAAATATTTAATGAATCGTTTTACTTGAATACTTGAAAATAACTTGAATTTTAAATAAGTTACGTTTAAAATTTTTATAACGAGGTAAAAATCTAGAGGATTCGATTTAAATTCTTATAACATTTATATTTTTAATGAAATTTATTAGAAATTTTAAAATCTTAATATCTTCAAGTTTTGAAAAATTTTTATAATTCAAATTCTTCTGAAACTATTTACACGTTTCCAGGACAAAAAATCCAATCTAAAAAAATTCGGATTGAAAAATCCAACGTTTCAAAGATCTAAAATAAAAATGTCCAAACTAAATAAAGAAACATGTGAAAAAGACAGGTTTTTACTTTTTACGCTATAAAAACGAAATTAAAAATATCAATGTTAATATCACAGAAATTTAATTATTTACCTACATAAATAATAAAATTCTACTCAAAAATTCAATAACTTTCATGAAGTCAAAAAAAAAATTTTTAAAGTTTAATTTTTCTGTCAATTTTTTAAAACAATTATTTCGATATAAGAAATACTAATTATTTTCAAACACTTTGATAAAATTTTTATATGTCAATTCTTTTAATGAATTTTAAATTTTTTTGGACTTTTCAACAAGGAGAAAACATCCAAAAAATATAAGTTCAAAGTGAAACTATTTTTTTTTATTTTTTCGGAAATCATTTACTTTGGACTTATTTTTTAATTTAGACTTTTTATTTTGGATCTCTTGTACAGATACCATTTTTAATGTATATTTAATTAATTACTAAAAATAATGGATTACAGAAGAATTTTAGTTAAAAACACGGGAAAAAATTAAATTTTGGAAAAATACAAATAATGTGTAAGAAATTCAATTATTTTCAACAGTAATAACATTCTTTGTAGTAATTCAATTATTTCAAAATAATTTTTACGGAATTATCAGGAAAATTTCGTTATTTTCATAAATAATAAAAAATGCATAAAAATTCAATTATTTACAAATTTTTTATAAATTTCTTCGCATTAATTCAATTACTTTCAATGAATAATAAAACTTATTGCTGAATATCAATCATCTTTGGTATAATTTAAAATAAATTCCTGTAAAAATGTAATTTTTCAGAAAAATTTTCTTTAAATCTAATAAACAGAATTATTTCCAAAAATTATTTATTTTTTAATTTAAATAATTAAATTCTCGCAGAATTTCTTAATAAGAATCGATTTAAAATTGAATTTAAATTAATAGTTTATTTAATAATAATAATTAAATATTAGAAGCAATAAATTTGTAATATAACTGTAATTTAATATCTTTGATTGAATTTAAATATTTTTGAAAATTTTAATAAATTTCTTCGTAACAATTCAATTACTTTTATAAATTTTGCTAAAATATTTTATGTATTCAATTTTAAAAAATATTCAATTATTTCAAAAAAATATTTAGTTTGAAATTTTGTATTTGTATTTTTGTATTTGAATATTTGAATTCAACTAGAATTTTCTGATGGGAATCGATTTAAAATTGTATATTTCAGTGCAAATTTTAGATAATAATTGAATATTAAAAACAATAAATTTTCAATACCTTTTGAATTGAAATTCTTGACTCAAAAAATTATTTTAGTTGAAAATTCTGAAAATCAATGATTGATTGGAAATGATAAAAATAATTTTGAAGAAGTTGTATAGTAGTGAATAATATTTTTATAATATAAAATAAAGATTTTGTGACTCGCTGGTCATCTTTATTTAAATTAGAAATCATAAAGAAATAGATCACTCTAAATCCGAGACTTTAGTCGATATTTTCATGTTTTCTATTAAAATTCTTGAAAGTTGGTGAATTTCAAAAGATTTGACTTTAAATTTTCTGAAAATCGTAATTCCGGTTACAAAACAATAATAATTTTTGTCGCAAACCTGGAAGTAGTTTTTAGTACAAAATTAGTGATATTTTCTTTAAACACAGTAAAATTTACTTTGGAAAGTATTAAAAAACGAAACAAAAAAATTCTGAAAAGTTGTGTAAATATATCTAAAGCTTTTTTAAATTTTTAAACTTTCTTAAGGCCATGTAAAAGTCGTTTAATTTGTCAAAATTTACCACTTTCACTGTTAACTTAAAAGTATCAAATGGCAACGAATTGATACCAATAATTTGGATCAAATAAAAAATTGATCCCGATTTTTGGCATCAATTTGATTAACCTTAGTATAAATTTGATTCATCTTAGTATAAATTTGATTCACTTTAGTATCGATTTGATTCATTTTTGTATCAATTTGATATTAAAAAAAAACTCTGTTCTTCATTTTAAAAAATTCTGAAAAGTTGTGTAAATTTATCTAAAGCTTTTTTAAATTTTTAAACTTTCTTAAGGCCATGTAAAAGTCGTTTAATTTGTCAAAAATTACCACTTTCACTGTTAACTTAAAAGTATCAAATGGCAACGAATACACTGGAAAAAATCGGGGACAAAATCTCTCATAATGAGACATTGTGTCCTCGATTTTTTTACTGTTTAGTATTAAACCAAAAAGTAGATTACTACAATAACAGAAACTAAAAACTAAAAAAAAAAATTTTTAAATAAAACTCAATTCCAAAGGTAAAAAAAAATTTCGTTTGCAAATATCGTTTGCGATCAGTTAAGACCCCAAGTTGTCCGGAAGAAAAAGTCAGTAGTAATAGATTTGTGTAGTCTCGACGTATCAATTAACGTCTCTGCACAATGTGGGACTAAATCAGTCGACACTGCGATAAAAGTCCAAGCCGAGATTTGCGAGCCAAGTATTTCATGGACTTGAGGCTCGGAGAGTTTATAGAGTGGTACAGTCGCCATCTAGCGACATTAACAACATTCACTTTAGTTATGGCTGCTCACCCCACTATTAGTATTGTGGGCGTCGTCCGAAGGCGGGGAACCTACTAACAGGGGCAGGATTGCCGATAAAATTTCTATTTACCTACATTTTCTCTCAATTATTATCAATACTACTATTATTATTATTATTATTAATACTATTAATATTATTATTCTTATTTTTAATCATTGTTAACATTAATTCCCAAAACACCAATTTTTTTTTATTCGGCTTTGATGCTTTCATTCCAGATTGAAAAGTTGTGTGTATCACTCCGCGCGGTACTATTTCAAAGCGTTTGGGATTTATGTCGCGAGGTGGCAGTAGCTCCAATGAGTAATGCGAGCCGGTATCGAGTGAAACTGCATTGCCGACTGTCGAGTCGTGAATCGCCGAGTGTCTCAACTACCCGCTAAGCAGGCAATATCTCAGTAGTTCAATGATTCTCCGTAATGCGCTTTATGGTTTGTTTCTATCGACTTTCAGGCTCGTTTAGACGTCTACAGTGGTCCGTGGAGGGTGGGAGAGAGTAATAAAGGGGGAGGGAGAATGAGAGAAGGGAGAAAGGGAAAGAGAGGAGAAATAAACACACACACAAACACGAACAGTAAAATTCAAACTTCTCTCATTCAGTACTTTTTAAGCCAAAGGGAATTCGATGAATGAAGATAAATTTAAAATTTATTTTTATTGGCATTAATTTTTATTGATGGACATAAAATTTCTAAGAGATATACATATTTTTTTCTTTTTAGTTATTTCTTCCGTTTTCTTTATCTTTTTCCTTTTTTTCTTCTTCCTTTTTCTTCTTTATTCTTCTTTATTCTTCTTCCTTTTCCTTCTTTCTTTTTTCTTCTATCTTTTTTCTTCTTCCTTTTTCTTCTTTTTCTTCTTTCTTTTTTCTTCTTTCTTTTTTCTTCTTCCTTTTTCTTCTTTTTCTTCTTTCTTTTTCTTCTTCCTTTTTCTTCTTTATTCTTCTTTATTCTTCTTCCTTTTTCTTCTTTCTTTTTTCTTCTTCCTTTTTCTTCTTTATTCTTCTTTATTCTTCTTCCTTTTTCTTCTTTTTCTTCTTTATTCTTCTTTATTCTTCTTCCTTTTTCTTCTTTTTCTTCTTTCCTTTTTCTTCTTTATTCTTCTTCTTTCTTCTTTCTTCTTTCTTCTTTTTTGTTCTTTCTTTTTCTTTTCCCTTTTTCGGCTTTTTTCCTCTTTCTTTTTCTTCTTCCTTTTTCTTTTGCCTTTTTCGCCTTTTTTCCTCTTTCTTTTTCTTCTTCCTTTTTCTTCATTTTTCTTCTTCGTTTCATTCGTTTTTTTTTTTTTTTTTTTTGTAAAGTGGAGATGAATTTAAGTCGGCCTCTCGTCAAACGTAGGTCGGGGATCTTTATCGGCTGTAAAGGAAGACATTTACGATCCATAAAGACGTTCGTAACCAAGAGTTGTTCCATCCCTCTCTCACACCCACTACAACCATTACCCCTTCCTGTTTCAAGGGCGGCCACTGGCACGCGTCCGCCCGCTTTCGAGATTTACAGGTTACGCTCCCGGTAACACCTCGTAAACTTGGCTTAACGACTTTAACCGGGCCTAACTGCTTCCTTCCTGCAATCAAACCATGACCTCACTTAACTGGCCTAAGAGTCTGAAAAAAAATAATAATAACGTTTCTAAAATGCCATTCAAGTACATAAGAGAACGGAGAGAGGGGGGAAAGTCTTTGGCTTTTCTTAGAACTTTTTTTTTTACGAGTTTTCAATTCTCTGTTCAATGACCCGGGTTCTTTAGTTTCCTGTCAGCAGCTGTTCGAGAACGGAACTTTTTGCAGCTGTTCTCGATTTTTGATATAGGCAGCTATTTTTGGAAATTTTTTCCTGTTTATAATTTTGTTCTAGATAATCTTCTTTTTTTGACTATAATTAACTAACAGCTGAGTTTCACTGCTAAGTTTAAAGTATTGAATTACAATAAACTAATACAAAATATATGGATGAAATCATATAAATTTATTCAAATTTTTCGTATCAATTTGATTCTTTTGAGAAAACTGTGATTGCTATGCTCTCTAAATGTGAATTAGTAGTTCTTAACTAATTTAGTAGGGTGAATTCATTTACAAAATTAAAGTAGTAACTGTTTTTGACAAATTTTTAGTAGTAAACTACTAATTTTTAGCAGTAAACTACTAATTGTTAGTAGAAGTCTACTAATTGTTAGTAGAAGCCTACTAATTGTTAGAAAAAGCCTACTAATTGTTAGTAGAAGCCTACTAATGGTTAGTAGAAGCCTACTAATTGATTAGTAGAAGCCTACTAATTGATTAGTAGAAGCCTACTAATTGATTAGTAGAAGCCTACTAATTGATTAGTAGAAGCCTACTAATTAATTAGTAAGTCGGTGTACTAATGGTTAGTAGAAGTCTACTAATTGATTAGTAAGTCGGTGTACTAATGGTTAGTAGAAGCCTACTAATTGATTAGTAAGTCGGTGTACTAATTTTAAACTATTAAAAATACATGAATTAGTAGTTAATTACTAAAATTAGTAGTTCATTACTAATAATCAGTAGGTCACTACTAAAATATAGTAGTTGATGATTAATAATAATTAGTAGTTCATTACTAATAATCAATAGTAATCTACTAAAATTTAGTAGGCTACAATTAATAATTAGAAGTTCATGACTAATAATCAGTAATTTATTACTAAAATTTAGTAGGTTAGTATTTAAAATTAGTAGTTCATAAATAAAATTTAATTGTTTGCTATTAGTGTATTATTATCAATCAGTAGTTTACAACTAAAATTTTGTAGGATACTGTTAATAATTAGTAGTTCATTACTAATAATCAGTACGTTACTACTAAAATTTAGTAGGTTAGTATTCAAAATTAGTAGTTTATAACTAAAAACTAGCAGTTTCTCACCCATAAATAATAGTTTATTATTATAAAATTTAGTAGGTTTCTATTAAAAATTACTAATTTTTTACTAAAATTTAGTAGTTTGCTATTTAAAATTAGTAGTTTATTACTAAATATTAGTATTCGCTACTAAAATTAAAAATTATATTTTTAAATTTAACTACTAAAATTTTTTAGAAGTTTACTTGTAAAAATTAGTATTTTATTACTAAAAATTAGTTATTTACTACTAAAATTTAGACACAACTGTTGCGAATACCATTAGCAAACGAATCAGTACTCTTAAATTAGCAGAAAACAACAAATTCAAATTTAAAAAGTAAACTAGTAACCTTCAGTTGTATATATAAAAATTTAGTGTACATTTGTCTGACTATGACTCTCTTTTACTACTGAAACAATTTTAGCAGCATTGAATAGTGTTAAAACAATGACTTATCTTTCTTCGAAACACCAATTTTATTCATACGCATTCAATTGATTACTTAATTTAAAGGAATTTAAAAAAGAACAATTTGTCTGACTAAACAGTTTTTGTACTACTGATTTATTGATTTTCTAAGCGTTTCTCATTGTTAGATTCCCACTAGAAACGATTTTCTACCATATTATTTTTATAAATTTTTCAATTATTTAAACAAACATTTACAATTATGAAAATTTAATATTTTGTCTGACTGATAACTGTTCGTACTACTGATTTTGGTTTTTTAAGCGTTTGCTTGATTTTCTGACGATAAACGACTTTTATTACTATATTAAAACAATTGAGTGTAAACAATAATCTCTAATTTCAAGGCAGCATAAAATTCTATAAATAATTTTCTGTCTGACTATTACAATCTATTACTACTTATTATATAATATTCGATGAAATATTTTTAAAAAAGTCCAATTTTTACAAAAATAGTTGCATATTATTGAAAAAGAAATTTTAAAGTATTTTTAAACGTTTTGTCTGACTAGAAACGACTTTTTCTACTTATTTTTAAAAACTGAAATAAATATGGTTATTATGAAAAATTAGAAACAAAAATCAACTCAACATTAATATATCATTATATTTTAACAATGTTGTCTGACTAAAATTGCCTTTTACTACTGCTGTTGATAATTCCATGTATTTTTTCAACAAAATGTTTGAACTATACAACTGTTTTCTTTTTACCAAAATATTATGTAACATTTCCTTTACAATTTTTAATATTTTTACTATTTTGTCTGACAAAAAACGAGTTTCACTACTTATGTTAATATTTTGTATAATTTTTTTATTTTCTTTAAAAAAAAAATTATTTCTAAACTCATTTTTTATTTGTTTACTATATTTACCATGTTGTCTGACTAAACTCGACTTTTACTACTGAAACAATTATTTTGAGTAGTTTTTAAACAATTTTGCACAGTTTTACATTTTAAAAAAAGTGTCTAAGCTTGTTGATAACTTTTTTATTATGTTTACAATGTTGTTCGACTAATATCGACTTTTACTACTTGCATTAATATTTTCAGTAGTTTTTAACCATTTTTGTATAGATTTCCAAAATTTTCTAAAATTGTTTTTTCAATACTTACTAAGCTTCTTATTATTTTTTTTATATTTACTATTTTGTCTGACAAAAATCGAGTTTTACTACTTATGTTAATATTTTGTATAATTTTTCTATTTTCTATAAAAAAAATTATTTTTAAGCTCATTTTTTATTTGTTCACTATATTTACCATGATGTCTGACTAATATCGACTTTTACTACTGAAACAATTATTTGAAGCAGTATTTAAACAATTTTGCATAGTTTTACAATTTAAAAAAAACTAAGCTAGTTAACAAACTTTTTTATTATATTTACAATGTTGTCTGACTAAAATCGACTTTTACTACTTGTATTAATATTTTGAGTAGTTTTTAACCATTTTTGTATGGGTTTTCAAAATTTTCTAAAATTGTTTTTTAAATACTTACTAAGCTTCTTAATAGTTTTTTTATTATATTTACTATTTTGTCTGACTAAAATGGAGTTTTACTACTTATGTTAATATTTTGTATAATTTTTCTATTTTCTATAAAAAAAATTATTTTTAAGCTCATTTTTTATTTGTTCACTATATTTACCATGATGTCTGACTAAGATCGACTTTTACTACTGAAACAATTATTTGGAGTAGTATTTAAACAATTTTGCATAGTTTTACAATTTAAAAAAAAACTAAGCTAGTTAACAAACTTTTTTATTATATTTACAATTTTGTCTGACTAAAATCGACTTTTACTACTTGTATTAATATTTTCAGTAGTTTTTAACCATTTTTGTATAGGTTTCCAAAATTTTGTAAAATTGTTTTTTTAATACTTACTAAGCTTCTTGATAGTTTTTTTAATTATATTTACTATTTTGTCTGACTAAAATAGAGTTTTACTACTTCTGTTAATATTTTGTATAATTTTTCTATTTTCTTTTTAAAAAAATTATTTTTAAGCTCATTTTTTATTTGTTCACTATATTTACCATGTTGTCTGAATGAGTTCGACTTTTACTACTAAAATAATTCTTTTGAGTAGTTTTTAAACAAATTTGTATAGTTTAAGAATTTAAAAAAAATATCTAATATTGGTAATAACTTTTTTATTATATTTACAATGTTGTTGGACTAAAATCGACTTTTACCACTTGTATTAATATTTTAAGTACTTTTCAACCAATTTTGTATATATAGTTTTCCAATTTTTTTTTAAATACTTTCCAAGCTTGTTAAAAGTTTTTTTTATTTTATTTACAACGTTGTCTGACTAAAATTGTCTTTTACTACTTATATAAATACTTCAAGCGGTATTTAGAACTATATATAATTCTCTCACTTTGTTAAAAATTACAATCTAATCTTGTTACTACTGTTTTTATTACATTTACTAATGTTGTCTGACTAAAATTGTTTTTTACTACTGACATTAATATTTTTATAGTTGTATATTACTGCTTCTATATAATTTTCCTATTTTTTTAAAATTCTTTCCAAGTTTTTTAATATTATTTCTCCATCTTCTCAATGTTGTCTGACTAAAATCGGTTTTTACTACTTATATTAATTAATTTAATTGAATTTTATCCTTCTTGGTAATGTGGTTCTACTATATAAAGAACTTCAACTAAAAAATAATTTTTTCACATTTTTTCAATAATGATACAAAATTGTGACAATCAAATACTCAAAATTATTGTTTGAAAACATTTTTATTCGTTTTTTTGTGTCAGTTATCAAATTTAAAACAAAACTGTATTAAAATCATTACTTAGCAAGATTTTGATTGGATTTTTTGTTTCAATTTGATATTCAAATCGACAAAAAAATAGAGAAAAATAATTGTTTATTAAAATTGAGATAAAAATTTATTAAAATTATTGCTTAGCAAGATTTTGATTTTAGAATTTTTATTTCAATTTGATATTCAAATAGACAAAAGAAATAGAAAAAATAAATTAGTTTATAATTTACTAACATTATTGATTAGCAACGTTTTGATTGGATTTTTGGTTTCGATTTGATATTCATATCGACAAGAAAAATGGAAAAAAATAATTGTTTATTAAATTTGAGATAAAAATTTATTAAAATTATTGCTTAGCAAGATTTTGATTGTAGAGTTTTTATTTCAATTTGATATTCAAATCGAAAAAAAAACAGAAAAACATAAATAGTTTATAATTTATTAAAATTATTGCTTAGCAAGATTTTGATTGGATTTTTTGTTTTATGAAACAAAAAAATCAAATTGGAATTTGATATTATCAAATCGACAAAAAAATAGAAAAAAATAATTGTTTATTAAATTTGAGATAAAAATGTATTAAAATTATTGCTTAGCAAGATTTTAATTATAGAGTTTTTATTTCAATTTGATATTAAAATCGACATGAAAATAGAGAAAAATAATAGTTTACAGATATTCGTACTGTCTTTAGATTGATAACTCTCAGTGACGTATTTTTCCATTCTTCAATAAATACACACAATATATATATGTATACACATTCGAGTGTGTTACTTAGTTCATGAAATACGCTAACTACTTTATGATTTGTTTCGATTACACTTCATTACCGCTTCACGCCTTTCATTATACGTAACGACTGACAGTAAATCTCGGCGCTGATTTTATCACGACGTTTATGAGCGTCATTATTAGGTGGTACCAGCTTTTAAACCGCCGTAAAGTCTACGCCTTTGCGAAGGAGAGTTGCTGCCTCTCTACTCTCTTTCTCGCATCGTCTCAAACGTTTGGCTGCGAGGGGTACACACAAACCATGTGAGACGTCTTGCCCAGTGGTGGGGGGCGCCACACAATTCTCAACTTTCGCAGAGATAGAGTGAGAGAGAGAGGGGGGGAGACATATATTTATGGTAGGGAGGCTTAGAACTTGAGCGATTGTCCGATAGATTGCGCCCATATGGACACTAACATCACTTTATCTTATAGCTCACTTAATTTACGATTTCATCTTCATTTAATTAATTTCCAATTTGGCTTTCGAGATATTGAAACAGGAAATCTTTTTTTTTTTATTAGTATTTTCTTTGATAAAGTTTATTTCTTACCTCACTTCTTTACTGAGAAAACGATTTTTTTGATTTAAACATATTTTGATTAAATCAAACTCAAAATATCTTTGCTATACAGTAGTCAATGTAAGTTTAATTCAAACCTATTTTTTGGTTCATTTATAGAAATTATATATTTAATTCAAACATAATTCATAGTTGGTTTTAATGTATTTATTATCAACTTTTAAGTTTGAAGCAAACATAAAATTTTTTAACATATTTTTTGTTTAAACCAAAACAGAAAAAAACAAATAACAAATAATAAATAATAAATAAAAAATAAATAAATAAGTAAATAATAAATAATAACAAATAATAAAAAATTGGTTTTAAAGTATTTATTATCAACTTTTAAGTTTGAAGCAAACATAAAATTTTTAAACATATTTTTTGTTTAAACCAAAACAGAAAAAAACAAATAACAAATAATAAATAAAAAAGAATAATAAAAAATATACAAATAATAAATAAAAATAAATTTGTTTATACTATCATTTTTTACGTATTTTTAATTTTCTTCGTACTGGATTTTTTCATTTCTTTTCACATTTATTTTTAAAGAATCAAAATGACACGAAAGTGGATCAAATTGATGTGAAAAAATTAAATAAAATTCATCCACATTTTTACTATCAATTCGTTGTATAATTTCATACTACATTCTTAAGGAGAGGAGGTTACACAAAAAATTTTACTGATATAAAGAACAATTTAAATATCTCACAAAATTATTTTTTAATTATTTTTCGAAAAGGAATTAAATTTTTATAAAACAAAATCAGTCAGAAAATTTTTAGACCCTTCTTGAATTTTTATTTTGCTTAAAAATTGGTGGATTCAGAAAATAAGTTGCGACCCTTTTCGAATTTGTATTTTTTTTTTAAATGGATTTGAAAATCCATATGCTTAATTTTATACATTGAAATTCATTTGTTTATTTTTTTACTAAATGCATAGCATAATTTTCATAATGTGAAAAATGTAAAATACAAAAACAGTAGAATAAAATTATATGATAATAGGAAAAATAGAAAATTGTATAAAACCAAAAATAGTTTCCGGGTTTCTTTAAATAAATGGATGAATAAAAATTCAAAGGGTTTGAAATATTTTCTATTTATCATAATTTTTATATATGAAAATAAAAAATATGAAATACGAAAAAATTGGAAAAAATTATTATTTAAAATTAGTAAGAAAAATAAACAAATGAATGAATTTACATATTCAAGAAATTAAAAATCAAAAATAGAATTTTTAGATTTTTTTTTATTTAGAATTTAAAAAAAAAATTTTTTTTAATTAAATTTAAATTTTTAGCCTGAAAAGTCAGATTTAAAAAAAAACATTTTTTCTAAGGATATCAAATAGAGACATAAAACGTTTTAAAACCTTGCTTATTAACTTTTTTTACAATTTTTTTTAAACGTATCAAATTGATAATAAAAAGAATCCACTAAAAAAATTGTTCATCTAACTGATAAAAAAAAATTAAAGTTAAGATTTTATGCACATTTTTTGCTTTTAATTCCTTGTATAATTAACAATTAATTAATTTTTAATTTTAATTCAATTTAATTTTAATCTTAAAAATAGAAATAATTTATAATAATAATAACAATAACAATTTTTTTAATTTTAATTTTTTTTAATTTATTTATTATTAGGAAGAGAATACTTCGATATTTTTAATAATGTAACGCAAAAAAATGTAAATATCCCACAAAAGTATTTTTAAAATAATTTTTTATAAAGATTTCAATCGTCATAAAATAAAATCAGTCAGAAAATAATTTCACTCTTTTCGAATTTTTATTTTTCTTAAAAATTTCCGTATTTTGAAATCCTTGTCTAATTTTGTAGAAAATGAATTTCTTAATCCACAAAAATTTAATCTATAATTTTTTAATAAAAGATTGATGTTTATAATTTTTGAAGCATTTTTTTTTTAAATCTTTTTTTAGGCTGAAAATGTTAAAAAAAACACACACATTCTTTTTAAATGGAGTTTACTTGTTTATTTTTCTAAATAATTTTAGATTATAATTTTAAAAAATAATTTTTTTTTTTATTTTTTTATTAATCTAAATTTATTTTTTTTACTTATTAATAGATCTTAATTTTTTATTATAAATGAAAAATGTAAAATACGGAAAAATTAGAATAAAATTTTCATTTGGAATGAGTTAGAAAAATAAACAAATAATTTTCCATATACGAAAATTGAATATTATTGGTATTTTTAGTATTTTTAGTCATTTCTAAAAAAAAATTGATTTTAATAAATTTTGAATAATTTTTTTTTTAATTTTTGTCTATTTGCAACAAAAAAACGCTCATAAATTTCAAAAAAATCTACTAATTTTATATAAATAAATATAATTATTAGATAAATATAAATTAGTTATATAAATTTAACTGATGAAAAAAAATATTAAAAAGTGGTCAAAATATTTTCTGACCGCATTAAATTCTTTATCCCTTTCCTTAATTTAAAAACAATTTTGTAGAATATTTAAATAATCATTGACTGTAGTTTTTAGTTAACTTGAATTATTCTTATAATAATAATAATACTAATAATAATAATAATAAAACTAATAATAATAATAATTATTATTATTATTATTATTATTATTATTACACTGAAAAAAAAATTTATTTGATTCAAATAACCGATTATTTGTCTATAATCAAATAAATATTTACTTGAATCAAATAATTTTTTATTTGAATCAATTAATTAGTATTTGCTTCAAATACAATTTATTTGATTCAAATAAAAATTATTTGATTCAAGTAAATATTTATTTGATTATAGACAAATAATCGGTTATTTGAATCAAATAAATTTTTTTTCAGTGTATTATTGTTAAAATTATCGCTGCCCTCCCCTTAAGTTATATAAGTGTTTTTAAATATGAAAAAGTGGAACATCTCTCTTGTACATCATCTTTTAATATCCTTTTCATTTAAAAATTTTATTTTCCCAGTTTTCTTTTTTTCGATATTAACTAGTGAATTAGATAGAATTTTCCTACAAAAATCGGAGTTTTTTTTGTTTTTTCATGAAATCTTGAAAAGTGGGGGGATTAGCATACATTTTAAAGTGCGGCTATAGTTCCCTGTCTAGCGGCGCCATTGGTCTACATTTACACAACAATGAGGGACCACGATTCTAAAAACTCTCCCAGAATCCCAGGGCTTCGTGAACGAACCGTGTGCGAGAGGAGAGAAAAAAGCATTAGAGAAGGATGGAAGTTTTGGTTTTGTGATGGGGGGGAATGCTTTTTGTTTGAGAGGTGGTGGTGGTGGTAGTGGGGGGTGGTAGCAAAAGTGAGCAAAAAAGGAGACTGAAAGAGGGGAGGGGGCAGAAAAGAAAGAAGAATTGAGTGTTACGTCGTCCTTTTCTTCCTCTAGAAATTCTAACACACAAAAATCCTAAAGGTCATGTTTTTTTTTTTTTTTAAACTCGAACTAGCCCATCGGGTATATAAAATATTTCTACACACGCCTCGAGCCATTTCTGACACGGCACCGTTGGCGATTGCGACGTTGCCAAATTATTTTGTGACCACTTAATATTAACCGAAAATTCGTTTTTTTTTTTTTTAATTTTGAGTGTTAAATTTGGAAATTTGATCGAATTGTCAGAAATAGTCTCAGGGTGTTTAATTGCGTTTTGTTCTTTCTTGAAAGTATCAAATTGATACTAAACTATTCAATGATCAATTTGACAGCAAAAATGTGATTGAAAAATTTATCCTCTTTTTGGCATTAATTTGATTCAGTTTTTAGACAATTTTGAATTTTTTGGAAAAATTTTGAATTTTGATTCACATTTTTATTATCAATTTGAAACTATCGAAAACAATAGATTGGTAATGAAATATAAAATTCGTTTATTCGTTTATTATATTTCGTTTATTCGATTGTCATGTTGTAGGAACTAAATCGTTTTTTTTATTACTGTACCTTTCGAGACAAATTGAGTTATGAATTGTAATTAATGTGTTTGCATCAATCAGCTTGTTTTATTAAACTACATAATTCAGAGTCTAAGTTGGCGTGGGACGAGTGGGATGAGGTAAGAGGAGATATTCCTCATTTGTGTATATATGATCATTCAGTGCTCAACGCGTGGGTAATTAGGTAATCCGTCTGTCTGCACCGCGAGCGGCAAAGAAGTATATAAAGCGCGATCCAAGTCACATTATCCATTAAAACATTTCCACTTTCCAGTTTCTCGTTTATTTATGTCGACCACCCAGAAGTATATCTCTTCTATATAGACAAAAGTGACACGAGTAAAACATTTCTCCTCGACTATATCTGTTCTCAATAAATATCGCTACTTCAATTTATTATACAACCGCAGTACACCGGTAATTAACATCTTTAACACTTATTTTCTATAAAAAGAAAATTATCCTCAACTTTTTAATAATGAAAAAAAAATTCTCTTTTTTCTAAAGAGAAAAGTGACTTTTATTTTTTTTAAGAATTTTTCTTACAGTTTGAGGAAAAAATTTTCTCACACGTTGGACAAAGGGAAATAAGGAAATAACACATGAGCGAAAGCTGGGAAAAAACATTTTTAAGTTGTAAAAGAACATTTTTTAAATGTAATAAAGTTTTATATCAAAACATTTTCTTTTCTTTCTAAAACTTTTTTGTATTATATTATTAGAATATTATTATATCACTATTCGAAGTATCATCAGAAATTTTAAAAACGTTACAGATTGAAAAAGATTTAATAATTCCAATTCTTCAAAAATTGTAGTTAAGTTTTTCTAACGCATATTCAATTAATTGTTAATTAATTAATTAATTAACCTTGAATTAATTAATTAATTAATCTTGAATTATTTAATTAATTAATTAACCTTTAATGAATTAATTAATTAACCTTGAATGAATTAATTAATTAACCTTGAATGAATGAATTAATTAGTTAAATTTTAAATAATATTAAAAAAATTCCCTCAAATGAATAATTTTCAATGTCTACAGTTTTTATAAAATTTTTCAATAGAATTCAATTCAATTATTCTCAAATGTTACTTATAAATTTCTTCACAATAATTCAATTTCGTAAATGTACGAAAATTTTCGTCAAAATTTCAATTATTGTTATAATTAATAAAATTCTTCTCATAAATTCAATTATTTTAAAAAATTTGAATAAATTTCTTGGCAAAATTTCAATTAATTTTGAAAACTTTACCTCAACTCAATAATTTTCAATATCTACAGTTTTCATTAAATTTTCTAATAAAATTCAATTCAATTATTCACAAATTTTGCTTATAAACTTCCTGGCAATAATTCAATTTAAAAAAATTCTCGAAATTGAATCTCGTAAAAAAAATTTTGTAAAAATTTCAATTATCTTTACAAATAATAAAACTCTTCTAAAAAATTCAATTAAATTTAAAAATTTTAGTAACATTCTTGTTAAAATTTCAATTATTTTTATAAATAATAAAATTCTTTGCAGAAATTTTAATAGTGTTACAAATTTCCCTCAAGGGAATGATTTTCAATATTTACTGTTTTCAAGAAATTTTCCAAAAAGAATTTAATTGAATTCAATTCAATTATTTCTTCGCAATAATTCAATTATTTTCAAAAATGTTAAAATTCTTGTAGGAATTTTATTACTTTTAATATAAATAATGCCTAAAACTGGTTGCAAAATTCAAATTATCTTTATATATAATAAAATATTTTTTTGAAATTCAGCTGTTTTTATGTAAATAATAAAACTTTTTTGCTCAATTTCAATTATTTTGAATACATATAATTTTAAACGAATTCTTTGAAAAATGTTAATTATTTTTAAAAATATATATAAAAATTTGTCAATTCAATTCAAGTATTTAAAAAATATTTGATATACATCTTTGATAAGAATTCAATTTTATGAAACATTAAATTATTCATTAAATCGATTATTTTTTATTTAAATAATTAAATTCTGGTATCGAACTTTTTAATATCAATTTATTTTAAATTGAATTTCAGTTGAAATTGTAGATGATAATTAAATAATTAAGGCAATCAAAAAATATATGCTTAATTAATTTTCTTGAATACACCTAATAAAAAAAATAACTTAATTAAAATTTCAAATAAAGCTCCTTATAAGAATTTAATTTTAAGAAACATTCAATTATTATTTATTAATTTTTGTGTTTAAATAATTGAATTCTCGTAGAGTATTCTTTTAAAAACTCCTTTAATAACGAATTTTTAGTTAAAATTTTAGATAATAATTGAATGCTAAGAGCATTATAGCATAAATTTTCAGAAATAATTCAAGTTTGAAACGGTTTCGAATTAAAATATTCGAAAATTTAAGTTTTTTATACTTTTAAGTAACATTTCTGTGGAATTAATTTTTTTTTAAACTTTGATTGAATTTTTCTTCAAAATATTATTAATTTTTACTTTATAATATATATATTTAATTGAAAAATTTACCAAATAATCGAAATTTCGTAAAAATGAATTCTGAGCAAATGGATTTCAAAATTCTCAAAGACGAACTTTTTCAAAAATTTATTAAAAGAAATTCATAAATAAATGTAATATCGAAAATTCTTATGAACGCCTAATAATTTTAGAAAAAAAATAATAATAATAATTATAAATAATAATAATAATAATAATAATAATAATAATAATATTATAATAATTATTATTATTATTATAATTTTTAGAGTGAATCAAAATATTCTTTAGGGTCTGTGAACAGGTCAAAAATTATTTTTCTGGACATTTAGGACTAAGTCTGGGAAAAGCGGAACTGAATTTTTTTTTCTGCAAATCCTGAATTAATAATAATCATAGCAAAAGAAGAGTGTTATTTTTGTGCTTTAACAACAAGAAAAAAATGTTAACCAAGTACTGGAAATGCGCGACCTTATATAATTGCACTTTCACGCATCGCGAACATAAACGAATAAATGTTTTCTAAAATTGCATTTTCCTCATAGTTAATGAGCCACCCAAGTATATAGTTGACGGATACGTTTTTTCCTAAAAGAAAAAATTTTCTCCCATTTTATCTTGATTTACTTTCCACCGACAGCGGAAACTTTAAGTGAGTAATTATACCATCAGTATATATACAGTAGTAGACGAAAAAAAGAACTCTTGCCCTCGAATTTAAAAGTATAATTTATACATTATTTGCGGATGAAAATATATATACTTTTTCCACATTTTCTCTCTCGCCCGCCTTTTATGTATTTTTTAAAAACGTAAACGTATTTTTTAAAAACGCAAACGTATTTTTTTAAAACGCAAACTTTTTTTTAAACAGAAATTTTTTTTTAATTTAAAATAAATACTGGAAATATTGGAATATTACGTATTATACTTGTACTACGCTGCTTTTTCTACGTATTACGCATATCCCTACGGTTTTACTACGAATAAAAAAATTATTACGAGTAAAAAAATCATTAGAAAAAATAGGAAATTCGATTAATTTACAGGTACTTTATCGGGAATCAAAAAGGGAATAATTAAATATCGGGAATTAAATTAAATTAACTACATAAAGTAAGAAAAAATTAAGTGTATCAAAACAGTCTTTTCTTTTGTATGCAATCGATTTAATCGATCCCAGGAGGAATAAAGCTCGATACACACCCCGAAATGGTGGCAAGATGAAGAAATTGGGTTTCTTGCGCGCGAGGACAAGCGACAGGAAGAGAAATATAAAGATGTTTGGGGCACCGTCAAAGTGGAAGCGCGCACCTATATATAGTTTATAAGCAAGTTGCGCCCGGCTCGGTCACGGGTAATGGTTTTACGAGCGTCAAGGGTGATATAAAGAAAATGAAAAACACCAGTGCTGCCAACATGCACAGCCTCATCGTATAACTAACTACGTTGTTTCCCTCCCCCTTGCCATCCTACTTCTTCTTAAGTTATATGGAACCTCTTTCCTCCTCTCACACTCCCCCGTGACAACCATCCCATGCTACTGAGTTTCTTTCAACCCCCCCCTCTCCCCTTTCCTCCCGGCGTCCTCTTACTCTTTCTGACTCCCATCTCAAGCGACTCCCCGCGGAGTGTATCACAATTAGCTCGCGGAACCCTCTTTCCACCAACTCCTCACACTTTATACACATATATATATATAGGGAGTGAGAGAGACTCTCTTTTGCATACCGACCGCCACCTAGTCGTGAAAACTTTAGAGAGCTTATTTCAATATTATGGTGAATAATAAGTTTACAAGGGGAGCGACTCACGAATATGGGATATATACTTGCGGTTTTCGTGCGTCGAAGATTGCCGGAAGTGGAAGTCGGGCGCATTTTGTTTTAATATGTGTTTTACATACTCAGACAGTGCATTGCGAGGTGTTAAAAAGCGTTGCAGATTAAATTAACATCAAGCAGGATTTAAATTATCCATTTTTGGTGTTATTTTTTACTATGACTGGAATTTTATTTTAAATCAAAATCGAGTCAATGATTACCAACTGTAACTAAGATATACTTAGTCATAAAATGACTAATAAACTTAATTGGTAATTTAGTTACTAATTAATTTACAAACTTTATTGGTAATTAAGTTACTAAATAACATACAAACTTAATTGCTAATTAAGTTACTAATTAATTTACAAACTTAATTGCTAAATAAGTTACTAATTAACTTACAAACTTAATTGCTGATTAAGTTACTAATTAACTTACAAACTTAATTGGTAATTAAGTTACTAATTAATTTACAAACTTAATTGCTAATTAAGTTACTAATTAACTTACAAACTTAATTGGTAATTAAGTTGCTAATTAATTTACAAACTTAATTGCTAATTAAGTTACTAATTAACTTACAAACTTAATTGGTAATTAAGTTGCTAACTAATTTACAAACTTAATTGGTAATTAAGTTGCTAATTAATTTACATACTTAATTGGTAATTAAGTTACTGATTAACTTACAAACTTAATTGCTAATTCAGTTACTACTTAACTTACAAACTTAATTGCTACACTGAAAAAAAAATTGATATGATTCAGATAACCGATTATTTGACTATTATCAAATAAATATTTACTTGAATCAAATAATTTTTATTTGAATCAATTAAATAGTATTTGCTACAAATACTGAAATATTTGATTCAAATACAATTAGTTGATTCAAATAAAAATTATTTCATTCAAGTAAATATTTATTTGAAAATAGTCAAATAATAATCGGTTATTTGAATCAAATAAATTCTTTTTTTCAGTGTAATTCTGTTACTAAATAACTTACTTAACTTACTTACTTACAGTACCGTCCGAAATTGTCAATCCACCCATTTTTAAAGAAAAGAGAAAAAAATTGTTAACATAAAATTCATAAAAACTAAAAATTTTTTTGTTTTATATTTTGAAAGACGATAAAATGTGGAAAAGAATAAAATCTCATAGAAGTCATTTGGCCAAAATTTCTAGAAGATATTCTTAAAAATCGTAATTTTCAATGTTTTTGAAAAATTTGAATAACTTTTAAAATAATAAACGCTTTTTAATAATCTTAGGCTTATTTTAAAGCTCACGTTCTACGGAATAAGAATTACTTATATAGGCATTAACCTGTAATTTTTTATTCCCGGTCATTTTCCCGAATCTAGAAACCCGAAAGACAATATCCCGAAAATCAAATTTCCCGAAAATATAAACTCCCGAATACCTTTTTCCCGAAGACTATTATCCCGGAGCCGAATTTCCGAGAACTATTTTCCCTAAACCCGAATTTCCCGAAAACTATTTTCCCTAAACGCGAATTTCCCGAAAAAAAGACTACGAGGGATTGTTTTGAAATACCCTGAATATCATTTTTACTTGGAATAAGCATGACGTCAAAGTTGGACAAAAAAATTCAAAAAATTCGAAATATTCTATTATTAAATGAAAAGTAATTTTTGAAATTCAAACATATTTTTTTATTAAATTTTTCTGATAAATCTATAACATTTTATGTTTTGTATATATGTTTTAGAATAGTTTTTAGTACAAAACATGTATTTCAAATTTTCACAATTTTTTTGCCCAACTTTGACGTCATGCTTATTTTAAGAAAAAAATTACAGGTTAATGACTATAAGTAATTCTTATTTCGTAGAAAATGACCTTTAAAATAAGTCTAAGATTATCAAAAAGCGTTTATTATTTTAGAAGTTATTTAAATTTTTGTTAAACATTTGAAAATGACGGTTTTTTAAGAATATCTTGAAAAATTATTTGCCAAATGACTTCTGAGAGGTCTTATTCTTTTCAAAATTTTATCTTCTTTAAAATATAAATAAAAAAAAAATTTGAGTTTTCATAAATTTTATGTTAAAAAATTTTTTTCATTCCTTCAAAAATGAGTGGGCTGACAATTTTGGCCGGTACTGTAAAAAGTATTTGAATTTAAACATATAAAAATGTTATATTAATGAATTATTATATAGTCCTCCCTTGTTATTAAGCTTTTATTAAACAAACTATTTTTTTCATTAGTAACAAAGTAAGTTAGTTAGCTAGTTAAAAAATTAATTGATTAGTTATGAATTAGAAAATTAATTAATCAATGATTAAATAGTAAATCATTAAGTTAATTGTTTATTAAGTTTGAAAGGTAGTTATTTAGCTAGTTAGTTACAAAATTAGTAAGTAAATAAGAGAGTTAGAAATTAAGTTAGTTAGTTATTTAGTAATTAAGTTTGTAAGTAAGTTAGAAAACTAGTTAGTAAGTTAACCTACTAAGATAGAAAGTTGGTTATTAAGTAAGTTTCTAATTAAGTTAGTTACTAACTATTATCCCTTTATAACTATATTATCCCTTTTATGAAGCTAAATTCCTCGAATTCTGACAAATCGTTATTGACTTGGTGTTTGACTTAAAGTAAAATTTCATTCATAGTAAAAAATAGCAAATAAAGTATTATTTTAATTATTTCTAGTGTTAATTTAATCCTAGCAGGATTAAACTGTTGCTGATCATTTTATATCCATTTGGGTTTTATTTTAACACCTCAATATTAACTGTTGCAATGAGAAGGTTTCCAATCTGTGTTGTCCATTTATTTTTTATTAAACTTAGCATCAATATTTGAGACACTATATCATAATAATTATCATTATATTTATAATATATTCTTGTTAGAAATTTAAAATCACATAATTATCTGTATAAAATTAAATCAGTTAAAATTAAGAATTTCTAGTTAAACCATTAATTTTTATATATTTAACGGTTAAAATAGTGAAAATTAATTTAACACTCTCCAGTTTTATTTCAACACCAATTGTAGTGTTGAAATAGCACCCTCTTGGTTTGAAAATTCTATTTTGACATCACATTTGGTGTTAAAATTACATATTTTTTTCTATCTTCTTTTTTCTTATAATTATGATACTACAATATGATGTATTTTGAAAAATTTATTTATTATAAACATTTTATCACTATTGCCATTTTATCATTTTATAGAAAGAATTCAAGGAGTTAAATATATATATATATATATATATATATATATATATATATATATATATATATATATAAGATAAAAAGCTTAATATTTAAAAAGATTTACTATGGAATATACGAAACTTTTAAATCAGACAAAAATTTAACTTTTTAGAAATTTATAAACTTTGTAGTTCTATTATTACGAAAAAATCCAACATTTAGATCTATTTGATTTATTAAGGGGTTTAATATAAGAAGTTTTAGTATATGTAAAATGATTCCAATAGTTTACTAGATTCTAATAACAATAAGGATTAATTAGTAAATTATAATTACTTTAGGTTATCAAACTATTTCATTTAAAATCGAACTTGAGCTTTAATATCATAATCGAACTCGATGTTTAATTTTTTTTTTTTGCCACATCTTTATTTCACAATGGCACTTAACCATTTTGCGTAATTATAATATTGACTTAGGTAATAATAATCATATATAGATATAGCGAAGAGGGAGGAGGAGAGAAGGGGTGAGGGGGGGGGGTGAATTCCTCTTTGGAAATAAGTAGCCTGTTGGCAAACGGCCCAAAATTTCAGTGGAAAATTTTCATCCTATATTGTATATAAAGATATAGGATTTGAAAATGAGAAGACGGAGACTTATCCAGAGTGTGTATGGTAGTATATGCGCGATTCGGGATGAGGGGATTGGCTTGGCGAAGCGTCGCTTGAAGGAAGCAACGACGAGTTACATCCGGAGTAAAAGAAGAAGGGCTTGGCGTGGAATCGCGGTACCCCCGCAGCGCTTACACGAAGTTCTTGGCCAACGTTATAGTGTCCGAAGAAAATATTACTGTATCTCTTCATGCGGTGATATTGCCCGATGATGTATTGCCATAGATATTTCACAGCACCGTCTGTCGTATACGAGAGAATCCCTTATAATACTTTTTGTATATAAATATATATCTACTCTTATATATATATATATAGAAAATAGTGGGTGTGCAAGAATATCTCCTCTGGCGCTTTGTAACTTTCTGAATCGTGTTTGTGGTCGGTTATAAGAATTGACCCATGGCTTTCCTTTCTCTCTCACTCTCTATACCACATGTGTGCGTCTAAATCGCAAACCTACGTCAAAATATTGCTGATATAGAGATAAGTATTTTTTCCATCACTCCATAAAAGGAGTGTGCAGATATTTTAACGTTCAAGAATGAAAGAACATATTGCATAGTTTTTTTTTTACTCTTTTTTATTTTTACTCATTCAGATGCGCGCAATGTTTTTACTTTTTATCGATAAAAAAAGTTAATTTTTCGATAAGAAAAATAAATTGGGATCTTAAGAAATTATTTTTTCGAAAATCCTTGATAAACCAACGGCCTCTTATGTAAAAAAAGAAATCATTAATAAAATCATTAAATTAAAGTTCATGAAGCAAAATATTTTTTTCTGTTTCAAGTTACAATAGAAGACAATTGTAGAATTATTATTATTAACTATAATAATCTTCGTAGTATTTCGTTCATTCATTCTGTCCGCAGATTAAAGTTAGTTAGTGTTATTCTTTTGTTTTTTATAAGTTTTGATAGATAATAGAAATATACATATACATTATGATGATCGTAAGTTTCCTTTTCGTTAGCGAATTATCTGTATTCATTTGTTTTTTTTTTTTTTTTTGAAAATTCATTTTTGTGGGTTATTGGCATTTTTTAATGTCAAAAAGAAACCAAAAAAAACTCGTTTTATTCACTTCACAAAATTGACAAAAATTCCATTCCACAGTTTTTATTTTCCTGACTTTTTCCTAATTTTCATCAAAAATATTTAGTTCTTTCTTATCCTGCTAATAAATTGAATTTATGCTACGAATTTTATTATTCATGAAAGAATTTAAAATAATTAAATTCTTGAGAAGAATTTTAAAAAAATTCTTGAGAAGAATTTTAAAAAAATTTTTGAAAATAATTGAATTTTCAATGAAAAATGTTATTATTTATAAAAATAATTGAATTTTACAGAAGACTTTTATTATTTACAAAAATAATTGATTTCTTTAGGCAAATTTTGTTATTTATGAAAATAAATGAGTTTTCTTGAAATATTTTATTATTTATTAAAATAATTAAATTCTTGCGAAGAATTTTTAAAAAAAATTTTGAAAATAACTGAAATTTTCTGAAGAATTTTATAAATTTTAAGAAAAATTGACTTTTCTTGAAGAATTTCATAATTTTTAAAAATAGTTAAATTTTTTGGAATATTTTTCTATTTTTATAAAAATAATTGAATTCTTGCAAAGAATTTTTTTTTTTAATTTGGAAAATAATTGTATTCTTAGGAAAATTTTTTTAAAAATTTGTAAAATAATTGAATTCTTGGGAAGAATTTAAAAAAAAATTGTAAAATAATTGAATTTTTCTGAAAAATTTTATAAATTTTGAAAAAAATTAAATTTTTTGAAGAATTACATTTTTTTTTAGGATTTTGTAATTTATGAAAATAATTGAGTTCTTTCGAGAAATTTTATTAATAATTGTTGAAAAAATAATTTAATTACTTTCGAAGAATTTTATTATTTATAAAAATAATTTAATTCTTTCAAAGAATTTTATTAATTAGGTAAATGATTAAATTCTTGTGGCGAATTTTATTAAAATTGTTGAAAATAATTGAATTTTTTCCTAGAATTGGTTATTTTATATAAAAATAGTAGATATTGAAAATCATTGAAATGTGAAAAGTTTTTAAAGGTAATTAAATTTTACAAAGAATTCTATTAAAAAATTTGGCAATAATTGAATGTCGGTGGGAAATTTCATTAAATTTTTTTGATAATAATTGGATTTTCCAAAAAAACCTTTTATTATTTATGAAAATAATTGAATTCTTGCGAACGATTTATTAGAATTTTTTAAAATAATGTAATTTCCAAGAAATTTATTACTTTTAATAATAATTGAATTATTGTGATGAATATTGTTATTTATGAAAATAATTGAATTTTATAAAAAATTTTATTGAAATACCTCAAAATAATTGAATTTTCGGGACAAATTTTTTTAGTATTTAAAAAAAACTTTATTAAAATTATATTTAAAACAATTAATTTATTTCGAATAATTTTATTAAATTTTTGAAAATAATTGAATTATTGCGGAAAAGTTTATTAAAATGTTTAAAAAGAATTGGATTTCTGTTGAAAATTTTATTACTTTTGAAAGAAATGGAAGTCTTCATAAGATTTTTATAAACATTGTTTTAAATAATGAACTTTTAAATGTTATGAAAATTTTATTAGTTTAAATAATTGAATTCTTGTCAAAAACTTTATTTGTGAAAATAACTAAATTTTACGATTATGAAAATAATTAAATTCATGCTTAGAATTTAATCAAAAATTTTTTTTTGAAAAAATGGAATTTACATGAAAAATTTTATAATTATTAAAAGTAATTGAATTATTGGAAAAAATAAATTCCATAAAATTTTGTTAAATAAAATTGATTTTTTTCAATATTAGCGAATTAAAAGTAGTGGAAATTCTCTAAAAAAATATTGTTTATATTCTTTGTTCGGAAAGTTAAATACCTATATATAGCTAATAATTTTTTTACCTTCTCTATTCTTTAGAATAATTAAAATTTTCGTAATGAAGTTTTTTTTTAATTTAGGTATCAGATAACAATTTTTGTGAAATTCAATTTTCCTCGTATAAGAAAGTTTAATTATTTTCAATTTTGAAAATCTGATGCCAAATTTGAAATTAGTATCGAAATTTGTTAAAGTTTTTTTATATACTTTAAAGTTTAAAAATATAATTTATTTTGAAAATTTACTTCCAATTAGTTTTTCATTTGTGTGTCATAATAAGTATTTCTTTAAAAATTACTTAAATTAAAATGATTTGAAATTGTTTAAAATAAACATTGCAGCACATTCCCGCGCGCTTGCGGATAATTTTGCTAGTTTAAAATATTTTAGAATAGAAAGAACTGAATCAAATTTATATTAATAATTTAATAATACTTCGAAATAATTCGAACCCTTGTGAAATTCTAAATTAGATAACGAAATGAAAGAAATTCCCAATAATAGAAATCCTTTTTTTTTTTTTTTTGAACAAAGAGTGCGCGCTGAGAAACTCATGTTGGATATATCGATGTGGTGTGGGAGTAGAGAAAACTTCTTCTTTTCTATGTTATTGGCCTCTGGCGGAGCGTACGGCCATTTCAGAGAGGAACAGAGAAACGTGTACGCTGTATGGATATATACCAAGTGTACGGGACTTGGTGAACAAGGAGAGAGAGAAGACAGGGATGATGAATCGCCAGACAAGAGGGGAAGAGAGAAAAGAGAGACAGAGAGAGATAGAGAAGAAAGCAATAAGGGGCGCAACACAAAAAAGACACCGCGTCGGCGGAACGCGCTAGACCGAGTCAGTTACAGACTTATCTGTACGCATCGTGTGCGCTCACTATCCTTGAGTTTTGTGCGTCTTCGCAATGTGCTTTTCTGGAGATCGCACTTTTTCCGAGAAAAGCGAAACTAGAAAATAGCTCTCTCCTAATTTAGAGAATCTTATCTATATTTCAAATCGGAATTGTTTATAATAATTTAACGTTAATTAAAAAGTTAATCAAATCCGATTTTCTAAATTTTGAGAAAGTTATTCTATAATAATAATAATAATAATAATAATAATAATAATAATAATAATAATAATAATAAAAATAATAATAATAATAATAATTATAATAATAATTATTATTATTATAATTATTACTATATTAATTATATAGTAAAAATTAAATAATAATAATTAAATAATTATATTATTATTATTATTTTTATTATTATTATTATTATTATTATTATTATTATTATTATTATTACTATTATTATTATTATTATTATTATAAATATTAATTTAATAATTAATTAGGTAATTAATTATAATTTAATAATAATTTGAGAAATTCAAAAACCAATCCTACAACCAATAGGATCCAATTTTTTCTATAGGTATAAAATTCAGACTAAAAATGATATAACACGGGGAAAAAAATGTTATCTGGAACAGCGATAAGTTTCGCTAAAATAGCGAAAGTCTTAACTAAAACAACTATAAACATTTGACTAATCTAGCGAAATTTGTAGCCGTTCCAGGTGAATATTTTTTTTGCGTAAATTGTTATGAAGCATCGTTTTCTCATTTTAGTTTTTTTTGGCCCCATTTTGATATCCTTAGAAAAAATGGGATAATAATTATAATCATGATTATAACTGTTATTATAATTAATATTTTTACAATTAATTATTATAAATATCATAATGATCATAATAATATGTGTTTTTAACCGTTATATCATATAACTTGCGAAATAATTAATTCCTATTTTCTACACGTCTATTAATGGTATTCCAGAATTTTTTACAGAGCCCTTTAGAAGTTTAATCTCAACGTTTGTCTACTAAATTCAAAAAAGAAACTAATTGTTTTCGAAAAAATCTAAATATATTTAAAAAAATGCAAAATGTATTGAAATTTACTGACATATATATTGAGTTTTTAACGCGAATAAAAATATTGCGCAGAATATTTTACAGACACTTTCAGAAGTTTAGTCTCTACGCTTGTCTAAATTTTAAAAGAATTTAATTTTTTTGCGAAAAAATACAAATATTTGGAAAAAAAAATTATTTTGTCTTTTTCTTTTAAATAACGAAATTATGACGTTAGACTAACTTTTGTTGACTGAACGTCAGATTCTTCCTTAAATCAATTATTTTTAACAATTTTTAAGAAAAAGATCTTTTTTGAATTTTCAAATTTTTTACAGTTCAATTTCACGAAACTTTTACTTTTAAAATAATTTTAATAATAATAATAATAATAATAATAATAATAATAATAATAATAATAATTTTTAATAATATTTTTTTTTACTTTTTTTGAAAATTTTTCAATTAAATATACATTCAATTAAATTTAAATTCAATTAAAAAATAAAATGTTCAAATACTTAAAAAAAATTCAATTATACTTTTTCCAAAAAAAATGGATTCTACAAAATTGTTAATGAAGAATGTAAAAAAATGCTGATTTTTAAAAAGATTTTAATTTGGAAACTTTCCGAAATTCAATTTTTTAAAAAAATTTACGCATTAATTCTTGTATTATTCAATTATTATCTAAAATTCAAACTAAAAATTCATTTTTGAATCGATTTTTATCAAAATATTCTACGAGAATTCAACTCCTATAAAAAAAATTAAATAATTTAATATCTAAACTATTTTAATTTTTTTGCGGAAAAATCCAAATATTTTAAAAAATGCGAATTGTATTAAAATATACTGAAATATATATTTAGAATTAAACCTAATTAATAATATTCCTGAATATTTTACAAATCCGTTAAGAAGTTTAGGCTCTAAGTTTATCAAAATGGAAAAAAGAATTTTTTTTAAATTCAAATATTTTAAAAAACACAAAATGTATCGATTTTTTTTTTTTTTGAAATGTATATCGAAATTTTAATAATATTTCAGAATATTTTACAAATCCGTTAAGAAGTTTAGGCTATGAGTTTGTCGAAATGGAAAAAAGAATTTTTTTTAAATTCAAATATTTTAAAAAACACAAAATGTATCGATTTTTTTTTTTGAAATGTATATCGAAATTTTAATAATATTTCAGAATATTTTACAAATTCGTTTAGGAAATTAGGGTCTGTACCATTTTTTTGAATCTCGAAAAGTCGCCATTTTTTCAGTTTTCTTTGCCTAAATTCTATAAAAGTATCAAACATATTGAGTAAACTTAGCAAAATTCTTTCTTTTATCACTTTTTTTATCAAAGAAGAAAAATTAAACAAAATCTCTTAAGATTTACTCGAGTTATTCGATTTTATCGACAAACAGTCGATATTTGGAAAATATAAAAATTTGCTGTTTTCACTTTTTACTTGACAGCGATTCTCTACCACGAATCTTTTGTTATAAGTTTAGAAACCAAACCTAAAAAACTACAAAATTCTATAGTTTTCCTAAAGATATCAAATTCAGACAAATACGAACTTAACGAATTTTTTTTCTCTGTGATCTTTTAATCCCAAACTTAACATCAAAAACTTGAATTTCTTCAAACTAAAACTTACATCTTTCCTTTTTTGTTAAAATTATGCGAATAAAATTACTCACTCTGAATATAAGCATCTTATAATAAACCCCCAATAAAATCTCAAAAAATTTGATCAAAATTTACCAATTTTTTTTTTTTTTAAAGATATGAGTAAAATGACTCACTCTGCATATAATCAGCATTGATCTTGGTTTTTTTTGTCGAAAATAAGAAAAAGGTACTTTTAGACAGGTAACATGTTTTATGTTTTTTCTCACGATCGACTATGCGGGATTCTTGAGATTTTACAAGAGAGAAAGAGAGAGAAAGGAGGGATGAGGGGAGGGGGGGGGCTGTGGAATTCCCTGAGGGGCCTAAAACTTGATGTGGCTGTGTGTGTGTTTGTGTAAGTGTTGCCTTTTGGTTCAGAAAGGTGAGATTCCGGAAATTTGGTCACGGCTGGTTTTCAAGGCATCGTTGTGGTGGGTGGAGCGAGGGGGGGGCGTTCCACAAGGCACCCTGCATGGGGTAGTTTGGAGCTCACGCGACACTACTGCCATCTATATCTCGTGGAGATTTATGAGCTCGGATTTTGCAGTGCTTTGTAACAAAATGCGCACACTGACATACACAAATACAGAGACATACATAGAGCGGGTGTCGATGCTGCTGCTGCCCCCTGTCGAGATAGTGCGCTGTTTGCCCCACAGGGGTTACGCGCAATTCGCGCTCCGATCTCAATCCGATCCTCTGTTACTTGTCTTCTTTTCTTCGATTTTATCTCATCCTTTTTAAACAAATTCATCACTTATTCAAATTTATTGAAATGTGGAGACAATATATTTTTGTTTTTCGTTTTTTAGGGTATTTTTCGAGGAAAATTTGTCGCGTATAGAAAAGGACCACCTAGAATTTTTTTTTAAGGAGTCAAAATATTTTTTTATATGGGAGTCAAAATTTTATAGGTTACGTTTGTTATCCTGTTTCTATGAAAACTTCTTTTTTTTTAACTTTTTTGAGATGAAAAATAATTTTTATTGAATATCCTAAATGTGGTAAAGAATTTTAGGTAAATGATCTGATTTCAGAATTCAACCACTATATGTATTTTCTTAATATTCATAACAAACTTAACCTATAAAATTTTTAGAAAGATAAGAATTATAAAATTCTAAACTGAGAACACGATTTATTTGATTCAAACATATTTTGTTTAAATCAAACTTAAAATATCTTTGCTAGACAAAAATATTTAAGTTTCATTGAAACATATTTTTTGGTTCATTTAAAAAAATAATATATTTAAGTTAAAAATAAATTGCGGTTGATTGTAAATTATTTTTAATCAACTTTTAAGTTTGAATTAAACATGAAATTTTTAAACATATTTTTTGTTTAAATCAAACCAGAAAGTATGTTTGAATTAAATATAATTATTCAAATAAATAATACTTTTGAATCAAGGCAGTAGATATTTTCTCTATATTAGAATTAAGTTTACAAACTAATTTCAATTAAACAAAATCACTTAAAATTATTTTTTTATATAAATTAAGTATAAGGTTTTCTCAGTGTAGTTCTTAGGCTATAAGGAGAAAATTGTTCTTCGATTGTCCATTTCAATTCATTTAATTATACTTTCTGGAATTTTTACCTAAAATTCTTCTTTAAAGACGAATTTCAAAATCAATCGTATCAAAAAGTTAGTCCAATGTCTTCATTTCGTATATTTCAAAAAAGAGATCACGTTAAAATTTTAATATACTTTTTGGCAGAAGTATAAGAAATTTAATTTTCTATATTTTGAACAATTTAAAGTTAGATTTGAAACTACAAATTATACTTTTTGTCATTAATAAATTATCAAAGCAACATAACCTAAATTTTAACAAATGTTTCGTATTATGACATAAAATTGTAATTTTTGTTCAAACGCAACATTCAATTGTTTTAAATATTCAAAATTAAAATCTTTGCCTTGACACCAAAACGAATTTAAAATTTAATTTGTCGTTTTCGTTTAAATTACAAAATTATGACATTGGACAAACTTTCGTTTTGACTGTAAGACAGATTCGTCCTTAAATCAATTATTTTTAATAATTTTTGAACAAGATCTTTGGGAATTTTGAAATATTTTTTTTACAATTCAATTTGACGAAATTTTTATTACTCAGAAATTTTTAAATTAAATATAAATTCAATTCAATTTAAATTGAATTAAAACATAAAAATTTCAAATTATTAACAAAAATTCAAAAACAATTTTTCAAAAAAAAATTTATTCTACAAAATTGCTAGTGAAAAATGTAAAAAATTGTGACTTTTAAAAAGATTTTAATTTGAAAACATTTCAAAATTAAATTATTTTGAAACATTCACGCAATAATTCTTGTATTCTTCAATTATTATCTAAGATCTAAACTAAAAATTCATTTTTAAATCAATTTTTATGAGAAGATTCGAGGAATATTCGATTATTAAAATAAAAAATAGTAAATTTATTATGTAATTGAATATTTTCAGAATTGAATTTTCTCATTAAGATTTTTGTCAACAAATTTCTAAATAATTAAATCCTTCCAAAAAATTTTATTAAAATTTTCAAAAAACTATTGAATAATTTAAATTATGCAATGAGTTTTATTATTTATATGAAAATAATAAAATGTTTTCTTTTTTTAAAATTAATTAAATTATATATTTTATTAAAAAATTTTGTTCAATAATTAAATTTGTTTGGACGATTTTTTGAAAGTCGTGTAAAAATTAAAAATCTTCAATTGAGTAAAATTTTTGAAAATAATTGAAATTTTGCCGAAAATGTTATTAAAATTTGTAAAAATAATTAAATTTCAAAAAATTTTTTTTAATTATTTATGAAGATAATTGAAATTTTGAAAAGAAGGTTCAAAATCTTTTAAAACGATTGAATTTTCGAGAACAATTTTTTTACTTCTACAAAAAATAATTGAATTTATGCAATTGTTTATAACGTTGCAAAAAAAGTTTTCAATTCAAAATTCTTCTATAAATCCAGTATTTTTAATAATTAATTGACAACACTAATTTGAAAAACAAAAATGTAAAAAAAATGTCTGTGAATAGTCGCTGATTACGAATCTGTAGTCCGTTTGCGAAATTTAAAAATGGCGGATACAATATGGCGGACGAATTATTAAGAACCGATCGACATCGCATGAAAGTCATTACTCGGGATGTTTTCGAGGTCGTTGATTACAAATCTGATGTTCTTTTTCCAAAATCCAGAAATACGGTTGAAAAAATTCGAAAGCTATTAAAATTGTTATCTTAATTAAAATCTTTTCTTAATTTATTGAAATGTAATCTAAAGGCAATTTTATTTGAGACAATAACCTTGATTGAATAAAAATAACTTCAGATTCATAATCAGCGTTTGTCGAAACCCTCAAATAATCACTTTCAAGCGAATTTTAATGAATTATTAAAAGTTCGTCCGCCGTATTGGGTCCGCCATTTTGAATTTTTCCAAAATCAACTTCAAATTCGAAATTAGCAACCCTACTCTCTAAATTCACATATATTTGTAATTTATAACTTATAAGTAACTTTCTGGTTCAATAAATTAATATTTACTATTAGAAAGTGAAATTCAAATAATACTAAAAATAACTGAAAAATTCACTTATTTGTAAGTGTATATGCACTTGATCGGGAAGAACACTTGTAACTTATAGTAAGTGAAATTTCATATGTGACGCGCTCCCAAAAAAAGTACCTAAGAAGCAAACGATTTATAGGTTAGGTTCGTGTTAGATTTGTCTTGATTAAAAGTTTATTTTCAATTACTTGAATTTGAAACTAATTTCCACTGATTATTTTGCATTTAATTAAGACTTGAAAATCAATAATTTTTAGTTCATAATAATTTTTTATCTGTATTTTAACTTAAAAAATCAAAAACATAACCTCAAATTTTTTGCTTCTTAGGTACCTTTCTTCGGAGCGTGACACATATGTTCAGGTTTAGAGAATGAATATTTTTCACTATACGAAGTTTGATGTTAAATTAGTACAAATGTATATTTTTAGTAAAAATATAGTATATAGTAGTATATAGTATATAGTATATAGTATATAGTAAATATATATAGTTTTTGAAAATATATATTTATTTCTAATTGTTTATAAGAGAGAAAAAAAATTGATAGACAATTCTTTTTACGTGTTCAAAAAAAAAAAAAAAAAAAAAAAAATCCAAGACAAGGGTAGAAAGAAGTTCATTGAGATGATCGCCGTTTGTGTGAATGGCTCCCTCGATGGAAGAAGCGGCCATTCGCACTCTACGGAGAAAAACCTGCAGGGGTTGCATAGAGTGAGTATGTGTGTGTGTGAGAGAGAGAAAAAGGGGGAGGGGAGAGATTTGAAAGTGCTAGTGGGGATAGTGCTATATAAGGGGTACGGAAATGGTACGAGCTACTGGTATATCTACCTACCTATGCTTCGCACTCTAACCCATCTCCCCCATCCCTTTATGCGGCCGGTTTACGAGCAACCTGTGGTAACGAGAGCGATAGATAATAACCGCTTCGTTCTGAAACCCTCTCCTCCCCCCTTTATACTCGACAACCGTTCACACGTACGTCAACTTTTGCCACTTTTTTCCATGAAAAATCCCTCACCGTGAATTCATTTTAAATCTACTACTCCTCTCTCTTTGGAAAAAGTACTTTATTTATTAATTCATAATTTTTTTGTTATATAGAAAATTTTTCATATTTCGTTACTGTTCAAATCGGTTTTTTTTCGAGGGGGGAATCTTTCTTAGGGGGAGTTGTTCAGCCATATTTTCAACTATATGAAGAAAATATTTTAAATATTCAAAAAAATTATTTTTGTAGCCTTTTTTTGAGAAAAATTCACCCAGAGAAATTGTATACTTGTCTCAGAACCAACTAGACTTTTTATTTGTTCCAAATAAATTTTATTTGGTTTAAATAAAATTTTATTTGACTCAAATAAATCTTTTATTTATGTCAAATAAAAATTTTCTTTAAAACATTTGTTTTAAAAAGTCTTTTTATTTAAAAAGTCTAGTTGGTTCTGAGACAAATATACGTTTATTTAAGTCAATTAAAATATATTTGGTTTAAATAATATTTTTCTCTGGGTGTTCAATAAGGATAAAAAAATGATTTAAAAAATATTTTCTCCCTTTTTGAATTGTTTTTTTCTCTAAAAATTGATAGATTTTGAAATCCATACGTAATATTGTAATAAATACATTTTTGTATCCATAAAAAGATTTCAGAATGAAGAAATCACCATTTTTAAGTTTTAGCATTAAAAAATTTAATAAATTTTTAATAATAATTAATTAAATAAAAAATGTAATAAGTTTTTAATAATACTTAATTAATTGAAAAATGTAATAAATTTTTGATAATAGTTAATTAATTAAAAAATGTAATAAAAAATGATTATCGTAAAATTTTATTATACAAAAACTCATTTGTTTTTTTAATTAATGTCAGAACATAGGCATTTGCGAAAAAAAAAATGTTTTAGTGATAAAAACAAAATTTGATAAAAATTCAAAACTTAGACGTTTAAAAAAAATGCTTTAGTGATAAAATCAAAATTTGACAAAACATTTTTTTTGAAAAGTTTATGGGGAGTGTTCAGCTAGATTTTCAACTATATGAAGAAAATATTTTGAATATTTAAAAAAATTATCTTTATAGTAATTTTTTGAGTGGAATCCAAGGGTGATGAAAAAAATTATTTAGAAAATATTTTTCCTTTAAGTATTGTTCATTTTTCTAAAAATTGACAGATTTTAAAACCCATATACGCAATTTTGTAGAAAATATATCTTTGTATCCATAAAAAAATATTCGAAAGAAAAAATTTTCATTTTCAAAAGTTTTAGCTTTTAAAAATTTAATAATTATTGCATAATAATTAATTATAATAAAGACATTTAACAGAATATGATTATTGTAAAATTTTATTATACAAAAACTCATTTTTTTTCTTTAACTAATTTCAGAGTATAGGCTTTTGCGAAAAAAAATGTTTTAGTGATAAAAACAAAAATTTGATGAAAATTCAAAACTTAACGTTTTAAAAAAAAAATCTTTAGTGATAAGAACAAAATTCGATAAAACATTTTTTTTTTAAAGTTAATGAGGAGTGTTCAGCTATATATTTCACTACATGAAGAAAATATTTTAAATATTCAAAACAATTATCTTTATATAGTAATTTTTTGACAGGAATTCAAGGCTTATGAAAAAAAATATTTAGTAAATATTTCAACCCTTTTTGAACTCTTATATTTTTTTTTAATTGATAGATTTTGAAATCAATATGCAACTTTGTAGAAAATGTGTTTTTGTATATATTCAAAATTTCCGAATGAAAAAATCACCATTTTCAAAATTTTTAGCATTAAAAAATCTAATAATTATTGAATAATAATTCATTAATAAAAACATTTAACAAAAAATGATTATTGTAAAATATTTTAGTGATAAAATGAAAGTTCGATAAAAATTCAAAACATAAACGTTTAAAAAAATGCTTTAGTGATAAGAACAAAATTCGAAAAAACATTTTTTTTTGAAAAGTTTATGGGTTGGTTATCAAAAAAAAATATTTTACGGAAAATATGTTAACAATAAAAAACAAGTGACAATTGTTATGAAGTTATCAATTGTTACAATTGTTATCAATTTGTTATCTTCTGTGCTAAATAGCCATCGTGATTTCTATCCGTAAAATAATTTTTCGTAAATTGACAACCTATACCGTATTCTGAAATTAGAAAAAAACAAATGAGTTTTCGAAATTCGATTGACGACTTAAATTATAATTTCTATGGAGTAAATTTATACACAAGAAAGAAGCAGTTGTTGAAAAAAAGTCGTCAGTTGATCTTTTTCTTTTTTTTTTTTTAATTCCCAGCGAATATTTGATATACAAATTTTGCAAACATCAATATCGAGTGCAGAATTTAGAGGAAAAGTTTCGGAATGGAATTTTTGCGAAAAGCTTGAGAAGCAAGTTGAGTTTGCCAAATGCTGGTTCAGCTTCTTCTTCTTATTCTTCTAATAGGATAAATGCACATGGTGCCTGTCCAGAACATACACGTTGGGCCATGTTTTCATTGTGTTCGTATATAACCAGAAATACGTACTGATAGTTCACCAGAGCAGGAGAATGAGGACAGTATAGCCTGGAAAATCGCAAGAGGAATGTTCTGTTATTTCCAATTTCATCCGAGTCACCCTTCTATTCCCTTCATAATTTGTCTCCTTTTCCATACTTTTTTTTCCTTTCCCTTTTTTTAATTGCAATAATTTTTTCCTCCTTTTGCTCTTTATCTTTCCTCCTCCTGAATTTTTCTCCTCTTTTGACTCTTTTTTCTTCTTCTTTTGGTTTTTAAAAATTTGCTAACGCTCCGTACCGCAGTTCTTCGACAAAACGTCGAGGAATTTTTCAGGGGAACATATTTTTGACCCTTTTTTCAATTTTTACAACTTTTAAAAAAATTGGTGTGGAAGAATAAGTTGTATTCTGGAAAATATCCATAAAAGAGCACGAAAAAAAGTCTTTACCTGCGGAACAACTACAAATTTCACTATATTAGCGAAATTTTAAGTTATTGCAGCGAATACATTCGCTATTTCAACGAATACTTTCGCTATTTTAGCGAAAGTTATCGCTGTTCCAGGAAAAGGTTTTTTTTCGTGAGGAACATAGATTGGGGTTAGTTTTATAATCATTGGATAAAATTACCAGGGATACAATTACAACGTTTAGAATTGAAGAAAAAAAAATTTTTTTAGTGGCGAAATAAATGCACTCTATTGCCTCAAGTTATTTGCAATGTTTCCAAGTTTACAGTGCAAAATTTGCTGATGAAAAATTGTTGTGCTGAGATGGCGGGGCAAACGGACCGAGACCAAATATCCGCTCGAGAAGTAGAATTGCCATTATTCATCCTTAGAAAGAAATGCTAAGAAGTTGTTTGTCCTGTATCCTCGAGAAGATTTCGCGAACTCTTGGCAAACTCGGCCCATTTTTACAAAGCTGGAGAGAGAAAGAGTCTATTTCAACAGCCTTGTATACTTTTTATTTACGTTTATCTATATCTCTATGTGTATATATACATTTTTTGTCCAACTCTATTCACTACAAAGCAATGAAGATTCACGTACATTATCCAAGTAGCAATTTATGCTTTCTTCTTGGGCGCTAGTTTCTATTTCTATGCTCTTCCATCTTTAACGGCCCACGCGGATGACCCTCGAATCTTCTCTTCCCTTCAATCGAGCAAGCAAATTTTTAAATTGTATATTAATTTTTTTAATTGTCTTCTCTTCTATTTAGTAAATAATTTTCCCTTCAATCGAGCAAACAAATTTTTTAATTTTATATTAATTTTTTTAATTGTCTTCTCTTTTATCTAGTAAATAATTTTCTCGTCAATCGAGCAAACAAATTTTTTATTTTTATATTACCTTTTTTAATTGTCTTCTCTTTTATCTAGTAAATAATTTTCTCTTCAATCGAGCAAGCAAATTTTTTAATTTTATATTAATTCTTTTAATTCTCTTCTCTTTTATTTAGTAACTAATTTTCTCTTTAATCGAGCAAACAAATTTTTTTAATTTTATATTAATTTTTTTAATTGTCTTCTCTTTTATCTAGTAAATAATTTTCTCTTTAATCGAGCAAACAAATTTTTTTAATTTTATATTAATTTTTTTAATTGTCTTCTCTGTTATCTAGTAAATAATTTTCTCGTCAATCGAGCAAACAAATTTTTTTAATTTTATATTAATTTTTTTAATTCTCTTCTCTTTTATTTAGTAAATAATTTTCTCTTCAATCGAGCAAACATTTTTTTTATTTTTATATTACCTTTTTTAATTGTTCAGTAAATACTTTTGCTTTTATAGGTAAATAAATATCATTAAAATACTCTAATGGAGAAAAATTTATAGTTTTGGAGGTTAGGGTTACTGATGCGCAAGAGGCGCCATTGCCTTCTCTCGTGTCGAACATTTCCGAGCTGAAACGAGTCTACCCGATTAATACAAAAACCCGCCATTTGCAATCTAATCGGAAACGAAAAAGTGGAGCAAATCCAAATTTTCCGATAAAAAATACGAATTGAAATATTGTAGTCAATTTAGCGTCAAAAGTAAATTTATTTTAAAATTTAATCAATATTCGCCCGATGTTTGACATAGTAAAAAAATATTTTTAATAGAAAAACAAGAATAAATTTCCTGACTTCCTTAAATTGTGGCAACCCTGAAAAAATTCCTTCCAAACTATCTCAATTGGAAAATATTCTCCACAATCAAAAGATATTATAAATCCATGTATTTTCTCATCCATCCATGGCAATATCTTTGTGTCGAGAGAAATCCTTTTTAAATCTGAAAATCCTCCCCCTTTCGTCCCTGTTATTTGGATTCCGCCTCCTCTTTTCTCTCTCTCTCTCTCTTTCTCGTCCAGAAAGAAAATTTATGACGGCTTAAAAAGTCTAGCTCCTTTGAAAATCCTGATAAATGTGCGAAGAAGAACGTTGCTTTCGTACGAATTTGTAGGTCGCGCGCGTCCCGCGAAAGGCGGCGTAAAGATTAAAGTAAAGATTATAAGAGTAAAGAGGATAAAGAGCAATGAGAGATGTAAAACAGTCTCATATAGAAGGAAAAGTTTGCGTGTGAATGTGTTATAACACATAGACATATAAATGTGAATTCTAGGCCGAAAAGCAAACTACGATGCACGCAGTTAAAAGCGAGCCTGAATAAACAACCGTTCCACCATCAATATTCCATATAGTCTTTAAGGGAGAGGAGAGGAAAATTTATTTCACAAAAGATGGCGTAAAACTTTACGCGCGCCTCAAATGCTTTTCACTTTTGGTAAACATAACTAATTAGGCAAATACGTTTCTGTTATTGTTATTATTATTTTGTGTCGCTTTTTCTTCCAAACTGATAACACATTACTTTCTGACTATTATTAGTCATTAGTTTTAATTAGAAATTCAACTCACTAATTTTCTTTTTTGTATTTTAATAACTCAATTCTCGTGTAGTGTACCCGTAAAATTAAAATAAAAATTAATATTAATAAAAAACTATTATTATTATTATTATTGTTATTATTATTATTATTATTATTATTATTATTATTATTATTATTATTATTATTATTATTATTATTATTATTATTATTATTATTATTGTTATTGTTATTTTATTTTTTTATTTTTTTTTATTCCTCGACAATTCGTAATGTTGAATTTGACTGTAATTTTTCACTCTTCTTTTCAATTACTCTGAATACGGTAACAAATGAGAAAAAAATAACAAATAAAACATTGATTCGCTTCTTATTGTTTATTTTTTATTATTAATTTATAACAATTATAAAAACAATATAGAGAAAAAGAAATTTCTATAAAACAGCTTATAATGCTATTATTTAATGTAAAATAAACTAAATAGGATATTAAATTAAATTTGATATAGATTATCATTTAACATTGTTTAAACAATTAATTTTTGTCATTTTTTAACTTTTTACCTATTGTACCTAGATAGGCGCAGTTTTTTCTAATTATCAGGACTAATTATAATAACCGATAAATAATTAAATGTCAAATCACTATTTTAACAATTTTTTTAAACAAATCATTTTTGTTATTTAGTAACTTTTCTCAAAATGCACATAGAACGATGAAATTTTTTTCTCATTTTACAATTTTTGGACCTTTTTATAATAATCGATGAATATAAAATTTTAAACCTCTATATTTTAACGATTTTTTAAACAAATAATTTTTATTTATTAAATTTTTTCTTATTGACCCTAAAATACATGTTAAATTTTTTTTAAATTTCTTTTTTACTTTGTAAATAATTAAACGATACTGGTCTTCTAGTTTATTAGATTACATTTGATAATTTGCAAACTTAGAAAAAAATTGTATCTTTTTAGGTGCAATAGGAAAAAAGTTAATAAATAACAATAATTATTTATTTAAACAATATTCTTAACATAGCGATTTGATATTTAATATTTATCGCTTATTATAAGTAGGACCAAACAATGCAAAATTAGAAAAAAAACTAAGACTTTCTAGGTGCAATGGGAAATAGTTAATAAATAACAATCAATTGTTTAAACATTATTAAATAATAGGTATATAAAATTTAATTTAATATTTTATTTTATTTATTTTACATTAAATAAAACCCCTATGAGTCTCCAAATTTATATAAATTTTCACTATTGTTTAAAATTAGAAATAGCAAATTGTTTAAACAAATGAAAAATGTATTGTAACATTAATGAATTATATTATTAGGCAACGTAAAATAATTGTAGAAAAAAATTTCCATGATTTCAAGCTTTGTTTTATTCTACAAATAGAAGAATATTACAGGGTAAAAAATACAAAAAAATTCAATTATTTAAAAAAGTTTTAATAATATTTAAAGACAAGTTTATTAAAATTTAAAATTTACTTTCAATACGTTTTTTAATTAAATTTTTTGGAAAGAATTCAATAGTTTTTAAAAAAAAACTTCAATAAAATTCTTTGGAAGAATTAAATAATTTTGAAAAAATTCGATAATGATCTTTATAAAAATTCAATTTTAGGAAATATTAAATTATTTAAAAAAATTAATGACTTTTTTTAAAAATTTCAGTCATTGAATTTGCGTAGAATTTTTGAAGAAAAATTTATTTACAAAATTGATTTTAGTTAAAATTTTAGGTTGTATAGTTAAAAATTAAATAGCATGTATTCTTATAGAAATAGGTAAATCGAATTTTGGAAAGGTTTCAAATTAAAAATTAAAAAAACAAGAGTTTTTATTCTGTTGTTGTTATTTTATTTTTACTAAAAAAATTACATTTATAGTTAAAAGTAAAATATTTTTTTACTTGACTCATCTGACTGATTATATTTTTGTTAGTATTTTTTAATAATTTCGCTCGTTCGAGCACTGAAATTAGAAAAATAAAATGTTTTATTACAAATTTTTAGTGATTTTTGTGAATAGTTTGAAAACTTTAAAGCGATTTTTTCTTATGAGTAAGAATTTCTGAAAAGTGACACCTAAAATTTGAAAAATTTTATTTTTTCTACAATGTTAATTTTTCTGAAGCAGGTTTTATGAAGAATCTCTATGTAAATGGTTTTTGCAAAATAAAAATTTTTACCGTTATTAACGAAGCAAAATTTTTATTACTTTTTTTTAAAGAATTAATTTCAGAAATACTTGTCGGGCGATTTCAAGTATTCAACAGGCATTATCTTTTACTATTTTTATTTTATTTACTTTTATTTATTTTTATTTATTTATTTTTATTTATTTATTTTTATTTATTTATTTTTATTTATTTATTTATTTTTTATTTTTTTACTATTTTTTTCTTTCTAACACATACTTTTCTTTTAACCCTTTAACGTCCGACTTTTTTTTAGAAAAATGTAAGTTTTGTTATCATTTAGGAGTCCTAATTTTTAATTTTAAAAAACTGACATCAGATTTATAATCAACAATTCTGAAAATCCCCAAGTAGTTATTTTTATTATAGCTAAGCTTTATTTAATTTTCGATTTTCTAATTTTGTTGTGAATTCTACCAAAAAACATTTTTTTTATTATTCTTGTAGTTAAAAAATTGATAACTTTTTGATGCAATATAAATTTTTTTCACAAAGTGAATAAATTTTTGGTGTTGATTATTGTTTGGAGATCAAAAATATTTTTATTTTTGTCAAAGTTATGATTGTTGATACGCACTGAGAGAAAACGTATATTAAATTTTGTAAAAGTATTTTACAATTTGAGGAAAAAGTGCATCAAATCGAAATTTTAATATAAGAAATAATAAACTTTAAAAAAACGTATATGCGGAGTTTAATAAAGTTATATTAAAATTGAATTAAAATTCTTGATATTCGATATAATTGTACTAAATTCAACATGATTTTTTCACTGTTAACTTGAAAGTATAAAATGGCAACGAATTGATACTAAAATTGTCGATCAAATAAAAAATTGATCCAGATTTTTGTTATCAATTGGATCCACTTTAGTATCAATTTGATACTAAGAAAATTGTGTTTAAAACTTTGTTATTTTTTGTATCATAATTTTTGTTCGTTGCATTTATTCCCCAAATTGTAAAATACAAAATTTAATATACAATTTCTTTAAGTGTAGACACACGGAGAGAGAATATATATTAAATTTTGTAAAAATATTTTCAAATTGGGGAAAAAGTGCGACAAAGCGAAATTTTAATATAAAAAATACTAAACTTTAAAAAAACTTATGTGAAATTTAGTATAATTATATCAAATATCAAGAATATTAATTAAATTCTAATACAACTTTAATAAATTTCACAAAACTATTTTTGAAGTTTAGTATTTTCAATATCAAAATTTCGCTTTGTTGCACTTTTTCCCCAATTTGAAAATATTTTTACAAAATTTAATATATATTCTCTCTCCGTGCAAAAGTGATTTCGATCGAAATTTTTTTTTTTAATCGAAACTTTTAACCATAAAATAATTAATTTACCATTTATTAACACAAACAACAATAGCAATAAGGCAAATGAATTTTTTTCTTTCTTCTGTTTCAGGTGAGTGGCTGGCAACATCAACCGTCTCTGTAATGCCAAATAGGTATCGATGTGTGTTAACTGTCGATAGTCAGTTTATCGGTTGCGGCGAACGGATGCTGCACCCGGTGAGTGACGAACCCCGGACTCCCGTAGCTCACTTGACCAATACCCTAAATCAATCAGCCACGTCCAACTTCCGTACACTTAATTAGTGCTCCATCGTAGGTCCTGATGTACCTATAAAAAGTAGCCTGTTTTTCTAGATCGTGTGTAGAAATAGAAAAGATTTTTGTAAAAATCAAAAAAACAAAACAAAAAAAAAACAAAAGCAACTGTAAAAAAGGCGAAAATTAAAAAAAAGGGGGGATCCTACTATAATTGGGGTAAGGTCATTGCATAAAAGTTTCCGTGAATGAAAAACAGTGCATGTGGGCATAAAATTAGTAAAAAAAAAACAAATAAAAAAACAAAAAAAAACAAGAATCGAAAATACGTAATTAAAACTTAATATTAGTTCGTAGTAGATTTAGATTTTTGTTTGTCCCGTTCAAAGAAGACGAGTGCACGATTGGGTGGATGGAGAAAGTTGATTTGAAAAGCGATATTGTAAATGATAATTCTAGGTCGGTGTATAGAAATTGATTTCTTTTTTCTTCATTTTACAATTTATGTTATTATAATTCTTTTTTTTTGAGTTCGCTCCAATTGCAATAAAAGTGCAAAAAAAAAAGCTCGGTGCGTCTCTTCGAGCGGCGACACGATGACTGCTGTTGATGTTATATTTTTGTTATTTTTATTGTCCTCGCATCGATTCGAGAATTCGTTTACACCGTTTCACCTTCTTCTTTTTATTCCGCATTCTTCATAAATACATTCTTTTTTCTCTTTTTCCCCTTTCTTTTTCATTCAAATTCTTTTTATTCACATTTATTTCTCGTCTTTGCGAAATTTTATTCCTTGTCTCCTTCTTTTTGTCACTATTTTCTAAAAAAATATTTCACAAATATTTAAATGATTTTTTCTAATAAAATGAATTTTCCATATTTCTATTTTTTAATTTTTTAATTTTTTCTTTTTTACACTTTTAATATTTTTGTTTCCAACTTTTAATATTTTTTTTATACTTTTAATGTTTTAATTTTCAACTTTTAATATTTTTTTTATACTTTTAATGTTTTAATTTTCAACTTTTTATATTCTTAATTTGTCTAATTTTATTTGTTTTGCATTTTTAATTCTCCAAATTTTTTTTTATACAATTTTTATTTTTTGTATTTGTCACCATTTTATTCAACTCTCTCCTTTTTGCAAATAAATGAATTCGATTCTTAAAGAAATAATTTTCCATCGCTATTATTTTAAAACAAAAAATGAATGTTTGAATTAAATAGTTAAATAAAAGTTTGAAAAAATTCAAATTAAATTAAAGTCAAATTAAAAATTCAAATTAAATTTAAATTTGAAAAGAAAGAAGGGACGATTTTTCGAAATTCGCTTCTTTTTTGCAAAATAAATAAAAAAAAATTTTTTTAAAAGTAAATTTTAAATAAAAAATGAAATTTTAAATCAAATTCAAAAAAGAAGCCAGGATGAAACGGTGGGAAATGTGTGATTCTTTCGATCGTTATAAAGTATATAAATATATATTCATGTTCGAAAGTTTTGTTATTATTGTATAGAAAAAAATAAATATTGTCGTATTCGCTGAGTACCTGCCACAAACGGGGGGAAGGGAGGGGTAGAAAAACGAGTACGCGCTGTTCGATCACAAATAATATACCGTCTCTTTGAAAAAAAAAGCATTTAAATACCAACATTTTTCCGTCATCATCCTAAAATATAGTGATATAAGACGATAAAAGAAAAAGAAAATTTTTTGAAAAGCAAAAAAAAGAAACAAATTTTTTTAAAAATTATATACGTATGTACGTACCTACCTAGTACCTATTGGCGCCTTTTATACACCCAGAAAAAAAAAATTTTCAATCCAAATCACAATAATTTATTTGAGCAAAAAAAAAAATTGTTTTGCCCTAAAACCTAATTTTAAATTATTAATCATTTTAATAAAGGAATGAATTTATTACTAAAGGAATGAATTTTATTAATTTTAGTGTATAAAAAAAATATTTATTTTAGAGAAATAAGCTTTAATTTGTTCCCGGTGAAAAAAAGTATTAGAAAACAATTCTGAAATTGTTCCACTTTTTCAAATTTGTTTCTTCTAATAAAATATTTTATTTAAAAATGAATTTTATGTCAAAAATATATTTTAATTTTTAAGTGATTATAGGGAATGTTTTTTTTTTTTGGGTGAAAAAGAAAAAAAGAATTTTTGGCGCTATTGTAACAGTTATTCTAGTTAACGATTGTATACGAGTAGGCACTAAGTGAAAATAAAAAAAAACCTGAAAGGACGTAGCTAAAAAAACACAGTATTTTAAGATGAATATAATGTTAATAATATTATTTATTTTGTGGATCTCCGAACGAATCTCTCTCTCTCTTATATTGCTCCACTGTATTATATACGTAATTAGACTTTTTTTTGAGAGAAAGAAGAAGCGATGGGGGGAGGGGGGAATAAGGGGGGTCTACTTACAATAGAAGTTGACTCTACGCATTATTATAGTGGTAGCTGTGTTTTCTGTGTGAACGTTTTACGTGCAAAATTTCTTTTTTTGTAATATATTAGAGTATTAATTATTTACCAGTATGATCCTGATGTATGTATCCAATGCGACCAGGGCCGCACCTGCTTCCTATGCATTAAAAAAATAAAAAAAAAGGAGAAAAAAATAAAAGCGGATAAAGAGAAAATTCCTATAGGCGGTGGTTGCAGTTCTGAACGCCAAATTGTAATTTTATGCTGATTATACAATTGCTAGATGAAAAAAAAAAAATAATAAATGCGATCCGAAACTGAAATTTTTGGTTACTTGATTTTTTTTGCCGTGCGCCCCTGGCCGCGGTATTTTACCTTTTACAAAGAAAACATTCCTTTCTTCCTTTTCCCTCTTTACAGTGAAGCGGAAAAATAAATTTTGCATTTAAAACAATTTAGACAAATTAAAATATTTCCTTTAAACAATTTTGAAAAATTAATTTTCAATTAATGACTATATGAATAATAGTGGTATATCTTTCTTTCTTAAACTAAAAATAGTTTTTTTTGTATTTGTTTGTTTTTCCTTCAGCTTTATTTGTAGATTATATTATAAATATTATTTTCTATTTTATAATTAATTACAACAGTTTTCTTGGAAGTATCAAATTGATACTAAAATAGGTGAAATTGAAGTCAAAAATGTTTTTCGAAGCGATTGAAAATATTAATAAAAAATTTTTTTGAAACATTTACATTATTTGAAAACTTTTTTGGAAAATCATTTGCAAGAAATTCAACTATTTTCGTACATATAATAAAAATTTTGGCTAAAATTCAAATCTTTTAAATATATATACTCTTTTAATAAAATTTCTCGATAAAATTTAATTATTTAGAAAGACATTTTAATTTAACGCAAAAATTGAATTAATATTGTAAATAATGAAATTTTCACAAGAAATTAATTATTTGGAAATACAATTTCAGTTAAATTATTCAAAATAATTGAAAAGTACTTTAAAAATTTTTCTAAAATGACTCCAAAATAATATATTTATTTCCGAAGATTTTAATCAAATTCTTGACAAGAATTTAATTATATTTAATACAATTTTAATTAAATTATTTTTTTAAAGTTTTATAAAATGATTCCTAAATTCGAAAATAAAAATATAATTCCACAAATTTTTATAAAACTACTCGCAAAAATTTAGTTATTTTCATAAATAGTACTTACAAAAATTCGTCACAAAAATTCAATCATGTTTAATAAAATTTAAATTAAGTTATTCAAAATAAATAAATTATTATTTTAAATTTTCATAAAATTATTCCAACAAAGTACAAGTATTTGAAAATTTTTAATAAAATTCTTCGCAAGAATTTAATTATTTAACTAATTAATTTTTTTATGTTTAAAAAGATTCGTTAAAAATTCAATTATTATCATAAAAAATAAAAGTCATCCACAGATTTCAATTTTTTAATACAATTGATCAATAATGTAATTATTTTTAACAATTTTATTAAAATTCTTCGAAATAAATCAATTATTTTTAAAAATTTTGATAAAATCCTTAATTCAATTTAATTTAATTTCTTGTATTCAATTTTAAGAAATAAATCAATTATTCAATAAATTATTTTGAATGGATTATAATTGAATAAAAAATTCGTTATAGTAATGAATTTTTAAAAAATTGTTAATTTTCAGAAAAAGTTTTCAGATTAAACTTATTTAAATTTGTAAGTCCTGTCGAAATATAAACCAGTATTTATAAATATTTTTATTGAACAAAAATAATTCATTAGTATGAATAATTTAATTTAAAATTTTTTTTAAAAATTAGTCTTTTGAAAAATTTGATCTTCTAAACTTTAGTTTATCTTTTTTGCACTTTCTTCCCAAAAGTGTAAAATACTTTTGCAATATTTGAATATTTATTTTTTCTCCATGTTGTTAAAAAACAGAAATAAAATTAAATTTCAATTCCCATTTTATTACCTATTATAAAAAAAAATTTTAACTTTCATTTTAAAAATTTTACGATTTCTTAAACTTGTTATTTTTCAAAGTTAGAAATTTTATTTAAATTAAAAAAGTAAACAAGAAGTTGACCGTGCGCGAATTTTTGCTTAGTTTACAATTAAATAAATTTGCAACTTTACAAATTATCAAAATTAAAAAAAAAATTTACTAGTTAGAATTAGTGACTCAATTTTTGCTTTTGAATTAGTAAATTTTACTAATACATTAGTATGAATGAGTATTTATTAGTAAATTTTACTATTTCAAAAGCAAAAGTCAGTCACTAGTTCAAATTAGTTAACATTTTTACTAATTCAAATTTAAGGAGTAGAATTGTACTAAAGGGATAAATTTATTATTATTATTATTATTATTATTATTATTATTATTATTACTATCATTAAACTTATTTAAATTTGTAAGTCATGTCGAAATATAATTATTTATCATTATTTATTTATTTTCAAAATTTTGGAAAAAATTAGTTATAATTATTAAATAGAAGAAAACTTAACAAAATTAATTTCATGCCAGTTATTTATGTGGTATTTTACAAAATATTTAAATTTAAAAACATTTTTAAACTGTGGCCTACGATCTTATTCCAAAGTAACTTTATTTTCAACCAACTCTAATTTTGTGTACGAGTTTAAATGTTTGCAAAAATTCTCTTTTTTTTATGTAAAACTTAAAAAATTTACGATTTACAATTTTCAATTTTCCTCAAAAGTTTTTGGATTCATGCTGAACTTTAGTTCGAAAGGAACTTTTCTCTTGAGGAATGATCGTATCGAGGAAGTTCTTGATCCTCTCCTACAATGCTGGGTATGTACCATCAGGGAATCTTCAACTGCTTCTCGTAATGTATTTACTCTCAAAATCAGAAAGACCAACGAAACTTTATCAACTTTATTTACTTTATTTACTATATTTACTTTATTTTCTTTAATTACTGTATTTACTTTATTTACTTTATTTTCTTTAATTACTGTATTTACTTCATCTACTTTATTTACTTTATTTGTGACGCGCTCTGAAGAAAGGTACCTAAGAAGCAAACGAATTGTAGGTTAGCGTCGTGTTAGATTTCTCTTGATTCAAAGTTTGTTTTTAATTATTTAAATTTAAAACTAGTTTTTATTGAATATTTTGGATATAATGAAGACTTGAAGATGAATAATTTTTAATTAATAATTGATTTTCTCCCTGTCTTTTTACTCGAAAAATTAAAAACATAACCTCAAATTTTTTACTTCTTAGGTACCTTACTTCGGAGCGTGACACATTTATTTTATTTACAAATAAGTCAAATAATGAAAACGAAAACATTTGGACAAAGTAACTTTATTTACTCCAACGTTTCGAAATCAAATCGATTTTCTCTTCAGGTAGTCTATTCAAAAAATATATACAAAATTAAAAAATAATAAAACTATTTTAACAATAAAAAATAAATAAAGTACATATTCAAAAAATTATTTTACCAAAAAGTAATAATTAAATAAACGAAGACTTAAAATTTAAACCCTGTTTCTAAGACGGACTATTTATTTATTTATGGTATGTTAATTTTCTTTTTATTTTTTTTCACTTATTCTGTTTATAAAAATTTTTATTGATTTTTCAAAAAATTTATTTATTGATTCTTGTTTCTTCTTTGAGTTTATTATTTACTTATTTTTTCTAATTCAATTTTTATAATTTTCTGACTCCAGACTCTACTCCATCGTCGCAGGGTTTAAATTTTAAGTCTTCGTTTATTTATTTATTATTTTTTGGTAAGATAATTTTTTGAATATGTACTTTATTTATTTTTATTTATTGTGAAAATAGTTTTATTATTTTTTAATTTTGTATATATATTTTTTTTGAATAGACTCCCTGAAGAAACGTTGGAGTAAATAAAATTTGTTGCTTTGTCAGAATGTTTTCGTTTTCATTATTTGACTTATTTATGAAGTATCTCGGACTACGTTAAAGACTATTTAATTAATTACTTTATTTACTTTTGAATTAGTGAAATTTACGAATTTTTCATCGCGATTCTATGAATTTTAACAATTTTCGGAGTAAATTGCTCATAGTCATAAAGTGATTCGATGAAAGTAAAAAACAAAAAATTCCAGACATAAGATTGTCTAGTTCGAAAAGGCGACAATTTCAAAAAATTCCCATTGCAATTTCCAGGGAAAGGAATGATCATATCCCGCGCAGTATCGTTATCCGCACCGAGTCGTTAAATCAATTTTCCAAAAGAAATACCGTGTCTCTCTCTTCTCTCTCTCTCTTTTTCAAACCTTGCAGCAGTGTTGAAACGTGCGACAGAAGCTTTACGACGCTTAAAATCGCGAAATGAATTTTTCGGACCGCGATTTTAATGGTTTTTATACCTTTGAACTCATGTTTCCTTCAATGATAAATCATAAAATAGTCCCCGCAATGTTATTAATATGTTATTGCGAGAAAAGACGCTCTCTCTCTCTCTCTCTCCGCTCTCTCATGAAAGTCGACAAGGATCATATAAGGAAAAATATATGTCGCCATAGAGGAACGATATAAGGGAGTTTTATTTGGACGACCTTTTAGTTTGCACACGTTTCCCTATGGTTGTCGTGACCTGCTATGTATATAGAGAGAGTGTATTGAGAGGGTGAGTGAGTGAGAGAGAGAGAGAAAGGCGCGAGTGGAATTTAGCAGACGCCATTTGTATTAATGAAGCAACGACAATGGTTGCACGCCAGATGAATTATGTACTTTAGGATGAAAACCAAACGATACATGGATCTGTGCACGAGGCAAGCATTGATCTCGACATTAATGTTTTTCCAAAATATCACACATTTTATATCATATGGTGCCATTTTTATTTCCGCGTGTGTGTTAAATATTTACTTTTTTCTCCCCTGGCGAGAACGCTCTGCTCCCTTAGAGAATTTTATTGCCAGTTCGAACATTGGAAAAGTGAATTATCCCGATATTTCTTCACCTCCATTTTCAAAATAGTCGAATTTTCAATTCTTTAAAGCTCCTAAAGTGTCACTAACTATTTTTTTGGTTCCCAGGGTCGAAACATCTAAATCTCGTGTCAGATTTCAAAAAATCAAAATGGCGGACCCAATATGTCGGCCAAACAAAATTTTTTTTCCTTTTTTAATTATCTAGATTTGCTAGAAAGTCGTTATTATATATAATAACTATAACTTATAATATAACTTATATTATATATAAGTCGTTAAAAAAATATGTTTTTGTAAGTTTTGGAGCAATTTTAGCAAAATATAAAGATAAAATTCACGTAATTTGGCAAACATGCGAATGTCTAATGTGGTTTTTTAGGTTCGCTGATAATTGATGTCAGTTTCTCAAATTTTCAAAAATTCAAAATGGAAGTTCATTCATCTGGAGTGCCTTGATAAATTTTTCAAAATATTGTCAACCATTTCGGATCCGCTATTTTGTATTTTCGAAAACAACAATCAGATTTGTCAATTCACTCAATTGTTTGAACTTTGAAACATTATTAACTTAAAAAAACGTCATTAAATTATATTAAAAAAAAATTAAATTGTTCTTTTAAATATTCATAAAATGATTCAAAAATAATTAAATTATTTCTGAAGATTTAAATAAAATTCTTCACAAGAATTCAATAAATAATCAATTTCATAAATAATAAAGTTCTTCGCGAGAATTGACTTACTTTTAATACAAATTTAATTACATTTTTAAAAATAATTACCTTTTTTATAATTTAAAAAAAATTATTTATGAAAAACAATTATTTCCATTAAAATCAAAAAAATTTTTTTTCAAAAATTCAATTATGTTTCATTCATTAATTAAATAGTCTTTAACGTCCGAGATACTTCATTTTTTGACTTATTTATGTTTCATTCAATTTTAATTAAATTATTTGAAAAAATTGAAATAATATTTTTAAATTTTCATAAAATGATTTCAAAAAGTCAGTTATTTTATAAAATCTAAATAAAACACTTCGCAAGAATTCAATTACTTTTACAAATAATAACATTATTCACACGAATTCAATTGTTTTAGAAAAAATTATTAGCAAGATTATTTTTAATACAATTTTCAATTAATTCATCAAAAATAATTTATAACAATGTTTTCAAAAATTTTAATAACTTATTAAATTTTGTTCTTAAATAATTGAATTTCTGTAGAACTTTCTAATAAGAATTCATTGAGAAATGTCATTTAATCGACATCGTTTTATCAATTTTTTTTAAATTCAAGATTATTTACTACTCTAAATTACTACTTAATTTACTAACTCTACTTTAATAATTTTTGATAAATTTGTCAGACATATTGGATCCGCTATTTTGTATTTTCAAAAACTGACATGGAATTCGTTTATTATTTGAAATATAATTTTTATTAAATTATTTGAAACAATTTAATTGTTCTTTTAAATTTTTAAAAAATAATTACAAAATATTAAATAATTCAGTAATTTTTAATAATTTTAATAAAATTCGTCGCTAAAATTCAATTACTTTTAATACAATTTCAATTAAGTTGTTCGAAGCAATGAATTATTTACAACTTGCCATAAAAATTATTCCAAAAATATCCAATTATTTACAAATTATTCTTTGCAAGAATTGAATTATATTATCGTAAATAAAATGAAATTCATAGCAAAAATTCAAATATGTTTGACATTAAATTTTGAATTGGAAAAAAATTAATTTTTTAAATTTTCATGAAGTGATTAAAAAAATTCAATTATTTCTAAAAATCTTGATGGAATACTTTTCAAGAATTCAATTATTTTAACAAATATTTTCATTTTTTCGTAGAAATTCAATAATTAATCAAAATTCGTAAAAAATTCATTGCAAGAATTGAATTATTCTCGTAAGAATAGAATGATACTTTCGTTAATAAAATCAAATTTATAGCAAAAATTCAAATATGTTTCACATTAAATTTTGAATTGGATAAAAATAAATTAATTTTTTAATTGTCATGAAGTGATTAAAAAAAATAAAATTATTTCTAAAAATCTTGATAAAATACTTGTCAAGAATTCAATTATTTTTACACATATTTACATTTTTTCCTTAGGAATTCAATAATTAAAAAAATTCGTAAAAAATTTATGGCAAGAATTCTATTATTTTCTTAAGAATAGAATGATACTATCGTTAATAAAATCAAATTCATAGCAAAAATTCAAATATGTTTCACATTAAATTTTGAATTGGATAAAAATAAATTTTTTTTTAATTTTCATGAAGTGATTAAAAAAAATTAAATTATTTCTAAAAATCTTGATAAAATACTTGTCAAGAATACAATTATTTTTACACATATTTACATTTTTTCCTTAGAAATTCAATAATTAAACAAATTTCGTAAAAAATTCCAAGAATTCAATTATTTTCGTAATTAATTAAAAAAAAATTTTTTCCAATTTTTTTCTTTTCACAAGATTTTAATTAATTTTAATATAATTTTAAATTAATTCCTCAAAATAATGTGTAACTATTTTCAAAAATTTTCATAAAATGCTTCCTAGGTATTCAATTTCAAGAAATGATAAATTATTCAATAAATTTGTTGTTGTTAAATAATATTAAATTTATTTTTCAAAAATTTCCATAAAATGCTTCCTAGGTATTCAATTTCAAGAAATGATAAATTATTCAATAAATTTGTTGTTGTTAAATAATATTAAATTTATCTAGAACCTTTTAATAAGGAATTGATTTGAAAATGTAATTTAATTGTCGATTAACGTTTTAAAGTTTAATAAATTTTATTTGCAATAAAATAAATTCTTTTAACTATTGAAAGACTTTTTTTAAAAAGGAAATTAGTCTTGTAATCATTTTGCTCAGTGTAATTAATGTATAAGTTTCTCTGTTGATATTTTTTTGTAATTGTTAAATAATTAGTTCACGACAAAAATCTTCACTTTTGGAACAACTGCAAATTTCACTATATTAGCGAATATTTTAATTATTTCAATGAATACTTTCGCTATTTTAGCGAAATTTTGTGGCTGTTGCAGTTGATTTGAAAATATAATTTAATTTTCGATTAACGTTTTAAAGTTTAAAAGGTTTTTTTCTTACTATATTTGAATACATTATTAAATTTCAATTCTGTTTGTTGCGGCAAAAAAATATTATATAAGATTCATTAGTATTTTTTTCCAAGTGTATTACTTCTAATTCTTTAATTTTTATTTGACTCTTTGTTATTTAATAGAAATTACATAGAACCAAAACTAGAATTCGAGGGAAAATTAAAATATTCCGGGTACATTCTCTATGTGATGAATTCTAAATAAGGCGCGTTGGCTGTGGGGAAATTCGTTATATTGGTTCATGTGGTTTGAATGAAATACGACTCGCGAACAATTATTCGGAAGCTGCTGACTGTTTTGGAAGCCACGTATATAATAACCAAGAAGAGAGAAGCTGAAGCGGCTTGGTATCTAAAACCACCCCTTTCGTTTCCCATGTTGTTACATAATACACGCTGCGGCGCGGTTACGAGTATGAGGGATGAGGTGCTGCGTTGCCTAATAACCCTCACCCCCTTCCATGACAACCCCCTTTCCCCACCCACTCACTCCCAACTCGCGAGAAGTGCGGAATATTGCTAGCAAGTCTGCCTTGAGCAACAAACCGGGAAAACGAGGACTAAAGTATATGTATATATACAACAACAAACCAAGCGCGCAAACCCAACGTAATTATATTCAAAACCCAAACCACTCGAAAACGTTCCGTTTTACAAACAACGTTTGTTCCGTAAACAAAAAATTACTTATTCTTTTAACTAAAAAGTATTCTTGCAATTTTAAACTTCGCGCGTTTTCGGTGGCGCCATTCCTACCTTACCGACCGTGCAGTAAATGACCAATTTTCTTACACGTTCGCGACGTTCGCTTATGATTCAAAGAAATGTTTTTCTTTCTCGTTTCTACTTTTCCTTTAATTAAACAATAACTTACAATTACAATGACTTGTAATTAATTTATTAATTACAATTACATTACATTAATATCACGCGATAATCAGAACAATGAATAAGTCTCTCGATAATAAAACAAAAGGGAAAATTCGTTACTGTTTTAGGAAATAAATTAGAAATGGTGAATGCCATTCTTCTTTGTGTTTTCTCCCTTCTATAGTTATTATGGAGAGAAAAAGGAATTGAATGAGCTCTGTAGGTAAAATAACTCGATGTTGGGTTATTCGTGCGTGCAGAGAAAGTCTTGTACATATATTTAAAGGGATATACCTATAGAGAGAAAGAGAGAGAAAGAGAGAGAGAGAGAGAGAGAGAGAGATACAGGAGGGACTTACTGGGATTCAATTACCGCAACGTCTGTGAGGCACGCTATTCCCATACCCCTTGATATAGCCACCCTCTCCTCCTCCTCCTCCTGCCACCCCTAAACCCTCTACAATTTCTAAGTCTTCGCCATTCCATCTCTTCAAGAACGAACAGGTGCTCTTGTGTCTGCTGTAAATTGCACCCCTGTAATCCAAAGTAAAACGGTCGTTTTATCTGCGCGCCAAGACGAGATGGATGCTCGCTACGTCTTTTGGATAATAGGTGCCTTCGCACATAACCTAAAATTCAATCTCTCAAGTTCTATTCTTGTTGGAGATTTCTGTTGTCGTACATTATTATTAACTATAATAATCTTCGTATTTCATTTTTTCATTCTATTCACTGAGAGAATTTTTTTTTTTAGTTCAAAAATAACACAGTGGACACAAAAATTTCCTTACGTTTTAAAAACATTCCTGATTTTCTGTACCGACAGGAAAGTAGTCACCAAAAAAAAAATGTTTGAATTAAGCAAATTTTATAATTGAATTAAACATAATTTTTATTAAATGAAATTTATTATGTATTGAATCAAAATTATTATATTTAATTCAAAGATAATATTTCGTTGACTGTATAACAATAATTGTCTGTCCACACATATCTACTTTGTCAAAAATTTTTATTTCTCCCTAATAATATTGTTCACAAATTTATTCTTTTCTTTGGGAAAAAACATCACACGTTCTTATTTCTTAATATTTTTTTTTAAATCTCAATTTTCATAAGGAAATATGTAATTTCTATTTCTTATTTATAAATGCGTTAATAAAATTTGAAGTTTTTTAAAAATAGTATTAAAAATTTTAATTGAAATTTAAAATATTTAAATTTTTAGAAAATAGAGAAAAAAATTTTACCCAAAACTATCTGTTACATTTTTTAACGAATTTCTTTGACTGTAAAATTATTCGAAAATATGAATAACTTCTTTTTTAAATAAATAATTTAATTATAAATATTGCTGCTTAGAAATTAAAACTCTTCAAAATATTCAAATTCAAACCTTCTTGAAACTAAACAACTTATGAAGGTATTTTTATTTATTAGAAAAGTTAATAATTTGTTAAATAGTTGATTCTTAAAATTTAATTCTTGTAATGAATTTTACCAACAAATTTTCAAATCATTGAAATTTTTTGACTAATTTCAATTAGATTTTTAAGAATAATGACATTCTTCCAAGAATTTTATTAAAACTGTACTAAAATAATTAAAATTTTGGAATGAGCTTTATTATGTATGAAAGTAATTAAATTCCTAAAAAAATGTTTTATTGATAAAAATAATTGACCATAATTGACAAATAATTGACTTTACAAAAAATGCAGTATTTTTGAATTTAATTGAATTCTGGCAATGAAATTCATAAAAAAATATTTATTATTTTTTTTTTAATTTAATTATTTTGGGAATTTTATTAAAATAGTACTTATTGAAAATAAACAGAGGAAATTTTTTCTAAATAATTTAATTTTGAAGAAGAATTTTTATCATTTATAAAGACAGATGTGATTTTGACGGGAATTTTTTTTAAATTTTGAAAATAATTAAACTTTTGTAAAAAAAATTTTATTAAGATTAAAAATAAATGAATTTCTTCTATCATTTGTAGCTTCTCCAAAATTCAATATTTTTAAACGTTTGCAACTAAAAATAATAATAATAATGATTCTATCTATCGTGAGTATGTTTAACTCACGAGTTGAAAAAATCACTATATTTTTTCAACAGAATTCGTTAATCTAAAAAAAATATTTGGTCATCGTTATTTTTAATTTTAAAAATTGCATCAATTTCACCTTAAATATTTTCACTTTTGCCGAAAAAAAACTTGGAGTTTGACTGTTAATTAACAAATTTTCACTCAAAATATTTTCACTTTCTATAAAAAAAATTCAGCTTACAATTATACTCTAAAAATTTGTTAATTTTAATTTTGTGTATAAATAATGAAAAAAATAAATATTATTTCAATTTGACAAGTAACAAAATGAATTTTTAACAAAAAAATTTTTTTTTTTCAAAAAGAAGTGAAAAATTGTTTTCTTAGGAAAAAATCTGTCATAATTTTTTTTTCTCAGTACAATAATAATTAATGAATAAAGACAACAATTTTTTACAAATAGAGATAAAAAATTAAGTTTTCAGGTGGGGATAATATCGACTTATTAAAATATTAAATTGGACAACATTATGCTTGTAGTTGTACATTATGAATTAATTGTTCGTTTTAAATATATATTTACAGATTTCTATATTTTTATATTCATATGTAAATTATATTATTCTTCTATATTTTAATACCTACACAGTCCAGTAGAATAAAAATTTTGTGCCATAAATGTTAAAAAAAATATATTTTTTTAAATAAAAACATGATATTGTCATATTGTTTGTTTTTAAGGTCACTGATTCAAAATCAGTGGTCAAAAAGTCAAAAATAAAAATGTCGGCTTCAAAACAGCGACCAAAAAAATTGAAAAGTTAATGAATTCGTGAAGTTAAAAATTTTTTTGGTTGCTATTTTGAAGCCGCCATTTTGAATTTTCGACAATGGATTTGGATTCAGTTACCTTACCTCGAGTAAGCATTTTCCAACAGATGCGTTAACTTAAAAATTTTTTAGGCGCCATTTTCAATTTTGAATTTTCAACCCCGGATTTTGATTTGGAAAATAGGAGCACTAAACCTTGATTTTTTTCTCAGTGTATTTCAATTGAAGCGTTTTGTGCAGAAACTAAAATAAATAAAATAAAAATAAAATAAAAGAAAATAAAATAAGTCCATAAATCAAAATTGTTCAGGAATCACACACAAAAAAATAAGTGTTAAATTTGTTGCGTGTAGTTTTCAAGATGGTGTTGTTTTAACAGCCATTAAAAATGTGCATTAATTTTAACACACTCATGGAGTTAATTTAACACAAAATTTAGGTTAAAATCACCTCGTTTTGGTTAAAAATGTTGCGTGTTGTTTTAACACTACTTTTAGTGTTAAAACAACACTTCTTTTTTTTTCTGTGCAATAAAAACTGTTTTACTTGTAAATGTTGAGATTTTTTCTAATTCTGCTTATTGAATTATATTATATTATATTATTATTATTATATTATAAGTTAAAAAATACAATGTGATTAATTTTTTATCTACTTAATATAAGAAATAAAAAAATAAATTAACATTTTAATTTATGCGCTGTTTCTGCACAAAATGAAATGAAAAACCCAGAAAATTTATTGAATCGAGTAAAGTATCAAAGTTTTATCAAATATTTAATAATATTTATTTAAAATATTGAATTTAGATAATTTTTAGTAACATTTTATAAATAATAAAATTGTTTTAAGAATAAATTTCACCAATTTTTAATATTTTGTATAATTTTAAATTAATTCAGTCACCATTATTAATTTTTGCTTTCTTTAAGTGATTTTTATTTATAATACATTTAATATAAATTACGAATGCACGTCAAGAATATCACGAAAAAATTGAATTTATTAAAAAATATCACAAGTTTTTGCACGAAATGATAATTTAATTATTTTTTTAAAGGGTTTAGAGTATTTAGTCATTTATTTAATATTTTACCAGATTGTAAAGCTTCATTTAAAGATAAATTTTCAATAAAAAAGTGTTTCTTTGGAAAAAAATGGACTCATGCGGTTTCTACACAAAACGCTTGAATTATTTTCTAAATTCTATACTTATTTCAAAAACCGGATTTTCCACAGGAATATAGATTTTCCGTAATTTTCTATAGGAATATAGAATAGGACATGTATTTTGGATACACAGAATAGGGACGTTCCGAATGAATGAATGATGGAAGAATAATTTAGTTCTGCTTTTGTCTTTATTGGGGAGAATTGATGATGGTGTAAAAGTGACAGGCATTGATAGGGAGGGCGATTAAAATAAATTTAGAGCACATTTGGGAGGAATTTAATGATTCTCGTATATGATAAAATGGTCGAGTGTGAGCATATATATATTTATAGAGAGAGGGGGAGAATTCGTGTTCTTATACTCTCTGGGCAGGTACGTATACGTAATTTCGAAAAGGGCAAAAGTTCAACTGTTAGGCATTGGCAGCTGGACCACGTTCTTTGTCGTGGCAGGGGTTGTCCGACCGAGAAATAATACAAGCCCACGAACGCGGGAGAGAACGAAAGAGAGAGAGAGAGAGAGAGCTACTACCCCTTACTATCCGCACACCCGTCGCCCGCAGATAAATCTTTCCGCCCTCTAATTGGCCTTCCCTCCATTTCCTCATTCCCATCCCCCGACAATTTCTTCTTCCATTCCTCTCTCTCTCTTTCTCTTCGTTTCCTCAGTTTCTTCTCTTTACTCGTCTTCTCTTGTTTTAAAACCCCCATCTCATACACACATACAATACCGTTCATCCTCCCTCACACACAAACTACTACTTTCTGTGTGTTCTCTCCGTACCCTTCCTTCTCTTTCAAGCTGACTACTCATTCGAAACGTACCGGGCACTGCTCCAGGAAACATTCCCCCCTTCACCCTTTCTCTTTTCTCATCCTCCTCGAAGAGCGATTCATCCTAGCATCCCTTCGCGAGCTCGCGAATTATTAGAATTATTAGAGATTATATTGGCCGCAAAGTGTCCGTTAGCCGGCGAGAACTCAATTATGAATTAAGTTTCACGCCTCGGAATGAAATATGTATACGACTTGGTCGTTATAACGCCGAAGGTTTATGAGAAATTGGAGGAAAAAAAAAGAATGAGAATAGCTTTCAAGAAAGATATGTGTGAGTGTGTGTTTGTGCGTCTCAAATTGAGAATGGAATTTTAAAAATAAGAATTGCTTTAATTAAGATATTCGTAATACGATATATGGGCAAATCTCTCGAAACTGTAACATTTGAATTTGAATTTAAAAAAAAAAAATTTTTGTGTGCACAATTTTGATATTTTTGGTATTACATCTTCTACCAAAATAAATTTCATTTTTATTATTGTACAACCATTATTTGGTTGCCTTGTACTTTAAAATATAAATTTTTGGAAAGAAAATAATGTTAGGTTATCTAAATCTGTAACAAGATATACACAAACATTTTATCTAGATAAAATGTTTATGGAGCTCCTACACTTAAGTAAGTTATTTCTCAGTAGCACAAAAACATAATTAAACATGAAAATAAATATAATAAACGTCTAATACAACTAATAAGGACAAAATTACAATAAAAAAAATTAATGAAAATTTTTTACGTATAATTATTTGAATTAGTAACATGAACTTTTCTAATTATTTGATTGGCTGAATTGTTTTGAAAAAATATCGAGGATCTTAATATAACCTTGAAAAAACACTAACAGTTTCATGAACGTTTAATAAAAAATAAATAAATATTACTTAAGTGCCTTCCGTTGATAAATTTTTCATTCCGCGTTTCCTTTTTCTTGCTTTTTATTTTCTTTTCTTTGATTTTCTTTCATTTTGTCACTTTTTATTACATTTTTGGTTACTTCGTGATAAATAACATGGAACAAATAAATGCGAAACTTCAGATTGATTGGAAAACAATTGATTTGACCAAGCGACATATTTGACGAGCGACAATTTGAATATCCACGTCAAAAAAATAATTAAATGAGAATTAGAATAAATAAAAACATATGCACAGTTTTAAATACATCTAAAGCAATATGTGCCGCAATTTTGGAGCAAATTAAATAAGAAACTTTGGAGAAATTAATGATTTGACCAGCGACATATTTTTCGCACTACACCAGTATCACAAGTATCCAACAATTATTTTGATGAAAATACAGTTGAAAATAAAAATAAAAATCACGTACATAAAATTTGAATTACAATTCAATTGTGCATCTTATTTCAAATTTTTTCATTTAGTTTTTTAATGTTTAATTTATAAAACCATTTTGATTTGACCAGCGACACAAAAACTGAGGGACACTTTTTAGAAGATTATATCTTTTATAATTTCTACTTTTCATATTTTTTTAAGTTTGTTTATGGAATTCTTAAGATATTTTTAAATAGTTTATAACAGTAAAATACGTGTTTTCCAAAAAAATCTTATTTAAACAGTTAAAATACTTTTAGAAAAAGTGAAAGTGACACTTTGCAAAATAATAGTATTGTGAACTTTAATAAAGAAAAACATAGAAAAAATAAACAAAATAATTTATATCAATGGTTAAATCGTAATCCTTATTTTCTTTTTAAAAACATGTAAATATTTAAAAATCATTAGTTTTTATATTAAGGCTGTTTAAGTGAAAATAATGTGAGGGACATAAAGGTTAAAAGTTCCAGAGATTCGCCCATATATGTATAGTTTTCAGAGAGAAAAAAGAAAAAAAGTTTCGAAAAAGAGTTCTTTTGGGTCATTACTCATTTTCTGAAAAATAAGGAGCAATTTTTTCTATTTTCAAAAATAGAATTCTAGACTGGAAATTCAAAAATTTTCAGTGGAACATTTTTTTTTCATTCTACGAGAGTATAATTAAGGGAAAACTTTCTTCAAAATTTTTATTTTTGGAAATTATTCTATCTATTTTTCGTGCACTATTTATAGTTATTTATATTAATAATAACTTTACTTTTTATTTATTTATTTTTATATTATTATTATTATTATTATACTAAAAAAATGTATATTAAATTTTGTAAAAGTATTGTGCAATTGAGGGAAAAAGTGCAACAAACCGAAATTTTAATATAAAAAACAAAACTTTAAAAAAACCTGAAAGAAAATGTATATGAAATTATTATTAATTATATTAAATTATAATATAATTTAATTATATTAAATTTTGTAAATATATTTTACAATTTGGGGAAAAGGTACAACAAACTGAATTTTTTATTCAAAAAATACTAAACTTTAAAAAAAAATCTGAGGAATTTAATATGAAAATTATGTCAAGAATTATTATAATAATTAATTAATAATTAATTAATTTATTATTATATCAAGAATTTTAATTCAATTTTAATATAACTTTACAAAAATCCACATATACGTTTTTTTAAAGTTTAGTATTTTTTATAACAAAATTTCGGTTTGTTGAACTTTTTTCCCAAATTGCAAAATACTTCAAAAATACATATTTTCTTTCAGTATACACATATTTTATTTTTGAGTTAAACAAAATTTTTATTAAACCAAACTTACTATGCATTGAATAAAAATTATTATGTTTTATTCAAATATATTGTTTTCTCAGTGAATTATTATTATTATTATTATTATTATTATTATTATTATTATTATTGAAATCTGGAGTAGATTTCCATATAAATTTGTACACAATAATTATTAAATTTCTCTGATCTATTATGTAATTTTAATTAAATTGTGACATACTCCGAAGAAAGCGACTCGCCAAAAAATACAATTGCTATTCTATATCACTTATTGAAGGAATACAATTGATCATTAATTAAAACTGTACAATTGTACAAAAATTGTATTTATATTCATAAATGAGGCGTTTCACATCAAATCAGAAATTATTTTGCTTTGCATCTCAAATGTTTTTCAAATATAAATTTTTTTTAATGCTTATAACACTAAATTAGCAATTGTAAAAACGTTTTAAAATATTTTTATTAAAAATTACGTGGGAAAACAAAAATTTTCATTATATAAGAGCGTCTAGTTTGATTAATTTATTAATTACTTTTATAATTTTGGGATACAATTATTATTTGTGATGTTTTCTTTATAACACTGAGTTATATTAAAACTTATTTAGCGTTTAAATTTAAAATAAAAAACATATTGAAAAAATTTAAATATATATTTAAGCATAATCATAGCTGTATTTAATTATAAATATGAAAGCATATTTAAGAATTTGTATTTTTTTGTTTTTGTTTGATCGTAATAATTAATTTGTTGAAAAATTAATTAATCATTTTTCATATTTAATATTTATAATTAATATTTAATATTTAAGAATATTAAAGCACACTTTAGCGTATTTAAGAATTTTAAACCATGCCTAAATATGCTTAAGCATATTTTATTTGAAAAATAAAAAATAATCGTATACAAAAAACATGACAATCAGCCGACCACACAGAACCATTACAATTAAACCCAGTGCTTTTTCGCGCATCATTATTAACTCGGTTTTCCTTTTCCCAAGGGGGTCCCCTGCAATTATTGCGCCTTTTTGTTTCGCCAACTCTCCTTCTTCATCCGGAGGGTGAATTCGAATCCATTTCTTTTTTTTTCGTCCCATCGCGCCTATCACGATTTCTCCTCTCATATTTATAACACGGAAGGACGTTATAGCTACTTTTCTTAACTGCAATTCGATTCATGTTTATTCCTTGGGGTCCATTTTATGTCTTGTAAATAGTAACCAGCACAATGCGTTCCTTAATTTCCCTTATTCTCCAATATTTACTTTCTCCGCAATTCATTAAATTTATCAACTATACTGATGGGAAATTTATTATCTCATTAATTTGTTCAATATATTACTATTAGATTTGCTTATTTATAAAATTTATTCCTACATAAGCAAAAAAGTTCCTCTTCGTGAAATTCAGTTATTTTTAAAATGTTTAAATTAAATTAAAATTAAAATTTTTCAAGTAACTCCATTATTTAAAATCCTGAAGTTCTGAACGTTCAAATGAACGAAATTAATTTATTTCTTCTAAAAAGTAAATTTTTTTTACAATTATTTTACTTCACTAGCAAAAAAATTAATTACTGTCTTTGTAAACGTAAAATTTTTGTTTCTAAATTTTTTTACGATTAGAATTTATTAAAATATCTTCAATAAAAAAATATTGCGTTCATTTGAATGTTCAAAACTTGGAGATCAATATTATTTGAAAAAAAAATTCAAAGACATTCTTGAAAAAGAATTTAGTTAGAATTTAGAAATTCTTAAAAATTGAAAAGAAATTCTCCGCGAGAATTCGGTTATGTTCCTAAATATTGAAATTCTGTGACGAAATGCTATTATTATTATTAAATTTTCTGATGAAGTCCTTTGCGACAATTCGATGATTTTCAATAAATTAATTTTTAAAATTGATAATTAGTTAACAATTTAAATATAATTTTAATTATACTTTCTGCTAAAATTGGAGTTATTTTTGAAATGTTGAAACGAGGAAACCTCCGTCTCACATACAGGTGTATTATATTCAGTTTCTGTATTGTATACGTACGAGAAAAACTGACCTTGCCAAAAATTTTTCGATCATTGTCTTTTCTGTTTTTGGGTTTGAAAAATGTAGAAAAAAAAGAGCATCACGACAAGCGCACACACGTCGCTAAACGTAAAGATACCGCCAGTCTCGTTCAGATTTACGACTCCCTTCATTGGTTCCACCCAGATCGTAAAATAACCTAAACTAAACTAAATCTCCAGAAGCCTGTGGATCTCATCCGTCGCGCTCTGATTTAGTGACAATGAAGTCCCACTTTTTTTTCTCTCTTTTTCTCCAATTTTTTTCTTCGTTTTTTTTTTGGCAGGAGAATGGTATAGAAAGATAGTAGAATACCTTTGCGCGTGACATTTCCGCAAACACTGCGGCTACCTAAAAATTGTCCCGTTAGGTTTCCCAAACAATTGTTTGCCCTCAGCGAAGAACAACAACGGTTCATTTTTGTGGGTCTCAAGGTTTTTTTTTCTTGAGAGTTTACATAAGGATGGCTAGAGAATGAGAGAGAAAGAGAGAGAGAGGTGACACGCGATATGCAAGTGTATAAAAGCATCACTTGTCTCGCACGATGACTCGAGGTCAGGAGCATTGTCAGGGACATCACGTTTGCTCCATTTCTTACCCAAAGCATTGTTACAGGTAGGCACATTTCGTTTGTCGTCAGGTAGCTTTCAGAAATGCCGTAATACGTAATTCTTGTTGAAAAGTTTTGCGCGATGAGAGAAGAAAAAAGAGATAACGACGTATTTTTAGACAAAAGTAACTTTTCCCTCTATTTTCCTTCTTTTCCTGATTATTGTTGTTGGGAGAAAAAAATAGTGAGCGAGAATTATGTCTTCTAAAATTAGGTGACGAAGAGAGTCACTTTTTCCAAACTTTTCTAAAGTTACATAAAATAGAAGTAAGCCACAATTTAATAGAAATTAAATTAATAATCTTGTATTAATAATTAATTACTCTCTAAATTTGAATTAATAAAAATGTTTACTAATTTGAATTAATAAAAATGTTTACTAATTTGAATTAGTGACTTACTGTTTGCTTTTGAATTAGAAAAATTTACTAATAAATATTTAGCTCTATCATTTTAGTAACTTATTAGTAAAACTTACTAATTCAAAAGCAAAAAGTCAGTTCAATTAATAAAAATTAGTTACTTAATTAAAAATTCAATTAATTAACAAATTTTACTGATTTAAATTTAGAGAGTAATTAAAATTATATTATTATAAATATTTCTAAATTTTTATTAGTTAAAACCAACTAACTAAAATCGTTAATAATAAAATTATTATTAGTAAATTGTTATTAATATTTAGTATAATTAATAATAAGTTTTAACAAAAATATTATTAATAATAATAAGTTTTACTAACTAAATCATTGCTGACTTTTTGGTTTTGCAATTAGTAAAAAATAACTAATTATTAAAGAAAAATTACTCACGGAGAAAAATATAAAGTTTTACTACTTTCATAGTAAAACATATTTCCGGTAATTTTTACTACTTTCGGAGTGAATTTTGCTACGTACAATGGAAATTTGACAAATTTTTTACAAACATATTCTTTCAACATAGTAAAATTTACTTCGAACGTATAGCAAAATTTACTTCGAAAATAGTAAAAAATAAAAAAATATAAAATAAAAAATAGTAATTACCAGGATTGTTTTACTATGAAAGTAGTAAAAGTTACTTTGTATTTCTCTTAGTGATAATAATAAGCAGTCATTTTCATATAAGCTTTATTTAATTTTTGATTTTCTAATTTTGTTATAAATTCTACTCTAAACATCATTTTTTATTATTCTTGTAATAAAAAAAAATTCATAATTCTTTACTGCAATATAAATTTTTTTCACAAAGTATAGAATAAATTTGTGGGTGAACGTTTGTTTCGAAATTAAAATTTTTTTTATTTTTGTCAAAGTTATGAAGGTTGATAGACTGAAAGAAAATTTATATTAAATTTTGTAAAAGTATTTTGCAATTTGGAGAAAGTATGCAACAAACCGAAATTTTGATATAAAAAATACAAAACATTAAAAAAATTTATGTGAAATTTAGTAATGTTTTATTAAAATTGAATAAAAATTTTTGATATTTGATATAATTATGAATTAAGAAAAATAAAACGAAAACATTCGAATAATGAATAAAATATTTATTTACTCCAACGTTTCGAAAGCTAAATGATTTCTTTTTCAGGAATTCTATCCAAAAAAATATACAAAATAAAATGTTAAATAGAATTAAATGAGAATCATTGCATTATATTTTGACAAAATTCCATGGAACTAATTTGAAAAAATTATAAATTATTTGTGCAGAAATAATTTTAAAACACGAAAAAAATCTACACCTGGAGCAACGACAAATTTCACTATATTAGCGACATGTTTAGTTATCGCAACAAATTTTTTCGCTATTTCAACAAATACTTTTGCTATTTTAGCGAAAATTATCGTTGTTCCAGTTAAAGGTTTTTATTCGTTAAGTACTAAAATCACGAAGTGAAAAAAATTTTTTTTAAATGTTTACAATTTATTATAAAATAGGCATGCATATTTTCCCATTGTATATGGACTCTAATATTTTCCACTACATTTGGAAAATAATTAAAATACTTAAATTAAAATAATTTTAATATTCTGTATTTAAATATTCCATTATTTAAATATTCTAGTTTAAATATTCTATTATTTAAATATTCTAGTTTAAATATTTTTTATGTAATTTTTTTGTGAAGAATTCAATAGTTATAAAATAAAAGCGGTCTGAAAATATTTTGACGATTTTTTAATTTTTATTTTTCTTAAAAATAGTTAGATTTTGAAATCCATGTGTAATTATTTATAAAATGTGTTTTTTTTAAATCTTCAAAAAAATTGCCAAATGAAAAAGACTAAAATTTTGAAAAAAATTTGCTTCAGACTGAAAATGGAAAAATAGAATTATTTTTAATTTCTTAAATAAAAATTCGTTTTTAACATTTCTAACAAATTTTAGATAATTTTTATAGATAAAAATACAAACTACTAAAATATGGTGATTGAATTATTATGTAAAATTAGTTAAAAAAAATAAACACATGGATTTTCAAATAAAATAATTAATGTAATAAAGGCATTTTACATTGTCAGCCTAAAAACTGTTTTTCTTTGGAAAAAAATTTTTGGAAAATAGAAAAAACAATTTTTTCATTCGTCAATTTTTTTCTGGAGCCAAAAATAGATTTTTTGTAAAATTACGCATGAATGGCAAAAATGTACTAATTTTTTTAAAGAAAAATAAGAATTAAAAAATGGTAAAAATATTTTTTGACCGATTCTGTTTTATGACCAATGAACAGTTGTCAAAAAATTACCTTAAAAATAGAAATAATATAATATTATTAATAATAATATTAATCGAAATGGAAATAAAAATAGTTAAAAATATACGAAAGTCTAAAATTCAATAAAGAAGGGCGCAGTGATGTGCAAAAGTTTTAATTTTTTAAAAATTATTTATTACAAATTAATCCAAAATTATTAGTTCAAATCAATTTTCTTCTAGTGCATAACCTAAATAATAAAATTTGAATAATAATCATAAGCTAAAAATGAATTAAACTAAAAATGTGCCATAAAAATGTTTTTTCGTAATTAATCTATTTTTTATGCCAAAAAGAATTGAAGAAAATTAATTCTGCTAAATCTATTCAGTGTTTATCAATTTACAATAAATGAAATTATTTAAATTTACAATAAATTTTCATTCTGCCAATAAATATATTTATTTTTACTCTCCATTATCTCTGCGGAATTGAAAAAAAATTTTTTTTTCCTACTGCCTCAGTCAATTAATGACTTTATGCGTCTCGACAAAAATGTATAATGTAACGATTCGATAAAAATCGTAATTCCAAAAGGCGAGAAACGTTAATTTTTTTCACACAACTTTTTTTCTCTCTCTCCTTTTTTTGGTTTCTATATAATACTATAAATGTGTGTACATAAATGTTGTTGATGCTGGTTTATAAAGGTATATATCTGAATTCACATTAGAAAAGGGTGGAAAAACTGCTTTAATGTCGAGTACACGGGATCAGCGTTCCCCTATATATAGGAAATCCAACAGGTATCGAGAGCGATAAAACGTGCTTCACACGCACGATTACCTGCTCGTTTTCGAGCGCGTCGCCGCTTCAACTTTTTCTAGACAAGCGATAAATATACCAGTCGTTCCACAAGACACTTGCCTGCCGTTCTTTTTTTTATTTTTATTTATCTTTTTCAAAGATCCACACAAACACACATAGATTCAAAGACGAGTATACCATAGTGAAATGTAATTCACGCGCGATACTTTATTTCTTCTCAAAAGAACGCCTTTATTTGTTCTTCAGAGAAAATTTAAAATAAATAAAATAATTTTGATAAAAAAAGGTATTAAAAATTGAGGCAAATGTCTAAAAATAAGTGAGAAGGAGAGAGAAATGGAATGAGAGAAGTAAAAATGGGTTTTTCGGGAGTGAGGAGATGGTATTCGGAGGAAAATAAGGGGTTGCTCGGCGCCGCCTTCGCATGCTTGGCTTGCAAACTGACTTCCGTTCGCCGCGCGACTATTCAAACGCCGTTGGCGTTTTTAGCAGCGTAGAGAAGGCAAAAAAAAGAGGCAAAAAAAAAAAAAAACGAGAACAAAATATATAGACTTGGAGCTAGTTGAGTGTCGCTCTGTCGCTAGCAAAAGGAAACCTTTGGCTAGCCCGACTGTTACATTGAGCGTTGAGGGCTTTGAATGTTGCTTCACGGAGTGAGAGAGGAAGAGAGATGGGAGTAGGGCGTCTATAATATATCTCCGGCCTTATCTGCCGCTCGCTGTTTACTGCCCGATAGACTTTGCAGATAGTAGGACCCTGCATCACTGCCCCGCGAGACCAAGTCACTTACTTTTATATATTGCTCTTACTTACGTCAGTGTTGGGATTCGGGAGACAAGTTGCGGAAAATGGTGTAGCGTCCCACCATTTTCCCCTGTACACGTCAACCTTTTAAAGGTCATTAGTATCCCTTCAAAAATTCCCCCCTCAAAAACAAATTTTTATCCGTTTTCTAATTCTAGCTATTCTATTCCGTTCCATTACACAAAAAATTGCAAAATAATCCGAAGGTATCATGCTTTAACCCTCTTTTCTATTTTACTAACAACGTGAAATCAATTGAATCGCGAATTTCGAAATGGGCTCAACTCTAAAAACCCTAAGTGTCATTTTTATATAACAAAAGACAGTGAAAATGACTCTTACGATTTTCACAGTTAAGCCCTTTTCGAAATTCACAATTCAATTTAACCTTACTCGCAGCATAGCCAGAGGGTTAAATTTTTAATCCCTTCCAACAAAATTCTACGAGAGAAGAGTGTTTCAAATAAAAAGATCTCCATATTCTCAAATTCGTGTATTCGACATTTGTCACCGAGAGTTCCAATATAGGAACAAAATTGGGAAAGCTGCGAGGAGACTCGAGGGTATGGGTTTGGAAAGAAGACGACCAACGAAGAGAAATTTCGGGCCGAGAAACGGAAGAAAGAGGGTTGTTTTGTACGATATCGGAATCACGGAAGGAGACTTGAGACGCTCCGAGCGTGTGTAGCGTGATGTATCGTCAGGGCTGGAAGCTTTGAGAGTGTGCTCTATAGCGTACTTAGAGGAATCAAAGGAGTGAGGTTTTCACAACGGGGACGAAAAAGGAGAACTGAGAAAGCAATAACAATGACGAATTTACAAAAAAGAAAATTTTTTCTACATGGAGAAGAAAAGGATAATTAAATTTATACTGTACTGAAAAAAATATTCTTAATTTAGGAAAATATATACTGTGAAATTGGTGCCAAGGATTTTTCCCACTTCAATTAAGTAGAAAAATTCTTACAGTAAGAATTCTTATTATAAGAATTCTTATAATACACGGAGAGAAAATATATATTAAATTTTGTAAAAATATTTTCAAATTGGGGAAAAAGTGCGACAAAGCGAAATTTTTATATAAAAAATACTAAACTTTAAAAAAACTTTTGTGAAATTTAGTATAATTATATCAAATATCAAGAATATTAATTAAATTCTAATATAACTTTAATAAGTTTCACAAAACTATTTTTAAAGTTTAGTATTTTCTATATCAAAATTTTGCTTTGTTGCACTTTTTCCCCAATTTGAAAATATTTTTACAAAATTTAATATATAGTCTCTCTCCGTGTAAGAATATTTTTCACTTTATTTAAGTAGGAAATATTTTTGACACCTTTTTTAGTATTAAATTATCAATTTTTTTCAATGTGAGGGGTGTAAAACTAGAAAAAATTAACACTCTTCAGTATAAATAGAAGACTGTCAACTTTTTTAAGTTACACCCTCCTTAAGGTAATTTTAATTATCCTTTTTTTCGTGGATCCCCAAGAAAAAAGAGATCAAGAAAAGGAAATTTTGGAAAGAAGTTAAGAAAATTATATTTACCTATTTTTCACCTCCATGCCGCGTGCGAAATTGATTATACGATTTGGTTTTCCAAAGCCCATTTTCATGGGAAAATTGCATTCGGTAGAAAATAACTTGGAACAATAACTTCGAGGACAGTTAAAAATTGCGAACTGCAACTTTACAGCAAAATGATGAATCGAAGTTGTTTCAATCTCGCAAAAAGTGAATGCTAGCGTTTCGTAGATTTTTCGTCAATCCAACCAAACGATAGTATTTTTACTTTTTGAGATTGAAACAATTTTCAGTCTTTAGACATAAAGTTGGAGTCCGATTTTTAACCATTGTAAATACTATGTAAAACTTTTTGTTTCGACCTGCTTCTGTGTGACTCTAAGGGAAAATTCTGATACTCCGCTGTAAGTAAATCAATTGTGACGAAACTCAGAAGTTTTAATCTATACTTAAAAATAAACGTTTTCACCAAATTTTATTTCTAAATATACTGTTCTTTCTGAGACTTTTTTGCTCTTTTCAATCTTAACCAAAAAGCACTTAATTTTTTTTTTTAAATTCAGTTTAAAATAAAAAAAAATTGTTACAAAATTAAAAAAGTTACATTCAAAATTTTTATGAAAAAAATGTTTGAATTTAAAGTTAACTTTAAGTTCAATTTTGCTTGATATCTCAAAAGCTATTATTTTTATTATTATTTGATCGTGTTATCACGGTTTTTTAAATTTTAGTATTTTTACTAGAATTAAAAATTAATTAAAAAAAAAATTAATTAAAAATTAAAATTCTTAATATTTAATATAATTTTACAAATTTCACATATACGGTTATTTAAATTTTAGTTTTTTTTATATTACATTTCGCTTTGTCGCACTTTTTCTAATTTTCTGACTTTTTTTCTTTAATTTTTATAATACTTTTACAGAATTTTATATCTATTCTATTTCTGTGTACAAATTTAAATAATGTTAAAATAATAATAATTAATAATGTTTAAAGTAATATTAAATGTTAACTGTGTTATTATTATTATTTCTATTTTTTATGCAATTACTATTTAATTTAAATAATAATTGAATAGCTTTTGAGCTATCAAACAAAATTGAATGAGGCAGAATACTCAACAAATCTTCGCTGTACAGTTTCTTTAAGAATTTAGAAAAAATAGTGTTTAATAGAAACATCTTTAAAGAATATTGAAATATTTTTGTTTATTTTTGAGCGTAAATATTAGAAGTTTCTGTTACTCAAAAGTGAACAAAAATATTAAAATTTGTACACGGAAATAGAATAAATATATAAAATTCTGTAAAAGTATTTTAAACATTAGAGAAAAAAAGTCAGAAAATTAGAAAAAATTCGACAAAGCGAAATGTAATATAAAAAATACTAAACTTTAAAAAATATTTATTTCATATTTCATATTTAGTAAAATTATATCAAATATGAATTTTAATTAAAATCTAATATAATTTTACTAAATTTTACTTAAGTTCTTTTAAAGTTTAGTATTTTTTTTATAAAACTTTTGCTATGTTGCACTTTTTCCTCATTTGCAAAATACTTTTACAAAATTTAATACACATTCTCTCTTCGGGTTTATAAAGATGTTTTTATTAGACAAATTTTTTTCGGAATCTTAAAAAAATACCAGCGAAGATTTATTTAGTGTTTGCCTTCTTTAATTTTTTCACTTAACATTTGGTAAAAGCACTTCTTTTTATGTTTTAGATTAAAATTCCCAAGTTTCATTGCAATTGATTTACTTACTCTGAAATATTAGAATTTTCCATTGAATTCGCACTACGAATTTCTAACCACAAAATTTTTTAAGGTTACAAAATTGAGACAAAAATAATGAAATGGTTGCTTCGCAACGCATTCGTTTTTTGTCTCAATTTGATATCCTTAGAAAAACTGACAATAAAATTATTATTTTTTTCCCTTACAATCAACTTTACAATTTGTAATCTTATTCGACATTTTCTTACTTTACTTTACACTTTAATCTCGTGATTGAAATAACATATTAAAAGATTCCAAGTCACAGAGGTTATATCGAATCGATTCTGGCGCCATCTGTACTTTCGGACGAAAACCTGGCGGGGAGTTTTTCTACTAAATCCGGCGGGAAATTCAAATATCGAATTAAAATTTTTTTTTCCAATTTGTCTTGAATTTTGTCTGATGTAACTTTTCTGCAACTTTTATCTTACTTTTTTTAAACTCGAAAAATTGGGAATATATATATTAGCAAAAGTGACAAAAGGCAAAAGTTTCGGGCAAAAAATATGTGTATAGGAAAAAAGAAAAATTTGTTTTTCGAAAACGGTGATATAGCAATTTTCCTCGAATGACTCGCGGAGACGACGTGAGTAAACAGAGAAAATGAGATGGTGAACGACATTATGGGCGGATAATAGTGGTAGTGGGGGAAATCTGTGTATCAAAAAGATACACAGCGAGGGGGCAAGCGCTGGTCCTCGTACCGGAATTTCCTTCCTTCCGTTTCCTGATTGACGAGCCAAGTTTTTTCCCGTCCCTCAGAAATTTGGGTCGAGAATTTTCTTCTTCTACTACTTCTTCGTTTTCTTCTCTTTCTCTCTTATTTTCTTTTTTCTTCCTCCTCCTCGCTTTTTTTTTCTTTCTCTCTCTTTCTCTTTTTTCCATTTCCCTCTCCCGCGCACTATTTTTCAACTTCATTCTAACGCTTTTTCGAAGCAAAACTCCAAGCTCGGTCTCGAAAAGAATTACCGTTCCTTTGCTCGATGTATCGCGTTTGGTGTGTGCGCGCGGGAAGCTCATGAAAATTTCATGAACATAAAAATCAACCTCGTTTTCTAGATCAAGAAAGGAATTATCGGAAACGAAAAACCACTAGCACATAAAAATTACGAGGGAATTTTCGAAAGGAATTAAAATATTGCGAAAGGAGAAAAATTCAACTTGAATTATATTACTTTTGTATTTTGATAAAATTATAATTGTTACAATCTAACTTTCACTTATACTCGGAACTTTGATGATGATTTTCGAGTTCATTCCATTCTAATCTTGATCTGCAAAAAAAAACCAGATTATAATTTAATTCTTTTGCGCACAGGTTAATTCGTGGAATATTTAAATTCTAAATGAAGAAGAAAAAAATTCTAAAACACATGAATGATTTACGACTGTTAATTAAAATTCTATGAAAGACTTTTTTTCTTGACAATTGAAGAATTGTCCGCAGAATTCGCTGATGTTTAATTTTTATTATCTCTTGAATTTTCATGTTGAGAATTTATAATTTTAGCTGATTTTCAAAAAAAAGGATTTGTACCCAAAATGAATATTATAGAAATAGTGTTTTTTGGTGGAATTTTAATCAAATTGGAATTTTGATAATTAAAGATTAGGGGGAAAAAGAGAAGAACTGGAAAAAAGGAAGAATTATTTCTTTTAAGTAGAAAGAAGGAGGAAAATTAAAAATTGTATCTTCGGCGAAGAAATCGTGAGCCATTTTTCGAGATGTAAATATATTCGAGAGACAGGGGAAGAAGAATTGTTACATCCCCTTTTTTCAGTTTCCCCTCGTCGTGAAGTGTGTAGAACAGCTGCTGTCATTCTACGTCCCTTAGAATTTTCGTCAAGGGGGATGAAAGGGAATATGGCTTTCACATACAGGAAATAAGCATCTTTCGACTTTTCGAACTTCCATTCTGCAATTCTGCAACGTCCGTTTCAGTAATACGCGAGCATGCAAACAAATATCTTACACATAGTGCATTTTGTGCATCATTTTCACCAACAAAAAAAATTAACGTAATTTCCATTCGGATACTTTCCACATATTATTTGTAATGCTGAAAATTTCCGCACATACACGATTTTCCTTAGGTAGAAACTTTGTGAATTTTTCTTGTTTCCTTTGTCTTTTTTTAGTGTTTTGTGACAGTCATTTTTCGATTAACAGTAGAAAAAAAAGTAGCAAGAAATTTTGTGCACTTCTCGATAGCAAAAAAGAAAAAAACAGTACAAAAAGAAAAAAATGTACAAAAATAAAAAAATTTTGCAAAAAAAAATTAATGATTTTGTACGAAAAAGAAAAGAATTGATATATAGAAAATAGGAGAAAAGTGCATAAATTTTAATGGTAGATGATAATAAGCTGCCCTCGATTTGCAGAATGGCGACCAGGAATTCCGGACATCGATCGTTATTGACGCAACCCCTCCGCTGCACTCGGACCTGCTATTCTGTTATGAGTAATGTAACATATTATTATATAGTTCATAAATAGCGAATATGAATTATTATACCAATTTTACCGGTACACAGATTATTGTAAAGTTTTTAAAAAAAGAAAATCTTCTTTTTCGTATGAGTCCATTATTTCTCTTACGGTAAATCATTAGGTATTAAAATAACACCAAAATGGATTAAAATAACACTAAATTGGATTATTTTAATCCTTTTTGGTGTTATTTTAATACCTAACGATTTACCGTGCTTCTATAAATGTGCGGGGAAACTATTTTTCTCTTTTTTCCAAAAAATTCTATTCAGAACTATTTTAAGTGCTTAAAAATGTAAGTCATATTGAAAAAAACCTAAAAATATAGTAAATAAGTTTTGTAAATTTTTAATTTAAATGAAAGAAATAATAATAATGAATAGAGATAAATAAATAAAAATAGTATAAATTAATTAATATAGAAACATGTGAAGCGCTCACAAGAAAGATACCTAAGAAGCAAAAAATTTTAGGTTATGTTTATAATTTTTTTTGGGGAAAAAGTACGGAAAACGAATCAAAGTGTTAATGCAAATTACCAATGTGCATTTTTGACCTTCAAAACATTGAGTAAAAAATCGTTTTAAATTTAAATAATCAAAAAGAAAGTTTTAGTGAAGGTAAATCTAAAACAAACATAACCTTAAAGTGATGTGCTTCTAAGGTACCTTCCTTGATAGCGAGTCACGTATAAATAAAAAAATATATGTAAATATGAATAAAAATCGATTAATATGAATAAATATATACAAATAAACAATATGACATTAAAATAAGTGGAAATAATAAGTAAAAAATAATTCTAAAACGAAAAGGAATAGGTATAAACTTCATTTATATAAAATTATAAAAACTAAAGTTCAATATAATAGTTCTAGAATGATTCTATAGAATAATTTCATAAAAATTCTATTAAACTAGTATTGCTACTATAATTTTAGAAATTCTGTAAAAAAATATTCCATTGGAAATATTCCAATTCTGTTTAATGTTTAATAGATTTTATAGGGGATCATGTAGCCAGGTTTGGACCAATGTTATCAGACCTAAATTTTACTCCTAAATTTAAAAAATATATAAATCTTTATTTTCTAAAATTTGATTATTTCCAAAATGAATGTCAATTGAATAATATTACAACACTTAAAAGAATTAAATTCGTGGATAAAAAGTCTTTTTGTTATTTTCCTAACACTTTGATCAATATTAAAGAATTTAAAATAAGCGCGCCATTTTTGAGCCAATAAGAAAACTACCAAAATCGATTCTGACATTGTCCAACTTAGACTATTCATCAAGAAAAAATTTTCATTTGAACCAATTATATAATTTATTTAAGTTAAATAAACATAAATTTTTCTCCAAATCCAGATATTATTATTTATTTTAACTAATAATTTTTTTTGGACATAAATAAAACTTTTACATTGGACCAAATGAAATTTATTTCAAATAAAAAAAAATGTTTTTTAAACGAAATAAAATTTATTTTAGAAAAAAATACGATTTAATTGAAATCAAATAAAATTTGTTTCAAACAAATAAAATGTCTATTATTAGCATCTGAATAAAACATTTTCTTCTGAATGTAAGGTCCAACATTGACTATATTTTTATTTTTAAATGTTAATAACTTTTTCAATTTTAGAACAATCAATTTTTTTCGGCAAAGGCATTCCGCTTTCGTAGATATTTCCAACAATATAACTAAATAAGTAAAAAATTTTTTTTTAAAGTTAAAACAAGAAAATAAAAAATATAAAAATAAAAAAACTAAAAATAAATAAATAAATTATATAACGTAGTAAATAATTAAGTGTTAATGAAATAATAAAAAGACTTTTTATCAACGAATTTAATAATAAATTTATTTAATAAATTTAATGATAAATAAAATAAAAGTAAGCATAAATAATAAAACAAAAATCAGAAATTGGTTCAACCCTGCGACTGTGTTCTCGGATATACATTATAGAATCATTCTAGTATAATTCTAAAACAAAAATTTTTCACATACTATATCTTTATGTCAAGCACGTTCAATATTTCTGAAACAGAAATTCGATTTTTCAAATAAATAAAAATCTAAATGAATTATTTATTATACATCGTGTTTATAAAAAAAAATAATTTATTTAAATATTCCAAATCGTCTGGTTTCGAATTTTTAGATATCTCGCAAATCTCTCTTATACTGTAAATATTGTAGGTTGAAATTAAATTGTGAATTGAATGTAAAATGAACGAAAATGGAAAAAGAATTTTATATTGAAAATAAAAAAAATTGTACATATTGTTGCGATTTATTCTAATAAACAAGGAAACTTATTAAAGTGTGTCTTCATTGTTAGTTAGTTAGTTTTTTTCAAAGTGTCAAATTGATACTAAAGTTTATAAATTTGATACCAAAATTTGATAAAAAAATGTATCTAAAAATTCTGTTTTAGTTTTTACTTTACAGTAAAAATTTAAATTTTGCTATTAGTATCAATTTGTTATGAAAATAGACAAAAAATATTCTTCTGATTAAGTTTTTCTTCATCTGATAAATTTGATACCAAAATGTGATAAAAAAATGTATCAATTTGATACCAAAATTTGATAAAGAAATTTATCAATTTGATACCAAAATTTGATAAAAAAATTTATCAATTTGATACCAAAATTTGATAAAAAATTGTGTCAAAAAATTCGGTTTTAGTTTTTACTTTAGTAAAAATTTAAATTTTGCTATTAGTATCAATTTGTTATAAAAAAAGACAAAAGATATTCTTCTGATTAAGTTTTTCTTCATCTTATAAATTTGATATCAAAATGTGATAAAAAAATTTATCAATTTGATACCAAAATTTGATAAAAAAAATTATCAATTTGATACCAAAATTGTGTCAAAAAATTCGGTTTTAGTTTTTACTTTACACTGAAAAAAAAATTTATTTGATTCAAATAACCGATTATTTGACTATTATCAAATGAATATTTACTTGAAACAAATAATTTTTATTTGAATCAAATAAATTGAATTTGAATCAAATATTTCAGTATTTGAAGCAAATACAATTTATTTGATTCAAATAAAAATTATTTGATTCAAGTAAATATTTATTTTCAATATTTTATTTCAAATAATCGGTTATTTGAATTAAATCAATTTTTTTTCAGTGTAGTAAAAATTTAAATTTTGCTATTAGTATAAATTTGTTATGAAAACAGACAAAAAATATTGTTCTGATCAAGTTTTTATTTATGTTAAACTTTTATTTTTCGAATTTACTGTTTTAAATTTTCAAGTAGGTATAAAAATATTAAAAATCGATCAGGGATAGTTTAGGAAAAAATTTCCCTTCCTTAAATATATAAAATATATGGGGGAGAAATTTTTTCGGCAGGACAAAATATGATAATAGGTAAAATATGAGAGCGAGAGAGAGAGAAGAAGGTATAACATATAAAGTGCTTTTGGCTTCTCGCGATCCCTCATCACACAAAGCCTCCGATAAGACATGCTATTCGAATCTTCGATAGAGGAAATCTCGAGATCAGATTTGAGCCCTCACCTCTTCAGTCTTACCCTTTTGGCCTTCACTATTTCTTTTCCAACTTCACCCTCTGCATGAGAACAGATTTCCAACTATATACGTATACAAAAAAGAAACGTATTTGCAAATTTCTTTTTTTTTAAACTCACAGAAATAAAAAAAAGGCGAAACTTATACTTGACGGATTTATATTTCGATCCACTTGGTAATATCGTATCAGCGAATACACATATGACCGTGAAATGAGGGTTGAGGTGTAGCCAGAGGGTTCTGTCAACGATCCAAAATGATGCATAGCGATCATCTGCTGATAGCACCTAAGGATTTATATTAAAGAGAATATACCCTTCTCCCTGTATTTTGGTCATCTTCTATAAACGCGAAGAAAAACCGCTTTCTTAAGTGCGCTCCCGAAACGCCCTTTTGATCATAAATTATATTTTATATAATACATTCCCTTGTTTATAATATAGAAAAAAAAGTCGCTTCTAACAGCAAACATAGTAGACAATGGTTTAACTTGAAAGACACTGTGGTAATAAACCATTTAATGATATTCGCCAACGAGTATAATACCATGTTAAATAACGACGAAAGTCACTTTATAACTCCAATTTTCCCCTAGGATAATTCACCCGTTGGGGAATTATCCTCTAATAAACTTATTTCAACTCGGAAAATTTGTTTAAACAAACATCTCAGTAAAAAATTAGCATCAAAAACTTGAAGAAAAGTGCAATTCATGCTTTTTTCTTCTCCTCTACAATTTCTCTGAATACACAGAAAGGAAAAAAAGGAAGAGAAGGAAAAGAAAAAAAAAACAAAAAGAGAGAGAGAGAGAGAGAGACACGCACACAGTCACAGTGTTACACATGAGATACTGTGTAAGAGTTAGAAAGTCATTGAAAGAGAGGTTTTTGTCGGAATACGGGATGAGGCTATAGGAGAGTAGTGCAACTATATGGGGGATGAGGAAAAGAGGTAGAAAGTGGGGAGGGAGGGATGGAAGCAGATATATATCCACAGCCATGCGTTACGGGTTCAGCTAAATCCGCCATGATGAATGTGTTGGCGGGAATAAATCCGCAATGCACACCCCTCTCCCTCTTCTCCACCTCCTGGAAACACGCTCATCTCTATATACCTCTCTCTCTCTCACACACAAACACACACTAACACCCCCTACAAACGAACGTCTTTCTCACCCTCCTCCACCCCCTTCATTCCGGTTTCCCACACATTTGTGAATTGCATCTACACCAGGATTTGTCTAACAAACAAAGAAGAAAAAAAATTGTTCCCTCCTCTATCCATTTAGAAATCATTCTTGTACAGTACCGTCCGAAATTGTCAATCCACCCATTTTTAAAGAAAAGAAAAAAAAATTGTTAACATAAAATTGATAAAAACCTAAAAATTTTTTTGGTTTATATTTTGAAAGACGATAAAATGGTGAAAAGAATAAGATCGAATAAGATCTTATAGAAGTCATTTAGCCAAAATTTTTAGAATATATTCTTAAAAGTATTAAAGTTTTTTTTTCCACAAATTAGTGAAATTTTCTACAAACTTAGGGAAAAGTGATAAAAACGTAGGGAATTTTCCACAAAGTGGCGGGGAAAAAAATTTTCACTACAATTTTGTGCAATTTTTCACAAAATTGGGAAAATTTTAACAATCTAATAAGGAAATTTTTATAAAATTTTAGGGAATTTTCCTCATAATAGAAAGAAAATGTATTTTCATGAAAGCTGTGTGGAATTTTCACAAAATTAATGAAAATTTCCACAAAGTAGATGAAATTTTTTTAAATTTTATAAAATTTTACACAATATAAAAATGAAAATAAATTTTATTACCTAATATATTGTATAATATTATATTGTAAAAAAAATTCTTTAAAATTTTACAGTAAAACTATCTGTGTTTTTAAGAAAATTATTCAAATTTTTGTAAAACATTGAAAATGACGGTTTTTTAAGAATATCTTGAAAAAAAAATTCCAAATGACTTACAAGAGAAAATTCTACAAGATTTTAAAAGGAAATTTCCTTGAGATTTAATTGAAAATTCCTCAAGATTTCAAAGGCAAATTTCCTTTAGCTTTTAGGAAAAATTCCACAAGATTTTATACGGATATTTCCTCGATTTTAAAGTAAAATTCCCTAAAGTTTCAAGGGAAAAATTTCACAAAATTTAAAGGGAAAATTCCCCAAGGTTTCAAGGGGAAAATTCCTCGAGATTTGTTGGGGAAAATTCCCCAAGTTTTCGTAGTGAATATTTACCTTTTTTGGTTAAAATTGCGTCACTAAGATTTTGGGGAATTTTACCCAAAAAATTTTTACAGTGGAAAATTACACTGCTTAAAAATTACTAATTTGTATATTTTAATACCAAATATATTCAATTAGATGAAAATATAAATGCATTTAAAGTATTTCATTTAATGGTAATTTGGGTTAATTTTTTCAAAGCAATGCAGGTAAATACTAAAAACAAAAGAAAAACTAGCATATTTCAAGGAAAAGGCTTCGGCGATGAAAAGCTTTGGAGATGAAAAATAAATTTTCTTTCATAATTGTATACACTAGGGCGCAATTAAAAAATATGTTTTTTAGTAAAACATACAAATCTCACACCCTCACTTTATATTACCATCGAAATATTCCGTCAAATTTACTTCTACATTCAGTTATTTATTAAAAAGGAAGCCTTCGGAGATAAAATTAATTTTTACTCGGAGAAAAATCTAAATTTCGATTATTTATAACAGCAATAATTTTTCTCCTTTTTGTAGATAAAATATAGGAAAATTTAACGTCAGATTCTCAGCTTTATTTTAATGTGCATTAAAATTTTGTTTAAGATATTTTTAAAGTATAAAATGTCAGTAATCATTGTAAAGTAATTTTATTCTAAAACTGAAGACAAAGTTTAAACATTTTTATCAAAAATAAAAGTGAGGTCTACAAATTTTTAAATTGCACATAATAATAGAAAAAACATTGTACTTTCTGAGAATTTGAAAAAAACCATGGAAATTTAATTTTATTGTAGAAGTCCTATTGGAGACATGTTGAAATGGCTTCGGAGATGAAAGTAATTTAGTTATTACGTAAATTAAGTTGAATAAAATTATTTAATTTTCTTTTGAAAATGATAAAGAAGTGCTAAATTTTCACTATGAAAATTGATTTTAATTATTAAAGAGTAGATTTTGTAAAATTAATCGAGACATCAAAAATGTCACTTTCAGAAAATCCACCCAAATACTATAAAAAAAACTTTTTTTTCATTTGCCCCATTTTTTTCTTTCTATTTTTATTTTTTTGTTTGCTACTGTAAAATTAGTTATTAGAAAAGTAAAATTTTATACTAAGCATTTTTTTAAAGTTCGTATTATGATTTTTTACAGATTTTGCCCATCATATTGGATAAATTAAAAAAATTTACAAAAATCGCCATATTAGATCCGCCATTTTGAATTTTTTGAATCTGACTTTAAATTCTTATAAATTTCTTTTAATAAAATTTCTTTTTTGCTGCCATTATAAAATCGACACCTTGAAAATTTTTAAAATCAGTCTATATTAATAATGCTTAAATATTGTGGACGCGATATTTCTAGGATAGCATCTTATATTTTAACTTGCAATCTACAAAAAAATATTTCTTTGGCCAAGAACTGTAAGAATTTCATGTTATAAAAAAATTGCGACAACTTTTCCAAATTTTATTTTTTTTCTTTATTATTTAAATGTTCCTTAAAGACGACAAAACAAGTCATGAGGATTAAAATAATCATAGTTTAGATTTATTTATATAATTTAGAAATTTATTCCGAAAATATTTGAATAAAATTTTTTTGTTTTGAAAAAAAATTTTCCAGCGTGGAAATGGTTTTCCATGTTTTGCGATAATTTGCCTGCAGTTCAAAAAATTTTGAAATTTTCAAAGCAAACTATAAAAATATAAAAAAGAACTTTTTTTCTTCTCTCTATGCTTTGCCGCATTTAAAAATTAAAAAAAAATTAAAAGCGTTTATGTTTACCTCATTTTTATGAATATTGAAACAATGGGAGAATTTCACAATTCTAGTAATTAGAAAGCATTCCACATTCGAGACAATAATAATTTTTTCTTTGTTTCCATTTTCTGGAAAATATTCTGAGGACTCTACGAATTCAAAAGTAGATCCACAATATGAAGAATTACCCAAAGAATCTCTCTTATTCTCGATTTTTTCCACTCTCGCCGCTTATTTATTCTACCACAGGAAGCAGGTAGACGTTCATTAGGATTTATCGACGGATCATTTGGTGTCCCATATGTTTTCATCTCTCCTCGTTTTTCTATAAATTCGTGAGGCAATAATCCCGAGAGGTCAGTTTAAGTTTGTTTTGCTTTTAAATCCCCTGGTAAAAATTTCTATAAAAATAAAAATTTTGAAAGAAATGCTTTGCAACAAACTGGGAAAAATTGTTGGATATACTTACTAGACCGTCTAAATTCGTACCTAAAAAAGATTTTCTTCCTTCTTTCTTACAAATTTTTTCTCTTTTTTTTCTTATTTATTTTTTTAGGTGCGAATTTAGACGTTTAATGATGGTTAGAGTGTAATAATTGTAAAAAAGAAAGAATGTAATAATTTGAATAATTTACGTATTCGAATGACAGGTAGCTCGTCAACTATCGTTTACTGGTTCACTGTGTCAGGAGGTAAGTAAATCATAGAACTTGTCACGTGCGTGTATGTCTCGTTAAGTCCGAACGATGGCGCCATACAAAGGGGTTATAAATTTCCAAAGCGTAGAGGTGCAAACTGGCCACTGTTACTGCTAGCGTTTAACTCCCCGTTCGATTACCTTGCATCATTTATCACTCACGATCGATGCTCCATGTGTCACGTCCACATATTTTTATTCCTCCCAAAAAGAGAATACATATTAATTACAAAGAAAAAGAATCGTTCCTTTTCTTCACTGTACAATTTACTCGATAAAAGAGGATGGAAATGTTTTTATTCGGGTAGATAGGAATAATTTCGCAATTCATCCGAAAAGAAGTAAATTTTTAAAAAAAGTGAATCTAAAAGAAGCAAATTTTGTTTTAAAACCGATCTGAGAGATGCCAATGGCCGTTACCAGGAACAAAGTTGTGCTACTCTCACTTTCCTGTTGGTAGAAAATTACCCGCTTTTTTCAAATTTGTTAATAATTAACAAAGTGGTACAAGAAAATAGTAAAATGATTTTTTATTTATGAATTAAATGCTTTTAATTTTAGTAGAATTGTTAATATTAATATTATATTTATAGTATTAGTAATATTTCTAATTCCTAGAAAATGTCTCCCACCTGAGTTGCAACCGTTTCTCCGCAGAAGCGCTGGAGTCGCTGAGACATTTTTTAATAGTCGCCTTCCACTTGAGTTGCAACTCTTTCTCCGCCGCAGCGCTAGTGTCGTTAAAACTAAATAAAAATAAAGATGTATTTGTTCGTCCCATTTCAGAATCTGCAAAAAATTTAGCTTTTAAATTGAGACTAAAAAGTTATGATTGTTGAAACAAAACAAAAAATACAAAATTTTGGGCGTTTTTTCCATTAAAACTATATTTCCGATTGGAAATCGCGTCAGAAAAAAATTGGACTGACAAAATATTAACTTTAACGGGAAATAATTTTTAAATCAATTTTTGTTAGAAAATTCGAAGACAATTTAATTATTTAAAAACAAACGTAGTATTAAGTGAATCTGCAAAAAAATTTAACTTTTGACTTAAGGATAAAAAATTATAATTGTTTGAACAAGAAAAAACATAAAATTTTTGTTTTTTTCTTCCTGAAAACTATAATTACGATCGGAAATCATTTTAGAAAAAATTTCGACTCAAAAATGGAGGGAAAAATATATGTAAAATTATGTGAATAGCCAAAAAATAAATTCCAAACATATTTTCTCATCCCAAATAACTAAAATTAATATAAAACTGACATATATGATAAAATTTCATCACTATGATTAATTAAACAATATTTTTAACAATTTTCATAAACAAATTAATTTTTTAAAAGACGCAAATTTTGACAAAAATTTTATTTTGATATGTCTTTTTTATTATTACAGTGGCAATAAATTTCGAGGATAAAAATTATTATTTAACATTTTTATTTGAAAATGTTATAAACTATTTTATAAATAAATTAAGAATTGCCAATAATTAAAGATGAGAAATAGTGTTATTTTTCACCAACTTTTTTACTCTTCTCTTATAAATGAATCTTTAAGTTGAAAATTGCAATGATTGTCAAGGACAAAAATTATTTACTATTATTATTAAAAAATATAAACTATTTTATAAACAAGTTAAGAATTGCTAACAATTGAAGATGAAAAACAGTGTTTTTTTCACTGACTTTTTAACTGTTCTCTAAATGAATCTTTAAGATGAAAATTATTGACTACAATTGTCTAACAACTTTATAAACAATTGTTATAAACAATTATTCTTGTGAACAAAATTATTTATTTACAATAACTGCTCTGAAAATAAAATTTAATTGATTTAAATAACCGATTAATTGACAATTATCAATTAAATATTTAATTGAATCAAATAATGTTTATTATTAAACATTATTAATTTATTATTAATTAAATAGTATTTGCTTCAAATACAGAAGTTATTAATTCAAAAACCATTTAATTTACTCCTTTAATCTTTACCTGAAACAACTACAAATTTCACTATATTTGCGAAATTTTTAGTTAATGCAGCGAATATTTTCGCTATTTCAACGAAAACTTTCTCTATTTTAGCGAAAGTTATCGCTATTCCAGTCAAAGGTTTCTTCTCGTGAGTCAACCAAAAATTATCTTTGAATTAAACATAATAATTTTTATTCAATGCACAATAAATTTGAATCAATAAAAATTATGTATAATTCAATTATAAAATGTTTTAAACTCAAACATATTTTTTTGCTTAACTACTTATATTTTTGAATTGAGAAAAATTTTTTCTAAGTATTCTTAAATTAGTAATAATAGTGACAAAATTTTATCATCGATGTCAGTTTTTTACACCCAGAGAAAAAAGTTATTTATTTTAACTAAAAGTGCGTATATTTAAAAAAAAATTATTTGTTGCAAATAAATATTTTATTCAAAATGAATAAACTAATATTTATTTCAAATAAATGCACTTAGTAATCTAAAATAAAGAAATATATTTGCAATTTAGGAAATAGTATATTAGTAGCAAATAAAATATATATTTGATTCAAATAAATGTTTGTTTGACTTATAAGTAGACGCCCACGCATATTGCATTACTACAGTAAAACAATAAGATGTTTTGCTTTTAACAGTTTAACGCGTATACACACAGAGAAAATTATAATTTAAACCAAATATATTTTATTTGACTTAAAGAAACATATATTTGTCTCAGAACCAACTAGACTTTTTATTTGTTTTAAATAAAATTTATATTTGACATAAATAAAACATATATTTGAGTTGAATAAAATTTTATTTAAAATAAATAAAATTTATTTTAAACAAATAAAAAGTCTAGTTGGTTCTAAGACAAATATACCATTTCTCTGGGTGTAAGTATAAGAAATTTATTCATTATGAATAGTTAACAAATTTAATTAATTTAAGTACAGAATTTTTCTTTTTAAGTGAAAATTTAAATTAGTACAAAGTAACAGACTTGAATGTGATTTCATTTACAAAAGTGTCTTATTTGAGAATTTGTGAGAAAAATGTGACAGTGGACTTTTACATATGAAGTTGAAAACTTATTATTTAATTAACAGTTATTATTATTATTTAACAAATATTCTTATAAAAATAAACATTTATTTTAATGAATATTAAGAGTTTCATTAGTGATTGTGATTATTAAATTTATTTAAAGGTTAGAAGTGAATTTTAATATTTCAGAATGCTTACAGGATTTATGAAAATGAAAAATGTTTTTTACTTGCTCTAAATATAAAATATATTTGAAGAAAATATAAAATATATTTGAAGAAAATATAAAATATTTTTCATTCAAATAAAAATGGATATTTAAACGAAATATATTAATTCAAATAAAAAATATTATATGAGCTAAATAAAAGTTTAGTTGGTTCTGTGACAAATATCCTTTTTTATTTGTTTCAAATAAATTTTATTTAATTCAAATAAATCATTTCTTTGGGTGCATATGCTAAGAGCTAACAAGTAACCCCTTAACGAAAGATATCGCGCTGTGGGAAAAGTTTCGTCCTTGTCTTCTTCTTCTTTTTTCTTTCCATTCGACAAAAATTAACATATAGAGAAATTGTTGAAATCGTCTTTATAATCTCCGATCAAAAGGATCTTTATAAACTACTTAGCATACATCCGCAGAGCAAGTGAATTCTGATTGAACGCATGTTCACTGCAACACTAATCACATTAAATTAACTCAATCGAATCGAAAAAATCACATCGTAATCGCTCTTTTCAATGTCCAGGAGAGGACTGTCAGCGAAAATGGTAATCGTATCGATTATCGTCTATCTCACATGAATATTCGACGGAGTTGGGTTTGCATTCGATTACGCTTGGTACATTCGTGTTCCCGTCGCGTCGCGCGTCTGTGCGGTTTCAATACACACACACACAGACACAAAGACACGGAGACAAATATAATTGTGTATGCCAACCCTCTTTGTTGCTTGTGTGCGAGTTTCTGTCTGTCTGTCGCGAAAACGGTTTGGAGATTTCACGATAGGAATATTCGGCCAGTTTTGGTCTGTGTCTCTCTCTCGCTCAGTGCGAGTATATGAGAGAGCACCAAACACGAAGGATAATCCTCGTGGATTATTGCGGTATCACGTGGGCCCATACGCGACCACCACGGACACCTAGGAAGGTGCGAGGGAGAGGTGGAAGGGGATTTGTGTTTGTATCTACATGCAGAATACCTGCTTGTGTATCACACCAGCTCCATGGAAACCCTTCCTAGGGGTCGGGGCATGGCGCGCGATACCCTAATTCCTAAATCTGTCGCCATAAGTCCTCGTTACGATAAATATCCTACCAACGTCTGGCTGTTTCCTCTCCCGTTTTCTCCGACTGTATTCCACTCTAAGTTCCACTTCTACACTTGCGCCATAAATCTTCATCGAGAATCCTTTTTTTTCCTTCATCCCCCTGTGATCATTCTTTTTTTTTCTCTTTTGACAAATACCAATTTTTTTTCGCTAAAACTTAATTTGTTCCCAGAAAGTCTTATTTTTAAGACGCAAAAGGGGTTTTACCTTTTAAGATATGCAACTTTTTTGTTTAGTAGGGGAGAGGGCCCCAAGATGGACACCTTTTCGTTTGATGGCTCAAAAATCCAAACCGAATAAGATATGTTAAAATGTTTTATACTAAATGAAAGTACAATTTATTAGGTAACTTATGGCCATTGAGATAAAATTTTATTTTGAACTTAAACATTTTTTATAGCATTTTTTCTAATTGTTAAAATTTTTGACCAAAAAAAAAGTGGCCCCAAGATGGACACCTTCTTAAAAATCACTTTAAAGTGTGGTAAATTAAAGATAAACATCCTGTATTCATTTTTTAACTAATGTTTAATCCTTTTATTCTATTTACTAGGAATAACATTATTAAAAATCTTAATTTTATAACTTGAGAATAAAAAAAAATAACATATTTAACTTTAATTTAATTAATATTCGATATATCGATATATCGAATTCTCTATCGATAGCTCTACATTTCATGGCTGTAAAAATAAAAAATCTCAATTACGAGGCTTACAAAATTATTAAAAAAATGTGTAATCGAAAGCATGAAAATAAATACATTGAAATATGGTGTCCATCTTAGGGTCTTGAAAGTGTCCATCTTAGGGTAAATGACACCATTTTTTGAAACCCAGAAAAAAATTGTATACAAACAAAATATTAATAAAATCATTTTAGAATATTATTATATGATAAACAAATAATATTATAACGATCAATACCTATCTAAAATCAAAAATTTAAATAACTTTACCGACTTGAGAAAAATCGAAAATAAAACTTTTTTTGACAAAAAATTCAGGTGATATGCGTAGTAGAAAAAAAACTGGTTTTATTTTTCAAATATGCATAAAAATCTTCGTCTATACAAACAACAAAAATAAAAAAATTGAGAAGATGCTGTCACTTTAAACAAAAATTTTATAGGAAATGTCCATCTTGGGGCCCTCTCCCCTATTTTTGTTAGTAGCTGTAGTTTATAGATAAAAAAGAGATTCGTAATATTTTTCAAGATCATAAATAACTAAACTGTTTTGGTTAAACACAGACGAAAAATAATCTTCACCTGGAACAACTACAAAATTTCCTATATTAACGAAATTTTTAGTTATTGCAACGAATACTTTCGCTATTTTAGAGAAAGTTATCGCTGTTTCAGTTAAAGGTTTTTTCGTACAGAATGTTTATTTTATAATTATATTTTAACGCCATTAAGTTATTTTAAGATATTTATTATAAATATCAAATTAACGTTCAAAATAAAAAGTTAATTTTTTTATTTATATTTGTTTAAAACAAGATAAACAAAAGTTATTAAAATTACTAATTAAGATAGTATTATTAATGATTAAAAATGTAATTCAACTTCAAAGCCTCGTTTTCTAAATATTAACATTATATTTTTTAACGATTTAAACATAATACGTAATTTATGTAAAAATATTTGATGATTAAAACAAATAAAAATGGTTTAATAAATTGTAATATTTTTAAAATTAGGAAAAACGACAATTTTTCCATTAAAGTATCAATTCCAATTAAAAAAAAATAGTTTAAGAAATTGTAATATTTTTAAAATTAGAAAAAACGACAATTTTTCCATTAAAGTATCAATTCCAATCTTAAAAAAATAGTTTAAGAAATTGTAATATTTTTAAAATTAGAAAAAAGGCCATTTTTCCATTAAATTAGCAATTCCTGTCCTTTTCCTTTTTCACAAGAAAACAACTTTACAACAACTTTTTTTTCTATTTGATAGGCGTTTTCTTTTGTTTTAAAATTTTTAATCATTGTTTCGAAATATTTAACCCTCAAATTAAATTATCTATTTGATAAAAAAATATATATAGAAACAAGAGGTATTGTAAATTAAATAACAACAATTTATTATTTAAAATAAATTATTCCTACCGAGTTTTTTTTACAAAATAATTAATTCAAAAGTTATAATTATGTTTACTTAACCTTTAGAACAAACATGATAATAAAATGTTACTGGAGGTCTTGCTTTTGAAAATTAATTTTGCGCAACTTATATTTTTGTCTTTAGAAACATCTTCTAACTCGAATTCTTCCTTTAATTAATTATTTTTAACAATTTTTGCAAAAAATTCTCTGGAAAATTTTCAAATACTTTAATAAAAATACTTCAAATAAATTAAATATATACCTATATTAAAAAATAAAAATTTGGAGTTACTTTAAAAAAATCCAATTAAAATTTTTGAAGAAAATTAGATCCATAGAATTTTTAATTAAAAATATGAAAAATTTAGATTTTCGAAGATTTTAATTGGAAATCTTTACAAAATTGAAGTATTTCTGAAAAATGCAATTAAAAGTAGCTTCTCCAAAATACAATTCTTAGCTAAAAGTTTAATTGAAATTAATTTTTAAATTAATTTTTTTTAGAAAATTCTACTAAAATTCAATTATTTAAATAAAAACAAATAATTAATTGAATAATAATTAATAATAATATTAATTTTTAATAATAACATAAGGTTTCTTAAAATTGAATTCTTATACATTATTTCATCAACAAATTTTTGAATAATTGATTTCTTTCGACTAATTTTCATACAATTTTAAAGAATAATTTCATTTTTCGCGAAAATTGGTTAAAATTGTAATTAAGAACAAATGAAATTCTGCAACGAATTTTACTATTTATGAAAATAATTGAATTATTATGAAGACTTTTATAAAAAACATTGATACAATTGATTTTTCTCAAAAAAATGTATACAAATTCTATTTTTAATAATTAAATTCCTGTAAAATTTTCATTGTTTTAGAAAATATTTCAACATTATAGTGTAGAATTTTAACAAGATTGTTTTCAAATAATTGAATTCTTTTGAGAAATTTTATGTAAATTTTTTTAAATAATTGAATTTTACAATTAATTTTATTTAAATGTTTTCAAATAATTGAATTTTATTACTTTTGAAAATAATTGAATTGTGATGAATATTGTTATTTATGAAAATAATTGACTTCTTCAGAATGATTTAATTATTTAAGAAAATAATTAATTATTCATTGAAAAAAATTTTTTTAATTTCTAAAAATAATTGAATTACTGCGGAATATTTATTTTCAAATTTTCAAACATTTGATTTTTGGAAAAAAATTATACAAATTCTATTTAGAATAAATAAATATATCTATTACCTAAAAATAATTAAATTTCTGTGAATTTTTTTTTGTATTTTTTAAAATTTATGTTTCTGCTAAATATTATCAAAATTTTTGTTTAATAATTGTGAATTTTTTGGGCAATTTTATTATAATAGTAAAATATTGAAAACAATTAAATAGAGAAGAAATTTTGAAAATACTTGAAATTTTGCTCTGAACTTTATTTAAATTTTTGAAAATAATGGAATTTTATTACTTTGGAAAATAGTTGAATTCTTATGATGAATACTATTATTTATGAAAATAATTGAATTTCCCAATGCATTTTATTAAGATTCTTGGAAATAATTGAATTTTTTTGAATAATTTTTCTATTGATTTATATAGATAATTGAAACTGTTGACAACAATTGTTTTTAGATTTTTGGAAAGTAATTGAATTTCTGTGAAAAATTTTAATAATTTTTAAATATTTGAATTCTTGTGACGAATATTGTTATTTATAAAAACAATTAAGTCTTGAAATGCATTTTATTAAAATGTCTGAATATAATTGAATTTCTGCAAGGAATTTTTCTGTTTAGAAAGAAAACTAAAATGTTGACGAGAATAATATTTTATTTTTTAAAAATAATTGATTTTCGAGAAATAATATTAATTTTTCTTAAGATAGTTGAATTCTTTCAAAGACTATAGCCACCAATTTTTTTAAATTACAACTAATTTTAACAGAATTGAATTTAAAATTTAAAGAAAAATAATTTAAATTTAAAAAAATAATTTAAATTTAAATGTAAATAAAAATTAAAGTGAGGATAAGATCAGGGAAAATTAAAAAGCTTTTCCTATGCTCCTATTAAATGCAAATTAAGAAAATGACAATTATTTCCACCTTTAAATTCATGACAACTTGATTTTATTTTTGTCATTTTCCCTATTTTTCTGATTTTCAATAAAAAAAAATAACACGGTGGTAAAAAACTTGCATTTTTCAACAAATTAGAAGTATACGGTTTTTTTCCGTAAATCCACATGCGATAGATGTTGTTTGTAAATTTGTTAATGATGAGCATGTTCAATTTGGGACAGTGCGCCGGTGCATAAATTTCAAACTGTTTCGAGGAACACGACAATAATTCTTTCTAAAAATGAAAGTCCACCAATGTCGACTGTTGCGTGCCAAGCAAACGCCATGTTTTACATATTTACATTCACCTGGAATGTCTCACATGCATCGTGGATAAAGATACATATTTTGTACTTGATTAAATAAACACGTTTTGTTGTTTGAATTGTCCTAAAAAAAGTTTAATTCCCAAAAAAACATACATACTAATACTAATTCCAGATGCACATTTCAAAGTTAATCTGCTTCTTTGCTCTGAAATTAATTCGTTTCGATTAGATATATTTATACATAAATATAAAGAATAAATCAGTCAAAAAGAGTGAAAAAGTATTTTTAATTTTCAGTGAATATTTATTGAACCGAAATTACTTACAGACAGTATTTGATTAATTTCGAATCAGATTCAATTTAGAGTTTGTAGAAAAAAATTTAAAAAACCCCAACAATATTTTTTCTTTCTAAATATTAAAAATCCTCTATACTCAGGATTTTGAGATTATTTCGATTTTAATTTTCGGGTACATTCAACAGTTGTTACTGCGCAAATCGAAATGTATGACTTACTGTTGGAAAATAACAGTCACAACTTACTCAAAAGTTTTAGGACCAACTGATTATGAATTTGAAGTCAGACTTTAAAAAATCAAAATGGCGGATCCAATATGGCGGACGAGAATATTAAAAATCTAACAAATTTGCTTGAAACTGATCGTTCAAGGTTCTTGGGATTGCTCATTATGAATTTAAAGTCTGATTTAAAAAATTCAAAATGGCGGATCCAATATGGCGGACGAAAATTGAAAACTGAACGGATTTGCTTCAAATTTATTACTTGAGAGTTTTGGGGTCGGTGATTACGACTTTGAAGTCAGACTTTAAAAATTCAAAATGGTGGATTCATTATGGTGGACGAGAATATTGAAAATCTAAAAAATTTGCTTGAAATTGATCGTTCGAGGGTTTTTGACTTTGCTAATTAAATTAATTTATTAATTTAATTAAATAACGAAATTTAAGTTCGATTTAAAAAATTCAAAATGGTGGATCCAATATGTCGGACGACTATTGAAAACTAAACAAATTTACTTTAAATTCATTACTTGGGGGGTTTTTGTGGTCGCTGATTACGACTTTGAAGTTAGATTTTAAAAATTTCAAATGACGGATCCAATATGTCGAACGAGAATATTCAAAATCTAACAAATTTGCTTGAAATTGATCGTTCGAGGGTTTTTTTGACTTTGCTAATGACGAATTTGAAAGTCCGAATTAAAAAATTCAAATTGGCGGATCCAATATGGCGGACGTAGTTTAAAAACTAAACGGATTTGCTTCAAATTTATTACTTGGGGGTCTTTGGGGTCACTGATTACGAATCTGTTGTTTGCTTTTCGAAATTCAAAATGGCGGATCCAATATATGGCGGACGAAAATTGAAAACTGAAAGGAAATGCTTCAAATTTATTACTTGGGGGTCATTGGGGTCACTGATTACGAATCTGATGTTTGCTTTTCGAAATTCAAAATGGCGGATCCAATATGGCGGACGAAAATTGAAAACTGAAAGGAAATGCTTCAAATTTATTACTTGGGGGTTTTTGGGGCCGCTGATAACGAATCTGATGTTTGCTTTTCGAAATTAAAAATGGTGGATCCAATATGGTGGACGAAATGCAAAGATGAACTTGGTTTAATGTTTTCGTCCGTCATATTGAATAAGGAATTTAGAAGTTTAAATTAAATCGAGCATTTCTTTCAAAACTTGTTAAATTTTATACAAATAGTCTATAAGAAAATTACTTTTGAGATTTTAAATTTGCTTTTGGAAAAGATTTTAAAAAAGTGAAAAGAGAAATGATTCCACTTATAGAAGTGAGTGATTGTTGTCACTCGCGCCTCTATGAGTTGGAATATATATATAAAGAGAGGTATGGGATGGAGAATGGGAAAAGAAGATCATTTCCATGAAGGATCGAGTTTAACGCGCACCTCGCTTTGATATATTCAAATTGCAGGATCAACAAACCGAGGAGTTTGGTTGCATGGCCGCATTTATTTACTGTGGACGGAACTGGAGACGCGATTCTGGCGCGTGCACGAATTTTGGAATAAAATCCCACTGGAGGATATACATCTGTGTGTGTGTGTGTATATTTGGTTCCTTCATTCCTTGGTTCCCACTGATTTGAAATTATATGGAGAGAGAGAGAGTGCGGGAACTGACATGGGCATTGGTTCCATGGAACTTATCTGGTGAACGAGGGGATGGTGAGAAGAAGAGACGGGGGCGGAAGTGACGCCGGCGCCTCTACGGAGCCTGAATGGGCGCCGGTGCGCTCCGTTGCCTCATATCGTGTGTCCTCTTCTTTCACTAGCACTGCGTCCTGCCATTGACTATTTTCTTTCTTAATACAGAGACACTAATATACTTCTTTTCGAAATAAAACCTTATTATGTTTATTAACTTTCATCGAAAAGTTCGAAAATAATTCCTCAAAATATAATCTCCTTATATTTATTAACTTACATCCAAAAGTTCCAAAATAATTCCGCAATATATAATCTCCTTATATTTATTAACTTACACCCAAAAGTTCCAAAATAATTCCGCAAAATATTATTTCATTATAATTATTAACTTTCTGCCAAAAGTTACAGTAACCGTCCGAAATTGTCAGTTCACCCATTTTTAAAGGAAAGAAAAATAATTTTTAACATAAAATTCATAAAAATTAAAAATTTTGTTGGTTTATATTTTGAAAGACGATAAAATGTTGAAAAGAATAAGAAAAAAAGAAGAATCTAGAAGTCATTTGGACAAAATTTGTAGAAGATATTCTTAAAAATCGTAATTTTCAATGTTTTACAAAAATTTGAATAACTTTTAAAATAATGGACAATTTTTAATAATCTTAGGCTTATTTTAAAGCGCATGTTCTACTTATTTATTTTTTATTAACCTTGACCTAAAAGTTAGCCAAATATGTTTGATTTCGAGAGAAAATATTTATTTTTATTAACTTTCACCCAAAAGTTAGCGAAATATTTTTGATTTCAAGACAAATATATTTATTTAGCCCCCGAAAGAAAGAAAGTAAAAAAAATAATTCGGAAACAAAAAATACTGCAGGGCAGAATTTTAACTTCTATAGCGACACTAGCGCTCCTGCGGAGAAAGCTGTGCAACTCAGGTGACGAGACACAACTTCCGAGAAATACTCGACAGTAGCGCGCTTGCGGAGAAACTGTTGCAACTCAGGTGAGAGATTTACCAACAAATAAGTCTCTCGCGAGATTTCTGAACTTTTATATTCTTCAAATCTTTTCTATCGAAACTTTTTTCACCACAGATAGATTCCATAATTTACTGCATATATACAACAAATTATAATATAAATATCACATTAGAATTTATTCTAAACAGAGGCGAAAAAATTTGACCCTGAACGTGGACGAATATGGTATACCCGCAAGATCCTGACTTCCGGGAAAAAAAGTAGTAAAATGATCGGTAACCTTGGTTTCGATTTTAGTATGTACATCTCGACGATTGCTTGTTAAATGCAGAACGTGTCATTACGCACCTGACATCGACTCCAATTCTCCATGTTGCTTGTATATAAGGGAGTCTACTTGTATATATATAGACAAGTGTGTTTACGTCGAGCTTCACATTGTCACATATGTGACCAATCCGTGTGCTCAAATAAACCTTTCTCGTTCAAGGGTTACGGGATTTATTATTTAGTTTCTACAGATTGACACGCCGAAGATTAACTACAAGCAAGTGGCATCATCTGTCTAACTTACGGCATGTAATCGCGTGTACTTAGTGCAAATTTTATGTTCAAGACACTGCGCTGGCAACGCCATTTTATTTTTTTTCTCAAAATTGCAAAAATTGTTCTGAATTATATGTACAATTTGTGTAAACATTGTATGACAAGGAATTTTTCGAAAAAATTCACGAAACTTATTCTTTGCGAGAGACTTTATTATTTGCAAATACAATTTTTAATCAAAATTCAACGAAAATGCAAGAATTCAATTATTTTTATGTAAATAAATATAAATCATTCAATTCTTCTTCAGGGGACTTGAATTATTTTCAATAATTTTCATAAAATTTCTTCTTACAATTCAATTATGAAAATTTAATCATTTTCAAATTTCAACACAATTTTAATAATGAATGGCAATTTTAATAATAATTGAATTCTTGCGAAGAATTTTATTGAGACTATTGAAAATAATTGACTATCTGCAAAGATTTTTATTATTTTACGAAAATATTTAAATTCTTGCGAAAAATTTTATTAAATTTCTGAAAGTAATTAGAGATCTGCGAAGAATTTTGGTGTTTCTAATTTATGTCAAGAATTTTATTAAAATTTTTTAAAATAATTGAATTCCCGTTAATTTTTTACAAGAATTTAATTATTTTTGAAAAGTTTAATAAACTTCTTGCCAAGAATTCAATTATTTTCATAAATAATAAAATTCAATGGAGAATTTCAATTATTTTTAATACAATTTTAATCGAATTTCTCCAAAAGTGTAATTATTCTTAAAAATTTTATTAGAATTCGTTAATTGAATTCAAGTATTTGATAATTTGTTGATAACAATTTTTTATGGGAATTGAATTTTAAGAAACGTTCAATTCTTCAATAAATTATTCAATCGCTTTTTATTTTTATTTAAATAATTATGAATTCTAGTAGAATGTTCTAATAAAAATTGAATTTTATTTTATAAAACTGAATTTCAGTTAAAATTTTAGATATAATCATTGAATATTAAAAGCAATATAACGTGAATTTTAAAAAATAATTGAATTTTGTAATTAATTGTTATTTTTAATTTATGCCAAGAATTTTATTAAAATTTTTTTTAATAATTGAATTCCCGTTAATTTTTTACAAGAATTTAATTATTTTTGAAAAGTTTAATAAACTTCTTCCCAAGAATTCAATTATTTTCATAAATAATAAAATTCAATGGAGAATTTCAATTATTTTTAATACAATTTCAATCGAATTTCTCTAAAAATGTAATTATTCTTAAAAATTTTATTAGAATTCGTTAATAGAATTCAAGTATTTGATAATTTGTTGATAACAATTTTTTATGGGAATTGAATTTTAAGAAACGTTCAATTCTTCAATAAATTATTCAATCGCTTTTTATTTTTATTTAAATAATTATGAATTCTAGTAGAATGTTCTAATAAAAATTGAATTTTATTTTATAAAACTGAATTTCAGTTAAAATTTTAGATAATCATTGAATATTAAAAGCAATATAGCGTGAATTTTAAAAAATAATTGAATTTTGTAATTAATTTTTTTGAAAAAGATTGAGTTTTTTTTAAATACTATTTTCAGTTTCTATTTTCTAATATTTGTTTAATAATAGAATTTAACTGATAATTGAAATTTCTAAAAATTAAATATTGTAAAGAAATGAATTTGAAAATTGTCAAAGAACTTTTTCGAAAATTATTAAAAATAATCGATATAAAGAAGAGTTTAGATAAAAATTCTGAAAAGTAATAATTGAATTGATAATGATTTTAATTATTATACATTATTTTAAATTAATAATTATTATTAAATATGATAAAACATGAAGAAATCGATGACTTCAAGTCGAAAACTCGAAGTTATCGATTTCTTCATGTTTTATAGTTATGAAAAATTGAATTTCTAGTTTTAAGTAAAATGTTCTCTTATATTTGATTCGGCCTGATTCTATTTTTGTCAGCTGATCCGTAAATGGTCCGTTATTTTTAATTTTTGGTCCGTAAAGTCATACGGACTTTTAAATACTTTCACTGCTTCGAGCCCTGAGATGATAATTAATGACTGAAGGTTTAATAAGAAAAATTTATTAGAAAAATTAATTAGAAAAATTTATTAGAAAAATAAAATTAGAATGAAATATTAAAAATCATGAAATTAGGAAAATTTTGTAATATTACGAAAAAAAGGCAAATGTCAGTTGTTGATTTTTTATTTCCTCGGCAGAATTTATATCCTAAAATGAAATTTAGAAACAAAGTTGACTTGAAATCGGTCATTGGATTTTAATTGAATCTTTTGAAGTAATTAAATGACAGAAATTTTTTTTAGACTGGGAATTTCGTTCATTTGAACGACGAACTTCGTTCGAAGCTTCAGCTCCATCAGAATATGATTGTTACTATTATCACTGGTTATTTTTTTTGACAACTTTTTTCTTTCAAGATTTAATAAAATCGAGCTGACATTTTGTATACGAAATTCTAAAATCCAAAAAAGGGCAGTGATGTAAAAAAGGTTTTAATATTTTTAAATTTAGTTGTTACGAACTTCGTTCCAAGCTTCAGCTCCATCAGAATATGATTGTTACTATTCTCACTGGTTATTTTTTTTGACAACTTTTTTCTTTCAAGATTTAATAAATTCGAGCTGACATTTTGGATACGAAATTCTAAAATCCAAAAAAAGGGCAGTGATGTAAAAAAGGTTTTAATGTTTTTAAATTTAGTTGTTACTAATTAACTTAACCCTCCGTCACACACCTAGGGAGGGATTCCCTCTACGGTTTCAGTATTTTTAAAATAACTTTTGTTTTCCTCATTGCAAAATAAAATCAGTTTCTATACCTTTCAACAATTTATTCCTCAACACATTTCTAAAAAAACATTTAGTTTAAACATAATTAATATTTAATTATGAAGCTTCAAAGCTAGAAAAAACTCGAAAAAGTGAGGTTATGTTGAATAAAAAAATCAAGTTTTCAAAACATTTTTTGTTCCACTGTTGGTTAATGGCAAAATTATATTATAAATATAATTAAAATAAACTATTTTATGATTTTTTTGCTTATTTGTTAATGTTACATTATGTTTACATGTAAAGTGTAATTCCTTCGAAGATGTGCATTCGTGTAATTAATTATTATTTTTGAGACCGAAAATTAATTTTATTAATTTTATAATTTAGAATAATTTACTACATATTTGTAAGTTTGTGTTAAAATTAAATTTTTGTTGATTCCTTTGTTTATGTTGTAATGTCGCTTATTTTACAATGTGGTGAGGGATTCCCTCTAAACCTGTGTAAAGTCGTAATTTTTTCCAAGGTGTGTGACGGAGGGTTAAAGTTATCAGTTGTCAAGGTTACTTCTAATTAATTTTTGTCTTTACAGATTTCGATTTTTGGTTTGTTATAATTTATTTTTGAATTATTAAAACCTTTGTGCACATCACCGCCCTACTTTATTATATTTCGGTCTTTCTTACAAAGTTTTAGCTTAATTTATTAAATATTTAAGGAGAAAAGTGGTCGAAAGGTTAGAATTAAATTTTTAAGAATTAGAGGCTGTGTTAAGCTTGCGAAACTTGCTCCGCAAGTTAAGTTAAGTTAGTTAAGTTGCTATCTAGTTTTGCGCTCAAATATTATTCGCTCTGCGGATAATAATTCCCAACCACCAGTGCAGTAATTTTTCCCAATATATATAGAGACAGGAGAAAAAAGCTATTGAACAATGGAAGCCGGCGAGGAATATAATACTGAATTGACATAATATTGCATTAGTTATTAACAGGTAATTATTTATAATGTACCAAATGGCATTTAAATTAATAGTTTAGTTTCATTAATTATGGCGTAATTTCACAAGCCGTCAGAGCTAAATAAAATATATGAACCGACCCCACTGTCGCATTACTATGGCGGTAATGTGCGCTGCATGGCAAAACAGCACCCACACGACTAAAGGACAAGCTCTACGTCACGTCCGTTATAAACGCGTAAACACGTGCTATAGTCCAACCTAGCAGGTTGACCACTATCAAGTAAATAATGGCGCATTAAGCTTTTTCATTCGACTCTGACTCCTCGTGCATTACGCCAACTATTACTATACATATACGCAAATAACATCAATGAACGGCCATCGCGTTGACAGAAAATATTATCGCGCAACAAGCGTGTGCGTCTTCACTTTCAACATATCTATACTATATAATGGATGCTTATCAGTAATCAATTAACCAATTGACAATAATTGTAAATTTACAAGGAGACACTGCGATCATTTATATTGCGCACGTGCAGGTTAATTTATCGCGCACCTTTCTGAAGGGGAAAAAAAAATTTTGTCCTTTTTTTCCCTCATGCTTCTTCATACGGTATATATATATATATATATATTTATCTTCCAAGATTTGCGTGATCCGCTAAAATGTTCGTTTCTTGGCTTCGATTAAAATTTACCGCCAATCGGATCCAGCGACATGTCTGACGTACGACTCGACTCAAAGGTGAGATATACGAGCACCAGCTGGAAAACGAGCAATCCCAGTTCGATATTATTACTCTTTTTTGCAATTTGCCGACTTCTATTTTCTATAGAACAGTGATTATTAAAAATTTCGTACTAGATAAAAAAATCTAGTACGAAATTTTTAATAATCATTTATACTGTTAAAAGAAAAGAAAAGTGCAAAATAAAATAAATATTAACAAAATTTTATGAACATTACTAAAATTGTTATTTAACATTTTTTTTAGTTCAAAAAATTCATTAATTTAATTATAAAAAGTTTATAAGAGAAACAGATAAACATGGCTGCCAGGAAAAATTAATTTCGTTTCCCCTGACTTTTCAAAAGAAATATTGCCTTTTTCTCTGACCCTTCAGAATATTCTGATTTTTTCAATAGAATCTCTGAAGAATATTTAATGATTGATATTACTCTACAAGAATTAAGATTTTGAATAAAAAATTCAAAATCCAAACCTTTAGGAAATTCGACATAATTTAAGTTTCGCAAAAAATTTTCAAACTAAAAATTAAATTTATTATGGTTAAGTTTTTGGATTTCAATATAATTATTATTTTATAGTTTAGGCCAAGAGTCCAAATTCATTCAATTAATTAAAATCAAATTAAAATCAAATTAATTAATTAAAATTAAAAAAAACATCTCTGAGATGTTTATTTGTAAAATAAAACTATTGTTTTAATTAATTGAATGAATTTTGACTCTTGGCCTAAACTATAAAATAATAATTAAAAATTAAATTATTTACAATTATTTTTAAAAATTAGGAGAAACAGATAAACATGATTGTCACAAAAAATTAATTTCGTTTCCCCTGACTTTTCAATAGAAATTTTGCCTTTTCCCTGACCTGTAAGAATATTCTGATTTTTTTAAAAGATTCTCTGAAGAATGTTTAATGATTGATATTACTCTATAGGAATTAAGATTTTGAATCGAAAATTCGAAATCCAAACCTTTATAAAATTCGACATAATTTAAAATTCCCAAAGAATTTTCAAACTAAAAATTAAATTATTAACAATTATTTTTAAACATTGAATAAAATTAGTTGTGAGAATTGAATTATTTTCGTAAATCATAAAATTTTTCACAGGATTTCAATTGTTTTTGAAAAGAATTTAAAATATTCCTTGAAAAATGTAAATATTTTTGAAAATTTGTTTCAAGAAATCAAATACATTTCACAAATAACGAAACTCTTGGCTAAACATCAAATATTTTCAAAAACCTACTACTTTAATAAAATTTCTCAAAAAAATTTAATTATTTAAAAAAAGGTAATAAAATTCATTGCAAAAAATTAAATTATTTTCATAAACAATAAAATTCTTTACAGGATTTCAATTATTTGAAAAAATGTAATAAAAATTCGTTGCAAGAATTCAATTATTCTTCTAAATATTCAAATTCTTCGTAGGATGTGAATTAATTTTAATGCAACTTTTAAGTAAGTTTTTCGAAAAATGTTATTATTTTCAAAAATTTTATTATATTTCCTCAAAACAATTCAATTATGAATTATTTTTTTAATTTATTGCAAAAGTTCTTTAAGAATGTTCAAATCCATTTATTTCCATTAAAATTTTTTTCTGAAAATTATTAATAGGATTTTTTTGTAAAATTATTTCAAATTTTTATTTTCTATATATTTGATTGGAAAAGTTACGAATAATTGAAATTTTTCAATTAAATATTTAGAAAATAAAAGTTTGAAATAATTTTGCAAAAAAATCCTATTAATTTTTTTCAGAAAAAAATTCTTTAAAAATCGATATTCGATCAATTTTCTTCAAATTTCTAAAATATTCTATTTTTAAAAAATGCTTCGAAACATTGTAAAAATCAATTTTTCTATTAGGAAATTTTTTCGTAAATACAAAAACATACATATTTTCTATAAAAAGTTACGAATGGATTTTCAAATCTATCAATTTCGAAGAAAAATAAAGATCCAATTATAAATTGTAAATATTAATTTAATTTTTTAATTATTTTACTTTGTAAACATTAATTTTATTTTTTTATTATTTAATTTTGCTTTGTAAATATTAATTTTTTCATTCGGAAATTTTTTTATGGATACAAAAAAATATTTTCTACAAAATTACGTATGGATTTGAAAATCTATCAATTTAGAAAAAAAAAAATTCAAAAAGGGTCAAAATATTTTCTGACCAATTTTTTCATGACCATTGAATTCCTCTCAAAAAATACTATAAAAATAATTTTTTTCAATGTTTTAAATATTTTCTTCATACAGTTAAAATGTAGTCAAAGTCTTCTCTTAATTGTTTCATTTTAATTTTACATCCAAATTTTAATTTGTAATTCAAATTGACTCTGTCTCAAAATTGATTTTAATGACAAACATTAATATTAAAATAACACAGTATAAAAAAGGTTGTAAATTAAAGCTGATTTTTGGGTATTAAAATTGAACCAAATTACTATTTAATACTAAAATTGGTACTAATTTAGTTCCTTTCTTTATACTGTACAATTCAAATTTAACATAAAAAAATATGAATTTAGCGCCAAAGTTAATACAAATTTTAAATTAAAATGAATTTGGTGACAATGAGAAGTGAAAATCAAAGTGATATCAATTTTACATAATTTACCCCAGATTTATATCGCCAAATGGGGCAATTATAGTAACACTGAGGTAAAAAGTAACAAGATTTTTAATTTTTACTTAGAATGTTTATTATCGATGTTTTTGTTGATCGTTCTTTGTAAAAAAACCTGTTTTCTTTTTCTAAATCTAAAAAAGCGATAAGTTGGATTTTAATTAGCGAAAATAATCTGCGAATTATTAAAATTTCACTGTTTAATTATCGTATTTTTGGAAATTAGTGGCATAGGTATCGCTAAGAATTATAGTCAAATTTAACTAATTTTTATTTAGACAGTAAATGTTTGATGAAGATCAAACAAAAATGTTGATGATAAAAATCCTGAATTAAAACTGTGTTACCTAATTGCCCCGATTATAGTGGGGTAATTGTGATAACCTACAATTGCCCCATTTGACGATTAAACTTTTTTTGCCATCGCAATTTTTCTACAGATATCAAATTGAGACAAAAACTTAAGAAAAAGTGTTTGATTCGTCTTTTGTCTCAATTTGCATATCAGCAAAAAAACTGTAATATATAAAAAAAACATTTTTAATAATCTAATATCAATGCATAAATTTTGAAGGCACTGCAAGAAAAAAACTTGCTATCTCAAATCTATTTTAAAAAAGTAACTTTAAATCTCAAATTCGATAAATTATATCATTTATTACTTTTTTTGGCCCTAAGAAGATTAACAGCATCTCAAGGTCATTGTTTTCAGTCCTTAGAGTCACATTTCAAGATAGTAAGCCTATCTTCTTTTGAAAGAAGGGAAAATTCTCCTTCTTTCTTTCTTTCTTTCTTTTTTTTATCAGTTTTGGAGGCAAATATACAAGTGTGGGGTTGAAATCTTCCAGGGTTCGAGTTTGTTGGAAATATGAGGGGGTGTAGGGGGCTAAAAAGAGGGTGTTATCTGGGTGGCAAGGCAAGCGAGTACGACATAAATATTAGGCTCCTCGTTAATGCTTCTGGTAGCTACTGGCGTTACGTTTCACAGTAAGTAAATTATGCGATATGAAATTATTAGCGCCATTAAATAAATTTATACTTTTTGGCTTCACCCGAGCACGCGGGTACTTGAAGGCAAAAGTGAGTTGACAATTTTTCCTCTGGTGTGTATACTAGTACTTTATCTGAATGTTGAATCGTTGTCTCTCACTCTCTTTCTTTCTTTTTTTTCAATTTTCTTTTTATGACACTTTCTAAGTTTACTGCGCGCGTTCTTTTGCTTCCGTTTTTTTCTCCATCTTTTTCTCTTGGTTTTTTTTGTTTTTATTCCTGTCTTTTTTTTTGTGAGGGAATGAGAGTGAGTTTAGAATAACTTCTGCGGTCGTCTCTTGTTTAATGCATTTTGCAAGAGGTAATTTCCATCCTTATCCCTTCGGCATGATGAACGATTATGACATTTTGATTGTCAGATATTTTTTTTTGCGCCCCGAAACCAATTCTTATACATGATGTGATTGTCGTTTTAGAGAGAGAGATGTAAAGTTAAATGGAAAATTGAGTAGAAATGATTTATCGCAATGTATGCGGAGGGTTTGAATTAAAATTACTAAAATAACCATATAAATCATTTTCCTATTGAGTTTTAATGTTTTCTTAGCCTCGTATCGGTTTTCTTAGTTCTATAGTAAATGGATCTCTGGGGAGTAAAATTCATTACTATTAATAATTACATGAATGAAATTAGAAATATTCGATTAGTAGAATTCTTGTATTTTTGTTTTTTTGGTTTCTTTTTTTTTCTTTTGGTTTCTTTTTTTTTCTTTTGGTTTCTTTTTTTTTCTTTTGGTTTCTTTTTTCTTTTATTTTGGTTTCTTTTTTCTTTTTTTTTTCTTTTCTTTTTTTCCTTTTTTTTGAAGATGTTCATAAATCGGCCATCGTTTCGCCATTCTTTGGTTCTCGACCTTTTCTTGATCGAGTTGCGCAACAGCTTTGAATTTTGAGCCGGACTGTAGGCTACATTCTTGCACCGCGGGCAAATAAAACGAGCCGACGAAGACAACATTATTACGGAGCGCTGCCAGCCATTGCTCATGCTCTGCTTCCTTACTATATATATATATAGTATGGAAGAATAAGAATACGAATTCGTATTCCACTTCATTCTACGCCTCTGCAAGCATCGACAATAATTGAGTCTGCCTCGAGAGCAGTAGGACCATTAATTAGAAACTAGCTTTAACTCTTCTCCATGCACCTCGATGGCTCAGTGCCTGTAAGCCAACTTGCTCGTGACTTGAGGTTAAAAAGCTGATGCCTGCTCTTACATGTGCAAGAGAAGCCATTAATAATATTGTCATTTTTCGCAATTTGATTAGTATCGAAAAATCGCTTTTTTACATTTTATTTGATTACAGTTTTAAAAAATAGAATTTCTTCTCTTTAGTTTAATTAGATTCAAAAAATAAATTTTCTCCCATTTACTGATTAATCAATATAAAATTAATATAAAATAAAAATAAAATAAATCTAAAATAAAAATAAAATAATTAGTGAGGAACTGATTCCGAAAAATGCTTACAGATAAATAGTGAAGAATTGGATTAAAAAATGGCACCCGGATTAATAGTAGGAGCATAGTCGTATTTTTAAGAATCAGTTCTTTACTATCTATCTAGACGCATTTTTTTGGAAAAAAAATTTCATTCTCAAGGAATTGTAAGGAATTTGTTTCTTACTAGTCAGCTAGAAGGATTTTTCCAAACCACTATATGTGGTTAATTAAATTAAATTAAATTAAATTAAATTAACATTAAATTCATGTGGGTGCATTTTTCGAAAACAGTTCCTTACTATTTATGTGAGTGCCATTGTTTGGATAAAGTTCCTTAATATCTATCTAGACCCCCTTTCCGGAAAAGTCGACAAGATATTTATCTGCGTGCATTTTTCAGAACGAGTTCTTTACTATTTATCTGAACACGTTTTTTGGATCATTTTTCCCCATACGAAATTATCTAAATGTAAAAAATGAGTCTAGATAAATAGTAAGGAATAGTTACAAATATTATCACCTACATAAATAGAACGAAAAAAACGGTTCCTAAGAATTTATCTTGATAAATAGCAAGGAAGTAGTTTCATTAAATTTCACATAGATAGATAGTAGGAAAAAATAGATAACCAAGAATGCGTCAATATGAATAGTGAGGAACTAGTTTTACAAATTTTGACGTCGCTAAATAGTAAGGAACTGGTTCCGAAAATTGTGTCTGCTTTAATAGTGAGTGATTTCCGACAAAAAAAGGAACCCGCATAAATAGTATCGAACTGGCACCGAAAAATTCGTCCAGATAAGTAGTAAAAAACTAGTTTTAAAAAATGCGATCAGATAAATAGCAAGGAACTAGTTTTGAAAAATGTGTCTTTAGATAAATAGTAAGGAACTAGTTTTGAAAAATGTTCACCTTGACAATTAGTAAAAATAAACTGGTTCCGAAGAACGTGACTTTATAAATAGTATATATAAGGAACAAGTTTCATATACTAACGAAAAAAATAGTAACGAATTCGTGTCGCAAAATGGAACAAAGGAACGGGTTCCGAAAAATACTAGTATGGATAAATCATTATAAAATTCAACTTAATTTAAATTTCTCAAATAATTTTCAAACCAAAAATTTAATTATTTACAATTATTTTCAAAAATGTAATAAAATTATTGGAAGAATTCAGTTATTTTCGTAAATAATAAAACTGGTTCCGAAGAACGTGACTTCATAAATAGAATATGTAAGGAACAAGTTTCATAAACTAACGAAAAAAATAGTAACGAATTCGTGTCGAAAAATGCAACAAAGGAACGGGTTCCGAAAAATACTGGTATGGATAAATCATTATAAAATTCAACTTAATTTAAATTTCTCAAATAATTTTCAAACCAAAAATTTAAATATTTACAATTATTTTCAAAAATATAATAAAATTAGTTGTAAGAATTCAGTTATTTTCGTAAATAATAAATCTGGTTCCGAAGAACGTGACTTCATAATTAATATATATAAGCAATAATTTTCATAAACCAACAAAAAAAATGTTAACTAACTTGTGCCGAAAAATGAAACAACGGAACTGGTTCTGAAAAATACGAGTATGGATAAATCTTTATGAAATACAACATAATTTAAATTACTCAAAAAATTTTCAAACCAAAAATTTAATTATTTACAATTATTTTCAAAATGCAATAAAAGTAGTTGTAAATATTCAACTATTTTCCTAAATAATAAATTTTTTTTTAGGATTTCAATTGTTTTAAAAAAAATTTTAAATATTCCTTAAAAAATGTGAATATTTTTGAAAATTTGTTTCAAGAGTTCAATTTAATTTCACAAATAATGAAACTCTTGGCTAAACTTCAAATATTTTCAAAAATCTACTATTTCAATAAAATTTCTCAAAAGAATTCAAGTATTTAAAAAAAAGGTAATAAAATTCGAAGCAAAAAAACCAATTATTTTCATATACAATAAAATTCTTTACAGTATTTTAATTATTTGAAAAAATGTAAAAAAAATTCGTTGCAAGAATTCAATTATATTTCTAAGTATTAAAATTCTGCGCAGTATTTGAATTAATTTTTATTGTAACTTTTTAATAAGTTTTTCGAAAAATGTAATTATTTTCAAAAATCTTATTAAAATTCTTCAAAAAAATTGGTTCCGAAAATTGTGTCTATTTTAATAGTGAGTAACTCACAGAAAAAAAGGTGGTATAAATTTTGTTGCGGGTAATTTTAACCAATGCTAAGTCACATAGACAGTGGCGCCCTCACCTAGGTGAAATTTTGTTGCAGCGAATTTTTACCCCTAAAATCAGGTTAAAATTTAAACTTTTTTTTTCTTGTGCTCCTGCCAAAGACAAGTAGTAAGAATAAAAAGGTTCCGAAGAATGTGTCTTCATAAATAGTCTATATAAAAAACAAGTTTCATATAAACCAACCAAAAAAATAGTAACGAACTCCTGCCGAAAAATGCAACAAAGGAACTGGTTCCGAAAAATGCGAGTGTATAGATAAATAAAAACTTACTAAAAAAACTACTTCTAAAATTTTTCTCGTGAATAAATAGACGCACTGTTCGGAACAAATTCCTTACTATTTATCTGGGTGGAAAATTTTTAAAAACAGTTCCCTACTATTTGTCTAGACAAAATTTTCAGAATATATTTTTACACTATTTATCTGTGTGCGAAAAATGCGCCTGCTGATTAAATAGTACGGAATTAGATAAATAGCAAACAAGTAGATCCGAAAAATACACAGAGATATAAATAGTACGGAACTGGTTCTGTCAAATACGGGCAGATAAATAAAAAGGAACTATTTGAAAAAATATTTCCTCCACTATTTTACGGAACCAGTTCCTTATTATTTATGTGGGTGCCTTTTTTAATGGGAGTTACTCACTATTAAAGCTGACACAATTTTCGGAACCAGTTCTTTACTATTCATCGACGTCAAAGTTTTTAAAACAATAGTTCCTCACTATTTATTTTTTTATGGTAGAGAAAAATATAATACGATATTATATAATATTCTGGGAAAAATTATAATAGTAAAAATAGTACAAAAATGTATATATCAGAAAACATAACAAATTGAGTGTGTTTTATTTTTCATTTTTTCTACTCAGTAGAACTTTTCCATACTCGATTAAAGCGCATATACATATACATAGATACCTAATTTGAATGTATATGAGGTTTGAGAGTATAAGGAACGGTGAAAGGAAATAGAGTGAATGTTTTATTGTCATTAGCTTTGGTACAGGCCCTAAACTGTATAGGTATCAAGCTCCTGGGGCAATATAGTGCCGAGATTCACCAGCAAGAGAATAAGGGAATAAAGTGGTGGAGGGTGGTTACAATGAAGTTGGCACGCTCCCTGGTCATAGAATCATGGCTGTCTATTCAATGAGCTCGAAAATGGCCTTCTCCAACAGATAGCTCGCGAAATCCTATGTAAAGACGTATTTTATGAAAGCTATACCCGATCCACTGCACTGTACTTCTAATGCCTCCTACCTCCCCACTTCCCCCCCTTACCCTCCCACCACTTCACATGATGAAGTGACAATTTTCTGTCGGACAAGATTATTATACATTTCTCTCACTACGCACCATTTTCAATATCGATTCTCATATATATAATTTAGAAATTTTCTCCATATTAAAATCATTCAGATTTTATCTAATTTTGAATTTTTTTTTATCACTGTTTTAACGCAGTATTTATTTCTTCCACTGAGGAATTATGATGATGGTGATGGATATATAATAACAATGATAGTAACACTAATGCTAATAATAATACAGACATACACACAAAAAAAATGTTTTCTGGTCCAGACACTATAATAATATATTCTTACGTATTTTCTCCCTCTGAATCTGAGTCCGAAATCAGAATTGTCAAATTGTTTCTTTTTTTTATATTAATACTAAAATAATCGGCTCAAAAAACGAAATTAAAATAAAAAAAAATGAAAAAAAATTTTATGACACTAGAGTGGTATCTTTTTTTACGCTTTTTTCAAGCTAAATCCGAATTCAAAGTCAAAATTTACAGATTTTCTCAAAATTTTAAAATAAATTCAAAAATGGACTCAAAAAACAAAAGTATAATAAAAAAAATAAAAAAAATTTTATATGACACTACAGTGGTATGTTTTTATGCATTTTTTCACGATAAATCCGAACTCAAAGTCAAAATTGACAGATTTTCTCAAAATTTTAAGATAAATTCAAAAATCGACTTAAAAAATGGAAGCATAATAAAAAAAAATTTTTTATGACATCAGAATGGTACATTTTTATGCATTTTTTTACGCTAAATCCGAATTCAAAGTCAAAATTGACAGATTTTCTCAAAATTTTAAGATAAATTCAAAAATCGATTCAAAAAATGGAAGTATAATGAAAAAAAATTTTTATGACACTAGAGTGGTACATTTTAATGCATTTTTTCACGCTAAATCCGAATTCAAAGTCAAAATTGACAGATTTTCTCAAAATTTTAAGATAAATTCAAAAATCGACTCAAAAAATGGAAGTATAATAAAAAAAATAAAAACGTCTCAAAAAACCAAATTATAATCGAAAAAATTTTTGTAACACAACAGTAGTATATTTCTTTGTATTTTTTCCAGCTGCGAATCTGAATTTGAACTCAGAATTGACAGATTTGATCACAATTTTGAGATAAACTCAAAAATCGACTCAATTAAACCAAATTAAAATCAAAAAAATTTTTGTAGAACGGTAGGATATTTCTATATATTTTTTCCCGCTGAATCTGAATTTGAATTCCAAATTGACAGAATTGTTTATAATTATTAGATAAACTCAAAAAATTGATGAAACACCGATTGAAAATGAAAAAAGAAAATTTTTTGCTATGAAACTATACTAATATATTCCCATGTAGTTTTTCACTTCGATTTATTCTTCTGCAGTGTTATAAAATTTTTGTTTCTTTTTCTGATTCTAATTCGATTTTTTAGTAGTTTTTTTTAAGTATATCTCAAAATTTTCAGCAAATCTGTAAATTCTATAATTTTGAATTCGAATTCAACGTGAAAAAATACATGAAAATATACTACTGTAGTGTCATAAAATTTTTTTATTTATGTTTTAAAATCTTAATTCGGTTTTTCGAGTCGATTTTTTAGTATTAATTTAAAAAATAGAAACAATTTGACAATTCTGATTTCGAATTCGGATTCAGCGGGCGAAAATCTCGGAGAAAAAAATTTTTTTTTGTTTGACTGTGTAATTATTAGTACAATATTTTTTATTATTGTTACAATTATTACTATCATTATATTTTATATTTACATTGTTCTTATTATTACCATTGTTATTATTATTACAATTATTATTGTTATTATTAATTATTATAATTGAAATAAACATTGTTAACATTCTAATTTCTGTCTGGATAAATTATTATTATCACCCATGCGGCTAGAAATTAAAACAAGCTTGTGGCAAGCGTAATATGCAATATTTCCAAGCTTGCAGTGTAAGCTTAAGTGCAATTTTGTAATCAGAACATGACTTTAGATTCGATAATTATTATTAGTATTTTATAATAATAATAATATAAAATAATAATAATAATAATATATAATAATAATAATAATAATATTATAAAATAATAAAAATATAAAATAATAATAATAATGTAAAATAATAATAATAATAATATTAATATTAATAATAATAAATCTAAAAATAATTACAGTAATTAATTATTATTGCCACCCACGTATAACTAAAAAGCTTGAAACAAGATTGCGATGGAATCCTGCTAAGCTTACAGTGCAAGCTTGGTTGTGAATTTATAATTTAACTTTTACTTTCAATATTAATAATTATTATCATCATTATAATTAGTTATTAACATCAATATAATTAATTATTATCATCAATTTAATTACTATGTTTATAATAATTAATATCATCACCCAGGCAACAATATTGACGGCGCAACATTACTAACCTTACAAGCTTGTCTGCTGTTTCGTAATTAGACTCTTCTTTTTCGACTTGACAATTATTATCAGCATTATTTAAAAAAATTTTTTTTTTTTTAAATGTTACTATTTTCATAAAATTTATAGTATTGTCACTCATGTATAGCTAGAAAGCTTGCAACAAGCTTACGCCGCATGATTGCCAAACTTATAGTGCATCATTATTATAATTAGTTATTAACATCAATGTAATTAATTATTATCATCAATTTAATTACTATGTTTATAATAATTAATATCATCACCCAGGCAACAATATTTATAGCGCAACATTACTAACCTTGCAAGCTTGTCTGCTGTTTCGTAATTAGACTTCTTTTTCGACTTGACAATTATTATCAGCATTATTTTTTTTAATTATCGAAATGTTTATAAACTTTAAATGTTACTATTTTCATAAAGTTTATAGTATTGTCACTCATGTATAGCTAGAAAGCTTGCAACAAGCTTACGCCGCAAGATTGCCAAACTTACAGTGCAAGATTCTTGCAAGCTTGAATGGAATTTTTTATATACACTTTCGATGCCATTTTAACTATATATACGACATTTCGCTGAAAGTTTCGAGTTATCGCACCGTAAGCTTGTCACAAGCTTCTCACAAGTTTCCCTCCCACCTCGCTTATAAAAACTCCTAATATAAAAAGTAGTAATCCTAAAAGCGTTAAATGGAATTTTTTTCAAACACATATGGAAAGATTTCTTCTTCGATGACAAATGTGCGTCTTTATGTTTTTTTTCATCTTCTTTTTTAGGAGGAGGGGGGGGAAGAAGTGTAAAGATGTGGTCGTGATGTAGATCGTGGACCGAGACAGAAGGTGTGTAGGAAACACGGAGGTAAAAGGGTCGCTCTGAGGTCACTGTGAAGGAGTCTTAAGAGAGTACAAGAAGGAAAAGGGGGGGGGGCGGGGGTGAAAGGGGGGGGGGTTAACTTGGAATGGGTGGATGGTAAGAAGAGAGTGGAGTAAAGAGAAGTCTTGGATGGGTAGTGAGTGTAAGAGGGGGAAAGGGGTGGGAGGGGTGGGCAAGAGGTTGCCCTCCATGAATCACGACACGGCGGCTGATTTAGAGGCCCAGAAGTCTCTGCTATGGGTATACTAGCTGCCTTCTATAACCTCCCCGTGAACTTCTCTCTCTCTCTCTCTCTCTCTCTCACTCTCTCTCTCTTTCACTCTCTCTCTCTGTACCAAGCTTACAGTGTATTTCCAAAAGAGCAATATAGCACACAAGAGCAAATGTCGACATTTTCGGTGGACTGGTTTTTTTTTTCTTTTTTTTTTTTGTTTTTGTTCCCTTCTTGGTTCGTAAATGAAATTAAGATTTCCGCGTGTTGAAAAAAAGAGGGCAAGTTAATTAATGACTTTTGTATTTAAGTTGAATAAAATAAGACATCAAATTCTTCTTGCGACTTTAAGACGAGTCATAAATTGAGAGTAAAATACATGCATTAAGGGAATATTCCAATTTTGGAATTGTGTTTAGACTCTGTCAGTGTTTTGCTTTATTCCCTTTATATCTTTTGGTTAATTACTTTAAATATAAGAAGTCGTTGTCCTTCTTGTTGTGTAATTTTATTTTTGTCGGTAATTTCAAAAAATACTATTTTTATTATTGAAATGCAGTTGATAAAAAATGTATTTACTTATTAGTTTAAGATTCTGACAAGGGCTAAGCCCCTTAATCATGAAAAATTGACAAAATTTGTATTTTAAAGATACGAAAAGTTTTTATTTATTTATTTATTTGTACCATGAACGGGCTTACAAATATAAATGCCCTTTCGTGCATCTGCACTAATTATAACATTATAAAAAGTAAAAAATAAAAAATATAATTACAAAATTACTATTATTGAATTATTTGATGGCTACTGTGAATTCATTTTAAAACTAAGGTACGAAGATCCGTAATAAATTTATTTAAAGTCACACCAAAAAAATCCAATTTATGACAATATTCGTTATTAATCTAAAAAAGTTATCAATGCACTTAATTAAAAAGTTAAAGAGAATTTAAATTATTATTCATTAATATATTGAACATTATTATTTGATAAGTTTTCAAGGAAAACATTTAAGTTAAAATAAAAAAATAAATAAAAAAAATAATAAGTTACTCTAATTACTAATAAATTAATTTGAAATGAAAAAATTATTCACCCGAATAATTGTTAAAATTTAATTCAAAAAGAATATTTTAGTAAAACAAGATTCTTTATCTTTTAAGGAGGATGGTGACCGTCACATATCCTCAAAATCTGTAAAAAATTATATTCTAACGCAAGCAAAATAATAAAATAAATATATCAATTACAAACAATTGTAAAAGATCCAGTTTTACTACTTTCGAAAAAAATATTTTTACGGAAAATAGTTTGTCAACAATGATTTTTTTAACAATCGTTTATTATTATATTTTAATAATTATTTTTTTTTATATCAGACAAAAATTGCAATTTTTAATCAATTTTTATAAACAAAACTTCATTTTAATAAGTGAAACATTCTCCAAAATCGTCATCTTGTTAATATTGTTAAAAATACGTTATTAAAAAATTCTTTAACGAATAACCAATGTTTTTTTATAATTTTTAATAACATACTTGTAACAATATTTAAAAAATAACGATTGTAGAGAACGTTTCACTGAATTAAATCAGATATTGTTTATAAAAATTGGTTGAAAATTGCAATTTTTGTCTGATCTCAAAAGAATAAATAATAAATTTTGAAAAAAGACATTATTAACAAAATATTTTGTCTCATTATAATTTTTTTCGAGAATAATAAAACAAGATGTTCTAAAATTGTTTATAATTGATATTTATCTTGATTTTGTTTGCGTCAGAAATCATTTTTTAGTTTAGACAGATTTTAAGGTTATATTTCGGTCACCATCCTTCTTAAAAGTAATTGAGAAATTATTAATTTAGAGACTAATTTCAGACTAAATTTAATTTAAAAGTTTAAAAGAAACTTCATTTTTATACATTAATTTTTTTTAAATTTTACTATTTTATAAGTTTTCAGGAAAACATTTTAGACAAATAAAAGATATAGTCTGTTATTATTAATCCTGCTTCCTGATAAAAAAAATAATTATTTAGTAATATTATCGATAATGTAATTTAAAATTAAAAAATTATTGAACCAAATAGTTGTTAAAACTAAATTAATTTAATAAATAATTTTTTTTATATTCAAGGAAAACATTTGAGTAAAATAAAAATTTTATATTCTAAAGAAAATTGTTAAATGTGTTGAATAATTCAAAATTAAATTAATTTTCATTCAAAAATTTTAAAAAATTCCTAAATTATTATTTACTTTTTTATTTTAATTCTTGAAAATTTTCTAATAAAAATAGAATAAAAAATGAATTTTAGTTAAAATTGTAAATATAATAATAAAATATCAATAGCAGTATAACATGAATTTTTAGTATAAATTAAATCACGTGAAAAAATTGCAATTAAAATCTTTATAAATTTCGATTTTTTATTCTTTTATAAACAAAATAAACGTTTTCACCCTTTTTACAATAAAAGTAAAATTAAAATTTTTTTTTAAGTTTTATTGAATTTTTCTTTAAAATTATTTGAAGTTATTAATTTCTAATCTATCTATAAATGAAGAGTTTTCAAATAATCGAAATCTCGTAAAATTGAATTTTAAACGAATAGAAAGGGAAATTCTCAGAGAACTTTCAAAAAATTATTAAAAATAATTCATTTAAAGAAGAATTTTAATTAAAAATTCTAGAAAATAATTGAAATTCTAAGAAACAGTTTTAAGATGCGATACTTTATTTTTGCAATATTTATATTATATTTTATAATATGGATATCAATATTTTTATAATATAAAATAATTATTTTATTACTCTGTTTTCTTTCATAGGTATTATTATGAAACATGAGAAAATCGATCACTTGAAGTGGTCAATAATGTTTTCATGTTTTTTAATAATACTCTTATAAATTGTTGAATTTCAAACTTTCAAAAATCTTAAATCCTGTGAAAAAATAATTATATGATTAAATATTTATTTAAAAATGAAGTTAGCGATGTTTTCTAATTCTATGTTTAAATACAACCGTTTTTTTCTTTATAGAAAAAAATTTCATTTACAGTTTTTGATAAAATGTTCTTTTACTTAACTGCGATTAGTTATATTTTTTTCAGTAATTGGTAATAAGCGTACGTAAAAGAATTGTAGCAAGAAGTTAGTTACTGTATTTATAATTTCTGATTAATATTTTATATTAATATTATAATAATATGATATGTATTATTAATATTAATAAAGGTTTGAAAATATAGAGTGAAAATAGATTGAATAGTTTGAAAATAGAGTGAGGGCTGTGAGAGCGAGAAAGAAAGACTTGAACTTCTCTGTTACTCGTATAGCTCAAGTTCCCGTCTGCGGCGCGCGCAACTAGGCAGGAGTGGGGGACCGCGCACTGTCATTGGATACAACCCCCACTCTTAACAAGCGGCGCGCGCTGCATACGTGGAGTGGGGCAATGCGAGTGACAAAGAAGTTTGAGTGTTTCTCTCTCGCGCCCATTGCCTTCTTTCTACTACTCACCTTGCTTACCACTTAAAACCATATTAATATTAACGGAAATTGTAAACACGCTTTATTACAATTTGTTTCCCTCTTTGCGTTTTCGCCCTTTTTACAATAATTCCAATTTTTGATTTTTATTTTTGAAAGGAAAAAAGAAATTCCAAACTAAATTCTCCTTTTCACTCCTCATAAAACCGATTATTGAATTCGCGAGCAACACCCTCACCAAAGCGGTATACATACACTATGTATAGTATTTAAAAAGTCTTTAAAAATAAATTTGCTCCTCCCTTTTTAAAACCCTCTATACAGTGTCCATCGAATTTCGGTTCAGAATAAATCCCTGATGGTCGCGCAGACGCGTCACGCGTGTATTTTACATTCTCAATTTGGTATGAGCAGATTTATTGGTCCCTCACCCCAAAGGTTTTTGGTGTGCACACACGAATGTCACTGCGGACCACGTGGGTGCAAAGGGGGTGAGAATTGGAGGGTGAAACTCCCCTGCAACATGGTCCACCATAGTAGATATGTGTATTGGTATCGGTCTCTCTCTCTCGCTATATATATACAGACAAGCAAACTGGAATTTGTGTTAGAGAGAGATTCAGTGTGTGAGGGAGAGGGACATACCAAGGGGGAAAGAGGTGGGTGCATGAGTGAGTAAGTGCGAGTGGCTCGTCGCTTCTCCATTTCGAGCCTAAGCGCGGCCATTCATCAGGATTTCGGCGCGCAGACGTGCTTTATTACTGCTCGCTCGAAATTGCTATCCTACGACTCCATTTCTGTGAGCTTGCACAGGGATAGAATAGGTATATAGTGCAAGGGTAATGCATTTGGAAACTTACATATATATATATATATATAAGTTTCGGTCACACTCGTGATCCAATCCGTTAACTCTCGCGCGCTCAGCCAAATTCAGACAAAACTCTCTGGAAAATCCTCTGTTATTGATACTAACACTTGGAAAATGCAAGAGAGACAGATAGAGATTGAGGAGCTTTTATCTTGGCGTCCTTTTTCGCTTGAGCCTTTAGTGCGCGCTCTCAAAGTTACCCATAAAGGTGAATTAAAATCTGCTTTTGGGAAATCTACTGTCTTCGGATCTAACTTACTTTTAATTAATTGGAGACTTTAGAAATTTGCCGAGATTTATTCGCTGATTATTCCTTAAATGGATTACTTTCTATTTCTTCAAACTGAAATTGCGTTCGCTTTTGGTTCAATTTTTTTTTGGCAAATTGGAATGAAGTCATTTCATTTTATATACTGTAATTTAAAGATTATAATACTTTTGCAGGAATTATTTCAAAAGGTATGAGGATAAGGAAAAAATTTTGTTTTCATACGAAAAATTTTCGGTTTACCTTTACACTAATCAAATTTTCACCGCCACTTAAAAAATTTTTAATTACACACAAATATTTTCGATTCTATGAAACAAATTAATCACTTTTACTGTCACTTGAAAAATTTTCATTTTTAATTTAATACAAATGTTTTCGATATTATGAAAAAAATTATTCGTTTTTACTGTCACTAAAAATATTTTCAGTTTCACCCAAAAATACATTCAGTTTTTATAAAAAAAATTTTTCCTTACAATTTCACATACAGAATTGTTGTTTATAAAAAAATTTTAACTTTAATTTTGCCCATAAACTTCCTGTCTAAATAAATAAATTTTAACTATTTCAATTTCAAGAAAAATTGTTTTACTCTCTAAATTTGAATTCGTAAAAATCTTTACTAATTTAAATTTTTGACTGACTTTTCGCTTCTGAATGAGTAAATTTTACTAATAAATAGTTATTTCTGCTAATTTTATTAGTAAAATTTACTATTTCAAAAGCAAAAAGTCAGTTACTAATTCAAATTAGTAAAGATTTTTACACTGAGAGAGAATATATATTAAATTTTGTAAAAATATTTTCAAATTGGGGAAAAAGTGCGACAAAGCGAAATTTTGATATAAAAAATACTAAACTTTAAAAAAACATATGTGAAATTTAGTATAATTATATCAAATATCAAGAATATTAATTAAATTCTAATAAAAACTTTAATAAATTTCACAAAAGTATTTTTAAAGTTTAGAATTTTCAATATCAAAATTTTGCTTTGTTGCACTTTTTCCCCAATTTAAAAATATTTTCACAAAATTGAATATATATTCTCTTTCCGTGTACTAATTAAAATTTAGGGAGTAAAACAATTTTTTCTTGAAATTGAAATAATTAAAATTTATTTATTTATTAAGATTTTTACTAATTGAAATTTAGAGAATACTTTCAATTCTTTACAAAACTTTTTACTTTTTATTTTCAATTTTGCCGAAAATATTTTCACTTTCACTTAAAACATTTTCACTTTGTAATTCATATAAAATATTTTCACTTTTTATCAAAAAATTTTGTTTATAAAATGGTAAGTGACCATTTTTTACATAAAGTAAATATATTTTGAGTGAAATTAAATTTTTCATTTATTTATTTTTATATTTTATAAATTTTGTTATAAAATTAATAAAAAAAAGTCGAAATTGAGCAGATTTTATAAATGACAATTCTTTATATAAAATTACAATTGGAAATTTTTTTATGGAAAGTGGAAGTATTTTAGGTAAAATTGACAATTTTTTAATTGCTTGTAAAAGTAAAAATTCCTTTTTATGAAACTGAAAATATTTTTGTAGATTTTCTTGGATTTAAAGTAATTAATTTTAATACTTTTTTGTTGACTAAAAGAAAATGTTCTATTTATTTAAAATAATTTTTTCTTTGAACCGAAAAAATAAATTATCATTATAATAAGCAAATTAAAAAAAAAGTATTTTTGAATATTAAAAAAAGAATTTTTTTCTTTATTTTTATAATAATAATTACTATTAGTATTCTACACAGAACACTTGGAATTATTTCCGTAATCCTGAATTTTGTGGAAAATATGTTTTTGTATTCGCACAAAAAATTGCGCAATAACAAAAATATGTTTTTTTTAAGAATTTTTTTTAGAAAAATATATTTTTATGTTGAACATGCTACAAAAATTATTATTATTCACTTTTTTATATGGAAATTCCATTTTTATATTTTTTTTATATAATATTTCAAATCAGACGTTTTATTATAATTTTTTTAATATTTAATATTTTATTTTAGTAAATTCTGATTTGAAATTAATTAGAAAAATAAACAACACAATTTCCATATAAAAAATAAAATAAGAATGGTATTTTTAAACATTTTAAACTTAAAAACAAACATTCTTTTTAATGCTTCAAGAATTGTGAAAAAAACTATTTTTTCATTCAATTTTTTTTATGGATACAAAAACATATTTTATCGAAATTATTTTCCAAAAAATTTAATATTTATTAGGTAAGATTTAATTCGTTATATACCTTTGCAATTATTTCTGCAAAGTGTAATAAGTTATAAAAAAATTAGTTGGCAACGACTTTCGTCGAAATATATAATGGAATAATTCAATAGCAATTTTTCTAGGGTTTTTACGACTCGAAAAGTACAAAAAATGGTAAGATATCGAATTAAATACACTTTTCGGTGTATTCTATATAGTTTATCGGATTCTTTGTGCCATGATTCAGTCGTCTCATGCACTAGTGGTAAAGGGGGGATTATTCCGAATTATGATTGCGTGGAGAACAAAGATAGAACGTGTCACTGAATAAGTTAAAAACATTCTGTTTCTAAAATTTACGCTTCTTTTGAAAAGTATAATAATTTCTCCTCTCACTTATACTTATACACAATAAGTATTATAAATATATTCCTTCCTTGAAAATAAATAGAAAAATAAACCAAACCATCAATATTTTTATGTATAAAAATAAGAAAATCCAAAAAACTGCATAATAAGAAAGGAAAAAAATTTTTTTTTAATAAATTTAACTACATTTTTATTCAAAAATAAAGTTAAGTAAAAAAATACTTTTCCCCACGTCGATAAATATTATTCCTCCTGTTTACATTCAAATATATATAATTCACCGCACCAATGAAAAATTTCCCCAAAATAATTTATATTGTTTCCAAACAGAATCAATTCATTGGAAAATAAAAGTCTCTATTTCTCAAAAATTCTTGAATTTTCGTTTCCGAGGAAAAAAGAAACTCAAGAGGATAATAAACAACAAGTATAAAATGATTGTATCGTGTATATACATATATATATATACATGTGAAAAAGGGTCGTGGATTTATTTTTGTTGCGTGGAAAAAGTAAAATAGTGAAACGAGAAATCAGGCGAAAAGTTGCAAAAAAGAAGAGTTGGAAAGAGAAAAAGAGAGAAATGGAATTTAAAATGAGAAAGAAATGAGAGGGAATGATAAAATGGAATAAGGGTACAAAAAAAGAGAGAGAGTCAGAGAGAGAGAGAGAGAAACGACGCCGGGACGGCGACTACGAACAAGGTCCGCGACCACTGAACCGTTTCGCGTGATGCTCTCTATCGGGACATTAATGTGACAGCCGCCACATTTACCGAACTACGACAATAATAATTTTTACAAAGAATCGAAAAGACAAGAGCAAAGAATAAACGAAAAAGAATAAGGCAGTATGTTTCGAAACGATTTTGAGGTAGAATTTTTCAAGTACATCATTTTTCCATATGTATTTTCTATTATTTTCTAGTTTGAAAATTTATTACAATTTGCTTGAGAATATTAACTGAAAAAGTTTGTTAATTTTTCACCGTTTTGACATTATAAATATTTTTCAATTATTTTTTTAAAAAGACTATTTTATCTGTTATGTGTTTTTATACAGTCGAAGGAGAAGAAAAAAAGCTACGTGGAAATTAAAGAGAGTGGGGGTAATGAGAGCGAGAGAGAAACACTCGAACTTCTCTGTCACTCGCGTTGCCCCACTCCACGTATTCAGCGCGCGCCGCTTGTTAAGAGTGGGGGACCGCGCACTGTCATTGGCCGCACTCCCCACTCATGACAAGCGGCGCGCGCTGCAAACGCCGAGTGGGGCAATGCGAGTGACAGAGAAGTTTGTGAGTTTCTCTCTCGCTCGCATTGCCCCCACTGCTTCTTACTTTCCTTACCAGTTACAAACGTATTCATATTAACAGAAATTATAAATACAATAAACTTTTTTCTGATAAAATTCTTTTTCCTACTCTTTTTCTTGTCCTTACTCTTTTTTTACTCTTTTTTCTTGTTCTATACATTTTCGACTAATAATAACTTTCAAAAATTGAAACTACAGAAATATAGCCTACAAGAAATTTTATTACAAAAGCGTAAAATAAAAATAATATTTACAAGACTCGATTGTATGTAAGTTTCTTCTTCTTTTATCCCCTTTTTTGTTACTTCCGTATTTTTTTTCCTCAAGTCGAATGAATAGAAAGAAATATATATTAATAGAAGAGAAGCATCCCCTTTGAATTCTTTTTACGGTGCCTGGAACTGGGTGAAGAATAAGATACCAGACACATATTTTATAAACGCAGGCCTCTCTTTCACGGATAGTACAGAACGGTACGAGTAAACGATGCCGCGTTTTCTAAGTTATCGTTTTATAAAGCACTACTCCAAAATGTTGATATCATTCATCTTCAGACGCTTTTCGTCGCGACGACGACGACGACGCGTGGGTACATTCTATACATGATGTCCTTTGATATTTCACAACATCGTAGATTTTAACCATCCAAATTTATAATATATAATACGTTTACTGATACATTTATTCGTTAATCGAAAATTTCACTTTTCACGAAATAAAAGCATCTCTGTACATTGAGAAATAAATTAAGAGAGTGATTTTTTTATAAAATGAAAAATGTATTGTACTTTGAAAGTATATACAGTTTGTTTGTATAAAAATACATTTTTCAGAAAATTGAAAGGAAAACAATTGTAAGTAAAAAAATATTCGTATTTTAATACTTCTGGGTACGAATATTCGGTGTTTTGATTTGAGGGGAAAAATTTACGAACTGCGCACGCAGCGAGACGGGCAATCGAGAAATGCGCGCGCAGCCGTCTCGATACTTCCTATCGAGACGGCTGCGCGCGCATTTCTCAATTGGTTCAAACCGAGTCAAACCTAAAGTCATTTAAGAAAGAAGAAAATGTCTTTTTACTTTTCTATATCAAAGAGGAAATTTACATATTCGAAAATTGATACTTTATAAGATTAGGTGGGAGAGGAAAAAATGGTTTCTCTTTCCAAAGAGATAATTTTTCAAAAGCTGGAATGAAATATACATGGCGAAAAATGGTTGTGGATACGATTGAGACAACTCTCTCTCTCTCGGCTCCCTAAATAAAGTGCGCATAAATGTAGAAAAGAGTATACTTTTAAAAACATTTTGTGGGGAGAGTTAAATCGAATGGATTCGCGCAACTTGTATTTCATACGGTTGCACAAATGCACAATCACTCATCGCTCTCGTATTCTCTCTCGCTCTTTCTCTGCTGCATCAATTTGATACATTATACAGAGTTTCATTGTCATTCGTATGCGCTTGCTTGTCCTTTTCGTCTGTCCCGTATTTTGTATTCATCTTAATTATCACGATAATTTCAATATCCGCAGCTGAAGTACATAATTTTCCTCATTATCCCATATAAACGCAATTTCCAAAGTGCTCTTGTTAATGCAGTGATTTAAGGCTGATTGATTTTTTTCCCCGAAAAATTGAATTTTCTTTCTTCTTTTATAATGAAAGTATTACAAATTTATTTTGTATTTATTTTTATTCTTTTCTATATATGTTATTTTGCTTCGACAGCAAAATATTTTCGTAGAAAGAAAAAATACAGGAATATTTTTCATCTACGAATTCACAATAAATTTTATAGATTTCAAAATTTCTAACCAATAAATCTCTTTGGCGTACAATGAAAAACAAACAAACTCTGAACAAATTTGTTTTTTTTTTGTTTAATTAATTTCACAATTGGTTTTTTTAACTTTTTGAATTAAATTACGATCGAAAATAGAGTATTTTTTTGTAAATAAATAATTAAATTAAATTTATTTTTCAACAGGTATTAAAATATTTTAAATTATTTAAATGTGTTGTGAACAACAAACGAAAAGGTTTAATGATTGAAAAATAGTCAACACATGCACACAAAGTGAGAGGAGAAATTTTCGAAAATTTAATATTTGATTAAGATAAATACAGAAAGTAATAAAATAATGACTGATTAAATTAGGTCCGTAAAATATTTTAATTAAATCAAGAAAACACGTGATCAAGAGAAAATTCTAGATTCGTCTCTGAGACACGAAACATTTTTTTATCATTTTAACTGTATGTATACTGTATGTTATTACACTTTATTACCAAAAATTATAATTTTATATTTTTATATTATTGTGTTAAAAAAATGGAGTATTATTTTTTGATAAGATTTACATATTTGTAATTTATCATAATAATGTAAAATTAAAACTACTTTCCCAAGTCGTTTAGTGCGCAAATAGACATGCGCAACGTTCACGCATGCGCCGCAGCGTATGTTGATTAGAAAATGGCAGCAACGCGCATGCACACAAAATCACAAATATTGACGGAATTCGTAAATTACTTTGAGTATAAAAACAAAAAATAATATTTAAATTTCTATTGTATTTATCAAATTCATTGAAAATGGTTGAAATAGGAAGCACTTTTCAAAACACGTGGTCTCGAAATTCTACACAAAGAAAATTTACACAAAGAATAAATTTGAATATTTTTTGTTCACAGTATATTTATTTGTATTCGATCATTAAAAACCAATAAATAGATTGTAAACAAAAATTAGATTTTTCAATTAAAATAAAAGATACATACTTTTAAGAAATAGTAAACAAAGTGGGGAGAAAGGAAAACCCTACGTATCCCCACTCTGGCCAAACGACAAAGTCGAGTAGTAAAATGCGATAGTATCAGTGCAAGACGAGAAAATTTTCGTCTCGTTCGAACCACGTGTTCTTAAAATAATCTTTAATTCTAAATTTTAATTTGAAGGTCAGAATTTAATTTCGGGAGTGTTCGAATTACTTAAAATCGCGATCGAGTGATATAATAGTGTGTTAGGTTTAAAAAAATAGTTCAGTAATATAATTATTACCGGGAGTGTTCGTAATATACTAAAAACCGCGATCGTAAGTTTTTTTCAAAAAATTATTCCTTTTTACAATTCGCAAACACGTGGTTATATCGGAAGTGTCGGAATTCTTTAAAGAAATACGAAGTAGTTTTTTGTGATAAAGAAAACAGCAACATGTGAATAACTACGCAGGAGCAGAAGACGAACATCTATATACTTCCTCCAACATGGCCATCAAAAACATAGTATTTTAGACATTTAAGGTACAAATTTGTTTATATTCTATAAAGGTTAAGTGTTCCTTGTACAAATCAGACGATTCGCCGATGATAGAAATAATAAAAATTAAAAGAGATAAATTTTCTTTTGTCCTTTTCGAAAAATTTTGCTTGTCTGCTGAATGGCGGATATATCTATATATATTTTTTTAACTACATGAAGAAAATATTTTAAATGTTCAAAAAAAAATAATTTCTACCGTAATTTTTTGAGGGGAATTCAATGTCGATAAAAAATTTGAACAGAAAATATTTTTACCCTTTTTGAATTTTTCTTTTTTCTTTTAAATTGATAGATTTTGAAATCCATAAGTAATTTTGTAGAAAATATGTTTTTGTATCCATAAAAAAATCAGAATGAAAAAAAATAATATTTACAGTAGTTTAAGCATTTCAAAAAAAAAGATTTTTCAGGTTAAGAATTTAATAAAAAAAAGATTTTTATTAAATTTTATCATACAAAAACTCATTTGTTTTTTTATAGCTAATTTCAGAACATAGACTTTTTCAAACAAAATGTTTTAGTGATAAAATCAAAATTTGATAAAAATTCAAAACAAACTTTTTCAAAACAAAGCTTTCGTGATAAAAACAAAATTTCGATAAAACATTTTTTTGGAAATTTTATCAATTCTATTCTATTTTCTATCAAAATTTTTTGAGAGGGACATAAAAAAATTAATTCCTCTAATTTTTAAAATTCTGACATCGGAAAAAAATTATTTTACCCTTTTTGAATTTTTATTTTTTATAAATTGATAGATTTTGAAATCCGTACGTAATTTGTAGAAAATATTTTTTTTATCCATAAACAAATTTTCGAATCAAAAAATTAATATTTACAAACGTTTTAACACTTAAAAAAATTTTTAACATGAAAATTTTTTTTTTTTACCTGTTAAAACGTTTGTAAATATTAATTTTTTATTCGAAAATTTGGTTATGGAAAAAAAATGTTTTCTACAAATTACGTACAGATTTCAAAAAAAAATTCATAAAGGGTAAAATAATTTTTTTCCGATGTCAGAATCTTAAAAATTAGAAGAATTAATTTTTTTATGTCCTTCTCAAAAAATTTTGATAGAAAATAGAATAGAATTGATAAAATTTCAAAAAAAATGTTATATCAAAATTTTGTTTTTATCACGAACGCTTTGTTTTGAAAAAGTTTGTTTTGAATTTTTATCAAATTATGATTTTATCACTGAAACATTTTGTATGAAAAAGTGTATGTTCTGAAATTAGCTATAAAAAACAAATGAGTTTATGTATTATAAAATTTAATAAAAATCTTTTTTTATTAAATTCTTAACCTGAAAAATCAATTTTTTTTTTAAATGCTAAAACTACTGTAAATATTAATTTTTTCATTCTAATTTTTTTTATGGATACAAAAACATCTTTTCTACAAAATTACGTATGGATATCAAAATTTATTAATTTAAAAGCAAAAAGAAAAATTCAAAAAGGGTCAAAATATTTTCTGACCAAATTTTTTATCGACATGGAATACTCAAACTTATATAAATAAATAATTTCTTTATTCTAAAAATTTTTTTATCGATACAAAAACATATTTTCTAAAAAATTACGTATCGATTTGAAAATATATCAATTTTTAGAAAAAATAAAAATTAAAAAAAGGGAAATATATATTTTTTTCCGATGTCAGAATCTTTAAAAAATGAAGAATTTATTTTTTCATGTCCTTTTCAAAAAATATTGATAGAAAATAGAATAGAATTGATAAAAATATTTTTGATGCGAAGTCACAGTAACAATATTCTTCTATTATAGAAAAAGATTTAATTCATACAGTCAATGTTTTATAGTTATGACAATAATTATCCATCAGCTCCTGCACTGAGAAAACAATTCGACTCAATTTAAAAAGAAAAATTTGAAAAAATGAATTTGTTTAATTGAAATTCGTGCTAAGCTTAATCCCAATATATAGAAAATATCTATTACTTTGATTCAAAAATATTATTTGTTTGAATATTTAGGTTTAATTCAAACCTATTTTCTGTTTCGATTTAAACGAAAAACATTTTAAAAAAATTTTACGTTTGATTCAAACCTGAAAGTTGATTATAAATAATTTACAATCAATCACAACTTATGTTTGAATTAAGTATAATATTTTTTTTACACCAGCGGTCAAAATTGAGAGACCACCCATTTTCAGACGAATGAAAAACGTTTCAAAACATAAAATTTATGGAAACTAAAATTTTTTTCTTTTTATATTTTGAAAGATGATAAAATTTTGAAAAGAACAAGATATTTTAGAAGTCATTTAGCCAATATTTAATTTAGATATTTTTAAAAAATCGTCATTTTTAATGTTTTACAAAAATTTGAATATAACTTCAAAAATACTAAACGCCTTTAATTTTGATCTTAGGCTTATTTTAAAGGTCATTTACTACACTATAAAAATTACTTATAAACTTTAACGTGTAATTTTTTTCTTAGAAAATGCAAACCGTCAAAGATGGACCAAGAAAATTGAAAAAATTAGAAACAATTTTCCTGTACTAAAAACTATTCTAAAAAATATATAAAACATAATATTGTGTAGATATTTCAAATAGATATTATAATATACTATAATTATAATAATTATAATATAATTTTTATATTATTTATTATTATAATATATTATATAATATTATAATAATTATTATTATAATATTATTAAATAGATTTTTCCAAAGAATATAATTAAAAAAATATGTTTGAATTTTAAGCATTATTTTTCTGTTGAAAAGATTGTTCCTAATTTTTTGAATTTTCTTGGTCCATCTTTGACGGTTTGCATTTTCTAAGAAAAAAATAACACGTTAAAGTTTATAAGTAATTTTTATAGTGCAGTAAATGACCTTTGTGCAACCCCTGCTGGAAAAGAGCTACTTTCCTTTGACATAAATGCAGCAGAAAGTGGTCAATTTCTGCACATTTAAAAGTGTGCAGGAAAGTGTACTTTCCCGCACACTTTTGATAAAGTGTGCAGGAAAGTATACTTTCCTGCACACTTTTTTGTAAACAGTATAATATACACTAAAATCAACATAAAACTATATTTATTGATTAGAAATGTATAAAAATAACTTTTTTCGGTAAACAGGTGTTGCACAAAGTACTGTGTGCAACACGTACGAAAGAAGATTTTCCGACTTCGTGCAAATTGCTGCCCTCGCTTCGCTCGGAGCAGCAAACTTTGCACTCGTCGGAAAACAGCTTCTTTCTGTACTTGATGCACAATATACTATTAAAATAAGCCTAAGATCAATTAAAGGCGTTTATTATTTTTGAATGAATTCAAATTTTTGTAAAACATTGAAAATGACGATTTTTTAAAAATATCTAAATTAAATATTGGCTAAATGACTTCTAAAATATCTTGTTCTTTTCAAAATTTTATCATATTTCAAAATATAAAAAGAAAAAAATTTTAGTTTCCATAAATTTTATGTTTTGAAACGTTTTTCATTCGTCTGAAAATGGGTGGTCTCTCAATTTCGACCGGTAGTGTAAGTAAACCAAAAAATGTGTTTTAATTAAAGTTAAATGTGATTGAATGTACACTGAAAAAAAAATTATTTGATTCAAATAACCGATTATTTGTCTATAATCAAATAAATATTTACTTGAATCAAATAATTTTTATTTTAATCAAATAAATTGTATTTGAATCAAATATTTCAGTATTTGAAGCAAATACTAATTAATTGATTCAAATAAAAATTATTTGATTCAAGTAAATATTTATTTGATTATAGACAAATAATCGGTTATTTGAATCAAATAAATTTTTTTTTCAGTGTATAGCAAAGATATTTTAAGTTTGATTTAAACAAAATGTGTTTGAATCAAGTAAATCGTTTTCTGAGTCTGGCAGAAGACGTATAGCAAATGATTTTTTTTTTTTTTTTGACTTTATTGGCTGTAAAAAAATCAATCAGTTTATAAATTGGTTTATAATATAGATAATTCCGGATGACCATCAAAAGCAGAAAACTTCCTCTCTGCAAAATAAAGCGCGTTATAGCGCATATAGAGGGAAGAGCTGCTCCCCCCTTATCTTGAATGACTTTCGAGACCGACAGATCGTGTATTCTCGTGGGCGAAGGCAGGAGCTTGGTAGGAAGGAAGTGCTAGGAATGTTAATACGAATATTATGATTTATCGATGAAGCATCGGAAAAGAAGAGAGGGAGTATAGTGTGGGTGGTGCGGTAAAAGGGACCAAGGGAGAGAGGGGGAGAGTAGGGGTTAGTTCGAAAGCTCTCTTGCACCGGCGTCGTCGCAAGGGTAGTAAAACAAAGAAAAAGAATGGCAGGTTTGCAGGAACGCGCAATGGGGGTGTCTAACGGAAGGATGGCATTTTTCTTAGCCGGCTGAGCCGTCAAAGATTTATTTCCATGTCCTGTAAGACAAATGGAGAGATTGTGTCCAAAATTTTAACAGCGCATTTTCCTTGAATATTTCTTACACATATATACATAGAAAGAGAGAGAGAGAATGGTATCTTTTGCCATACGATATAAGTGGGAGAGGGAAAAAAATCCAACTGAAGGCCTCAAAACCAAGTTAAGAAGTAAGAAAAAAAAACGAAAGGAAGGGAATAAAGTTTTTGTTGAATGAGGGTGGAAAAAGGAAGTTTTCTAGTTATCCCTTTGAAAGAGAGAATGCGGTCCTGGTCGCAACCTCGGTTCGTGACAGAATCGAGCCGTGAAACGAGATCTGTTGGAAAACGGCATGATAGGGAACGTATACGAGTTTATTCCAATTATTGGCTTTCGAACCGCCGTTTTATAGTTGCACGATCCCTCAGGACTGTCTCCTCAGTGCACTTAATAGAGACACGCACCAGTGGGGAAAAATAGTCTTTGAACAAAAAAAATTGCCAATCGCACAAGTGGACCCTCATCTAACTTTTTAACTTTTTCAATCCGATTTTTCTCGGATGTAAATTTTACACCTCGTGATTGAATATATTCCATATTTTACAATTTGCTAACATTTTCGGTATGTGTGAACGTTAGAGAAATGCTGGGAATAATTTTTTTCTTGACCGGGAATTTTGAATTTTTTGTTGTTGTTAAAAAGTGTTTTTTTCTTACTAAAAACACTGATTCACGGTAAATCGTTTGGTATTAAAATAACATCAAAATGGATTAAAATAACACTAAATTGGATTATTTTAATCCTTTTTGGTGTTATTTTAATACCTAACGATTAACCGTGTTAAAATTTTTTTAATGAAAATAAAAATATTTGTTTTAAAACTTATTATGTTCCATTAAAAAAGATTGAACGATCTTTTATCAAAACGTTTTATTTTGTGATAAAAAGAATATTTAAAATATATATTCAGGCTTACTAAAAGTCAAGGAAATAAGTAAATTCAAGAAAAGTTCAGGAAATTATATAAAAAATACAAGCAAACTTTTCAATATGAAAAATTCATAAGAAACTTCTGAATTTTGTTGTCCAAACGCAACAGTCTTTAAAGCGCAAAGAATATTATTCAATTTGATTTTAAATTCTTTCTATTTCGAACAATAATTGAAGTTTCAAGATTTGAAAGTTGTAGAATTGATTTGAAATAATTGAATTGATTTTAAATAATTTTTGTTTTAAAATTCTAAAAAAAATAAATGAATTTTGTAAAAGATAAGCTTTTCATTTTTATAAATAATATCTGAGTACCTATAGGGAAATTGTTTATTTAATTAATTATTATTATGTAAGTTACAAAATTTTTAATCTTAAAATTCATCTTCGACTTTTGAACACTTTGAGAACCAAATTTTAAAAAAATTGAACATTAATAAACTTCTTTAAAACAGTACAATTGTTTTTAAAAGTTTTTGAAAATCTTTATTAGGAAATTCAATTATTTTCCATGGATACAAATTTTAATTAAATTCGTCAAATATATTTACAAGAATTCAATTTTTTTCAATTTTAATAGAATTTCTTTGACGAATTTAATTATTTTCATTAAATTTACACAAAATTCTTTAAAACAGTTCAATAATTTTTCAAAACTTAAGAAAATCATTATTACGAAATTCAATTATTTTCCATAAAAATTTTAAAGAAATTCGTCAAATATATTTACAAGAATTCAATTATTTTAAATTCTAATAGAATTTCTTTGACGAATTTAATTAAATAATTAAAAAATAAAAAATAAAGCAAAAAATAAATAAATAGAATAAATAATAATAATAATAATAATAAATGAAAATGTTTTCATTAAATTTACACAAAATTCTTTAAAACAATTTAATTATTTTTCAAAACTTAAGAAAATCATTATTACAAAATTCAATTATTTTTATAAAAATTTTAAATAAATTCGTCAAATATATTTACAAGAATTCAATTATTTTCAATTCTAATAGAATTTCTCTGACGAATATAATTATTTTCATTAAATATACACAAAATTCTTTAAAACAATTAAATTATTGTCATGATGTTAATAAAATTCTGAGCAATAATTAAATTATTTAAGATTCAAAATTATAAAAAGTTACAAAAATTGTAAAAGTCATATAAAACTTAATACATAATGTTGAATTTTAAAATAGGAAAAATTTGTAATCTAAAATAATGAAAAAAGAAATAATTTTCAAATGCGAATAATTTTATTTAAAAATTCAGAAAATAATTGAGTTATTTTGTTTAAAATTATGTAAATTACAAAATTTTCTATTTAAAAAAAATATTTTTTTAATTTTTTAATAATTTCAGATACGGAATTTAAAGAAATCAATTATTTTCAATACAATTTAAATTAAATTCGTTAAAAAAATTAACAATAATTCGAATTATTTTCATTCGTATAATCAAATTCTTCACATAAATTCAATTATATAAGAATATTAAATTATTTTGAATACAATTTCATTTGATTTCCTCAGAAGAATTTGATTATTTTCAAAAACTTTTCCATAACATTTTTCAAAACATTTAAATTCTTTTCAAAAATTGTAATTGGGCAAAAATTTAATTATTTTAGATTAACATTTGTGAAAACATATTAAAATTACAAAAAGTAATACAAAAAATGAAAGAAAGTGTTATTAAAAATTTTATTTTTTAAAATGGAATAAATTTCACGTATAATATAGTGAAAAAGAAATAAATTTATATTTTTTTTGCATAAGTTTTCAAAAAACGTATTTTGCATTTATATAAATTTGTTTTTTCATAACAATTTATAAGCAACTATTTTTATATTTTAAAATATTAAATCAATATTTATTATTAATATAGATTGAATTTTAAAATGTTTCAAATTAATGTTTTAGAAAAGTTGAATTTTAAAAAATTTTAACTAAAAATTCTAAATCAGTTACATTTCGAAACGTTTTTATTCACTTTTTTTAAATTAGCTATGTTTCTAAATATATATTTGATTAAATTTTCAAATTATTGAAAATATTATGAAATTAAGTTGTAAAAAGTGTATTTTAGAAAAAAATCTGTTTTAGGTGAAGTTTTTTTGGAATAATTGAATTTTTTAGAAACTTTCTCTAAAATTTTTTTTAAAAAATTGAATTAGAGAAAAATTTTACTTATAATTTCTAAAAAGTAATTGAGTTGAAAAATAGAAAATAATTCTTGAGAGTATTTTTGTATGATCGTAAAAATAATTCGTGATCGAGAATCTTTTTTTATAAAAAAAGCTGTCATCTCGAATTTCAAATTCTTTGATACAAAAAAATTAGATGTTAAAACTATTTTATTAACTTTCGTTTCTTTTCTATATCTCTTTTGTTTTTGAGAATAGCGTTCTTTTTGTGCAATTATTTTATCAGACATAATTATTTTGAAGATAATTTAAATTTTTTTCCGTATAAAACAAAGGTTTTAAGTGAAACTTTTATGGCGTCCCTACAGATGGCGCTTTACTCGAAAGGTCTCAAAGTTAATCTACTTCCATAGCGTCCTTGCAGATGGCGCTTTCACACTTCTTGATATTTTTTTTCTCAAGCAAGTAAAATTCAAATTTTACTAAAATATAATAGTAACCAAATATTACTGTTTATGAAACAAAACCATAAGTTTTTCTTCGTCTTACAGTTTTTACAGTCAATTCTTCTATTCACAAGTTTTCCAAGCTTATCAAAATGAAACAAAAAAAAATTATCAAATTAGTTGCGACTTTACATTTTGATACTTTTTTGTCTCAAATTCCTTATCCTAGAAAAACTATCTTTAGAATCTAACTTCAATAATAAGAAATCATTTGAAAGAAAATTATACATACCGAATACTATAATTTAAATTTTTGATTTATACTTTTTTTGGAGGGAAAAATTAATGCAGTCCATATGGTGCATGAATTCATCTGGAAAATGTCGTTCAACTATATTATATACGAATATTGTCGAGAGGCGCTATGAAAATGTTAGAAATTGAGAGCATTACTCGCAGCACCTTCGGCGAAAATAGGTGCGTGCTTGGCATGCTTAGGTACCAATTTCCTCTGCGTATAAATAATACAGTGAGGGATGCTCTCACCCAGACCTGGACATCCCTTTTTGCCAGAAAATTAGATTCCCTATCTATCTCGTGCACGCAAGTGTCTTATATTTTTATATATGAATTGGATTAGTTTTTTTTCCTTTCCTATATATATGGGGAGAAAAAAAAGTTGTATTCTCCTTTTAACCTTCACAGTTCATCGAATCGTAAACTTTTTCATAAACTCCTGTATCTTATGTTCTATGATTTGGAATGATTTTCTTTTTTATCAATTTCATGAAAAGTTTGCTACCATATAGATTTTTGTCTTTGTTGAGAAAATTGTGTTTTTTTTATTGTTTCTATTTTTGCCTCGATGATTTCGACGCAAGAAAAAAGGAAACATTTTTCAACGAATTCCCCTAATTTTTTAAGGGTAAGTAAATAACGCTTCCTGATTTTACATATGCATGAGCAGTGTGATAGGGAGGTGTCAAGTCATCCATAAAGAATGCCGACGGTGAGGTGTTGAGCGCGATTTTAAGTTTTACACCATTTAGAGAATGAGCTGCCATTATTTTTCCTATTTTTTTTCGGCGTGAGATATTTATCGCTACATACATTTTGGAAGCAGTGACATTCAATTTATGTGAAAGTCGCGTAATGGTCTGCCACAGTAACGCGAAAAAACCGCACACCTCCCTCAAACCCTGCTGCTCTCATCTACATTTCCGGTACAGACCCCATTCAAGAATTTCTCTCTCTTTGTTCCACATTTACCAGTTGTACTGATTAAAGATAGTAGCAATCGGGGGAGAGAACCAATTAGTAAACCTGTTTTCTTCATTCTAAACATTCCATTCTATTTGGATGGAGTGTGACTCTTTTTGGTTCGTGTATAGCGTATATATTCACCGTTCGGAGAAAAACTCGTTCTTAGTTTGTTAGAATATAAATATTTCCTTTCTTTTTTTTCTATTTAGTCTATTTTCTATTTTTTCTAATTAGTATTGCAAATTTTTGGTGCTTAGACTTTAGTATAAGTAGGCTGGAATGGTATTAAGTAACTAGAATAAATAGTTTTATTGTATCAAAATCCATAAAAAAGAAAACTCAGGAGAAGAAAACTTAACCCGAAGGGAAAATAGTTCCATGGCGTCCCTGCAGATGGCACTGCAAAGCGGCAATCTTCCAAAGTTCCAGTCATATTTTTAAACCCTTCTAATTTTTCCTCTAACATTGTTTGAACTTTTGTTTCTTAACAAATGAATCAACGACGAAATTTTTTTATCAGTACTTTTAATTTTATTTTCCTTTCTTTTCCTGAACTAATAATTTTTTTCTAATAATTCTAATATACTCAACAAAATTCTTAGTGAATTTGACTACTTTTTAACTACTCTCCTTAGTTCAATAAGTCCCCAAAGATATTTAAGAACTTGTGTTAACCATCGAAAAGTAGTGAAAATAATTAAGAATATAATTAGTACCACAAGATTTTGTAGTTATTTTTAATAATTAACTACTTTTCTTTGTTGCTTAAATTCTAAATTTTTAACTACATAAAAAGTAGTAAAATTTACTATATAAACAATATTAGATTAAATAAACAAGCAATTAATTTAACTACTTTTCACTCTACTACCCAATAGTAGTTGAATTTTACCAACAAATTTTTTTTAGCGTAATAATTGTTTTCTGTAACTTAAAACTTTTGGTCTAATCGTATTCGTTAGACTCGTAATAATAATAATAATAATAATAATAATAATAATAATAATAATAATAATAATAATAATAATAATAATAATAATAATAATAATAGTAATTAATAGTATTAATAGATAATTAATAGTGAATAAGAATATTATTGTTTTATTGAAAAAATCCAAGAAAACTCGATCTAAAACAAGAGCAATTCCATAGCGTCCCTGTAGGTGGCGGCACTAATCTTACAATTTTTAAATTACAGCTTTAAACTTGAATGATAATTTTCCTTCTTAACATTTTAGCATTATTGGATATTTTTGTCCTAACAATATAACTAATCTTTGATATTTGTAAAGATAATTGAATTCTTGACGAGATATTCCTTAAAATTTCTTTAAAATAATTGAATTTTTCTGTAGAATTTTATTACTTTTGAAAATAGTCAAATTTTTGTGATTAATATTGTTATTTATAAAATGACTGAATTTTGTAAAGAATTTTATGAAAATTCCTGTAAATCATTAAATTTTGATGCAGAATTTTGTTATTTACAACGACAATTGCGTTAAAACTTTTGTAATAATTAAATAATAGTTTAAAAAATTAATTCCTTTTAGAAATATAATTTTTTTAAGGTTTTGTATTAGAATTCGTGGTAGTTTCATAATTTAAAAGACAAACAAAAAGACTACCATTAACCTTAATATCAATTTTCATTTTTTTCTGAACAATTACGACTGATACCAAGTTTTTCAATTATAAATTTTTGATATTATTTGGCAACCTCAAAAGTCCCTCAATAGTAGAAATATGAAAGAAAATATTTTTTAATTGAAAACGCCAGGAGAACTTGACCTGAAAGTAGAATAGTTCCCATGGCGTCCCTGTAGATGGCACTGCAAAAGCGAAACTGTTTTAGATTTCTAGTTACACTTATAAAACCGTAGTATTCATTCTCGTATCTTTGCAACATTAGTTGAAAATTTGTTTATTAACAAATAAAGTTAATTTTAAAGTTGTACACCATCATTAATTTAATTTTTCTCTTTTTTCCCAGAAGAACAATTATGACTTTTGCGAAAATTCCCGAGTTACATCATGTTCTAAACATGTCGTTCTGTAGCAAATAGAAAAAAATATTTTTTATTGAAAATTTCAAGAGAACTCAGCCTATAGCTGGAATAGTTCCCATGGCGTCCCTGTAGATGGCACTGTAAAAGTATCATTTTTCCAAAATTCTAATAACATTCCTAATCCTCGCAATAATATTTCTCCTCCCAAATATTTTAATATTATCTAAACATTCTCCATCTAACAAATGAACGAACATTAAAATTTTCTCCATTATCATTAATCTTAATCTCATTTTCCTTTTTTATTCTTCCCCCGCCGAACAATTATGACTGATATAAATTTTCCAATCTCATCAATTTTCCGTATAATCGCATTCGGTAGACTCGTAAGTCCCTCACAACTGTTTATCCTCAATGATTGATGAACGAAGCACAAAAAGAAAAGAAAAAAAAAGAAAAACGGATATTTCAGAACTTTCGAGAGCTCGAGATTGGGAAAAACGAACGCGTATATTGGACGGTGACGTGGAAGGGTGAAGAATGAGAAGGTGGTGGAAAACCCAGGGGCAAAGGAAAAGCGCTTCGCCATGTTGTGTGAAGGATGAGGGAAGTTGGGGGGAAGGGTGGAAAAAGGGGGTTCGAAAGAGAGTATGGGCGGGGGAGGGGTGAGTAGGAGGAATGAAAAAGACGAAGAGGGTGGAGGCACGGCTGCGTCTGAGCTGCTCACGATGTATGAGCCTTCCCTCCGCTTCTCTGGCTACCAGCAATTTTTTGTTCCTGGCCCGGTTGTATCAAATTACGATAAATATTGCTCTGCTGACGTGTAACTCGCGGGGGTGCCTATATATATACATATACATACTCCACCAATCGACAAATCGTAAGGTACATTAACATTGCAACATTTTCAGTATAGTTCTTTTTTCTTCCCCATCGTATATTGCTATTCTATTTTTCAAATTAATTTTCTTCACATTTGTTTTTCAAATTAATAATTATTAATTTTTCACAAAGTCCATTTCTTTGATTACTAAATCCATTTGTTTGATTGCTAATTCCATTTGTTTTATTACTAATTCGATTGGAATTCATTAATTTTTTGGTTTGTTATAAGTATGCTGAATAGAAGAATATTTTTTTTTAATTTCCCTTCTAGTGAAAAAATAATCTCGCGTTTTTTGCTGAAGTAAGCAGAATACAAAAGTAAAGGACATGTTGTATAACACGAGTACATTAATATGCGTCGGCATGCTTTGTTTGTCTTTTAGAGAGACCAAGAAGCACCTATAGTATACCTCTATACTGTCGACACGTCGAGCTTTGCAAAATCGTAGGAGACAAGGGTTGGAGATGATTTAAGTTGCGGCGAGGAATAATATAAGAAAAAAAGTAAATTACCTTCAAAAATCCATATTTAATTTCAATTAACCGCGCGAACGGGACATTATCAAACATTTACTCAAGTGTTGAAAATTAAACATCACAATAAATCGTGGAGGGAAAATTTTATGCGCAATATATGACATGCATAAATTTTCCCCTTGGATTTTCATATACCAAAAAAAAGGGTTTTTAAAATTTATGACAAGTTTTATATTTTCTCAGACAAAATTTAATTCTAGGTATTCTACATTTTTATACAAAAATAAAAGAGGAGGTTGTTTAATTGAAAAACTTCCATGGCGTTCCTTCAGATGGCGCTTGACTCGAAACGTCGCGTCTTAAGTTCGATGGCGTCCCTGCAGATGGCGCTTTACTAGAAACGTCGCGTCTTAAGTTCGATTGCGTCCCTGCAGATGGCGTTCTTGAAACTATTTCTTCTCCAAGAAAGTAAACTATCTGCGTTGCATTAAATGACGGTTCATATTATTTTTGAACCCAAAAAAAAATTATACATAAAGTGGGACCTAGCAATATGAAGTAAAATTTCGAAAGAATTCTTAAGTAAGACACCAGCATGAATAATGTAGTTACAAAATGACTAATGTGTTCAGAATTCTCTTCCAAGTACTAATCAACAATTCAAGATTGCAAAAAAAAGGAAGGAAAAAAAATTTCTTTGATATACCAAGGTCGATGATGAAGAGTTTGAACATGGTCCAAGAAAAGTATGGAAAAGAAGAGAAGAGTAGGCGGAAACGGAAGACGGGAGAGAAAAGTTGGTGCGTGTGAAAGACGTGCGATGATGTTAGGAAAGGGGATAGGTTGGGGGAAAAAAAGGGTGGGTGGGTGGGTCCAAAGTTATATATCCCCCTCGAGAGAAGATATGTGTACAAGTCCGCACATACGTAGACGCTTTGTCTCTCACTATATGCTTGTGCGTGCAGAGAGAGGATAGTAAAACTTAACACGAATAAGAGAGAAAAGAATAATGGCGGGAAAGAGATGAAAATAAAGTGGAAAAGAGAAGGTGGTAAATGGTGGATGAGAGAGGGAGAGAGAGAGAGAGAGAAAGACAAAAAGAGGCGGATGGAAGGTGCATGGTGGGGGATGACAGAGATGAATTCGTTTCATTTCACGCTGGGAAGCTCTCGCGTTCCCCGCGTCCGATGATTTACTGGGCTACAATGTGGTAACCCATGATTTATAGCAACCAACACGCCGCTTCGCTACTACGCCATACCTGGTCCATAACAACGTATATATGCGTCAGATTGTGCGTCCAGAACTTGTCTCGTACCTGTGCATTTCTTAGCAGCGCGAGGACGCAAGGGGGATGATACTTCGACTATATGCTCCACGAATCACGAGAATCTTTAAGAATCACAAGTTACCATCTTGTGAGAAACTCGCTTTCCTCTTGTTTCTATCAACACACCTTTTTTTTAATCTCCACCTTTTGATTGGGGAGAATTCCAATAAGTATAGTTTGTTTACTATTAACTATTATAGCTGTAACTATTAACTATTACAGCTGTAACTATTAACTATTGTAGCTGTAACTATTAACAACTATAGTTTGTTTCTATTAAAAAGAGGAGTGTTTCGATCGAAAAAATCCCTAAAAGCAAAGAAGGTTATGGTAGTAAAAGTTTCTATAGCGTCCCTGTAGATGGCGCCCGAATGGCGCTAAATTTGAATCAAGGTTATCAGAAAAAATTAATTTTCTCTTTCTTTGATGTTGAGACACAATTTTGACTTTATCTCTGACCCTAAAGAATATTCTAATTTACTCTAAAAATTATTAGATACTAAAAAAAATTTCTAATACATTTATTTAAAAATATCTCTAATTGTAAAATTATTCCTAAATATCAATAACTTAATTCGTAAAAAAATATTTATTCATTATTATTTTTTTATTGGAAGTAAGGTTTGTTCAAAAATTTCAAATTCAAACCTTTTAAAACTGAACAATTCATAAGAATATTATTATAAAAGATGAGGAAATGTAAATTTCTTTAATTGTAAAATTATTCGATAACACCAATAATTTAATTTATAAGTTAATATTGATTGATTATTATTTTATTTACTTATTTATATTTCCTTGTGTTTTATAATAATTAAAGATGACAGAGTGACAAAATCATTGTTATATTATAAGACTACTGTTACTGTATTTTTTTCCAAATTATTTTCATTGTTTCAATTAAAATAAGATTTTCTAGAACTTTAAAACAAAACTATTTTTTCAAATCAATTATTTTTAGTAATTTTTTACGAGGATTTTTATGAATTTCCAAATTCAGTTGTTCACAATATTCAATTGTTACCTAAAATTTTAACTAAAATTCTAACTAAAATAAACTAAAATTTAACTAAAATAAATGTTTGTTCAAAAGTTCTACAAGAATTTAATTATTTAAATACAAAAATATATAATTTAATCAATAGTTGAATGTTTTTTTACATTATATTATGATGAAGAATATTATTAATACTTTTGTGAATATTTAATTTTATTTAGGAAATTTAATTGCAATTTTGCTGAAACTTGTTACATTAAAAAATTTTCAAACTTTTGAAAATAATTGAAACCTTTTTGAAGAATTTAATTAAAAATATGAAAAATAATTGAATTCCTCAGAAGAATTTAAATAATAGTTTACGTAAATAAAATTCATGCGAAGAATTTTATTAAAGTTTATTTAAATTATTAAAATTTTGACAAGAATTTTACTAAAATTTTTGACAATAATTTAATTTACAAATCTATAAGAAATCTAAGAAGAATTTCGTTTTAAGAATTTTACTAAAATTTTTGACAATAATTTAATTTTTAAATCTAGAAGAAATCTAAGAAGAATTTCGTTACTTAATTTTAAGAATAATTTAATTCTAGACGAGAATTTTAAAAAAATGTTAAAAAGAATTTAACTTTTGCAAAGTATTTTGTTATTTCTCAAAAGAATAGAATTCCTGTGATTAATCATGTTATTTATCATGATAGTCGAATTCTTTTGAAGAATCACTTAAAATTTTTTTAAATAATTGATTTTCTGTGGAGTATTAAAAGTTATCTATAAAATTATTTCGATTGTTATAATAAAATTTGATTATTTTTATAAAAACAATTGAATGAATTATTTTCAATTATTTCAATTGTTTTTGAATAATTGAAAGAATTATATTAAACTTTTTTTAACAATAATAAAATCTTTTGATAAATTTTTTAGAAAATAGTAAATATTGAAAATTATTGAATTGCGAAAAACTTTTGAAAAGAATTAAAACTTTGAAAATAATTTAAATTTAATTTTTTTTTCAATATTTGAATTTGAGGCTATAAATTTTAATATTTGTAAAGATAATTGAATTCTTGACGAGATATTTCTACAAAATGTTTGGTAATAATTGAATTTCTTGGAATAATTTGATTACTTTTTCAAATAATCGAATGTTTGTGATTAATATTGTTATTTATAAAATAACTGAATTTTGCATAAAATTTTATTTAAATTTCTGAAAATAATTGAATTTCTATGAAGAATTTTGTTATTTACAAAGACAATTGCGTTAAAACTTTTGTAATAATTAAATAATAGTTTAAAAAATCCATTCCTTTTAGAAATAGAATTTTTTAAGGTTTTGTATTAGAATTCGTGGTAGTTTCATAATTTATAAGACAAACAAAAAGACTATTTCTAACCTTAGTATCAATTTTCATTTTTTTCTGAACAATTATGACTGATACCAATTTTTTGAATTATAAATTTTCGATATTATTTGGCAACCTCAAAAGTCCCTCAATAGTTAATAAAAATTCCTGATTTTTCTAATCATTGGCGTTTTGAATTTGGCGCTTTTGAGGCGACATCTGCAGGGACGCCACGAGAACTTTTGCTGCCGTAACTTCCTTTATTGTTTTGTTATTCTTTTTCATTCATATTACTTATTTTTGCTGAAATACATTAATAGGGTTTATGACTATATTTCAGCAGAAAGAAGTATTCCGAATAAAATAGTATAAAAAAAACAGTAAAAGAGGTTATGGCACCAAAAGTTCCCATGGCGTCCCTGCAGATGTCGCCTCAAAAGCGCCAAATTCAAAACTCCCAAGACAACTTTTCAAAATTGACAACAACAGTAAAGATCATTTAGTATACATCTAAAAAGCTTAGAGAAGATTAAAGACAAACTTATGAGAATATTATCCCCCTGTGCTGTGGTTGACTCGACCCATCCGCGGTTTTCACAAGCGTCAAATCGCTCGGTCAACCCTAACGTGACCATATCCTGGCCATGTTGGCCAAAATGGACCAAGTCGTCTGACATAACTGTAATTATAATACGCAACTAAAATAAACGAGGCAAGAAGCAAGACTCCAAAGCCACAGCCAAGTCTAGAAACTACGCGCATACTATAGTACAAAACAAGAATCCCCCTTCTCCCTCTCTCTCTCTCTCTCTTTCTCCTCGAGAAGTTGTTTGGTAAACTACTCTAGTCAAAGCTAGCTACCAAGAGACCAACAACAGAACCGAACTTGTAACATGTAACCCTTAACCAAAAGTGGTGTGGCTCCTCATATAGTCGAAATATATATATATACATATACACAAAGAGGGCACAGAGAGATGTTACTGATTCCACTGGTTAAAACTTACGCCTTGCCCATTTACCTCACCACCCCCCATCACCCCCTTAAAACCCTTTACTGCAACCATATATAGCACCGAGTTGAGAGATTTATCACGACCGCGAAAACTTTGCCTATATTGCTGCTGATTCGCGGCATCCCAGTTATTTATGTCTATACTCTCTACCGAGAAAGATATATTTTCGACAAATAACAATTTATATCGGGCAACAACTGAAATTGCAACTTGTTATAGAAATTTTTTTATTGACAATATTTGCGTTCATTTTGCAAAATTTCCAAAAGCGTTGATCCAAAAGAAAGTAATTCTGTTCAGAAAATTCTAATCTCTAATTCTAATCACAATCAGGGTGTTATTGAATTAAAATCTTTTGGATTCAATTATTTTTTATAGCCTGATAATTACCTAGATTTTTATTAAAAAGTCTATATCTATCTTGGGATGTTGATGAACAACATCCTAAGGGACACAAAATTTTATTGCAACATTTAAGCAATTTTAAATAGTAGAAGCCACAGCCGAACGCTATAGCCGAAGATCATAATTGTCATAAAAAGACGATTGAATTAAATTTATTCCAATTCTATTATTTTATATAAACTGCTAATAATCTAGATTGTTGCTAAAATGTTGTTGAGCAAAATTCAGAAGAAAAGAAAATTTTATTTTAAATTTTAAACCCTTTTTAATAGTTATAACAGCCGAACGCTAGCAGAAGATCATTATTGTCATAAAAAGACGTTTAACCCATTAAGTCCCATGAAAAAACGAGCCAGTGTATTAAAAAAGTAACAATTGGATTGAAAAAAATATATCTGTTTTTTGTTTTTAAATTACAATTTTTTAACTATTGTTCATAAAAATAGTTTAAACAAATTAATAAAAATTTACCAATTGTTAAACTGTTAAAGATATTTGACTCTGCCTGGAACATTAAAAAGTTTTATATAACTAACTTTTTTTCCAAATCGTAATTTGTTTAAACAAAATGTTATAAACAAACTATGACGAATAAAGGATGTATTATCCTAAATATAAACAAATTGATTTTAAGTAAAATTAACAATTAAATTCATAGGCAAATTAAAAAAATAAGAAAGACCTGTTTATTTGTTGTTAAATTCCAATTGTTTAATAATTGTTTATAACAATTGTTTAAACAAATCAATTAAAATTTGGTAATTGTTAAACTGTTAATGCTAATCGACTCTGCGTGGAACATTAAAAAGTTTTATACAACCCACTTTTTTTCAAATCGTAATTTGTTTAACAAATTGTTATAAACAAACTATGACGAATAAAGGATGTATTATCCTAAATATAAACAAGATGATTTTAAGTAAAATTAACTATTGGATTCATAGGCAAATTGAAAAACAAGAAATACTTGTTTCTTTGTTTTTAAATTCCAATTGTTTAACATTAATTGTTTAAACAAATTAATAAAAATTTATCAATTGTTAAACTGTTAATGATATTCGACTCTGTGTGAAATATTTTGAAACTTTTATATGGCTCATTTTTTTCTCCAAGTCGGAATTTGTTTGAAAAATTGTTATAAACAAACTAATAACAATAAGACGAATAAAGGGTGTTTCATCTCAAACATAAACAAAATGATTTTAAATAAAACGAACAAATTGGATTTATAGAAAAATTTACAAATAATAAGAAATACCTGTTTGTTTGTTGTTAAATTCCAATTGTTTGACAATTGTTTATAACACTTGTTTAAACAAATTAATTAAAATTTAGTAATTAAAATTAAAATTTAGTAAATTTAGTTAAACTGTTAACGCCAATCGACTCTGCGTGAAATATTAAAAAGTTTTATATGGCCCACTTTTTTTCCAAATTCGTAATTTGTTTAAAAAATTGTTATAAACAAACTATGATGATTAAAGGGCGATTTATCCCAAACATAAACAAATTAATTTTAAGTAAAATTAATCATTGGATTCATAGGCAAAGTGAAAAAAAGTAATATCTGTTTTTTTGTTATCAATTTTTAATTGTTTAACATTAATTGTTTAAACAAATTAATACAAATTTAGCGATTTTCAAAAACTATTGACACGAATCGACTCTGTGGGGAATATTAAAAAAGTTTTCTATGGTTTACTTTTTTCCCAAAGTCGTAATTTGTTTAAAAAAAATTGTTATAAACAAATTATATAAGAAATTATTAGAGATTTGCCAAATTTTTATGAATTTGTTTAAACAATTGTTGTAAAACGAGTAAAAAATTAAAAACAAAAAATAGATATTTCTTTTTTACTGTTGCCAATTAAATATCATTAGTTAATCATTACTGGTAATTGTCAAATACAGAAGGCTTTCCAAATTAAAATTAAATCTATACATACGGAAACAAGATTAAAATTATTCGAGTAAGAAATTTTTTTTCCTAATTGAGTAAAATGACAGCGCTTTAAATTAATATTTCAATTTTCTCGTACCTTGGAGAATTCCAAGTCTTATTGTTGTGAATTAATATACATGACAACTTTTCATTTCCTACGGGAATTTCTCCCTCTGGAAGTCTCCCTTTTGCTTTTCGAGAAACTCCTCTATATGAAAGCTGACATATTCATATATTTAATGCCCTTAAGGGTGGTGACTGTTTTAATGAATAGATTCCTTTCTACTTTCACAATATATTATATAAACCTTAAAACTTTTCAATTATCTCAAAAACAAAATTGTTTGTTTGTGATTCCACTTCCCTTTTTTTAATTATATATTTAACTCTAGACTAATGTATTTTTTTACGTAGTAGGTTTCTGCTTTTCCAAAAAACATTTTCAAAATTTTGATTTTTTCGTTATTTTCTTATTTTGAATTCTTAAAATTTTGGTTAATTTTTATTTATGTATCGATTTAACATAGTTGATAGTTTGTTGTTTGTTAAAAAAAATTTTTATTATTTATTATTATTATTATTATTATTATATTATTATTATTATTATATTATTATTATTATTATTATATTATTATTATTATATTATTATTATATATTATTATTATTATATTATTATTATTATATATTATTATATTATTATTATATTATTATTATATTTATTATTTATTTATTTTTTATTTTTATTTGTTTAAAAACCAAAAAGAAAATAATTCACTACATAGAAATAGTCTATCGATTAGTTAATCTTTTCCGACTGGTACATTTTTGCTGGGAATTTAATAATCCTTGTTTTATTTTGGAACCATTTTGAAATTTTGAAATTTAAAAAATGTTTTAATAAAATTAGTTTAATTATTTATCAAAGCGAAAAATTTTCTTTATTCATAAATCAGGAGAGTAAATCCACTGATATTTTTCTGTTATATGCATCTAAAAATTCTTCCGCCATATTGGAACGGCCATTTTGAATTTTTTGAAATTTAACAAAAAAGAAATAAATATTAAATAAAATAAAAAATAAATATTGAAAAAAATATAAATATAAAAACTATAAATATTTAAATATTAAATATATCATAAAAATTTACTGCAAAAGAGAAAAATCTCTTTATCAGGAAAACGGTAAATTAACTAGTAAGCTACTTGTCAGGAAATTTTTATCTCGAAAAATAATTAGAAACGATTATTAAATTCTAGAAAAACAAACTTGCATATATTTTGAAAAAGAAAGTAAAATTTTTGAGTGTGTATAGTGACTTTTGTTCGAGAGTGAAAAATTATTATTTAGATATTTGTCGTGGGAGTATGTATATATGTAGGATAAGTTCAGTCATCCTTCACATTTAGCGGCAATGAAATGCGCGAGACGAGTTGTAAAACACGACAGGCAAATGAGAATGTACGCGGAAAGGAGTGAGCGTCGTCGTGGGTCGTTGCAATGGAAGTGAGGGTGCGGGTAGGTAAAGGGGTGACCTGAACGCGTGTCGCTATGAACTCGATTTTACGCTACCCTTAAGCCAACTTCGCGATTTATAAAATTTATCGTTCCCGCTTCTGTTTTTCTTGATTTACGTATTACAATATTTTTTTTTTGCAGAAAGAGAATAAAAAAAATTGCTGTCTCTCCGTTAGTATACTTTTTTTTAATATATAGTAATTTTTACATATAGGTATATTATTTTAAGGATAATTTTTACCCTCTGAATGAAAATTTCTGTTTTTCATACTAATTTTATGGGGTATATAGAAACTTAATTCATTTTTTTAATAATCTTTTTAGGCATTTTTTATTCTTATGTATTTTTTAGGGTTGATACGAGTGTCAGGGAAATCAGGGAAAAGTTAGGAATTTTAATTAAAAGTACTGAAAAAAGCAAAATGATTAGAATTTATAAAAAAATTCAGAATTTTTTTTTATCTCGTAAATAATGAAATTACCACGAATTATACAACGAAAAAAATTAATTTAATACATTTTTTTTCTGATGATCATTTATTTCAAATAGTTAAATTCTATTGAATAACTGCAATAAAATTATTACTTATATAAATCATTTAATGAAGTATTTTTTTGTAAAATTTTAATTTCAATTCTGTTTAAATTAGTTTCAATTAATAAAAATTATTAATACAATATTTTGAAAAAATTTAACTACTGTAAAAAATATTAGGATTCTATTTCGAAATTTAAGAAAAAATTCTCAACATTTTAATTATTTCTATAAATAGCAAAATTCTCGGTAAAAATTCAAATATTCAGGATTTTTTTATAAAGTTCATTGTAAAATTCAATTATTTTCATAAATAACAATATTCATCATTGGAATTGAATTATTTGCAAAAATAATAAAATTCATTAAAGAAATTAAATTACTTTCGAAAAATCTGAAAATAAATTGTCAACATTTCAATTATCACTGTAAATAGCAAAATTCTCGGTCAAAATTCAAATATTCAGGACGTTTTTATAAAATTCATTGTAAAATTAAATTATTTTCTTAAATAACATTATTCGACATTGGAATTTAATAATTTGCAAAAGTAATAAAATTCATTAAAAAAATCAATTATTTTCGAAAAATCTAAAAATAAATTGTCAACATTTTAACTATCACTATAAATAGCAAAATTCTCGGTCAAATTTCAAATTTTCAGGATGTTTTTATAAAATTCATTGTAAAATTAAATTATTTTCTTAAATAACATTATTCGACATTGGAATTTAATAATTTGCAAAAGTAATAAAATTCATTAAAAAAATCAATTATTTTCAAAAAATCTAAAAATAAATTGTCAACATTTCAATTCTTATCTTTATAAATAAATATATCAAAATACTGCAACAAAATTCAATTATTTTCAAAAATTTTTCTTATTTGAATGATTTTAAATATTTTATTTTAATAAAATTTCCCGAAGGAATTAAATCATTAAACAAAAATTTTTATAATATTCAACAGAAACATTAGATTATTTTCTAAAAAAAATTAAATTTCACCGGAATTTAATTACTTAAAACAGAATTTTTATAGATTTATTCGAAAAAATAGAAATTTTTCAAAATTTGACATTGAATTCCTCACAATAATTCAATTTTTTTCATAAAATTTTAAATTCTTTTCAAGAATTTAATTTTTATAATAAGAAATACAATCATTTAGGGAAAGGCAATTATTTTCATAATTAACAAAATTCATAGTATAAGAATTGAATTATTTTCAATAGTAATAAAATTTAAATTATATTTTTAAAAATTTTTCTTCATTCAATAATTTGTATATTTATTATTTCAATAAAATTCACCAAATGAATTCAATTGTTTAAAAACAATTTTGACAAACTTCTACACAAATTTTAAACTATGAATAATGAAAATTTCATAGAAATTCTAGAAATATGAAGATTTCGACTAAAAATATAAAATAAATATAAATACAAAAAAAATTAAAAATTCTAATATTCACAAAAATTCAATTATTAAAAATAGAATTTCTATAAATTTGAAAAAAAATTCTTGGCAATAATTCAATTATTTATATAAATAATAAAAAACATTGCAGAATTTCAATTATTTCTAGTAGAATAATTTTAATCGAATTCTTCGATAAATTTAAATATTTTTAAAAATGTTATTAGTATTCTTCGAAATAATTCAAATATTTAAAAATTAATTTCAGTTTAAGATTTAAATAATATTTGGATTTTGAAGAAACTATTAACAATTTGCAATTTTTATAGAAATTATTGAATTTTATAAAGATTTCAAATTAAAATCTTTCAAAATGTGAAGTTTTGATACTTTTAAAAATCTAATAGTATAAATTTAATAGTTAAAAATTCTGTACGAAATTAATATTTTTCAGAAAGCTTAATCAAATTTTATTAAAATTATTTCATGCCTTTTTAATTTATAATGTATTATTAATTGAAGAAGCTCTTAATAATTATTTAAAATTTCACGTAAAATTTAATTGTAACCAGTTTAAATTAAAAATTCTCAAAGAACAACTTTTTCAAAAATTATTGAAAATAATTGCATTTAAGGAAAAATTTTAGTTAAAAATTGTAGTAACTAATAATTGAATTGAAGAAAATAATTTTTTTGCGATAGTTACAGTAATAATATTCGTATGACATAAAGTAATGATTTTATCACTCAGTAATTATTAATTATTATTATTTGTAATTATTATTGATTATTGAGTTTCAAATATGATTCAAATTACTATTATTCTGATTCGAATCAGAATATTCTTTGCGCTCAGGGAAAAAGTCAAAATTTCATTCGGAAAACAGGAAAAGTTAGGAATTTTTATTAAAAGTACTGGGGAAGAATAAATGTTTGGAATTTAGGAGAAAATTCTGAATTTTTATTTGTTTACCTCATAAATAATGAAACTACGACTAATTCTGAAAGAAAATATTAAATTTCTTCTATTTTTGACAATACTTTATTAAATAATTATTAAATTGAAATGTTAAAAATAATTTTGAAGATGTCTTTATGCACTGAAAAAAAATTAATTGTTTCAAATAACCGATTAATTGACTATTATCAATTAAATATTTACTTGAATGAAATAATATTTAATGGAGTTAATTGAATGGTTCAATTCATATTTGAATCAATAACTTCAATATTTGAAACAAATACGATTTAATTGAATGTAATAAATATTATTCGATTCAATTAAATATTTAATTAATGATAATAGTCAATTAATCGGTTACTTGAATCAATTAAATTTTTTTTCACTGTGATTTATATATTCTTACACGAAAAAAAAATCTGGACCTGGAACAACTACAAATTTAATTATATTAGCGAAATTTTTAGTTATTGCAACAAATTCTTTTTCTGTTTCAACGAATACTTTCGCTATTTTACCAAAAGTTATCGCTGTTCCGGTTAAAGATTTTTTTTCGCGTATCTGAGCTTAAAATTAAAAAAATTTAATTTTAAGTGTATTTAATAATTTTAGTTTCGTATTCTAATAATTCTATTCTATGAAAAAGTGAAAATTTTGTCTAAGATACCAGGGAAGAACAAAATTATAAATTTTTGTTACTATCCCTGTTTTTATTGCATCTTTTATTCTTTTTATGCCAATTTTTGATATTTGATTTCCAAATTTTCTACATTTTTGCCTATTCATATATTTTATTATTATATTCGTTCGATAATATGACATTTATGATCCGCAATTTTTATAAGGGGGCGAATAATATTTTTAAATGACTGATGAGAGTAATAAGTTTTGATTTGCCAACTTTGATATTAGAGATTGTCTTGTCAGAGAAGAATAATGCGGAAGGACAATTTTTGATTTGTCGAGACGGGTAGCATATTTTTCTAGGTTTCTGGGTTTCAACCGCATATATGTATACCACTTGTGGTTGTATGATCGCGGTACGTATAACATAAAAATAAGCTCATATGGCTCGCTGGTAACGGTGCGAGGGTGTGAAAAGCTGGGCGATATCATAAAAGTAAATGTAGCAATAAAACGTATCAGAGAATATTGAAAAGGATCGATACAACGTTTTCACACACTTAAAGTTTATATATATATTCCTTTTTTTCCCTCAAAAAAGTCCTCTATTGGCAAATCTTTTTTTTAATACAAATTTTATTACATGCGATATATTTTTTGGTTCAATTTTTAAAAATTAATGATGTTAAATAAATTTCGTTTACTTAAGACTTTTTTTGATAATTTAGGTTTATGGAACTCTATAATGAAAAATTAAGCTTTTTGTTTACTTTCTCGGTATTCTTAAAATAACATTTTTGACTGTGTCCACGTTTTTAGAAACGAAAACAAAAAAAATGGAAGGGTTCTTTAATTTTTTAATGTAAATAATGTTATTTTTTGTGAATTGAATCCTTAATAGCTGATTTCGAAAAAATTAAGGCACATGGAAATTAGTGATGAATTTTTTATTTAAAAAAAATTTATTTTTGTTTTCTAAAAACGTTGCGGTCGTCAACTTGGTAAATTTTTGATACTTGAATAAGAAAAGTCAATGCTAAAAGTGCAATGTTTGTGTTTTTGTAAATATTACTAACAGTTCATCGATCCGTTCGCAATTGGCGTGAATGAAAATCGAGACGCGTTGACGTAAGTCCACTAAAACAACAGAAAATATTTCTTTATGGCTCCTTTCGAATACATATTTTCTCTTTCTTCAATCTTTGATATTTAGTCTCTACTCGCAAGCATTATATTCAGAATTAGTTCCAACTTTCAAAAGTGCGAATTGTATTTTTTTTGGTCTAATATTAGCAAAATTGTTTCCAAATAGAGAGTTTAATTTTCAAAATATATTTGAAAATAATAGTTTTTTCTTATTTTCCAAATATGTTTGAAAATAATAGTTTTTTCTTATTTTCCTACATGTATAGTGGAATATTTCTTGCATTCACATTTTCTTGTGCAGATAGACCAGAAAAAAATTCCAGCAAATGAAACTTCATTGCGCTATATTGTAACGGAGAATTTATTGTATGAAAGAATAATGTTCCAAGGGAAAGAAAAGAGAGATGAGAAAAAAGAGTGGAGAAGAAAATTCAAACTTTGGGACTCTATAGGGAAGTTTATACCAAAAGACTATCGGACGGAAGATTGTGGAGTTTATCAGGGAGGGGGCTAAAGTCGTAAGTTGGTACTGAATGACAGAATTCATGCCATAGTTGCCTCGGCACTGTGAATGGAGCTGGCGGAAGGGCTTCGGAAATTAAACGTCTCAGAGATGGTCTTTTTTCGCGGGTGTGTAATCTACGACCTTCCTTCGCGAGCAGCCTTTCTTCTTCGTTGAAGCCTCTTCTTCTTCTTCTACTTCTACTTACTTTTTTTATCTCTTTTTCTCATCCTTATTTCTTGTCCTCTTTTCTCTCTTATCCTCTTTCTTTTTTGTTCCTTATCCTCTTCCTTTTTTCTCCCTTATCCTCTTCCTTTTTTTTCCCTTATCTTTTTTTCCCTTATCCTTTTTTTCCCTTATCCTTTTTTTCCCTTACCTTTTTTTTCCCTTATCCTTTTTTATTCTCCTCTCTTTCTTAGTCATTTTTCCTTTTTCTTCTTCTCCTCCTGCTCCTGGCGCGTAGAAAGAGCCAAAGACCTGCCATGGTGGACAGGACAATTTCCTTTACGATAAGGAAATAGATCGAGCCAGAAGATAAGCGAGATCCTTTCTGTATATGTATATATATGTATATGCACCTTCGTTTTCTTCGCAGACACAGGTCGCGTGTACTTATTGCGCACCTCTTACAAAAGGTACCTGTAGTATTCTCGTACTTTTGCAATTTATCTTAATACTATATAGTTTGTGAGTATACATTTCATGCGCTAGGAATTCAAATGGAGCTTGAAAATTTCTTTCTCTATGGCAATTTTATTTATTTCCCTCAAAAAAAAAAAGAAAAAAAAAACATGTAAGAAAATATATTTATAGGACGTTGGAAAAATCTTGATCAGCTGCTTACCATTCCTGACGCTAGTCGATATTTATCGATTCGCGATGATCCGATTGGTTCTTAATAGAGAGACGCTGCGCGCACTTGGTGCGCAAAAGCTTTCCTAAACATAACCTATACAATTTTTGGTCCTTCTTACCGATGAGCTTTGATTTACGATAATTTAATTTAATTATTGGTACAAAAATTTAATTTTTTCCTCTTATTTCCAAATTAACTTTTGACTATTTCCATGAGCACAAAAAATATTCTGATTCGAATCAAAATAATAATAATTTGAAGCACATTTGAAACTCAATAACCTATAATAATTACAGATAATAATTAATAATAATGATTAATAATACTAATAATAATAATAATAATAATAATAATAAAAATAATAATAATAATTATAATTATAATAATTAATACTTACTGAGTGATAAAATCATTACTTTATGTGATACGAATATTATTACTGTAACATTCGAAAAAAAAATATTTTCTTTATTTCAATTATTAGTTTTTACAATTTTTAACTAAAATTCTTCCTTAAATCAATTATTTTTAATAATTTTTAAAAAAGTTCCTCTATGAGGATTTTTAAATCCATATTTGTTCACAATTTTATTTAACATAAAATTTCGATTAATCGGAAGTTTTGCAATTAAATAAAAATTAGATTATATCTTAAATAAATAATTAAAAAATGGAAATAAAAACTGGAAATAATTTTAACAATAGTTCAATTAAACTTGTTCGAAAAACTTAATTCTACAAAATATTAATTTAAAACGTTTGAAAAATTCAAAGTATTTTTGAAAATATTTGATCTATTGCGAAGAAATTTATAAAAAGTAAGTTGTCAAAGTTTCAATTTTTTCTGTGAAAATTTTATTACTTATATAGAAATAGGTATATTTGGGAAGAATTTTATTCGAATTTTTTTTTAAATGTTATTAAAACATTAAAAACTTTTGAGACAAGAAAAGTTTTCTGAAAATAATTGAAATATCAAGAATTTTATGAAAATTTTTGAAAATAATTGAATTCAGGAAAAGAATTTTACTATTTTTGAAAAATAAATAGATAATTAAAATTTTAATTATAATTATTTTAGTTTTCTCGAGAGTTTTTTACAATATAAATTAATTCTACAGAATTGTTATAGTAAAAGTATGGAAAATATTTAGATTTCTAAAGATTTTAATTTGAAACAATTTCAAAATTCAATTATTGTCATAAATTTTACTTCAAATTCCTTTTCAAATCAATTTTCATTTTAAAGTTTATTTTCAAATCAATTTTCATTTTAAAATTCTTTAAAAATTAAATTATTTAAATATAAAATATATATGAGTCCAAAAAGTATATTTTCATAAATTTTCATTTACATTGTTCAAAGATAATTAAATTTGAAAAATTATTATAAAACAATTATAATAATTAGTTTTGAAAAAAAAAATTTAATGTAGGTAATTTTACGAAAATAATTGAGTTTCTTAAAAGAATTTTTGTACGTAATTAAAAAAACTACTTAATTTTTTGATGAATTTTAATTAAAAATTTTTAAAATGATTATTTTTTCCAAAATGTTAAAAACAATTCTAAAATTATAGTTTTTTTGTATATAAATGTTTGATTTTTTTAAAATAAGTAATTAAAAGTACTGAAAATATTATCGTTGATGAAGTTCACAACGTTTATATATATTAGTCTACGATTTTAGAAAAAAAATATTTTATTAAGAAAATTTTTATAAATTTTTGTAAAGAAAATAGTAGGATTAAGTTTTTTTAGTAATGATTTACAAAAAATAATATTTGTAAAAAGAATATCATTTTTTTAGAAAGAAAATAATTTTTTTCTTTTAATCGTTCATCATACAAGTTGCGAACTTCACTGACGTATAAATATTAAATTTTAAAAAATTAGAAGGGAATTTTTAAAAATTTCCACTGTTAAATTTATACCTTTAAAGAATTTTTATTGCCCAAAAAATGGTTTTCAAAAATTGCAACAAAATACTGGAAATAAATTAATTAACTTAAAAAAAAATTCAATTAAGGGGAAGGACCAACCGTGGTGAAATTTTAACTCATCTAAATTTCTTGTTCTTTATGAAGGGTGGTTATATACTATTTTTTCTATCAAAGTTTTTCTAAAAAGGCTACAAAAAATTTTTAAAAATTTAAACACTTAACGATTTTTTTTTAATAAATACGAAAACTTTTTAAAAAAACTCATTATTAATAACACTTTTTTACTACAAATTGTATTATCTTGTTACAATAATGTTTGGAAAATTTCAATTATTGTCCAATATAATTAAATTCTTTTCCAAAATTCAATTATTTTCAAAAATTTTATTAAATTCTTTGTAAAATTTTAATTATTTAAAAAAATTGAAATTAAATTCTAATCAAATATTTAAATAATTTTATAAATAATGAAAATTACAAAGAAATTTAATTATTATCAAATTTTTAAAAAATTTTTCGCAATAATTCAATTATTTACATGAATAAAAATTTTTTACAGGTATACAATTATTTTAATAATAAGTAATACATGATTCCTTTTAAGGAATTCAATTATTTCCGTAAATAATGAAACTTATGGCAGAATTTCAATTGTTAACTATTTTTAACTATTTAATTATTTTAAAACTTTGTTGATAAGAATCATCATATGAGAACTCAAAGTTATTTTATTTTATTTTTGTTTATTATAACTTAAGTTATAAGAACACCAAAAAATTTTATATATGCAAATTCTTTGTCGTCTAAAATGATCTGTACAGACTGTAAATACTATTTATAAACTTAATGAAATTTTATTTTGCGACGACGCTTATTTATAACTAATTAATATTTTTTAAAATAAAATTTGATCAAATTTACATCTCAACGATTTTATTTATTTTATTATAGACAACATTATGCTTTTAATTCTAAATTATGAACTATTATATTTTAATGAATATTTTCTTAATTCACTATACTTAAATTATTACTTCAAAAAAAAATTGAATTCAAAAGCATTCGCTCTATTGGGTCAATAGTTTTTTTTCCCAGTGTATCAGGAAAACAATTTGCGAAAGCGAAAAAAATGCACTTTTCAAGAAAAATGTCTCTTTTCACTGACTCTAGGAATCGAGTCTCGGTGAATCACGAATCGCACGATCGGCACGAATCACAGAGAAGCTTGTTCAGTGTCGAAGGAGAAATAAGCCGCGCATACCTACAGCGCGGATTTTCCCATATACGCGGAACGCGATTTGCTGTGGTTTCGCTATAAATGGCGTGTCGATCGAGTAGTTGACTATACACACACACAAACATAGCCATAGAGATACAGTAGTTGACTGTATTGAGAGTTATACAGTCAATATATAGTCAATAATGGCTAGATGGCTAGATTCTCAAAGTACCGCTCTTCTATATGTGCGTATACAACGTCCCTACTGTCCTCGATCTTGTCCCGTAATCTTGTATTGTAAACTTTTATACAAAACTTGAGAATGTTTGCCACGCAAAGTTATCCGCAAACGAAACTAAAATCGTGTTGGTTAATGGTTACGGGAGAGCAATTGCTCCATAGAAGAGGAGGCGCACCCTGAAAATTACCTTTACCGATATATACAACTTCGATTTACATCCCGAGATCAAAGGTCAAAACAACTCGCGCACAGATATCTAGATTTTGTTTCGAATTGTCATTTTAGAGAAACAATTTGTAAACGCAGATTATTTTGTAATTTTACACTTAATATTTCTTCAAAGACTTATATTTATTGTTTCACGATCGCTGCACGGGGCAGAGAAAAATTATTAGGAAATTTTATTCAAATTACACTTAAAAAAAATTTAATTGATTCAAATAATCGATTAATTGACTATTAGCAATTAAATATTTAATTGAATCAAATAACATTGATTAGAGTCAATTAAATGGTTCAGTTCATATTTGCTTCAAATACTGAAGGTATTGATTCAAATACCATTTAGGGTCATTTGGGGTAAATGTAAACAAGGCGTAAATGTAAACATGGGGTAAATGTAAACAAGGGGTAAATGTAGACATGGGGTAAATGTAAACAAGGGGTAAATGTAAACATGGGGTAAATGTAAACAAGGGGTAAATGTAAACATGGGGGTAAATGTAAACAAGGGGTAAATGTAAACATGGGGTAAATGTAAACAAAGGGTAAATGTAAACAGTAGATGTTTCTGCTAAATTTATAAATTTAAAAATAAGTTCGACGTCAATATTTTTACCTCGGCTTACCTACAAGATGTTATGAGCATTGCCATAATAATTTATTTTGACAATTGGCAATGCCATAGTATAAGTTATCTTTTAATGCAAAAAAGATTGAAAATCAAAATTTTACTGTTTCAGTATTTTGTCTCGCATTCGCATAAAAATAAATTAAAAAATCAAAATAAAATTTGTAATTCTTTCTTATTAATGCCTTAACAAAAATTGACTTTGATTTTTGATTTTCGGCAATTTAGTTAATAAATAATTAAGTGTTTACATTTTCCCCGAGAATTCGAAAACTCGGGGTAAATGTAAACAGAACATCAACTACATTAAAAAGAAAAATTTAATAAATTATTCGATCTGCCATTTTGAAATTTGAAAATTCGATTTTAGATTCTTAATCAGCAACCTTAAAAAAATTTTGTTAACAAGTTGAATGAAAATCTATTAAAATTTGTTCAAGTTATACAAGTTTTACGTTTCGAATTTTGTTATGGTTAATTTTTTATTTATATTATACATTATCAGTCAACTGGTTGATTTTTCTATACACCTACGAAGAATTTTTTTTCAGTTTCTCCATCCCTTAAAACAGTAGTATACTTGAAATAACTTGTTCCTTAAACCTCGCTTAACTACGGTGGTGTTTACAATTACCCCGAATTTTAGAAAAATTTCAAAATCTCGGAGTAAACAGGGTTACTACGGTCAGAGAAAACATTGAAAACCTGGAATTGTCAGGGAATTTTTTCTCGGTCAGGGAAAACCTGGTAATGTCAGGGAATTTTATAAAATATTTTTTTCAAACATTAATTTGACGTATCTGAATCGCGAAAATTTCAATTTTTCATTTTTATTGTCACTTCTGATTTTAAAAAAACTTCATTAACTATTTTTTCAAGTTAGATTTAAATCTGTTGAAAAATTCAATTATTTCCAATACAATTTTAATAAAATTTTACGAAAGAAATAATTGTTTTTAAATTTTAAGAAAGAATTAAATTTTCCGCAGCAAAAATTTTAATAAATATTTACAGTATGATTATTAATTATAATTATTATAAACATATCGACATAATTAACAATTTTTTAGAAATTTTAATGAAATTTAATTATTAAATTTTTAATTCCACTTTTTACGAAACACGATTATTTTAAAAATTTTAAATAAATTGTTGTTGAAATTCAATTATTTTGAAAATTATTAATGAAATTTCATTTTAAAAAAAAAATTAAAACAAATTCTTCGAAGAATTTAATTAGGATTATCAACCATTTTAATAAAATTCTTCGAAGGAATAGAATTATTCTCAAACTTTAATTATTTTTATTAATAATAAAATTCTTGGAAGGAATTGAATTATTCTCAAACTTTAATTATTTTTATTAATATTAAAATTCTTCCAAGGAATTGAATTATTCTCAAACTTTAATTATTTTTATTAATAATAAAATTCTTCGAAGGAATAAAATTATTCTCAAATTTAAATTATTTTTATAAATAATAAAATTCTTCGTAGGAATTGAATTATTCTCAAATTTTCTGATAAAATTCTTTGCAACCATTCAATGATGTTCAATACATTAATTTTAAAATTGAAAATATTTAAAAAGAAAAAATTTTAAAAATGTTAGGAAACAAAAAAGCAAACAACAACTAACTAATTCGTAGTAACCCTGGTAAATGTAAACAGTCAGTTTTAGACGATTCAGATGCATCAATATTTTTTTGTATTTCATAAAATTTTTCTAGGGAAGTAAAGTAACGAGTTCATGCAAAAAAAATCAGTTCATTTTACGTTTTAACAAAAAAAAACTAATGTTTTTGGTGAAACATAGATATTCCGTTTACATTTACCCCAAACGACCCAATTGACTGACCCATTTTTAAAGAAAGGAAAAAAAATTGTTAACGTAAAATTCATAAATAAAAACTAAACATTTTTTTGCTTTATATTTTAAAAGACGATAAAATGTTGAAAAGAATAAGATCTTATAGAAGTCATTTGGTCAAAATTAGTAGAAGATATTCTTAAAAAACTGTAATTTTCAAATGTTTTATAAAAATTCCAATAACTTCTAAAATAATGAACGCTTTTTAATAATCTTAGGCTTATTTTAAAGGTCATGTTCTACGGAATAAGAATTACTTATATAGGCATTAACCTGTAATTTTTTACTTAGAATAAGCATGACGTCAATGTTGGACAAAAAAATTTAAAAAATTTGAAATAATATTATTAAAAGAAAAATAATTTTTGAAATTCAAACACATTTTTTTATTAAATTTTCTTAAAAAATCTATACCATATCATGTTTTATAAATGTTCTATAGAATAGTTTTTAGTACAAAACATGTATTTCAAATTTTCAAAATTTATTTGCCCAACTTTGACGTCATGCTTATTTCAAGAAAAAAATTACAGGTTAATGACTATAAGTAATTCTTATTCCGTAGAAAATGACCTTTAAAATAATAAGACTAAGATTATTAAAAAGCGTTTATTATTTTAGAAGTTATTGGAATTTTTATAAAACATTTGAAAATGACAGTTTTTTAAGAATATCTTGAAAAAACTTTTGCCAAATGACTTCTGTGAGGTCTTATTCTTTTCAAAATTTTATCGCCTTTAAAATATAAATCAGAAAAAAATTTGAGTTTTCATAAATTTTACGTTAAAAAATTTTTTTTATTCCTTTAAAAATGGGTGGACTGACAATTTTGGCCGGTACTGAAAAAAATTGATTTTTTAGAATTAAAAAGAAAATTCTTCTTTTTTCGTCAAATCGACAAACAAATGCAAGCAATGCAATTTAAATATTTGTTACAACTAAAATATTTAATAATCTTATTTTAATTTTCTAATTTACATTTTAAAGAAATAAAACTTTTATTTTGACGACGTCTTATTTAAGCAAGAAAGAAAGTGTCAATGGCAAAGAAAACTTTCTGAAAAATAATCTGTGGATAATCTTCCCAAAGGGGTCGTAAAAATATCTAACCCCCGTGGTTAGAGAATTGTGAAGGAGGCATGACTAAAGAGATTAGTGCAACACTTTTCACAAAGGGAAGAAAGAGTTTTACATCTTGACTTCTTGACTTCTTGACTTTTGGTGAAAATATTTTGACAGAATGTATTTTTCCTCGAACCGCATCATTAGGATTATAGCTCAATGGGTTGCCTGCCTCTCATTCTCTCTCTCTCTCTCTCACTATATAGTACTTGATGTTCTCTGCTCCATTATTGTTTCCGCTCGAGATTATAGGGTTGAAGGGGGGTCTTTATTGTTTGGGGGCGGTAATATAGGTACGTTCATTCAGCCAACGGCCACTGTTCCTATAGGCTTTGAACACCTGTTGGCGCCTGCGATTATGACCGCAATAACATTCCGTCAAACAGTAAATGCCCCATCCGGAACTCACTAATCTTACAACTCTGCAATGTGGAATGGAATTTCAATTTTCTCTCTTTTTCTTCAAAAAAAAAAACTTTTGTCAACAGATTTTTCGAATTTCCTTTTTTTTCTAGGTCAATCTTATATCGAAACACATGTACTTTTTTGTAAAAAAAAAAATCATGTCATAAATAATGTCTTAAAAATGACATCTTGAATGCATCCGCAACTTCTTTAAAAATGCACACGTGTCGAATGTTTTTTGGGTCAGTCATAAATATAAATTGTGGAATGTCGTAAAAATCTGCTGGTGGAAAAATTTGCCTGTTTTTTTTTTTGCCTTCCTTTTTTTTGCTCCCTTTTTGTTGACCATGTGGCAGTGACCTTCCTGTGTCAAAATAAAAATCATATTATATCTTTGGAAAATTTTTTCGTGGTTGGCGAAGGATTTTTATAACACACGAGAATCGCATATCCAATTCTTCGCGTAATAAACATTTATTACATTTATGACTAGCCATCAAGCACATTCTCAGAAAACAGGTCAAACATTTCTCTCGTCTGCTTTTATGATTGACGATCCGATTTGTTGTATATGGGAAAGAAAAAAAAATAATTTTTTTCCAACAAACTTATATTTTCATCACTAGAAAATTCTGCAATCCCAGTGTTTTTTTTATAATTGAATTTGTAATTCAATTCACTTATGGTAAATTGAGCCGGTGCGCAAAGTTTTTCCCTCGTATATATACATACAACGCGGTCCAGTTTTCACATTGCCATTGCCCATGCTTTAAATTGGATTCGTGAGAGAGGTTTTGAACCCCCTCCTCCTACTCTTTTTAGAGAGAGAGAGAGAGAGGGTGGGGGAAATTGTGTGTTGCAGGTTCACCAACGGCCAATTCCAACGACCAACGGATTTAAACCCCCGCCACGTAAAACTCGCTTCAAAATTTAAAGCTGAAAATACTCTCTCGGTCTACTATGCGCCTGATGGAGTCGCCCCCTAGTATTTCATTTGATATTTATTCGATGCTCCTGTTGAAAAATTTCAAACAGCAAATCCTATACTCTTTGCAGAGTTTTTTTTTTGCTATTTTTTTTTTGTGAATGGACAGTTTTCGAGAAGATACCCCGCCGTTATTATGGCGCATGACGCAACGAGTGCTATCGACAACATTGGATATATTGAGCGTTAAATTATTTTCCGGGCACCAAATCAATGAATTCCTTTTTCCACTCTTTCATGTATCTATTTTAAAAGCAGAAATTCATGAAAATTGAATCAATTGAATAAACTTCTGGTTTAAAAAAAAATTCATAGTTTGTTTGGAGAATATTTTTTCTTTCTAAAAAAGCTTGATAATAGACTATACCATTTTTTCGATTTAGAAAAAGTTCCGAATTTTGTTTTCTTTGAGAAAAAAGAAATCTTGTGTCTACGAATAAAGTGCGGGGAAAATTTTCTTGAAGCGCAAGTTCCATAGCGTCCCTGCAGATGGCGTTCGGTTCTAAGGAACGATTCAACTTGAGAGCCAGGATAATTTGCAAATTAAAATTATTTTCTAAAACTACAACACTGAAAACACATTTTCTAAATTTAGGAATACAATCTTAATTACAATTTAAGTATATATTTTTTATGTCTACTTTATTCTTTAAGAAAAAAAGCTTCACCTGGAACTATAAAATTCACTATACTTGTAAAATTTGAAGTTACTGCAACGAATATTTTCGCTATTTCATCGAAAGTAATCGCTGTTCCAGTTATAAAGGTTTTTTTCCGTGTTAAAGTTAAAATATAATATTAAAATCGAAAAAAATTTTTTTGTTTAATTATTTAGAAATTTAAGAACTGTTTCTTAATTAAGGAATATTATATTCTAACTGTACGAATAAAATAATTTTAAAACATATAATTTAAATAGTATAGTTAAAAAACTTTTCGTGTGCTATTTTTTTGTCAACTGTTGAACTGAAAAAAATTCCTCGATACATCGATGATCCTTCATATCGATATCGAAGGTTTCTCTGTATATAGCTATATATACGAAGGAACGTCAACTACATCCAATTGCAGGAGCACACAAGAGCAAAGCCACCACGTGACTGTGTGAACGTGTTCGCCAGCAGCGCAACAAATCACCATTACTCGATGTGTATCGCGACGCTATATAATTATACCTATAACGCCAAGCACCAGGTAATGGCTCAATCCTGCACGTGCATGTGATGATAACTAGCCAACAACTCGCTCTGGGATTGGAGGTTTGCTTTATTTACCAAATTCAAATTTTAGATTGTCTGATTGTTTTTTTCACAGATTTTTTACTCTGTGCATGTCTCTTCGATTTTTATATAAATTCTTCCAATCTTGCGGTTATAGTTTACGATTTAGTTTTCTAATGAAACACCTTTTTTTGTTGATATGAAACGGTAAAAATTGTTACTATACTTACAACTGCTGTCCAAAGTAAAAACGTGGTAATTCGCATTTGCCTCTTCCAATTTTGGTTGTAGTTTACGATTTAGTTTTCTAATAAAACACCTTTTTTTGTTGATAAGAAACGATGGAAATTGTTACTATATACTTACAACTGCTGTCCAAAGTGAAAACGTAGTAATTCGCATTTTCCTCTTCCAATCTTTGTTATAGTTTACGATTTAGTTTTCTAATAAAACCCCTTTTTATATTGATATTAAACGAAGGAAATTATTACTATACTTACAACTGCTGCCCAACGTAAAAACTAATTAGAAAGTCGCATTTACCTCTGCCAATGTTGTTCGTATTTTTACGATTTGGTTTTCTAATAAAATACCGTTTTGTTGATCTGGAACGAAGAAAATTATTAATATACTTACAACTGCTGTCGAAAGTAATAACGTAGTAACTTGCATTTGCCTCTTCTATTCTTGGAAAGTTTGCGATTTAGTTTTCTAAAAAGACACCGTTTTGTTGATATGAAACGAAAATAATTATTAATATACTTACAACTATGCTGTCCAAAGTAATAACGTAGTAATTCGCATCTGCCTCTTCCATTTTTGGAAAGTTTTCGAATGTTTTCTAAAAAATACCATTTTTGTTAATATGAAACTATAAAAATTATTAGTATATACTTACCAATGCTGTCCAAAGGAAATCATAGGGAGTCGGATAGAAAGTTATTGTCAAATTTTATAAAAGTATGTTACAAGTGTATAGAACAAAATGCGATAAAGGTAAATTTTAATATCAAAAGTACTAAAGATTAAAAAAAATATATAATTTTTAGTAAAGTAATATCAAGTATCAAGAACTGTTTAAAAATTTTAATACAACTTTACTACATTTTATGTAAGTTTTTTTTAAGGTTTAGTATGTTTGATATCAAAATTTACCTTTGTCGCATTTTGTCCAACACTTGAAAACAATTTTTATAGCATTTGATAATAACTATTTCTTTCCGTGTATTTTATGATTTGGTCCCCTAACGAATACCGTATTTGTTGATCTGAAACAAAGAAAATTAATTACTATTCACAACTTTTTAACAGCATTTTTTTCAACATTAAACATTTTTGAAATATTAATTTGTCAAACATTTTTTCCCACTGGACTTATATTAGTAATTTTTAAAATAGTGAAAAGCAGGTATTAAAAAACTGATCTGAACTATTGCAAGAATTAAAAAACTAATCGATAATTTATTACAATTTTAAATCGATATATTACAATAATATTTTAAAAACTATTTGCGAATATTGAGAAAGAGAAAAAGAGTCGAGGAGGTTAGAGAGCAATACACGTGGGTCACTGAAATTCTCCGCCGACAGAGCGCGCTGCTAGTGAATTTGTATTGACACACGACATACCGCATGACCGACCGGCGATATTTAATCACCTAGAATTAGTTTCTTCAATTTTTTTTTTTGCAAAGAAAATGTCTTCTAATCCTAAAAAAGGGTTCACCCTTTTTTAGAAGATTTTAAGTTTTTTAAAAAAAAGAAAAAGTAGAAAATAACATCGGGAAAAATAAAAAAAGAAACATGCAACCAAAAAAAATTAAAGATATAAAGGGAAAATTACCAAAATTCGTTCAAAAAAAAAATTATTGATACAAAAAGAAAACAATGAGAGAATGAAGAAGAAAGAGAGAGAAGGAGAAAAACTCGTATCTCTTTAACTTACCGAAAAGTGAGACAGCCATATCGAACCAAGAGGGAAACTCCACCTCTCCCCTCGCGCCATTAACAACGCCCTTGCATATAAATCCCCTTTTATCGGTGTGAGACTCCCGGTCGTGTGTGAGGCACATACATCTCTCTTTCTCTCTTGCCACCAAAGTGGACTAGCACTCTGTCCTTGTTTCTCTTGTGCGTTCCCCGCCCTTTTGCTAGACATGGGACAGCACCCGTCAGGAAGGAGGAGGGGAAGGGGGTCTCCACAAGAGAGCCCGGGTTCCGATGAGGGACGCTTGGGGGGCAAAGGGGAATCCCATGGTGTGCGGGGTAAAGTGGGGAGACAACAGAGAGAGAACACGAGGAGCAAGCGAGCAGAGGCAGCGCCGCGTGGCGGCCCGAGGTGGGGACTATTGGCCGTAAACCATCCGCGGTGAACATTTAACTCACGTATTGCCATCCGACAAGTTTGCTTTAGCCCGCGAGAGAGCGTCACTCGACCGAGCGACGAGCCACTTCCGCGATATATAAGGATATTAAAAAAAAGCCCCGTGGCTCCGGTGTATCCGCGTGGCAAAACTCTTGAAACAGAAAAAATTTTTTTAAGGGCTTTTTTCTTTAGTAATAATTCCAAAAAAAAAAAACATTTAAGTAGAAAATTGACCTCTTCTCTTAAGAGACAGAGATACACCACGAGGAGATGATGGAAACGCGGAAACCTGATCATTTGGGTGAGCCTCTTCTGTCGCTGAACTTCCGTCGATAAAACGGTAAGTCAGAGATCAGAAAACAAAAGGCTTTTGAAAAATATTTTTGTTTTAATTTTGAAAAAAATAGAGGGAACATTTTTTTTGGCGGGAAATGTTGAGGTGAAACGTGATGTTGTGAAGGATCTTAGATGATATGGTGTTCGAATAGCGAGCTCCCGCCATAATGTTCGGGGTTGCACGTGCTCCGTCGGGTATCTGGTTTCATCGAGACCGTCGCATGGGGAGCTGGGAATGGATGTCTCAGAATGTAGGTCAGTTGCGAGGTAGAATTGAAGGAGGAATTTTATTCGCGGGATCATAATGATTTTTCCCCGATGCTCAGAGTATTAAATGAAAAAGCTGATAACAAAAAAATCCTTAAAGGAAAATTAGATTCTTTATGTTCTTCAAGTATTTTAAAATCACTTTATCCGGAGTTATTGAGGGAAAAAGTTTCCTAAACCCTTTTTCTAGGGAATTTTCACAGAAACAATTTCGGAAAATCCACTCTTTAAATATATCACACCAGCTTGAATGTAACAGGTGTATAAATAAGAAATTTGGTGTAAATTTTTAAGCAAAAGGAATCGATGGAGATTTCCAAAGGAGTTATTCTTTAATGGCGATTTCCATCTAGTTTTAAATTCTCCTCGGTAAAAATTAAACAAGAACGTTTTAGTGTTTTTATCATCCTTGCATTTTTACTGCTTAAAATATTTAACAGCAAATCAGAGTCGTGACATCTCCTCAAAACGAAATCATACAATTTTGAGGTTAGCGTCAATTTACAGTTCCCAATCCGAACGATTTTTTTTTTGCTTCAAATTTTTCCAACTGAATAAAAATGACAAATTTTGTTATTAATCGTAGAATAAAAAAATTATTTTAACAATAAGAGCAACAAAAATCAGCAAAAAGGACAAAGTGTTGTAAAGCTTAATTCGCAAGCAAGATTTCAAAACAAAAAATCAGTTTTAAATTTATATCTTCATAGTGTGAATGAAAATTTACAATTGTTCGTGTAACCGAATCTAAAAAAAGAGAGAAAAAAACTAATTTATCAATTTCGCTTAAAGGAATGTCTGATTGAGAAATTAATTACGACACATTTGTTGTAAAAATATTCCTTTCTTGCCGTATATTCATGTTCTTGTAAAAAAATAAAATAAATCACTTTAATGATAAGATTCAATTTGAGAAAGGTTCGATTTTATTTTAATTGCAAAGTTCAAGGATTTTTCACTTGTGAATACTATATAAATGCTGCGGGTAGAAAATCATATTTCTATTTCTATATATAGGATATGTAATAAACATATGATAATGATTTATGGTATAGTAAACACGTTTTTTTCATTCTCGATTAATGCAATCCATAGAAGAAAATAATTACATACTTTTTGATATGCTTCTAATGCCTCAATTGCTAATTTTTATTCCACATTTTTCAATATTTCTCCAGTTCTCTTTATTCAAATGTAAACAATATTTGAATCATTTTTCCTTTCGGTGTTTTATTTATTGAAAAAAACGTTTCCTTGTATGTATAGAAATTTATAAAATACACTTTTATGTAAATAGAAGTAAATTTATAAAATATATATTTAGATAAATGTGACGCGATCTGCAGAAAGGGACCTTAGAAGGAAAAAATTATAGGTTATGTTTTCAATTTTCTAAATGAAAATACAAAAAAGGATCAACTATCAATTTAAATAGTTGATGTTTAAGTCTTCCTTACAACTAAAATATTTAATAAACACTGATTTTAATTTGCAATCAGTAAAAAGAAGCTTTCAATCAACAAAAAAATAATACGAACATAACCTTAAAATAATTTGCTTCTAAGGTCCCTTTCTTCACATCGCGTCACAAATATACAAGTAAATTCATCAAATATATAAATTTCTTTAACTTTTTTTTGAAGTATCAAATTGACACTAAAGTATGGATCAAATTGATGCTGAAAAAAGTGGATAAATTTTCGATTCGATCCATAGTTTTATGGTCACGATTCGTTGGAATTTGATTCTTTTGAACTAACAGTATTAATATTGTTAATAAATGATAATTATTTGCTTAGATTTTTTTTCGGGCTAACAATAAAAATAAGACAATTTTAGGTGTGACAATCAGTTCCCTATACTAAGAGTCAATATTCAGATGAATGTAAAAGTATTTTTTTTAGTAAAAATAAAATAAGGAAAAATAAATAAAGCTTAAAATAAGACTTATTCCTCAGTCTTTAAAACTTATTCGTTTGGAATAAATATAATGAAAGAAGGGAAAATATTTGTAGAATAATTTAAAAATATGAAAATAGGAACAAGGAAAAAAGTACATGAACTCCTTTTTTTTAAAAAAATATATATATATGACAAAAGGAGGATCTACTTGGAATATCTCATTTTTCTGCCCTAGAAAACGTTTTAGCTGACACAGCAAAGTGATACATTGGCGCTGTGGAGAAGTTGCCGTCGCAACACTATATAAAGTTTGCGCTTTTATGGCAATCTTACATGCGAATCACATATTATTCTTAAAACTTTAATGTTAAAAGATTTATTTACATCACATCGTTATATTAGAAAAGAAAGAGAAAATATATTTTTATGGATATTAACACTTACTAACATTTGCATATCGGAATAAAGCCATTATTATAGGTATAAATATAAAACACACTCATTGTGTGCTATTTTTTACAAATTCTAAATTTCGAAATTATTCCTTTTTAAAAATTTTGTTTAAACCAAACAAGCAGTCAACCAAAAAAATATGTTTAATTTAAACGTATTTTATTATTGAATTAAACGTAATTTTCATTGAACCCAACTTACTAGGTATTGAATCAAAATTATTACGTTTACATCAAACATAAGTAAAATTTTTATAATTATTTTTATAATTTTTATAATTATTTTTATAATTTTTGTAATTATTTTTATAATTTTTATAATTATTTTTATAATTTTTATAATTATTTTTATAATTTTTATAATTATTTTTATAATTTTTTTTATAATTTTTTTTATATTTATTTATTAGTGACGCGATCTGAAGAAAGGGACCTTAGAAGCAACAAATTATAGGTTATGTTTTCAATTTTCTAAATGAAAATACAAAAAAAGGATCAACTATCAGTATAAATAGTTGATGTTAAAGTGTTCCTTACAACTAAAATATTTAATAAACACTGATTTTAATTTGCAATCAGTAAATAGAAACTTTTAATCAACAAAACAATAAAACTAACATAACCTTAAAATAATTTGCTTCTAAGGTCCCTTTCTTCAGATCGCGTCACATTTATTTTATATTTATTTTACTTTTTTATTTTATAATTTTTTTTTCATAACATAATTATGTTTTATTCAAATATATTGTTTTCTCACTGTATGGTGGTTTGCTGATACAATAGAAAAATTAATCAAACTGTTTTTTTTCACTATTTTTGCTTCTTTAGTGGAAATAAAATAGTCAAATTTTTCTCAGAAGGGAAATTAAGCATTAGCAGCAGTGCTGCCATCTAGAGACAAGAGGCGAAAACTTTCGAAGGGTTCGGAAGTTTTCGATTAAAATCTCGATTCCTTAAGATCCATTATCCATTATTTTTCTATGGGGGGAAAACGGAAAAGTTTATTTCCCCTTGTTTTGAAGTTTTCCTCCTTTTTTTTTACTACCTTTTGTATGCTTCCTTCTCTCTGCATTTGGCAATAATACCGATAATACTCCTAAGAGGCACGTACGTCGCCTAAATTTGGAAAAAAGTCGAAGTAAATCCCCCATAGGAGCTTAATACTGACACTTCTTAACAGCGAACATTTCATTTCTTCTTCCTTTTCGTTTCTATTCAACAAAAAAAGTTTGTTTGACAAACAAACGCGCTTCTAAATTCTAAACACCCGGAAGTGAAAAGTCGATTCATCCTCAAAGGAGCGATGTTGCAGTTATTTCTATTCCTCCTCGCGATTCTCTATATTCGATTTTCCCAACCGAAAATAAAGCGTCTTTCGTGTTCCAATGTGAAATAGGTGCCGCAGAGCCTGACGGAGGTAATAAATAAGGATCCGACGGTCTACGCGGCTGCAGGTCGTGATAAGCGTTCCTTTACCCCCTTTTTAGAAGTATATATATATATATGCGCCAAAATATTTTCTCTTTCTCTCTCCTGGTGCAGTCTTCATGGTATACTTTCTTTCTTTATTTGGTACTTTTTTTAGTTGATGTTCAATTTCGATTTTATTTTTCATTTGTTGCGTTTGTTCTCCATCAGGTTGTATGTGTGTGTAAGGTGTACTCGTTTCTTAATTTTGTGGCTGGCACACATGCGGTGCAGTGGTATTAGATTGCATTTTACCGTATACTATATCGTATATATATATATATATATATATATATATATATATATATATATATATATATATATATATATACACGAGACTACTGCTACAATAAGGCGTGCAATGCTACCAACTATAACGAATAGGTAGCAAAACGCCTTCATCCCCTACGGGCAAGCACGAAACACCCATTTCTCATATCAGTTTTGCCGACACTTTCGAGAACTTGCCCCTTATTTTGTGCCCCGCAGGCGTCGACGTCCCAACGTCAACCACCCACTCCCCCTTTTTTTTCTAAAAGTCGGCAAATTTGAATTTTCCCTTTTTATCAGTTTTTAAAAAATTTTTTTTTATCCAAAAAAAACCACGCTAAAAATACAGTCGATTTTTTGTGATTTTTCAATTGCAAAGCATTTTCCTGACTTGCAGTTTGAAAATGATCCTCAAGTTTTGAACGTTCAAATGAACGAAATATTTTTTATTGAAGATATTTTAATAAATTACTAATCATAAACAAATTTAAAAACTAAAATTTTACGTTTAGAAACTCAGTAATTAATTTTTTAGATAGTAACGGAAAGTAATTGCAATAAAAAGTTAATTTTTACAAGAAATAAATAAATTTCGTTCATTTGAACGTTCAGAACTTTAGGCTCTTGTTTGGAAAAAAATACTGGGATCCTGTTCATATATTTTGTACGTGATTTTTTAGATAAAAAAAAGTTAAAAACTGAGAAGAGGAAAATCGTAATTTGACATCCTTGGAAAAAAAATTACAGATGGGAAATTTTAGCAAGCTTCTTTTTAGAAAAAATTTTTTTTAACAAAAAAACTCTTTGAAAGTATATATATATATATATATATATATATATATATATATATATATATATATATATATATATATATATATATATATATATATTAAATGTTTCGAATTTTTTCCTTTTTGTTTTTGATATATTATAAGTTTGCTATATTTTATGAGAGCAAAGTTCCATTAAAAAAAAAAGATAAAAATTGCAGACAACGTATGACCTTATCCATAATCATATGTCGTCTAATCATCTGTATAAATTATACACTAAAGATTTGTGTGAATGAATAAAATTGTAATAAATTTTATCTCTCGAAGTAGGAAAATTAAGAAGAAAAAAAAGCTAAAAGCAATATTACTTTTGTAGTGTGTATACTACAATTACAAATTGTTTATGAATAGTAACTTTTGTAAATATTAATAAATTTTATAATAAATAAATATGTTATATAAACATATATGTGACGCGCTCCCAAGAAAGGTGCCTAAGAAGCAAACGAATTATAGGTTAGGTTAGGTTCGTTTCAGATTTTTCTTGATTAGAAATTTATTTTTAATTATTTGAATTTGAAAACAATTTTCATTGACTATTTTAGATTTAATGAAAACAGGAAAATTAACAATTTATTCTCTTTCTTTATTTTTACTTAAAAAATTAAAAACATAACCTCAAATTTTTTGCTTCTTACCTTTCTTAGGAGCGCGTCACATAGTATAAATAAATAATTATAATTTATTTACTAAACACTGAATTTAACGATCATTCCGAGTCAGATCATAACCGAGTGATATTATCATATAATAATTATAATTTATATTATAATATAAAAAAATAAATAAATGTGACGTTCGCGAAGAAAAGGACCCAAGAAGCAAAACCAAATAGGTTACGTTTGTTATATATTTTCACTTTGAATAAAGAATTCTCCTGTAATTTTTATTCACTATTTCGAATATATAATAGAGGCTTGAAAATAATTCTTTTGAATTTAGAGCTAACACATTTTGTCCATTTCAACTTAAGTAAAAATGCAAATGTGTTATAGAACATAACCTACAAAATTTCCCATTCAGTCCCATTTTAGAAAAAGGTAATAAAAGTACAACGGTAAAAATATGGCATTGCAGTCAAATTATTGATACAATAAAAGTCAATGAACAAGATTTCGAGAAAGGGAGAATGTAATATTTTACCAAAATAATCGGATTTTACAAAAAAAAAAAACAATTTGACGTTTTCTAATATTTTCGAATACATATATATTTATCTGCATGTATAAATTATAAATTTTATAGATTTTATCTCATTTGTTAGTCGGAAGTGTTTTCTGATTGTTCCCCGTTTTCAAATGCTATATATACATCGATTTTCAAACGAGGAGAAATTCAACACGATCCCAACAATTGGTTAAGAGCAATAAAGCAATTTTACTCACTTTAGAGAAGGTTTATTACTCCGATCTCAAACCCCAATAATACTCACACTCTATATGGTATATGTTGAGTGTTAGCAAAAGGATTGTCATTGAAACGATGCTCATGGAATGAGAGAGAGATAGAGAGAGAGAGAGAGAGAGAGAGAGTGAGGGAGAATGAGAGAGAAAAGGGAGGGGGAAGACTTTGAATAGAGGGTTTGGGATGATCATGGTGTCGGCGCACGCCGGGAGACTAACGTTTACGAGAATTTAAATACGCCATTCCTGTTCGTTTCCCGTCGGATTCAAAAATTTCTGTATATTTTTCGTTTAAACTCGAAAGTGCAAGATTTCTTTATTTCTTTTTATTTATTTATTTATTTGCTTACTTTCGTTCTTTCTTTCTTTATTTCGTTCTATCTTTTTTTCTTCACTTAGAAAATTTTGTTTTTAATTTAAAAATAAATAGTCAACAAAAAAAAAAAATATGTTTGAACTAAACATATTTTATATTTGAAGTAAACATAATTTTCATTTAATCAAATCTATTATGTATTGAATCAAAATTATTGTGTTTCATTAAAAATAATTTTTCGGTGACTGTATAACAAAGATAATTAAACGGAGAGAAAATTTATTACATACATTAACACATATCATATATATTTTGTAGAAGTATTTACTGTTTAGGGAAAAAGTGCACTGAACCGAAATTTTGGTATTAAAAATACTAAACAGTGAAAGAAATAATTTGAAATTTATAAATAATACTCAAATAACTATAGAATAACTGGTTAATTAAATTATCATAATTGTGTAAATTACAAAATTTTTTATTTTCAAAAATCATCTCAAATTTTTTAATAATTTTAGAAGTGAAAATTTTTTAACAATTTATATTTATGTAATTCTTTAAAAAAGTAATGTAAATGTAAATTTTAATTAAATGTATCAAAAATAATAAATTGCTAGAATTAAATTGAGTTTATCAAAAACAAATTGCAAGAATTTAATTATTTTTATGCAAATAAGAAAATTCTTTACATATGAACACAATTATTTTCAGTATAATTATAATAAGTTTTCTCGAAAGAAATTAAATTATAAAAATTTAATCACTTTAATTGGAATTTCATGGAATTTCTAAAGAGAATTTAATTATTTTCACAAAATTAATGTGATTTAGTTTTAATTTAATTAATTAAATTCAAAAAATTCTGCAGAAGAATTAAATTATTTTCAAAAATTTTAATACATACTTCTTAGCAAAAACTAAATTATTTAAAATTACAAAAATTAAGGAAAAGTGATATAAAAAGAAATATAAAATATTATATTTGATGACAGAAAAAATTTGATATATAAAATAGTGAAAAATAAATAAATTTATAAATATTTTGCGCTAATGTTATCAAAAAACTTATTCTCTAAATTTGAATTTGAAAATATTTTTCTATCCATAAGAATAAAATTTTACGAATTTTCTTAAAAATTATTTTTTAATTCTAAATAGAATGAGGCATTAAATAATAAATAAAATTTAGTTTTTCTTATTAGGAAACAAAATTTTAATAAACCGTATTTTGCATCGATATTAATTCTCTTTTATATACATTAATTTATCAGTCACTATTTTAATATTTCGCATAATGTTAAATTAACATTACTAATATATTAGTAATCTCGATATTCAATATCAAAATTTTTGATAATTTTAAAATTATAGAAAAGTTAAATTTTAAAAGATTTTAAATTGAAAATTTTAAATAAATTACTTTTTTGAAAGAACTGGTAGTAATATTTTTCTGAAATTCATTATATTTTTAAATAATTTAAAAATTTCCAAATTATGCGAAATTTTATTAATTTTTTTGAAATAATTGAATCGAAAACCATGAATCCATATTTTATAGCGTCAGGGAAAAGTAAAAAATTTCTTTCATTAGTGAAAAGGTCGAAAATAATTTATTTTAATAATTTTTTTTTAATGACCAGGAATTTTTTTTATGAAAAAAAATAATAATTTTTTAAATTATTCGAAATGTTATTAAATTTCTGCAAATAATTGAATTGAAATACACAAATTCATATTTTTTAGCGTTAGGGAAAAGTAAAAAATTTGTTTCATTAGTGAAAAGGTCGAAAATAATTTATTTTAATAATTTTTTTTATGACCAGGAATTTTTTTTTGTGGAAAAAATAATAATTTTTTAAATTATTCGAAATGTTATTAAATTTCTGGAAATAATTGAATCGAAAGCCATAAACAAATATTTTATAGCGTCAGGGAAAAGTGAAAAATCTGTCTTGTTAGTGAGAAGGCAGAAAATAATTTATTTTAATAATTTCTTTTATGACCAGGAATTTTTTTTGTGGAAAAAATAATAATTTTTTAAATTATTCGAAATGTTATTAAATTTCTGGAAATAATTGAATCGAAAGCCATAAACAAATATTTTATAGCGTCAGGGAAAAGTGAAAAATCTGTCTTGTTAGTGAGAAGGCAGAAAATAATTTATTTTAATAATTTCTTTTATGACCAGGAATTTTTTTATGGAAAAAGTAAAACTTTTTTAAATTATTCTGAATGTTATTTAAAATTCTGGAAATAATTGAATTAAAATCCAAAAATCCATGTTTTTTAGTGTCAGGGAAAAGTGAAAAATCTGCCTTGAAATTAGTGAAAAGTTAGAAAATAATTTATTTAGAGAATTTTTCTTTACTACCAGGAATTTTTTTTGTGAAAAAAGCAGTCAGGCTGATTTCGTTTTTTCTCTTTTTATTTTTTTTTCTACTTGTACAAACAGTGCAGAAATTGGGTCTAAACGGCCACAATCTGATGAATCTTGCAAATAGGCGACCAAATGGTTATACTGTCACGTATTCTCGCCTAACGAGAAGAAAAAAACTTTTATTCTATTTATCATTTTTCTGATTTGCATCTACATTTTATTCTCTTGAAATAAAAAATACAAGATATTTGTCAATGATGATTTCTTTTTTTTTTCTTCCCTTATCGCAAAAAGCGTGAGATGCTTTTTGAAATACTTTTGCGAGAGGATTTTATGAAGCGATGGTAAAGCGGTGTTGGCTGTCAAGAGAGTATCGGTTGAGATGTGCAATGAATTAGCCTGAGGCCATTCATTTTGAAAATGGTTCTCAACTCACTTACAAGATAACTTATTGTATACCAATGCACTATAAGAGCCGCCTCTCTACTTCATGTCGTATTTGTTTGCACAAGGTTTTGAATGAATCATATCTTTCCGTTACATACAATGAAGAAACCACTTCATCATTGACAGTCAACAATATTCTTTTTTCTATTTCTATCGATTTTTTTTCCAACATTCATCATTATATTGTCGAAGGAAAAATAAGGTTCACCGATAAATTTATTGTTATATCTTAATAAGTTGATAAATAATTATTTCACGATCACAACTGAATTGGAAGTGATTATGAAATTTTTTTCAATTCATTTTTGTTTTTCACTTTGAATTTGACTTTCACTCTGGTTCATAATTTTCATAATTTTCATACTTTTCATACTTTGAAAATCAAAGTGAGTGTCGAATTCGAAGTAAAAATTAAGAAATAAATGTGAAAGTCAAAATCGAGTCGAAAATCAAAGTTGTAGTCAAAATTGAATCGAAAGTCGAACTTAAGGTCAAAAAATTATACCAGAGTCATAATCGAATCGAAAGTCAAAAAATAGGATAATTTAATTAGGATAACATAATAAATACCAAAACATATCAGATTACAAAATTAATACAGAGTCAGATTACAAAATAAAGAATCAGAAAACAAAATACAGAATCAGAAAACAAAATACAGAATCAGAATACAAAATACACTCTGAATGGGAATATTTAAATCACTCTTTGCGTGACGTTTTTGGATGCGAGACGAATTTTTATTTTCACCCGCCAGGGGAAGTGGGCAAAAGAAAATCGACCCACTTGAGGTTACCGTTGAATTGGCGCGACAAAAGATGAAAAAGGAAAATATAGAGCACATTTGAGAGTCTTGAGGAGGGTGAGAGTGAGAGACAGACAAAATGGGAAATGTTTCCGGAGCAAGGTCAAGTTTAATTGCATCACCTGTTCCTCTACCTGATGGTGAAAAAATTTTCTTTAGTCACCCTCGACCCTATGTCGTAAATTACTACTTTCTGCAATAAAAAAAGAGCATCAAAAGTCGTATCATACAAAAAGAAGAACCAACACAAAAGTTCAGAAAAAAAAAATTAACAGTATTCCAGAGTCGCGTGTCCTTCACACCAAAGGGACATTTCGAGAAATTCACTTCTCCCACAACTTCCCTAAACACAGGTAAATTTTCCGCAGTGTAAAGTATTCACAATTTCCTTTCACAAACTTTATGGTCGCAAAGTTTACTCCTCAATGAACGTAATTAAGAAAATTATTATGTTCTTTCTCGTCTACAATAGCAAAAGATTGAAAAATTATTTTTTTTTTAAAGTTTATTTACTTTTTTGCTGAAGAAAATTACTGAAAAATAGATTAATAGACGTATTTCAGTAACTATAGTTATTTAATCAAAAGTTATTTTCAGAATAGAAAATAGTAAATAGCAATGATATTTTTAGCTCACAATCGGTTTGATTTATAGGTTCAAACTCTTGGGACAATAATTTTATTCCGTGATTTCTTTTTCTTTTTATTTTCTTTTTGTAAAAGTACGTGCTTGGATTCCCGGATAGTGCGCGCGAAGGTAGACATAGGTGGCCGATGATGTCACTGCGTTGGTTGGGTAAAAAGCAAAAAACAAAAAAAAAATTGTCCCAGGTGATACTGGACACCGGGCCCCACCGAGCCTAAAGGGGTTCTAGCCTTAAACTTAAAATTGCTCCGTCTTTGATGGCACACAGAGATTGCCAAGACACGTCGTATGTATCCCTAAGGTGTCGCTGAGTTCGAAGATGCATCAAGATAATCTTATTTTCAGTCCTCTTCTCTCCTTGCAAAAACCAAAGCCACCTGTGCAAAATTCTTACGCATTCTTTACTGAAATCAATCCAAATTTTTCTCAAAGTCACTTTATTAATAATCTATTATTCATACTCTCTAAATTTGAATCAGTTGAAAAAGAACTGATTCAGAAGCTAAAAGTCCAAAACAACAGTGTCTTTAAAAATAAAAGAAAAAATTTTTTTTCATTTTAGATTCTTTTTACTTTCAACAATAATTGAACTTTACAGTTTTAAAATTAAATTTATTTTACATAATTTTGAAAATATATGTTTCTCAATTGAAAAAATAATTGAATTTTATAAAAGTTGATCTTTTGACTTTCATATAAATATTTAATAAATAATGAGGAAAATTATAGCTAATTAATTTATTACAATTTTGTAAAATTAACAAAAATTTTTTATTTTTAAAAATCATCTTCAATTTTTGAATAATTTTAAATACAAAATTTTAATAAAATTCAACTTTAATCAAATTCTTTGAAACAATTCAATTATTTTCGAAAAAAATTTAATAAAATTCTAGACACACAACTCTCTCTATACACCCAGAAAAAAGCTTCTTTGTTTCAAATAATGTTTTTTTTTCAAATCAAAGAAATTTACGCATTGTTATAGAGTCAAAAAAATTTCTTTAAATTAAAATAAATATTTTTTAACTGTTTTTTGATGACCCAAAGAAATGTTTCTTTGGATTTAATAAATCTTCTTCTAAGGCATAGAAATAAATGATTTAAAGAAAAAACTTCTTTAAATGTTCTCAGCATTTTATTTGTTTTAAAGAAATTTTTCTTTGGACTTTTCTTTGAAAAAATATCATTCAAAGAAATAATTTCTTTAATTAAAAAGTCCTTGACAATTGTTTTTTTAAACGTAAAGAAAACTTTTCTTTAACTTAAACAAATTTTATCTTTATTTCAAAGAGTGAGTTTGAAAATACGATTTTTTTGTTTCAAAGAAATACTTTTTCTGGGTTAATGAATCAGTGAAATCTCATTAAATATCAGTGAAATTTGACTGAGAATTAGTGACTTTAATCTCGCGTTTTGAATCAGTGGAATTTGACTGAAAATCAGTGTAAAAAAAGATTTAATTATTTTTAATACAATTTGAATTAAAAATTCTTCAAAAAAATGCAAGAATTCCTTTATTTTTTTCTGTAGGTAAAATTCTTCACATGAATTTTGTTTATTATTTTCAATATAATGTTGATAAAATTTCTCGAAAAAATTCATTTATAAGAATTTACTTATTGTCATTAAAATTTTAATTGAACTACTCAAAAGAATTCAATTATTTTCACATAAATTTCTAATAAATTCTTCGAAATAATTCAAATTATTCAAATTATTGAAAATAATTGAATTCTCTTCGAAATAATTTAATTATTCATTATTGAACATAATTTAATTATTTACAATAAGTTTAATAAAATTCGAAGCAGACATTAAATTGAATCAGATTAAAAATTATAAACAGTTACAAAAATTACAAAAAGTGGCATATAAAAATTAATATAAATTTTTTATTTTGGAAATATTTTGTTTTAAAATAGAAATAATTTCACTTAGAAATTAGTGGAAAATAAATTAATTTACAAATATTTTGCGCTAATGTTATCTAAAAACTTATTGCCAAAGTTTCAATTTGTAAATATTTGAACTAATTAAAGCAAAACTGACTCGAAATTTCTAAAAATTATTTCTTTATTTCTAAATACAACGAGACATGAAAATAAATAAAATAAAATTTTTTATTCACATGTTTCTGAATATATTTTTAAATATACATTCAATTGAAACATTTCAAAATTTTCCGAAATTTTACGAAATGATCTATAATAAATAAGTAGATTTTAGAAATTTTTTAGTTTCAGGTGAACTAATTTTTTGAAATAATTGAATTTTTATGGAACTTTTTCCAAATGTATTAAAAATAATTGAATTAAAGAAGAATTTTGATATTTAAAATTTCTAGACATTTTTAGAAATAATTAAATTGAAATCTCAAAAATAATTTTTAATAAGTTGCAGTAGCAATTTTTTATCATAATATTATTGATTTTCAAAGGATTTGAATTTTGAGATTTTTAAAAATCGTAATTCTTGTGGAAAAATGATAATAATGATGAAATACTTGTTTTTAAAATCTACTTTAGTTCCATAAAATTTTATGAATAAATGTGTATTCGAAAATAAATATATTTCACTTTTTTTGAGTATCTAATTATTTTTGGCAAAAAATTTTTTGTAAAAAATGAAAATTTTTGAAGTTTTGAGAGATTATTACAATTTTTTTCTATTCTGTATCACTTAATAAACAATTTATTAATACATATTTTCGAAAAGAAACTTGGTCTTCAGGAATTTTTTTTTACTTTGAAGTTTGACAAAAATATATCTCCTTTTTACAGTATTTATACGTTTTTAAAAATTAGATAAAGATTTTGCGTGTTTCCGAAAAATCGAAATATTTTTTCCTATTCTGAAGTAACTAAATAAATAAATTATTCAATAAATAATAAATTTAATAAATAAATTCTATTTTGAAAAAGAAAGTGATCTTTATTAAATTTTTTGGCTCTGAAATTTGACCTTAAATCGTTTGGGTAAATTTTTGGAAAAAAGATGAAAATTTTGTGAAGTACGATATGAATCTAACAAAAATCTAACAAAATTTTTCCTGTTCTACGTCTTTTAATAAAACAAAAGCAATCAAAATATTTATTTTAAAAAAAGCGCTTGGTATTATACTTATTCGAATTCGATAATTATATTTTACTTTCTAAAAAAATTAATAAATTTTTTTTTTTTGTTTTAGGTGAGTCTGACTGAATTCCTTATTACTTTGCGGCTATAAGTGTAGAATTAGAAGATCCGTAAGTATAATAATAACTAATAGGATTTTTTTTTATTTACAAAATAATTTTGTTTTGAAAATAATAAAAATTAACAGAGATAGTAAAAAATACAGTCATTTTATTTGAATGTTTAAAACATTTTTTTAATTTACAAAATAATTTTGTTTTGAAAATAATAAAAATTAACAGAGATAGTAAAAAATATAGTCATTTTATTTGATTGTTTAAAACATTTTTTTAATGTAAAAAATAATTTGGTTTGAAAATAAAAATAATACAGATTAACAGAGATAGTAAAAAATACAGTCATTTTATTTGAATGTTTAAAACATTAGAAACATAAAAGTGTAAAGATGTGAGAGAAAGACAAAAATGGCAAAAAGATCCACACGAGAACTCCGACCAGTCTCCAGTGTTAATTAATTAACTCCGAAGAAGTTAATTACCAGTGACATTGTAAGGTGTTACCAGCGACATCATAGCTCAATTGACATTTAATACCAAGAAAACACACTTATCTTAATCTTCAAATTTTTATCCCAGAAAGGAAAATTTTATTTTCTCCTCATCTATATATCTTCAGCTATATACCAAGAAGCAACTTTCTTTTATTTCCAATGCCCTTAATTCATCATTTTCGATAAAAATCAATTTGCAAGGAAATTCCCCTATATAGAGAAAGTAGAAGTGAAGCAAAGTGTAATATGCATATATATACAAATTAGTCTATTTGATAAAAGTACAAAATGAAAAATGGTGCGAAAATGGAATTTCTAGTATGGGAATAAAAATCAAGTGTTTAATTACATAAGAATGGCGTATAATCCATTTAGACATGTTAGCGATAAGTCGTGAAAACACCTCCTTCGTTTTATAATTGCTCCGGTAGGTGGATACAGGTATATATATGTAAATGAAAATAAAAACAACACATGTAAGAAACGTTTATCTTGGAATAAATTTTATAATACGTTCCATGCATGAAATGCTCCGCGCTTGGTACCGTTGGATGTGTTACAGAAAGGTATTTGCATATGTGTATATATATATATGCACTATAGGACAGGGTAGGTTGCTCCTGATTAACATGGAAGGTATACTGAAACACCTGCGCTTGCCTTCTCCTCATTGCAATACCTCCTCTTCCTTCGACACGAATTATAAAGCCGCACAATTGCTCACTAAACATTAATCTTCGTTAAAACAATTACATATACATTGTACAGTTTTTCTAATAACTCGTGTGCTTAATTTGAATTTGACGCTCATCAAAGTTCATTACACTTTTCTTCCAACGGCTAATAACTTTTATATGGATGAATTTTCTGAAAGTGACACTTTTAAATTTCAGTTTTTCAATTAATTTTTTTCTTCAATTATATGGTTTTTTTCTATTAAAACTACTTAATTTCATACTCAAGAGTAAGATTTTTAGGTTGCGCAAAATTAATTCTTAAAAATATTAAAGTTTTTTTCATTTGAAAAATATTATTGTTGCTCCATTAAATTAATTTTATTTAATTGGCAAGCTTTTCTATTAAAAATTCACGCCAATATCGCGTTCACGAAATGGAAAATAAAATTACACTGCTTAAAAATTAATAATTTGTACATTTTAATACCAAATATATTCAATTAGATGAAAATATAAATGTATTTAAAGTATTTGATTTAATGGTAATTTGGGTTAATTTTTTCAAAGCAATGCAGGTAAATACTAAAAACAAAAGAAAAACTAGCATATTTCAAGGAAAAGGCTTCGGAGATGTAAAGCTTCGGAGATGAAAAATAAATTTTCTTTCATATTTGTATACATTATGGCGCAATTAAAATATGTTTTTTAGTAAAACATACAAATCTCACACTCTCATTTTATATTACCATCGAAATATTCTGTTAAATTTACTTCTACATTCAGTTATTTATTAAAAAGGAAGGCTTCGGAGATGAAATTAATTTTTACTCGGAGAAAAATGTAAATTTCGATTATTTATAACAGCAATAATTTTTCTCCTTTTTGTAGATAAAATATAGGAAAATTTAACGTCAGATTCTCAGCTTTATTTTAATGTGCATGAAAATTTTGTTTAAGATATTTTTAAAGTATAAAATGTCAGTAATCATTGTAAAGTAATTTTAACCTAAAACTGAAGACAAAGATTAAACATTTTTATCAAAAATAAAAGTGAGGTCTACAAATTTTTAAAATGCACATAATGATAGAAAAAACATTGTACTTTCTGACAATATTTTAAAAAAATTTCTGAGAATTTGAAAAAAAACCATGAAAATTTAATTTTATTGTAGAAGTCCTATTGGAGACATGTTGAAAAGGCTTCGGAGATGAAAGTAATTTAGTTATTACGTAAATTAAGTTGAATAAAATTAGTTAATTTTCTTTTAAAAATGATAAATAAGTGCTAAATTTTCACTATAGAAATTGATTATAATTATTAAAGAGTAGATTTTGTAAAATTAATCGAGACATAAAAAATGTCACTTTCAGAAAATTCACCCATATATCACTGAGACAAAAAAAAAACTGTTTGCCCAAATAGCACTCTAAATCTGAATAAATATAGTTTTCTACTAATGAAATAGTGAGGATTCGTTTAACAATTGAATAAGTAATTGTTTTTACTAAATTTTACTAATTATTTTACTAATTGTTAGTAGAACATTTACTAATTTGAAATAGTAAAAAATACATTCTACTAATTAAATTAGTAATTTTCTACTATCAATTAGGGAAAAACTACTAAAAGTTAGAAAAAAATGTTACTAATTCAAATTGGTAAACAAATCCGCACTAATTCATATTTACAGAGTATTGAAATTGAATTCAATTTTTTTAAACCAATTATTTCTAAATATGATTTAAGAAATATTTTTTTTAATTTTTAATAATTTATAATTTAGAACTAGAAGCATAATTTTGTCTAATGAAATATGTAAAATGGTTGAGATGGAAGCTTTGAAAGAATTATATTTTAAAAAATACTAATTACTTCAATAAATTATTTGCGATTATTATAATAAAATTATAATGCAATTATATGCAATTATTTTAAATAAAATTTTGTTAAATTAATAAACAGTATTTCTAGTATATTTGATGGTATATTTACAGTCTGCCCGCATGTCCGTAAAGTCAGGGAAACAAACTTTTTTTTAGTAAAGTGAGGAAAAAAACATTTTCTCCGAAATTTTATAAGATTAAAATAAAAATAATTGTCAGTAAAGTCAGGAAAAAAACATTTTCTCCGAAATTTTATAAGATTTAAATAAAAATAATTAATTTATTTCAAATATTTATCTACAATTTTAAAAAACAATTTTTGAAGAATTTTAATGGTAGTTTTTTGAAAATCAATTTTTAAAAAACAATTTTTAAGAATCAATTAGAAAAATAATTAATTACTTTCAAATATTTATTTACAATCTAAAGAAAAACGACTTTTGAAGAATTTTATTTGTAAATTTTTAAAAATCAATTTTTAAATATCAATTATAAAAATAATTTATTTATATACGATTTAAAAAAAACTGTTTTTGAAGAATTTTGATTGTAAATTTTTAAAAATCAATTTTTAATATCATTCATAAAAATAATTAATTCATTTCAAATATTTATTTACAATCTAAAGAAAAACGACTTTTGAAGAATTTTAATTGTAAATTTTTAAAAATCAATTTTTAAATATCAATTATAAAAATAATTTATTTATATACGATTTAAAAAAAAACTATTTTTGAAGAATTTTGATTGTAAATTTCTAAAAATCAATTTTTAATATCATTCATAAAAATAATTAATTCATTTCAAATATTTATTTACAATCTAAAGAAAAACGACTTTTAAAGAATTTTAATTGTAAATTTTTAAAAATCAATTTTTAAATATCAATTATAAAAATAATTTATTTATATACGATTTAAAAAAAACTATTTTTGAAGAATTTTGATTGTAAATTTCTAAAAATCAATTTTTAATATCATTCATAAAAATATTTAATATTCATTTTAAATATTTATTTACAATTTAAGGAGACGACTTTTGAAGAATTTTAATTGTAAATTTTTGGAAATCCATTTTTAAATATCACGTGTAAAAATAATTTATTTATTTACAATTTAAAAAAAACCATTTTTGAAGAATTTTAATTGTAAATTTTTTAAAATCAATTTTTGAAGAATTTTAGTTGCAAACTTCGAAAATAATTGAAATGTTAACATGCAAAAATTTGAATGAAAAATCTTTAAAAGGTAAATCTAAAAACGAACATTGACGAAAATTAGCTTCTATTTCTTTTAAATTAAATATTTTCCGGTATTTTAAATTACGTATTTTGAAAAATTTAAATACATATTAAAATAATAACATTTTAAAATTGTTTTCGCCATTCTGGAGAAAAAGGCCGTGATAACGATTTTAAAATAAAATTTATTAACAAAATTCAATTATTTTCTAGAAATTATACAAACATTCTTTTCAAAAATTCGATTATTTACGAAAACATAAATTAAAACATTTTTAACAACGATTTATTAGAATTGTTTTATAATAATTTTTTATGATTCAATTATCTTTGAATAATGTAAGTAAAAAATTTATGAAAATTTATCTACATTTTGGACTTATAAAATTTTTCTTTAAAAATCATGTTCCTTTTTCATATAATAATTGAAGTTCTTCAACAATTTAATAAAGTTTATTTATATTTTTTAAAAATTCAATTATTTTAAAAAGATTTTATCATATTTTAATTGTTTGGAAATATTGCAAAATTGAAAAACTATTATCTTTAAAAAATTGTTTAAAAATACTCTTCAAAAATTAATTCTAAGAATTATTACAAAATTTTTTAAAAATAATAGTTATGCTTATAATAATAATAATAATAATAATAAAAATAATAATAATAATAATATCCCGAATAACTTAAGAAAAAACAATTAATATTATTAACTATAACATTAATTATTCGAAAATTTTTCAAAATTTAAAAACATTTATCTTTCAAAAATTTTTAGAAAATAAAGGAAATCATTTTATTTAAAACAATCTTCTGTTTCATTTATTTACGAACTTCTTTAATTGTAAAATTTTATTAAAAACGTCAATAACTGCTTTTAAAAATAATTAATTAATTATTATTTTTCCACAGGCAGTAAGATTTAAAAAAATTTTAAATTCAAACCCTTTTGAAATTAATTATTATTTTCTTTTATAAGAATATTGGAACTGTAACTTTTTAAAATTATTTTTATCATTTAAATTCAGTTATTAATTTCTAGAATTTGTAATTATTTTTCATGAAAATAGAATCCCCGGAAATTTTTTTTTCTTCACGTAAATAATTGAATTATTGAGAAAAAATTTATTAAATTTGGAAATAATTGAATACCTGTGAAATTTTATTAAGAAATTTTTCTAAATTATTGAATTCTTTTGGAAAATTCTATTAAACTAGTAGATATTTTTAAATTATTAAAAAAGAACATTTTTCGAAAATTATTGAATTTAAGACAAGAATTGACATTTTTATGAAAATAATTTAACTTTGAGGAAGAATTTGGTTATTTATAATAATTGGAATTTTGACTAGAATTTGATTCCGAAAGTATAGTAAAAGTTACCAAAAATGTTTTATTATGAAAGTAATTATAAAAGTTTAGGATTTTTTATAAATTGTGACTGTAGCCACATTTTTTGGTCCATAACTGTTTTTAATAACTATATTATTTTTACCTTTGGCAATATGGTTTGCTACAGATTTCTAAATCTGTAGTTAGTTTTCTACTAATGGCACAAGTGATTTAGAAAAGTGAAGAAAACAAAAATCTAAAGAGGGATTTATCACGTCTTTAGGCATATATAATATTTTTGAAATTACTTTTTAATAAGAAAAATGTGTAATAACGCTCTCGTTTGGATTAAAATGAAATGGCCGAGGACCCTTAATTATTTAGGCAACGTGCTCAGGAAAGATAGAGGCGCATGTTGGGGATATATCCAATTAATCTTCTCAATCCCTTCGCTTGGACACATTCGCTGGGTTTCCATATACCTAAACAGATAAGCATGTTCTCTCTAAATCTGAATCAGCTCGAAACTGTTTGCTAACAATTCGGGCCTATAATGCTGAGATATAAGTTGTATCAATTTTCATAAATTTTTTCTATTCGTAAATTTTATCAAGAGGAAAAATTACTAAGTCAGTGTTTAACTTTACAGGCCTCGGATATTATGATTTCTTGGACTTATTTTCGCTATTTTCAAATAATGCGACTTTTATCGACTTTTATTAAAAAATTGCGACTCTTTCTACTTTTCTTCCAAATTTTGCGATAATATATCACAATTTTAGTATAAAATGCAACTTATTTCGATTTTCATTATTTTAAAAATATAGACAAATTTCAAAAAATTTAGATTTCAATAAGTTTTCTAATTAAATTTTTCAAACATTAAAATGAAAAAGATTTTGAATAATTGAAATTCTGTAGAATTGAATTCAAACTAAATCAAGTATTAACTAGTTAATAACTAATTAATATTAACGAATTCAAGTATTTTTTTACTATTTTTCAAAATTAACTTTTAAACAATTTTAATTAAAAATTAGGAAAATAATATTAAATTCTCAAAAAATTTACAATTTGTCAAATTTTGAATTGTTTTTCAAAGGTTTTACTGCTTGAAATTATTTTTAAAAAGATTTTATCAAATATCAATTTTTTGGACATTTTTTAATAATCTTCAAGTGTTAATTCAATGAAAATGAAAATTAATGAAAAATAGATTTTAAAATTAATATTAAAATAGTTTTAAAAAAAGTAATTCTCCAAATTAATACGTTCTAATTTTTTATAAATTCTATTATTTTCAATATTTCCGAAAATTCAAATTCACACACAAAATAAAAAATTAAAATTTTTCAATATTATTTTCAACATATCGGAGATAAATAATCGTATATTTAAAGTTTTCGATTAAAATTTTTCGAAAAATTTTTTTTTTAAATAATACAAAAATTCTTCAATTATTTTCGAAAAATTACATTAGAATATTTATAAAAACTAATTCTTAGAATTGTTTTATCATATAAAGATTCAATTACCTTCTAATAAAGTAAATTAAAATTTTTTCAAATTTTTTAATTTAGAACTTTTTAGAGAAATCATTCATAATTAAAATTTTTTGAAAAATTTGATTCATTTCTTCATATTTTTAAAAAACTGAATTATTTTTAAAAGGATTTGTCAAATTTTGAATTATTTTTTCAAGTTTTTTATTAAATTTAAATTATTTTTAAGAAGTAAATAATAATTGAAGCTATCACTCGACAAATTTGTAATATTAAGTTGAAATTATTTTTAAAAAGATTTTACCAAATTTAAATTTCTTGGACATTTTTTAATTGTATTTAATTGTAAAACTTTGTGTATTTTTAAAAGTTATTTAGAAATATTTTTAAAAAGTTAATTTTACCAATTTGTTTATTAAAATTTTTGAAAATATTCTACCGTAATTAATATTTTTGAAAATATTCTACCATAGTTAATATTTTTGAAAAAATTCTACCATAATTAATATTTTTGAAAAGAAAAATTGACGGTTTGATTTGATTAATGATTGATTTAAAAAAGTAGATTTTTTGTATTTAAATAATTAAAATTATCGAAGTAATTGCAAAAAATTATTAAAAATTCATAAAAATAATTGACTTAGAGATGAAGTTTATAGTTAAAAATTGTAGAAGATTATTTAACTTTCGGGAGGATTATAGTTTTAATTTTTAGAATTTTTAAAAACTATTCAATTTCAGAAGTTCAAATTCGTTAAATTCTATTTCCTGTGAATAAAGAAATAAGAAGTATTTAAATATTTATTTAGCAAAATTATACAAGTTTTGATTAATATGAATTTTTGTGACAACACTGAAGTAAATAAATGACTTTTTTCTATTTTTAATCCACTAAAGCGACTTTTTTTGCTCTTTAAAGTCGATCCGAGGCATGACTTTACTATTCTAACAAAATAAACGGATATTACATTTAACATTTCGTAAAATAGAATTTAAAATGTCTCTTAGTGTCTGCAAATTTACGGATATCGTGAATTTAGTAGAAATTTTAAAGAACTAAGAATTTTCAATAAAATATTCCTTCATAAATGTAGAAGATGAAACTGAAGTTACCAACGTTGATTCAACGAAAAACTTTTAAAAAAAATTTTTTTAAAGATACAAATTTTTCTTGTTTATTTTTAATCCAAGTAAACCCTCAAAACCCTAAAAGAATAAAAAGGTGGGGAAAGCAGTGATTTTTATTTTCATTTTTGGTGAATTTTTTCCAAAAATCACGAAATTTTAATTAAATTAACAAAAATCACTGATTTCCCCGACTTGGAATTTTTTTATGGCACACGACATTAGAATTAATAATTATTAAAAGAAAAAAAAATTACTACTGAGGCGAGGAATTATTAATTTAATTAAAACTCTGGGATTTTTCAAAAATCCGTTACAAAAAAAAACCAAAATCACTGTTTTCCCCGATTTGGAACTTTTTGAAAAATTTTTAAATTAGCATCTTATGTTAAAATATACAATTATCAAAAGAAAAAAATTACTACCTAGGCGAGGAATTATGAATTTAAATGAAATTGCGTGATTTTTGGAAAAATATCGATAAAAAAGATAAAAATCTCTGCTTTCGCTACCTTTTTTTAATTTTGGGGTTTGGAGGGCTTGGGTGAAAATTAGCAAGAAAAATTTGTATCTAGAGAAAATTTTTTTTAAGCTTTCGTTGAATCAATGTTGGTAACATCAGTTTCATTGTAGAAATTGGTAAAGAAGAAGAAGAACATCGAACTGATTATATTGTTGGCAGTAATCGATAATTTTTAATTTTTTTGTCCCTAAATTCTGTATATTTTTAAATATTTTCTCCCTCGATTTCAACTTTCGAGCCCTTCAAAGAACATACCAAAACATTGCCTCACAACAATTTTGATATTCTTATAGAAAAACTCTATAAAGAGGATCATAAAATAAATTTGCAATCTTATAAGAATTTCTCAACGTATATGTTGGATATCGCAGAAATCCGATGAGTTTAAGTGCAGTAGTAAAGGTATATAATGTCGATCTAGATGTGCAGTGGAACATGCACTCCTGAACTCGAGAACGCGGAACGTTTCCTATATCTATATATGTCGAGAAGGTCTCGCTCTTTATGGGAATTCCGTTGGATATCTCATGCATAAGTGAGGAAGAAGAATCCTAGATTCTGATAATTCCCCTAGTAAAACTTTTACCACTTCATCGATATTGATGTTGATAAAGATGGATTTTTCTTTCTCAAACTCCATAAATAAGTTTCTCGCAGCCATTTCTAAGTACATCATCAATTTTTTTTTTTTAATTTCAAATTTTCAAATTATATAGAAGATTCCATCCTTGCGGGAGGAGTAAAATAACATAATGGTTTGATGACATGTTATTTGCTGTCAAAAGATAAAAAAAAAGATCGCAGTGTTTTTGAGGATATCAAAAGTGTTATAAGGCATAACATCTAGGTTCCCTTTTGTTATCATTGGGAAAATTTAGTGTGTAATAGTTTCGATGAAATCATAGAACAAAAAATTTAGAATTATTATATGATATTATCACTCGGTTGTTTTAAAAAATTTAGAACATTATATTGTAATTTCTTGTAAAAAGATCAAATATTTTTGTATGGTTTGAGTAAAATTTTTGAATGGTATTTTTGTTTATGTTTGATAGAACTAACGGTACAATTATTATTGCTCGTGGTGCGTATTGAGAGTATGTGTTTGAGGGTCTCTTCGATAAAGAGGAAACGGGTTGACTGAGCCTGCACGCGAACGATAAAGCCGTTAACGATAACGAACTTGAAATGGGCGCTTCGAGGTAAAGAATACAAGAGCGGATATATCGATGTCTCTCTTACGCATTATATATTATACGATGAGTGTGCTGCCGTTCTCCTCGCTTCGATTTACGTACACCTACGAGAGAGAGAGAAAGAGAGAATGAGAGAGAAACTCTCCACTGGACCACCTTAATTAAGCGTTTAAGCGATGAAACTGGTTCTGATCTTTGCTCCACTTCTGGTTGTTCTTCCCCTTATACACCTTCCTCGAGAATCGTTAAAGACGACGAACTGCGAGCCACTACAGGCAGTTTTCGTGTTCGTCGAGAAAGAGAGAGAAGAGATAAACTTTTTATTAATCTCACAATCGAATTTTTTTATTTAAAAAAAAACCCCCGAAGATTCTAAAGATGAAATGGTTTTGAGCCATGTGAATAAATTTAACAAAACTTTATAGTTTAAAATTTTGTGTATTTATTCAAGAAGAAACAAAAATTAATTCATTACAAAGAGGGAATAAATTTTTAAAATTTAACACAACTTTTTTCAACTGGAAAAAATTATTTTCAATGGAAAAAATTATTCTATTTCATGAGAATCATGAAAAATGATTCTTCCGTTTCAATCATATCAGTGATAAGTTACCTCATCTTCTAGACGGTCAAATTTTTCACACCCTCATACTATTTTTCGTCATCTGCATCATGTATATTATTTTCCTTGTTAACTTAATTTCTTTCCGCATAGAAAACACATCTTCCATTTGAACAATGCTGAGGAATGACAAAAACATAATTAAAATAAACAGTCAACTTTTCTGTTCTTAGCTTTAACAAAATTAAGCTTTAACAAAAAGTATACTAAAAGTATTAAAATTTTTCGATTACTTTGTTAGTTTCGCAAGGATACCCATTTTCAGCTAATATCAATTGAGTTTTAATAGTTTCCTTATCCGGAACAAGCTTAAAGATAACTTTCAAATCTAACTCATTTTTGCTAGTGCACATAATTGTACATTTATCCATATGCTGAAATAAATACGTATCCGTATGTTAAAGAAACATGAATTATAAATGAAGTTTAACCTTTACTAACCTTATAGGACGTTTACCAACCTTATAGGACAGAAAAAAGCCTAACTTATCACATCGTTTCCTGGGACTGTCAAATTCATCAATTGATCTAATTAAGGGAGTTGTACGAATAGTGCTGGCGGGAGTTATTGAAGTAACTTTATTCTCAAAACATATGCCATCACTGCAAACCTAAAGAAAAAAAGCATTTATTTCCACAACTTCGAATTTTTTAATCTATTGTTTCCTTACTCCGTTATCGCGGCAATGATGTCCATTTTCAGCAAATAATTCATCATCGTAATTGTTTGTTGAATTTTCACAATAAGCCATACATCCATCGTTGAACTAAGGAAGAGAGAAAAGATAATTAAATGGAAATTAAATCTATTTCCAAGTTCTAGTATATATATATATATACTAACATCGTATGACAACTCCATTCCCAAGTCTTCGCATTGTTCACTGAAAGTTCTACCTGACTTATCCTTACCTGCAGTCATATTAACACACTCTCCATTTTCACAGTACTAAAAAATAAAAAAAAAGTAAGAAAAACTTAAGGCTTTGTGTACTTATATCGAAGAAAGTTTTCATACTCCAAAATTATTGCAAGGAAATCCATTATAATCTTCGATATATTTGTGATCTTTGATGTCCTCGCTATTTTCTGATTCTTCATTTTCATGTTCATTTTTATTTTCATTTATACAGATAAATTGGCACTCCAACTCAATCTAAAAAGTGAGAAATAGAAATTTGAATTAGAACTGAAAAATGGCAGCGAAAATTAAACATTCCTTGTGAAATACAAACATCTGATAAGCTCATTTTAATTTCTCTGCATCTTTCAATACGTGATAAGAATTTAACTGGTTCATCGAAAGGAGTAGATGAACCAGTACTGCTAACAGTTCTTTGAGTTGAATCAGTAATTCTGCGAGTACTTGTAGTTGTTGTTGTTGTACGTGCAGTTGAATCAATAGGATGAAGGGCACTTGTAGTAGATGTCATATTAATACACTTTCCTTCCTGACAGTACTAAAAAAAAATTTATTTTAATGAAATTTGAGGTAACACATTTTAAATTTTGTAATATTGATTCTTACCCCATTATTTTGACAATAAAAACCATTTTCAACAGTGAAATTTCTCACGTATTTATCATAGACAGCATAATAGCCGTTTTTATCTCTAGTTGCAGTTCTGTTTATGCAATAAATATGACATCCTTCATCAACCTAAAAAATTAATAAAATTTAAATAAATTAATGAAGAATTTGAATTGATTTTGGTAAATCCAATTTGTTTTGGAATCAATCGAATCAATCTAATACTCACAGTTGAGTGAAAGGACATTTCAATGTCTCTACATCGTTCTTCGGCAGATTTAAATTTAACAGGTTTATTAATTAAAGTAGTTGAATCGATAGTGCGAACGGTACTTGTAGTAGTTGTCATATTAATACACTTTCCTTCTTGACAGTACTAAAAAAAAATTTGTTTTAATGAAATTTGAGGTAACACATTTCAAATTTTGTAATATTGATTCTTACCCCATTATTAAGACAATAAAAACCATTTTCAACAGTGACGATTCTCATGTGTTTATTCTGAACAGAATTATAGCCGTTTTTATATCTAGTAGCAGTTCTGTTTATGCAATAAATACGACATCCTTCATCAACCTAAAAAATTAATAAAATTTAAATAAATTAATGAAGAATTTGAATTGATTTTGGTAAATCCAATTTGTTTTGGATTGAATTTATCGAATCAATCTAATACTCACAATTGCGTAAAAGGACATTTCAATGTCTCTACATCGTTTTTCGGCAGATTTAAATTTAACAGGTTTATTAATTGAAGTACTTGTTGTTGAATCAATATGGTGAATGGTACTTATAGTTGATGTCATATCAGTACATTTTCCATTGCTGCAGTTCTGGAAAAAATAAGTCAGTTGAATTAATAATTTACAATAATGTACAGTTGCAAATTTGTTCATATTTTGAAAATAATGTTTACTCTATTGTTAGAGCATGAAAATCCATTTGGAGCTGATATTCTCTCAAATATGAGTTTTCTTTCATGAAAACTTTTGTACAAATCATTTGGAATGGGGTAAATCTCTCTTTCGCAGATAAAAGTGCACTCTTCACTTATCTGAAATATCAAAGTGATAATCAAATTAGTACCAGAAATTACATTAACTCTGACTTTCAAAATCAAAGACGAATTCCATAATTTTAATCTCAAAATCGAATCTAATGTTATCATTATACTTAAAGAAGAAGGTTTTTATTATTAGTTGTAGAATACTGACTCTATTAAGACCATTTTTTCCAGCTTTGATACAATATTCATTGGCTGTTTCAAAGTTATTATCAATACACTTTCCTTCTCGACAGAACTGTAAAATTGAAAGGAGTTTTTTTTTTATTATTTATTAATGAAAAAGATTTGAAACCATTGTCAAAAGAAAATAGAAAATATGTGTCAATATTAATAGCTATAATTTAAAATATATCTTACTCCGATATTTTTACATATAGTTCCATCCTGTGCAGATATATTTTTTACGTGCTGGTGTCCATATTCATCAGCATAAACACATTCAAGTTCACAATCATTTAAAGTGGTCTAGTTAAAGAATTTGAAAGCATTATGATAAGTTTCATCAATATTTGTGAATTTTTAATAGTAGAATTTTAATATTTTTAATATTGCAAATAATCTAGATATCGTTAATGTTCTAATAGATTTCAACTAACTTTGATAGCGTTATTTGCTCCTCCTTCTTTGCATTGTTCTTTCAGTGATTTATTATTCTGCGGCGGTAGATAGTGGTTTAGCTTCAACTGATTTATAAATAATTTCTTGTCACTATCCTTATATGGTAGTTTTACACATTCGCCCCTTAGACAGATCTATAATTAAATGATAAATGCTTTATTACTTAATATTAATTGAGATACAGTACAATTGATATTGAAAAATTTCTCACCTTTCCCAAGTCACAGGGAGTTCCTTCAAGTGCTGGTTTATCTCTAAGAAATTTGATATTACCAATGTTGCATGCTAATCGTGAGCAAATGTTTGGAGTTACCTGCAAGAGTAAAAAAAAATATTGAACCAATTTTTTTTTAATTTATTGAACAAAACAATAGAAAAACAAACAAAACTTGAATAACAAGAACAAAATTAAACAACTTACCACAGCAGTCACATTTTTGTATTCCGCCTTATAGCATTGTTTATCTGCTGGCATGAATTGTCCAGGAAAAATTTTTAATATTTGATCATCAGTTCTATTAACAGCCGGATTATTAAGAATGCACTCAGCTTCCTTTGAACTATTATAAAGTTTTTTTTATTCACCTTTGGAACATTTTTTTTTTGACATTCTCTACTTAAAGAAGTATAGATAAATAAAAAAACATATAAACCTTAAATGATATGCTATCTCTTTTCTGAAGCACGAGGAAAAGTAAAATTGATTTTCATCAAATTGATGATTGCTCATTAGCATACTATCCATGATTGAACACTTTTTGTCAACTTCTTCATTTAAATTTTTGGGATCATAATGAGAGGATCCCAATCTAATAAAATGAAATTTTTAATTAAAAGTTTACTTTTAATAGAATTCAGTTTAAAAGTCAAATGTAATTTTTAGTTTTATTACTTACACATGACCCAATTCACGGGCACCGATTCGAATTCCTTCCAATCTTCCATAATCATTGATAATTGCTACTGACTCTATACCATCCAATCCTTGTTTACAAACAGTTCCAGTACGTGATAAATCTTGAAAGTTTTTTAAATGTTTGTTTTATATTATTAAAGTGTAACAATACAGCAATTGATATTTATTTTGAAAAAAATTTTACCATTAGAATTATAAAATATCGTCTTTGGTTTTACCAACAGAACAGCAATATCGTAATCTTTATTCAATCTGAATTTTCTATTATTATACATAAATTTTGAAAATCTCTCCAAAGTATTGCCATTGATATCGTCGTCATCAAATATTCCTATTGAGTCCTTTGGTTGTAAAAGAATTTATTAGAAAATGCGTTAATTTTTTTTAGTATTTAATTATTCGCGCAATTAGTCAAATCTACGCTATTAATCAGAGTCACGGTAAATCGTTAGGTATTAAAATAACACCAAAAAGGATTAAAATAATCCAATTTAGTGTTATTTTAATCCATTTTAGTGTTATTTTAATACCTAACGATTTACCGTGGTGACTGTAATTAATTTCAAAAATTTTAATAAAATGTAAATATTTAATTATTTAAGATTCAAAATTGTGAAATTATTTTACATAGTTATAATATATTAAATGTACTAAATATATTTAATTTATTATATTTATGTAAAATATAGAATTTTATAATATACAAAATTTTTAAAACTTCAATTTTAAGGGTATTTAAACAATTATGATGTCAGAGCTTTAAAACACATGCTTTGCAAACAATTATGACGTCATAATGGCCCAAATGCCCTTAACAAAACTTTTTAAAACAATTCAATTGTTTTCGAAAAAATTCATAAAATTCTTCACAGAAATTAAATTATTTTCAAAATAATTTTAATAAATTTTTTTACATAAATTAAAATTCAGTGTAATTTTAATCAAATTTCTCTTAAGAATTTAATTATCTTAAATATAATATTAATTGAATAAAAAAATATATAATAAATAATAAAAAAATAAAAAAAATTCTTGAAAACAATTAAATGATTTTCCAAATTATTAATAAAATTTGAAGAAAAATGTTCAATTTAATGTCAGATTTAAAATTATAAAAAGTTATATGTAAATTACAAAACTTAATAGAAAAGAAAATATACAATGTTATTAGAAATGTTATGATATGTTAAAATAGAAAAAAATTGTGCACATATAAAATAGTGCAAATTAAATTAATAGCAGCAATAATATTATCAGAAAACTTTTTCCTTTCTTTCTTTTTATAATTTTAAATCTGACATTTTTTCTTTTTTTTTCTTTTGAATTTTTTCTAAATTGGAATTAGTGAATATTTTAATTTATTAGAAAACATTTGATTCGAAATATTTAAAAATTAATTTTTTAATAAAACGAAACATTAAAATAAATAAGTCTGTTTTTTTAATTGATTCCTTCAAAAATCGTACTTTACATTAATATCAATTTGAATTTTTATATTTATTTATAATTCACTATTTTTATATTTTAAAGTGTTAAATTAACATTACTAATATTACTGATATGAATTGAATTTCAAAAAGTTTAAATTAAAGTTCTAGAGAAGTTAAATTTAAAAAATTGTAATTAAAAAATAGGAATAAGTAGGAAATATATTATAAATAGGAATATATTAGTTATTTTTGAAAAAATAAAATAGTTATAAATAAGTTATTAAATACAAAATTCATTAAATCATAAATGAATAATGTTAAAAGTTTATTAAATTAAGGAAATCAAATTTAAAAAGAATTTTTTTACAAAAACTCCAATATTGATTACAGGATATTTAACCTTTAAAACACTTAATATTAAAATGATGATTAAACATATTTAAAACCTATCCAAGAGAAAAAAAATCAGAAAATGTAAAAATTAATTTCGTTTCTTAAAAAAGATATAAAGAATTGAATTAGATAAGAATATCAGTTAAAGTGTTTAAAAAAATAATAATATTAAAATATTGAAAATAATTTTTAATTTTTTTACTGTGCAAGTTTTGGAAAATTTACTGAAATTTTCTCATATAAGCTTGCTTAAAAAAATATTGCTGTGAATTTTCTTTAAAATTTCTATTAAATAATTCGTGTTGTCCAGGACTTAATTATTTCTGTTATAAAAATATAATACCTCACATAAAACAATTGCAGCAATGTTTAGACGAATTATGGGTTTCGTTATTTCTCTAAAGTAGAGATCCACACCATTTAAAAGGGTTAAAACGTAAGAAACAGTCTTTACGTCATTACCTTGCATTTGTCTGGAAAGAAGAAACTTTTGACTAAAATTTCTATTGATTTCCATTTAATATTATTTAATTTATTTACATCTCTTAATACTTTACCCTATATGTAATTGAAAATAATACATTGTTATGAAATGAACGAAATTGAATTAAAACTTACAAATAAAGTGTTAGATCAACAAAAACTAAAATCTGTGGATACACTATTTGAGGAACTGCGAAAGGTCTTCTTCCTTCGTGAAAATTAGTATTCCCACTATTTGATTGAGGTACGTCTCGTTTATAAAGTACGTGGTCATTTTTTAATTTATTATTTGGTGATTCGTGCATTAAATTTGATGAAGTATCACGACGTAACTGATTTTTGTTATTTAAGGAACGTATTACTGTGTTATTATCAATAATACCATTCTAGAAGTTTAAATTTTTATGCCATAAAAATCTTTCAAGAAAGTTGATAATAATAAAAGGAAAAATAATTTTTAAAATAATACTTACAAATTCTGAAACATCTCTTTTATTTACTGTGTGGATTATTTCAGACATTGTTTTTTGGTCGCGATAAAATAAAATATTCGCATTTTCCATAATCTACATGCAGTATTTAATTTAATAAATAAAAAATAAATAAAATTAAACTTTTAAATAAAATGGTTTTACTTACATTTTTTGTAAAATAATATCTGAATCTGTTTCTATTTTTTTTTAGTTTCCAGACTTTCGTATTTTTACCAGCAAAAAATCCTTCCGATGACTGCAGAATATATTTGCTATAAACCCCATGACTGTTTATATTCACTGAAATTTCAGGAATACTGCGCTTTCTAATTGAATGTTGAACTGAATTCAATTCCCCTTCAGATTCTATAAAAAATTTGATGACAAAAATTAGATAAATTGTAAAATTACTTTGGACGAAAAATTACGTAACAATAAACTAATTTATTTTTATAACATTTCTTCACTTATTTTTGTATTGAAATAATCGAATTATTGTACAGAATTTTTGGATAAGAATTAACCTGAGGCAAAAAATATTCAACGAATTCTTTTGCAATTCTATAGAGAAATTCTATAGAGAAAAATTAAATTTTAAAAGGTTTCACATTAAAAGTAGTTTAAAATTCTAATTTTAAATGGATAAACAAATAACAATAAGTGTTCAAATATTTATTAAACAAAAATTAATGATGCTTGAAAAATTCTTCTTTACGAATTCTGAAAAAAATGAGATTTAAAAAAAACGATATTAAACCATTTTGAAAACAGTTGAAGTTTTGAAAATATTTTTACAAAACTGAAAAAGTAGGAAATTTTTTTAAATTTCATTAAACTATAGTTTTATATTTCAAAGAATTTTATTTTTCTATTTTCAAAATTTATTTTTAAATATTATTGTATTTTTATGGAGAATCGTGACTAAAAATTTGAAAAAGAAATAATTTTCATAATTTGTATTTTAATGGTTCATTTATCGTTTAATCGTGGTGAGAATTTTTTTAACAAAGAATTTTATTTAAAATTTTCAAAAATAATGGAATATCATATATAAGCGTTATATAACAAGAATTTCAAGAAGTTATTAAATTTTTATAGGTTTTTCAAATTGAAATCATTTTTATATTTCAACCATCCTAAATGTTTGTTATTAAAAAAATCAGTAATATATTATTTGGAAATTATTAAAATTTTCAATAATTTTAATCAAGAAATCCAAAAAAGTAATTTCCTTGCAAAAATTGCAGTGCTAATTATTCTAAAAGATTTTATATTTAAATTATTAAAAATTTTAATTAAAATAAATAAAAATAAGTTATTAAATATTTGTTTAACAAAAATTATGTAAAAATTGCAGTTCTAATTATTCTAAAAGATTTTATATTTAAATTATTAAAAATTTTAATTAAAATAAATAAAAGTAAGTTATTAAATATTTGTTTAACAAAAATTATGTAAAAATTGCAGTGCTAATTATTCTAAAAGATTTTATATTTAAATTATTAAAAATTTTAATTAAAATAAAGAAAAATAAGTTATTAAATATTTGTTTAACAAAAATGATGTTATGTTCATGTTTTAAATATATATAATATAATGTAAAAATGCTAAAAAATATTAAGTTTTTGAAGAATTGTAATTAAAAAATTTTTTTTAAGATAATTGAATTTCCGAAAATAATTAAAAAATAATAATTAAAAGTTTTTGTAAAATTTTATTTAACTTAATTTTTGTATTTGAAAGAATTTAATTTTATTCCTTTCAAAAATTATTTTGATGTATAATCGTATTTTTGAAGAACTATATTTCGAAAAATTATTTTTTTTTATAAAATAATAAATTTTAATTAAATTTCAAAAAGAAAAGATTAATTAACAATGGGCAAAAAGATGTCACATTGTAATTATGTTAGTTTTAAAAAAACATTTATTTATACCTTCATTGATTTCATGATCAGGCAAAAATTGTTGGACCTGGAAATGACAATTTTTGAATAATTTCATGAACTATTAAATGTTGTACCCAGAAGAAAAATAAATTACATTTGGTTGTAAATATAAAATTTTATTTGCAGCAAAAGAAATTTTTATTGTTGCAAATAAAATTATTATTTGTAGTAGAAAAAAATTGTATTGTTGCAAATAAAATTATTATTCGATTAAATAATTTAGTAGTCTCTAAAATAAATACATATTTTTAATTATCTCAAAAAATTTCTTTCAGGATTTGCTATTTCGATGAATAAATTTGTTTTTAAATTATGATTTCAAATTACAAAAAATTTACCTGTAGAGTCAGTGTGAATGGGGCAATTAGTGCCCAAAGTAAAAAACGAGCGTAAATCATTTTTTGTCGTTTGGTTATTCTTGGACCTTTCCACTGAAAATGTCACTTTTGAATAATTTTGTTTTCACTTTCATTACAGTTTTCAAGAATATATACAGGAAATCCATTAAAATTTATTGTGTTTTTGATTGTATTTACGATTTCGTAGCCAGTAAGAATGCTACAGGTGTAGCTTGCCAGTTGAAAGAAATAACATTACTTTATTGTTTAAAGATAGAAAAAAATGTACACGTGCATTGAAAATGTATTTCAGTTTTGATAACTGTTGAAATAAACCTTGGAATAAATTTATCTTCACATAAGAAAGTAGTTTAAAAAAATTTTTTTAAAAATATTTATGAAAAAGAATAATCTAAATCAAAGTTTTTCCTAAAAAGAGAATTTGTTTCACTGAGAAAATATATCTGAATTAAACATAATAATTTTGATTTAGCTTGTTGTAATAAAAATTACGTTTAATTCAATTATAAAATTGAAATTTTTTTTTGGTTATTTATATTTGAATTAAAAAATAATTTTTTCTAAGAGTTTATAGTTTTTTGATAATTTCTTAAATTTTAATTTAATTAATTAATTATTAATTAATATTAATATTAGAATTAGGATCTTCTTCCTTTAGAACAAATGACATAATGATGAAATAAATTCCATACAAAGCTAAATTAATTTTTATGAATTAAATTAAAATTTACAATCTATTTCTAAAGGTTGATGTTTGTTTATTTTTTTATGGCTCGTTTTTTTTTCTTCTCTAATTATGTCTTTCTTTTAAAACACTGTGTGCGCGACAGGAGAAACAGTTACATACACACCTATGTTCTTACTTCACATTCAAGTAACGTTAGCATTTCCCCTAGAAAGTTGTTGCTCATGCACGTAAACTTAGAAGTTTCCTCTTATCTAAAACCACACCTAATAAATTTCATGACAAAAATTAATGTTCTTCTTTCGCTTCTTTGTTTTAAAAGTTTCCATATTTTTTTATCATCATCATCTTCATGATCATGATAATTTTTTTCTGTTGGGAATAAAATTTTCTAATGATTCCTGATCCGTTTCTTTCAACTTATGTTAATTTACAAATTTCTTCTTCCAAAAATCGATGAATAGATGAAACGTAGTTATAGTTTAGTTAGTAATGTAAGGTTAATAGGTCAGTAGAAGGAAAAGAATTACAAAAAAAATCCTACAAAATAAGAATAAAATTTTACAAAAAATGAATCATATTTTAAGGAAAAATTTTCCCACATATGGAGAATTTATTCTATAGATTTAGAGAAATGAAAACAATTGCTATGGAAAAATAGCATAAAAATAGAAATTGCAACTTCCTTTGGCAATAATCTTTGGGAGATCTCGTTCGAAAGGACCTTGAAAGCTTATACTAGAAAGACGGTTTCTACCCGCTTGGTTCAAGATCGACGTTTGAGATTAACATATACATAGTAAGCGACACTGTCCATGTAACACTTTTATTAGATATAAAAAAAATGTGCAATCCAAGGTCGTGGGTTTTTGAAAAAAAAATACTATCGTGAAAGTCACGGATAAAGTACTGAATGAAAAGTCTTTTAAATTCTATACACTTACAATCAAACAAATAATATATGGTATGGAAGTGCTCCCAAAATTTACACGAATCAGTTTTTTCGTAATTATTTCAAATAGCAAATTAACTAAAAAATTGCTAGCAACTAAAAAAGTTGTTTAGAATATTTACGAAAAAAATTTCTTTTTCCTATATTTGGATGAAATGAAAAAGTTTTTAAGAATCAGAAAAGAGAGATTACTAGCAAATATAAAAACTCAATTGTTAGGCTAAAAAATAAAGATTTTCTATTGTCGAAAGGTCGATTTTACTATGAAAAAATAGAAAAATTCGTAAAAGGGTTAAGAGAGAATTGCTAGCAACTAGGAAAGTTGTTTCGAGTCTCCAAATGAGTCTTTGCTAAAATTTTTGCTATTGTAAGCTAAGGAGAAAATTTAAAAAAAAATTATCATCAACCAGGAAAACAATAATGGCCATTTGCTAGAATTTTAGCACAACTTGGAAAAAATGGAAAACTATAAATGCCTTTTGCTAAACATTTTGATAGAATTGGGGAATAATGAGAATTAAAAAGAACTCTTGCTATCATTTTCATACTACTAGGAAAAATGGAAAACTATAAAGACCGTTTGCTAAAATTTTGATTCCACTAGAGGAAAATGGAAAAATTTATCAGACGGGGGAATAAAATTTCTTTTTCATTAGAACAAAATTGAAAAATGTCGGAAATAATGAAGACAGCATGGAAAGAAGCAAGTACTATTATAGCTTCGAACTTTGCTAAAACAAATTTTCACTTTATCAATATAGGGAAATTTCCAAAATATTAAATGTAGTATTTATAACAAGCTGAAAAACTAGACTTTACTAGGTGAGAATAAAAATTTAAAAATTTCAGTATTTTTCAGAATGATGAAAAATTTTCTTTATCGCAAAAAGAATTGCTAGCAACTAGAAGAGTATAAAGGCCTTTTTGCTAAAGATTGGTACCACTAGGGAAAAATGGAAAACTATAGAGATTCTTTGCTAAAATGTTGACACTACTAGGAAAAATTAAAAAAACGAAAGGCCATTTGCTATAATAAATATACTACTAGGGAAACAACAATACCTTTTTGTTAAAAAGTTTAATACCACTAGAAAAAATATGGGAATTTAAATAAAAGGTTCGCTAAAATTTTTATGCCACTAGGGAAAAATGGGAAACTATAAAGGCCTTTTGCTAAAATTAAAATACTATTAAAATACTAATAAAAATACTACTGCTATTAATACTAGGAAAAATAGGGAACTAAATTAAAAGACTTTTGCTAAAATGTTTATGTCAATAGAGAAAAGTAGGAAACTGTAAAGGGGTTTTTGCTAAAATTGAAATACTACTAGGAAAAATGGGAAACTATGAAATACTTTTTCTATAATTTTAGCAATACTAAAGAAAAGTAGGATAAACAAAGAACATTTTCTAACATTTTCATATTACTAGGTAAAAATGGGAAACTATAAACAGCTTTTGCTAAAATTAAAATACTACTAGAAAAAATGGAAAACTATAAAAAAAAATTTTCTTTAATATGTTTATATCACTGCAGAAAAATAGGAAATTGTGAAGGACTTTTACTAAAATTAAAATATTACTAGGAAAAGTGGGAAATTATAAAAGTCTTTTGCTACAATTTTGACACTACTAGGGAAAAATAGGATAAACAAAGATGTTTTGCTAAAATTTTGATATTACTACAGGTAAAAATGGAAAACTATATAGAGGGCTTTTCCTAAAATTTAAAATACTACTAGAAACAATGGAAAACTATAAAATAAAATCCTTTTGCTGAAATGTTTATTCCACTAGAGAAAAGTAGGAAACTGTAAATTCCTTTTGCTGAAATTACTGTTACTACTACTACCAGGAAAAATGAGAAACAATAAAATACTTTTGCTAAAATTTTAACAATACTAAAGAAAAGTAGGATAAACAAAGATCATTTGCTAACATTTTCATATTACTAGGTAAAAATGGGAAAACTGTAAAATAAAATCCTTTTTTTTATACTGCTAGAAAAAATAGGAAACTTTAATAAACTTATGCTAAAATTTTGACAATACTTAGGGAAAAATATGATAAACGAAGGTGATTTGCTAAAATTTTGATAATACTTGGTAAAAATAGGAAACTATAAAGGGCTTTTGCTAAAAATTAAAATACTACTAGGAAAAATGGGAAACTATAAAATGAAAGCCTTTTGCTAAAATGTTTATACCACTTGAGAAAAATAGGAAACTGCAAAAGACTTTTTCTAAAGTTGAAATACTACTAGGAAAAATAGAAAACTATAAAGCAATTTGCTAAAATGTTGACACTACTAGATAAAAATTGGAAACTATAAAGGGCTTTTGCTAAAATTGAAACACTACTAGGAAAAATGGAAAACTATAAAATAAAAGACTTTTTTAAAATGTTTATATCACTAGAGAAAAATAGGAAACTGTAAAGAATTTTTGCTAGAATTGAAATACTACTAGAAAAAATATAAAACTATAAAGGCCTTTTGGTAAAATTAAAATACTATTAAAATACTACTACTATCAATACTAGGAAAAATGGGAAACTATAAAAGCTTTTGCTAAAATTAAAATACTTATAGGAAAAGTGGAAAACTATAAAATATAAGACTTTTTAAAAATGTTTATATCACTAGAGAAAAATGGGACACTATAAAAATTTGTTGCTACAATTTTGACACTACTAGCGAAAAAGGAGATAAATAAAGATCTTTTGCTAAAATTTTGATATTACTAAAGGTAAAAATGGAAAACTATAAAATAAAAGACTTTTTTAAAATGTTTATATCACTAGAGAAAAATAGGAAACTGTACTCTCTAAATCTGAATTAGTAAAAAATAACTAATTATTAGTAAAATCGTGGATGACTTTTTGCTTCAGCAATTAGTAAAAAATAACTAATTATTAGTAGAGAATCACTAATTAATAGTAAATAAATAACTAAAAAAATAGTCAAATTTCACTAATTGAATTAGTTACTACAAATTTCAGTCATTTTTACATAACCTAAAATTGAATTTAACTAATAATTAGTCAATATTAACTATTTCATTAGTAAAATATTACTATTTGAATCAGTGACTGACTTTTTGCTATCGAATTAGTTATTTTTAACTAATTCAAATTTAGAGAGTAAAGAATTTTTGCTAGAATTGAAATACTACTAGCAAAAAAGGGAAACTATAAAGACCTTTTGGTAAAATTAAAATACTATTAAAATACTACTACTATCAATACTAGGAAAAATGGGAAACTATAAAATAAAAGACATTTACTAAAATGTTTATACTACTAGAGAAAAGTAGTTAACTCTAAAGGCATTTTCCGAAAAGTGAAGCACTACTAGGAAAAATAGGAAACAATAAAAATTTTTTGCTACAATTTTGACACTACTAGCGAAAAATGAGATAAACAAGGATCTTTTGCTAAAATTTTGCTACCACTAGGTAAAAATAGGAAGCTATAAAGGTCTTTTGCTAAAATTAAAATACTACTAAGAAAAGTGGGAAATTATAAAAGTCTTTTGCTAAAATGTTGTCACTACTAGGGAAAAATGTGATAAACAAACTTCTTGTGCTAAAATTGAGACACCACTAGGAAAAATGGGAGACTATAAAGTCCCTTTGCTAAAATTCTGTTTTACCTATAGGGAAAAATGGAAAAATTTACTAGACAGGGGCATAATAGACATATAATAAAGTTGTAGGTGTAAAGTAAGCGTGATCGTGGATGAGCGAGGGGTACATAAGGAAGGGGAGTGGTCAAGTGAGGCCTCGTGCTGACCTATTCCTTTCTGCAGTGCATTATGGCCGCTCGTTCAGCACGGCTTTACCATTTTCTCTGTTCGGCATATGTCACAAAGACATTTTGCGTGAATAAACAAATTTCAATTTCCCTTTTTGAGTAAAAAAATTCATTAAAATCAAATATAAAAAAAATTTTTTTCTGTTTTTTCCCACTCTATGAATTTTTTTCTTCTTAAATATTACAATATTGTGAATGTCAAAAAGAAGAAAATAAAAGAATTTAGCAGGTGGGGGTCATTGTGTATGCGTGTGTGTCTTTAAGGGACATGAAAAGGCCGCAGCAGGCCGTCGGATAGCGACGGCTCTCGAGAGGTTTGTCGCCGCAGCACAGCACAATGGAACCTCTACATCGCTGTAAGTACGCGGGGCTTACGACGATTAGAGTTTCTTCTACCTTAACAATAAAGGTGCGCGAGCGATTTTTATTATTTTTTTTTTTTATTTTCTTTAAATCCACAACTGTCTCAAAAAAAAAGAAAGGGGGGAAATAAAGCAATAGCGCTTAGGTATTCGCCGCCCAGAATGATATAAATTTTCTTCTTCTTTCTTCTTCTTCTTCTGTTTTCAGCGTATAACCAAATCCAAATGGTATGCTTAACAACTTCTCGAGGCAAATTTGGTCCCTTTTACGGTTTTATTCGTTTGCCATTTGAGATTATAAAGGCTTATTTCTATAATGCAATTTGTGTTTTCCTAAACTTTGTCAGAAAGCTTCCTTTACATTTTTGTTACTAACTGTAATTTTAAGGGACCTCTAGGTTTTTGAACAATTTTTTTCCAAACCATTTTTTTCCAAGCTTTGGAAAATTGGTTATTTGTTACATTTTTGCTAAAAATCCTCAATTTACTGGTGCAAAATTTAAATAGTTGAAAACATTAAAAAAAATATTTATAATATTTGTATTTAGGTTTGGGCCATGTCTGAAAATCGAAGCACCGATAAAAAGAGAAAATAAATTTTTTGTAACGCAAAACTGTTTTTATATCAAAATTTTAAATGGATAATTGACAACAAAATTGTCCCAAGAAGATATTGTTTTGTTTTATATGGCAAATATGGTGAATTACAATGAAGACTTCTCTTGATTATGTGATTAAATCTCGTTTTTATTGTTTCATTGAAATGGTTTTTACTCGTTGATTTATGTGGCCGGAAATGTTTCTTCAATTTCACCGATTCATAAATGTGATAATACTTCTGGACGCAAGATTTTGTAACGAATATTGTATATCTATTTTTATTATTTATTTTTTTTAAACTTTCCCCGCAGTTAGAGTCAATAATAAAATTTTGGTATCTCTTTTTGTTTGCCTCGTAAACTATATACGTATGCAAGTATCGCGAATTCTAAAAAGAAATCCGCTTGAATTTTTTCTATTTTTGAAATTAATTTCTTTTTAAATAACTTAATTTTTATAAAGAAAAGTATTATAAAATTTTTATTTATAAATTATTTAATAAATAATGTTGCTTAAATATTTAAAAATTAATGTTACTTAAATATTTTAAAATTAATTTTACTTAAATATTTTAAAATTAATTTTACTTAAATATTTTTAAATTAATTTTACTTAAATATTTATAAATTAATTTAATTTTTAAAGAGATGCCTTTACAATTAACATAAATAGATGGACTTGAAAAGATTTTAATTTGAAATTTTAGAAAATTTAAATTTTGTATAAATTTAATTACAAAATTTTAAAGATAGATTATTGAAAAATTTTAATAATTCAAATTCTTCTGAAATTATTTGCATTTTTTAATATATACATATTTAATTAATTTTATTAAAAATAATGGATTTATAGAAGGATTTTGGTTAAAAAAAATTAAAAAGAATTGGATTTTGGCGAAGTTACAAAATATTGAAAAAATTTAATTATATTTAGAAGTAATTATATTTTTCGCAAAAATTCAATTATGTTGAAAAATTAAAGAAACAATGTTAATAAATTTCTTCTCAATAATCCAATTCTTCTTCTAAAAAGACTATTAGAAGCAATAAATTTTCATTTCATTTTTTATTAATTTTCATAAATAAATTTATTTATTTTCGAAATATTTAATAAAATTCTGCCTTACAATCAAATTATTTTCATTTATTAAATTTTGAGAAATATTTAATTGTATCAAAAAATTGTTCACTATTTTTTATTTAAATAATTGAAGTCTCGCTGAATTTTCTATTAAAAGTTATTTAAAAATGATTTTTAATAATTTTTAATTAAAATTTTGGATAATAATTGAATATTATAAGGATATAAATTTTCAATACATTTTTTATTAATTTTCATTAATAAATTTATTTATTTTCGAAATATTTAATATAATTCTGCCTTACAATCAAATTATTTTCATTTATTAAATTTTGAGAAATATTTAATTATATCACAAAATTGTTCACTATTTTTTATTTAAATAATTGAAGTCTCGCTGAATGTTCTATTAAGAATTTACTTCAATTTGTATTCTATATACTTAAAGTTGAATTGAAGTTAAAAGTTTAGAAAAGAATTGAATATTAAAAGGATATTAGAATGAATTTTCAATACATTGTTTATTAATTTTTGTTAATAAATTTATTTATTTTCAAAATATTTAATATAATTCTGCCTTATAATCAAAATATTTTCATTAATTCAATTTTGAGAAATATTTAATTATTTCAAAAAAATTGTTCACTATTTTTTATTTAAATAATTGAAGTCTCGCTGAAAGTTCTATAGAAATTTATTTAAAAATGATTTTTTTAAATTTTTAGTTAAAATTTTGGATAATAATTGAATATTAAAAGGATGTAAATTTTCAATTCATTTTTTATTAATTTTTAGAAATAAATTTATTAATTTTCGAAATATTTAATAAAATTCTCCCTTACAATCAAATTATTTTCATTAATTCAATTTTGAGAAATATTTAATTATTTCAAAAAATTGTTCACTATTTTTTATTTAAATAATTGAAGTCTCGCTGAATGTTCTATAGAAATTTATTTAAAAACGATTTTTTAAAATTTTTAGTTAAAATTTTGGATAATAATTGAATATTAAAAGGATATAAATTTTCAATTCATTTTTTATTAATTTTCAGAAATAAATTTATTAATTTTCGAAATATTTAATAAAATTCTGCCTTACAATCAAATTATTTCCATTAATTCAATTTTGAGAAATATTTAATTATTTCAAAAAATTGTTCACTATTTTTTATTTAAATAATTGAAGTCTCGCTGAATTTTCTATTGAAAGTTGTTTAAAAATGATTTTTTAAACTCTTTAATTAAAATTTTGGATAATAATTGAATATTATAAGGATAGAATGAATTTTCAGAAATAATTGAATTTTCATTGATTTCTTCATGTTTTATAATAATATTCTTAGAAGTTTGTTAAATTTCCAAAAGGTCCTAATTTAAATTTTTTTAAAGCTTAATTCCTATATGTACAAAATGGTAATTAAATATTTATTTTATATAAAACAATTAATGTTTCCGAATAATTTTCCAATTAAAAAAATTTGTAAAGAAATGGAAAAGAATATTTTTTAGTAGATATCTTATATCATTTTGAGACTGATTCGCAGTAAATTGTTTAGTGTTATAGCGAGAATGACAAAATTTTGCCTTAAAATTGAAGAGAAAATCAAAATTTGAAATTTTTATACCTTGTATAAATTGCTTCGGGAAAAAATCTTATATTAATTTCAAAATTCTTTATGAAATATCTCTTAAGCATTTATTTATGCATTCCTTTTGTCTGGTAAAAATTTTACCTAAATATTTGGATTGAAATATTTTTAAAAATATATTTTGAACTATACACATGAGATTTCGAAAAAAGTTGAAAATTTAAATTCAAAAAACTAAATATCAGTATACGATAAATGGTTCTCTTTGTATACTAAACAGAAGGCATTTATAGAAGATTTAAATAAAATTGGCGAAGAATATGTTTTGTAAATAATTATGTTTTCATTAAATAAAAGCGATAAACAGTGAACCAAACAGAAATCGTTAAAGATTTCCAATGCAGTCGAGTGAAAATTTCCTAGAGGTAAAAATTGACTTGACTGTCACCTTCGGAATCTTTAGGTATAATTTAGAAATAAGAAGATAAGAGGTGATTTTTTTCGTTAATAATTTTCAGAAGCAAAGTCAAGTCAATTGTAATCAGAATTATTGTTTCACTTTAAAAGAGAATTGGATTTAAGTTTCCAGAACAGGAAAACAAAAAAAAAAGAAATATTTAGCTCTGTAATGTTTTGTCTTTTATTTTCATAATCTTTTAATTCTTGTATAGAGAAAATACTTGAAAGTACGAGGATAAAGTGGATGCTGTACAAATTCTTGTTTAACTTTTTGTTAAACCTTAAGCAGCAGTAGCAAGCATTGCCTTTTCTCTCACGATGTTTTGTTCGAAAAGTGGGTGCTACTGTTGCTGTGGTATTTCTGGGATTAAGAATTCCCGCGAGACGGGCGGGATGCTTGCTGTGTTTATACACCATGGCGGACCTATGCCATGGATATATTCGGCCCTGTTTGGCTCTATAAGAGAAATACGGGTTGGGCGCCGCGAGCTTAGAGAGTAGACAGGCCAACCGGTTCGCGACTTTGGCAGCCATCTTCCCTCTTCGTGTGTCTCTTCGCTTCGCGTGAGAACCTCGTTCCTCTTCTCTCCTCCCTCCTTCTAATCGGCCCCCAAACGAAATTTCCGCTTGCTGACTTTTTTTTTTTATTTTTAGTCAAAAGTCCAACGATCCTGAAAGTTTATATTCAAAAATACTTTTCCCAGTAGTCAAAAGTTGCGTCAAAGAAGGCGATGAAAGAAAAAAAACTTCTTTGACTCTGTGAGTTTTTAGTGAAACAGTTCCAGTAACTGCGCGACAATATTTAAATCGAAATTTACCCATAGAGACGTTTCTGTAATAGTCGTTTCTGTAATAGTTATTCTTCGTAGTAGCAGCGCCTCTAGTGGCGGAACATTACAACTCAGGTGGAGAAATTTTCTAACCTATTTAATAAACTTTTTTGCACTTTCGTTTATTGAGGACGAAAAATAGATAAAAAATAAATCTTCGAGACGATTAGGAAGAAAATTATCGGCTTTGATAAATGTCAATTTAGTGCGGGATTTGAATTAAAGTGAAATAATTGGCGATGCATTAGGTAATAACCGTTACTTAGGAGAGTGCGAGAGCGTTTCACGCATGCATATTCCTATAAGCGGTGAGGCGTTGCAAAGAGCAGGTGGTCTAAGCGCACACACGTATAGAGAGTGGAGCCATTGAATTGACTTTGCAAACTGGCTATTAGCAATTTCATTCAATTACACGATTCGTGTTTCGCGATGTGGATGATATTTACGCTCGACAAGCCTGAGATACGGCGCGCACTCTCTCGACCTGCACTACACACTAACCCACATCGTCGCGTGTGTTGCTTTTGTTTCCACTGTGAATTTTAACCGCAACAATCTCTCTATTAAAATGTTGCATTGGGGGAAAAAAAAATTAAATCTCTTTTTTCCATAGTCGCGAATTTTATTTTTGTTTTTGAAAAAATTAAGACAGTAAAATTACGAACGGTATTGTATGTGTGAGTAATTTTACTATTAAGAATGGAAATTTAGAAAACGATTCTCCAACGAAGCGGAATTATTGCGCAGTCACGTAGAGGGAGTACCGATTAAAAGTGCGTGACGCGTGCCTGAGCTAAGTTCGCATACACGAGTATTTTCTCAAACGTTTGAACGTGCTTACTCAATATACATGGTATGTAAGGATAAAGGATGTAAATTTGTGGAGTCTCTCAACCTTATTAAGAAACTATAAATAGACTAAGTGGGTTGGGAGTTAAAGGTGGACAGTCCTTAGTGGACAGTAGAAAAATGTAGGTTTTAGTTTTCTTTTTTTCGATTAGGTTCTACTTTTGTTCTTTCTTAATAAGAAAGTGGAGGAGAAGCGCATGCGCCATAGTAATCGGAGTGAGAGAGAAGTGTCCGTTTTTCCTTCTCGCACTCATTGACTTTACGGCGCTTGCGCTATTGACCAAAATCAGCGAAAGGGTGCTGCCATATTCTTTTGAATCTTACAGATTTCTTCCTTTATAGTTTTGTATTTTAAGGCTTAAAGTTTTAGGCTTTAAACATAAATCTTAAAGTTTTAAGCTTTAGACTTAAAGCTCGGAGTTATGAACTTTTAACATAAAGATTAAAAATTTAGGATTAAAATTAAGTAGTTTAGAGTTTTAATCATTAAAATTAAAGGATAAAGTTTTAACAATCAAAATTAAAGGACAAAGTTTTTAGCTTATAAACTGAAGGTTAAATATTTAAGCTTTTAAACTTAAAGTTTTAAGTATTAAGCTTTTATACTTAAAGCATCAAGTTTTAGGCTTTTAAACATAAAGCTTGAAGTTTTAGGCTTTGAACATAAAGCTTAGAGTTTAAAGCTGCAAGCTATGTAGCTTAAAGTTCCACAGGCTTTTAACATAAAGCTCAGAGTTTAAAACCGTAAACTGTGTAGCCTAAACTTCAAAACTTAACTTCAACTTTTAACTTTAGAGATTTAAGCTTTGTACTTAAATATTAAAGTTTTAAACTTTAAGCTTTACACTTAAAGATTCATGTTTTAAGCTTTTAAACTTATAGCTTAAAGGTTGAGGTTTTTAAACTTAAAGCTCAAAAGTTTAAGGCTTTTAAATTTAAAGCTCTAAAGTTTTAGGCCTTTAAACTTAAAGCCTACAGTTTTAGACTTTTATACTTAAAGCCTAAAGTTTAAGACTTTTAAACTTAAAGCCTAAAGTTTAATACTTTTAAACTTAAAGCCTAAAGTTTTAGACTTTTGAACTTAAAGCCTAAAGTTTTAGACTTTTGAACTTAAAGCCTAAAGTTTTAGACTTTTAAACTTAAAGCCTAAAGTTTTAGACTTTTAAACTTAAAGCTTAATGTTGTAGGCTTTTAAACTTAAAGCATAAATTTTAGGCTTTTAAACCTAAAGATTAAAGTTTAAGGCTGCAAGCTGAGTAGGTTAAAGTTATAAGCTTCAAACTTAAAGATTTAAAGTTTCGAGCTTTAAACCTAAAACTTAAAATTTTAGGCTTTCATTTTTATTATTTTCTCTTAAATTTTTTCCATAATCGACAAGATTAAGAACAATTAGGCACGTTAATCCTAATCTTAATCCCTTTACGATTGTTAAGCGCAATAAATCTCAAGATTGAGATTCACCCTTTCAATATTTGCCATCAACGGATGACGTAAAATGTTTTCGCGCACAAGTGGATTGCGATTAAAAGCCCATAACGCACAGAATGCGCACACACCCTTGTGATGCTTTATGTACATGGGGATTACTGTGCGGGGTTAGGTTCCGTCAATGATTCATGGTCTGCGGCTAATTTCCAGGAGTGCGGATCACACACCTTCTTATCAAACTGAGAAAAATGCCCTCAAGTACACACTGTAAAAAATTTTAGTAAATTTTCTTAACATTTCTTAGGTAATTTCTCTTATTATTTTGGGTAAAGTCATTTTAATCAAAATTTTTGGGAATTTTGTCAAAATTGAGAAATATTATCTGAAAATAAATTTTTAAATTTTCCTAAACCTTATTGGGTAAATTGTTCGGTAAATTTCTAAGATTTATAGGTAAAGACCTTTTTAACAAAATGTTTTGAGAATTACACCAAATTTGTGTAATCTTATCATACGAATGTGGAGAAATTTCCCAAAGTTTGTGAGAAATTTTCGAAAATTTCTTTGAAAATTTTCGATGATTTTAAGTTAATTTATTATTGCCGTAGAAATTTTTGCATTTATCCAAAAAATTGTGTATTATTACTAAATGTCATTGGAAAACTTCCCTATAAGGCTTACGCTATTTTTTTAAATCATAATTTTTACTTTACGTTTCTTGGCATTTTTTTAAAACAATTAAATTCGTTTGGAAATATGTATTAAAATAGTCGATAATGAAAATTTATGAACGAAGTAAAACTTTTGAAAGTAAATGAAATTTTGCCGAAAATTGAATTAAACTTTTTGAAAATATATGAATTTTGAAGAAGAATTTTATTATTCAAAAAAATGTTGTAAATTTTGACAAGAATTATTAAAAATTTTGTTAACATAATTAAATTTATGCGAAGAATTTTGAAAATAATTGAATTTGTGCAATCATATGTAACTTCTTCAAAACTCAATTTTTTTTCGTAATTTTAAATAAAATTCTTCCATAAACAAATTATTTTCAATAATTAATTAAAAAATATACACTGGGGAAAAAAATTGTTTAATTCAAAAATAATTAGTTAACCAAAAAATATATTTGACTCTCTAAATTTATAAAATAGTAAAAATTTTAACTAATTTGAATTAGTGACTGACTTTTTGCTTTTTAATTAGTAAATTGCACTAAATAAATAGTAATTTTTACTAATTTTTTAGTAAACTTTATTAATTCAAAAGCAAAAACTCAGTTACTAATACAAATTAGTAAATATTTTTAAATTAATTTTTTTTCTGTTTTTATTAATTTTTTAATGTTTTTTTATTAATTAAATTTAAATTAAAAATGTTTTATAATTGAAGTAAACATAATTTATATTGAGTCAAATTTATTATGTATTGAATCAAACTTATTATGTTTAATTCAAAGATAATTTTTCGTTGACTGTATAACAAAGATAATTATATGTTTGATTTAAGTTTATTTTGCTTTCTCAGTGTGTTTAAAAATTTTACAAATTTCAGATAACATTTAAATTGGTAAAATTTTTCAAAAATCTACGTTGATAAAAAAATTTTTAACTAAATTCATGCAAAATTGAAATTTTATAAAATTTCATGTTAAAACCTTTCGAAGTCCACCTATTTTTGAAAGTTGTAAATGCAACTCTTTTTAATTTGTTTTTTTTTTTAATTTGTTTAATTTTGAAATATTTAAATAAAATTTTTCATTAAAAAATTTATACGTATATAGTAATTTTATGATAACTTTTCAAAAGTTATTCTTTTTTAAAAAGAAGGTTAAGGAAAAGGTTAAAAGAAGGTTAAAGAGAAGAAGAACTCTTTTTAAATTTAATTAATTTTGAAATATTTAAATAAAATTTTTTATTAAAGAATTCATACGTATAATAATTTTATGATAACTTTTCAAAAGTTATTCTTTTTTAAAACGAAAGTTAAGGAAAAGGTTTAAAGAAGGTTAAAGAGAAGAAGAACTCTTTTTAAATTTAATTAATTTTGAAATACTTAAATAAATTTTTTCATTAAAGAATTCAGACGTATAATAATTTTATGATAACTTTTCAAAAAGTATTCTTTTTTAAAAAGAAGGTTAAGGAAAAGGTTAAAAGAAGGTTAAAGAGAAGAAGAACTCTTTTTAAATTTAGATCATTTTAAAATATTTAAATAACTTTTTTCATTAAAAAATCCATACGTATAATAATTTTCTAATAACTTTTCAAGAGTAATTCTTATTTGTCAAGTAGTTATTTTTAGAAATAGAAAAAATGTAATGTTTTTGAATTCGAATTCGTTTTTCGATTAATGAACCAATAGAAGAATCTTTTTAACGTATAGAAAATGGCTAGAATGAATTTTTCAAAATTTCCATTGCAATTTCATAGTGTATTGCAGTTTGAATTTTATTTTCTATTTTTTTCTTCTTTATCCAAACCCTTTTCCTCATGGTTTTGTTTTTATTCTCTTCAAGTGATTTCTCTTTCTTCCAAGTGATCTCTCTTTCTTCACTGATTCCTTTTCCTTGTGCAATGATCTCTCCTTTTCTTTCTTTCTTTTTTTTTCCAAAACAAAGTTCGCGTCTTTGATTTTTCTTTTCTCCTTTAGAATTGCCTCTCTATCTGTCTCGCTCTATCTTTCTCAGGTTGTCGAATGTCCTCGGTTACGGCGAGGATAGGACGTGCGACCACGATGCGGAACGGAGCGCGGCAAAGTTAGGTTATATTCACCTGCCTCGGCGGTCGGTCGTTCGGTCGAGTTCGAGCTCTCCTGTAACCGGCTTGGCAGCATGTCACCCTCTTTGCGCGGGTGACTCTATATATACTGGTTCCTTTTACTTTGCAGTCTTGTCACGCCTTTGCCCTTCCTTTGCCTATATATACATTGAAGAGAGAAAGACGCTCTCAAGAAAAACTTATTTTGCTATTTTGCCACTCATTTTTTTTTTTATTCTGAAAACATATTTTTTTCTCCTTAAAACATATTTTTTCTGCTTAAAACATATTTTTTCTGCTTTAAACATATTTTTTCTGCTTAAAACATATTTTTTCTGCTTAAAACATATTTTTTCTGCTTAAAACATATTTTTTCTGCTTAAAACACTTTTTTTCTGCTTAAAACATATTTTTTTCTCCTGAAAACATTTTTTTTCTTTAATAGAAAAAAAATCTTCTTCTTCAATGGAAATTGAATTTTAAAAAAAGTGCTTTTGATGGAAGAATTTTTAACTTGACGTTTATTGGCAATCCACTTGACTTGACGCTATTCAGCTCTCTTAATCGGAGCAAGGACCATATTAGAAGAAGAACAGATTCAATGTGGGGCACGTGCGTCGTCGATAGTGCAACCTCCTACAAAGAGCTCTCTCATCCAAGAGAAATGCTTCTTTGTTAATCGGAATTTTTTAATTCATTCGAATAATTATCTTCATTAATGATGCGTATCATAATAACGATATAGTGATATCTTTTTCCCGAAACCATGTGATGACATTCTTTGACATTCATCAGTGTAATTATTTATAAACCTGTGAAGCTTTCCAGTGAAAAAAAATTTACGCGGCAAAATAATTTTGTACTTTTACTCTTTTCCGCACTTTTCAACTTGAATAAGTTATTTTATTAAGTAATTTTTAATTCTTAATTACTAGGGAGTCAAAAATTTGGTGTCAATTATAGATTATTATAAAATAATTATAAATAATTTATAAGTTATTTATAATTTATTTGTAATTTATTTGTAATTTATTTATAATTTATTTGTAATTTATTTGTAATTTATTTGTAATTTATTTGTAATTTGTAAATAATTTATTCACTTGTTAGTGTATACAGTAGCTAATCAGTTTTTAATTTCCGAATCTTTGAAAACGCATCTCATAGAATTGGAACTTTCCTACAAGAAAGTTATTGCTGTTTCACAAATACCAAAATAGCGATTTATTAAAAAATCTTTGTTAATTAAATTTTTTTACAGAATTAAAGATATAGAACTCAAATTGATAAGCAGCAGAAATTAATTTTTACTGAAAACAGATTTATTTTCTAAATAAATTCAAATTTACCGCCAGTGGGGCGCCATCTGCAGGGACGCCATGGAAACTATTCTACAGCGGAAGGCGTCAAGTATTTTTATCACAAATAAATTTGTCATTATTATATTAATTTATTAGTTTATTAATTTATTAGTTTAATAATTTATTAATTTATTAATTTATTAATTTATTAATTTATTAATTTATTAATTTATTAATTTATTAATTTATTAATTTATTAATTTATTAATTTAAAGTGTCGCCTTTTATTTACCGTCGGAGAAATCTGGCTCATTGCGTGAGAGTCGTGTTCGCACTTGCTCGTTGATGTCAAGCGAGAGGAATCTTAACGCCTGACATCTTTCGGTCGCAAGTGGTCCGTCGCAAAGCCGCGTTAATTTACGGGATCGTTTCTTAAGAGTAAATCTATGGGTCGTTCGATAAAGTGCGTGTCAAGTAGAAAGAGAAAATGAGAAAGAAGATTGAGAGAAGATTGAGAGAGAAAATGAGAGAGAAAATGAGAGGGAAAATGAGAGATAAAATGAGAGATAAAATGAGAGAGTAAGTGAGTGAGTGAGAAAGAGAGAGAGAGGAACAGAAAGAGAATAAACGATGAATGCTTGCAAAGGCGTACATTCTGAAATGTTCGTATGAAGACGTAACTCATGACCACGCCTGTCCGATGTTTTAGCATTGCATGAGGTACTGCGGCCCTTATTTTACTCCATATTGTTATATATCTAATACAACCTATACAGACGCAATGCGGTCTCTCATCGTGATGCTTACTGCGAGAAAGATATGCAGAAGAAATATGCTAATTTTTTTTTCCCACGCACAACGTTTTCTTGTATTTCTTCTATTCTTGTTTACACACGATTTCTTGTAGCAATTTCCTAAAAATAATTTGCATATAAAAATTATTTGCATATAACATTCGATAAATTACATAACGATCGATTCTTACCAGAGAACTTTTGCTTCTGCTAAACATTTGAAATCTTACACTTCTTGAAAGTTATATGATTGAAAATAAAAGATACTAATACCTAAGAAGCAAATAATTTTAATGTTATTTTAACTAGTTTATTGATTCAAAAAGCAAAATGATAAACAGTAAAATAAATTTTGATATTCTCTGTTTGTATTCAAATTTGGCGCCAGTGGGGCGCCATCTGAAGGGACGCCATGAAACTTTCGATGCCATAACCTCCACTGCTTCTATATTTTTTCATACATAACGTTTCTTTTTGCTGAGACAACAGGGTGACTGCTTTTTTTCATAAAAAAGTACCTGGTCATGAATTATTTTTTCTCGTCCATAAAGAAAAAATCTCGAAAATTATTTTTTAGATTTTGAAATAAATTTGTTGCTATTAAATTGGTAAATTTTAGGTATAAATTATTAGAAATTATTATTTTTTAGTAAAATTTACTAATTCAGAAGCTAAAGGTCAGTCACCAATTCATACATTTTTACTAATTCAAAATTTGGAGAATAAATTACTATTCATACTTTTTAAGAAAGTTTCTGAAAAATTCAATTATTTCAAAGAAAGTTCACCGGAAACTAAAATATTTCTAACATACACTTGTTACAAAGCAATTTTTTTAAACTTCGAATAAAAAATATAAATTAAATTATAATAAAATGTCCAATTAAACATATATTTTAAAGTATAACTAATTTTTTAAAAATGTGAATAAAAATGTTTCCATTAGCTAACTTTCAGAAATTTTGTATCAGTTTGGTTCCAATTAGTTCAAATTTATATACAATAAGTTGTGTGATAATATTATTGCAAAAAAATTTGTAAATTAATTTATTTTTCACTATTTTATTTGTGAAATTTTTTCTATTTTAAATTACAACATTTTTTATATTTTATATCACTTTTTGTAATTTTTGTAAGTTTTTGCCATTTTCGATCTAAAATAAATTTATTTTTTAATAAGAATTTTCTTAAAAGTATTTGGAAAATAATTTAATTGTTTTAAACGATTTTACTAAAGTTGATTTTTTTACAACTTTGTATATATTGCAAATATCTTTATAAATGAACAGCAAAATTTTTCGACAAAATTGAATTATTTTCGGACTTTTTAATAAAATTCATTATACAAAATTCAATTATTTTTTAAAAATTTAAATCCAATTCAAGGCAAAAGGTTTTAATCACTTACAAAAATTTTTCTTAATTCAATGACATTTAATACTCTACTATTTTTATTAAATTTCCCAAAAGAATTCGATTTACAAAGTTTTTTAAATTTCTTCGCAATAATTCAATTGAAACGAAAAATAAGATTTTTTACAGGGAGTTAGTTTTGCAAATAATAAAAAATTTTTTAAGAACTTAATTATTTTTTTAAATAATAAATCTCGAAGAATTTGAATTATTTTTAATTAATATTTGTAAATAAATTTAATCGTTTTCAAAAATTTTAAGAAAACAAAATCCAACTATACCAACCGGAAATAATAAAAATCCACTCCTACTTTATAAAATTATGAAATAATTATTTACATAGTAAAAATAAAGTATCCTACATTTACAGTAAAATATAATTCAAAAATACAAATTCGCTGCGATAATTTCAAATGTGTGAATATGTGTAAAAAAAAATTGGAAAAAAAATTTTTAGTACATCAGCATAAGATAAAGTAAGTGCACGACTGTAAGTACCTACGTGCATAAACGCGAGATCGCCACTCCTGGGGGGATTGTCAACGATATATACGAAATGCATCAGTTTCACGGCTCGGCGGACAAGACAACGAGAATTCATGCCGTCCTCATGCATGAATCAACAACCTTTTCCATATTTACATAACAACGCCTGACTTACATGGCCAGTGGGAGGCCCTTGACAGATTGGGAGTATGGATAGGCATTATTTTCTAAGTAAATGTTCTTTAAAAAAAAAAAAAAAAAAAAGAAGAGAGAATGAGAGAGAAAAGGAAAAACCTCCCGAAAAAGAAAATATAGGACCATATAGGAGAAGAGCTATAAACGAAACTCAACGATGTGAGAAAGATTAATGTAAAAATGCAAAATATGACCTGTTCCAAAGCATATTTTTCTACCTTTACGCCATAAATCGCCCTCCTTGTACTGATATCCTTTCAGAACAATAAACCCGGAGCATCTATGTATAAAGTTTTAACAGCGTTCAACGAAAATTGATATGAATATGACACATTCTGGACTTGTGTGTGTGTGTATGCACATATATAAATATGTAATTCAAATTTACCGCGCTTTTTTCTTTTTTGAACTGCTAGCAAAATGGTACTTTGTCTTTTTAAGAGCAATACTTTATAAATCGGATTTTTCGAATTTGGAATCAGATTTTGAGTGAAGGAATAAATTTTTGAGCAAAAAATTATTCTTCTAATATACGTACTTCTTCTTCTTCTTCTTGACGTACTTTAAAGAAAGGTGGAGCTCACTGTTTTCTTGAAAGTATCAAATTGATACTAAAGTGGATCAAAATGATGCCAAAAATTTGGATCAATTTTTTATTTGATCCACATTCTTGGTATCAATTCGTTGCAATTTGATACTTTTAAGTGAACAGTGCTTAGAATAAAAACTTCATGAGTCTTACACAACTAAGTCAATTTATAAAAATACTTTTTTATTTTACAACACAGAAACAGTCTTAATCCATTTTTCAGTTTTCTTGAAAGTATCAAATTGATACTAAATTGAATCAAATTGATGACAAAAATTTGGATCAATTTTTTATTTGATCCACATTTTTGGTATTAATTCGTTGCCTTTTGATACTTTTAAGTTAGTGTTGCTGATTATTATCATTTTGGGTTGTATATCAAAATCATCTTTAATTTTTGAATAATTTTAAATAAACAATTTTTTTAAATTCAACTTTAATTGGGAAGAATCTGATAGACGATCGAATCAGAAGTTAGTCCAATGTCATAATTTCGTAATTTAACAGAAAAAGACAAATTAAATTTGATTTTCGTCTTTTGGTGAAAAGATTTAAAAAAAAACAGAAAAGAAAAAACAAAAATTCAAAAAAAAAATTTTTTTTGAAAAGATTTAATTTTTGAATATTGAAAACGATTAAAAGTTGCTTTTGAATAAAAATTACAATTTTCTGTCAATATGATAAATATTTGATATATTTATACAATTGTGGAAATCAATTTTTTTTATCAAATTTAATTGGATGTTTTTAAAACCATTTCAAGTTTTTATTTTTAATTTTAAATTATAAATTGGTTAATTAAGCGAATTTTGAAAAGGTATAAAATTAAAATTTTGATTTTTTCATACTTTTTACAATTATGTAAAATTAATTTTTTTTGCATAATGTAATTGTGACGCGATCTGAAGAAAGGGACCTAAGAAGAAAATCACTTTGAGGTTATGTTAGTGTTATATTTTTGTTGATTAGAAGTTTCTTTTCACTTTTTCCAAATTAAAATAAGTGTTTATTAAATATTTCAATTATAATGAAAACTTAAATATTAATGATTCACATTAACAGTTGATAATTTTTTTGTATTTTCGTTTAAAAAATTGCAAACATAACCTACTATTTTTTGCTTCTAAGGTCCCTTTCTTCAGATCTGGGATTTTTTAAAAACTAATTTAAGTTTTTATTTTCTAAATATTCAATTGATGAATTTACGAATAATCAAAATTTAATAATATTGAATTGTAAACAAATGGATTTAAATATTCTCAAGGAACTTTTGTAAAAATTTTTAAAAATAATTGTTAATTGAATTGTTTGGAAGAACTTTTATAAAATTATCCAAAAATTTACTTAAAATTATAATTAAACTAATTAAACTATTTCGAAGAATTTTAATAAAATGTTTGAAAAATATTTATATTTTTCCAAGAATTTACTTACAAGATGGTTTAAAAATAATTGAAATCCTTTGAAGAATTTTAATATTATTCAGGAGAATAATTGAATTCTTGCAACAAAATTCTATTACATTTTTTTTAAAAATTTAAATCTTGTAAAGATTTTTATTATTTTGAAAAATAATTGAATTCTTGCAACTAATTTTTATTACATTTTTTAAATAATTGAAATCCTGTAAAAAAATTCATTATTTATGAAAATTGATTTTTTAAATTGAATTTTATTCCATTTTTTTAGTAATTTAATTCTTGCAAAGAATTTTATTAAAATTTTCATAAATAATTAAATTTTTATTTGGAAATTTTTTTTTTTTTAAATTTAAATTATTATAAGTTGTTGAATCTCATAAAGGTCGGAATTAGAATTTTTTTAAAAATCTTAATTCCGATGGAGTAATAACAGTAGTTAAATATTTATTCAAAAAATTTTTTTTTGATTGAATCAGAATATTCTTAAGCTTCAGTCAAAAAGTCAAAATTTTGTCAGGAAATCATGGAAAAATCAGGGGGAAAAACAAAATTAATTTTTTTCAGCAACTCTGTTATTTACCCACCTGCTTTTCTTATGTTTATTTTATAATTTAATTACTAAACTTTTTATAACTAATTGTACTTAAGGAAGAATCCGACAAACAAGCAGAACAAAAGTTAGTCTAATGTCATAATTTCATGGTTTCTTAAAAAGTCAAATTAAATTAAAAATTCCTCTTGGTAGAAGCGTAAGGAATTTAATTTTCTACATTTTGAACATTTTAAAATTATATTTTAGTAAAAATAATAATTTTTTGGCAAAAATAAATGATTTACGTATAACATATAGCCGAAAATTAAAAAATGTTTCTTATTGACAAAATTGTAATTTTTATTCAAATGCAACTTTCGATAGTTTTAAATGTTCAAACTCAAATTCTTCGCCATGTCACCAAAAAGAATTTAAAATTTAATTTGTGTTTTTCATTTAAATTACGAAATTATGACATTGGAGTAACTTTTGATTTGACTGTCCATCAGATACTTCCTTAAAAATTTTCTTGTTAATATTTATTTTATTTTGTATTACTTTACTTCACGGTAAATCATTAGGTATTAAAATAACACCAAAATGGATTAAAATAACACTAAATTGGATTATTTGAATCCTTTTTGGTGTTATTTTAATACCTAACGATTTACCGTGTTTTTATATTCCGATGAGAAAATATTTTTTGTATGAACGAGAAACTAATGAAGCGAAAAAAGAAACTTTATTTTTATAAGAGTTATTAATATTATTATATTATAATCTAATACAATATAATTACATTAGATTTTATTGAACAAAATTAATAAAAGTTTTGATTACAATGTATTTTTGTTTTAAAAAAATAAATTTGGTTTTTGACCCGCAGGGGAAAATTGTAGTTAGCGTGTTTGTGTCAGTATAGCTCTGTACTGAAGCAAAGTCAGAGCTCTCTCTAAACTTCCAAGTTACTTATACTCCTTGCCACTTAGATCCTCCGGTTCGTGTCGGGAGTCTCAGAGACTATAATTCACCATGTCTTCTTGTTTTACTCGAGCATGGATTTTGGTCTTCCTTTAAACTCCATATATTTGTTTCACCCCACCACCATCACCAATTATTATTATTATTATTATTTCACAAAAAAAATATTTGCCCAATAGCACCAATGCAACTGAATTTAATTTTTGTATCGAATTAAGAAAATATATAGGGTTATATACTATTTTAATTTTATTAAAAAAAATTTTTATTAAAAAAAAAAAATGTAATAGAATTTCGTTGCAAGAATTCAATTATTCTCTTGAATAATATGAAAATTCTTCAAAGGATTTCAAACTAACTTGTAAGTAAAAAATGTTAGTTTTAAATAAGTGTTGCTACAAAATAAAATTTTGCTAATTTAATAATTAGTGATGTGAAAATAAAAAAAATAAAGTAATAATAAAAAGTTTGTATAGATGCTATTAAAAAAAGAAGCTGAAGTCCGCGACATTTTTAAAAACGAAACATCAAAAAAGAATTTTTCTTCCAATTTTATTCATCTCTAAGTTTTATGTGCCTTAATTTTTAAGAAATTAATTGTCACCATAAGAATACAATTATTAATAATTAACATAATTTAGAATCAAAAATAAAAATACCATATACCATAATTTTTTTGTTTTCGTTTTTAAAAACATTGTGGACTTCAGCCTCATCTTGAAAAATTAATTTTTTCTCTCACAAGCGGTATTAATTTGACCATTTCTGTAAATTCGAATCAATTAAATGTATACTATCATTCTTTCACTGTATTCTACAATAAAAATTCCGAAATACGACAAAATGGAAATTATTATTATTATTATTATTTATTATAATTTATTATTAATTATTATTAATTATTATCAATTATTATCAATTATTATCAATTATTATCAATTATTATCAATTATTGTCAATTATTATCAATTATTATCAATTATTATCAATTATTATCATTCAAATTAACAAAATTTAACAAAAGCTCTTTTATTTTTCAGGTATGTTCTTGCTGTTTCATTTCAAAACACATCATCGTTTCTGTATTGTATCCGGATGGACCGAAAGGTAAATATTTATAATTTTTATTTAATAGACCACATTTTGCCTGAGGAGAGAAGGAAATTATTTATTTGCTAAGGCGGCTATAATGATTAATATTCTGAAAACAAATTGTTGCATCACGTTCTCCTGCGAGTTTATATGTGTCAATTTAGTGGAAAAGTAGTTTGACAGGGGTAAAGATACATAAATTAGAAGGTTACTAATAGTCATCGCCTTTTGCCAATCAAGCGACATTTGGAAAAAAATTTTAACAAGCTTAATTTTGAATTAAGATTTTTTAGACTTTTAGATTAAAAGATTCTTTTGGAGAGAAGGAGAGAGAGAGAGAGATAAAGAGAGAGAGAGAGAGAGAGAGAGACTGATTTTGTGATAGATTTCTCCTTATTTTCTTCCGAAGAAAAAATTGTTATTTTTGGAAAAATTTGGAAATTTATTCGCAACTCTGTCCAATTAGCATCGGGGAAGATTAGCATAATCTGTATTCGGAATATTTATATGGAATTAGTGAGGCATAGTCATATTTCATAGAGGTATTAGTTAAGCTGAAGGATTTGGGGTTTGCCTATATCTTCCGCCCCTCGGTCTTCTTGTTCCTCCATTTGCTTCGCCACCTACGACACAACTGCGTTATCACATGATCCCTTCCATCCTTTCACCTCTAAAAAGCGACCCATCACGAAAACTCTGTTCCTTCTTCACAAGTTTTTTTTATTCCTTTTTCTTCTTTCTTTCTTTCTTTCTTTCTTTCTTTCTTCACAGGAAAAACTGGGGAGTTACTTTTGTTGATCCTTATTTGAACACCTCCAAATAAATGAACGAAAAATAAACAACCGGAAGTGTACATACCTAACTTCAGTTTAGAAAAAAAATTAATTATTGGGTGTAATCTGGAAAAAAATTGACAACTAGAATCAATTGTTACGAAATTAATACTTTTTTTATCAAAATTTTTGTTTTTTCTGAACTATAGGAAGAGTCTAGCAAACTATGGATGCAAAGACTGTATACAAAAATCACTGTACGAATTCTAATTAACAAAACTATTTTTGACAATAATTTATTTTTAAATAAATTAATTCTTGAAGAATTAACATAAACTAATTACAATAATAGTAAACAATAAAATAAATAATATAATAAATAATTTTACTTCAATAGTTTGAAAAAAAATTTAATTTAAGAAAAAATTTGGTTTTAAAATTTTCAAATACATGAATGAACATTAAAATGTAATTTAAAGTAATTTAGGTGATTTAAAATTTTATTAAATTTTAATTTTGAATGACTTTATTTATGCAAAATCTAAAGAAAAATTATTAAATTATTCAAAACACAAAAGATTTGAACAATTTCAATAATTCAAATTCTTCGTAATTAGTTAAATATTTTAATATACTAAATTATGGTTATTAAAAATAAATAATTTGTAGAAGAATACGAGCTAAAAACACTAAAAAAATTGAATTTTGAGGAAAGTTACAAATAATAATTGCAAAAATTCGATCTTAATCTTGAAATTATTTTCAAAAATAATGAAAGTCTTCGCAGAAATTCGCATTTATGTTCAAACATTTCAAAGCATGTCTGAAAATATTTTTATTATTCAAAAAAATAACAGAAATCTTCTTTGACATTAAAATATTTTCAAAATATTTAAATAAAATTCTTGGCAAAATTTTTAATTATTTCAAAAATTTTCTGTTATTTAAAAAAAATAATGATAAAGTTTTAAGAAAATATAAAATTATTTTTAAAAATGAAAAAAATGCCACGGGAATTTAATTATTAACAAAATGGTTCATAAATTTTTTCTGACAGGAATTAAGATTTTCGAAAAATTCAAATTCTGTTCTTTAATTCAATTCAATTCTTTATGAAATTCAACAACTTATAATAATTTTAATTTAGAAAAAAATTTTCAAATAAAAAATTTAATTATTTACAAAAATTTTAATAAAATCTTTCGCAAGAGTTCAATTATTTAAAAAAATGTAATAAAAATTTATTAGAAGAATTCAATTATTCTTTAAAATATAAAAATTCTTAAAAGTACTTTAATTATGTTTAATGCAACTTTTAAGTAAATTCTTTGGAAAATGTCATTATTTTCATAAATTTTATTAATATATTTAGAAAGAATTCAATTAATTTTATTAAAATTTTCAGTAGATTCTTCGAAAAATGTAAATAATTTCAAAAATTTTATTAAAATTCTTCCAAAAAATTAATTATCAATTGTAAAAAAAATTGTTGCAAAAGTTCCTAATGACGAATATTTAAGTCTATTTGTTTACAATTTAATTTTACGATATTTCGAATATTTGTGAATTCTTCAATTCAATATTTAGAAAATAAAAACTTAAAAAAGTATTAAAGAAATTAAGTCTACTACCTAATAATTCAATTATTTTCGTAAATAATATTCTTTCAGGAATTATATTTATATTTGTAAATAATAAAATTCGTTTAAGAGATTCAATTATTTATATGAATAGTAAAACTCAGTTTTGAATTTTAATTAATTATGATAAAATTTTTATCCAATATCTCGAGAAATCTTAAAAATTTTATATAAATACTTCAAAAGAATTGAATTACTCAAAAATGTGTTATTAAAATTCTTTATCAGAATTCAACTTTAAGAATACGTTCCAGCATGAATTTTTAGAAATAATTGAATTTTGAAAAGGTTTTGAAATTTTTGAAAACAATTCTGTATATAGAATTAATTTTCTTGTTAAAGTTTAATTTAATTTTTTTAAGATTATTTGATGTTTTTATCTTCTTTTAATTATTTGAAGAATTTCCGAATAATTGAAATTTCCTAAAACAGAATTGTAAACAAATGGATGCAAAATTTTTCGTTTAGAACTTTTTCAAAAATTATTCAAACTTATTAATTTAGAGAAAAAATGTTAGTTATAAAAGTTCTGGAAAATAATAATTGAAACGAAATGATGATAAAAATAATTATTTTATCACTTGATCATCATGTTTTGTAATAATATTTTTATAAGTTCTGGAATTTTAAAAAAGTTTGAATTTAAATCTCATTTGAATCTGAAGTGAATTTTAAAAATTTCAATTTCTATATAAAAAATAATAATAATAATGATTAAAAACTTTCGAGATATTATGACGTCACAGATTTAGAATACATGCTTTCGATAATATGTCACGTCATACTGTTTCAAATTCCCTTAAATATTTATTTTAACTTAAAATATTATAAATCAATATGAGGAGTAATTTTTCAAAAATTGATAAATCCGTTTTTAAAAAAAATTAAGATAAACGCATATTTAAAATATTAAAGTCCTTAGAAATCCATTTATCACTGTTCGATTTAAGAAAAAAAATATTAATAAGGAATTTTTAGTTTAAAAAATATTTTGGCCTAACCTTGATGATTTTTCATTTCTATCTTTTTATTAAAAAAAAATTACCAAGACTTTTAAATTCCTTATTACAATAGAATTTAATTACAAACATAGCATTTTAAATAGAAAAAATATTAAAAAATGAATAATTTATTACAATTGTTCTACATTAAAGATAATTTTAATGGTTATGTGAGAATTGTCATTTATTTAAATTTCTCGAAATGACAAAATTTGGATTTATCAGGTTTTGAAAACTTACTCCTCAAATATAAATATTGATGTTTTCAAGAAAAAAGTTAAATTTTTGTCTGAAAATCAGGAAAAGTTGGGGGAAAACAAAATTCAATGTTTTGTTGTAACTTTTTATTAATTTACTATAGTTATTATTTATTATGATCAAGATTATTATTATTATTATTATTATTATTATTATTATGATTTGAAAATAAAATTTTCCATTGTTTGTAACGTTGTTGTTAATTGTTAATTAACCCTCTGCTTACGCAAAGTGACTGTTATCGACAAAAAAAAAACCACAATTCGGTCGCCTGGTGGGGACTTGGGGAATTACATTGAAAAGCACTAGAATAGGGATAAATCAGCGTAGACAGAGGGTTAATTAATTAATTATTAACATTTTTAATAACTTTCATGTTTCATCTTTCTTAATCGACAATTAAAAATCAATGAATAATTATAAATTAGTTACAATAACCGAGAAAAAATGTGAAGTGGCGGGATATGGGTACCAACTAACGTAGGTTATTCTACACGCGCATGCGCTTACCACCAGAGTCAAAGTTATCGAATATTTTTTACCACCGTAGTCAAAACTGAATTCTACAGAAATTACCGCTAATCACTATAATTCCAAAAGAGAGAAAAATCCGAGACATGAAGATATTCCTTTTTTTTCCCAGAGGCGGTTAGATAAAAGTTAATCTATTGGTCAAGAGTGATGGTATAAATAAGGTAAATGGTCGTCAATGATTGGAATGAGGTGATTGTCTTTTCGCAACACAAACGGCGCGCCTTTTGAATCAGAAACTAACTCTTAGTGAGTGAGTGAGAGAGAGGGGGGCGCATAGATATAGCTCTTTCTCGCTATAAGGTCGCGAAACAACGGATGATGGATTCCCGTCAATTATGGAGGCAACATGGTATTGTTTTACCGACCCGACGGGCAACATTGATTGATAGCTCTTGGGATTCATGTTGCTACTTGCCTTCTTGCTTTCTTGCGGTCCTTTAAAAATAAATACAAACACGTATTGACCGGCGCATGTATATTCAACCCGTTGCGTGGTATTTCACTATATAAAATGACCAATGGACCATTCGTGAAATTCAACTTCCAAATTTCTTGTCCAGTGCGCGCGAGACTCTATATACAAGCGCCGCTTCTAAATTTGGCATTACACATTGTGTGCGAAAGGATCAATCTCAAAAACCGTCACTCCATTGGAATTCGAGCAATTTCATACATCAAAGAGAGACATTTCTCCGAGTGATCCTTTACTGAATGTACAAGTTTTCTTATTAAACGGCAAAATCCGACGTTTTATTTATTCACTCTTTTGATTCTTTAATTATTTTTTTACTTTCATTTTCATTCCGTTTTTTTGGAAATTAAATTTTTATCTGAAAAATAGAAATTAATGCGTCGCTCAAAAAATTGATTTTCTTCTTTCTGTCGATATTCAGACAAATTTAGACTAATTTCTTCAAAATTTTGAGCGAAAATTATTCAAAAACAATTTCACTGCCACTGAAAAAAATTTATTTAAGTCAAATAACCGATTATTTGACTATTATCAAATAAATATTTACTTAAATCAAATAATTTTTATTTAAATGAATTAAATATTATTTGCTTCAAATACTGAAATATATGATTCAACTACATTTTAATTCATTCAAATAAAAATTATTTGATTCAAGTAAATGTTTATTTGATAATAGTCAAATAATCGCTAATTTGAATCAAATACATTTTTTTTCAGTGTAGTCTTTAAAAAGTTTATAGTTTTTTATTATTATTATTATTCGAAAACTAACTTCTGAAGAATTTTCATTTCATAATATTGAACATTTTCAGTTTCAAACCTTTTGAAATCAAATTATTTATAAAAAAAAAAATTGTAAACTCGTCTCTTTTAGAGTTCAGTTATTTGTAGAATTATTTTTCTTTTTGACTGATTTCTAGAAGCAAAATTTTTCGATAAGCCATTTTTTATTAGCAATAATTTTATAATATATAGTTCTTTGTCAATTAAGTTATATTTAAAATAAATTCAGTTCCATATTCTGTAAATTTCAATTTATAAAAAAAATTTATAGTTTTTTATTCAAAATTCGTGATAATTTTAATGTTGAAAAAGCAAATTAAAAGAAATTCGAAAAGATGCAAGTGTCATTAATATTTTCAAAGATTTATTGAACCCTGACCCTGCAAAAAAATAGAAACGATAAAAATGAACAAAAAATAGAAATAAAATTAAAAATAGAAATAAAATAACAAAAAAATAGAATGGAAAAAATAAAATAATGAAAATGAAATTTTTTACATTTAAATAAATAGAGACACATGAATTAGAATTTTCAAGACTTCAATAAATCGAGAAATAGACATCTAACATCAGCCCTGTCATGAAAAGGAATTAATTAAATTTATTATAAACTTAGAGAAAGTTATTTCAATCGGATAATTAATTTCGCAATGTCAATCAGAATTGAAAGAAAAAGAGTCATTGGAAATAGTTTTTAGAGTCAATTACAACGGTTGTATTTCATTACCAGAATGTTGGCAAACTTATAATTTATTTTCAATTTATTATTAGAATTTATTATTATGAGCCAACAAACTTTATAAGTGAATAAGGAAAAAAATGTCCCACTTGGAATATAGCTAAAAATTTCACTAGATTAACGAAATTTTTATTTGCTTCAATTAATAAACTATTGCTGTTTTAGAGAAATTTATCGCTTTTCCAGCTATAAAGGTTTTTTCTCATTCTTTTCAGTTAGTTTAAAAAATTTAAAATAATTAAGAAAAACTAAAATTTATCTCTAAGTCAATTATTCTTAATATTTTTTGAGAAAATTTCTGAAAAATTCAATTATTTTACAAAAAGTCCATCTGAAACTGAAATATTTCTAAAATCCACTTGTTTATAAGAAAATTTCATAAAATTTGAATAATTTGAAAATTTTTCAGTTAAAAAGGCAATTAATTTTAAAACTAAAATGACAAAAAATATCTTTCAAAATGAATTGATATTATTTCAAAATATGATTTATTAAAAATTTATTTTTTAAGAAAAACAGTTTTTATTTATTTTAATATCTACTTAGAGTTTAAAAGTAAATGTTTTGAAATATTTCAAAATATGATTTATTAAAAATTTATTTTTTAAGAAAAACAGTTTCTATTTATTTTAATATCTACTTAGAGTTGAAAAGTAAATGTTTTGAAATTTTGTATTACTTTTGTAAAAATTAGTGCAAATATTTACTAATTCAAATTTAGAGAATAAATTATGCGATAATATTATTGCAAAAAAAAATTGATAAATTAATTTATATTTCACTACTTTATGTGAGAAAATTTTTTCTATTTTAAAGTCTAACATTTTTAATAACATTTTTATATTAATTTTTATATTACATTTTTTTAATTATTGTAACTTTTTATAAATTTGAATCAGAAATAATATTTTTGCTTAGAATTTCATAAAAATTTTTTGAAAATAATTCAATTGTTTTGAAAAATTTTATGGAAATTTTGAGAAAATAATTAATTTCTTTTGAGAAATTCATTTAAAATTATAGTTTAAATAAGAAAATAACTAATTTTTTATGTAATTCAATTCTGTCGAGAAATTTTATGAAAAATGTATTGAAAATATTTTAAATTCCTCTGAACTATAATTTAAAATTGTATTGCAAATAATTGAATCTCGTGCTAAGAAATGTATTAAATTCTGTTAAAAGTAATTGTATTGTCGTAATGAATTTTATTAAAGTCGTTGATATTTTTTAAATCCGTATATAAAATCATTCAAAAATTAAAGCAACAATTTTTGGAAATTAAAAATTTTTGTAATTTACTTATAATTAAATACTTAAAAATTTTTGCAATTTATTTAATTCTGTACTGAAATGTTTTTACAATTTACCTAATTCTGTACTTATTTACTGCTAAAAATAAATTTTTTGAAAACTTTAACAATCTTTTTTTAAAAAATAAAAGTTCAACTTTTATAAAATCCAATTAATTTTTTGAATTTATAAGTAAAATTATTAGTAAAATTATTTTAAATAAATTCAAGCTTAAATTTTTAAGGATAAATTATTATTAATATTTTTATTATTATTATTATTTTTCAAACAATTGTTTGAAGTAGAAAGAATTTAAAATTAAATTGAATATTTTTTTTCTGTAAAGGCTATTTCATTGGACAAAAAAATTCAGAATTCTCATATAATTTGTAGAAATGGAATATTTTTTGAAATTATTGAAATTTAAATTTTCATGAAATAGTTTTGAAAATTATGGAATTTTAGAAAAGAAAATAAATAAAATAATTTTTTTTTCAAGGAACAAAGAAGCAAAGTTTTCTCACGTAGGGGAATTAAACAAAAAATTTGTTCAAAAGTAATTAGAAATATTATTTTTTACATTAATTCGAAATATATAAGGAAATATTTCTGTCCTTTAGGAATTTTCGGTGCTCTGAACATTAGTCAATTGATATGCGTTTTACAGCAGACAAACGTCGGGTATTTGAACAACTTGTGACCGAAGCTCCTGTCAAGGTGCCAGTCGTCGATAAATAACGAACAAAGTGTATACTCGGTACTTGGAGTATATATTCGAAATTGCCAGGTTGGTGGCAGAAAACACGAACCATCCTGACAAGTGCCGTTACACCAAGCGCACAAATGTATTATACGAAGGACGCGGCCAGCTTTAAACCGCTAGGCAAATCTCTATTGACAAAGCTTTATTCCGAGGTCGTTTCGCACATATTTTCTCCCAAGCCAAATAAAATAGCTGCGAAATAACATTTCCACTCTTTGGAAAATTGATTTTATTACACACAAATAAACACTATAATACGTATTTTCCAGAAGTTGTCATTACAACTTCTGGAAAGTTCACTATATATTAATATAGTGTGGGAAAAGACGCAAGCAGTGAAATAAAATTTTTCACCGTCGATAATATATTTTATCAGGAAAATAATATACAGTACCGTCCGAAATTGTCAGTCCACCAATTTTTAAAGGAAAGAAAAAAAAATTGTTAACACAAAATTTATAAAAACAAAAACTTTTTTTGGTTTACATTTTGAAAGACGATAAAATGTTGAAAAGAATAAAATCTTCTAGAAGTCATTTGGCCAAAATTAGTAGAAGATATTCTTAAAAATCGTCATTTTCAATGTTTTACAAAAAATTAGAATAACTTCTAAAATAATGAACGTTTTTAAATAATCTTAGGCTCTTTAAATAATTTTAGACTAAAGGTCATGTTCTACGGAAGAAGAATTACTTATAGGCATTAATCTGCAATTTTTCACTTGAAATAAACATGACGTCAAAGTTGAACAAAAAAATTCAAAAAATTTCAAATAATATTAAAAGAAAAATAATTTTTGAAATTCAGACATATTTTTTTATTAAATTTTCTTGAAAAATCTATACCATATCATGTTTTATGTATGTTCTAGAATATTTTTTAAGACAAAACATGTATTTCAAATTTTCCCATTTTTTTTTTGCCCAACTTTGACGTCATGTTTATTTCAAGAAAAAAATTACAGGTTACTGACTATAAGTAATTCTTGATAAATTATTTTTACGAGACCTATTACCGAAAATTTTAAATTTGGAAAAATTCTGAAAAAAAATTGAATCTCCGAACTCTCATGGTGGGAGATTCAATTTTTTGCAGAATTTTTCCAAATTTAAATTTTTCGGTAATAGGTCTCGTAAAAATAATTTATCATCAAATAATTAAAACCGAACGTAAAATTATCGACAGATAATCAACATAAGTAATTCTTATTCCGTAGAAAATGACCTTTAAAATAAGCCTAAGATTATTAAAAAGCGTTTATTATTTTAGAAGTTATTCAAATTTTTGTAAAACATTGAAAACGACCGTTTTTTAAGAATATCTTGAAAAAATATTTGCTAAATGACTTCTTTGAGGTCTTATTCTTTTCAAAATTTTAACGTCTTTAAAATGTAAATCAAAATAAAATTTGAGTTTTCATAAATTTTATGTTAAAACATTTTTTTCATTTCTTCAAAAATGGGTGGACTGACAATTTTGGCCGGCATTGTAAATATTAGTTAAAATATATGGGTGAATTTTCTGAAAGTGACATTTTTGATGTCTCGATTAATTTTACAAAATCTACTCTTTAATAATTATTATCAATTTCCATAGTGAAAATTTAGCACTTATTTATCATTTTTAAAAGAAAATTAAATAATTTTATTCAACTTAATTTACGTAATAACTAAATTACTTTCATCTCCGAAGCCTTTTCAACACGTCTCCAATAGGACTTCTACAATAAAATTAAATTTTCATGGTTTTTTTTCAAATTCTCAGAAATTTTTTAAAAATATTGTCAGAAAGTACAATGTTTTTTCTATCATTATGTGCAATTTAAAAATTTGTAGACCTCACTTTTATTTTTGATAAAAATGTTTAAACTTTGTCTTCAGTTTTAGGATAAAATTACTTTACTATGATTACTGACATTTTATACTTTAAAAATATCTTAAACAAAATTTTAATGCCCATTAAAATAAAGCTGCGAATCTGACGTTAAATTTTCCTATATTTTACCTACAAAAAGGAGAAAAATTATTGCTGTTATAAATAATCGAAATTTACATTTTTCTCCGAGTAAAAATTAATTTCATCTCCGAAGCCTTCCTTTTTAATAAATAACTGAATGTAGAAGTAAATTTAACCGAGTATTTCGATGGTAATATAAAGTGAGGGTGTGAGATTTGTATGTTTTACTAAAAAACATATTTTAATTGCGCCCTAGTGTATACAAATATGAAAGAAAATTTATTTTTCATCTCCGAAGCTTTTCATCTCCGAAGCCTTTTCCTTGAAATATGCTAGTTTTTCTTTTGTTTTTAGTATTTACCTGCATTGCTTTGAAAAAATTAACCCAAATTACCACTAAATCAAATACTTGAAATATATTTATATTTCCATCCAATTGAATATATTTGGTATTAAAATATACAAATTATTAATTTTTAAGCAGCGTAATTTTATTCTCGATTTCGTGAACGCGATATTAGCGTGAATTTTTAATAGAAAAGCTCGCCAATTAAATAAAATTAATTTAATGGAGCAACAATAGTATTTTTAAAATGAAAAAAACTTTAATATTTTTAAGAATTAATTTTGCGCAACCTAAAAATCTTACTCTTGAGTATGAAATTAAGTAGTTTTAATAGAAAAAAACCATATAATTGAAGAAAAAAATTAATTGAAAAACTGAAATTTAAAAGTGTCACTTTCAGAAAATTCACCCATATATAAAATTAAGAAAGAATAAATTAAATAAATAAAATAAAGAAGAGAGGGAAAAAATTCCCTTCTTCTGTAGGACACATTAAGGGTCACTAAGAGCACCAAGCAGGGAAATATTTCTAAGTCAATACATCCTTCTTCTTGTTGTCCCGCTTTCCATAGTGACTCTTCTTTTGCGGTTCTTTTTCACTCGACGACTCAGCCATCCCTCTTCTCTCGATTCACTTCTTTAAGGAAATAAATGCGCATTAGGCGTGTCAACCGAAACTCTTTACTCGAAAACAACAGTTGCCATACGATTGGCGAATAAATCTCTTGCGAATGTAATAAATAGTTTCCCGTCTTTGGTCATCATTTTCCCCCACATAAAGAGAGAGAGTGCAAACATAAAATGAGAAAAAGTATGCCAGAGAAGCAAGCGACGATGAAAAAAGCAATGAAAATAGAAATCAAAATGTATGAAATCAAATTAAAATAGTTAATTTATTTTTATTCACTTAGTATACACAGGCTTCCAAAAAATGCCCTTTAGTACAAATAGTACTTAAAATTAAACGTAATTATTAGAAAAAAATGTCTAGAGAGACAACAATAAGAAATAAAAATAATTCTTATTTTTGACCTAGGTAACTATAAATGTTCATGAATCGTACACCAACAATTTATTTATTTCATATCTAAACAGAAAGAAGATTAGAGAAATGAAAAAGTTTAGAGAAATAAAAGTGTTTAGAGAAATAAAAAAGTTTAGAGAAATAAAAAAGTTTAGAGAAATAAAAATGTTAAGACAAATAAAAATGTTTAGACAAATAAAAATGTTTAGACAAATAAAAATGTTTAGACAAATAAAAAAGTTTAGAGAAATAAAACAGATTACAAAAATAAAAAAATAGAAACACATAAAAAAAGAGAGAAAGACAGAGAGAAAAAATAGCACTATTTCTCGTAAGCCACATTAAAAATTATCTCCTTATTCTGCGATTCATTATTCCGAAGAATACATTTTTCAAACTCGTAATACCACATCATTAATAAAAAAAGTGTAAATTAGAGGATAAATTTATTTTATTAACAATTGTAAATAAATTTTTTTATTCCTGTCAAGTTTGCTTAGTTTAATTAAAGAGAAATAACGATTAAAAGTGCATTGTATGGAAGTAGAATTTTTCTTGACTGTTGTAGACAGTTATTGTTTTTTTAGTAGTTAAGTAATCTTTAACGTCCGAGATATATCTTTTTTATTGTAAAATATTACACTAAAATGTTTATAAATCAATCTTGAAATCTGGTTCTAGATTTTAAAAAAAAATTATTTTATTATGTAAATCGAAAGTATTTAGGTTGGAAAATTCTGAGCAAATTGAAGTGATATAGTGACAGGGTATACGCATATGTTTTCTTTTTAAATAATATACAGAATGGATAAGGAAAATATATGTTCCGTATCCTTTCATATTTAGTCCCATAAACTTCCATTTAAAGGATGTGAAAATTGTTTTTTTAAACTCAAATCTTATGGTATTTAAAATTAGCTAATGTGCGTATTAAAATTATTATTATATACAAAATTCATAAGAGAAAATAGTTTTTTTTCTCACCTATATGCTATATTGAGGGAAAAGTCAGGAAATGTAGAATTGGTTAGGGATTTTTTATTAAAATGGAAAAAAATATTAAATTTTGAGAATTCATAAGAAAATTAAAAATTTTTGTGTATTTTTTCTTTGCCTTATAAACTATAAGTTTATATCTATAAAACTATAAAAACTATGAAACCACGAGTTCTGTAATACAAAACGTACGTTCTATTTTTTCAATTTCTAATTTCTTTTTGAATTACTTAAGTTTTGAAAAACTATCCTAACAATATTACTTATAAATTATTTAATAAATAATTTTACTTAAATATTTGAAAATTGATTGAATTTAAAAAGAGTTGCGTTTACAATTTTTATAAATGAATATCAATGGGTTTTAACTTAAAATTTATAAAATTTCAATTTTGAATTAATTTAATTAGAAATTGAAATAAAAAACTTTGAAAAATTTTAATAAATCAAATTTTTCTGAAATTATTCACATTTTTTAATATATACTTAATTAGAAAATATTAGCATTAGAATAATTAATTAATTAATTAATATTAGAAATAATGGATTTGTAGAAGAATTTTCGTTAAAAACATGAAAAAATTGAATTTTTGAGAAGTCACAAACGACTGCAGAAAAATTAGGTTATCAAATTTTTCAAAATTTCAATTATTTTTATAAATAATAAAATATTCTTCTTCAAAATTCAATTATTTAAACAATTTTCTAATAAAAATTTACCAGGAATTCAATTATTTACACATTCTTTATAATAAATTTCTTCGCAACAATTTAATTATTTTCATATAAGTAATAAAATTCTCTGTTGGGCAATTCGTCGAAAGATTTTAATTATTCAATCATTTAGTTATTTTCTGATAAAAATAATTGAATTCTGGTAAAATTTTCTAAAATGATTTGATTTAGAAACAAATTTTAGTTTAAATTTAAATTATAATTGAAAAATAAATGCGTTATAGCATTAATTTTTAAAAATAATTGATTTTTAACAGGTTTTAATTTACAATTCTTGAAAATTTGAATTTTTCATAAGTTATCAAATTCTACAAATTTAATTACTTTTTGATAAAAGTTCAATTGAATTTTTTTAAAAATTATTTCAAATTTTTATTTTTAATATACAATTAAAGAATTTCCTAATAATAATCGATAAAATCTTCTAAAATGGAAATGTAAACAAATTTATATTTGAATATTCTCAAAGAACTTTTTAAAAACTATTTTAAATAATTGATATGAAGATGATTTTTTTAGTTAAAAATTTTAGAAAATAATAATTAAATTAAAATTATGAAAATAATTTTATATAAATAGCAGTAACAATATTCTTACAATATAAAATAATGATTTTATCGCTAGGTTATTTGTAATGATTATAAAACGTAAAGGAATCAATTAATCTCAATCGAAGACTCAGAGTGATTGATATCTTCCTACCGTATAAAGAAATATTCTTATAAGTTATTGAATTTCAAAAAAAGTTTGAATTTGTAATTTCTAAAAATCTTTATTCCTATAGAAAAATAATAACCATTAAATATTTATTTTGTAAATAAAACTATTAATATTTTGGAAAAATTTTATAAGGCAGAAATTCATATTTAAATTTAAAACATTTTTTAGTAATAATTTTAGTAAATTCGTATTTACTTATAATACATTTTTTAGTAATAATTTTAGTAAATTCATATTTAAATTTCATACATTTTTTTAGTAATAATTATTTTTAGAGTATAAATAAAGGTATTCTTTAAGGTCAGGGAATAGAATCAAATTTATGTGTTAAAATCGGATAAAATTTTTGGAAATATAAAATTAATTTTTTGTTGCAAACCAGACATTATTTCTTAAAAAAATAACCGAATTTCAGAATTCTTTGTGGTATGTACTTTACTTTTATACTTGAATGTTTAAGATTTGAAACCAAAAGTCATTTTCAGTACGTTTAAAGATTCTAAAATTTTTGCTGAACAGAAGGTTTGCGTAAAGAAACATTTACTAAAAATTTGAAGATCATTTTTTATCAAAATCTATTTTTTCCTTTTTACCTATTCTTTTAATTTGTATAATAGTGAGAGAAATATACCTTATAGAGACAAGAAGTATTTATTTTACGTTTATAATTGTTATTTATAATATACAATCGTTCTTTATATCTAAACGTGTGTTCTTCCTCCATATTAGATCCACCATTTTGATTTTCTCAAATAAACAGTGTGCGCTTAATATGATAAAATAAATTATCTCCTCAATTTTTTTTGACAGATTTTTAAATTTTTTCCTATACGTCCTTGTATCGTGTGGTTATTGCGATTTTTAAAAATTATATTTCTCAAGAGTAATAGAAACGCTGTTTACCAACACCGCTAATCTAGCCAACCCACCCATCTTCCAAGCTTCCGTTAATACTGTACATTTACGTTGCTCTTTTATTGTATATACGTATATATACACGCACTTAGAGAGACTCCAACTCGCGACTGGGTAACCAGCTCAATTATCAAAACATGTATGCAAAATTATGGAAATTTATTATGCACGATGGCAATGTGTCTCAGTAGCGTCTCGCCATTTTCTACAAAACCGCAACGAGAACGAGAATTTTCACGAGACCGCAATCGAGTTAACCATAGTGTGTGCGGTGGGGGTATCGAAACATTTTCATGGAACCGCGGCGAAAGATTTAATTTCAACCGCTTTTTTAACCATGCGATTAAAACAGAAAATTAATCAACATGTATAATAATTATCATTCTTTCCGCAATGTTATTTATCTCATTAAGGGAATTCTATTCTCTACGTGTATAATGAAAAATATTCCTTTAATTTTTTTTCAAAGTTTTTTTTTAGATTAAAATTTTTGCAACTGCAATTTTATGTTTTGTAGATCATTTTTCTCAGAGTGTAATTTTTTCCTATTTTATAAATTTGAGTAATGTTTTCTTTTTTTTTTTGCTCAAGGACATAAATTTTCTTTCTTCACAAATAATCTTAAAAGTGTATATTGTTGAGAATGTTGCAATAATGCGGATGATGAAGGATCTTTCAGACAATTCTTGGCAGGGATACCTCTTTTCGCGAGATTCCAACATTGAGAGTTTGCAAGAGCGGAAAAGGTCCAAGAGAAGTGCCACTCGAAGAAGCAAGTTGACTTTTACTAAAGGAATGGTGTGGGTTCTTGGCCCTTGTACATGAGAGGAGACTGATATTTTCATCTCTCTCTCTCACTCCCTCTGTATATTCTTTTTTCATCTCTTCGCGCTAGTATATAGCTATAACATACACTATATGCACCTATATACTATATCCGTCTTGAGCTGAATCAGACTCCCAACGAGCAAAGCAAATATTTGGAGCCTCGCCACTAAAAACTCGAGCGAGCCAACGGACGACGAGTTGATTTGTTTCCCTACATCACGATTTTCTATTCCTTCTTCTCCTTCTTACTCTGTTCATTTTTTTTTTTTTTTTTTTTTTGAAATCCTCCATTTCAACCTCCGCAGCTTTCTTTTACCGTTTCTCCTTCTCGTTCATTCTATATACTCAGGATACCCTTACCTATATAGCAACCTGCTGAGCAAGCAACTTCTTCTTCCGCCCTATCGTACATTTTATAGAATGCAAATTTTTATTCCTGTGGTGTCTTCACGATAATGAATGCTCGGCACTTCTGGATCTGAGGTTTATATTTCTCTTTTTGCTTCTTGTTCTTTTTATTCTTCTTCTTCTTCTTTTCATTTTCCTTATCAAGGTGATCGCTCTTTGAGTAAAGCCTTTTAATTCGAATAATTGTAGAGTTGGTCTTTATTTCTGATAAATTAGGGATAATGTGGATATGAAAATTGGTCACGTGCCAGATTGAAAGGATTTTCTTTTATTGCACGTCTTGCCGCACACTTCTTGGGTCATTCTCATCCGTTTTTTTCTAATGCTAAAGTAGAGATTAAGTATACCCTTAACATCAATAAATGGGGCAACTATAAAAATTGCCATTAAAAAAATTTAGAACCTATAATGGTTCATCTAGAATACGGTATTTTTACGATTTGGTTTTCCAAAACTATAGTAAGTCTATAGAACTATTATTATCTTGTATAAAGTTGACCTAATTTTCTATCGAAGATCCTCTTGGTTCCGCACCTGAAAAAAATTAAACCTGCATTAGTAGAACACATTTTGTTGATTCATATTCGTAAACCTAGTAATATTATTTAGCAAACTAATTTTATATCTATTCTGTAATATATTATCGAATTATACACTTACCTGATTTATTACCCTAAAAGTCAATCAATGAAACAATTAAAGGAAACTATAAAAATTGACAGTAAAAAATTTTCGAACTAAAAGCTTCGTCTAGAATACTGTATATTTACGATTTGGTTTTCCAAAACTATAGTAAGTCTATAGAACTATTATTATCTTGAAAAGTTGATCTAATTTGCTATCGAAGATCCTCTTGGTTCCGCACCTGAAAAAAATTAAACCTGCATTAGTAGAACACATTTTGTTGATTCATATTCGTGAACCTAGTAATATTATATAACAACCTAATTTAATACCTAATCTGTAATACGTTATTGAATTATACACTCACCTGATTTTAGTACGTTGAAAGTCAATCAATAGGGCAATAAAAAAAAACTGAAAAAATTACCAATAAAAAATTGTCGAACAAAGAAACTTCATCTAAAATATACTGTAAATTTACGATTTGGTTTTCCAAAACTATAGTAAGTCTATAGAACTATTAATATCTTGTATAAAGTTGACCTAATTTGCTATCGAAGATCATCTTGGTTCCGCACCTGAAAAAAATTAAACCTGCATTAGTAGAACACATTTTGTTGATTCATATTCATAAACCTAGTAATATTATTTAGCAAACTAATTTTATATCTATTCTGTAATATATTATCGAATTTTACACTTACCTGATTTATTACCCTAACAGTCAATCAATGAAACTATTTAAAGAAACTATAAAAATTGACAGTAAAAATTTTCGAACTAAAAGCTTCGTCTAGAATACTGTATATTTACGATTTGGTTTTCCAAAACTATAGTAAGTCTATAGAACTATTATTATCTTGAAAAGTTGATCTAATTTGCTATCGAAGATCCTCTTAGTTCCGCACCTGAAAAAAATTAAACCTGCATTAGTAGAACACATTTTGTTGATTCATATTCGTCAACCTAGTAATATTATATAACAACCTAATTTAATACCTAATCTGTAATACGTTATCGAATTATACACTCACCTGATTTTAGTACGTTGAAAGTCAATCAATGGGGCAATTAAAACAAAACTGAAAAAATTACCAATAAAAAATTGTCGAACAAAGAAACTTCATCTAGAATGTACTGTAAATTTACGATTTGGTTTTCCAAAACTATAGTAAGTCTATAGAACTATTATTATCTTGAATAGTTGACAGAATTTTCTAGCGACGATTCTCTTGGTCCGCACATGAAACTAAAAAAAGAACCTTCATTAGGTGACAACATTTTGATACTTCTTATTGTTAAACCTAGTAATATTAATTAATAACCTAATTTAATACCCATTTTGTAATAAATTATCTAATTATATACTCACCTGATTATTTACCCTGAAAATCAGTCGATGGGACAATTACTATAAAAATTGACAAAAAACTTTTTTGGATTCAAAAGCTTCATCTAGAATATACCGTAAATTTACGATTTGGTTTTCCAAAACTATAGTAAGTCTATAGAACTATTATTATCTTGAAAAGTTGATCCAATTTTGCAGCGAAGATCCTCTTGGTTACGCACCTGAAACAAAAAAATTAAATCTGCATTAGTTGAACACATTTTTCTGATGCAAATTCGTAATTATGATTTAATAACCTAATTGTTGATTTAATTTTGTAACGAAGATCCTCTTGGTTCTGCATCTGAAACAAAAAAGTTAGTCCTACATTAGTTAAACACACTCTGCTAGAAATATGCAAAGTTTAATTTTTCACAATCTGTGATCAAAGTTGATAAATAATTAAGAATTATTGGCTAGAAAGGGAATGAAACGGACGTTGGTGGAAACATTCTAGGTTATGTATACAATTTCATAGAAAACCTCCGCGCACGCGCAGGTGCGATTCTCCTCAAAAGAATTAACATTACTCTTTTTTCTGAAAAACTAAAATTAAATTGTCACTAAAAAATATCATTCCACAATTTTTTTTACAAGACGTTTTTTTACAGACGTTCGTTTCCATTTGTTAAAGGAAATTTGTGAGATTTCAAGAGACATTGGACACGTGGCTTAGGTGAAATGTATATACAGTGAGAAAGCCGCAGAACTGAGGGTCGGTAAAGTCAATGTGGTTTTGTTTAAGGGGAGACGAAAAGGGTGACAAGGGGGAGGAGGAGGACAAGAGGGAATGGGAAGTTGGCAGTTCTTGGTATAAACGCGAGCCGCTTGAATGTCGCGTTTGCGCACTCGCGAGACATGGCAAGGGATTTAATTGGATGGACACCATCACACGGTGCTTAATTAACTAATTAATTTCACGCGGCTTGCTAGCATGGAGAGAAGGTATATACGGAGATGAACGTTCTTATTCCTCCAACAACATCGAGTATATAGTGTTTTATACTTAAAACCAGGAGCAAAAACTACAAGACTTATGATTCGCGAGTATATTAAGGTATACTTGTGAGAGCATATATTTCAAAAATCAACTCGTAGAGGGCGTTCTTGTTTGTTTTGCCTGTCATAAAATTTTCATCAAAGAACTTTCATCCCTTTTGAAATGTTGGAGATTATTTTTAGAACCCTTTCCTTTCCTCCTTCCTAAAAATATGAAGAAAAAAATTTTCATCTTTTTTTTCTATTTGTAGCTTTCTTGATTTTTTTAATTCTCTATTTTTATTTTCTGTTTTGAATCAGTATTAAGTAATCTGCTGATTAAAATATTATTTGTCAGTGTCGATAATCGAGAATGACTAATTTGTTGTGTATATAACTAAATGGCATAACGTATTATCAATAAATAATATCGTTCCCGAAAGATTGACCAATCAATTTGAGAGTTGGATATAATGGACAAATTTCTAGATTACCTTCTATTTAACTCGTTCGCATAACCTTGATTATAAACTCGCCACGCCTATATAAAACTCTCTCAAGTAGAAATTTTACGTGGGTAGAAGAAAATAAATGCTATCTGGCTTATTCACTACTCATGACTGCGTGAAATTTATTCGAGCAGTGTGAAATGCGTGTTTATTTTACATGTTGACGAGAACGAGCAATAATCTTCCGTGGCCAAATACAACATTTCCATTTGTACAATTATTTTTTTATCAAAAAATTAAACTGAATTTGAAAAACCTTTTGAAAGATTAGTATTTACCGTATTGTAACGTGTACTTAGGAGTAAGGAGCAGAGGCGAAGCGCAGGATTGGTTAAACGCATGCGCGGAAGCAATGAGACTGAGAGAGAAGTTTCGATTCTTCTCTCTTGCTCTCGTTGCCCCCACCCAAGCGGTACGCTCCGCATTTTCTTACGTTCCACTAGTACTTTATTAATTTTTTATTTCAGTATTTTGCTATATTACTATTTTGCTATATTACTATTCTGCTATTTTACTGTATTACTATTTTATTATTTTAATATTTCACTGAATTACTATTTTATTGTTTTACTTGTTTACATTTTTACTTTTAGGCTTTTCACATGTATTCTTTTTACTATTATTATTATTTTCACTATCTTACTGTTTTACAATTTTCACTTTTGCACAAAATTGAGAAATATTCGAACACTTTATATATCATTACTTGTAGCTAAATTTCAAAACTCTTAGTCGATTGATTAATCACTACTTCTGAAAAAAAGAAATAAATATTAAAATTTTTTATAAGAGAATCGACGAATCTTGTTGAGACGTGAATTATGGACACGGAAATCTATAACCCACATTGGTTTGGCTACGTTACTTTTTCGACTCGTCGCGCATCTTATTGGATATCGTTCTCGAATTGTATATAGATATTGAGGTTGTTTTTTTATCTCACAAAATTTCTCTCTCAACAATTTTTTATTTTACTGACAAGCTAGCGCAATTTTGCTAAATTATAGAAAATATACTTTCGTGTTCTGTAAATTTATTGTCCATCAATCTTTATAGGCTAAAATCGTGCGCACGCAAACTCTCACTTAAATATATAACTCAATAAGCATATCTGTAAATATATTTTAAAATTTTATGTGATTTTTATTTATGAAATTTACTAATCAACACTTTTTTTCTTTCTGTTCACAGGTAAGCGAATCTTTGACGTTATAATTAGTAAACACGCGGTTCTTTAAAATTGTGAGTCTTGAAACTTTAATATCTATTAAAATTTAAATAATAAATATTTATTAAAATTATAAATTTTGGAAAGGGAAAATTTTTTTTTTTAATTGAGTTGATTGTGCAATTTACTTTTTTTTAATGCACCAGTGAATGCAATTACAAATAGTGAATAAATAAATTAATTACAAATAGTAAAAAGATAGAAATAAATGAAAATAAACAAAAATAAATCCCTGAGCGAGCGGTAATGATACTACATCACCATATACAGTATAAGGCAATAAATTTTTCGAAATAAAAAAAAAATTGCGATACTAATGAAATGATGATAATTTACTATTGAGTAATTGTTCATCAAAGATATGAACAAGCGACATATTGGGGACAATTTTTTTTTTTTTTGCGTGTAAGGCGTAAAGAAGCGATGGGGTTCATGAGGAACGAGAGGGATTGGTAGAGCGATTTGTCCCGTCTGTTAATTAGTGAAAAAACGGAGTATGAATCTCGAGCGATCGTATATTACCGCCAGTGTAATGGATGGGATTACAGCTGCTGTGTTAAATTAAACCGACCGGCGCGGCGTGGCGGCCGCGGTACGCTACTGTGTATAGATATAGGTAGAGAGTCATCGCAGCGAAGGTGGTAGAGAAGGGGGCAAGGGAGGGGAGGTTCCATTTTATGTATTCTCCATGTACACTGTACACCAAGGTATACAGTTATACCTCCAATATACCAAGTTCACTTAAACTTCACCTAAACCTATTCACAATCATATATACACCATAACAACTTTTTTCCGATTCATCAATTTTTCCCCAATTCTGCCAATTTTGATTTTTTGATTAGTGTTGAAAAAAAGAATCTTATTTAAGAAGAATTAAAAAATAATCAAGTATTAAATGTTTAAATATTTCAACTATTCATGAAAACTACTTGATGGTAACTACTACTACTTTATGGTAACTGTTTTTGCTTTAATTAGTACCGAGCTATTGCAACCGATGGCGCTATTGGTGCTTATACCAAAAGAAGCGCGAATTTTTGAATTACAATTTTCTTTTCTTACTTATTTTATTCTTGTATAAACTTTGTAGTATAGAACAAGTCTAGATTGTCTATAAATTCTTCTATTCCTCTATGTACTTTGTAGTATAGGAGGATAATCTAGGTTCTCAACAGTATTAAAAATATCAAACATCAAAAATAGTACAATAAAAAGAATCTTGACGGAAAAAAGTTGTTTTATCTAGTATCCAGGGAAATTTAAGACATGAATAGATAAACCGTTTTTGTCGCTATCATCAATTAGAGGAGTAAGGAAAAAAACGGGAAGAAAAGAGGTTAAGGCGAAGGTATATAGAAGAGGGTATTATTTTTTTCCTCTCTTTTTTTTGGAGAAAGAGGGGGAGTTTTAGAGAACCTTGGTGCTTGTCTGGGGGCGATACGAGAGTCTGTACAGACATACCCCTTGCTTTTCCAACCCTTATGGAATAAGGGTGGTGAGTGAGAGAGAGAGAGAGAGAGTGGAGAGCAGCAGCAGCGTGCTGCCCGCACCAGGCGCCCCTTCGCATATTTCACCGGGAATTTACGAGCCTCGATACGACAGGGAAATTGCAAGAATGGCGGAGTAATCTATCTCTTGCCTTGCCTCCGCGGGCTCTCTCTTCTTTTTTACCCCTCTACCTCTTCTCTCGGACTCCCACACACTCACACACACGATTCTCTCTCTTTCTCTCTACACCAACCGAAGAAAACTCCTCTGTCTTCCTTCTAGATAAAAGGGATTTGTCCTCCAGGGTCGAGATGGCGCGAGCAGCCTAATTGTACTCTCCAAGATAACCAGTGATCTATTACACTTCCGGGTCATGGCAGAGATCTTTGATCGAGCACAAAGGAACATTTCTACAAAAAACGAAATTGCTTCGGAAATTCTTCTCTTTTTTCTGTTTCACATTTCGATATAACTGTTTCATGAGATTTTCAGAAAAAAAATCTGCTATTCTATTATATCGTAAAACAGTAAATACTGTTATCATACTTTTACTTTATACAAAATTCATATAGTATAAAGTTGTAATGTAAATTATGCGTCTTCAGTGCTTGGGAATAATTTATAGTCAAATTTTGTGACGTGGGAATAAGAATAATAAAGTTTAGATTGCCTTTTAATTTTGGACCGGTTAATGAAGAGAGTGAGTATAGTGGTAGAGATATAGGCATTGTCTCTCAAGAGGCTTGTAGCATTGCCTACCGATGTAAATGTAAAATGAAACCGCATATGAAATGACATTATGTCATGTGCATTTAAAAAAAAATAATACTCCTCTGGATTGTATATGCGGTAGAAGCGATGAACGTCCCTAGTTTCCCCTATTTTTGCTCTCTTTTTTTTTTAACTTCCGTTACTCCCAAGGCACGAGTGCAATTAAATCGTGAAACAAGGGTCGAGGGTGTTCATCCAAGCTTGAAAGACTACAAGGGTTCACATCTGTCGGTATTGTCATTCTCATCCTTTTTCCAGTCACTACTAATTCTTTCCTTCGGATCTACACACTCATCCTTTAAGGAATAATAAATAGTAAACTTATTTTTAAGTGGTGGAAACACTACAGGATGATGCGAAATTCGATAAATGAAGGGTAAAGGCTATACTCGATAGCAGTTTAGCATATTTTACGATTTGGTTTTCCAAAACTATAGTAAGTCTATAGAACTATTATTATCTTGAAAAGTTCATCTAATTTGCTGGCGAAGATCCTCTTGGTTCCGCACAAAAAAAAAAATTAAACCTCTGCATTAGTCGAACCCATTTTGTTGATTCATATTCGTAAACCTAGTAATATTATTTAGCAACCTAATTTAATACCTATTCTGTTTTGCGTTATTGAATTATACACTTACCTGATTTATTACCCTAAAAGTCAATCAATGAGACAATTAAAGAAAGTATAAAAATTGACAATAAAAAAATTTCGAACCGAAAGCTTCATCTAGAATACGGTATTTTTACGATTTGATTTTCCAAAACTATAGTAAGTCTATAGAACTAATATTATCTTGAAAAGTTGATCCAATTTTTTAACGAAGATCCTCTTGACGCGAAACCTGAAAGAAAATGAAAATCTACTTAAGACGAATAGAAAAACAAAAATTACAAATTAGGCGAATACACTTTGCTGATTTAAATTCGTAGACCCAGTAATTTTATTTATAAACTAATTTCCTACCCACTTTGTAATCTGTTATTTAATCATACACTCACCTTATTTATCACCCTGAATTTTAATCAATGGGACAATTACAAAAATTGCCTTTCAGAAAATTTAGAACCAAATGGTTCATCTGGAATACTGTATTTTTACGATTTGGTTTTCCAAAACTATAGTAAGTCTATAGAACTATTATTATCTTGAAAAGTTGATCCTATTTTTAATGCAGATCCTCTTGGTTCCGCATCTGAAACAAAAAAAGTTAAATTAGTTGAAATACACTTTGCTAGAAATAAGTTTAACTTTTGAATAACCCTTCAATGATGATGATTCAATGATTTTGATCCTCTTGCTTCTGCCATCTTTCAGCTTTGAATGGAATGATTTCCAGAAAATATGCTTAGGGACACGTGCAATGCTTTTGTTAAGGCAAAAGAACTAGTGCATAAGTAGAGAATGTCCTTTTAATCCTGGAAACTATTGATCTCAGACTATCTGGATTAGGGCTGCACAAAATCTAATTTCGCCTCCTTATCAAGGCAGTATTTCCCAAAACTAAACAATAAATAAGAGAAAATCCAGAAAAAGCATATTTTCTCCTCCAAATATAAGGATAATAGATCAAAAAAATAGAATGGCGTCGAAAAAAATTGAAGAGGGATGAAAAGAATGATTGTCCTTTTTGGAGTGTGCGTGCCGAAAAACCGACCCCATTTAAGATAGCGGGTGGTTCGTTTCACTATAGTGGAGGGTTCGAGTGGCTTTCAGATATATACATACACACAAGGGCTGGAAAAGTATAGTAGGTGTTTGGTGAGATCGTGAAGGGAAAGAGAGGAAATGTCTGCGGTGGCAGATAAGGTTTTAGTTGCAGAACGGTGGAAGGGATATTGTTGCCAGAGGGTTGAAAAGAGATAGGGAAAGTATAGAGAGAGAATAAGAGAGGGGGCCAATGAGAATGGGAGAAGAAACATCGAAAACGAAAGAGAGATAGAAGCCTATATCTTCTCAGCAGCCACAACTGCAATTCGACCCTATATTTAATTTTGCGGTGGAAAAGGTATAGTGGCGAAGGGAATGGAAGAGTGGAGAACGCTCTTCGAAAACCCAGAGAGAAAGAGAAGGAATTGTCGTTTAATCTAGCCGCGATCCTATCTCAGTGGAATTTATCATTCGATAAATTGCACCACTATATCAAGCGTACTTCCTCCCGAACCGTCAATACTTGAAAGATGCTTCCGAATACCAACCGTTTCGAAACATTCGCGCAAACCGGAATCGACCCTTGACTATAATTAAGGACCAATTCACTTCTAAACTTCAAATCGTGTTCTCTTTTTGAAGTTTATAAGTGAATTCATTTCTAAACTTCAAATCATGTTCTCTTTTTGAAGTTTATAAGTTTTCATTTCTAAACTTCAAAAAGAGAACAAAATAAATTTTGTTAAAACAATTTTTATTTTTTTTTCGAAGTCAAATGGGTGCTTTTTTCTTTTCAACGAAAATTTGGAGGACATGAAGCAAGTTATTCTCTCTAGTACGAGTGTAGGTGGATAATTGTTGGTTTATGAATCGTATCCCCTTTCACTCACCCCATTGCCACCCGCTATTTCCGTAACAATTCTCACACCCCTTTTTGGTCTCAACTTAATGTTGTTTCCCTCACTCCATTAAAAGCCACGCCACTCGGCTCGTTTCACTTCCCACACTATGCGGTTGTGGCCTTGTGGTCGCCTTCACCTACAGTTTTCTCCCTTTATAAGAACAGGGCAATCGTGTTCCATTAGTTCCTTTTAATTCCTCCTGCATTCTTCCGTTACAAATATATACTTTTGTATAGAGGAAATCTTATTTCTTGTTCTCTAATTTCAAATTGTTGAGAATGTTGAGATGTGTCTGGATTTTTAGACATTTAGGGTGTACTAGTCGATTATGTTAGAATTGTGGTACGTTTGTAAAACTTTTATTGCTTAATTACTATTTCGAATGGGTGTAGAAAGATGATTGAGTCGTTAATTTAAACCGTCTGCTGATTATTGGCCACTGGAGATATTCTGTAGCGAAATTTGAATTGAGAAATGATGGCAATATGGATCACGCATCGCCATGTCTGCCAAGTGGGATGACATCGTAGATCATAAGTCCCCTTCTCGAGGAATGGCACCCCCTGGTCGGTCAGTGATATATACACACGCAGGCACCTCGCTATACTAAACCATGGTGCAGCTTGTATACTGTTACATAATACACTGCCGCCATATTACCTCTAGGTAGGGTATCAACCCCCTGCAAACCAACCAGCTGACAGCTTTCCAAGCTTCACCACTCGAGTAGTTAATATACTGCCTTCTCCTCATTAGCCCGCAAACAACTAGACCAAAATCTAATAGCCTTAATCTGAATTTAATTGTCAGTATGTTTTTTTGACTAAAAAATTAAGTACAATTATAATTTTCCCAGAAAAAGGTTTAATAGCAACAAATTTAGTACTCTACCGATCCAAAAACTCGCTTTTGTATACCCAATTTTCGAAAAACTGTCTTTTTATACATTCGTAATGTCGATTTTATAAAAACTTTTCTCTATATCAATAAACATGGATCAAAATAAAATTCCTCGCACACAAGTTTCTATTAATGAGGCTACAAGCGCATGCAAAAATTTCATGAATCCAGTTCCTTTTTTTTACCCGGAGTAAAAGAACTCACCGGTTCAACATTCCTGCATGAACTTTCTGCACTGTACACAATAAACGTGTGTAAGTATATAAAATGTTTGAAAAGAAAGTTTAGCTCCTTTACGAAACATCGGTAGTATTTTTAATCGAATTTTTGCATAAGTTGTATTATTAAACATCTCAAGTGAAAAAACGTTATTGTTTTGTTAATTTATTTCAAAATGCTTGCAGAAAAACCAAGGAGAACGATTACTGAATCGAATTAAATATATAAAAGAAACAAAATTTTAAGTTATTTTTTAAATACCAAATGTTTTTTTAATACTTTGTTAACACTGCTTTTTACTGACACCTTCGGAATCATTAGTTGTAAATTTCGTGAAATTTGAACTGATTCTCAAAATGTTTACTATTTTTTAACATTAGACGCCAAAGTTAATTGAGTTTCAATCAACTTTTGATCAAAATTAAAAAATCATCTGGCATTTAAAGAAATTGTGTAAATTTTCTGAACTTTGTAACTAATAATTCTGAGAAGGTTGCAGGGGTAACAACAGATTCAGCTGCTGCTTTAAACTTTGAACTAATCCAAATTTTTTCCTAAATTTAATAAATTAATTTACTTTTTACTTTGTTATCTGTTATTGATATAATTAAACACTCATCCCAAATTTATAACCGTAAAACTTAATCAATGGGACAATTAAAAGAAACTATAAAAATTGACAGTAAAAAATTTTAGAACCAAATGGTTCATCTAGAATGCGGTATTTTTACGATTTGGTTTTCCAAAACTATAGTAAGTCTATAGAACTATTATTATCTTGAAAAGTTGATCCAATTTTCTAACAAAGATCCTCTTGGTTCCACACCTGAAAAAATATTTAAACCTGCATTAGTCGAACACATTTTGTTGATTCATATTCATAAACCTAGTAATATTATTTAAGAACCTAATTTTATATCTATTCTTTAATACATTATCGAATTATAAACTTACCTGATTTATTACCCGAAAAGTCAATCAATGAGACAATTAAAGAAACTATAAAAATTAACAGTAAAAAATTTTCGAACTGAAAGCTTCGTCTAGAATACTGTATTTTTACGATTTGGTTTTCCAAAACTATAGTAAGTCTATAGAACTATTATTATTATCTTGAAAAGTTGATCCAATTGAAAACGAAAATCCTCTTGGTTCCGCACCTGAAAAAAATTAAACCTGCATTAGTCGAACACATTTTGTTGATTCATATTCGTAAACCTAGTAATATTATTTAAGAACCTAATTTTACACCTATTCTGTAATACATTATCGAATTATACACTTACCTGATTTATTACCATAAAAGTCAATCAATGAAACAATTAAAAGAAACAATAAAAATTGACAGTAAAAAATTTTCGAACTAAAAGCTTCGTCTAGAATACTGTATACTTACGATTTGGTTTTCCAAAACTATAGTAAGTCTATAGAACTATTATTATCTTGAAAATTTCATCTAATTTGCTAGCGAAGATCCTCTTGGTTCCGCGCCTGAAAAAAATTAAACCGCTGCATTAGTTGAACCCATTTTGTTGATTCACATTCGTAAACTTAGTAATATTAATTTTAACAACTTAATTTATTACTAATTCTGTATTACGTTATTGAATTATACACTTACCTGATTCATTACCCTAGAAGTCAATCAATGAGACAATTAAAAGAAATTAAAAAAATTGCCAATAAAAAATTATCGAACTAAAAGCTTCGTCTAGAATACTGTATATTTACGATTTGGTTTTCCAAAACTATAGTAAGTCTATAGAACTATTATTATCTTGAAAAGTTGATCTAATTTGCTGGCGAAGGTCCTCTTAGTTCCGCACCTGAAAAAAATTATCTTGCACTAGTAAAACACATTTTGTTGATTCATATTCGTAAACCTAGTAATTTAATACCTCTTTTGTATTACGTTATCAAATTATACACTCACCTAATTTTATCACATTGAAAGTAAAGTTGATTCAAATTTAACGAAGTTCCTCTTGGTTCTGCATCTGAAACAAAAAGTTAGACTTGTATTAATAGAACAGACTCGGCTAGAAATAATTCCACTATTTAATAACCCCGATATGATTTTAGATCTGTTTGATTCTAGCATATTTTCCTCACTAAGTGCAATGATTTCTAGAAGATAATCTCACGTGTTTACATCTAATGTTAGGGCAAAAGAATTAATGGATAGGTAAAGAATACACCTAAATTATAATCACGAATCAAAGATTACAATCTTGAGGATGAATTTAAAAGAAAAATTTCCCACAGACTTGGAAAAGTTTAACACATTCGATCAGACGTCCACGTGTTTCATTTTCATCATGGCAGAAGATATAGTGGGGTGGAGCTTAAGTTATACAGAAATATATTGAACGTCCCTCTTCTTTTCAAGGGTTAGGGCCTCCATGGTGGCTGGTTAGGTCCCATAAAAGGTCGTTTTACAATGATCCCCGGGGTGCATGTCAATATATGTGTGATGGTATGCAAAGAGAGGAGAGGCGCATTTTTTTCTTCCTTTCTTTTCTTTTTGTTCCCTGCAGGGCGGTTTTTCATGCTTGGGTGAATTCCTTTCGTAGAAATTAATAGGTATTTATATATCAATGGCCCCCGTGAAATGACGAATGGATGTACATACAGGAATGGAGAATATCTCGCCGACATATGCAAGGGTGCGTATCACCATCAGCGATGGGCCTCGAATTTCAAGGGCCTATATTATATATATGAAAAAACATGACCTCTTCTCTAAAAAACCCATTTGTCGGGGCGCGTAATCGATCGTAAATAAGCGAGCAGTTATTAAATTCCATTCAACGCACGCGTGCATGATCTCGAATATCAAGTTATGTTTGTAGATGCGAGTGTTCCCTTTTTTTCAATTCGAAAATTATTCCTAACAATCTTTTTTTTCTACAGGCCGGAAATTTTGAATCCTTTTTTAGAAAAAGTATTTCCGATTTCTTCCACTTGGGTAGGTGATTGAAAGGACAATTTACAATTTCGCATGTCAAGTGAGTAGGATCGTATTTTATCGTATCAAAAGAAAATTTAAGTATATATTTAAAGTTTTAGTATAGAGCAGAAAACAGTTTTGTTGTAATTGAAAAATTCATAATATACGAGTTATGGTCCCATTGGACTTATTGTTAGTTGTTATTCCCGAGCAATAGATCTTGATAAAGCAACGAGTGACTGGTCGGCTTTGACTGGCCGCATGTGAATTAAGCAATCATAGTCTGAGTGGCTTACGCACCATTCGTCACTCAGTGTCAGTTGCAGTTTTGCCGTGAGCAGAATTGCTAGTTTGCTTTATCGCAATCTCAAACTGGTATATATCTTTTCAAGAATTTACTAACAAATCTCAAAGACATACGCGTTCACTCTCGAAACATAATATGCTTCCTCGAAATCAAGCCTTTTTAGAAAAGCAAAAAAAAAATGGTAATCGTCCTATTTCAGTATGTATTATTTTCTTCCATGACAATCCAAAAACTTGGAATGGGAAAAAAGAATCTTATAAAGCCGACGGTGATTAATTTCCACTTTTAACTGTATGTATACGATTCTGAATGTTTTAGGTGAAAGTCGTAAATCTCAGCCGTGTTGTTCCATTCCGGTTTAATGCTCTCCTCGCTTGGTTATTACGAATTAGTTACCAAATTGATAAAAAATATTCCACGAATTTTTTCAACTATAATCAGCAGAGAGTGTTAATTGTAAACGGACCTTTATTATCAAGAAATTCAAATGAAGAGTAAAAATTAATTGACAATCACTTATAACATAGTTTCGTAACGTAATGTTCTAATAATTATCTAAATTAAAAGTACAATAATTAAAGGAAAGTCGAAAAAAATTTTCTAAATGAGCATAAAATAATTTTCGAAAAAATGATGAGTAGTGTTTCCAAACATGAAATGCGGGGGCTTGTTGTATGGATGAGAATGAAAAGTAGGATTATGTCGTAGGCCCCACCCCGAGGTTCTCTAACCCTCGTCTAGTCCGTCCCCCTTCGAGTCCCAGGAACCCCATCACGTTACATACATCGTGGAGGCAAGGCAGGTCCAGAACAAGGTCCTCCATAGTAAATCAGACAGTCGCAGGCGGTCCTTCTAATCTATCTGTAGAGGCGCTATATACATGTGAGAAGTGAAACTCGTAAAATAGTAAAATAACTCTTTAAGTAACTCTATCTAACTCGTAAAATCGCTCATGCCTCATAAACGCCTCGTAAACTCTCAGAACCGCGGCACGCGCCCTTAAGAATTATGTCTTGTCATTTTTGTTCATTTCTTATTTAAGTGCGAAAAAAAGTGGATTTTCCCCCCCTGTACAATAATTGGAGTATGACAAAAAAATACACCAGGTGATTATATATTTTTTTAATTATTATCTCTTCGATGTTATATATAAATATGCATAATCAGTGTGTGGAGAGGATTAATTTTGAAAATTGTTACAATCGAGTGGAAATTGCGCTCGCGGAGATAAAGCAGAAGTGAAGAATGAATATTCTTTTTTTAGTTCACGGGAAATTGTATATATATATTCTCGAGTTGCTTTTGGGAGGTAAAATGAAAATGAATGAGCAGCGCGTTTGGTTAAATCGGTGAAAATGGTACAGAGAGTGCATTATAGGCGCGATATGTGCCCTGCATTACATTGTTGATCTATGTTCTCACTGGCGATCGATCTCTCTCACACGAACTGCTAATTGTGCGGCGTCATAACTCTCAACCACCCTCTGCCCTCTCCGTTTTGGCGTTTCTCTCTCTCTATATGTATATGTCAATGTTGCAGAAGAACGCATATATACATATATATTGAGTTTCCAATGTGTACTCATGGGGAATCGAGGGCGAATCAGAACATTGTTTACAACACTCGTCTTTCGAGTGTAACAAGCCTATTTGGTAATATCGCGTTATCTAATTATTACGCGCTTGATTTATTGCCATTGAGAGTCAATCAACGGGAGTGTTTAAAACAATTTTTTACCCGAAGAACTTCATTCAGAATACTTAAAGCAAGGTATTTACGATTTGGTTTTCCAAAACTATAGTAAGTCTATAGAACTATGATTATCTTGAAAAGTTGATCCAATTTTCTAACAAAGATCCTCTTGACTCTAAATCTGAAAACAATTCAAACTTGCATTAGTCAATGGTGTTCACATTTTGCCGATTTAAATTCGTAGACACAGTAATTTTATTTATAAACTAAATTACTACCCACTTTGTAATCTGTTATTTAATCATACACTCACCAAATTTGTCATCCTGAATTTTAATCAATGGGACAATTAAAAAAATTGCCATTAAAAAAATTTATAACTAAAAGCTTTACAACTAAAGTCAATCAATGGGACAATTAAAAAATATTATAAAAATAGACAATAAAAATTTTTCGAACCTAAAGCTTCATCTGCAGAATACTATAAATTTACGATTTGGTTTTCCAAAACTATAGAAAGTCTATAGAACTATTATTGTCTTGAAAAGTTGATCCAATTTTCTAACGAAGATCCTCTTGGTTCCGCTCCTGAAACAAAAAATCGAAACCTGCATTAGTGTAAAACATTTATCTGATAGAAACTCGTAGACCTATTATTATTTAATAACATAATTTAATGCCTATTTTCTAAAGTAATTAAGTAAATAGTTATACACTTACCAAATTTATTATCCTAAAAGTCAATCAATGGGACAATTAAAAAAATTATAAAAATTGACAATAAAAATTTTTCGAACCAAAAGCTTCATCTGTAGAATACTGTAAATTTACGATTTGGTTTTCCAAAACTATAGTAAGACTATAGAACTATTATTATCTTAAAGAGTTGATCCAATTTTCTAACCAAGATCCTCTTGGTTCCGCTCCTGAAACAAAAAATCGAAACCTGCATTAGTGGAAAAGATTTAGGTGATAGAAACTCATAGACCTTTTATTATTTAATAAAATAATTTAATGGCTATTTTCTAATGTAATTATCTATATTTATATACTTACCAAATTTATTAAATTATTATTATTTAAATTTTATAAAATATTATAAAAATAGACAATAAAAATTTTTCGAACGAAAAGCTTTATCTATATAGAATACTGTAAATTTACGATTTGGTTTTCCAAAACTATAGTAAGTCTATAGAACTATGATTATCTTGAAAAGTTGATTCAATTTTCTAACTATGATCCTCTTCTTTCCGCATCTGAAACAGAAAATTTAAACTTGCATTAGTGGAAAACATTTAGTTGATAAAAACTCGCAGACCTTTTATTATTTATTGTCCTAGTTTAATGACTATATAGTAATGCGTTATCTAATCATACACTCACCCGATTCATTACCCTGAAAGTCACTCAATGGCACAATTCAAGAAATTATAAAAATTGACAATTAAAATTTTCGAATCCAGATACTTCATTAAAAATATACACTGTAGATTTACGATTTGGTTTTCCAAAACTGTAGTTAGTAAAATGTTGATCGAATTTTCCTGCGACGATCCTTTCGATTCTGCATCTGAAACAAAATAATTAGACCTTAAGTAGTTGGATACATTTTGTTGATTTGAATTTATAATTCTAATGCCATTTGAATTACTTTATTTAATACCTAATAGTAACTTCCTTATTTTTATTACTCACCTAATTTACAACCCTAAATGTGAATTTTAGGAACGATTTTTAGTGACGATCAAAAATTTCGAATTAAAAGCCTCATCTAGAATGCTGTATATTTACGATTTGGTTTTCTAAAACTATAGTAAGCCTATAGAACTATTATTATCTTGAAAAGTTGGTCTAATTTGCTAGCGAAGATCCAGTTTGAGATTAAAACTAAAACGCAAATAAAAAAAGTTAAATGGTTAGTTGAATACACTTTGCAACAAGTAAATCTTTTACTAAATAACCCCCATAATTATTTTGCTTTTGCTCTCGCTACCATTTTCTTACACCAATTGAAATGGTTTTTAGAAAAAAAATTAAACTTCTTGTTGAGAATAATTTTGTTCGTAGTTGAAATGTAGAGAGTATGCTGTCAGAGAAATGTAGGTTATGTTGAAGTTAACGATCTGCACGTCAGTAAGAATAATTTCAGTATTTTTTATTTTCATATTACAGTATCTTGACCTTTTTGTCTATACCTATTATCTATATTGACAATGTTGTCTCAGTGTATTGTCAGAAAAAATTCATTTACTATTTTGCTGACATTCTTGTCAGCAAAACAAATGAATTTTTTCTACAACTTTATCTCTGCGATTGAGATGTTTTTATATGAATAAGTGATCCACATGGGTAAGACTGACATTATCAATGTATATAATTGCAAGGTACTGTAAAGATTTATCATTGCTTGGAGTTATATCATCATTTACTGGAATATTGTATATAGATGTATATATATATATATATATATATATATATATATAAATTTTTTTTTTGCGTGTGAACGAAAAGTAGATGGCAACACAAGCACGTCTTAAATAGCGCAGAGAATCGCCGCAGCAGCGCTAATGTCACCCTCGCTTTGAGATAAGAAGCTCAACCCAACCTCCAGGACTTGTCCGCTTGAATTATAGGGGGTGATTTTTATTATTCGCGTTCCTCCTCAGTCTCCTCTTTTTCCTATCTGCGGTGTCTCATAGGCGCCCTCACCGGGGGTGCGCTCTGCAGCGACACTCCAAGAGAAAAACGATTCCAAGACGTTATATACCGAATGTTTCCGCGGAATTCGGGAAAATAAGATAGCGAACTGTCCCAAGTGATTTATTCATTCGAAAGAAGATGGAAAAGAATTCGGTTATATATTTCTCCTATCCAGTATAGTAGTGAGATATAAAATATTCCCTTTTTTTCATTTTTCTTATAAGAGGGGAAAAAATGATATAAATTTAGTAATTGTAGATTAAAATATATATTTTTAAATCTACAATTACTAAATTTATAACATCAATAAGAGTAATAGTAGAATAATAATAATAGTATATAGTAAGTGTAGACAATAATAGTAGATAATAGTTGTAGACAATAATAGTAGATAATAGTTGTAGATAATATGTGTAGACAATAATAGTAGATAATAATTGTAGATAATAATAGTAGATAATAATAGTAGATAATAATAGGAATAGTAAATGAAAGTTCATTTAATAATGAAAAAAGAAGTTTACACATGTAGTGCTCTTTAATCAACTGTAATAAATCACGTGCGTACAAGAGTTTAATTTTCTCGTCATGCTGACTATAAAATGGAACGCTGTTTCATTGAGCTCGGCAATATTTTCCCCGAGCGTATATTATTATTTTGCGTGAGGTGTGCATTGTTGGATCAGAAATTAACGAGGACGTCATTAAATAACCTGCGACTGAATGGAGTGATTCCGCAAATGGATGAAATGACACAGTGCAAAACAGTAAATTTTCAGGAGTATTTGTCCGTTTTAAAATGTGTATATATATATATGTATATAAAGTTTTGGAAGCGTGTGTCTTAGAATTATCGACGGGCCCCTGGGTCCGATTCGTATATAGCAAACATTCGGGCTTGTAGCCCGACGGACCGCATTCTTCGCCGCGACGCGCATTGTTCCACTCGTCCTCCCTCTCTTGCCCTTTCTCCCCTCCAAAAACCGAAGTCTTCTTATAACAAGCTGAACTGCAAGATTTTTGCCTTTATTTTTTTCTTATTTTAAAGTCTCGAAAAACGCCAGGCACGGATTTATGGTTTTACGGTTGACCGAGTGCGGTCTATGTTCGATTTTGACCTTCGAACGTATATATAGAGACCCTTCTTCATCAGGGTCAGTTTTTATCTGTTTTAATTCTTCACATTTTAGCAATTACCGATTTGACCTTGCACCGATTTTATTTAGTCTTCCTTTTTTTTCGCTTCCTTTTCTAACATTTTTACCTGCGCGAGGAGGACTTATTTAACAGAGAGAGGACAATAAAAGTCAGGAAAGATTCAGGGTCTCTGTAACGGTGTTCCAGTCATTTCTCTCATTCAGTTACTTCGTGCTCCACTATATAGTCACGATCTTGTATTCCGTTTCGTGATAAAACTGTCTGGAACTTTATAAGTTTCAGGGAAGAAAAATTCGGTTTATAATTAAAATATTTGTAAATAAAAAGAAAGAGATTCTATTCATTGAATAATTATGGAAAAAAAGGATTGTTCCGAATCAGTTCGAAAAGAAGTGACTTTGTTAAATGTGTGAGAAAGTAAGTCGTGATGCAGTATTTCATTCTTATCAAAAACAATGACCCAGTACGAAGTTAGCCATGAGAGGAACAATTCAAAGAGAGGTGCATTATCCGACGGCGTAAGAGTAAAAGTTTGCAGATTACCTAATAATGGATAACGGCACGAAGCACAAATTAGTTCAACCATACATCTTCGTGACGCCTGCAAACGCACGCGTCCTTGCACGCGAAGGACTGATATTTAATTCGCGTGCATTCAACATGATGTGACGCGCCATTTCCGGGCAAAAAAGAGAAGAAGTCGAATTCAATTATGTTCCATCCATTACTGTCATCGGAAAGTTTAAAAAAAAAAAACACCCAAAGATTTTATTCCTGAGTATAATTATTTTTAACTGAAAATTCTTTGGCTAAAGAAAAACAAATACCGTCAATTTAATCATCAGACGAATTAATCTCTCTTCACCCTCTTGATTGCAATACGTTTCCGCTTGTGAATCTTTCTGCCGACGGACGTCTAAATTTCGAACTAAAAGAAATAAAAAAACACTTTTCGTGAACGTTTCAAAAAGTTTCGTATTTCATATACGAATACATAAGGACGCCATTTGAATTTCTATTAAAACTAATTAAGAATTAATTTCTCAAGAAACTTTTTATGTCAATTCGCCAAGAAGAGGGGTCCAATCATAAATTCTAATATACAATACAACATCAGAATTTCTAATCAGAATTATTCATGAGGCATTCTTACAATATCTTCTCGAGGATAATTTATCATTTTAAAACTGAAGTCCAACATATCCAACCCTTAGGTCCTTTTTCTTTATCTTTCGCACAGTCACTCAATTACCAGCTTATAACATCAGGTGCTTTAATATCATTCTCCTGGGGTCCTAAAGTAACCTCTTCAAAACGAAACTCCTCTTGGTTAAAGTTCTAAACTTTCAAAAGGAAAGAAACCGAGGACAATGGAATATGAGAATGAGAATAGAGAAAGATAACGTTGAGGATCAGGGATGGCAAAAGGAGAGAGAGAAAGAGCGCGCGTGTACGGTACACGCGCCCGCGGATTAAAGAGTTATTTGAGTCTCGGAGGCAGCCATAATTCTCCGGAGCTATTCCCGTCCCGCGCTCTTTCTCTCTCTCTCTCTTTCTCTGACTCTCTTTCTCTCTATAGCGCAGTGGAATATTTTAACATTTTTGGGGTGGGTTGTTTGGTGAGACGGGTTTACTTTACCGGTACGGGGGTGGGTGAGAGAAGGAACTATAGAAATAATGTTAAAGAGAAAAAGGGACAGAAGAAAGAGAAGGTCCGCACTCTGCACGCAGCTGACAGCTGTTCCCTCGGTGGGCCGGTCGGTGGGGAGGATTCAGCCTAGTCGCGCCCCTTCTATAATGGCTCCCTTTTCTTCCTTCCCCAACCATCATGGCTGGCCAGTTCTCTCTCCTTCTTCTAGTTACGTCATTATTGTGTCGTGTTTTAATGACGTCACAAAGTCTAGGTCTCGTGACGTAGACAGACGTAAATCTAGTGAAAGAGAGAGAGAGAGAATCAAAATGTCACACATCTGCTCTTGCTCTATCGAATTTTGCTTCTCTCTTGATCGAAGAGAATTGCTCGATACCGGAAACGGATTGAAGAATTCTGCTTCTGTTGCTAGTCTAGGTGTTAACCTAGGTGCTAGTTATTTACGATTTGGTTTTCCAAAACTATAGAAAGTCTATAGAACTCTTATTATCTTGAAAAGTTGATCCGATTTTCCAACGAAGATCCCCTTGCGGTTCTGCATCTGAAACAAAAAAGTTGGACTTGTATTAGTGAAAAACATTTAGCTGACAGAAACTCGTAGACCTTTTATTATTTAATAACCTTATTTAATTTTGTAATGCAATTATCTACAGTTATATACTTACCTAATCTATTATCCTTAAAGTTAATCAATAGGACAATTATAAAAATTAGCAAAACAACATTTTTAAAACAAAAAACTTTTTGAACATTGCAGGTATTTACGATTTGGTTTTCTAAAACTATAGAAAGTCTATAGAACTCTAATTATCTTGAAAAGTTGATCCAATTTTCAACGAAGATCCCCTTGGGGTTCTGCATCTGAAACAAAAAAGTTAGACTTGTATTAATAATTTTTCTAAAAGCATAAATATTTAGACCTAAAACGAATCAAAAGTCTTGTTTGATTCACTTTTGATTCGTTTTTTGTCTCAATTTGATATCCTTGAGTTTAAACTGTGTGTGTGAGTGCGTACGCGGGAAGTTGTACTGCACTTGTCCGGTTCGAGTATTTTGATAAGAATCATAAGTTGAGAATCTCTTATACGTATAGCTTCTCCATTTGATTAGATGCACCGTAAACAGTCGTTAAGTTTAAGAACAACTACCCAAATTGTTGACCTCTTTGTCCGATCCTCGTGATAAGGAATACTCTACAGATGCAGAACCATTGTCTCAGCAACACTCAACCGCTATCCTTATCTTAATCTCCATCAGTTTTGTTTCCTGTACTCGCAAACGAATTCTTCTTCGATTGTTCGACTATATATACGAATTTCAATACACTTATGGTCATGTGACGTCACTTGTATATAGATAAGAGGGGAATAATTTTTTTTTGATTCCGAGATCAGGCTCGAAAAAAAGACTCTTAAGTTTGGGATGCTGTAATCACTAATCTAAAATGCAATCATGTGGAACGTTTAATTAAAAGTTAATCATGATGCCAAAAGTGGCAGTCAAACTTCGCTTTTGGAAATTAAATTTTTTTTGTTCAAACATAAAATATGGTGAAATTAACTGATTGATGTTTTTAGATGTATTTTTTTAAAGCGCAACATATTTTTTTTAAGTTAAGTCGGGGTTGATGCTTGAGAATGTATTTACGATTTGGTTTTCCAAAACTATAGTAAGACTATAGAACTATTATTATCTTGAAAAGTTGATCTAATTTTCCGACGAAGATCCTCTTGCTGGTTCTGCATCTGAAACAAAAAATTTAGAGTCGCATTAGTTAAACAAATTGGAAGTCAATGTGGCAATTTTCTGACGAGGATCCTCCTGGTTCTGCTTCTGAAACAAAAAATCGAAACCTGCATTAGTAAAACAAATTTTTTTGCAATTCGCGTAAACCTATTATTATTACATTTCGAAAGTATGAATCATTTGATAATGTGTGAAAAAATAAAACTTTCCAAGACTAATAACGATTGGAGTAAAATCAATGGTATGAAGTATATATATTGCAGAGTAGCTGGTAGATTGAACGGATTTTATATATATATATATATATATATATATATATGAAAGCGGAATTTCCTGAGTGAGCGCGTGGCGTTTCGGTGAATAGGGATAGTAGTACCGCCGGTGGGGTGGCAGCACAGTCAGCGATAGGCAGCAATCGTAAAACAAGAGTTTTACGAGGACGTGGTGCGAACGACGATGGAAGTGGTGAGCGGGGTTCGCTTTACGAGCGCATAACAGGCGCGTTTATGGCCACGATCACATGGCCCCGCATACCTATGGCTATATGTATATAACCAGGTCCCATAACCCACTGCAGGGTAAACAAATCGTAAACCTCGGTTTCAGATTCACTGACCTCCGCAATACCAGTCGTTTGTGTGCTATTCACGTGGTGTAGATACTTCAACTCCCATTGAATCGTCACTAATCGACATTTCCTCCAAAATTTATGTCATCAGGCCTCTGACTTTTATATGAGAACCTTTTTTTTACATTACTAAACATTTTATTATACTCCAAACTCTGAATACTTTAATTACATATAATTTACTTTTTAACTATATACTAAAATATGGCTAGAATTTTTTATTTTATTTTTATTCACACTCTAATTCCAAATGTTGGTATTATCCAAGGCTATTAAGTCATATTTTATAATAATCAATCATGACCAAGTGATACAATCATTTTATACCCATTGTCATCCAAATCGCTAGGGGAAAAAATGATATCCCTAGAGGTGACATTCGAAAATATATTCAGGAACTAGTATAACTTATTTAAAGTACAATAAACTTACCTGTCGATTATGCTCCAACATGTAAATCTTTGTAAATAAATATCACGTTCGTAAAATAGTAAAGAGCAACGATAGTGACTTTCCTTCCAACCAATTTTACAAGCTATATATATGTTCTTTCGATCAATGGACTGTGAGGCGCGCGCGCATTCTATCAACTGTCTTGTTTCGCTTGTTCCCGTCAGATGCCAGTACTGCTTTATGGTTCTTGGAATGACCAGCGGCTGAATCCTCCTCAATCGTTTTATCTTCCACTCGACTCCACTTTGAAACGTGCGGTCTGCCTTTAAACTGCATATAGAAACGAACACCGATTAAACTCCCCCAACACACCAATTCACTGTTGAAAAAAAAACTGTTACAGGTATTTTAAATGGGTCATTAAATTTCAAGACAGTTAATGAACTTTAGGGTTTCGAATGTGGGCCAGTAGGTGATATTGGTGATCATGGAATATATTTTTATTGTATAGGTTTGACAAGTTTTTGTATAAATATTAGAGTTTAAAAAGTATTCTTCTTCTTCTTCTTTTTGTCATGGAGAGCTAATCTCAGGAGACACATGCTATTATTGTAACCAAAGAAATTTTTAACTCTCTTTCTGAAGAGTGCGAGGCGTATAGCCGTGCAGAGCCTTGGGGGTGATTTATTTGAGTTAATTCCAATTCCATTGGAGCCGCGAGGCGTTGCGCGGAGGGCCGTCAGCGAGGGGGGGGGGGGTGAGAAAAGGGAGGGCAGTGGATATTCTTATGCAATTTGCCAGAAAGGTTCAAGAACCCGGGAGATCCCGCAATTTATCTTGCCTTATGTTACGCCGAGCCAAGGCAACGGAAGATAGATGGCGTCACTGCTTCTAACCCCTCTCTCTCTCTCTCTTTCTCTCTCGCCCTGCGAACTCCTAACCATCCGGCGACCACCCCTCCCCTAGCCAATGAGGGACGACCGCGGTGGCCATCTTGGATGGAGAGTTATTGAACGAAAAAGATGAGTAAGAAACTTGTTATGGGGGTGCGTTCTCTCTGCGCCACTGGGAACAGCAGGAGGGGTGCGGCCGAGGAGGGGTTGTTGGCGCTATATTGATCAATTGCTTTGCCGTGCTTTGCACTACTTTCCAGCTATAAAGTACATTGCCGACGAGGCGCGACCTGCTGCGAACCCGAGTGAGACTAATTATATAACGATCGCCCTGCCTGGAATGTCAGTCCCTTAATAAAAGGGACTGACTTTTCGCGCCATCATTAACGAAAATTAATTGCCTTTGTTTTTTGGTAGACTTTGAATTGACGACCTCTAAAAATGGGACATATATCTGATGGGAGGGTTATGTATGCGCCTATATATGGGTCAGTAGAATCAACATTCATTTTTCCCTCGCGGGCTGGACTTGATCTTTCTAAATGTTCTGATGAAATCTTTAACATTTGTTATCCTGGCAAAGCTTTGCTGAACAAATCATCATCATCTGGAATTTTAACAACTTTTCTTAATATCCTTCGATGAAGGTTGTTTTAAAACGGATTTATTAACTATGTGATATATTTAGGCATACGAATATAATAGGCCTTGTCATTGATCAACAAATTATTAATAAGGTCAAAAAACAAAACTGACAAATTTGTATTTAAAAGTTTGGAAAAGCTTTTGGTTATATTTTGACGAATAGGAGATGTAGCATATCTTCCACAGCTTATGCCATATCTTCCATAGTTTATACCTTATCTTCTATAGCTTATACCAAATCTTCCATAGTTTATACCATATCTTTCATAGTTTATACCATATCTTCTATAGCTTATACCAAATCTTCCATAGTTTATACCATATCTTCTATAGCTTATACCAAATCTTCCATAGTTTATACCATATCTTCTATAGCTTATACCAAATCTTCCATAGTTTATACCATATCTTCTATAGCTTATACCAAATCTTCCATAGTTTATACCATATCTTCCATACGGGTATACCATTATATCTTACATACAGGTTATACCATATCTTCCATAGCTTATAACATATCTTCTAAATTTCTAAATCTTCTGATGAAATCTTTACCATTTGATCCTGGCAAGGCTTTGCTGAACAAATCATCATCATCAGGAATTTTAACAACTTTTCATAATATCCTTCTATGAACTTTGTTTTAAAAATGATTTATCATCTATGTAACATATTTAGGCATATAAATAATAGGCCTTGTCATTAGTCAACAAATTATTAATACGGTCAAAAAACAAAACTAAAAAATTCAAAAAGTTAACAAACAAAAAAATTTTGGAAAAGCTTCTGGTCATTTTTGACGAATATCTTTATGTAGAAGGATGTATCATATCTTCCAAATAGCTTATACCATATATATCATAATAATAAGCTATTTAGTTTTCAGTAAAATTTTCCCTATATAGCAAACTTAGCCTCCAGTGCATACTATATACAAAAATCTGCTAAAGTGTTAAAATTAACAGAAGCTTCCCCTAATCTTAGGGGAAATCTTTTTTTGAAACATAAAAACAAAGCTATAGCAATAATTAAGAAATTTTAAAAGTTTTTTTTATGATTTACTATCTTTATAAAAAAAGGCATATTTTAATTTAAATCAGGTTATTTTTATTACACATGAAAAAATAGAACTTTTGGACCTTTAGACAGTTCCAAAAACTGCTCATAACTTTACCGAGAGAGGATGAGATTAGAAATGTTTCGCTTTTTATATCTTAAACGCGCAGGATAAGTGTGTATATGAAACGTAACAAGTGTGTCATTAACAATGCCACATTGTATACGTGATGCATATATAAATTCCGCAGTTCTGAGGAATTTATAAAAACACTTTGTCACCTACTTCATTACACATGAGTTCTAATCGCAGGAAATTCACACCTATGAAAGAGAAAATACCCTAGTTTACATGAAAAGGTGAATTTAAGACTACTGATTATAATTTCCGATAAGTGAAAGCATGCATGAATTTTGTTTGTCGATGATATCAAAATGTGCACGAAGAATATAATTTCTCCCCGGAGACTTGAAAATATTTTTGAGATAATAAGATGTATAATTGTGTATATATGGGATCCCTTATATACTATATATATAAGCCTATCAGCGCACCAAACCCCTACCTCTAATTTTTATATACTTTTTTAAATTTTTATAAATTTCAAATCTGGTTCTAATGTCGCTACATTAAAGCCTGATTTGAACCCCTATTGAACCTGGGTTTGACTTAAATATATAAAAATAGGCCAAATTTTGAGAGCGTCAATTTTGACCCCTTGGGAGACTTAAGAATTGAAGGGACGAATATTATTTATAGATTTTTTTACTCAGCGTAGAATATAGTATTTACAAGTATACACATATACAGAGTAATTCATATGTACCGTGTGGTAGGACATGGGTGGCCGCGATGATTGCATTTTATGAATGCCCATCGCGTTCTGTCTTTTATGAGCGCGTGCGAGCGAAGTGTCGCGTAAGTAAATTTCTTTATCGTTCCTTTAGAGAATGCAGCACAGTCAATCGTGAGTGGTTTAACAACAATATTAATTAGTGGCCCGCCATCAGCAACCGCCGCGCACCTTATTGATATGACTGGCCATATTCATTCGCCTGGCGCCCTCACCAAAATCATCAGCATTTTATGGCCAATTGTCTTTTGCCATTATGTAATCCATTCGGAATGTTACCTCAGTCCTGACCTTGTGAAATTTTTATGTTATTATACAGAAGGAACGATACGCATGCGAGTATATTATGAAAATATTACAAACAAACATTCATAATATTTATTTCTAATATTTTCATATAATATATACTCGCATGCGTAACGTTAATTTCATAAAATCACATAGTTTTTTCGAAAGTATATGTGACGTGCCGCGACAAAAGGGACCTTAGCTGTTTTTGACAGAACTAAAATTAGAAGTATAAATAAATAAAAATGACCAATTTTCTTAACAAACTATTAATATTTAATTCATTATTATGTGCAATATTTTCAGAAAAATATGCTTTTGAAGTTAAATAATCAATAATAAATTTTAAATAAAGTTAAAAGTACTCTAAACATAACCTAAAATTCTAAGCAGCTAAGGTCCCTTTTGTCGCGGAACGTCACATATATATATACAAAATTGACACTATCACTGAGATAATAATATATTTGAATCAAACATAATTATCTTTGTTATACAGACTACCAAAAATTATCTTTGAATTAAACATAAGAATTTTGTAATTTTTGTTTTTGTTTGACCGTAATAATTAATTTGTTGAAAAATGAGAAGGAATACGTATCTAGGCCTTCTCATTTTTCAACAAAATAAGAATTTTTATTCAAAATATAATAAATAATTCTAATCAGTAAAAATTATGTTTAATTCAATTATAAAATATGTTTAATTCAAACATATTTTTCTGATTAACTACTTATTTTTTAATTAAAAGAAACTTCTCTTAGTGTAAATCATATTGATAATTGAATTAAAATTCAATTATTTTCATGAATTTTAATAAATTTTTTCAAAAAAATTTCAATTATTTAAAAAACATTCGAATGTTTTAAATAATAAGTAAATAAAATTCTACGCAAACAATTAATTATTTTCATAAGTAGTTATTGAAAATTAACCAGGAATTCAGTTATTAATAAATGCTTTATAACTTTCTTTGCAATAATTCAATTCTTTTCAATAATAATAAAATTCATCTTAGAATTTCAATCATTTTTATACAATTTTAATAGAAATCCTTGAAAAATGGTATTAAACTTAAAAATTATATTAAAATTCATAGAAAAAATTCAATTTAGAATTTTATTGATAAAATTATTCTCCTTTAAAAATACAATTCTGTATTTAAATAATTGCATTATGGTATAGAATTACCATAAATAATGATTAAAAAAATAAATAAAAAATGTTGACAAAATTTTACGCAAACATTAAATTTTTTCAGTTTTTATATAAATTTCATTAAAACTTATTTAAAAATGCATTAGCGTAAATACTTTTAATAAAATCAATTCTTTAAAATTATGTGCGAATGAAATTATTTTTCCTAAGTATTAAAAATAATTTTTATTGAAAGCTTGAATTTTTAGAAATAATTTCAATTTTAAGTATATAGGTTTGAAATTAAAATTTTTGAAAATTTTAAATTTTCAAATTTTTTTTTTTTTTTTTTTTTTTTATTATTTTTATTTAAAAAATTTCATTATTTATTTTTTTGAAATTGTTACAAGTCTATACCTTCGAATATATTTTTAATTAAAAATTTCCAAATTATCGAAATTTCTTAAAATAGAATTGTAAACAAATGAATTCAAAAAATTCTCAACAAACTTTTTTTAAATATATTTTTAAAAATAATTGATTAGACATGAATTTTTGTTAAAAATATAAGAAAACAATAATTGAATTGATACGATTAAAATAGTTTTAAGGAAGTTATGTTAAACTTAAACTATAAATAAATAATTTTAAAAACATATTTTTGATTAAAAATTTCAAAATGATCGAAATTTCGTAAAATTGAATTGTAAACAAATGAATTTGAAAATTCTCAAGAAACTTTTTTAAATATATTTTTAAAAACAATTGAATGGGCATGAACTTTTGTTAAAAATACTAGAAAACAATAATTGAATTGATATGATTAAAATAATTTGAAGGAAGTTTTGTTATCATTCTTAAACTGTCTAAATAAATGAGGAGTAAGTTTTCAAAACCTGATAAATCCAAATTTTATCATATCGAGAAATTTAAACAAATGACAATTCTCACATAACCATTAAAATTATCTTTAATGTAAAAAAAATGTAATAAATTATTCATTTTTTAATATTTTTTCTATTTAAAATGCTATGTTTGTAATTAAATTCTATTGTAATAAGGAATTTAAAGGTTTTAGTAATTTTTTCTAATAAAAAGATGGAAATTAAATATCATCGAGGTTAGGCCAAAATATTTTTAAAACTGAAAATTTTTTATTAATAAATTTTTTTCTTAAATTGAACAGTGATAAATGGATTTCTAAATATTTAAACATTTTAAATATGTGTTTATCTCAATTTTTTTAAAAATGGATTTATCAACTTTTGAAAAATTGCTCCTCAAATGATTTTATAACTCGGGAATCTTTAATAATTATAAACTATAAAGAAATCCGTTGATAAATATATCTTCATGTTTTATATTAATATTCTTAAAATTTGTTGAATTTCAAAGGTTTAAATTTAAAACTTTTGAAAATCTGAATTAATATGAAAAAATGTTAATACCTAAATATTTATTTTAAATATACTTCATTGATGAAAAACTATTAATGTTTTCAAACAATTTTACAATTAGAGAAATTCGTAAACAGTAATAAAGCTGAAGAAAAATGTAATTGATTCAAATAAACGATTAATTGACTATTATCAATTAAATATTTAATTGAGTCAAATAATATTTATTTATTTGATATTTTGGTACAAATAAATGGTATTTGCTTCAAATACTGAAGTTATTGATTCAAATAGCATTTAATTGACTCCATCTAATATTATTTAATTCAAGTAAATATTTAATTGATAATAGTCAATTAATCGGTTACTTGAATCAATTAAATTTTATTTCAGTGTAGAAACATTTTTTTTGAGTATACATTTTATAAGTTTTTTAGTAAATGGGAATAGTCTACCAACAGTCTACTACCATTTAATTGACTCTATTTAATATTATACCTGATTGAAGTAAATATTTAATTGATAATAGTCAATTAATCGGTTATTTGAATCAATTACATTTTTTTTAGTGTAGAAAAATTATTTTGTGTACATTTAATAAGTTTTTGAGTAAAAGGGCGAATAGTCTTTACGGTCAAGGAGAATATCAATAAATTTTGTAGGCAACGGTTTTTCTTAAGAAGTAATTGAAAGTAATTAAATGTATTAAATTGATATCTTAAATTTGGATCAATTTTTTATTTGATCCAAATTTTTTGTATCAATTGGTTGCAATTTGTTAGTTTTTTAAGCTAACAGTATACAAAAACAGGAATAACTGTTAGGTCCGACTTTTAGTATTAAATCGTCATTTGGTTTTCATTTTTATACCTATATATAATCATATAGCTCTTTATCTGTTTATTTTTGCATCAGTTAATTTAATAAATAACAGTTCATTGCAATTGTTTGTTGAAAGAAAGTTTCATATTTCATAAAAAACAGTTGAATGTTTATTATTTCGTAGAAACAGTTTCTGCATACTTAATTTTTCATCAGCAGCTTTGAATCTTATGAATTTTTTTTCTTTTTTTTTTTGAAAATACATCACTAAGCGCGCACATTGCACATTTTTCTCTCACGACGAGAGGGTTGAGCGAAATTCCAACAGATGTCTCTAGTGTGACGGCGCTTGGAGCGACACCTGGTGGAGAATGCGTGAAACCACTCGCCACCACGTGCTCATCCCCACTCCTCGAGAATTCCAGTGTTGTGTGCACGTTTGAAAAGAGGGGTTTCCCCGGAGTGTGTCGACCTGCGAACGGGTGGGGTGAACTCATGCTCGCAACAGCGCAGAATCCCATCGATCATTCCGCCGTTTCCCCGTGTTTCACGCCACCGTGTTTGCAACCCCTCCTCTCCACCCCGGGTCCACTCATTTCCCCCCTGTTCCGACCGTCGTTCGCCACGGAACCCCACCCCCGTTTGCGTTTCACCTCTCTCTCTCTCTCTCTCTCTCTCTCTCTCTCTCTCTCCCTTACCCAGGCACCTCGTGACGGTTCGGCGGGCAATGCCGACCATCACGAGGCCTACCTTCCTATTATATTTATGCGGCGACTCGCGGCGGTGGAGGTTTATGGCAACCTAGCTCTATTGCACTTGTTTCTCTCTGATCGTCAATATTTTTCTTTCATTATTCATCCATTGTTACTTATAAGTGACGGATTATCTGCAATTAAAGAAAAAAATTTATTTTGTGCAAATGTATACGACATTGTGTTGATTTTTTTTTTTTTAATGTGTGATCCACATCATTTCGCATGTGTTTTGCCGGTTTCACTGAGAGTGCACCACGTGTCGAGTGGGTCCAATAAGTGTGCGCGAGGGTCAATCCCCGGCCAATGGGATTCCGGGATGTTAATCCCTTCACGGATGTTGAAGACAGGGTGTCAAGTGTAGTGCCTCTAATTCCAGGAATTGGAACCCTCAATCGGTGGGTAAAATTCATCCCCCAGTTTTTGCTTTTTTAGGATTTTTTATTGCTTTCGAAGTATATTCGAAGCTGGGAAGAAAAAAATAGATTTAAAAATTGAATCCGCGAATTGCCGAGATATTTCTTTTCCTGCCTTTAGTTTGCTTTGACATTTTTCCAACTTGTGACAAAAGAGATTTTTAAAGGAGACAATTGTTTCTTGTCACGGTAAATCGTTATAGGTATTAAAATAACACCAAAAAGGATTAAAATAATCCAATTTAGTGTTATTTTAATCCATTTTGATGTTATTTTAATACCTAACGATTTACCGTGATGCAATTATGCTCTATCTTTAATTGCACTGAAGCTATTACTGAAGTCACTGACTCAAAATTCTTTCATGATTTATTTTCTAAAATTGTACGATTTTATTTACTTTTCGTTTTATTTATTTTTTTGGGTTTACTTTTTCCAAATAAACCAGCATGAATCGTACGTTACAAAATACTATTTTCAGTTCAGGAAGACTGAAAAGACAAGTACGATCGTTCATCTCAGGATTTTTAAAATTAAAGTCAGATAGTGTTTACGAATCACAGTAAACTAAGAGGTGCGTTAAAAAGCGTTACAGCTCAAATTAAAAGCAAAAAGATTAAATTAATTCTGCTTTTGATTAATTTTTTCCATCACTGTCGACTAAAGAATACTCTCTAAACCAAAATTAGTATTTTTCTAAAAATAAAAAACTGCGGATTGGTTTTCAAAGTCAATTAGTAACAGTTTCGACTAATTTTTAGTAAAAAAAATACTAATTGCTAGAGGAAGACTAATAATTCAAATCAAATGGCAACGAATTGATACCAGAAAGGTGGATCAAAAGGTATTTGAAGGTTTTTTTTGAAGGGCTTAGTAGACTTCAAAAAACAAAGTAATCTCTACTGACAGTAATCTATGAAGTATGTTAAAAAAGCATTATAACTTAAATTGACACCAAAAAAATATTAAGTACTCAATTTTTTAACTATTTCTTACCATCTTGCCATGTAAAAAATATGTCTAAATCAAAAGCAAATCATTTTAACCCTTTAAAACCCGAATTATTTCCACAGTTTCGATTTCTACCAAAAAAAATTTATTTATTATTAATTTATTTCTTTATTATATTTTTAATTTTTTGTTTTATTTTTATTAGCTCTTGGGAGGGTTTGACTAGAGCTGCGGGAATTTAAATTTTTAGATAATGTTTATTAGTTTTAAAGTTATGATGATTTTAATACGATGATGATTTTAATTAATCCTCTTGGAAGGGTTTGACTAGAGCTGGGAATTTAAATTTTTAGATAATGTTTATTAGTTTTAAAGTTATGATGATTTTAATACGTTTGTGGTCCAGTGTATGTCCCTGGAGGTTAAAGGGTTAAAAACAGTTTGGAAAAATAATCCTTCTGTATAGATTATTTTAACTCATTTTAGTTAAAATAATTCACCAAAATTTTCTCTGTCAGATTAAAGCGTTCCAGATTATTTTAATCCATAATTTTGGTATTAAAATAATACCCGAAAATTTCCTTTTTTTGCAAATTGATTAAAAAGAAGTCTATTTTTAAATGTGAAATTATAGATTATATGTCAATTTTAAGAAATTAAAATTACACTTTTGAGGAAGCTTTGACAGCCTGAATCTTACAAAATTCAGTCAAAAATGGTTCTGAAAGTACTTCTAGTAAACGGTTATTATTAAAAAGTGAACTAAAAGTCTAAGATTCAATTTTTAACTTTGTTTTTTCAAAATTGAAATTTAGTTACAATATTACAAGGCTGAAGTTCGCTACGTTTTCAAAAAGGAAAATTATTGAGACATTATTATCACGGTAAATAGTTAGGTATTAAAATAACACTAAATTGGATTATTTTAATCCTTTTTGGTGTTATTTTAATACCTAACGATTTACCGTGATATATTTTGTCTCCAAAATCAAATTCTTCAGTCCTTTTATAAAAAGTTAATTTTTATAAGCATGGCACATGAAAATTGAAGGTTCCGATCAAATAACCGGTTGTTATTTTTTTAACCCTCAGTCATTAATCCAATAAATCAAAAATTAAAAGATTTTAAGTCCCATTTTTTTGGAGGAATAACATTTTTGTATATAATCTTTATAAAAATACGAAATAATTCTAAGAAGGTAAAAATTTAAATCCTTTTTTTATTAACAAGTATAGAGAATTTTAAGTCTTAAGAAATTATAACCGGTTCTTTGATCGGGCCCTCAATTGAATATATGAATTTACTTGAAAGAAAATTCTTTTTTAACTTTTTGTTTTTGAAAACATTCAAGACTTCAGCTTTATGAAGTATTTGAATGCGTAGGTTTTTTAAAAGAATCAAATTAATCCTAAAAATATCAAATTGATTCTTATGAATTTGATACAAAAAATTTGGATTAAATAAAAAATTGATCTAAATTTTTGGTTTCGAATTGATATTTTTTAGTATCAATATTTAACGAAGTTGAAGTCCGCAACGTTATTAAAAACGAAAAAACAAAAGTTTTTTTTTAAATAAAAATTTATCTATGATTTGTATGTGCCTTAATTTTTAGGAAATCAGTTGTAACTTAGGATTCAGTTATTAAAAAAATATTATTTACAATCAAAAATAAAAGTAACGTCCCATTATTTTTTGGTTTTCGTTTTTAAAAACTTTGTGGACTTCAGCCTCATTATATTTAGACATTTAATATGCAATTTAGTTTTAAGAAAACTGTGTATTTGTATTTTTTACAAAATAAACCCAAACTACTAAAATTGCAGCAATATTATAAAAAAATTTCCCCAGCAATAACAATATAGAAAACAAAATTTGCCAACTAAGACATTTTAAACTAATCAGAATTTTTCTGCTCTTTTTAACAATTTACTTGTAACTATAAATAGTATCAAATTCCAACTAATTGATACCAAAAATATTGTTCAAATCATAAATTAATTCAAATTTTTAGCATTAATTTGATCCACTTTGTTATAAATTTCATACTTTTATGAAAACTGTAAATTATTTATTTTTCTGTCCATTTTTAGTAGCAGCAGTTTTTCCTGAAAGTATCAAAATTGACAGCAAAAATTCGAGCTTAATTTTCAAATTTATCCTCATTTTTGGTTTTCAAAAATTAGTTGCAATTTGAAACTTTCAAGTTAAGTGATAATGCTATGCAACTTCGGTTACATTAGAAATAAAATTACATTTTCGTTCAAAGATTCAAAGCATACAATTCGAATTTAAAGAAACATGACTTCCACCTTGAAAATTATTTAAAAACTATAGTTTGAAGGCAAAAGATAAAGGAATTATCGTGACATATCTGTTTTCTTAAGATATGTTAGTTAGTCGTTTAAAAAATAATTAACAACACAATTGAAACAGGTCTTTTTTCCTTTAGTTCTTATCGCCAGAAAATTGTAGTAAAACGCTAGCAATTAATAAAACCCGTAATTTGGAAAAATTAAAATGGATCTTTGTAAGAATAATTTCGAAAAGAAGCATCGCTGGAAAAAACAATGTCTGTTCTTGCAGATCAATAAATTTGTTTTTTTAAATTCAACCCTTTTTGGTCTTAAAATAAAAAAACAAACAAATTTTTGGTCTTAAAATCATTAGTGGCATAATCACATAGTTTTCTTGAAAGTATCAAATTGATACACAAATAGATCGAATTGATGGCAACAATATGGATTAATTTCTTATTTGATACACTTTTTTGGTATCAATTCGTTGCTATTTGATACTATTATGTTAACAGTGACATAATTGGACTATGAGCGTAATATATGTGTAAATCCTAATTTAAGATAAATTTTAAATTCAGTACTGAATGGCTTAAAAATGTTACATCTGAATTCAAGACTGTCTTGATGTTTTAAAATAACACTTTCCTCTCAGTCGTTTTGGTAGAAATCAGGTTTAAATTTTTCACGGCCACGGTAAATCGTTAGGTATTAAAATAACACGAAAATGGATTAAAATAACACTAAATTGGATTATTTTAATCCTTTTTGGTGTTATTTTAATACCTAACGATTTACCGTAGCAATATCAAAGAATGCTTTTGTTTATCATTTATTAATCATTCATTTCACTTATATTTGCACACTGCCATAAAGAAAAGTCATTAGTCAAAAGTACAGTGCAGTACAGAAATGATAATTTTGTCTGATGCAGTGGCAGACTCGGAAAATTCCTTTTGCTCGTCCTGTAAGTGTCTACCTACACGCTTGTAGTCATGTTAATGCTTGTATATACATATAAAGCGGACGAAGACTATAAATCAAACGCCTACCTATATTTGTGCATATAATATGTACGCAGTGTAACGGTATATAATTTATTGTTTCAGGTAAGTGACGTTGCACCGCCCTAGGGTCCGTGGCTTGCATGTGTACATCCTCCTTTCCTGGCATAATATGTAAGCACCTACAACAAAATTACACCAATGTCAAAATTAAATGCAAGCGTTTCGTACCACGCATCACAAATTGTCAAAGAGAAATTCCTCTTTGCCATCATTAACTTATACAAAGAGGAAATTGCCTTCTTCTTCTTCTTTTTATTTTTGATATATGAAAGAAAAAAACAGTCTCGTGTGATGTCTTCATAATCTGGCGCGCATCAATATATTTTCGAACATTTGAGATGTGATACGTGTTAAGCATGCGATTTTGATAAATTTTATGTACACTAAAAATACTTTCTTTCTTTTCATAAATATTTATGAAATTTAAATCAAAAATAGTGTCAGTTCCTGAAGAGGCAGAATTTTTTTGGGGATTGGTGAAAAAACACACGGAGAGAGAATATATATTAAATTTTGTAAAAATATTTTCAAATTGGGGAAAAAGTGCGACAAAGTGAAATTTTGATATAAAAATTACTAAACTTTAAAAAAACTTATGTGAAATTTAGTATAATTATATCGAATATCAAGAATATTAATTAAATTCTAATATAAGTTTAATAAATTTCACAAAACTATTTTTGAAGTTTAGTATTTTCAATATCAAAATTTCGCTTTGTAGCACTTTTTCCCCAATTTGAAAATATTTTTACAAAATTTAATATATATTCTCTTTCCGTGCCGTTTTAAGTGGCAGAGAGCACGAAGGAAATCAGGGTACAAAGCAGTGAAAGTATTTTAAAATGCGGACTTTACGGACTTTTTAAAAAATTAAAAGTTGCGGATCATTCACATACAAAAATTGAACCATACTCTCAGTCAAAATTTTATCAAAATCACATATTTATAGTTCAAAACTTAAATTCAAATATCTCAATTTCGGTTCTAAAAAAGCTTCTTAAATTGTTCACCGAATAAATGTAATTCTGAATTTAAGAATACCATCTTACCTCCCATTTAAGAATATTGTATACTTAAATTAAGTATATACTATTTTAAAAATAAGAATATATACTTAATATCAGAAATATATTTTATTCCTCTTAAAATTATTTTTCTAATTTTAAGAATATATTCTTATTTTAAAAGTAGTAAATACTTAATTAATTTAGATTTTTTTCGAAAAAACAATTTTAGAGTTGCCACAAAAAATTTAATTTTCGTTTTCTTTGATTTCCAGGAAAAAAAATTTTACTTTTTCCTCGACCCTATAACGAATATTCTAATTCACTCTAAAAATTATTATTTTATATATTTAAATAAAAAAATTCAGCTTTAGTTTAAAAAAAATTGAATCTATAGAATTATTTTTAGTAAAAAGTTCAAATTTCTGAAGATTTTAATTTGAAACGTTTTGAAAATTCAATTTCTTAGAAAATTCTTTACGAAAATTCAATTATTTACGGCAAAAATGAATAATTTATTGAATCCTTGAATGTTCCTTAAAATTAAATTCTTTTAAAGAATTTTATTAACAAATTTTTAAATAATTGAATTCTTTGTACGAATTTTGATTAAATTTTTTAAGAATAATTACATTTTTCGAGAAATTCGAATGAAATTATATTAAAAATAATTGAAATTTGAAGGTGAGTTTAATTATAAATGAAAATAAATAAATTCTACAAAATTTTTTATTAAAATAAAAATAAGTGGATGTTTGGGAAGAATTTTAATAATGTTTTTAAGAATAATTGCATTTTTCGTAGCATTTATTTAATGGGAGGAACCGGAGCAATTTCTCACCCTTCGATAATTACGTTGTTAAAAGGGGAAAATTTGTTAATTCTGATTTAGAATTTAATTCAAAAAGATTTATTAATTTCAGAAAATTATGGATTTTACGCAAAGAATTTTATAAAAAAATGTTATAAATAATTGGTATTTTTTAAACTTTATGAAAATCATCGCATTTTAAATAAATAAATTCCTCTTAAAATTTTCTTATTCATGAAAATAATTGAATTTTCTAAAATAATTTTCTTATTTATAAAGATATTTGAAATCGTAACTAGACATTTTCTTAAGAATGCGTTTGAAAATATAATTGAATCCTTGTAAAAAATTTTATTATTTAATTATGAAAGTCATTTAATTTTTAGAGATGAAATTTTTAAACAGTTTTAAAAATAAAAATCTATTTAAATAATTGATTTTTTTCGTAAAAATATTAGGACACTTTAATTTAAAATAATTGAATTCCTGTGACAACTGTTTTTAATTACATGAAATTAATTGAATTTTTGACACAAAAATTGAATAAAGTTTTTAAAATAATTGCATTCTTGAAAAGAATTTTAAAAAAATTTTACAATTCAATCATTTTAAAGAATTTCATTAAAATCTTTTTGAATAATTAAATCGTTTCAAAGAATTTTAGTGAAATTTTTAGGAATATTTGCCTTTTTTACGTAATTCATTGAAAATAGTATTAAAAATAACTGAAATCCTGGAATACTTTCAACAATTATTTTTAAATTTTTCTGAAAATATTATAGAATAATTCAAATAATAAAAATTTTATGAAAATCTATTTACATAATTGTTTTTTTTTTTTAAATATTAGGACACTTTAGTTTTAAATAATTGAATTCTTGTGACAACGGTTTTTTAATAACATGAAATTAATTGAATTTCTGACACCAAAATTGAAGAAAGTTTTTAAAATAATTGCATTCTTAAAAAGAATTTAAAAAATTTTTTAAACAATTTAATCGATCTAAAGAATTTAAAAAATTTTTTAAACAATTTAATCGATCTAAAGAATTTAAAATTTTTTTAAAACAATTTAATCGATCTAAAGAATTTCATTAAATTTTTTTTAAATAATTGAATCGTTTCAAAGAATTTTAATTAAATTTTTAGGGATAATTGTCTTTTTTGCGAATTTTATTTTAAATTGTATTAAAAATAACTGAAATCTTGGAATTCTTTCAACAATTATTATTAAATTTTTTGAAAATAATTTTATAACATTCAATTAATTTTGAAATGTTTAAGTGAAATTGTTTAGTATATAATTTTTGAGTCATAATTTTGTTTTTAAATTTTATTGTATTAACTTCATTTCTAATTTAATTTTTGAAAAATTAAGTTTCTTAAAAATAACTTATTGTCAGGAATAACAAAAATTGAAGAATTTGTATTAGATTTCGCTGTCATTTTATTGTTTATAATGGTAAACAAAAAAGACACAAAAATTTAGAACACTAAAAATTTAATTTTTTCCTAGACTTTTAATAAAACTTTCGGATTTTTCCTGACCTGTCGCAACCCTTAATTTCATCTTTACTCACTCCTTTTCGTACTTTTTGAAAAAAAATACGAACTTTACTGATTTTTACGCGGACTTTAAGCAAATTTACAGACTTATTTTATAGAATTTTTATTTTTTTTTATTTTTTATTTTATAGAATCTGCGGACCTAGTTCCAGACCTCTGAGAATAGAAAATACAAAAAATTTTATCAAATTAACCAAGTCCATCAAATTTTTATTAAAATAATTTCAGAATGAATTTCAGAATTTCAAATTTTTAACAAAATAATTTCAGAATGAATTTCAGAATTTCAAATTTTTAACAAAATAATTTCAGAATGAATTTCAGAATTTCAAATTTTTAACAAAATAATTTAACAAAATAATTTCAGAATAAATTTCAGAATTTCAAATTTCCAAGAAAATAATTTCAGAATGAATAAGAGCAAATATAGAAAAAAATGAGCGCGCGCGACAAAAAAAAGGAAGCATATACATTCAAATCGTCTGTAGAGTCAATTCGATTAGCCACAAGCTATATTATTTTTAGGGTGTGCGATAAGTAGTGGTAATAACCATCGCACCTGTAATACAATATATTATCGTAATGGAGCTTGTTTCGAGTCTCAAAGATAAAACGTGCGCGCGCGAAGAATAGAAGGAACAAAACCGGTGTACAGGTGTAAACGGGTTTAAACGAGGTGCGGTTATTAGCGAGCAACACACAACTGCAGTTAGGGAATGGTCGAATGGATTATATTCGCAAAAGTGGTGGGGCGAAAGGGGTTGATGGACAAAAGAAGAGAAAAAAAATACAGAAAATAATATCCCAAGAATATATATATACATATATATATACAGGAGGGACGAATGGCTCTCGGAAAGAGCGCGCCTCCTCTCGTCAACGTTGGAACGCAGATAGGCCACACAACGGCGGCTTGTAAAACACGCGGCGAGATTAAATGCTTCATTAATGTGATTAAAGTAAAAAGCTGCTTGATTAATGAGCCATGCTGAATCATCCGCCGTCTGCCGTCTGACTTACGCGCACTTCCCTAAGTCCAACATACACAAACTAATACCAATGCAAAAATTTACCGGTGCACTCACTCTTTCGCCGCACATATTACTCTCAAATGACACACACGCGCGAAATAATCACTGATCATTAAAAACAACTATGTCGGATTCAATCTGCACTGAAACTTATCACGGTAGATAAAATATGAATGAAAGCGCATTGAACATTTCCTTTTTACAAACAGATTTTTTTCTTCGCTCTATTTTCCTAGTTTTAATTATCAAAAAAAATAAATTCTTTTTCTCTCTTCCTTTTTTAAGACAAAAATGTGGAAAAAAAACATTTTTACAATTTTTTAATCTTCTTTTTTATGTTTAAAATGATAGTTTAAAAAAGTTACAATATTGAGAAGCTATTCTCCACCTGAGAACGTCAAGGCCACCGCTAGATGGCAGTTCAGTTGTAAAAAGCAGATTTCGCGCCACCTATTGATGATCTTCGCGTTCTTAAGTGGAGAAACTTTATATATTTATCGCACGAAAAACACGGTAGTAAAATAACTTATTTTTAAGTCGAAATAAAAATAATAAAATTTTTAAATCTTAATAAAACACCAGAAATGAAAAAGAAAGTACGTTCCGCAATCACAGGCTTCGAACACGGTAATAAATTTAAAAAAAGTATAATTTAAACTATTTTAAAGACATAATAAAATGTTAAAAAATACCTAACGAAAAATTGAACCCAACGACTGAATTTGTTTTTTAATTTCTTAACTACATTAAAGAATAGAATAATTTATTAAAATAAATACTTAAATAGCTATTTGTTTTGTCTACGGAAATTAAAATATTTAAAATTATTTTAATGTACAGCATTTTTGAAACTTAACTATTTCTTAAAAATTACAAAAGTGATTGTTTCAAAATTCAATCAATCTTTTGTCGAAATTTGTAAACAAAATTTTACAAAAATTTTGATCATTTTATTTTAGTAAATTCTAAATTAATTCTTATTAGAGAATTCTAGACGAACATAAAATTATTTAAATACAAAAAGTAAATAATTTATTAAATAATTGAATATTTCTTAAACATGAATACTTATAAAGCAATTTATCAATATTTGTTAAAATAATTGAATTTTTACGAAAAATTTCATTAAAAGTGTTGATAATAATTTTAAATTCATTTAAGAAATTTAATTAAAAATTAACAGAGAAAATAATTATATTTCACTCTAAGAAACAAACTAAATAACATTTTTTTGAAATAATTGATTTTTGGAGAAGAATTTTATTCAAATTTTTAAAAATAGTTTTCATTTTTAGCGCAGAATAAGTTTAAAATTATATTAAAAAGAATTGAAATCCTGCGATGAGTTTTATTTTGGAAAATAATTGAATTTATGAAAAGAATTTTATTATTTCAAAAAATAGTTGAAACCCTGCAATTGGTTTTATTTAGGAAAATAATTGAATTTATGAAAATAATTTTATTACATTTAAAAATAATTGAATTCTGGCGAAGAATAATTAAGTAAAAATCTATTTAAATGATTTTTTTCGACAAATATTAGGAGAAGGGTGTTTTAAATAATGGAATTTGTGTGTAAATTTTTATATTTATAAAAATAACTGAATTTTTGTCACTGAAATTTAATAAAGTTTTTAAAATGTTCGCATTATTGAAAAGAATTTAAAAAACGAAATTTTTAAACACTTTAATCATTCTAAAGAATTTCATTAAAACTTTTTTAAATAATTGAATCGTTTCAAAAAATTTTAATCAAATTTTTAAAAATTATGCCTTTTTCCCATAATTAATTTAAAATTGTATTTCAAATAATTAAAATCCTCTAATTCTTTCAACGATTATTATTAAAATTTTTAAAATAATTGAATTTCTAAGAAGAATTTTATTATTTTTACAAATAATTGAATCTTTGAGAAGAATTTTATAAAAATCTATGTAAGTAATTGATTTTTCTAAAAAAAATATTAGGACAATTTAATTTTAAATAATTGATTTACTGTGACAACTTGTTTTAATTATTTAAAAAAAATTAAATTTCTGCCACAAAAATTAAATAAAGTTTTTTAAATAATTGCATTCTTGAAAAGAATTTTAAAAAAATTTTTAAAATTCAATCATTCTAAAGAATTTTATTAAAATTTTTTTGAATAATTAAATCGTTTCAAAGAATTTCAATTAAATTTTACGGAATATTTGCGCTTCTCGTGTAATTGATTTAAAATTGTGTTCCAAATAATTGAAATCATGCAATTCTTCCAAAGGTTATTATTAAAATTTGTGAAAGTAATTGAATTCCTGAGAAGACTTTTATTATTTTAAAAATAATTGCATGCATTCTTGAAAAGAATTTCAAAATGTCTTTAATTAATTCAAGAATTCTAAGGAATTTCATTTAAATTTTTCTCAATAATTGAATCGTTTCAAAAAATTTATTAAAATTTTTTAGAATATTTTTCCTTTTTCGCGTAGTTTATTTAAAATCGTATTCCAAATATTTGAAATCCTACAATTCGTTCAACGTTTATTATTTAATTTTTTGAAAATAGTTGAATTTCTCAGAAGAATTTTATTATTTTTACAAATAATTGAATTCCTAGGAATTGATGTTTACGAAGAATTTTATAAACAATTCTTTTTTAATTATTCAATTCTTTTGGAAAATTTTTTATTAAAATACTAGATATTAAAAATCATTGAATTACGAAAAAGTTGTGAAAATAATAATTGGATTTCTGAGAAGAATTTTATTATTTCTACAAATAATTGAATTCTTACTTGAAAATTTTGTCAATTATGAAGATAATTGATGTTGATGATAATTGATGTAATTGACGAGGAATTTTATAAACAATTCTTTTTTAATTATTCAATTCTTTTGGAAAATTTTTTATTAAAATACCAGACATTAAAAATCATTGAATTAGGAAAAATTTATGAAAATAATTGAATCGTTTCAAAAGAGTTTGATTAAAATTATTTTTAAATATTTTTTATCATTTAAACTGTTAATAAAAAAGTTGTGTACATATTTAAACATGGAAAAAGTTGCTTTTAGTCTAAAAAATAAAAAAACTATTCAAATAATAACAATTAATAAAAAAAGTTGTAGTAGTAGTAGTGGGAGACCGCTGCAGAATACAAAAATTATCTGAAATTAAAACGAAAAAGCAATTACTTCTCCAGAAGCAATATATATATACGATAAAAGTACGATAATTTCTCTCTATAAATTTTCACCTCTTTAGTATAATATTTAAATCCATTACTTACCTTAATTAACTGCATCTTAATGATTAAAAAAAACATCTGCCGATTTGATATCAAATTATATAAAATGAAAGGCAAAGTTATATACTTCTTTTGTTTATTTGGCGAACAGTTGGCATACTTTGTCATGTTTCTTATATACATCTTATATATACTTTGAATGTATATCTACATATATAGCTATATTATTTGTGGACTAAAAATAAATATACACTCGCATATAATAAAGATGGGTTTGTGCGAGCTTTTAAGCAATAATGAATTACTGGGCGTCATGAGGGTATATAGTGAACAAGGTAGTTTATCGAAATGAGGGTAATTTGTTCAGAGAGCCACTACCCACCACCACCACCACTGCCTTTTGGCTGCTGTAGGTCTTTCAGTTGTAAGGCAAAGGAAATAAATAAGTTCCGCCAAACTTATTGGACGTGAGATCCAATTACGCGGAACATCCTTTTAGTTTGTCGGAACGCGCGAGCAGGTGTTAAAGTCTGAATGGCGCAATTCTTGCAAAAAAAATAAAAAGTTGCGATAGTTTTCTATTTTATTTAGCGCAGTTTAATTAATTTTCTCCTATTTCTAATTTTTTTCTCTCCTATACTTCTGCTTTTAATTTCTAATCTTGATTACATGGCACTTTTGAATCGATCACTCTTTCTTCAGTAGTGGTTATATGAAGTGATCGTAAAGTCGTTACGATTTATTTAAACTTTTGTAATTACCTTCTTGCAAAACTTTTCTTACAATTAGCCTTTTTCAATTTTCTGTACAAAAATTAATTTAATTTAGTTTAATAAAAAAGTTCCAAACAGATCCACTTTCTTCTTCTTCTTCTTCTTAAATGACTTGAGGCCTTGCCAACTGTCAGAACAACAAGATCCACTTTCAAAAACGATATAGAGTGGAAGAAATGAGAGCTAGACAGTAAGGCATGAAGTATAGAAAGCATATAGTAACGACACTTGTTCGCGTCTGCGCGGAACGAATATTCAACTCCCGCGGAGGCGCGCGCAGCCTGTTTAGAACTAACCTCAAATTTTTTTTTTTTTTTGAACAAAAACTACATTTTTTACACTGAAAAATCAAATAGGAGGAATGATACGGAGAAATTTTACTTTAGTAAGTTTAAGTTTTACTTTTACAAAAGTTTTTCTTGTCTTTATGTGTGTGGCCGGATGAGAGGGGGGCTAGAAAAAGGAAGAGACTGTAAGATACGCGGATCTACAACGCAAGGTGCCTGCCTGCCTGCCTTTTGGCTTGACGCAAAGTGCAAAGCAGATGCCATCGACGATTAGGCACTTACGGCGTTAGCGCATATAAACAGACCCGTATATATAAGACCGACAAACCATGTACCAGTGTATCTTCAGTATTCTTGCACCTATATGTATGTATAACGGCCGCTCAGGGCACGAGAGTAATGCATCTTCCACGTGACACCAGAGCTCGCACTAATCGCGCGACAATCTTCTCTCCTGCGAAGAAGAAGAAGAGACTGCGCGAACGAAATTCACCACAAAGTATATAAATGAAAGGGGAGGGGGCAAGGTAATTCACGCAACGTTCTCGAAGCATTTTGAAATCGACCTTTCTGCTGCTTCTACAGTATTTATTTTTTTACCAACAAAAATTTACGTATTTAAAAAGTCGCGCGCTTATGGCAGTCATGCGCGCGCAACTTTTGAACTTTAGAAAAATTCTCCTTAACCTAAGTTTAGGCCTAGGTTAATTAATTAATTACTAATATTTTTATTAACTCTGTTAATTGATATAAAATTTTAAATACCTAGAAATATTAATAACTGAAAATTTCCGTTAGTAAAAAAGGACCGAAGTATAAAAAAATATAACTTCTAAGTAATAAAAATATTAGTAGTAAAAAAATTAATTAACCGAACTAAGCCTAAACTTAAGATAACGAGTTAGTATTAAGTTTTAACGTTGGCACGTATGTCTGGCCATAACCAGATAACCATTTTTAGGTTAACGAAAATTTCCTAGTCTAAAAGTTGCGCGCGCATGCCTGCCATAAGCGCGCGACTTTTTAAATATGTAACTTTTAATACTATTTCTAATATTCAATTATATTTCTAAACAAAAAAATATACTAGTCAATAGAAATGTAAACAATAAAAGTACCCAAATAAACCCCCAAAAACCAAAACTGAATTAAAATTATAAATTCAAATGTAAAATGCGCTAAATACTTAAAATAACCAAGCAAAAAAAGGGGTTGGACTTTAGAGTTGGAAAATAACTTTTCGAGATTGAGAAAAAAAATACGTTTTCAATAGAAGGTGAATGTAAAAGGTCGTCGCATTGCTACCGTAATGAGCCTATGGAGTTGGACATAAGATGTGAAGATTGAAACAGGGATTGCGCAAGAATAGAGCGCAATTGCGTTATCAAAGGTTACAGAGTGAGTAATGCGGTGATTACGAATAAGGTAAAGGATAATTATCAAAGTCCATATGCGAAGGGGAGACAATAATTACAATTATTATTTTAGACTCGAGAAAGGTAGACGGCAAAATAAATTACACGTTTCCTGGACTTTCTGCGCACTCCACACACACACACACGATTTAGATGTGTATCGATAATGTTCCCTCCGCAGAGAGGGCGCCACTAGTTTCGAGTACTTTTCCTCCACACTCCCTTATATATTCTTTCTTCGCGCATAATTCGGAAATTTTTCAATTAAATATTCATGCGATAATAAAAACATGAAATAATTTTTTTTTAATTCTATTAGCCATTGTGGAAGAAATCAAATTGCATTTTTTAATTAATTCATAACCAGAAGGAAAATTTCTTACTTTTCCCTGAATTCCCTATTGTTATAGGTCAGGCATAACCCTGAATTAATAAACCAAACTGACAATCAAAAAAAAGAGGGGAAAAAATAAATGTTCGGTATTGTAGGTACAAAGAGTGTAACACTCAGTAAAAACACTTTTCAATGCCCGTTCCTTGAAAGATAAGAGGATGAATCGGATTCCCGATATATCGACGGTTAGTTTCCAATCCACATAGGAGAGAAGAGGAACGTACGCGCGTTTATATACAGTTTACTTGGTATAACGTCAGAGCGCAATGCCCTCTTCAGTCTTGTCTCGCGAGTGCTTTCCAAGATTGTTTGCTGATAAATTCACCTCGAGTGAAATGCCCTGTGTACCAATGTGTCGTTCTTTTTAAGATATTGTATATAGTGTTCGTTGGGACACCTAATTATACGATTGTCGTTTGTTCGAGAAGCCAAGATATCGTTCTTTTCCCACCACCGACGCGACGACAACGACAGTTGAGTCTCGCGCGAGACTCGACGACCAAATAGTCCTTTTTTTTGTCACCTCAAAAAACTTGTTCTTATCATTCTCTCGCAAATTTATTTTTAAAACAAAAAATTTTTACACTATATATTTATTTATAATTTTATAAATTATATTTACATGTTTTATTTATTTATAATTTATAAATTATGAATATATGTTTTATTAATTTATAATTTATAAATTATAAATATGTTTTATTAATTTATAATTTATAAATTATAAATATATGTTTTATTAATTTATAATTTATAATTTATAAATTATAAATGTATAAGTTTTATTAATTTAGTTTTTATACACAATTTAGTGTCTTATAGTCACAGTCAATCGTGAAGTATTAAAAAATGTTGCAGATTAAATTAACACCAAAAGAGATAAAAATAATCAATTTTGGTGTTATTTTTTACAATGAATTAAATTTTAGTTTAATAAATTTTTTTGTAACTATAAAATATGAAGATATCGATAACTCCGAGTCTTCTTTATATTTTATAATAATTACAGCTGACCAAGTAATAAAATCATTATTTTATATTATAAGAATATTATATACTTCTTTTAAAATTATTTTCATTATTTTAATTCCATTATTTTTTTCAAACATTTTTAACTACACAATTTCACTTTGTATCTATTATTTTTAATAATAATTAATTAATCAATTTTACGAAATTTCAAATATTCCTAAATTCTTTAATTAAATGCATATTAGAGAATAAAAACATCAAATAATATTTTAAAAATTCAATTAAACTTTTTCATAAATTTTAATTTGAAAGTTAAATTATTACCAAAAAGTCCACTCTTTATTTCTTTTAATATTCAATTGAAATCTAAAATTTTAACTGAAATTCAGTTTTATGAAATGAAAATAAGTTTTTATTAGGAAATTCTACAAGAATTTAATTATTTAAATGCAAAAGTAAATAATTTATTGAATAATTGAATGTTTCTCGAAATTCAATTCTCATAAAGAATTTTAGTAACAAATTTTTTTATAATTTTAATTCTTTTGTCGAAATTTATTAAAACTTGCATGAACATAATTACTTTGTTCAAGGAAATCAATTATAATTGTATAAAAAATAATTGAAACGCTGCCATGAGTTTTATGAGAATTTTCAAATTTAGTCGTTTACAATTCAATTTTACAAAATTTCAATTATTCGGAAATCCTGCAATTAAATATATATATATATTGAAAAATAAAAACTTGAAACAATTTCAATAAAAAAACTTTTAAACTTTTAAAAAAAATTAATTCTACAGAATTTTTTGTCAAAAATATGAAAAATTAAGAACTTCAATAATTTTAGTTTGAAACTTTTTTTAGAATTTAATTATTTCTAAAAATCGGTTATAATGCTTTTAAATCTTAAATACAATTTAAAATTTTAATTGAAATTCAATTTTAAAACAATTTTTATTAATAAACTCTACGAGAATTCAATTATTTTAGTGCAAAAGTAAATGATTTATTGAATAATTGAATGTTTCGCAAAATTCAATTCTCATAAAGAAGTTTAGTAATAAATTTTATAATAATTTAATTCTTTTGTCGAATTTTAATAAAACTTGGATGAACATAATTACTTTTTTCAAAGAATTCAATTATAATAATATAATAATGATTCTATTACTCGGTTTCAATTATAATTGTATGAAAAATAATTTGAAACGCTGCGATATGAGTTTTATAAGAATTTTCAAATTTATTTGTGTAGAATTCAATTTTACAAAATTTTAATTATTCGAAAAATTCATCAATTAAATATATATTGAAAAATAAAAACATGAAATAATTTCAATAAAAATCCTATGAAACTTTTAAAAAAAGAATTAATTCTACAGAATTTTTTGTCAAAAATATGAAAAATTAAGAATTTCAATGATTTTAGTTTGAAACTTTTTTAGAACTTAATTATTTCTAAAAATGCACGTAATAACGCTTTTAATACTTAAGTATAATCTAAAATTTTAACTGAAATTCGTTTTTGAAACCATTTTTATTAGTTAATTCTACGAGAATTCAATTATGTAAATACAATAATAAATAATAATTTATTAATTTCATGTTTCTTGCCATGAAATCCTCATAAAAAATGTCATTAACTAATTTTTTAAATAATAAAATTCTTTGGACGAATTTTAATAAGATTTTTAAGAATAATTACATTTTTCGAGGAATTTGATTAAAATTGCATTAAAAATAATTGAAATTCTTCAATGAATTTTATTATTTATGAAAATAATTGAATTCCTAAAATAATTTTATTATTTTTAAAAATAATTGAATCCCTGTAGAAATTTTATTATTTATAAAAATAATTGAATTATTGCGAAGAAATAATTTATAAAAAAAATTTTTAAATAATCGAATTTCTGTAAAAATTTTTATTATTTATGAAAATAACACGGTAAATCGTTAGGTATTAAAATAACACCAAAAAGGATTAAAATAATCGAATTTAGTGTTATTTTAATCCATTTTGGTGTTATTTTAATACCTAACGATTTACCGTGAATTGAATGCTTGCGTAGAATTGTATTTAATTTTTTTTTAATAATGGAATTCTTTTGAAAAATTTTATTGAAATAGTAGATGTTGAAAATTATGGAACTTTAGAAAACTTTTGAGAATAATGGAAATTTTAACAAAAATTTGGATTAAGATTTTGTAAAATAATTGAATATCAGAGAAGAATTTTATTATTTATAAAGAAAATGGAAATTGTGAGGAGAATTATTAAAAATTTTTGAACACAATTGAATTTACTATGTTACTAAGTTAGTAACTAACTTACTATTCTCCCTAGAGAAATTAAATTTTGTCGAATTGTTTACAAATCGTTAATTTTGGTGTTTTATTTAAAATAAAATTTCATTCATAGTTAAAAATAACACCAAAATAGATTATTTTAATGGTTTTCGGCGTTAATTTAATCCTAGAGGGATTAAACTTTTGCAGATTATTTTATACCATTCTGGTGTTATTTTAACACTTCACGTTTTATTGTGGTGATATTAATTATTTCTCTTTAGTATAACATCAGGGTTAAATCACCATACCCGAAAAAAAGTAATGACCAGAAAAAATTGGGTGTCATCAACAGAGAAGAATTATAGTCTATGCCTTGAGTGAAGTACTGCGCGTGCGCAAGCCGCAGCTTCGCTCTGCGCACGCATATCCCCACGTTTCACCGCTTGCGAGAAACTAATTTCGAATTCTATCCTTTCCCGCGACAAAAGAAGAATTTCACAAATGGAAAAAATGAATTTGCAAATTTACGATTGTAAATTTGTAAATTTTTACTTTCGAAAGAATGAAATTAATGAAATAAAAATGAAATAAATTTGTAAATTTGTAAATTTTTAATTTCAGAAAAATGAAATATTTGAGAAAAATCGAAATGACTTGTGTTCGATTTAAGTCGGTCGAGTTGGTTTAAATGCGCGATCTCGTATATGAAAATGAAGTTTATGTTGAAATTAATGAATTGATGTCAACACCTACTGGAAATATTAATTGAACTTGGGTATAAAGAATAAATTGAAGACTCACGTGATGAGTTATGTAAAAATAAAGAATTTAAAGAGACCGACTAATGCGTTCGGAACACGACACCTCTATACTCCGACCCAGACAAGTGTACAGTGCTATATCATGCCTCCAGTGTCGAAAGCTCATTTGAATAAACGGTGAGACTGGAACTGAGCGAGCATCACCCCCGTACAAGCATGAGAAAGCTATATACCTATTTCGATTAAAACTAGAAAGCAGAATTATCGCTTTAAAAATTGGCAAATCGTGGAAAAATTTTCCCTTTAAAACCAAAACCAATTTTAGGCAGGTTTATTATTTTTTTCCAAATAATATATATATATATATATATATATATATATATATACTTTTTGACTGTTTGTGGGTATTTTAAACACTTGCTAATCGGGGGCGAAATTCGCGCGCAACTGACACCAAAAAAAAAAAAAAAATCAAAGTGGGGAATCACAACTTTTTAAGTTATTTATCTCACGTGTTTGGCTGCATGGCAGGTAGACAAGATCTTTTAAACCGCCGAGAATATTTATGTTTTCGTCGTATCCGGACTCGTAGGGTCTGTAAACTCGAAGCAATCAATGTTTATGGATTTCCATCCACGCGTGCAGCTCTATATATCCATCTTGCTTTATCCGCCCCCTACCCGAAACCACCTTTTCACATTTCCACCACCACCACCGTTGTACTATGAATTCGCGTAGTTGGTAGTAGAGCAATTACGAATCGCGTGATTTGTGGCCGTAACTCGCTTCGGCGGCGGCGTCGTGACGCTCCCAGCTTACCTGCAGGTGGCCGGCACGAAGTTACCTTCGCCTTTGGTTTCACGGTGCCGGCTTTTTTCTTCATTTTTTTTTTTTTTGGTTAACGGAATATTATTTCGGGTTCCCAAAAAAGATAACGGAATTGCCATATTTTAGCAAAACTATTATACAACATATACATATGGACTCGGTAATTTTGAATGTTTTCCTACAATTTGAATATTTAGCGAATTCGGTGAATTTCGGAAATTTGGGGAAATAAATTAAGATAGAAAATTTTATATTTTTTTAAAAAATACTGTACAACTTGAAATTACTATATAACTTCAGGTCGAGCTATCACTTTTTTTCTTAATTCTCCTTTATGTTGTTTCTTGAAATTTGTTAGTCATCCTAAAAGTTGAATGGTAAAAAAAATAATAATACTTCCGTAGGATTTCAAATATTTACAAATTTTTAACAAAATTTCTTACCAAAATATGGTTAAAAAAATAATAAAACTTGCATAGAAATTCAATTATTTACAAATTTTTAACAAATTTTCTTACCAATAATTGAATTATTTTTGTAAATAATAAAATTTTCTACAGAGTGTCATTGAATTTTATAAATGATAAAATTTCACCATAGAAATTCAATTATTTACAAATTTTTAACAAGATTTCTTACCAATAGTCGAATTATATTTGTAAATAATCAAATTTTCTACAAAGTGTCAATAATTTTCATAAATAATAAAATTTTAACGCAAGAATTCAATTATTTAAAATTAGAAAAAAATTTTTAATTCTTTTCAAGATTGCAATTATTTTAAAAATTTTAATCAATTTTGGTGGCAAAAATTCAATTATTCTCAAATATTTATAAAAAGTTGTCATAGGAATTCAATTATTTAAAATTGAATTGTCCTAATATTTTTTCGAAAAAAATCAATTACTTAAATAGATTTTTATAAAATTTTTTTTTATATAAAATTCTTCTCAAAGATTCAATTATGTGTTAAAATAATAAAATTCTTCTCAGGAATTCAATTATTTTAAAAAATTTTAATAATCATCGTTGGAAGAATTGCAGGATTTCAATTATTTTGAATACAATTTCAAATGAATTACGCAAAAAAGAATTCTTAAAAAAAATTTATTAGAATTTTTTGAAACGATTCAATTACATGAAAAAATTTTAATGAAATTCTTTAGAATGAATGAATTGTTTAAAATTTTTTTTTTAATTCTTTTCGAAAATGCAATTATTTTATAAACTTTATTCAATTTTGGTGGCAGAAATTCAATTATTCTCAAATATTTATAAAAAGTTGTCATAGGAATTCAATTATTGAAAATTGAATTGTCCTAATATTTTGTCGAAAAAAATCAATTATTTAAATAGATTTTTATAAAATTCTTCTCAAAGATTCAATTATGTGTTAAAATAATAAAATTCTTCTCAGGAATTCAATTATTTTAAAAAATTTTAATAATCATCGTTGGAAGAATTGCAGGATTTCAATTATTTTGAATACAATTTCAAATGAATTACGCAAAAAAGAATTCTTAAAAAAATTTTATTAGAATTTTTTGAAACGATTCAATTATTTAAAAAATTTTTAATGAAATTCTTTAGAATGAATGAATTGTTTAAAATTTTTTTTTTAATTCTTTTCGAAAATGCAATTATTTTATAAACTTTATTCAATTTTGGTGGAAGAAATTCTATTATTCTCAAATATTTACAAGTTGTCATAGGAATTCAATTATTTAAAATTGAATTGTCCTAATATTTTTTCGAAAAAAATCAATTATTTAAATAGATTTTAATAAAATTCTTCTCAAGGATTCAATTATTTGTAAAAATAATAAAATTCTTCTCAGGAATTCAATTATTTTTAAAAATTTTAATAATCATCGTTGGAAGAATTCCAGGATTTCAATTATTTTGAATACAATTTCAAATGAATTACGCAAAAAAGAATTCTTAAAAATTATATTAGAATTCTTTGAAACGATTCAATTATTTAAAAAAATTTTAATGAAATTCTTTAGAATGAATGAATTGTTTAAAAATTTTTTTAAATTCTTTTCAAAAATGCAATTATTTTATAAACTTTATTCAATTTTGGTGAAAGAAATTCAATGATTTTCAATTAATAAACAACAGTTGTCACAGGAATTCAATTATTTAAAATTGAATTAGCTTAATATTTTTTCGAGAAAAATCAATTATTTAAGTAGATTTTTATGAAATTCTGTGCATGAGATCAAATTATTTTCTCATAAATTATTAAATTTTTTACCAGAATAAAAAATTTGTTAATAAATGTTTTCATTATAATTCATTTAATTTAATGATTATTTTAATGAAATTCTGTGCAAGAAATCAATTATTTTCTCATAAAACATAAACAATTTTTACCAGATATAAAAAATTTTTTAATAAAATTCTTCATTAGAATTCATTTAATTTAATAATTATTTTAATGAAATCCTGTGCAAGAAATCAATTATTTTCTCAAAAATCATTTAAATTTTTTAATAAAATTCTTCGTTAGAATTCATTTAATTCAATAATTATTTTAATGAAATTTTTCGCATGAATGGAATTATTCTTAAAAATTTCTTTAAATTCTTTGAAAGAATTGAAGTATATACTTAAAAATTTGTCAATAAAGATCTTTATGAGAAATTTAATTTTAAGAAACATTCAATTATCTAAAGAATTATTTTTTTTCCATTAAAGTAATTGAATCCTCTTAGAATTTTAAAATAAAAATTTAATTTAAAAATGAATTTCAGTTAAAATTTAAGTTAATAATTTTCTATATTTAAACCATTATAGCATGAGTTTTTAGAAATAATTGAATTTTAAAAATTAAATTTTCTTTTAAAAGTAATAAAAATCTGCTCAAAAATTCAATCATGTTAAAAATTTTTTGGAAATTTTCGTCAAAAATTTAATTATATTTTTAAACAATTACATCTCTTCATCTTCTTCTTCATCTTCTTCTTCTTCTACAAAATTCAATTATATTTAAAAATGTTACCAAAATTTTGATTAATTTCAAAAATTTTCCTTAATTCAACGATTTACATTATCTACTATTTTAATAAAATTTTCCATAAAATGTTTTACAAAAAATTTTTAGAAATTTCTACGCAAATCATTTAATTATATCCAAAAATAATAGCAATTTTACAACAATTTAATTATTTAAAAATTTCATATTATTTATTAATAATTGAATAATTGAATTCTCGCAGAATTTTCTACTAGAACTTTACTTAAAAATGAATATTTTAGTTAAAATTTTAGAAAATAATTCAATTTTAAAAAAACTTTAAAGCATGGATGTTTATAGAAAGAATTTAATTTTTAAATGTTTCAAATTAAAATCTTTGAAAATTGGAATTTTTCATAACTTTTGACTATAATAATTCTGTAAAATAATTTTTTTTATTAATAAGTTTAATTGTATTTTGTCTTTAATTTTTTATTTTCTAATACATATTTAATTGAAGAATATCCGAATAATCGAAATTGCCTCAAATATAGTTGTAAACAAATTTGAAAATTCTAAAAGGCCTTTTTTACAAATTAATAAAAATTGTTGATTTAGAGAAGAATTTTGGTTAAGAATTCCAGGCAATGATAATTGAATTAAAATGATGAAAATAATTTTAAAAAACTTATAGCAACAATATGTAAAGAGCATAATTTTAAAGCTATTTTTCCATCTAATATTAAAAAAATACCGAAAGTTTTGTATGTATTTGAAAATATTCCCATTATCGTTTAGGATAATTTCCTTAAAATAATATAAAAAATTATAAACTATAAACATTTAAAAAATGTATATATAATCGAGTGTGGACCTTATAATAAGAGTTGTACTATGTCTAAAAATCAAAGCTTATTATTAATCGCTTTTTTCTAAATTAGATTTTTATTTCGACATCAAAAATGAAGTTCCTTTAGTTGAAAATCAGGATAAAAAATGTCTCCAAAGAAAATTGAAAATCTATTTGTAATTTAATAATGTTAAAGTAATACGATTAGCAATTAGGTAGTCTCTTGGTTTGTTCGGGTCCTTAAAAGCATTTTCCACTTTAGTGGTAATTATGGGTTTGGCTATTGTGGTTGCGAATCAGAGAACACTTAGTAAAATGAGTTTAAATTGACCCGCAAAGCACTAATCGAGGTCGTAGCGAAAAAAAAGCAAACGAACGATTTTCTTCACTTGACTTGATTTTTACAGTCAATTTACAAATGCGAAACAAAGCTTACAGTTTATTTTATTAAACTAATTTCGAACTTGTTTTTTTTTATATTATTTCGATTATATTTTAATATAATCGAAATAATATAAAAAAATGTTTTAACATTCAACTATAATAAATTTATGATTTTCAATATTTATTATATTATAAGATTGTAATAAATACTTAAACCGACAGTATGAATTATAAATCCGCAAATTCTCTCACGTAAATCACAAGTAATTTCAAACATGGTAACTTCCGGTCCCAATTAAATTGGCCAAGATTCTCTTCTTGCATATTAATATTCATCCACCTTGTGCGCACCATGGTACACTTCTAAATTTAAATTCCCATTTGACGATTTCATGCGGGTGGATATTAAAACATTGCTGGAAATCATATTAATTATCCGAATTTTATTTATCCAACGTTATCAATTTAGTTAATTTCTGTTAAAGAAATTCTTTCTGTTAAAGAATTTTAGTTCTATTAAAATATTTTTAACATAATAATTTACTGAAAGTGGATTTATCATTCTGTAGTTAAATATTAAAGGTGAAAGAATAAGTTATCAATTTTCTTATAGAGATCTATTAAAGATATTTAATTATTTGTAAAAAATTGATTCGGAAAATTGATCAAATGATTGATCGATCGTTCATCTTTAATTTTTGACAATAGTTGAATAGTTTTGTTGAACAGTTTTGCGAAGAGTCAGTATCAAAACTACACAACATTTTTCATAAAAATGTTACATTTTACAAAAACAAAATAATGTTATTTTAACATTTAACTTTTTTGAAGAAGTTTGTTTAAACATTTATTTTTTATGAAATATGATTTTTTACATTAAGAAAAAAAATGTAAAATTTTAATGTTATTTTGTACAAAATAAATTTGTGTTATTTTATTCATGTTATTTTTTACAAAATTTTTTGTTATATTTTACAAAAAAATTTTGTTATTTTTTACATTTAAGAAAAAAATTTCTCATTTGTTATTTTGTAGAAATCTTTAGGAGTCAAAATTTCTAAATGGCTGAGTCTCACACAAAACTCTCTAATTTTATTTTTAGCTGTAATGGGGTTATTTTAATAGCGCATTTAATGTAAGATATTGTAATTCTAAGAGATGTTACTGAAAAAAGTTTTTGATAATGTTATTAATTATTGAAAATATTGAAATTTTTTACTTAAAAAGTTTATTTTCTCAGAAACTTATTAAATGATTTCAATGTATCAAGAGATATTTGATTTCACTAAAAAAAAGTTATTCACTGAAAAAAAAATTCTGGTTGGAATTACCAGAAATCCCAGTTTTAACTAGAATTTCGTGTTAAATAAACCCTAACCAGAACTTTTCTGGTAAGGTTAACCAGAATTCTAGCAATATAACCAGAATTCTGGTTTTTTTAACTAGAATATCGTGTTAAATATACCCTAACCAGAACTTTTCTTTCAGTGTGAAAAAAAAGATAAAAAGATTTCTACAAAAAAACAAATGAGAAATTTTTTTCTTAAATGTAAAAAATAACAAATTTTTTTTGTAAAATATAACAAAAAATTTTGTAAAAAAAATCATGAATAAAATAACACAAATTTATTTTGTAGAAAATAACATTTAAATTTTACATTTTTTTTATTAATGTAAAAAATTATATTTCATAAAAAATAAATGTTTAAACAAACTCCTTCAAAAAAGTTAAATGTTAAAATAACATTATTTTGTTTTTGTAAAATATAACATTTTTATGAAAAATGTTGTGTAGTTTTGATACCGACTCTTTGCGAAACAATATTCTATTTTGTCTTTCAATTTTGTGAAGCAATTCTGTTAAACACATCAGTTTTTTTTAATGTTTTGGAATAATGCGAACAGAAGGTGTAGCAATTTTCTTGTATGTTGATAATCAGTATAACACTTGCACGCTCAAGTATTTTTAGTATCATACATCCTTGCCTGCCTTTCTTCCTTCCTTCATTTCAAGCACTATCGTATCAACATCGCACTTCATAAACCACCCATGTTTCCGAGTTTCGCGAGCCAAAACTTTTCCCTGTCGTTCAAAAATTATTTCACCACAAACACACTTGGAAGGATTATTTAAAAAAATTCACTCTTGAAGATTTATCAATTTCACAGTTTTCCTGAAAGTATGAAATTGATAACAAAAAAAGTGGATTAATTTTTTATTTGATCCAAATTTTTTACTTGGAAAGATTAGACAAAATCGTAATTCTAAAAGATTCATCCATTTCACAAATTCAAATTAAAAATCCATTTCAAATTGATACAAAAAATGTGGATTAATTTTGTATTTGATCCAAATTTTTTACTTGGAAAGATTAGACAAAATCCATTTCACAAATTCAAATTCAAAATCCATTTCAAATTGATACAAAAAATGTGGATTAATTTTGTATTTGATCCAAATTTTTTACTTGGAAAGATTAGACAAAATCCATTTCACAAATTCAAATTCAAAATCCATTTCAAAATGATAACAAAAAATGTAGATTAATTTTGTATTTGATCCAAATTTTTACTTGGAAAGATGATCCAAAAACGTAACCCTTAAAGATTCATCTATATTTTCTAAAAAAAATATTTTCTGTTCATAATTATAAGGAAAAATTTTATTAATTCAATTTCATTATAATTTATTGATACTAATTGAATTTCTGCAAAGAATTTTACTATTTATAAAAATAATTGAATCCTTCCAATGAATGTTATTACATATTTATGAAAATAATTAAATGTTTGCGAAGAATTTTATTAAAATTTCTGAAAATAATTGAATTGTAGAGAACAATTTAATTATTTATAAAAAATAATTTAAACTTTGGAGAATTTCAAAAAATTTTAAACATAATTGAATTTTTGCGGTCATTTTTATTACTTTTGAAAATAATTGAATTGCTTTTTTTTAAATTTTATGGAAATTTATGAAAATAATTGAATTCTTGTGAAGAATATTTTTCAAAAATAATGTTCGAAAGAATTTAGTAAATCGGAAAAATTTTGCTATTTATAAAAATAATTGAAGTAATTGAATTCTTTAGACAAAATTTAATCAAACTTTTAAAAATAATTGCATTTTTCGACGAATTTGATTAAAATTGTATTAAACATAATTCTGTTTCTGTATAATGAGTTTTATTTATTTATGAATGTTATTAAATTATTGCGAGGATTTTTCAAAAAAAGGTTCAAATAATTGATTTTTAAGAAAAAAATTTTAAATAAACTATTTTTAATAATTCAATTCCTATGAAATTTTCATTCTTTCAGAAAATAATTGAATATTTGTGTAGAATTTTCTAAAAATTGTTTTTAAATAATTGAATACTTTTTGGAAATTTTATTAAAATACTAGACATAAAAATTATTGAATTAAGAAATTTTTTGTAAATAATTGAATTCTTGTGGTGAATATATAAATGAATTTTTGTTATTTATAGAAATAATTGAACTTTTACAATGAATTTTAATAAAATTCGTAAAAGTAATTTAATTTTCCCGCAATTTTACAATTGAAGAAAATAATTGAATATGTTGCGAATAAATTTTAAAAAATAAAATTTTAATTATACGATGACTAACTTCCATTGATTATTTAGAAAAAGTTAAATAAAATTCTTTATAAGAAATAAATTATTTTTAATAGAATGTACGGAAATTTCAATTATATCAAAAATTTTCAATTATTTGTTCATAAAAATTCAATTATCTTGAAATAACAATTAAAAAATGTTATTTTTTAAAAAAAGCTGCGAAAATTCAATTTTATTAAAAAATTTGAAGTTTGTATTTTTTTTAAATTAACTAATAAAAATTTTAATTATTAATCTTCATACCGAGAAACGTGAGTACATTAGAATGTGACTCCTTGTAAAATTTAATTATTTATCAATTATTGAATTAAAATACTTTGAAAATTCGATTTTAAGAAAAGTTTTAAATGAAATTCTTTAATTCTTTTTTTTTGTCACCGTGGCTACTATTTCCTATTTTTTTTTTGTCATCTAGGCTACTTTTTCCTACTTTTTTTAAACTCATAATGGAGTGCGAAGCCTGGAATGTATCATATTGGTACCAAAAGGAATAATTTTTTATCTGCTTCAAATTTTTAGTATCAATTCATTACAATGTGATAATTTGAACCACACTTTAGTATCAATTTGATACTTTAAAGAAATCTGTGACCGAAAACCATATAAAAGTCATTTTTGTTTTCTGCTATACGTAAAAAGAATCTTACGATGTTCGGATTTGAGTCCCTTTCGAATTTTAGGAAAAATTTTGTAAATTACTTTAAAGTTGGAAAAGAATTGTTAAACAGTAAAAAATGAATAATAATAATAAATATAAATAAATAATAATAATAATTAAATAATATTAATAAATAATAATAAATAAATAATCATAAATAAATAATATTAATAAATAATAATAAATAAATAATAATAAATAATAATAATAAATAATAATAAATAATAATAAATAAATAATAAAGAACATAAAATCGAACATTCCCAATCGGGAGAATAGTTTCTTGGACATTGTGAATGAGGTTTCGTAATGTCGCGCAGCTGGTGCGGCAATATTCTCGTCGAGATCGACCTTCCCTCGATTGATCTACAGATCCTGGGTGGAATTGACGATAGTCGTGAAAGGAATAACACACATATATTCACAGAGCAGAATTTATATATGAATATTTCTATTCTCAGGATACGTCTCTTCTTTCCACACGATGATAGTCCTCATCTTGTGCGCGATATCATTCCACGATTATTCCATTTTGCATTCGTGTTGCACACTTCTATTAAAAAAAAAGAAACTAAAAAAAAATTCACACATAAAACATTTACCAACACCTACGTAATAATTCTTTTTTTTTATATACTTTTTTTTATGTCTACACGAAACACTCACCGATATTGATCAACAAGATCCGTTATCTCAAAATGAAGTTTGCATATCGATTTCTATCTATTATCACGATTTTACATTATATTATGCAATTATGGAAAATTGCGATTTCTTAATAATAGAAATTCTTTTTCTTTATTCCCCGAGTCTAGTGTAATAAAAGTGTCACGATTTTTTTGGGGGGGAAATGTTATTACATTTTTTATTTTTTTTTTCTGGAGAGAGAGAGAGAGAGAGAGAAAGGGAGAGAATAACTGAAATTGCGCATATATTGCAATATTGACAGTTCTTCAAACTTTTCCAATATTGAGAAAATTTCAATATTGATGTACACATTTCGTTGTATGCAGAATATTTATTAAATGATACCGAATCAAAAAATTCTATATTCTTTGAATTTGAATTAGTAAAATTATCTAAAATTATTTGAAGATGAACAAATTTTAAATAGTGATTAACTTTTTGTTTTTGAATTAATAAAATTTTATTGATAAAATTTTAGTAATTGAGATTCAAATTTTTTAACCAAAAAAACGTAAATTTGCACTTAGAAACTTGGGGAATTTTTTCCAAAAAAAAACTAGAGGAAATTTCCCTCTAAAACCTTGTGGAATTTTCCCCTCCAAATCGTGGGGAACTTTTTCTTCAAATCATGATGAATTTTCTCTTTAAAATCTTGGGGAATTTTTCCTTTAAAATCTTGTGGAATTTTTCCTTTAGAATTTTGAAAAATTTTCCTTTTAGAATCTCGAGGAATATTTTCCCTAAAATCATGAGGCATTTTCCCATCAGAATCTTAGGGAACTTTTCACTTGAAACCTGTTTATTTTTCCTCTGAAAACTTAGTGAATTTTTCCAAAATTGTGAACATTTTAATAAAAGGATGGTAAGGATTAAAATGTCTTGAAAAATTTTTTTAAAAGACTGTTTATTATTTTATTGCAAGTAAACAGAAATATTTTCTAAATATTAAATCTGAAGAAAAAATTAGAATTTTATTAAATAACTTACTATCACTGAACTTAACGACATTATAGGTATCAATTAATTTCTATCCTTTTGGTCCACAAATTGCCTTTAGATATTGCTTAATTTTTCATTTATTGACTTCAGAAGGATTCATGCCCACCAAAATAGTGGAAAAATAAATAATACTTATCTTTTACAATTCGTTATAAATAGGTAAAAACTAAAATTTACTAATAATTGCTAATAAAAAGTGGTAATAATTTGTTTTTAAACTTTTCCTTTAATAATAATATTCATACATTTCCATTTTTAAACATTTAATTGAAAAAGTTTAAAAACTTTTATTTTAATGAAAAAATAAAAAAGTAAATTTTTCTTTTACGAAAGCTGAAGAACAACTAACGCTTGAAACATCTTGAAAGAATTTTTTAAGAACATTTCTTAAAGAAAGGTCTAAAATTTTATTATATTTCACCCTTACATTAAATACAAAAAAATTTTGGAATCTTTTTACTTAAATAAAATGTATAAGAAAAAAAGAGTCCTGAAAAAGTCATAAAATACGTCATCTTTCAATGAAAAACCTTTATGGTTGGTCATTTTATGACAAGCCAGATGTGTCAAAACCTTTCAAAACGAGAAAATTCTTCAAAACTTTATAAATTTTTTACTAAGAACAAAATTTTTTTATTTAATTCATAGTAAATGTATATTTTTATAAGTAAAATTATTATTTCAATAACTGCAAGGTAAATTAATTTTCTTTCTTTAAAATGCTTTTTCCTTTGTATAAACCGATTTTTTTCAAACTCCACATGACATAAAATTCATTTGTTTGTAATCTTAATTTTAGTAAGTATTAAATCATAAAAGTAAAGTTTTTATTAAAGTATTTATTTATTATAAAAGTAATAAATAACATAATACGTATAGAAAAAATGTTAAATCAGTGTTAAATCATTGTTAATTATTTTTAGGTCAATTCGACGATAACGCAGTGAAATTCATTTTGCTTTTTATTTTGTAAAAAATTCCCTAAAAGTTAAAAAAAGTTTACTTAATTTTGAGGAAATTTTCTTCAATTATTGAAAAATATCAAAAACTGCTCCAAGAATGACATTTCCTTACTATCATGTGGAAAATTCCCTAAAATTTTATAGAAATTTTCCTACTTAATTATTGAAATTTTCACTATTTTGTGGAAAATTACAGAAAATTGTAGTGAAAAAGTTTTTCCCCTCTACATTATGAAAAATTTCCTAATATTCTATCACTTTTCCCCAATTTTGTTAAAATTTCACTAATTTGTGGAAAAATCCACAAAATCCTAGTAAAAATAATTCTGCCCATGAATTTGTGGAATATTCCACAAGAAACCTAAGGGAAAATTCCCCATATTCGGATGGATTGTTAACTTCCTCTTTAATAACTCAACTTTAATTAACTTAACCAGTTTTTAAATCATTTTGATCCAATTTGGTATTAATTTGATACATTCAAGAAAACTGTGATGTAAAATAAATTCAACATCATACATTTATAGCAAAAATCGCAATATTACTTTTGTTTTAAAGCTGATAAATTTTCTTTGTATGATAATTCTGTGTTGTTGCATAAGGACAGTAACAAAATTTATAAGTAATTTTCCAATACTTTTTTCTGAGATTCTTTAGATTAGACTAGAGGGAATCTCTCTGGCAAAACATTGAATCTGCACTGAGAAAACATTCTTAAATCAAATAAAAAAATAATTTTAAGTGATTTTGTTTAACTGAAAAATATGATTTTGGTTAAATAATTATGTTCAATTTAAACGTATTTTCTGTTTTGATTTTAACCAAAAAAAGTCGATTCTAAATAATTTAAAATCAAGCACACGGAAAAAATAAGCACATGAAAGATTACTTGACAGTATACTTGACTTTTGGATGGGACAATAATTCTGTAAATATTTCACAGACAGTTCTAGAATTTTTCATTGACTTTTGTGTCAATAATCACGAGCAGTGCTAGAATATTTAAAATATTCAATTTATTGATTCCAGCACTGTTTGTGATTATTTCATTGACTTATGTGAAATAATCACGAGCAGTGCTAGAATATTTAAAATATTCAATTGATTCCAGCACTGTTTGTGATTATTTCACATAAGTCAATGAAAAATTCTAGGACTGTCTGTGAAGTATTTACACTTTTACAGAATTATTGTCCCATCCAAAAGTCAAGTAGTGTCAAGTAATCTTTCATGTGCTAATTTTTTTCATGCCCAACTTATGTTTGAATTAAATATAATATTTCTTTAAATGAATGAAAAAATAGGTTCGAATTAAATTTAAATATGTTTGACTGTATGGCAAAGATATTTTAAGTTTGATTTAAACAAAATATGTTTGAATCAAATAAATTGTTTTTTCAGTTTTCTACAGAACGACTTGAATTTAGGACCATACTAGCATTATTTTTGTCTTATATGTCTTATTATTGTCTTTAAGTACATTGTTTTCAGCTTATACCTATTTTGCGAACAAAAAAATCTATTCTTCACTGGATAGTCTTATAGCAACCGATTGACGGAGACCTTCAATTGAACAAATTCAGCATCAGATGATCTCACGCGCTCGCTAATGTCCTGCTTTTCGATTGACTCTCACGATCGGATAATTCAGACTCTCTAGCCAAGTATATAAAGTCAAGTATAGGTTTTCCTCCTAAGATATACGTTAACTTAAAGTTTTCTATTTTATGGTATTCTCTCTCTTTCTCTCTCTCTTTCTATATATATGTAAAGTGTTACAGAGTATTCGTAAAACGGCAATACGTGATCTTTAAAAGAAACGCGAAAGAAACACTATACATATGCAGTCAAAGAGAAAGAGAGAAAGAAAGAGAAGATGCATTGTTGGTATGCGTCGCGATGCTTTGCCTTCAACCTTTATAAGAGTTTTACATCCTGGATTTCTCGAGTTCTCCAAGTCTTTAAAAAGTTTCTCTCTCTCTCTCTGTTGCTCTCTCGAGATCTGGAATAAAGAAGAAGATACCCCCGGTTGCATCTGACAGCGGCAAATGTAAGGTCCTTGGCGTGAAGCTGAAGTAGGATATAAAGGAGTATGCGAAGAAAAGAGAGAAAAAAATACATATACGAAGCGTTTAGTGATGGTTCATGGAATTATGCATTGGTCGCCGATAGATGACGGCGGTAGAGCCTTTAGTGGCAATTATGTCGCGTGACTTGAATGCATAAGATGAAATTCCCGCTAGGCCACGGAAGCCGTCCAAGCAAACTTGACGTATTTACGCAAATAAACTATCGGCTGATCGTTTGGGTTCGCGAGGTCTGCAAATTTCTCGGAAACAAGCGGCATGTTTGTGTTTCCATAGTCTTTTTTTGTTTTTTTGTTTTTTATTTTCTTATATTCGATGATTGGAATTCTAGGAATGGATTTTTGTATCATCACCTCTATATGAACGTGAATAGGAGCGAAAAAAAGTGGAACTTACTTTTGATGATGGAAATACCAAATACACGGTAAATCGTTAGGTATTAAAATAACACCAAAATGGATTAAAATAACACCAAAATGGATTAAAATAACACTAAATTGGATTATTTTAATTCTTTCTGATGTTATTTTAATACCGTGTATTATTACCGTGTATTATTTTTTACCGTGTACGCAAATACTTTGCGGAATAAAGAATAAGAATGTAAAATCTTTCTTGAAAGGCATCAAAGTGATTTACTACAATGTCAATCGAACTGTTACTAAAAATTCAAACATTATAGTCACAAAAAAGTAATTTTATTTTTCTCCGACTTTTTCCTGCGATTTCCAGACAAAATTTTAACTTTTTCCCTAACTACTAAGTATTCAGAGAAAAAGTCATGAAAACAAATAATAATTATAACTATTATAATAATGAACTATGATAATAATTTTTATCAATTCAATTATTATTTTCCGCACACTTTCTAACTGTAATCTTTCGATCAATTTTAATATTTAATACAACATCAATATTTTTTAATATTTTTGGAAAAAGTACAAATAATTATATGACGAAATTAAAGTTCACAACGTTGATAAACGAAAGAAATTAGTTTAATATACCCGAATATTATTTTTAATTTAATATTTAATTGTGTAACAATTATTATAAGAGCATAAACATCAATATACTTTTTTTTAAACATTTTTGTGGCAATATTGTTGTGGTATCTTTTATTAATTTGCTAAATGAACAATTTTTTTCGTTGATAAACGTTGTGGACTACAACGTGTAGTATTAATATGTATATAGTTATAAATTTATGAAAAATTCAAAAATTTAAAACATTCATCCAAATGCTTTTCAAAATTCAATTAATTAAAAAAATTTGAGCTATTACTGCTTTTAATATTCAATTATTATCAAAAATTTTAACTATAAACTTCATTTCGAAATTAATTCTTATTAGACAATTTTGCAAAAAATCAATAATTTAAGTACAAAAATGAATAATATTTTAAGATTAATTTTTTAAATAATTTTATTCTTGTAAAAAAATGTATTATTTACAAAAAAATTGCATTATTGCGAAAAAATTGTAAATAATTGAATTGACTAAAATTTTTTTAACTTTTTTAACAAAATAGAATTTTTACGAAAAACTTTTATTACTTTTGAAAATAATTGACTGTTTAGAATTAAATTATTTTTCAAAATTCACACTATAGTTATTTTAATATTCAATTAATATTTATAAGATTCAAAATAATATTTTATATTAAGTCAAATAATTGAATTATGAAAAAGAATTTTATTATTTACATTAATTGATGTTTTAATAAGAATTTAAAAAACAATTTAAACAAAATTGAATTTTTGAACAGAATTTAATTAAAATTTATTAAATTAATTGAATTTTACAGAAGAATTTAAAAAATTTTTTAAACATAATTGAATTTTTGAACAGAATTTAATTAAAATTTATTAAATTAAATGAATTTTAAAGAATAATTTTAAAAAAATTGTAAACAAAATTGAATTTTTGAACAGAATTTAAATGAAATTTATTAAATGAAATGAATTTTAAAAAAGAATTTAAAAAAATTTTTAAACATAATTGAATTTTTTAACAGAATTTATTTAAAATTTATTAAATTAATTTAATTTTAAAGAATAATTAAAAAAAAATTTTAGGCACAATTGAATTTTAAAAAAGAATTTTATTATTTACATTAATTGAAATTTTAACAAGAATAAAAAAAAAATTGTTAACAAAATTGAATTTTTGAACAGAATTTAAATAAAATTTATTAAATTAATTAAATTTTAACGAAGAATTTTATATAAAAATTCTCAAATCCCTTAAAATATTTTAATAATTTTTGAAAAACAATTGAATTCCGGGTCAAAATTCTTTATTTTCATAATTCTTTTAAATATTTTTTTACTTTCATAAAATTACTTACTAAATAATTGAATTTCAGATTCATTCTTTTTCTTTACGAAAATATTTGAATTTTTGCGAATATTTTTTTTTATTTACCTATAATAAAGATAATTGAAATCTTGACTGTAGAATTGGTTTAGAATGTTTAAAAATATTTAGATTTCTGTAAAAAAATGTTGTTTATAAAAATATTTTAATTTGTTAAAAAAAATTTTTTTCAATAATTTTAAAATCATTTATGCCTGTAATCTTTTTATCATTTATGACATAATTTTTTATTATCTTTGCGTTTGTAGAATTGAGAATCTTGATCAAAGAACCGATTATAAGTTTTTCAGACTCAAAATTTTCGACCATAAATAAAAAAGTATTTAAGAATTTGAATTTCTTGAAAACATTTCGTATTTTTATTAAAAATGACCAAAATGTTTCTGAAAAAAATTGGGATTAAAAACATTTTAATTTTTGAATTACAGGGCAATGATTTCGAGCTCAAAAAATTTATAACCTTTTCTTCGATTGGGAGCATCAATTTTATTAATTTCATTAAAATAGATGTTGAAAATCATTAAATTGAGAAAAATGTTTTGAAAATGTGACGCTATGTGAAGAAAGGGACCTTAGAAGCAAGTAACTTTGAGGTTATGTTAGTGTTACTTTTTTGTTGATTGAAAGTTTCTTCTTACTTTTTTAAAATTAAAATTAGTGTTTATTAAACATTTCAGTTGTAATGAAAACTTATATTAATAAACATTAACGATTTACATTTTTAGTTGATCCTTGATTCTTGTATTTTCATCTTAAAAATTGCAAACATAACCTAAAATTTTTTGCTCTAAGGTCTCTTTATTCATACCCCGTCATATATAAAATTAAAATTTTGACATCAATTTTATTAACATTTTTAAAAAATTAATTGCATTGCTGCGAATAATTTTATTACATTTGAAAAAGAAGTGAATTTCAACTATTTATGTCTTCTTCAAAATTCAATTGTTTTTATCACAGTTTTCTTAAAAGTATCAAATTATTACTCAAGTGAATCAAATTGATGCCAAAAATCTGGTCGAATTTTTTATTTGATCCACATTTTTAGTATCAATTCGTTGCCATTTGATACTTTTAAGTTAAGAAGAATTTGTGTCACGCTTCGAAGAAAGGTCAGAAGCAAAAAATTTGAGGTTATGTTTTTAATTTTTCAAGTAAAAATACAGAAGGGAAATCAATTATTAATTAAAAATTATTGATCTTCAAGTCTTCATTGTATCCAAAATAATTCAATAAAAATTGGTTACAAATTCAAATTATTAAAAATAAACTTTTAATGAAGAGAAATATAACACGACCCTAACTTATAGTTCGTTTGCTTCTTAGGTACCTTTCTTCGGAGCGCGTCACATTTTATTTAAAAACATTAGTTTTTTACTTTTTGTTTTATTTGAAAACATTAGTTTTTATTTTTTGTTTTAGTTAAAAACATTATTTTTTTAGTTTTCGTTTTATTTAAAAACATTAGTTTTTTACTTTTTGTTTTATTTAAAAACATTATTTTTTTAGTTTTCGTTTTATTTAAAAACCTTAGTTTTTTACTTTTTGTTTTATTTAAAAACATAAGTTTTTTTTGTTTCATTTAAAAACATTAGTTTTTAATTAAAATTCTTCGATAATTGAATTGATTCCCATCTCATGCTTTGAAGTTAAGTGATTGAATAATAATGCTCATGTAATTGAATGTAATAACCGTTTGTCTCTTTTTGTTTCAGGTAAGCCAAAGTCGTGTTCTATATAATTGTCACCGCAATTGGTAAGAAGACTTTTCTTTTTAACTTTCTCAAGCAGGATTCAAAAGAACTGACGGTTTATAATATTCGTTATTCCGTAGCACAACTATTAAGGGTTGGGTTCGGTGTATAATTTGCCCTTGGGCCCGTGGGTGGCTGGGTCGCCTCTTATATTCCTTAGTACAGGATTGGTCGGACGTCTGACAGTTGACGGATGACGAGGCGGCCTTTCGGTTCCCTTTTTTACGCCCTCGGCACGATTTTAGTCTGGCGAGCATCGCATCAGAGAGGTTATAGTTTCCAAACCTTCATTATTGTATCTGACCGTTTTGTTGTTGTGAGGCTAACGGGATTATTAACTGAAATAGGCGCATAAGTCACTCGCGTCGTCTTTTTTTTTTTTTTTTTTCTTATTCATCTTCTTCCCCTCGCGCGTCTTCTCGACGATGCGAAACAAATCACGATATCGGAAAAGGGTCGCTCATCCGCGCGGGAATCGAGATCGTCGATTCGCGGTGAAGATTAACGCAGTCTCCCTCTATATAACATCCTTGCCGCATAGATGAACAATCTTGAAAGTGCATTTTCTGCACTTTGCGCAATTCAAAGCGTACAAACAAACACACCGATATAGCACCATCTTGAGTTGCACTTGTCTTGTAAATTATCACGAACCGCTCATCTCTGAAAGTGTCAGAGTATAAAGCACTAGACTAGCACTGACCTAACTCGCCTCTAATTAGAGCCATTCGATCTGATTCTGATTTATCAGATATAAGACAGTAAAGTCAGGTGATGAAAATGGCACTTTAGAATGACTATCAATCAATAGTCAATTAGAAGTTACAAACAAATTTCTTCAGACTTATTTTCTGCGAACATGCTTCATTTTTATCAAAAGAAAAAATTCACCGACGAATTGACGATCGGAAAATAAAAAAAAAATATCTCACGAGGAGGATGCAACTTTATTCGACAGGTAGTAATATTCCTCAAAGGAGGCTGTAACTCATACGCGCTAAAGATGAAGAAAACTGCGCGTGATTGCGCACGATGTCTCAAAAAAAAGGATTCTGAGGCGTGGTTTTCGTACACACACAACCATTAATGGAAGATGCGGAAGGAAATATAAACTATACGCGAAAAGATGTACGAAAGAAAAAATAAAATATGAAAAAAATAATTCAAGGAGAGAGTGAGTAAAGCAATTAGTCCGTATAACTGTTTTACGGTTGACGTCACATCCGTACAGGACGTGAAGATATTATCGGTCCATGAACAAGGATGTTGAGCTAGAAAACATTTTCTCACGCGCCTTTGAGGTCATCCAAAAATTATCTCATATAGATATGAACTTGGGAGTCTAGACTCAAGTCTAGTAGTAGTGAATCAAAAGGTGCGGCTATCATTCTCAAACATCATACTAATTATTTTTCTTCTTTAATTCTAAGGATCAGGTGAGGTCATCGCGCTTGATGACGATTATATTTTGAAAATGTTCATCATTACGCGACACTGCGCGCTAATCTTCAAGAGACAACACGCCGCTAAAAGATTCTATAAGCAGATCTCTTGTTTTTATTCTCACGTTCTATTATCTACCTCTCGACAAAAAATTTACGTTAATTTCTTCGTATGAACTGTATAATTATAATTTTTATTTCAACCCTAATTGTAATTTTTAATTTAATCACAATTATAATTTTTAATTTAACCACAATTATAATTTTTATAATAATAAAGTAGAAATTATCGATCACTCCGAGTCAGGTTGAAAAAAACATAAGAATTTTTAACGCTTCAACAGCACGTCCTCATCAGAAACTAAAATTGTATTATTACTAAAAAAAATAAAATAAAAATGTAATTAAAAAAAAAAAATACATAAATACATAAATACATTAATAAAATGTAATTAAAAGAAATTACATAAACAAAATAAAAAAATGTTTTTAAATGAATAATACAAATAAAAATTCATAAATTACAAGTAAAAATTTTTTTAAGTAAAAAGAATGAAAAACTTCAACATTTCGAAATGCCCTATGGACACCAAAGTTTTTCTTTCTTATTAAAAGGATTTTCTTTTTTCGTACGTATTTTATCTTTTGAAATTTTCCCTTTGAAACCTTAGAGAATTTTACCAAAAAAACTTGAGGAAATTTCTTTCTAAAAGCTTGAAGAAATTTTGCCGACAAAAACATGAAAATTTTTCCCTTTAAAGTCTTGTGGAATTTTCCTTTTGAAATTTTGGGGAACTTTTTTGTATGCTTCTGGAATTATCCCTTTGAAATCTTAGAGAATTTTACATAAAAAACTTAGGAAAATTTCTGTTTAAAATCTTGTGTAATTTTCCCCTAAAAACATAAGGAAGTTTCTCCCAAAAAGCTTGTAGAATTTTCTCTTTAAAATCTTTGAAAACTTTTTTTATTATTTTGAAATTTTTCTCTTAAAATTTTGAAGAAATTTTGCAGACAAACAAAAAAAAATTTCCCTTTAAAGTCTTGTGGAATTTTCCTTTTGAAATTTTTGGGAATTTTACCTTAAGAACTCTATGAAATTTTATATCAAAATCTTGTGGAATTATTATCCATTAAATCTTAAAGAATTTTAACTTAAAAACACTATGAAATTTCCTTTTAAAATAATAAATAACAATAATAATAATAATAATAATAAATAATAATAATAAATAATAATAATAAATAATAATAATAAATAATAATAAATAATAATAAATAACATTACAATTTGTGGAATTTTTCTTTGCAATTTGGGGAAATTCTTCTTCATTCTTTTGAAATTTTCCCTTTAAAATCTTATAGAATTTTACCAAAAAAACTTGAGGAAATTTCTTTCTAAAAGCTTGAAGAAATTTTGCCGACAAAAACATGAAAATTTTTGCCTTTAAAGTCTTGTGGAATTTTCCTTTTGAAATTTTGGGGAATTTTTCTTTGCAATTTAGGAAAATTTTTCTTTATTCTTTTAAAAGTTTCCTTTTGAAACTTTCGGGAATTTTAATTTGTTGAAATCATTAATTATATATTAAGTAACGAAAAGCTTTTAATTGAAATATCTATTATACTTTATAATATAATTTAGTCCCTAAAACGTACATTTAGTATAAAAATGTTAACATTTTTATACTAAATGTACGTTTTAGGGATTAATTTTGAATATGCAATTCACTTAAAATTAATAAAATAAATTATTATAATTCATTTTAAAATAATTCCATAAAATCATACTGAAATTTTTTTTGCTCTTTATTTTGTGTAAAATTGCATAAAATTAAAAAAAAAAATTTTCAAATTACTGAAAATTTTCATTAAAATTTTGGGGCAATTTAAATAAAGCTTTCATGAAATGAAAATTTTTTACTGCTTATGTGGAAAATTCTCTAAAATTTTATACAAATTTCTCTGCATTAGATTATTTTTGAAATTTTCAATATTTCGTGGAAAATTGCATAAAATTGTGGTGAAAAATGTTTTCCCTTTCGATTTGTGGAAAATTCATAATATTTTATTACTTTTTCCCAAGTTTTTAGAAAAGTTTACTAAATTGTATACAATTCCACAAAATTGCAGTAAAAATATACTTTCCCTGATAAAGTAATTTTTTGGTTGTTTGACCGTATGATATATTTTGTTTAATAATGATAATATTTAGGCCGTATTTAGGCCTTATCATTATTAAACAAAATATTTCCCTGATAAATTTCTAAAGAAAATTTTATAAGAAACTTTAGAGAAAAATCCTCAAATTTTTTTTTTAAATTCATAATATTTTATTACTTTTCCCCAAGTTTTTAGAAAATTTTACTAAATTATATGAAATTCAACAAAATTGCAGTAAAAATACTTTTCCTGATAAATTTCTTAAGAATATTCCATAAGAAACCTGAGGAAAAAATCCTTAAATTTTTTTAAGTGATAACTATAATAATAATATGCAAAATAATAATAATAATAATTAATAATAATAATTAATAATAATAATATAAATAATAATAATGCTGACAATAATAATATAATAAGTTATAACTATTATCTACATATTAATGACTACAATTCTTGAAACTAATGATTAAATTATAAAATAACAAATTGTAACTATTAATTATAATTAAAAAAAATTGTAATAACAAATAAAAACAAATTATTATAAACAAATAATATAATTGTAATAATAAATAGTTTACTGAATGCATCGATAACTGCGGATATTAACCCTATACATGTAGAAAAACGACATCTTAACAATTGAGAAAAAATTATTTTGCAGAAAAATAAGACTATCTGGGTTTTTAGGTTATGAACTTTGCTAAACTGTAATTGTTTTATTTTCCCGTAAAATAAATTTTTGTAAATTGACTTTTTCAAATAGTATAGTTAAGTAATCGTAATACGTGATCGATTATATATAAATTACTTGGGGCTTCCTTGCCTCCTCGAAATCTGTAAAAATAATAGGTTATGTAAATGTTAAATATTTTCTTTCCACAAAAAAAAGGAAATAATTTTTTTTTATTAATTTGTAAAACATCGTTTTTTGAAAAAGTAAATATTTCCCAATAATCAAAAACAATTATTTTACTAATGCAGATCATAAGTGTGTAAATTGTGTCATGTATAAAAATTAGAAATTATAATTATTAGAATAGAAATTATAATTATTAGAATAGAAATTATAATTATTAGAATAGAAATTATAATTATTAGAATAGAAATTATAATTATCGTTTTATGATCCAGGAAAATTCTTTATACATATACCATTTAGGGAATAGTTTTATATACGAGGGAAAAAGAAGGAAAAAATTGACTCGTTTCTATGCGCTCGATGTTGATGATACAGTAATGGCAGTGAATATAGAAAAGAGAATTCTCGTTTATACCCCGAGGCTATTAAAGTCAATCTTTGATTATACAATACAGACGTGTGACAACACACTGGGCGGTCTAGTTGTACTTTTGTGTCACTCCACGATAGGCGCGTGGCGCTGCCTATCAATTGCACTCTTCGTCTCACGTGATGCTAATAAGAATTTTTTTTATGCTCCTACTTTTTTGCACACTATGCCAAGAAATGATTATTTGGGTGGTCCAATATTATATCTGATCAGCAAGGTGCCAAGGTGTATTATTAGAGTTCGCAACGTCTATACTTTGCCAGTAATTTTATGTATACAACAACTATTACAAAAAAAAAAAACAGGGGCTGCTGGCTTCTTCGTGTTTGAAAATTAGTGCCTCCATCGATACGGTTGTTTCACTCATTAAAAAAATATTTTTCACCCGAAAAAAAATTGTTTTTCCATACCTTCAGAGGGTAAACGAAAAATTAATATTTTACAACTTTTCTATTTTCTTTTTTTAATTTAAGAGAAATGGAATAGTTAAGAAAAGGTGAATTTGGATAAAAATTTCATGATCGAAAGTAAAAATAAAAATAATCGGAACGAGTGTGAATAGAAGGGTGACAAGGAGTATAGATGAGTTTGGAAAAGCGATGAGGTAACAGCGGGAAAGGTCGTGTGAAATGTCGTAAAAGTAGAAAATGTCACGAGAATCGATTGAGTTTTCGTGGTTGCACGTTTGGTGGGCCATCTGTAGAATTTAAGAGGAACCCCGAAGTGGCGGGATGTTGGAGAGAATCACTAGAGATGGCGGACTGTGTCACCCGCTGGGTGAAAACCCTTAGTAGCTCCATTCGAAATTGGGGATGCGGGACACATTATGGAGTGCTGCCCTCTTTTTCTCCCCCTCCCTCCAAACCACTGGTTTTCAAAAATGAAAGCGCGGCAGTGACCTACGCGTGGCTCCCGCCATCATAACACACGAAACCAACACAACAGCGCAGAGGCAGGATTTATGGTTTGTATCGCGCCGCGGCATCTAAATGATGATTTGCCTTTAAACGTAAACGGCTTATAAAAACGGTCCTGCATAATAGAGTAAATATAGGCTGCTTGAGTATAGTGTAAATTATCCTCTTCTCTATTTTCCAGAAAAAAGAAGAAATTATTTCCGCGAACAAAAAGAGAAATTTGTTCGAAAATAAAAAAAAAAAAAATAAAAATAAAGAAAAATAAAAAAGAAAATAAAATCAAATCTTAATCTTTGGTTCAGTTAAAATAAAAACACGTCATAACTATAAATATTTAGAATATTAAACAGAAATTAAAAATACTAAATAATAAAACATTTGAAATTGCGCGAATATTAATTATTTCCAATTTGGAGCATTTCATTTTTAGAATATTAAATATTTAGAACCTTAAATATTATACGAATAATAAATATTCGCACGGGAAAAAAACTTTAACTGAAACAGCGATTACTTTCTGAAATATAGCAAAACTATATTCAACTATTCGTTGCGATAACTAAAAATTTCGCTAATATAGTGAATTTTTTAGTTGTTCCAAGTGAAGATTTATTTTTTTCGTGTGGAAACGAAATTCGAAAGTAAGTAAAAAAGTATATAAGTATAAAAAGATTATTTTGAATAAAAAGTAACTTTTTTCAAAAACTCTACGGATTTTCGAATACAAACTCATAATAATAGTCGTCGGGAGTTTGAAAAGTGAAAGCACAAGGATAATCAAGGACGTGAGAATTATTCAGTAATAAACTGTTATACAAATACGATGTATCGAAGGATTTGATTAAATCTGCATGAATGATCACTATAATTAGACACACCCATAAACGTTGTCATCATCTGCGCTTATTAATGGCACGTTTAGGGACTCGCTGTCCATAAAGAACAATAAATTATTGCGTCGCATGCCTCATATCGCATATATATACTATATATATATACACTTTAAGACTCCAAGTATTTTCCCTCATTCAAAATCACCCGAAGATTGAACCGACAAATATTTGAATAACAAACGATATGTAAATTTATCTACCCCCCTCTATTTGTTGTATATTTTAAGTAGCATTTCCTACATTACTTTTAATTGGTCTTTCCCCCTTGTTTCTTATCCTTCTCTTGTTTCGATTACCGAATTTACATTCAGAAAATATGTCCTTATATTTATTTCATTTGTCTCAAGACGCATGTTTATGTTGTATTTTGAATTTTTATTTTCAAAATAGAAATTTTATTTTCTGAAAATGTAATTTTATTGTTTTTTTTAAAGTACAAGGTTGCATCGGGTTAGGGAATTTGGGGATTTTAATTTTAAAAAAATATGCGAGAAATAGTGGAAAAATTTAATTTTTTTAATTCAGAAAAAAATTCTGAAGTTTCATTATTATATTGAAGTTATCACGAATTCGTAAAAGAAAACCTATATACAATATTTTCTATTTTTGTCAATAATTTCTTTTTAAATTATTACATTTTTGAAGAACTATCGTAAAATTGTTACTTATAAATTATTTAATAAATAAATTTATTTAAACTTTTCAAAATTAATTTAATTTTAAGAGTCGCTTTTACAATTTTTGTAAATGGATAAAATTCAAATGGTTTTATATTAAAATTTTATGAAATTTCGATTTTAAGAATTTCATAAGTAATAACTTAAAAATCTTTGATTTTTCTAAAATTTGTTTCATTTTGGTTAAAAACGATTTCAATATGTATTTAATTAATTATTCAAAATAATGGATTTATAAAAGAATTTAAGTTGAAAATCCTCAAAAAATTGAATTTTAAGATAAGAACAATTGCGGCAATTCAATTATATTCTACAAAATAGATTTAAATATTTCACAACAATAAATTCAAGTGTATATGTTCAAAAATTTTTTTAAGCTCTACTCAAAATTTCAATTATCTTTATAAATAATAAATAAAACCCTTTTCCAAAATTAAATCATCTTTTAAAAAATGTTAATAAAATTCTGGTCAAAGTTAAAATTATATATATATATATAGTTTAAAAAAAAATTTTCCTCGCAATTTAATGATTTTTAATATCTACTATAATTAAATAAAATTTTAATAAAATCCTACGAAAACATTTAATGTTTTCACAAATAATAAAAATGTAACAAAAGAATTCAATTATTAAATTTTTTTAAAAATTTTTTTAAAACAATTCAATTATTTCCATAAATAACAAATTCACTACAGAAATAAATTATTTTTAAACATTCTAAAATATTTATTCTATGTCAAGATATTTCTATTATCTTTATAAATTATACAAAATAAATAAAAATTCAATTATTTTTCTTTAAAATGAAATTTTGATATGAATCCAGTAATTTCAAATGCAATTTTCATAAAATTTGAAGAAAAACAATTAATTTAAAGAATTTTTATAAAATTCTGCGCAAGAAATGAATTTTTTGAAACAGAAATTTAAATGTTATTTTTCCATATTTTTAATTAAATTTCTAAAAAGATTATTTTCGAAAATTAAAATAAAATTCTTCTCAAGAACTCAATTGTTGAAAATTTTTAATAAAATTCTTCCCGAGAATTCAATTATTTCCATAAAAATTTTGCTTATAGATGCGATTTTTTAATAAATAGTAAAATTCTTTTTAGAAAATCAATTATTCTTAAAATTTTTACTAAAATTCGTCGAAAAAATGTGGTAATTTCAATTTCAAAATTTATTAATAAAATTGTTTATGAAAATTCAATTATTCAATAAATTATTTACTTTGTATTTAAATAATTGAATTATCCTATAGAATGTTCCAATAAAAATTATTGATTTAAAATTGCGACTTTAAATTAAATTTTTAGATAATAATTTAACATTGAAAGTATTATTGCTTTAATTTTCAAGGAAAGAATTAAATTTCAAAATTGTCAATAATTTATTGAATAATTATGAATTTTCGTTAAAATTGAATTTTAATTAAAAATTTTATTAAAATTCCGAAAAAAATGTAGTTATTTCAAAATTTGTTAATAAAATTCTTTATTAAATTTCAATTTTAATGAAAATCCAATTATCCAATAATAATTATTTACTTCGTACTCAAATAATTGAATTTTGCTAGAATTTTCCAATAAAAATTGATTTAAAATTGACTTTAAATTGAATTTTTCGATAATAACTTAATAGTAAAAGTATACATTATTGCTTTAATTTTCAAGGAAAGAATTAAATATAAAAATTGTTTTAAATAAAATTTTTTTTAAACATTTCAATTTTGCCTGTACTTTTAACTAATATTTGTTTACTTATTTCGAAATACTTCAAACAAATGGATTTCAAAATTCTGAAAGAATATTTTTGAAAATTATTCAAATTAATTAATTTAAAGAAAAATTTTAATAGAAAATTCTTGAAAATAATAATTATATTATGAAATGATGAAAATAATATTGAAGAAGTTTCAGTAATATAATTCTTTTAATTTATAAAATAATGATTTTATCACTTAGTTATTTTAAATTCTTCAATTTCTGGTAACATTCTTAAAAGTCGTAGAGTTTCAAAACGCTTTGAATTTGAATAGGAAATTTTTTCCATTAGATCTAATTATTTTCAGAGTGAATAAAAACATTTCTTGTAGGTTTAGAAGAAAAGTCAAAATTTTATCTGAAAAGCAGGGAAAAATAAAAATAAATTTTTTGTGGCAAACTGAAGTTTATATCAAATTGTGTCCATTTGTGACTCAAATTGATACTAAACATTTGAATTAATTTATGATTTCATCAATATTTATGGTATTAATTTGTTACTATTTGAAACCTTTTCTATATAATTAATTAAAAAATTAATTTTAATAAACTGTTTTAGGGTTCTTTTTTGGTATATAGCATTCGGAATATTTTGAAACTTAAGGTATATAACAGAGTGGTAACAGAGTGGTAACAGAGAGGTAACAAAGATGCATCTTTTGTGTTTAAGAAAACTAAGGAGAAGAATATCTTCTCGTGGGGTATATAAGGATGACTCGAAGGAGATTTTAATTAAGACCGCCCTTTCAATGTAACATTTGATTGGATGAGCTAATCCGAACCGCAGAAAATTTAGGGATCCTTCCACAAAGAACGTCCCCTTTGCTTTATACATATATATGGCATTTAAATATTTTTTGCCGTTTTTTTCTCTTCTTTAAACCAACCAACAAAACATAAAAGGAAGCAAAATTCAAATGACGCCTCTACTACTTGTGGGGTAATAAATATTTCAACAGACGGAACTGCCTAAATCCACAAGCGCGCACACAGAGGGGGAAAAAGATGAAAAACATTCTAAATAGGGTGCTCGCGTTAGATTCTTCAAAGTGATTCCATAAATTCTCCATTTCTATATAAAAGCCACCCACAATGCAGAAGTGTGTATGTTTCAATTTTTTATATAAATATATATATTTATTGTCCAGACGCATCATTATATATGTGCATTTTTATTTATTTATTACTCTCTAAATTTGAATTAGTAAAAATGTTTATTAATTTAAATTAGTGACTGACTTTTTGCTTTTGAATTAGTAGAATTGACTAATAAATTTACTAATTTATTTACTACTAATTTATCAGTAAAATATACTAATCTATTTACTACTAATTTATTAGTAAAATATACTAATCTATTTACTACTAATTTATTATGTATTATATTATATTTATTATATTTATTTTGGTTTATTACAAAATTTGATTTACCTTTTATTTATTTTATTTTAATTTATTATTTTATTAGTAAAATTTACAAATTGATTTACCACTAATTTATTAGTAAAATTTACTAATTTATTTACTGATTTATTTACTACTAATTTATTAGTAAAATTTTCTAATTGATTTACCACTAATTTATTAGTAAAATTTACTAATTTATTTACTACTAATTTATTAGTAAAATTTACTAATTCAAAAGCAAAAAGTCAGTCACTAATTCAAATTAGTAAACATTTTACCCAATTCAAATTTAAAGAGCATATTATGTATTATATTATATTTCTTATATTTATTTTGGTTTATTACAAAATTTGATTTACCTTTTATTTTTTTAAATTTAATTTATTATTTTTTTTATAAGTTTTCCATATATGATTTTGAATTCGAATCGATTTTTCTGTCAATTTTTCAATATTTCCCATACCATAATACTTATAAGGAATATTATGGAAACAAGATACGGCGCAACTGAAAGTTGAGAAAAATAAAAAAAATGTAAAAGTGAGGGAGGGGAGGGGGTAGGGTCAGAAAAGGCGAACACGTCAGGGGATGATGTCTAAATCTCCCTTTACCATTTCAATGGTGACTGCCCGCCCTTTTACTGGCTACGCTTTCGCCGCACTAGGGTGCCCTTTTCCTCTCTCTCCACCCATCATCGTAAGGGTGGTACACCGTGTACAGTCCCTTACAAAAATTTCCCTCCACCCCAAATTCAAATAGTATCCAAATAAATCTTGTTCCATTGAATTTAATTTTCTATCTATCAAAAAAAAAAAAATCCTCTTAATCTATTTTTCCCTTTTAATTGAAACAAATAACCGCCCCCTAAAATAGATTTTTATAATCGAAAAATTATATCCCGTAAAGCGTGAATTTTTCGAAATATTTTTTTTAATTAAATAAATAATTGTTTTATCAAAATAAAACAATAAAAACACTTAAAAAAAACTTAACACTAAAAATAATATCAAATTGCCATAATTGTCAGGTATTATTTAAATTTTTTAAATTTATTTTCAATTATGTTCATTATTTTCATTTGTTTTCATTTATTTTTATTTATTTTTATCTATTATTCATTTTTTTTAATATTGTTAATATTACCATATTATATAAAAAAAACCATTAATTTATTATCTACAATATTACAATTTCTATTATTAGGCAAGCCGAAAATATTTTCTTGAGAGAAAGAGAGTGAATGTAATTAATTTTTTTTTTCGTTCTTTAATCTTTTTCATCAGAGAGAAGTGACACGTAATAATTAGTGAGGGATAATTAATTAAATGCGTGCTAGATTTTCATGGCGATTAAATGACTCCATATAACTGGAGTTTTCTGCAGAAACTGATGCGTAGAAGATATCTTGGTCACCATAGGGGTATTTTAATTGCGCACTTACAAATTATACTTCATACCGACGACCGCATATAGCAGTAATTTGTAATTTAAATCACAATATTTATATATTTCTTTTATTTTAGATTTTTTTTTATTAAAAAAATCACTATTCGCATTTTACATGGTGAATTCCTTAATAATGTGTGTATGTATAATTAATATATATAAAAGTTATTCGATGCGGAATTTTAAATGAAGCGTATCGAAAGTATAAGAGAGAAAGAGAAAAGTTGTTTTTGTAAAAATTCTATTTAAATACAGTTTTCATTGAAAATATTCATGGTAATTATAAGTTAATAACAAATTTATTGGTAATTGCTAATTGCTTATTATACGCAGACTTAGATAGTTTCGGAAATTTTGATATGCGGATAAAAAAATACAAACCGCTTGGTTTTTAGTGTTTTTTTTTGGTCAAATATACGTTTTCTGACTCTTTGACACCACTTTTCTAAAAATCGTGACAAAATTAGCCAATTTGGAACTCGGGATCGTGTTCAGCTGGCAAAAGTACATTGAAAACCATTCCAATGTCAAAAAAACCAAAAAAAACCCGATTTTTGAAAAAAAGGGGCAAAAATGACTCAAAAAACGTATATTTGGGGATTTTGGAAATATTTTTTCTCGTCGTGATGTGTTAGACAGAGTTCCTTATTAGGTCCAAAATTAAAGATTATAACGTGTATGTTTTATACGAACAGGACAAAAAAGAAGAGGTTTTTGAAAAAAGTGGGGGTAAAGACCCTCAAAAAATTTTTTTGTCCTATTTTTGACATGGGAGTGGTTTTCAATGTATTTTTGACCGCTGAACACGATCACGGGTTCCAAATTGACCTATCATGTGACGACTTCGAGAAAATTGGCAATAGTGAGGCAAATACGTGTTTTTTGGGGTCTATTTCCACTTTTTTCAAAATACACTTTTATTTTTCTGACCTTTCGCACATGGGTATCAAAATTTCGTTTACAAGTTATAATTTTCGATCTCTTTAAAGTCTCTAAAATTAGTAGTTTAAGAAAAATGCTTACCTATTTTCTATTTATCTTCATCTCCACTTTTCAAAAAATTTCTCTAAAATTCGTAACTTGGAAAAATGGTGAATTTCGGCAAAAATATCCCCGTAATGATGAGGATATAAAAATTTAAATTTGAATAACCTTGTTTATGAGTGTTTACTATTGAAATGATTTAGAAAAAGTGTACACATGTAACGTATTTGCATAAATTAAAAAGCGCAATGTGCAAGCATATAGCGGAATCATGTGTGCGTAACAAACATAAATTTCATAATGCCCTAATTTGAATGCTTGACACTTCATAAAAATGGGAAGAAGGAAACTTATTTATACTGCGGCACAAAAGTGCCTATTAGTATCGGAGTCGTTTCCGTATTGTGAGATGTTTTCCTTTTTCGATGCAGGGCGAACAAAGATTTAGTGCCTTCGATTTACGTAACAAGTTGGGACAAGGAAGAGGAGCTGGGCCAGAGAGAGAGAGAGAGAGAGAGAAAGAGAAAAAGAGGGCTTTTATATTTTTATGGCAGTGAAAGTTGTTGCATTCCAAGGGTCGCGGTCGTGAGGGCAAAAATTCACGTCCCTAGTTCTCGTTTCAAGGAGAGTGAGAGAGAAGGAAAAGTGAAAAACAACTAACAATACAGTTTCACTTTTCTACTCCCTCCTTTTTACTCTATATATATATACACTCGGGAAAGTCGCACGTATTTTCTAAAAGAGAAAACTAAAAATCCTCTCATCTTTTGCAACCACCACATATAGTGGAAAATATTACAGTCCTCGTCTCATCGTCTTTGGGTTAAGTTCTATTCTCCGCGTCCAACAAGTTGCTACTATTTTTTTAATAGGGATTGGGAAATAATAAACGAACTAGCAATTTCTTTTTGAATTTTAATTTTACTATTTAGAAAAGTAATTTTTCTATTTTTTCTATTCAATTTAACACCAATTTCTTTAAAGCAATTTTACACTATTTTTTTTACTTTTTTTTTTTAAAGTTAACTAAGAGAAATAGTAATTTTTTTTAGTGTTTTACTATTAAACATAATACTACTTGTTACTACTAAAAATAATATTACTTTTTACTTTTAAAAAATACTATTTTTTACTGCTAAAAATAATATTTTTTACTTCTAAAAATAATATTTCTTTTTAGTATTGAAAAATACTATTTTTTATAATTTATTAACACTACTATTGAGGAAACTATTAATTTTTACTATTTTTAGTAGTAAATACTAAGAAAGTGAATACTATTTTTTTAGAATTTTACTATAAAGAATAATACTATTTTTAATTTTTATTTATTCTTTTAGTAGTGAAGTACAAAACATAAAAATTCTTTACCTTTTTACTATCAACAAAAATACTTTTAACTATTTTTTAGTAGTAAATGCTAAGATAGTAAATAGTATTTTTTAGTAGTTTACTGTTAAGATTTAATAAAAATAGTAGAAATAGTATTAAAATTAAAAATAGTTCCAAAAATAGAAAATATTTTAATTTAAATTTATAAAAATTGCAAACAGTATTTTTTTAATAGTGAAACGTACTATGATTAACAGTAAAATATAAAAAGAATTACTATCTCTGTTAGTATTTTACTACTAAAAAATAGTAAAAAAAAGTATTTTTATTAGCAGTGAAAAGATAAAGAATTCATACTTTTTTGAACTTTACTACTAAACGAATAAATAAAAATAGGATACTATTGAACTTTTTTACTATTTCTTAGTAGTAAATATTAAGATAGTAAATAGTATTTTTTAGTAGTTTACTATTAAGAATTAACAAATGTAGTAAAAATAGTATTAAAATTGAAAAAATAGTTTCAAAAAATAAAAAAAAAATTAAATTTATAAAAATTAAAAATAGTAGTTTTTTAATAGTGAAACATATTATTATTAACAGTAAAATACAAAAAGAATTACTGTCTCTGTTAGTATTTTACTACTAAAAAATAGTAAAAAATATTTTTATTGATAGGTGAAAGCTAAAGAATTTTAATTTTTTTGTACTTCACTACTAAAAGAATAAATAAAAATAGAATACTATTTTAATTTTGTACTATTTTTTAGTAGTAAAATACTAACCGAAATAGTAATTCTTTTAGTATTTTACTATTATGAATATTACTTTTCACTATTAAAAAAGTAGTGTTTTTTACAATTTATTTTACACTATTAAGAAAACTACTAATTTTTACTATTTTTAGTACTAAATACGAAGATAATATAATATTTTTTTTAGTATTTAATACTTTTAAGAAGAGTACTACTATTATCTCTTTTTTTAGTAGTTAAATTTACTAAAAAAATTCTTTAGCTTTTTACTATTAATCATAATTTAACGTTTTAAACGTAATTAAAAATAATAATATTATTCTATTTTCAGTAGTAAAATACCAAGAAAAATAGTAATTCTTTTAGTATTTTATTTTTTAGTTGAATTGAAATTACTATTGAAAATTACTATTTTTTACTATTTTTCAATAATACAAAAAAACTACTACTTTTTCTATTTTTTAAAGTTCTTCCCAAGAAGTAAAAATTGTTTTAGTCTTTTACTATTAACAAAAATATTTTCTTACCTATTTTAGTAGTAGTCTAAAATACTAGAAAAAGTAGTATTTCTTTTAGTATTTTACTGTGAAGAAAAATTTCATTATTTACAATTGTTTTGCAACTATTTTTTCGGTAGTAAAATACAACTAAAAAATAGTAAATCAGTCAGTACTTTTCTATTCTAAAAAATATTTTTTTTTGTTTTGACACTCTGTTTAGTAGTAAAATACTGAAAAGTAGAAAATTTAAAAGTATGTAATAACTGATAATCGTGTATTTTTTTTTGAAAAGGTAAAAAAATTTGTGATCAGATATAAAATCCATTCTCGAATAATTTGCATAAGTGAATATTTTTTGCCAATTTCATATACATATATTTTTATAAGAAAGAGTAAAACTACGTTTTATTTATTATTATAATTTTTTTTATTGTTATCTCTGACGTTTCCCTTTGCGCGTTTTTTTCCAAAAGCAACGCCCATTCTTTGGATCGTGCACGTGCATCGTTTGATTCAGCTGCCTTTGGTTTAGTTTCACGAATGAGTTATCGACCATCGGAGTTTGCTCTTTCATTTTCAAAACTGAGCGGTGGCTCTAGTATCGTTCGCGCCGCAGAGTCAGTATAAAATCTTTTTCCTCTCTTTCAAACTCTCCTTCTCCCTTTTTCTTTTTACCACCCTTCTTTTTAAAGCATCGACTAACCCCCAATCTTTCTCCTCTCTTTATCCCCCCCCCCCTTCTCAAACCTTCTCACCGCAGCAGCAGCAGCACATCTCATCATTTTCAGATGCGAATCCTTCTTTCTCTTATATATATCGTTCTTTCGTTCTCTTATATATTCTCTTTTTATTTTTTTCATCCTTCTTCTTCTTTCTGTCCTTCTCTTTTCTTTCCTGTTTTTATGTTTTTTTCCATCTGTTTCTTTCAAGGTCGAGGCCAAACGAAAATTTAGGGCGGTGGAAAAAAATATTCGTCGTGGTGTTTAAAATTAACATTTTTTAGGAGACTATTTTTTGGGATATATTTTTTAGGTGCGGCTATTTTTTGTGAATATTGCGCGTATGTTTAGGAAATAATACGGAAAATTATATTCTTATTTCTAAATAAAAAATTTTTATTATTTTTATAATTAACAAAACTTAGTAAATAAAATTTATTAAGCTCCAACCCTGGCTATTTTAACGTAGTAAATTTTACTTACTCTCTAAATCTAAATTAGTAGTTTTCTACTAATAAAATAGTGCGGATTCGCTTACCAATTGAATTAGTAACTATTTTTACTAATTTTTAGTAGTTTTTTTACTAATTATTAGTAGAAAATTTACTAATTATTAGTAGAAAATTTACTAATTATTAGTAGAAAATTTACTAATTTGAAATAGTGAAAAATTCGCTCTACTAATTGAATTAGCAATTTTCTATTAGCAATTAATAAAAAACAACTAAAAAATTAGTAAAAAACTACTAAAAATTAGTAAAAAAATCTTACTAATTCAAATTGGTAAACGAATCGGCATTAATTCAGATTTAGAGAGTACATTTCGAACTTTTAAACGAACTGTTTATTTATTCTAATTAAATATTTTCAAAAACATTTTAGCTTCAAAAATGATATTCAATTTTTGAATCATTTTTGGTAGAAGAATTAAAAATTTTTAACTTAAATAAACTTTTTTTTAAACAATTCAATTATTTTTAAAAAGTTTAATGGAATTTTTAGAACGAGATTCAATTATTTTCATTACAATTTTAATTAAACTAATTATTTTTTACAAACATAATAAAGCTCTTCAGAGAAATTCAATTATTTTTCAAAAAAATCAGAACTTTTCATTAGAAATTTTAATTATAACAATTTAATTATTTTCAATATAACTTCAATTAAATTCTCAAAAAAGTTTTCTTATCATTTACACAAAATTTGCAACATATTCTTTTAAACAATAAAATTATTTTAAAACAATATGGATAAAAATTCGAAGCAAAAATTGAATTATTTAAGATTTATTAAAAAATTACGAAATTTACAAAAAGTCATTAAAAAATTTATATAAAATGTTGTCAAAAATGTTTTTTTGTAGCAATGGAACCATTTCTCGTAAAATAATGAAAAATTAATTACTTTTTGAATTTTGCGAATAATTTTATTTAAAAATTCGAAAAATAATTGATTTTTAAGAAAGTTGTATTTTCGGTTTCTATAAATAATGTAAGAATAACTAGAAAAAATTGCTAATTTTTTTATTACACTGAAGTAAATTAAACAATTTTTTTATTTTAAAAAGTAATCTTCAAGTTTTTGCATTATTTGAAATGTATAAAATTTTCAAAAATTCAACTTTAGTAAAATTCTTCGAAACTATAATTATTTAAATAAAAAATTAATTAAAGTTTTCGCACGAGATTCAATTACTTTCAATGAAATTTTAATCAAATTCGTAAAAAAAATTTGTAAGAATTTAATTATTTCCACAGACACATGTAATAAAATTCTTCACAGGAATTCAATTATTTTCAATACAATTTTAATAAAAATTTTTCGAAAGAATTTAATTTAATAGAGATTTAACTATTTTCAATACAATTTTAATTGCATTTCTGAAAAGAATTAGAAATTATTTTAATAAAATTTGCTTGAATTTCCTCAAATCAATTTAATAATTGTGGAAAAATTTTATAAAATTTTAAGTTTATATTATATTATTTCATATTCAAATTTTGTGAAAAGATTTGTAAAAAAAATAAAATGACTCAATTGTATTGTAAAAAACGATAAAAATTCGTTTAATTTAATATTGTGGACCAACTGTGTGTATAATATAAATTTCAGATTCAAAATTGGGAAAATTTTACAAAAATAGATTGAATTTCAAAATAATTCCATTTTCAGTATATTAGAAAAGTTGAATTTTAATTGAAAATTTTTACAAGTTAGTTTTTCGAAACACTTTTAGTCACATTATTTTTTAAATCTGGAGTTATATTTTTAAATATAATTTTAATTTGAAAAATTTACAAATTATGCCAAATTTTTTTGCAGATGTCTTGCAAACAAGTCGATCTTAGAAATATTTTACTTTTAGATGAACATTTTCTTTAAATAATAAAATTTTCAAGGATCTTTCACAAGAAATATTAAAAATAATTGAATTAGATAAAAATTTCTAGAAAATAATTGAAATTTCGAAAATTATTTTTGAGAATCTTTTTTATGACCGGGAGAAATAATTTATAACCAGGAATTTTTTTATGACCGGAAGGAATAGAATAGAATTACTCCTTTTTTTCTTTCTTTTCATTCCCTTTTTCTTTTCGAATTCTCTTTCGCTTTTCTTAAGTCCAAAACAGTTTTTCCCTCTAAAAAATCTCCATGATGTTTTTTTCTCTCTCTCGAAGAAAGTCTCTCTCTCTCTTTTATTCCTATCCCTGTAATGATGCGTCCAGCCTGCGGGCGTTGAAGAAAGAGGGTGCGTTAAGGCAGCTGTGCTTTTCTCGCAATTACAACTCGATTCCCGCCTCCTTTTTTTTCTTCCATTTCTATCCTAAAACTCTTATCCTCATCAAGAAAAGCGAAAAATTATTTTTAGGACCCATTGTCTTTGTGTTGAGATTTTTCCTTTTTTCTCCCTTTTTTTTCTTTTTTTCGGTATTTTTCTCCTTTGTTCTCTTTCGAATTTTAATTTTATGGTTTGGTACTCTTGAAAAGTGGTTTCGGTATTTTTTTATTCTTTTATACGCATTTTGTAATTAGAGAAGTTTTTCCCTCGTAGTTTTACTTTCGGTGACTATTTTTTGTCGGTAATTTTAATTTTTTTTAGTTTTTTTCTAATTTGAAGAAAATGTTCCATTTTATTTTCCTCCATTTTAAAGGAGGTTCTTCCCTTTTGATTTTAAGTGATCATATCCTATTTTGGCACTTCCTGATCTATTTCCCTTGAACTTTGGCCCTGTTTCCTTTCTCCTTCGGAAGCTATTTTTCACTTTCATCTCGAGACTTTTATTTCAATATTTTTATTTCCAGAGTGTTTTTTTCGAATCACTCTTCAAGGAAGGAGCAAAACGAAAATCCAGTGTAATATATATGAAATTCTGGAAAAAACATTTTTTTCAAATTTTATTATTTATTATAATTATAATAATAATAATAATAATAATAATAATAATAATAATAATTATTATTATTACTATTATTATTTATAATAATATAATAATAATATAATATAATATATTTTTATTATTATTAGGTATAATTTTTCCATTTAGAGAATTGTTTCCTAATTTTTGAATTTTATGAAAAAAAATTATTTTTTACAGAAAGTTTCTTTCAGAATGTTGTCGTTTACAATTTCTTTTAGAGACGATTTTTGTTATGATCACCTTGGAAGAAATATTGTGATACGCCATTGCTCCCGCATCTGGAATTCCATCGTCGCTATCCGTCGCTTCGGAGACAACATTTCGGAGACAAATGCGGGTCTCTTTTTGCAGCAAAAAAAAAGGAAAAAAAAACTCTTGTCACTGCTAGAAAATCTTCTTGTAACACATGATTTTATTGACTCTAATCTTTCATGTACTCAGTGAAAGGATTAAATATGTAATCAAAGTTGAAATTATTTTCATTTTGTGGAACGATTATTCGCACCTAAATATCACAAGCGAACTTTATATATTACATACGCAAATACTGGCAAATCTCCAAAGTAGATATCAAAACCAATGTTCAGTTTTCATATCAACATTCATAACTGTATGATGATCTTTAAAACCACACAGAGTTTAGTCAGTCTTGCAAATATCGCCTCTAAGATTGAGAACAAAATGAATTTTGTTTCCAAGAAGAAAATTAATCAATAGAAGAAGAATTGAAATTAAAAACTTTTTTATTTTCTTTTTTTATGATTTTTTGATTCTTATATATAATTATAAAAAAAATGGTAAAAGTCCGGTATCTGTATAAAATATATGAATACGCAGACATTGCCAATGGTCGATCGTTTTCCATGTATCTTTCTCCTGACAGTCCTAAATCCTCCCAGCATCAGTTTCCACCAAGGAATTTCTAATATTCTCTCCTCGGAGGACTGACGTCTTGGCAATTTCCTCCCTGGAAAACTTTGTGGATCGTTCTCAAGGGAGAACTCAGCAACGAGAAAAGGGGATGGCGTCCTCTTCTCTATATATAAGGTTGTCCGAAGTAACCTTCACTCTGATATTTTCGCTCCTCTATCAAAAAGGTTAGTCGAGTTCCTATTAAAACCTCAAAATATTTCCGCACCTACCTTCAAAATTTTCAACCTTTATCAAAATTTCAAATTTTCACATATTCTCATCCTTTCCAAAAGACGTTTCTTCCATTACGATAGAAACATTTTTTTCCCTTAAAAGGGGGAAAAACTTCATTTTAAACCTTTATTTTATAACCTTCATTATAAACCTTCATTTTATTTTCTACGAAATACTAAAAAAACGTCAAAAAGAAACTAAAATTCTATTGCAGATTCCTGTAATCGACAATTTACCGATAAATTAATTTTCAACTCAGTAGCTTCAATGTCAAAGTTGATGCCACTTTTCGATCATAGAGTTAAAGGTATCCGTCATTTTTAGAATTCTTTCAATGGAAAAATATTATCGAATTTTCCAATTTTTGTTTTCTTTCAATTTTATATTTTTATAGAAATGAATCTTTAAAATTTCGGATCGAATTTTCCAATTTTTGTTTTCTTTCAATTTTATATTTTTATAGAAATGAATCTTTAAAATTGTCGAATTAACAATATTTTCGTTTTGGATTTTTTTTTTGAAATGATTATTGTACAGTGATAAGGAGTTAGGAGTAAATTGGAATTCTGTGACGAGAGGAAGAGAGGGGAGGGGTGTCTGAAGAAGGATAAAACGGTTAGGAGTGGAAAGTGAAGGAGAGAAGTAGGAATATTTACTGCCATCTTCTCTTCTACAGATTCACTGCCGGAGTTGTAAACACCTCTTAACTATATAGAGATACTATCTTCTCTCTTCCCTTCCGTGTTCTCCGGCTGCTAAGCGGCTGTCCTTTCAATGAATAAAAAATTATGGCCCCTTTTTTTTCCTCAAATCCAGACTCTATATCTGGCAATTTCACTCTAATGTTTATAGCTAAATTCAATTTCACATCGTGCTTCGTTTGGATTTAATATTTAATTTTGGTTTCTTATTTTTTTTGAAGCTCCTGGTGGCGATTATCCTGTGCTTCGTTTGGATTTAATATTTAATTTTGGTTTCTTATTTCTTTCGAAGCTCCTGGTGGCGATTATCGGAATTAGTGAAAATTATTTTCGACAATCGCCACCAGGATGATGTTTCATGTACACTATTCGATCCCAGCGCCACTGGCGCGAAATTGAAAAATCGTAAATAATATAAAATTGTTTTAACCCATTTTCATTCGCTAAGTCATTCTGAATTCTTCAACTATTTAAAAAAAAATTGGCTATTTTTGATACATTTAAAAAAATTTTAACTTTTTCCACTTTTCTTCCAAATATTGCAACAAATTTTTTTTGCGCTTTTAGTAAAAACTGTGACCTAATTCGATTATTAGAGTATTAAAAATATAACAATAGACGAATCTTTGAAACATTATTTCTGAATAATTTTTTTAATTAAATTTTCCAAATGTACAATTAACAAGATTTTTTATAATTGAATTCTGGTAAAATTTAAGTGAAAATAATTCATTTTATTTATTTTAATTCTAAATTTTGAAAAATAATTGAATTAATTCCAATTCATATTAAAACTCGACTAGTTTTAAATAGTTATTAGTTATCTATTTTTTAGTTTTTTAACTTTTTTTTAATAGTTCAATATTTTTAAATTTTCAAAAATTTGAATTAATTCAAATTTTAAAAAATTCAACTATTTGTTAATAGTTATTAGGCACTTAACTATTTTTCAGTTTTTTTAACAATTTTTTAATAGCTTAATATTTAACAATTTTTAAAAATAATTAAATTAATTAAAATTCTTTAAAATCCAATTATTTTTATATAGTTATTAGTTATTTAAATATTTTTTAGTTTTTTAACCATTTTTTAATAGTTCAATATTTTTAAATTTTTTTAAATTTTGAATTAATTCAAATTTTTCAAAATTCAACTACTTTTTAATAGTTATTAGTTACTTAACTATTTTTTAGTTTTTTCAACTATTTTTTAATAGTTTAATATTTAAAATTTTTTTTAAATAATTAAATTAATTTAAATTCTTCAAAATGCAACTATTTTTATATAGTTATTAGTTATTTAAATACTTTTTAGTTTTTTAACTACTTTTTTAAAGTTTAATATTTTTAAATTTTTAAAAATTTGAATTAATTTAAATTCTTCAAAATTCAACTGTTAATATTTTCAATTACATACTTTCACTCTGAAAGGAAAGGTAAATTAATTTATTTGACAGTATTTTACAATTTGCGGAGAAAGTGCAACAAACGGAAATTTTGATATAAAAAATACTAAACTTTAGAAAAATTTACGTGAAATTTAGTAAAGTTATATTAAAATTTAATTAAAATTCTTAATATTTGATATAATTATATTCCACATAATTTTTTCTTAAAGTTTTGTATTTTTTGTGTCAATAATTTCGGTTTGTTACACTTTTACCCGAAATTGTAAAATTTACAAAATTTAATATACATTTTCTTTCAGTGCAAAAATTCAACTACACAGAAATAAATAATTTGAAAAATTTTTTAAGAATTGTTTTTAACAATTTAGAGAAAACAATCACGTTGAAAATTTTTTGTTAAAAGTCTATTGAGAAAAATGTAATTTTATTTTTAATGTTTAAAAATTCAATTGATTTTAATAGTTTTTTTTCCAAATTTTAATTGTTTGGAAATTTTTTAATTGTATAATATTGAAAATTTTTATTAAAGTAAAAATAATACGAACATAACCTTAAAGCGTGCGATACATATTTTAAAATAATTTTTGAAATTTTTTTGTCTTTCAAAAATTATTTTGAACGCGCGACACATATTTTAAAATAATTTTTGAAATTTTTTTACTGTCTTTCAAAAATTATTTTAAAATATGTGTCGGGTGCTTTAAGGTTATGTTAGTATTATTTTTACTTTAATAAAAATTTTAGTATAAAATAAAAATCAATTTTTATTAATTATTTTATATGTACAAGGAAGACTGAAATATCAGTAATAGTTTATAATAAGTGTCGAACTTCTTTTATGCGTTTTTATTAAAAAAATGAGATACAATCTAAAATGTTTTCCTTTTTAGGTATATGACTTTTATTTGGAGCGCGTCATTTTTAAAAGAATAATTTTTACAATTTCTTCATAATAATTATTTTGAAAATATTCTACATTTTTAAAATTCAAAAATCAAACTTAGAAATTTTTCCTGATGTATTTCGTCAATTCTAAGAATTACAAGAAACAAAATGGCGTCGTTCGAACAAAACAGCTGATTCACTTGAAATTTTATAATTCGTCTAAATTCCAAATTAAGCGGAATTAAGTGACGATATTTTTTTAAAACAATTTTTTCGATTGGCAAGAATGTGATTTATGTGTAAATATTATTATTCTATAAATATAAATCATTTAAATAATAATTTTGTAAAATTTACTTTTTAAAATTTGACCTTTTTTCAGCTTTACTGGAAAGTTCCAGTATGGCTTTTCTTTCCTATATAGAAATTATTGTAAGAACAAGAATTTTGTACTGTGGGTTTTCTTTTTTATATAGGAAAAAAAAATATTTTGAAAAATTCCACTGATAATATAGGTCAATTCGATCAGAAGACAGAATAAACGCTTGGTCATGTTCCGGTTCCCTCATCCCGCGTGTGTTTATCTCACTCGATCAAGAATGCGATAAATAAATGTGCGCGGCATTATTTTTTTTTTCTTTTCCTTTAAGCGACAGGTCTTGCGGTTAAACTCACTGAACCGGTTTTTCGCACAAGATGTATATAAACCTAAAATGTAAATCCGATTTTTCCTACTCTTGCGGCGTGAAAGCTAAAAAAAAAAACAAATGAGAGAAAAAAGGAAAAAAAATTGACGCTCGCCGTCAGAAATACAGAATGGCGGCGGCGTCGTCGTCGTCGTCGGATGGGCTGAAACGCTTGATACCCTCGTGGAGACGTAGAGATGTAGAACGAGAGGGACAAATAGAAAGAGATGGTGAAACCCACTAAATCAATACTCTGCCATCGCTCTAACTCTGGCTCATCCCCTCACCCCCCCTTAGCAAGCCATCCCTTAGTCGTGTCTACCCCCCTCGGGTCTTCCATCTTCCTCTTATCCTGACGATTTCTCCCTTTCTTCTTGACGTTTCCTCCTTTTGGTTTCTCTCTTTCTCTTTGTCTCTCTCTCTTTCTCTCTTTCTCTCTTGTTTCGTTCTTTTTTCTCTTTCTTCTACTTTAACCCCCTCTCCCTTTTACTTCCACCCTCGTCACGCTTTTCGAACGAAACTTCCCTGCGACTATTCCCGCAGAGAAAGAGAGAAAGAGAGAAAGAGAGAGAGAGAGAGAGCTTGATTCTAACACTTATACACATTGTTCTATACTTTTCTCTCTCTCTCTCTATATATATATATACTTGAGACGACGACAACTATACAAAGACGATGCACTGTAAATGCGATTCGTATAACACCCACACTATATATATATAGTTATGTATAGAATTTTTTTTTCCCGTTTGGTTTTTTTTTCTCAGCAACCCTTTTTTCTCTCTTTTCTTCTCGGAGGGAAAAAAAATGTGGAAGAAAAAAAAATTGGTTCTTTTGACTCTTGCGAGGAAGTTTAGGAAAAAGCATTGGGTAAGAAACTGTCTTCTGTACGATAAACAAGTCTTTCTTCTTTTGAATTTTCTTGTTTTTCTCTTGGAAAGTTGCGAGAGAAAAAGTTGAATAGATTATTTCGAACGTAAACGTTTTTAGAGAAAATTGCATATATATGTATATACTATTTTCAATGTTATTTATTGTTTGAAAAATATGTGAGGAAAATGTGGATTTTAGTATATAGATGTGAAGAATTTTATATCAGTTAATTTAATATTTGCGTAGAATTCTGGTTAAATTAATGAAAATTTTGGATTTTTTATTGGAAATATAATTATTTACACGGAATTACATTTTAGTTAAACAGAATAATACTGCGAGCTTAGCGAGAAGTTTTCTAAATTTAACCAGAATTCTTCTACGCTGAACCAGAATTTTTGTAAATTTAACCAAAATTCTACCTTAATTATGCAGAATTCTCCTACGATAAACCAAAATTTTTCTAAATTTAACCAGAATTCTGCATTAATTATACAGAATTCTCCTACGTTAAACCAGAATTTTTCTAAATTTAATCAGAATTCTTCTACGCTAAACCAAAATTCTATTAAATTTAGATATAATTCTCTACTGAAATTATATATAATTCTACAATGTTAAATCAGAATTTTTTAAAATTTAACCAGAATTCTACCTTAATTATACAGAATTCTTTTACGTTGAACCAGAATTTTTCTAAATTTAACAAGAATTATGCGTAATTCAATCAGAATACTAAATAAAATTACAGTTATCGTATATTTAACATTGTTATTCTATTTTTATATTAATTATCAGTCCAGTAAATTTTTTCAGATTTTAAGCATAAATCAAACCAGAATTCTTGTTATTCGAACTAGAATTTTGGTTTTGTGCATTAAAAATTCTAATTCTTCTTGTATTAATTCGCAGTTTTTGAATTTCAACTTTATACATATAATTTAAGTAAATTTAACCAGAATTCTTATTAACCAGAATTCTTGTATAATTGGAACGAAACTTTTAATAGATATTGCATATTAAAGATTGTAATTTTCCTTATATTGATAAGTCCAGGAATTACAACAAGAATTCATGTAAACTTAATTTCAGATTTTAACAACCAGAATTCTGGCTTAACCAACTAGAAGTCAGGTGGATATAATCATCAGTTCGATTCAAATGACCAGAATTCCGGTTGAAATAACCAAAACTTACTTTTCGAAAAACCAAAATTTTTGTCTGAATAATTAAATTACGGTTTATAACAACAAAAAATTCCGGTTGATGTAACCAAATGGACGGTTCAAGTAACCAGAATTCCGTTGGGGAGAACCGATAACCATAGGTAAAAAATTATAATTTTGGTAAAAATAACTTAAAAATCGGAATTTCATGACCAGAATTATGGCAAGGGTAATTAAAATTCCGTTTTCAACAATCAAAATTTCGGTCAGAATGAGAGAATTCCTTTGGACATGACTAACAATAAAAATTGAATGACTTAAATTCCGGATAAAATAACCAAAACTTATTGCTTCAATAATAACAATAATTTTCCTGTAAATAATCAACAATTTAGTTTGATAAACTTTAGAATTCCACTCAAAATAAATAAAATTTGGTTTTTAGAACCAGAATTCCGGTTTGAATAACTAAAATTTCGATTAATTTTTGATTAATAAATTTCTTTGTTCGAATAGTTAGAATTCCGTTGGAATTTTACCAACAGTAAAATCGAATAACCTATGAGTTTCGACTAACATAACTAAAATTTTAGTTCAATTAACCAGAATTTCAGTCAGAGTAAATAACCTTCTTTGGATGAAAAGACACAAATTCTAGTTTTAATAATTAAATTTCCACTTTAAATTATTTATATTTCAGTTTCTGTCACCAGAATTCCAGTTTGAGTATAACTATATATAATTTCGGTCATAACAACCACAATTTTGGTTCGAATAATCAGAATTTTTATTCAGATAACTAATCTTCTTGGATGAACAACCAAAATTCTTGTTTTAATAACTGGAATTTCGGTTTCAATGTAACCTAAACTTGTTTAAAAATAACAAATAACCAAATATGAAGATCCAGAATTCCGCTTAAAATAAATATTTCGGTTTTTGTTAACCAGAATTACGATTCGAATATTTAAAATTCCATATTTAACAACCAAAATATAATTTTCAATAACCAGAATTCCATTTGAAATAACCAATTACAATCGCAGATGCGAACAACTATAGGATTCCGCTTATAAAAAATATTATTTTTGTTCGACTAACCAGAATTTCAATACAGTATATTTTAACTAATCTTTATGGCTGAAGATCTAAAATTCTGGTTTTAATTACTTGATTTTCGGTTTAAAAACCTGAATTCCGTTGAAAATAACCAACAATCAGATTTGAAGAACTGGAATTCCGCTTAAAGTAACTAAAATTTTCCTTTGGGTAACCAGAATTTCTGTCCGAATACCTATAACCTAATTCCGAATACCTAATTCTTGGTACAGGAACCAAAATTGTGGTTTTAGTAAGTAGAATTCCGTTTGAATAACGAAAAATTTGACTTAAAAATTGGAATTTCGATTGATGTTACCAAAATTTAGGTTCGAATAATCAGAATTCGAATCCAAATAACCAAAATTCCTTCTGGCTCCAAAAACCAGAATTTCGACTTAAAAATTGGAATTTCGATTGATGTTACCAAAATTTAGGTTCGAATAATCAGAATTCGAATCCAAATAACCAAAATTCCTTCTGGCTCCAAAAACCAGAATTTCGGTTAAAAATTCCTGAATTCTAATTGCATCAACCAGAATTATGCCTACTTTTACCGCAGAATACTAACAGCTTTACTAGATTAATAACAATAAATTGCAAAAAAACTATCGAGTAAAATAAAATAATTTTATTACATATAAAATTTAATAATTCGCCGAAATTAAATTGAAATCAAAGCAAAGGATAAATTGAAATTTATCCAGCACCGCCGGAAATCAAGACTGTCGCCCAACTAATCAACAAATTAGGGTGACATATAACGTCGTGACGTAAATGCTCCTGTCAGCTTCTCTAGCCTCAGTTCTAGATCTACGACTGTCGGGCCTAGTTCATGTCACCATTGCAGAAGGAAGAAAGGGGTTAAGCAAAGGGGGCTCTCGAGTTTGGCGAACAAAGAGAGGGGGCGGGGGAATTGACTGATCAGACAATTGGGAAGGGACAGTCTAAAGTACGGTTTGTACTGTGGACTTGGCAGTTTCGATAAACAGAACTATATAGAGATCATGATTAGTATAAATAAGAGCTGGACGACAATTTCTTTTTCGTTGTTTTATTTTTCTCTCTCTGTCCCCCACCTATGGCTCTTCAAAACAAGAATCAAGTTTTGCAAGGGGGTGGGGGGAGTCCAATTACACGGCTGGCGGCTTCTGCTTTGTTTCACGGCCGCTGGCCCTTGGCTCTGCACAATCTTTCCTTCTTTCATGGACTTCCGCTGTCTCTACTTTATACGAACCTGGACGTTACCAAGAAACCGCTATATATACCTATATATACGTTCTCTTTTTAAGTTTAAAGTTCTTCTTATCCCCGGAACAATTAACACTCCCTTGAAAATCCAACGCCTTTCTTGTGTTAATATCTTCACTTTTTTGAACTTGTTTGGCATTTTGTTTTCGCTTGGCGCGTTTTTTTGGAATTTTCTACAGGAATTTCTTTTTTCGAGACAAAATATGCCTTTATTGAATTTGTAGACTTGCGGGTCACATAATTGTAAGATTTTTTTTGTGAATTCTTTAACAGATTTTTGGGATCGCTGATTATGAATCTAATGTTTAAGAAAAAATTCAAAATGGCGGATCCAGTATGTCGGAGAAAAGTTAAAAAATGTAGAAAAAGAATACGTTAGTGAAGTTCACAACGATTCTAATCAACGATTTCAAAAGAAAGTTTTTTTTTAAAGCAACTTAAATAAATTTTTGTAAAGAAAATACTTAGATTAATTTAATGAATAATGACTTACAAAAAATATATTTGTGAACACAAAATGCAATTTCTTTCTGAGGAGAAAATAATTTTCTTTCTTTCAATCGTTGATCATAAATACGTTACGAACTTCATCGTCGTAAAAGAATTGTTTTTTTTTTGGTAAAAGTTAATTTTTCTATAGTTTTTCAAGTCGTTGATGATGAATCTGACGATATTTTTCAAAAATTCAAAATTTCGAATAAAAATTTTAAAAGAAGGTCAAAAATTTGTTTTTTGGGCTTGAAACTTTTTCAGGGTTGACAGAAAGATTTCAATTTTTTCCCCTGATTTCCATACAGAATTTTGACTTTTTCCCTGACCCTAAAAAATACTCACGACTGAGTCTAAAAATGATTAGACGTTAATTAAATTTTTTATTTTAAATTTTAAACTAAAATTCTTCTTCAAATCAATTATTTTTTAATATTTAAAAAAGTTATATTTGAAAATTTTCAAAACCAATTGTTTAAAATTTAATTCTACAAAAATTATACTGCGACAAAAATGTTCTAATACATTTTTACTAAGAAAATTTCTCTAATTGTAAAATTATTTGAAATTATCGATAACTTCATTTTTAAATAAATATTTAATGATTATTATGTTTCTATAGAAGTTAAGATTTTTTAATTTCTCAAATTTAGATTTTTTTAAATTTACTAACTCTTAGGAATGTTTTAGTATTGTTGAATTTAAGAATTTTCGTAAGAATGCTATTATATTTTTCTTGTCTTTATAATAATTAATAATAACCCAGTGATAATTATCTAAAATTTTAACAGAAATTCATATGTGAAATAATTTTTATTACAAAATTCTATGCGAATTAAATTATTTAAATACAAAAATTAAAAAAGTCATTTAATAATTGAATGTTTTTGTTAAAATTGAATTTTTACGAAGATATTTATTAACAACCTTTGAAAAAATTTTTTTCTTTTAAAGAATTTTATATAAAATTTTAAAAATAATTGAATTCATACGAAGAATTTCATTAAATTTGGTTTAAATAATTGAAATTTCGCTAAGATTTTTATTAAAATTTTTTATACTAATTGAATTCTAAAAAAGAATTTTGCTACATATTTTAAAAAATACTTTTTATAAAGTTTAAAAATATGAAAAATTATAATTTTCAAAGATTTGCATTTAAAACCTTTTTAGAAATCTAATTGTTTCTAAAAACGCATGCTGAAATGCTTTTAACAATTAATATTCCAATATTATCTAAAATTTTATCCGAAATTAAATTTTAAATAAATTTCTATTAAAAAATTCAACTAAAATTCAGTTATTTAAATGAAAAGTAAATAATAATTTATACAATGATTGAATGTTTTAGAAAATTTTATTTTACGAAGAACGTTATATTAAAGAATGTTGTAAAAGTTTTGATTTTTGTTAACAATTAAAAATTTTTTAAAGAATTTCATAAAAATTTTTAAAAATAATTAAATTCCTGAAAATGATTTAAATAATAATTTATGAAAATGATTGAATTCATGCGGCGCATTTTATTAAACTTTGTTTAAATAATTGAAATTTTGTTAAGAATGTTATTAAAATTTTTGACAATAATTTAATTTTTTGAAAAGAATTTTATCAACAAGTTTTGAAATTTTTCAATCTTTTCAAGAAAATTTAATTCAGAAATTGTACTAAAATTTATTATATTAATAAATTTTATAACAATTTATGAAAATAATTGAATACATGCCAAGAATGTTATTAAATTTTGTTTAAGTAATTGAATTTTGTCCAAGAATATAATTTAAATTTTTTACAGGAATTAAATTTTTCAGAAGAATTTGGCTGTCTGTTGATAAAAATAATTAAATTCTTGACAAAAAGTTTTTAAAAATTTTGAAAATAATTTTATTTCTGCAAAGTATTTTATCACTTTTTAAAAGAATTGAATTTTTATCATAAATTTTGATATTTATCAAAATAATTGAGTTTTGGAATTGAATTTTATTAAAATTCCTTAAAATAATTAATTTTACGAAATAAATTTGGTTGTTTATAAAAATAATTCAATGCTTTGCATAATTACTTGAAAAATTTTTTTAAAACTGATTTTCTGTGACGAATTAAAAGTTATTTATGAAAATATTTGAACTATTGCAACGAATTTTATTATTTAATTGAATAATTAAATGTTTTTTAAAATTGAATACTTTCGTCAAGTTTTAATAAAATTTTTTTGAATAATTGGATTTTCGAAGAATGTATTTAAAATTTGTATTACAAATATATTTAAACGATTCCTTGATAAAAATAATTGAATTCCTATAAATAAAATTTAATTATTTCTGAAAATAATTAAATTTCCCCGTAGAATCTATTTTTAAAAATAATGTCCAATATTACCATTTTAAATAAAGAAAAAGTTAAAAAAAATGTAAGTAAAAAAAGGTTAAAAGGAAAAAGTTGAAGTATATTTTACTATTTAGATTAAATTTCTCATTCTCAATGATTCAAAAGAATAACATTCAGTAAAATTAAGGTAATTTTCTTTTTTTAATTACAGAGTGTTACTTAAAATTACATATATTTTTCGCGTACACAGAGACACTCTATGTTTTACTTGAGAAATCCATTAATATCAATTTTCTGCGTAACAACTACCTGTCAACTTTTGTGTTAATTAATTCAGAATTTTCTTACGTTCAAAGTAAAAACTTGATTAATCGATATAGGCTAAATGTTTAATTTTGTCGCAATAAATAACATAATCTTTCTGTGAATAATTATAATTGTTAATGAATATACGATCAGTAAATTACAGTTCAAGTTAACAATTAATGCCGCATTTTGCAACAAAGTATTAAAAACGAACGAGACGCTTTCGCATTTACCGCTTATTAAACTTTTAAAAATTGAAGATTATTATTAAGATAACGCTCTGCAGTCTCAGTGAATTTAATATTTAATTACTTAAAAAAAGAAAACAAAATTACGCAATTTTGAGAAAAAATTGAGTAAAAAATTATTTTCCTTAAGTATATTATATTGTAATAATATTTTTACTATTAATTAGTTAAAATTAATTAATTAGTTAATTATAAATATTAACAAATAAATTAATTAAACAACAATGTAATAATATTTTTAATATTGATTTGTTAATAGTATTTATTTAATTATAATATTTATTTGTTTTAAAATTTATCAACGCAATTTCATTCTTGTTAATACATTTGTAAATTGTTATAAATGTATATTTATAAATTTATAAATTGTTCGTATCAAGTTGCGAAAATTTAACACATTAAAATTAATTGGAAAGTAAGTGTCTGAAAAAATAATTTATTAAAATAAATAAATAAAAAAAAGCAAAGTTGATATTTAATTGTTGAAAAAAAGTGGAACATGATTGTAATACTAATCAGGACGCGCCACTACCGAGCGCGCAGGAGAAACGATTAATATTTATGGCGCAGCGTAACGCACTCTTTATCGCACGTACCAATTATGTCACGCTTGAGCCTTTCATGTGAACTTTTGTTTCTTTAATTCGTGTGTAAATTAATGTTAGTTTATGATCAAGAAATAAATACTAATTTTTATTGTTATTTTTGTTTTGTTTCAGGTAAGAATACACGGATATGGATCCCATTATTAAATATATACTATATTTTAATAACGTTCTCGATGTCAAAAACATTTCACCCTTTTGGTAAGAATAATTAATAAATTAATAAATTAATATTAATACAACTACTTAATAATTAATATTAACAATAATAAATGTTAATTTTTCATTTTTTCCTCGTATTTTTAATTAAATTATACACAATAAGTTTAAAAATTTTTTTAATTTGTTATTTCTGTATTAACTTAACTTCTTTTTAACGCTATTTTGAAAAAAAATTTTCTTTAATGAAATATTTTAAATTAAATGCTAAACATTAATTAAATGTTTTCAAATTAAAATTAACTTTTTAACGAAACTTTTTCTACACTGTAAAGTCAAAAACAGCCGAATATAAATATATAAATTGCAAAAAATAGAAAGAAAAAAAACAATGCGGAGGAATAACATATTATGAAGGTCAATAAACGTTTTTAGAATAAACTCTAAATCAATAATCGCAGGGAACATAAATTAGCGGTTATTGTTTTCTTTTTTTCAAAGTGGGAAAATTTATAGCCTCCTCGACGCGCTTTAAAAATACAATTGCGGCGTGACAGACTTTTATCTATTAAGAATAGAACAAAAATGATAGAAAAATTCGATGGCTGGATTTTATTTAACGATTGACGTTAATTTCGCATTGTGAACAGACCTTTATAGGATCTACGACGCAGGCGCATAACTTTTTTCGCACAATTTTCACATCTTTGCGCAAATTCTTTCCTACCACGCATGCGCATAAATTTACAGGATCTATGACGCAGGCGCATAACATTTTTCGCACAATTTTCACATCTGTGCGCACCATTTTTGCGCAAATTCTTTCCTACCACGCATGCGCGTAACTTTTAGTGTGAAATTTAAAATTGTGCACAACTTAAATTACGGTAAAACCTGTCGGAATATAACTGGATTTTTGTAAATTTTACTACAGTAAACAATTTTTGGAAAATTGTTTTATATTTTTTTAAAAATAAGTTTACAATATTCTGGAATCAAATGAAAATAAAAAAATAATTCTTGTTGGATATTTTTAAAGAGAGAAAAATATTTAAAATCGGTTCGACTGTACAGTAAATTTTTAATAATAGTAAGAATAATTGTTTAAATATAATAGTAATAATAATAATAATAATAATAATAATAGTAATAATAATAATAATAATAATAATAATAATAATAATAATAATAATAATGGATTAATTATTATAATATTAATTATAATAATTAAAGTAGAACAACAATAATAGAACGTGAGAAAAATATTTTGATCCGCTTTCCCGCATTTCTGTTATTGATTTATAGATGTACATATGTCTGAAAATAAGTTAAACCATCATCAGACGGATTAAACGTTAATTTTAGACAAAGCCTCGAACATAATTTTCTTTTTGTTTTTAAACCAGCCGCGCGGGAACGATAATTTAGATGGCTAAGCGTGGCGCGCGTGTTTCTAGGTTAAATCGACAAGTATCATTGGAAATCGAAAAGAAACATATAAACATATACAAACGAAATGCTTGTGATATCGAAAAGCCGAAAGTTCGACGACTCGTCATTTTTCAAAGTAGCTAAACAGTTGGTGTGGTAAAAGCGATAGCGAAGAAGCTTCAACGCAGGTGGAAGGAGGGTTTCGGGATGTTCATCGACAAGCGTGTATGGGGCTTATATATTTGTGTGAGTGTGTGTGAGTGCTATTTATATAATTTCCTGCCCACTGGTACGTTAGAGATAGATATATCGAGCGCGCTCTATCCGCGCGTCGAGTGTAGCACCGTTGAGGTTCCTACTGACACTTTGACTCTCTGTCTCTATTTTTTCTTTCTTTTTACTCTCTCTCTCTCTCTCTCTCCATATTTCTCTCTCTACTTTTTTTCTCTCTCTCTCACAATTTTTCTCTCTTTATTTTTTTCTTTTTACGCTCTACTCTCTCTCTTTTCCCTCTTTCCTTATTTTACTCTCTCTCTCTCCCTTTTTATTAATTTTCCTCTCTTCCTTTTTTACCCTCTCTCCTTGTTTTGCTGATTCTTCCTTTTTTACTCCCTAAATTTGAATTGTAAAAATATTCACCGTTTTGAATTAGTAAAAATATTTACTATTTTGAATTAGTAAACATATTCACTATTTTTAATTAGAAAAAATATTTTCTATTTTTATTTAGTAAACATATTTACTATTTTAAATTAGTAAAAATATTCACTGTTTTGAATTAGTAAAAATATTTACTATTTTGAATTAGTGAACATATTCACTATTTTGAATTAGTAACAATATTTACTATTTTGAATTAGTAAAAATATTTTCTATTTTTAATTAGTAAACATATTCACTATTTTCAATTAGTAAAAATATTTACTATTTTGAATTAGTAAAAATATTTTCTATTTTTAATTAGTAAACATATTCACTATTTTGAATTAGTAAAAATATTCACTGTTTTGAATTAGTAAAAATATTTACTATTTTGAATTAGTAAACATATTCACAATTTTGAATTAGTAAAAATATTTTCTATTATTAATTAGTAAACATATTTACTATTTTGAATTAGTAAACATATTTACTATTTTGAATTAGTAGAAATATTTACTATTTTGAATTAGTAAAAATATTTACTATTTTGAACTATTAAAAATATTTACTATTTTGAATTAGTAAAAATATTTACTATTTTGAATTAGTGACTGACTTTTTGTTTTTGAATTAATAGTTTTTACTACAAAATAGTAATTTTTTAATAATAATTTATTAAACTTAAAACTTATTATAATTATTAAAATAGAAAATACTAAAAATTAGGAAATTTATTAGTAACTTTAACTACCAAGTAGTAATTTTAGACTAATTTCTTAGTCAAATTTACTTATTCAAAAACAAAAAAAATCAGCCTCTAATTCAAAATAGTAAACATTTTTACTAATTCAAATTCAGAGAGTGACTTTTTTTCCTTCTCTTTTCTAGTTTTTTACGTTTGGGGTACACTGAAAAAAAATTTATTTGATTCAAATAACCGATTATTTGATTATTATCAAATAAATATTAACTTGAATCAAGTAATTTTTATTTGAATCAATTAGATTGTATTTGAATAAAATATTTCAGTATTTGAAGCAAATATTATTTAATTGATTCAAATAAAAATTATTTGATTCAAATAAATATTTATTTGATTCAAATAAATATTTATTTGATAATAGTCAAATAATCGGTTATTTGAATCAAATAAATTTTTTTTTCAGTGTAGTTTTTCTAAAACGAATTTTCTAAAAAGTGTTTTTTCTTCAATAAAGATGAATTACTGAAAAAAATTTTTTGTAGTCTTTATTTTCATTTAAGAAAGAAAGAAAGAGAGAGAGAGAGAGAGAGAGAGAGAGAGAGAGAGAGAGAGAGAGAGAGAGAGAGAGAGAGAGAGAGAGAGAGAGAGAGAGAGAGAGAGAGATAAAAACCTCTCTTTCTCTCTCTTATTCTTGAATATAAGTCGAGTATATATCGCCATTCGAATTCGACTTGTGCGATGCTGGCAAACGGTTGATAGCTTTACGATGCAAGTTGAAAGATTGACGAGCGAATCCGTCAGCAGTTTTTGCCTCACCAAACGGACACGAGATTTTCTGCAAGGATTTTTTTCTCTCCATCTTCCCCCAGAGGTTGTAGGTCGAATGTCTTCGCTTGACTCTTGAATTGCTGGGGAATTTTTTCACCCTCAGTTTTCTATGCAAAACATAAACTTTATTTAATGGATTTTTCTATTAATTTTTTCTATAATGAACTTTCACGATTCACGAAATCTCATAAATGCAAAACCTACAAAATCTTTTACTATTCTTAAGAAATCAATTTTTTTTTAATTATTTAATTATTTCAAAAATTTGAACGGAATTATCTGCAGTGGAATAATAAAAGTTTTTATAAAAATTCAATTATTTTGAGGAATTTTAATAAAAATTCTTTGCAAAATTCAATTATTTTGAAAGGTTTTTTTGTATTTCGTTACAATAATAGAAATATTTTCATGAATAAGTTTTCATTTGTCGCAGAAAATCAATTATTTTTAAACACTTTTTCGAGTAATTCTGCAAAAGATTTCAATTATCTTCACAAACAACAAAATTCTTTTATAAGATCAATTATTTTAAGGAATTTTAATACAATTCTGTCTCAAAATTCAATTATTTTGATAAATATCAAAATTTATGATAAAAATTCAATTCTTTTAAAAAGTAATAAAAAACTTTGCAGAATGAAAATTATTTTCAAAATTTTTTAAAACTTCTTGGCAAGAATTTAATTATTTTTATCAATAGACAGAGAATTCTTCTGAAAAATTTAATTCCTGTAAAAAATTTTAATAAAATTCTTAGAGAAATTTCAATTGCTTAAACAAAATTTAATAAAATTCTTCGCATGTATTCCATTATTTTCAAAAATTTTACAAAATTCCATAACATAACAAATTTTAGTAAAATTTTAAATAATTTTCTTAAAAGAAATTAAATATTTTCAAAAGTTACTAATAAAATTTTTAGTAAAATGGAATTTTTAAAACATTCAGTTATTGAATAAATTTTTCTTTTTTTATTTAAATAGTTGAATTCTAGTTGAATTTTTTTATAAAAATTTATTTAAACATTAATTTCAGATAAAATTTTAGATAATATTGGAATATTAATTATTAAAAGCGTTGTAGCATATTGAACCTATTTTTAGAAACAATTGATATTTTTAAATGGTTTTAATTACAAATCTTTGAAAATTTTAATTTTTCATAGTTTTAACTCAAAAAAGTATTTTTGTAAATACATATGTAGCAAATTTTTTTCTAAGAAATCAATTAATATAAAAAATATTGTAATAAAATTCTTAGCAAATTTTTTAATTATTTCAATCAAATTTAATGAAATTCTTCGTATGAATTTAATTATTTAAAAAATTTTTTTAAAAATCCTTTAAAAGAAATAAGTTTTTTTCAAAGGCTGTTAATAAATATTTTTGTAAAAATTCAATCTTAACAAAAACATTCAATTATTGAATAAATTTTTTTCAAAGCCTGTTAATAAATATTTTCGTAACAATTCAATCTTACCAAAAACATTAAATTATTGAATAAATTTTTTATTTTTGCATTTAAATTAATTAATACACGTAGAATTTTCTGATGAAAATTATTTTAAATATGAATTTCTGTTAACATTATAGATAATAATCACTGAGTTATTATTAATTATTATAAAAACAAGAAAAATATAATAACATTCTTAAGAGTTAGTAAATTTAAAAAAATTTAAATTTGAAATATTACAAAATGTTAACTTTCATAGAAAAATAATAATCATTAAATATTTATTCAAAAATGAAGTTATCGATAATTTCCTCTAATTTTACAATTAAATAAGTTTTGTAAATGAAAATGTATTAGAACATTTTTCTCGCTGTATAATTTTTTTTCAAATTAAATTTTAAACAAATAGTTTTTAAAATTTCTAAATAAAACTTTTTAAAATATTAAAAAATAATTTATTTGAAGAAGAATTTTAGTTAAAAATTGAAAAAATAAAAAATTTAAGTAACGTTTAATCATTTTTGGACTCAATCAAAGTGTTCTTTAGGGTCAGGGAAAAAGTCAGAATTCTGTCTGGAAATCAGGGAAAAAAGTTAAATCCTTGTGGCAACCCTGAAAAAACTTAAAGCCCAAAAAACAAATTTTTGACCTTCTTTTAAAATTTTTATTTGAATTTTTGAAAAATATCGTCAGATACATTATCAACGACTTCAAAAACCATCGAAAAATAACCTTTTACCATATACAAAAAAACAATTCTTTCTACATTTTTTAACTTTTGTCCGACATATTGGATCCGCCATTTTGAATTTTAAAGAAAACCTTCTTGTTTTATAATCAGCGTCTCCAAAAAACTGTCAAAGAATAAAGTTTGAAAAGAAAGAAGAAATAAAAATGGAAACAGAAGTGGAAACGAAAATTGATACTAAAATGGAAACGAAACTTGAATGTGAAAATCGAAAGGAAAATGGAAATGAAAATGGAATTTTGCTTCTATTCTCGTTTCCATTTTCGTATAAATTTTCGTATCAATTTTCGTATCAATTTTCGTTTCAATTTTCGTATCAATTTTCGTTTCAATTTTCGTTTCAATTTTCGTTTCAATTTTCGTTTTCACTTTCGTTTTCATTGCAAGAAATGATTACGAAAATTAAAGCGAAAATTGATACGAAAATTGAAACGAAAATAAAGGTGAAAGTGAAAACCGAAATGGTAACAAAAAGTCGATCATCAGTTTTGAAAAATTGTAAAGAATTTTGAATATCAATACAAATCTGAGTCAATGAAAAAAAGCTCACTATGCAGCGAGAGCTTGCAAAAAAACCCAACATCCCAGATTATCATCAATCTTTATTTTATTAATTCCCATCCCCCTCTCCATGGTTGGAAATTTCATCTTCTATATCTAATCTCGTTTTCTACTAGAACGACACACTAAACACCCCGCTGAAGAAAAATAGAAGAGCAAAAAGTATAAGCGGGTGAAAATCTCCCTCCCCCCTCTCTCTCTCTCTATTTCTCTTTCACTCTCTCGCCCTGCTGGGTGCTTCAATTATTTTACACCACGAATCAATGTTCCGAAATCGGCCATACATTTCGCATCGGGCTTTTGTTGACGCACAAAGGAACGGCGTGACGGAGCGCGATAGTCCCCTGCTTTCATAGGGTACTACAACCACCACCGTGAAAGATGAAGGGGGGTTGAAAACGCCCGGAGGAGGGAAGAGAAGATGACGAGGGTGGCGTACAGAAACCTAAGAGAGAGAGAGAGAGAGAGAGACAGAGAGAGAGTTATGCTTCATGGAGTCGGAAGTGGCACACGGGGTGGCGGGGGCGGTTAAAGCTCTCTAACGCATGTGCAGGCGCTTCGCGTCGCGGCGCTCCGCTCCCGTTATGTTGGAGGCTGTGTTAACCGGCGGACAAAATTCGCGGATCAGAGTCGTCGAGTGTCTCTTGTGGAAAAGTTTACGTGTGATCGCGAGCTCGTTTATAATATTCTCGTCAAAATTCACATCATCGAGTGTCTGTGAATTTAACACCTATTTTAACTCCTCCTCCCCCCTCTTCTCTCACCCCCTTTCAGAAAATATAACCCGCAAGAATTATCTTTTTAGTTTTTCTTTTTTCTCCCCCTTTATAATCTTAAACCAAAAAAAAATTCGTGAACCAAAAAAGTATTAAAAAAAAAAACACGTGACAATTATTTGCAAAAGAGAAACAAATCGATAATTATCGATGTTAATTATAAATTCGATCTAATTGTCAGAAATGTTCTCATTCAGTTCTCGACTTGAAATTGACGATTTTTAACATTCAAAAATAGAAAAAAGAGAGAAAAAATCAATTTTCAACGGTGCGATATTAAAAATGATAAGAAATAGAAGAAGGTGATTATTCGACAAGACAGAGAAGGAGAGAGAGAAAAAGAAAGGATTGTGAGTGGGAAAAAACACACGCGGGGAAAATAGAAACAGAAGAGAGAGGAAAAGTGGTGATGGTGAATGGGCCCGAATGTTGCAGGATTGATATTGAGTTGGTGGGGACAAATGATTGGTCGATTGGAGTTGTTTTTTGTGGTGGTGACCTTGAGAGGGGAAGTAGAGGAGAAATTTGTGCGGTGACTAGGGGTCAGAGAGAAGGTAAAGAGACAGAGGAAGAGGATATTGTGGGTGGTTGGAGGTTTCAGCCACGACGGGGCCCAGCGCCGGGGCGGCGACAAGGCCCCCGGTGCAGGGATACGAGGCTCAGAAAATCGAGAACGGCGTAGCAACGGCCCTGAAATCGAAGACGAGACCCACCGCCTCCCCTTTGTCCTGGGGGCGAACCAGGAGTCGACCTCGCCGACGGAGGCGACGGAAAAAGAAGCGACGGAGGTGAGCTTTTTAGAAATAAATTGCAATTTCTTTTTTTCCATGTCACAAACATAGTGTCAGGAATTAATTTCGATTTTAGTTATTTTTCTTCAATTGAAAATAAGTTCGAGACGGTTTTAAGTTTTCTATGAAAGCTCTTACGAAAAGCTTTTAATGAAATAACAAAAAAGGACTACATTTCTAAAGCAGCTTTTTCTAAATCCACAAAAAAGCACTGGATTTCTAAAGCAGCTTTTTCTAAATTTCCAAACGAAGAATAGAACGAAAAAAAGCTTTAAAATCTTCACGAAAGCTTTTACCTATAAATTCCCAAAAAAGCACTACAATTCTAAAGCAGCTTTTTCTAAATTTCCAAAAGAAGAATAGAACTAAAAAAAGCTTCAAAATTTTCACGAATGTTTTTACCTATAAATTCCCAAAAAAGCACTACATTTATAAAGCAGCTTTTTATAAATTTCCAAAAGAAGAATAGAACGAAAAAAAGCTTCAAAATTTTCACGAAAGTTTTTACCTATAAATTCCAAAAAAGCACTACATTTCTAAAGCAGCTTTTTCTAAATTCCCAAAAAGCACTACATTTCTAAAGCAGCTTTTTTCTAAATTTCCAAAAGAAGAATAGAACGAAAAAAAAGTTCAAAATCTTCACGAAAGCTTTTACCTATAAATTTCCAAAAAAGCACTACATTTCTAAAGCAGCTTTTTCTAAATTTCCAAAAGAAGAATAGAACGAAAAAAGCTTCAAAATCTGCACGAAAGCTTTTACCTATAAATTTCCAAAAAAGCACTACATTTCTAAAGCAGCTTTTTCTAAATTTCCAAAAGAAGAATAGAACGAAAAAAAGCTTCGAAATCTTCACGAAAGCTTTTACCTATAAATATATACTTTTATAAATCGAATAGACTTCCAATTGAGCTTTTTCCAAAATATCCAAAACAAGCATGTTTCGAAAAAGTTTTGGAAGATCTTTTATTGATCCATTTAAGAATCCATTGATTCATTTCGCTTCTAAGGAGCTTTTCTACTAAATTTGCAAAAAGAAGCATAGAAATAACCTTCAAAGAAGCTTTTGAAAGCTTAATGAGAGCTTGTGTAGAAATATCAAAAGAATTACGCATCCAAAAGAACTTTTTCTAAATTTCCAAAGAGAAATAAATTCTAAATTCTAAATTCCAAATTCTAAATTCTAAATTCTAAATTCTAAATTCTAAATTCTTAATTCTTAATTCTTAATTCTTAATTCTAAATTCTAAATTCTAAATTCTAAATTCTAAATTCTTAATTCTTAATTCTTAATTCTAAATTCTAAATTCTAAATTCTAAATTCTAAATTCTAAATTCTAAATTCTAAATTCTAAATTTCTAAATTTCTTTAGAAAAAGCTTTACAAGCTTAGGGAAAACTTTTTTACGGAAACATTCAAAGAATTATTTATTCAGCTTTCAAAGAAGCTTTTTTCGAATTTCTAAAATCTGTATAAGGATTTCATTCTGCAAAAGCTTTGGAATTTCAAAAAAAGCTCTGACGAAACAATAAAAAACAAAATTGGATTTCGTTGGAAGGTTTTTTGGATATTCGAAAGCAGCATAAAAATTTTCTATTCGAGAAGCTTTGAAATAATGAGGAAAGTTGTTATATAAATATAAAAAAATTTTTCGCCTATTTCCAAAAAAACTTCTTATATAAATTCCCAAAAGAAAGTCAAAAATATCCTATAGAAATACATTAAAACCTTTAGAGAAAGCTTTTATAGAGAAGCATAAAAAATTATTCGTTTTGATTCCAGAGAAGTTTTTTTTCAAATTTCAAACAAGAGCATTGGGAAAATACTTTTGAAAAGCTTTGCCAATTTTTAAAATTTATGTCCTAAAAAAGCTTCATGATATTATTTTAATAGAAGCTTTTTTGTTATTGTTTCAAAAGAGGCCAATCGCTAGTTATCAAAAATGGTTGTTTTATGTTTCCAAATAAAGCTTCTTGGAAGTTTTCAAAATGAGCTTTGAGTATTTCTTCAAAAGCGGCTTTTTCAATTTCCAAAAAAAGCTTCCTGTTGGTTTCCAAAAAGTAAGCTTCTTGTTAGTTTCTAAAAGAAGCTATTCATTCGTTTTCAAAAGAAACTTTTTGGAAATATCCAACGTTGTGCTTTTGGTTAAATTTTGAAAAAAGCTTCTTTCAAATTTCAAACAAGAGCATTGGAAAATCCTTTTAAAAAGCTTTGCCAATTTTAAAAAAGCCTTTTACTTATTTCCTAAAAAGGCTTCATGATATTATTTTGAAAGGAGCTTTTTTATCATAGTTTCCAAAAGAGGCCAATCGTTAGTTTTCAAAAAAGGTTGTTTTTAATTTTCAAATAAAGTTTCTTGGATGTTTCCAAAATGAGCTTTGCTTTTGTTTCCAAAAGCGACTTTCTGACAATTTTCAAAAAAAGCTTCCCGTTAGTTTCCAAAGAATAAGCTTCTTGTTAGTTTCAAAAAGAAGCTTTTCATTCGTTTTGAAAAGAAACTTTTTGGCAAATTCCAACCTCGTGCTTTCGGTTAAATTGCGAAAAAAGCTTGTTAACAATTTCGCAAAAAAGCTTTTTTAGTCTTCAAATAATAAGCTAGGGATAATTGAATAAAAAGGTCAAGGTTCATTAGCAAAATCGAAATACTGACATAAAGCTTTAAGTAAGATTTTTCTAAACTTATAAATTGAGCTTTTTCTACATTTAAAAAATAACTGCTTTATAAACTTCAAATTTTTTTGAGCTTTAAGAAAGTTTTTTTACTTTCCAAAAAAGCCTTTAAATAGTTTAAATAAAAAGTTAGTAAAACGATCTTAAGCGGAATTTTTTTATGTTATCAAAAGAAGCTTTTCCTAGTATTACATAGTAAGCTCTACTTAATTCTTCACAGGTTCGATTTTTTTAACGTCAGAGTGCAGAAAAAATATTTAATTATAAAAATATAGAAATATTTAATTTAAATTTTAAAGTATTTGATTGAAAGTTTAAAGTACACTCTTAGTTGGAAATTTCTAAATGAAGCTTTTTCTAGTATTTATATTATTTAAAAAAGCTTTTCCAATATTCTAATGGAAGGTTAAAGACATTCCAATAAAGTGAAGTTACTTATATTTATAGATAGCTTTTTCTTAATTTCTTGTAGCTTTGAGAAAATTCTATTGAAAGCTTAAAATATTCAGGATAGGAAATTTTTAACCAAAGCTTTTTCTGACTTTTTTAAGAAGATTTTCCTATCATTCAAAAGTAAAGCTCTACTTAATTTCTGGCAGGGAAATTTCTTATATTTCTAATAGAAGCTTGGAAATTATTTCAAGCAGAAAGTATTTTTCCAAAGCTTCTTTCAATACTTAAAATATTTTTTGAGGGAATTTTTTAAAAGAAGCTTTTTTGAGTTAATAGAAATAACCTAATTATAAAAAGAAGCTTTTTCTAGTATTCTAATGAAAGCTCTAGTAATTTTATAATTTAAATACAAGTTACTATTACTTAAAAATTCGCCACTAAAAATACTTTAAGCTTATTTAGTGGATTATTACAAAGTTTAAAATTAAAAATTAGAAAAAGCTACATTGAAATCTTAAAATAGTTTTTATGGAAAATTTTTAAATGAGCTTGCTATGTGTTATCAGAAGAAGCTTTTCCGAGTATTTCAAAGTAAACAGTGCTTAATTTCGTACCAATAGCTTTTTCGGACTTTCGATTAGAAGCATAAAAATATTCAATTGAAAGCTCAAAGTTCAAAGCTTAATGGGAAATTTTTTAATTAAGCTTCTTCTACTTAATACCAAAGATCCTTTTTCTTAATTTCGAAATTAAGTTTCTTGTAATTTTCCAAAGTTTGTCAATTTATAAAGAAAGCTCCTTATACAAAAGAGCTTTTTTATATATGTTCCCTAAAGACCTTTGTTGTTGATATATATGAATCAAGCTTAACTGTCTTTGTTATACAGTCATCAAAAATTATATTTGAATTAAACAATAATTTTGATTCAATACATAATAAATTTGGTTCAATAGAAATTATGTTTAATTAAATTAAATTTTAATTCAAACATTGTTTGCTTGGTTGATAACTTATTTTTAAATTAAAAACAATTTTCTCAGTAAATTAAATCACATTTAAAAAAAACTTACGTATTTATTTTATTTCAAATTTATTTTAGATATTCTTTATTAATTATTTTGTTTCTTCTTTTATTTTCTTTTAAATTTCTTTTATTTTTTTCTATTTTTTTGTTTCTTTTTGTCAAAATACGATGAATTCATTTCACTTTTCAAAAACTCTCATTGTTTGTGCGCGAAAAAAGTTTCTGTTAGGATATAAATTATTCGGGACAAGGAAGAGAGAAATGCGCGTGTGTATTTTATATATATATATATATATATATATATATATATATATACATAAAATGTTTGGTGTTTACGCTCTTTCTTTCTCTCTCGCACGCGCACAGGTATACATATAACCACAAGAAGCTGATTTGATATTAATTGCGCTTGATGCAAAACAAAACTTTTGCCGCGGAATTCTTTTCTTTTTCACTTCGCGTTTCGTTTTACGTGGTAGAATTCACCACATTCTTAGCTATACGATTGTTATAGCCATTAATTGGATTCTATAAAAGAACTCGCTTGTTGAAAATGTCGAAAAGAACCCATATATACATGTTAAATAAAAACAAAAATTACATTCATTTTCCCACGCACTTGAATTTTAGAAAAATAAGATAAAATTAAATTTTTTCTTTTTTAAGTAGGTACATTTTTAAAATTTTTATTTATATTCAATTTTTCTTTCAATTTAACAAATTTTGATTCTTGTTTTAAAAAAATCTTTTAAAAATGTTTTTTTCAAATCTAAATTTTTCATTCAATATAAGTTCCTGAAGTTGACGTCGACGCTCAGCACTGAAAACTATTTTTCCTTATTTTTAGTGGTAAAATTTTTACAATTTCACTTTTTTCATTCACTGAAAAAGAAACAAACTGTTTGAAAGTATTTTTTTTTAATCAGAAACCGAGAAAAAAATTTAGTTATTTAATTATTTTTTCGGTTTTTGTGAATAAAATATTTTTCGATGCTCAGCGTCGACGCCATCTTTAGGGACCTTCAATATATTTTAATTCTTAAAAAAAATTTTTTTGCAATTTTTTTCCCACTTACAAAGTTTTCTTTCTATTCAATCTATTTTTTTGTCATTTTAAACTTTTTGTATTTAAATACCTATGTACCTATATTTAAATACAAAAAGTTAATTTAGTAACAATATTAATAAAAAGAAAAGCTAAAAAATATGTATATATGTATAGAAAATAAACAAAATAAAAATCTGTACATTTTGCCATTTCTCTGATTTATAGATTGATTTGTAAATAATGATATTCTAATTTATGAATGACAGTCAATGTCTGTTTGATATTAAAATTTTCTTATTCTTTTGAAGATTAGAATGTAAATTTTCTATTTCAACTATTTACATAGTAGCAACCGAATTTTCTATATATAATTGTATATCATCGTGTGGAAATAAGCTTTCGAGAATTGAGAAAACAGTCAAAAAAGTGATTCACAAGTGCTGACAAGACTTATCTGAAATTTATTGTCGTTCTTTTTTTTTTTTGTTTTTTTATCAAGAATGAATAGAAATTGAATACAAAACGGATCTAATTCAAGTATGTATTTCTTATTATTGATATTATTGTTTAATTTATAAATAAACAAAATTAAAACTCTTTTCATCGTTATTTACATTTGAATAAAAATTTTCTATTCGTTTCATTAGTTGAAGACGTAATTATTATTTACAATTTTTATTATTATTATTATTATTATTATTAATTGTTTATTAAATTTATAAATAAACAAAATTAAAACTCTTTTCATCGTTATTTACATTTAAATTATCATTTTCTATTTATGTCATTAGTTGAAGACGTAATTATTATTAGTATTATTATAATAATTATTATTATTAATATTATTGTTCAATTTATAAATAAACAAATTTATAACTTTTTTTATCGTTGTTTACTTTTGAATTAAAAGTTTCTATTCATTTCATTAGTTAAAGACGTAATTATTATTTACAATTTTTATTATTATTATTAATATTATTGTTCATTTTTTAAATAAACAAAATTAAAACTCTTTTAATCGATATTTACATTTGAATTAAAAGTTTCTATTCATTTCATTAGTTGAAGAAGTAATTATTATTTCTAATTTTTATTATTATTATTATTAATTAATTGTTTATTAAGTTTATAAATAAACAAAATTAAAACGCTTTTTACCCTTATTTATTGGAATTGGAATTTTCTATTATATTAATTATGAAGATGTAGACCTTACAAAAATTTAAAGACATTAAACAATTAAGTTGCAATCAGAATAATTATTAACAATTCAGTAATTTTAATTTTCAAAAACACTAAGGTCACTCCGAGTCAAGTAGCGAAAAAAAAATTGTTTTTTATGTTTCTACTTATGTTTATTACTTCTATCGACTTACTCTTAGACTACATCATTTTAATTTAATAAAAATTGTAAAATACAAAAAAAATAACGTAAATCAAATTAAATTGGAGAAAATTGTTGAAAATTCTTAATGGTAACAACAAAAATTACAATAAAAATAAAAAATAATGATAATAATTGTAATAATAATAATAATAATAATAATAATAATAAAAATACGTTTACAACTAGAATTATTGTGAGAAATATAAAAATGGTTAAGGAGAGTGATATGGAGTGCGTGGACATTCTAAGAAGCTCTTATCGGTCTATGTACGATACTTGGAATCTGCCGCGTGCTTGAAATGTTCGGTAATTCGCTAACCGCTCTTAATTGTAATTGTTCCGCGGTGAATTCCAAAGAGGACCCCGTACGACTGAGGCAAGAACACAAATTCCTCTGTTAACTATAATTCACTGCGTTTCTTGCGCCACTCTCCTCTTGCTCTCGCCCTTTCTCTCTCTCTCTCTCTCTCTCTTTTGCAAAACCAGCTTCATCGTTTCGTCTCTTCGTTCAACAACGCGTTACAATTCGGTTTTTCATCTATAGAATCAACAAATTTCATTGACGTGCCGATTGAATTCCTCTCCAAAAGACAACAACTCCCCCAAGATATTTATTTGTATTTTTCAGTTTATATATTTTTAATATAATTTTATATTAATTTATACTTTTTTACAGTTAAATTTATACTTTTTTATAATTAATTTATACTTTTTTACAGTTAAATTTATACTTTTTTATAATTAATTTATACTTTTTTACAGTTAAATTTATACTTTCTTATAATTAATTTATATTTTTTTTAAGTTTAGTAGTTTTTGTATAAAAATTTTCCTTTGTCGCATTTTTTACCCAATTTGTAAAATAGTTTAACAAAAAAAAATAAACATTCTCTCAGTGAAGCGAATTTTAAAGTTATTCTTGTGCTATTTTTACTTTAATTTAATTTCTTTTGGTTAATTTTCTATAAATAAAATCTGGTTTTTTGTATTCTGTATGTAATGAATAGTTATGCCACTACTTTTTTTATTTCAGATATTTCTTCCGTTTTCCGTGATTCTATTTTAAAATATACGAACATAACCTCAAATTTTTTTCTCCGGAGCGCGTCACGAAAAAATTAAAAAAAAAGACGGATAAGTAGATATATAAATAGATAAGTAAAAAGAGTAGAAAATAGGAATAGGACTTATTTATTCAATACATCTTTTCCTATACAGTAAAATAAAATTGTCTCTAAAATTTTGAACGTTCAAATGAACGCAATTTTTTCCTGTTCAACATTTTTCAATACTATTATTTTTAAATGACAACAAATAAAAAAATTTCAACACTAATATTAAGAAAATAATTTATTTTTTAATTTATAAATTAATATTTTCTACCAAAATTCAAACATAAAAAAAAACTAATAAAAAGATTCGTTCCTTTGAACGTTTAGAACTTTAGGGTCATAAATAAAATAGTTTGTCTAATAAAAAATAATCGTAATTTCCGGGTTTTTTTCCGAGTCTTGTTGCAATATTTGTACAGTAATTTCCTCTATATTTTCCAAATTTATTCGTAGTGATGAATAAATATTGCAGTCGGGTCATTAACCGCGCTTGCTTGAGATTAAATTTAATTTAATTCTAAAAAAATTAAGTAGGTACATAATTTAAAAAAGAAAATAATGTTTTAAAATAAAAATATAATTTAAAAATGAAAATAATGTTTTTAAATAAAAATATAATTTCAAAATGAAAATAATGTTTTAAAACAATAATATAATTTCAAAATGAAAATAATGTTTTAAATTAAAAATATAATTTCGAAATGAAAATAATGTTTTAAAATAAAAATATAATTTCAAAATGAAAATAATGTTTTAAAATAAAAATAGACTTTTAAAATAAAAATAAAGTTTTAAAATAAAAATAAGCTTTCAAAATAAAAATAAACTTTTAAAATTAAAATAATCTTTTAAAATAAAAACAAAATTTTAAAATAAAATTTAAAAATACCGTACGGAAGGAGAAAAAAATATATATATCGAGAGAAAATTAAGTGCAGGCAATATGGTTGAAGTACAAAATTGACTCGACGTTTTCCTAAATGTTTTGACATTTCGCTCATTCAATGAACACTTTTCACTGTCGATTCAGATTCCAAATTGAATTCATCACATTGGGTAGATCGTTAACGTCCGGCCGTTTATTTGTACGCCCGAGCGCAGAGGCTCGTTTAAGTTTATCTTTCGTGAAGCACTTGCGAAAAATATATTAGCTTCAATGTCACTCGACAAGTTGATTCTATATACTCAATTTCTTTTTGCATTATCCAGAAACCAGGGAAGATTATCTAATTTATCCCGAACAATATTTTTATATTATTCAGAAAAAAAAATTTATTTCTTATCTCTAATTAATCGCAATTCTATACACGGGAAATTATTAACTATATATTACCTTAATTACAGTAATTAACTTTTTTTTTATAATTATTTTATTTATCCAATTTTCTATAATTACTTTTTTTCTCTAATTATCTTTTTAGGGTAATTATTTCTATGAACCTAATTTCTTTTTTTATTATTAATTAATAGTTAATTTAGTTATAAATTAAAAATTAACTTAGTCATGCGTTTTGAGTTTATTTGCAAATGAATCGAGAGTTAATTTTAGTCATGAATTAAGAGTTAATTTTAGTCAGGAAATAAGAGTTAATTTTAGTCATGAATTGAGAATTAATTTGATTATTAATTAAAAATTACGATATAGTTATTAATTACGAGCTACTTTAGTTATAATAGTTAATAACTAAATAATTAAAGAAAATAAAAAAGGAAAAAAATTCGGATATTGAATAAATTAATTTGAAATATTGAGATAAGAATAAAATGTTTTTTTTCCAAGTTTATTTACAATTCGGTTCAATAACCCAGAAGTGAATTTATTGTTTTCGTTGAAATTTATATGGGAAAAATACTATACTGTTATCGTGAGTTTTTTAAATTCTTTCAGCTTAAGCATAATGTGATGAAATTATAATAATCAATTCATGATTTATTATTAAAATATACGTTCATTGAATGTACAAATAATTAAATTTGTTGAAATTCTAAGCTCAATATTTAAACATGATAAATAGGAAATCAGTGAATTTTTATTGAATTTTCAATTGTATTAATTTGCAACTACTTTATAGAGAGATTCTTTGTTATAAAAAAAATGCTATTTTTCGATTTAGCAATCAATTTATATAAAAGAAAACTTGTTTTTTCGCTCCATACGCATGAGTCTCGGCGCAATAAATAATAGTCGTGTCTCTTAATGATAGAACGTCCAACGTCCTTCCGGCAGGACCAAAAAGACTCAGGTGAGTCCGTCCGAAATCGCTGAATAAAACTAACATGGATTGACATAAACAAAAAGTAATATATATGGTTGGAAAGTTGATGAAACAAGCTTTCAGCGCATGTAAATGTCGAGCTTGTAAGTTCAAACCGAAGAGCAGGGTAGCTTAAAGAAGTTGAATTTTCCAAAAATTCATATAATTTTTAGTTACAAAATGATGGAACCCGGTCCTGCCGGCAGGATGCTTTTCGCTTTTTTTAAAAGGCTACCAAGCCTAGGCATATAAATTTAGAAATTTGATATTTACATCATTGGAAAGCTTGTTTCATTACCTTTCCAACGATATATTCGTTTTTGTATTTATCTGCTTCCATATTCATTTTATAAAGAAAATTTGAAGAGAGTTTTTATTCAATTGGCCGCAATTTTGCTGATTAACATTAAAAATGAAAATTTTTTAAATTAAACAAATAGGTTTCATTCTTTGAACGTTTCTGAATAAAAAGAGACTAGACCGGCCAAAATATATTGATTTTTGTGGGTTTTACATTAAATTTACGAAAAAATGTTTTTTTTTACTTTTTATTAGCAGCAAGTTTGAGGGCTTTGAAAAATGGTTTAATATTATTATTTTAAAAAGTCAAATATATGGATTTTTTCGTCTTTTCATCTACTTTAATCCCAAGAAGTTTCGAAAAAAAAAATTGAATTCTCTTTTTTTAAAAGCCTTTTTTTCGGAACATCCTTCCGGCAGGACGGGCGCTTGGACGTTCTATCATTAAATGCAGTATTTGTAAATTCAACATGTTTCAATTTTGTTTTTTCTTTTCGTGTTCGTTGAATGAAGAAATTGTTATTGTGCTTTGCTTTTTTTTGGTATATTTAACTTTGACTTCTTACTTTGATTTTGACTTTGACATTATGACTCTACAGACTTTGACTTCGATTTTGACTTCGAAATTGACTTTAAAGACCGTTAATTAGATTTTGACTTTGAATCACAATACTTGGACTTTGACTTTGACTCTAATTTCGATTTTGACTTTGAAATCGACTTTGAAGACTTTGAATTCTATTTTAACTTTGACATTGACTTTAATGTCTTTGACTTCGATATTGACTTTGAAATTATGACTTTAAAGATTTTAAATTTGATTTTGAATTTCATTTTGACTCTACAAACTTAGACATCGCTTTTGACTTTGAAACTGATTTTAAAGACCTTAAATTCGCTTTTGACTTGAAATTTAAAAATTTAGACTTTGACATTGACTTCAAAGATTTTGACTTCGAAATTGACTTTCACGTCTTTGAATTCAATTTTAACTTTGACATTGAATGTGAAGACTTTGGCTTTGACTTTGGCATTGACTTAGATGACTTTGACTTCGATATTGACTTTGAAATTATGACTTTAAAGATTTTAAATTTGATTTTAAATTTGATTTTGACTCTACAAACTTAGATTTCGATTTTGACTTTGAAACTGACTTTAAAGACCTTGAATTCGCTTTTGACTTGGAATTTAAAAATTTAGACTTTGACATTGATTTTAAAGACTTTGACTTCGATTTTGAATTCAAAATCAACTTTAAAGACCTTGACTTCGATTTTGACTTTGAAATCGACTTTAAAGACTTTGATTTCTATTTTAACTTTAAAATTGAATGTAAAAACTTTGGTTTCAACTTTGACACAGACTTTAGTGACTTTGACTTCAATTTTGACTTTGAAATTATTTATGACTTTAAAAATTTTAAATTTGATTTTGAATTTGATTTTCACTCCAAAGAATTCGACTTCGATTTAGACTTTGAAATTGACTTTAAAGACCTTGAATTTGATTTTGACTTTCAATTAAAAAATTTAGATTTTGACATTGACTTTAATGACTTTGATTTTGATTTTGAATTCGAAATTGACTTTAAACACTTTGACTTCGATTTTGACTTTGAAATCGACTTTAAAGACTGAATTCTATTTTAACTTTGACATTGAATGTAAAGACTTTGGTCAATGATTTTGAATTTGATTTTGACGCTAAAGACTTAGACTTCGATTTTGACTATGAAATTGACTTTAATGACCTTAAATTCGATTTCGACTTTGAATAAAAATGCTTTGACTTTGACATTGACTTTAAAAGACGTTGACTTCGATTGTGACTTTGAAAACGTCTTTAAAGACCTTGAATCCGAGCTTGACTTTGAATTGAAATACTTTGACTTTGACTTTAAAGAATTTGACTTCAAAATTGACTTTCAGGACTTTGAATTCAACTTTAACTTTGACATTGAATGTGAAGACTTTGGTTTTGACTCTGACATTGATTTGAATGACTTTAACTTCGATGTTGACTTTGTAATTATGACTTTAAAGACTTTCAATTTAATTTTGTTTTTGAAATTATGACTTTAAAGAATAAATTTGATTTTAAATGTGATTTTGGCTTTGAATTAAAATTCTTTGACTATGACATTGAATTAATATACTTTGACTTCGATTTTGACTTTGAAATTGACTTTAAAGGCTTTGAATTCGATTTTAACTTTAACATTAAATGTGAAGACTTTGGTTTTGACTTTGACATTGATTTTAATGACTTTAACGTCGATGTTGACTTTGAAATTACGACTTTAAAGACGTTAAATTTTATTTTGAACTTGATTTTGTCTTTAACATTCATTTTTATTTACAGCTTCAAGGGATCAAGTTTTAAATTTTATTTTGACTTTAAATTCGATTTTGACTTTCACTTTGACTTTCATTTTTATTTTAGCATTTTTTCAATTTGACTCTGACTTTCATTTCGATTTCGCCATTGACTTCAAAAAGTATGACTTCGTTTTCGACTCTCATTCTGACTTTAATTTTTATTTCAAATTGGTTATTAAAAATCAAAGTCAAATTACAAAATCGCTCTGACTTTAAATTTGATTTTAACTTCGACACTGATTTTAATTTTTATTTAGCTTCCAAAGATCAATTTTTTAATTTTATTTTAACATTAGCTTCGATTTAGGCATTGTCATTTATTTTGCCATTCATTTTCACTTAAACTTTCGAGTTTCAAAGTGGAAGTCAAAGTTTAGTAATTTTTTTAATTTGTCTCTTGCTTTATTTCGATTTCGCCATTGACTTTCAAAAAAACGATTTTGATATTGACTTTAACTTTCATTTTAACTTTAAAAGTCAATGACAAAATTGAATCGAAAGTCAAAGTCAAATTACAAAATCGCGCTGACTTTCAATTCGTTTTTAACTTTGACATTAACTTTCATTTTCGTTTATCATGCGGTGTGTATAATTTCCTGATTTGACTTTCTTTTTGACTCTAAATTTGACCTTGAAAATCAAAGTGAAAGTCATAGTTAAATAGAAAGTTGAAGTCTAAATAAAAATCATAATTTTTAAAGTAAATCTTACCTTTTATCTTGCTATCAAATTGAAAATTAGAGTCAAATTAAAAGTTTGCTAAACATTGACTTTGAAAGTCAAAGTTAGAGTGAAAATTAAATTCAAAGTCAATTTTGATTCAATTTTCACTTTCAATTTTGATGCGACTTCAAATTTAACACTGACTTTAAAAACATGGACGTCGATTTTAATTCTGACTTTAACTTTCAATCAGTTTATTTTTTCCTACTTTAGATTAAATAATACTTCGAATTTCGAATTTTAAATGTAAAAAATAAATTCGAAACCTAATTTTTATATTAACTTAAACTAATTTTAAAATTTTAGAAAGGTTACAAAAATCTGAAAATCGAAATAATTTCCAATTAGCCATTTTCTATCATACTTTTAGTATAATATATTTTAATGGTGAATCGCTCAAAGCGCGACATGGCAGAATTCTTAAGCCCCGAAGGATGTGGGTTGGACCCCTTGGTATATTCACATGATGTCCCTTCCGTTTCTGTTAGACACATCACAAAGAGAGGGGGCAGCAGTCAACATGACGAGTGGGGATATGAAAGAGGAGAGTGTGAGGGAGGGGGAGCGGGTGTCAAATCGGGAAGAGGGGAATATGACGAGACAGGAAATGAAGGGAATGGATGATGGGGGTGATTGGAAAATTTGATGGAGGGTGGCAATGGATGAGTTTGTGTTGGGATGTTTCGGAAAAGGGAATGGATGGATGATGGGATATACGGGATGGAGAAACAGAGAGAGAGAGAGAGAGAGAGGAAAAAAGTAGGGGCCTATCAATGACGAGTTAGAACGTCACGCTGTGAAACGCATCTGCTGCCATGTGCTGTCCTATATATTATCTCGGCGATACGTCAATTCGACCACTGATCATTATACTGATTACCCAGCACGCAAACTCGACACGAGCCTCGGTTCTCATGACTCCGTTATTAATAAGCGCCGGCGGTCTTATCGCCTTGACATCGTGTTCCTAATGGAAAAAAATGTCTCGAAATAATAAACCGCAGAGGTACAAATTGTAGCATCGAATTCGCATTTGTATTTCTTTTTTTATGTATATACGGTTTGCTTGTAATTTTGTGAAAATTAAATTAATGTATTTTTTTCTAATTTCTATGTCTTTGAAATAGATTTTCAATTTTGATTCCTCCTTTTCTCCTAATTTCTATATCTTTAAAATAGATTTTCAATTTTGATTCCTCTGTTATTTGTCGGTTGAAAAAAAATTTCAAATCTAAGATAGAGAAAAATATTTATTTATGGCGATGAATATTTTGGCCAAAAATTATTTTTTTTATTTAAATATATTTTTGGCTTTAAAATAGATATTTAATTTTGATTCCTCTTTTTTGTCGGTTGAAAAAAAATTTCAAATCTAAGATAGAGAAAAATATTTATTTATGGCGATGAATATTTTGGCCAAAAAATATTTTTTTTATTTAAATATATTTTTGGATTTAAAATAGATATTTAATTTTGATTCCTCTTTTTTGTCGGTTGAAAAAATTTACAAATTGAAGACAGAGAAAAATATTTATTTATGGCAATGAATATTTTGTCTTTAAAATATTTTTTTAATATTTGAATATTTTTGGCTTTAAAATAGATATTTAATTTTGATTCCTCTTTTTTGTCGGTTGAAAAAAAATTTCAAATCTAAGACAGAGAAAAATATTTATTTATGGCAATGGAAATTTTGGCAACGTCTAGAATCAACTTTTTTCGGAAACTTTTTACTTTCCTAACACTGCAGGATATTTTTTGCTTTGTTATTTAAATTCTTCACTACTTTAAATCTGCCAATAAAGTTATAAAATAGAGAAAATTATTCTCACCGCACTTTTATTAAAATTCTTCCTGCAGGCGAATCAAAAAGCTTTTTTTCTAAAATTCTAAAATGTAATTCAATTATTTTCGAAAACATTTGGAAAATCCTTGTCAAGGATTAAAATATTTTCAATATCTATACATACTATTTAAATAAAATTTTTCAAAAAAATCACTACAGGATATTTTTTTGTTTGTTTTCTAAATTTTTTACTTCTTCAAATCCGCTAATATATTGTTAAAATAGAAAAAATTATTCTCAACCCCTTTATTAAAATTCTTCCTAAAGACGAATCAAAACGTTTTTTTTTTTTAAATTCTAAAATATATTCCAATTATTTTGGATACTTTTGGAAAATCCTTGTCAAGAATTCAATCAATGAAATTTTATCATCGATTAATTATTTAAATTTTAATTATTATTAAATATATAATAATTATTTTCAATATCTTTACTATTTAAATAAAATTTTTCAAAAAAATTCAGTTATTTAAAAAAATTAATAAAAATTTTTCACACTATTGCAATTAATTGAAAAATGAAATTATTCCCATGAATTCAATTATTTTAAGTATTGTATTTTAGGAAATTTTTCGAAAAAATCGATTGTTTAAAACATTTTCAAAAAAATTGTTAAAAGCTAAAAAATAAGTTTCCTAAATTTTGGTAACATTTTTTATAATAAATAAATTATTTTTATATATAAATAATGGAATTAATTACAAGACTTAAACTGTTTTTCCTATAATTTTAATTTGATTATTTGAAATAATTCACTTATATTTTTAAATTTTCATTAAAAAAATTCTACTATTCTTTTAGATTTTCGTTAAAAAATTCAATTATTTAAAAAAAAAATGTTTTATTACTTTGCAAAATATTTTTTTAAAATAATTAAAAATTCATCTCAGGATTTAAAGTATTTTTAATGAAATTTTAAATAAATTTCTATAAAATATAATTATTGTCAAAAATTTCATGAAAGTTTTTTAAAACAATTTAATTATTTTCAAAAGTTTTTGAAAAATCTTTGGCTGGAATTCGCAATTTTTGAAAATAATTGAAAAATAATTACAATAATTTTAGAAATAATGAAATTCTTTGCTAAAACACCAGTAATTTATAAATATCAACTATTTTAATAAAATTTTGATTGATTTCCTGCAAGAATGTAATGTTCATTCCAGAAGTTTTATTAAAATTCTTCGAAAGAAATCAATTATTTTCTACAATTTTGATAAAATTCTTTATAAGTATATTGAATTTTTTAAGAAATTGTCAATTATTCGATTAATTATTTATTTTCTGGAATCAAATAATTGAATTCTTGTAAAACTCTTATTAAAATAATTGATTTGAAATTGTATATTATAGTTAAAATTTTAGTTTATAATTGAATATTAAGTGAATAAATAATTTAGTTAAATTCTCGTAAAACTAAAATATACTTATTTAAATTTTCAAGTAATTGAAAATTTCGTCAAATTTAATTGAAATATATTTTTAAAACATTAATTTTTTTATTTTTAAAACTGTTTTGAAATGTAATCGAACATTTAAAGAATTCTATTTACATTACTTTTCCAATTATAAAAAAAAATTTTTTTATTTTTTAAAACTGTTTTGAAATGTAATTAAATATTTGACGAATTCTATCTATACATTACTTCTCTTGCTTCGTAAAATAAAAAAAAATTGTTTAAAGACTTTACAAAGAAAAAAAATCCACTAAGAGAGTAAAATATTCACCAGGGGTGCATTTTATGAAACCAGAATAACAATTTTAATCCGTGCGTGTCACTCTTTAAAAACATGTTTCAAATAAAATATGTCAACTTATTCACCCGTTCCCTCAAAAAATTGACGATTTTTACTAAAAAAAATAATTCCACCGGCATCTTTTTGAAGTTTTTTTTCACTTTATCAAAACAGATTTTTTAATTTCTATACCCATATTATATACTAAATCAAATAAATAGGAAAGAGACGAAAATATTTATTCCATTCATTTCTCAACTGTTGATCATAAGTCATCGTTTCAACTCCTAGGAAAGAAATTAAAAATGCAATATATGTAATGAAATGAATTCGCTTTTTTCAACGGTCATCGATCAGGAAGGAATTTCGATTAGCTCGATTAGTTAAGCCGTCGTCTCATTATCGAACAATTAATCTACATAACGGATTAGTCCCCCCCTCGCACTCTTTCTCTCTAGTGCGGCAATAATATGAAAGTACAAAATACAAATGAGTAAAAAAAAAAAAGAAGGAGAGGAGGTGGTTAAAAAAAATTGTCCTAAAAAAAGGAAAAATAAAAGAATAAGACGTGGACGAAGGTGCTGAGAATCTTTGGACGAAGAAGAACTTGGATCCATCTCGAACAAGGCCCCAACCGGGTCATAAATTTTGATATTCTACAGAGAGAATGAGAGAGAATAACTCGGGGTAGAATAGAGGAACTTCCCTTTCGTGACGCAACCAAACAATATATACTCTCTCACGAGATTTTAACTTTCCTTTTCTTTTTTCTTTCTTGTTCGAATGCATTGAAAACGTTATTGCGTAAACTTTTCCCCAATGACTTTGAAACGAGATGATTTTCTTATTGCGTTTTTGAAAAACCTTCTTCTTCTTTTTGATCCCTATTCACTGGAAATTTACCTGGAGATAGTGATACACCCAACAGAATCCAGTTTAAGAAGCATAGATTTATGTAACGTCTTTAGGCTCGAACTTGTTAACAGGCACCCTAATCGAGTGTGAAAATCCAACACCCTATCATTTACCCTTTAGGGTAATGTAGTTTTGTCTGTTGGTTAGTAGAGCATTGGAAAAAAAGGGATAAATTTACTGCTATTTATGTGCCTTTTTTAGATATTTTCAGAATGGATTTAATTTTTTTTATCATCACAGTAAAAAGAAAGACTTATTTTAAGGCAGGAAAGCAGCCTTAAATTAAGATGCAACATTTTGTATTCTTTAACATTATAGCAGAAGTGCTGAATTTAAGACCGATCCAGTGCTGCCAAATGATTAAAAACACAAATCTTCAAACTTTTCTTATTAATCTTCAAAAATCTTTGTACTAGCCAAAAAAATTTCTTTAGATTACGGTTATAATTTTTTCAAAATTTTCTATTTGTACAAAATTTTGATAAAAAAATTGGAAAATAATTAAAATCATTTGAAGAATTGCGTCCAAAAAATTTGATAATAATTAAAATCATTTGAAGAAATTTACCAAAAAATGTTTTAAATAATTGAATTCTTTCGAGAAAATTTAGTTAAAATTGTATTGCAAATAATTGAATTCTTACAAAAAATATTATTATTTGTAAAAAGAATCACATTTTTCCCAAAAATGTTATTAAAATAATGGAAAATAATTCAATAATAATATAATAAATAAATAAAATATAATATATAAATATAATAAATAATAAATAAATAAAAAAAAATAAATGAATAAATAATATAATAAAATAAAATAATTCAATTTTAATAAGAATTCGATATCTGAAATTTTTTTAAAATAATTCCTGCACTGAATTTTACTGTTTAGAAAAATAATTAAACTTTTAAAAAGAATGTTTTATAATAATTTTTAAAAGAATGTTTTGATAAAATTTTTAAAAATAACTTAATTCTTATCAAGAATTTCATTAAAAATTATTATGCAAATTACAAAATTTGAAAAATTTGAATAAAATTCTTCGCAAAAATTCAATTATTTTCTTAAATAATGACAGTCTTGGGAAGAATTCGATTGTTTTTGTAAATAGTAAAATTATTGCAAAAATTTAAATGTTTCTAAGCAAAATTTTGATAAAACTTCACGAACGAATACAATTATTTTCTAAAAGTTTGATAAATGTTTCGAAATAAATCAATTACAATTGTAAATAGTAAAATCTATGCAAAAATTCAATTATGTTAAATAAATATTGTAAATTTTTCAATTTCACGAAAAAATTACATTTTTTTTATTTTCTTTATAAATTTTGTCCAAATAATTTAATTATTTTCTAATATTTAAAGAAATCTTTTAAAGTAATTATTTTTTTAAAAATAATTTATTTCTTTTAAATAATAATTAATTAATTAATTAATTAATTTTTTTTTTAAATAATTCATTTCTTTTAAATAATAAATTTTTTTCAAAAAATTTCAAACATTGCAATTATATTTAATATACATTTCGTAAAATTTTTCTTAATTTCTTTATAAAATTTGGCAAAAGAATTAAATTATTTTCTAAAATTATAATAAATGTTTCAAATCAAATTTAATTACTTTAATTAATGGTAAAATCTTTGCAAAAATTCAATTATGTTAAATCAATTAATTGTAAATTTTTCAATTTCACGAAAGAATTACATTTTTTTTATTTTCTTTATAAATTTTTTTCCAAAGAATTCAATTATTTTCTAATATTTAAAGAAACCCTTTTAAATAATTAATTTTTTTGATAAATAATTCATTTCTTTTAAATAATAAATTCTTTTCAAAAAATTTCAAACATTGCAATTATATTTAATATACATTTCGCAAAATTTTTCCTAATTTCTTTATAAAATTTGTCAAAAGAATTAAATTATTTTCTAAAATTATAATAAATTTTTCAAATCAATTCAATTACTTTAATTAATGGTAAAATCTTTGCAAAAAATCCAATTATATCCAATAAATTGTGTTTTTTTAAAGAATTCTATTTCTTTAAATTTTCAATTTCTTTTCGCAAAAGAATTCAATTATTATTTTCTAATATTTTAATAAATTCTTCGATAAAATTAAATTCTTTTTATAACCAGGAAAATCTTTGCAAAAATTCAATATCTTTAATACAATTTTATGAAATAACTCTGATTAAAAATTTTTTTAAATAATTGAATTTTTTCATGAAGCTTTATTCAAAATGGTTTTGAAAATAGATGAATTCCTGCTGTAAATTTTACTGTTTATAAAAATAAATGAATTATTTTTTTATTAAATTGTTTTCAAATAATTTAATTCTTGCGAGAAATAATTGTTAATGATGTAGCTAAGAGTTTATTTTTTTAAAATCTTGAATCTTAAATTATTCAGTAATTGATGTTTACATTTGGAAATATGAAAATTTTTAGTTTGCACAATAATACATGGAACAATAACATTTTGTGTAGGAATTAATAATTATTACTTTTATTATTATAATCATAAGTATGTAAAGAACGAAGCTAATAATTTATTTTTAAAAAATAGTATATTTATATTATTTAAATGCTTATAAATATTTTCACTATTACTTTATACATACTCAGCCTTTGGAGAATTTTCAAAAAATCTTCAAGATTTTACAATTAGTCCTTCAACTTCTTTAAATATCGCAGATTGCTTTAATTTTCTTCAGATTTGAAAAAAAATCTTTCGATCTGGCAACACTGGACTGATCTTAAATTATGAGTTACTTTTTACTGCGATTGACTTTATACTTTTATGTATTTCATAGAAATTTTTTTTACATATTTAATAGAATGCTGTAATAAAAAAAAGTTTTTTAGTAAAAAAAAAGTAGTATACTACATATTTTTTTACTGAAAAACTTTTTTTTGTTTTAAATACGAGAAGCAACGTTAAGAATTCACAAAAGCAACGAGGCGCATGCGCCTGGTGCAATGAGAGCGAGAAGGAAAGACGATACTTCTCTCTCCACGGCGCATGCGCCAAGCGACTTTGAAGAAAACGGCGCATAAAGAAACACTCAAGAAAGAACATTGAAATCAATTTCGATCTTTGTAGCAGTTGTTTCAATTTTTACAATTTTTTTCTTCTTTTATTTCCTGCTGTGGTTAGGCAAGCGGTGTATTTTAATTTCGTTAGTAAGAGACGCTTTAGTGGAGCGGGATCGCTTCTCATTTCTCCTATTTTCCATCACTATAAATCACGAGCGTCGGCGGCGGCGGAAGGGCTGAGAAAGGAGACCGACGGGACGGGATGTCCTAATGTCACATGGAAAACCAAACCATGGTAGTCGCTATAAAGAAGTTCAGAACTCGAGAGATCACACTTGAAGCAAACCAGAAAATTTATAATTCCAATGGGAATTATTATCTCTCCTATTCTTTCAACTGGGGAATAAAAAAGTTTCTCATCTCCCATCGCCGAAACGAATTTCTAATCAACTTAATTTCGAATATCGGAAATCTCTATTTCTATTATAAATTCTCACTTGTCGCTAATAAATTAACTGTGAGAGTGTCATTTCCTAATTGCAAAATTAACTAATTGCTATACGTACAGGAATTTGTTTCCTTCGGGAAAAAAACTACTTATCCAAAATAACAACTCACTTGATTTCTCCAAGTGTTGAAATGATTTATCAGAGTGCACGCATCTATATAGAAAAGAAGGTTAAAGTTCCGAGGATCAGGGTATGAGTAATCGCTATATAGCCGCATCTGATTTTCCCTTATTCTTTAGCGATAAAATGCATTACGCAATGGAAAGTTGGTCCGTATTGTTTTCGAAGGTGAACTCTCGAATGTCTTCATTTCTTCTTAAATTCGAGTTATTTTCGTCGAGAGCCAAAAGAGAAAGAGTATATAGTTGTAGTAGTAGAGAAGACGAATGGCGCGTGGGTTTTCTGGCTATAACATTTGTGTCGGGAGGGAATATCTAAAGGAGTGAATGTGTCAAGTCGGGACCATACCGCGCTTTTCCCACTCATCCAAAAGCAGAACTATATAAGCTTAGAGTGCGCACACACAACTTGGAGAAGTTTTACTCGAGACGAAGAGTTTGGCGAACTGGGATATGTTCAACGTTTTGGAGAGTGAGAGAGAGAGGAGAGGAGAGCGTCTTCTGACGCCTACAGGGCGCCGTGTCTCGTTATCCCAAGGATTTATGGCGCACTAATTGCAACGCGGTGAACAACACTCTTAGATATATACAACGCTAGGAACCCAAAACCGATGGATGCAAGAGACACGCGGAGTGACATCAACTTTTGCTCAAGTTGCAACGATCGTCAAAAAGTTTCTTCATCCACTGGGCATTCAAATTATATATAAGCATGTTGCTTCAGCATTCTATTAATTCCAAATATTTATTACGATGTTTGAATCTGCAACAGTTTTGGCGAAGTTTGCTCTTAAAGTTTAATTGCTCTTGGGAAACAAGATGACAAATGCTTTTCGACATAACCAAAAATGTAATTATTCAAATTGGTGATTGATATCATCTCTTTTTTTCTTCTTGTCCTGATGTGTTGCAGCATCTGAACCTTCAGTTGTTTTAAAAACACTGCCAATAGTTTGTCTGGAATCCAGAACTTAGAGAATAATTAAAACTAGGATCCCAAAATTATCAAACTTCTTGACAACTAATTTGTCCTGGTGTTGCAGCATCTAAACCTTTAGTAGTTTGAAAAACACTGCCAATAAATTGTTTGGAATCGAGAAATCAGACAATAATTAAAACTGAGATCCCAAAATTACCAAACTTCTTGACAACTAATTTGTCCTGATGTTGCAGCATCTAAACCTTTAGTAGTTTGAAAAACACTGCCAATGGTTTGTCTGGAATCGAGAAATTAGACAATAATTAAAACTGGAATCCCAAAATTACCAAACTTCTTGACAACTAATTTGTCCTGATGTGTTGCAGCATCTGAAGCTTCAGTTGTTTTAAAAACACTGCCAATAGTTTGCCTGGAATTAAAAAATTCGACAATAATTAAAACTGTGATCCCAAAATTATCAAACTTCTTGACAACTAATTTGTGCACCTCCATTTAAATTAATGATAATCATTTGCTGTTCACATTTCTTCGGATGGTGCAATACGTTTAAACCTGTGGCAATGTTGACAAAACTCCACTAAAAGTTTACTGACTCTGGAGAATTAAGGAATCAAAAAAATTTAGGTACTTAGGATACCATGATCCAAATTATTCGTACTATATCAATATTTCTGAAATAATAACCACTTTTTCTTCTGATGTAACATCAACTGATGCTGCAGCAATATACTGAGAAAATTAAGCAGTTTGTTTGCTACTAGCAATCAAGAATTAAAGAATAAAGACAAAAAATCATTTGGATAAAACCATCGGTCGAAATAAATTATCACTATCATCATCAAATCAATTTTTGTTCTACTTATTTGAACCTAGTAGCACCAAAAATTGCACTAATATTGACAAAATTTGCTGACAGTTTTATTACCGTTAGGAACCAAGAAATCAAAACTCGTTAAGTTTTCAACAAACCGGAAAAAATACCATTATTCAAATTGACTATTCCTAGCATCATCATCATCATATTCTTCTGTTTCTATTTCTCCTGGTGTTGCAACATCTAATCCTTTCACAGTATTAAAAATATTTGCCAAAAATTTGTCTGGAATCAAGAAACCTGAAATGCTGGGAAACTCTTGGGATCTGTAAAATATCAAAACACTTGAATACTAATTTTTGTATACAATTATCATCATTTAAATTATAGTATGATTTCCGTTTCCTATTTTTCTAATGCTGCAGCGTTTGGACCTGCAGCATATTTGCCAAAATTGATAAAAGTTAGTATTGTCTGAAGAATAAGGAATCAAAAACATTTAGAAACTTATCAGGATACCATGATCCAAAAATTAACGACTATATCATCATTGTTGTAATAATAATTTCTTGCGATACAAAACCATAATAATTCTGCAGGAACATTGACGAAACATTTGATGGTCACCTGAACCATAATGTTTGCAGTACTTTCAAAAGCGATGTTCTGCTCCGCACTACAATGATTCTAAAATTCAAAACAAAAATTTGGATACCAAATTTCTAAAATATTTTCAATTTACAAAGTTGATGATATCCGAACACGAGAATAAAAAAACAGTAGTCGTTCTGAGAATCTTTATGTCGCAAACAAGAGATAGAAAAACGTACAAGATTGCTCTAATTGCTTCTTGAGATATGCTATTCAGATGTAGTCCCAATTATCATCTTCTCTAACTATCACGAAGTGTATAATGATTATCGTAATTGATGACTAACTCGCACTTATTTCGCGATCAGGAAGATCATCTATTGTTTCCATCTGCTATTAATCGTTCCCACATTGTTTGCTACCAAAGAATCTTAACTATCCAATCCTTATTATCTTAGAATCTTTAAAAAAATTATTTCTCCAATTTCACAGAATTACTACCCAGCATCTTTGATGTCTATTAGAATTCTATCAAACTATTAAAGAAGAATCTAATCAAAACAAAAATACTACGCGTATTGTAATTGAAAATCAATTCTAATCCTCGTTTTTCAAGGATGTAGGACACAGTTTTTCTAAAAATATCCAATTCAGAGAAAATTGAATCAAAAATGTTTTGTTTCTTTGTCTCAATTTGATATGCTCTGAAAAAGAATGAAGAGAATATTTTTTGTACAGAGGAAAATCTTGAGGGGAAAAATATTCTTTTCTTCAATGCGTCAATTTATCAAGGCGGAAAAAATTGTGATATTTAATTCATATATAAACACACTTCCTGTGCCGGATTGAAGAACGTATAAATGTCTCAATTTCCACTAATGTTCCGACACTAAACACTTAATTTTTTGAAATGTTACCCTTCCGATTAGCTGTAACGTTCACATAAAGTGCCTAATGCGCTAAATCTGTGGCAGTGTCGTTACGATTATTATGGCCCTCATCTTCATTGTACTCGTGGAACTTACACCCACTTGTTAAACGAGTAATTTACATTCCTGCCACGAACGACCGGGGGCAATCCCCTACACGTCATAAATATTCCGTACGTTAAACTTGTCTCCTCCTTAAACATGCACTCAGCTTTTCATTTTTCGCGAGTTTTTTCACGACGATTTTCAGAGAAAACAATATACGATACCCAAATCATCAAATTTTCTCCTATTTTGCCAAAATAAAAATACAGTTCCATCTTTTTTCAACTTTTAAATTTTTCTCAGCAATTTTATCTCTTAATACATAACTTCTGGGACTGTAGTCACAAGATTTGCTCCCATATGATTTGCTCCCGGGAGTCTTCAAAAAGGTGTGTCTACTGACCAATCATGTTCCTCCTCGGTATACGAAAAGAATAGAAATTTGATTGGCAAGTTGGTTCTCGAATTTCTTGAAAGTCTCAGAGAGCAACGATTTTTAGAAAGAGAGAGAGAGATAGAGAAGGAGGCTGAGGAGAAAAAAAATGTTGAAAAAACCGGAATTGGACACCTGGTCCTTTTTACACATTGTAAATTTAGGCTCTCGACCCTAAATTATAGGTAAAAATTTTAGTCAGCAGCTCATTGTCTGTCTTTTACACGCATTATACACATAGACATGAGTCGAGAGTTGTCTGGTTGGTTCGTTGGTTGATTATGTTAATGATCCGCGCCCACTTTCAAAACGCGACTGCAACACTGAATAAAAGGCAACGATTTACCATCGTATATATAACAGTTACTCGCGTGACGCAACGCTGCATTAAATTCAACGACGTCTCAATCAGATAGAATAATATGATCATTGCTTCGAATTAAGAAATATTTTATCCGTAGAAATAGAGGGAAACAAAAGAAATTACTGTTTCTCTTTTCATTTAATAATTATTTTAATAAACTGTAGAAAACTTTATGTTTCCAAGAGTTCCCACCGCTGCCACCCGAATTTTCAATCGTGAAAGAGTAAACATTCCGTCCATTTTTGTAAACAGTATTTTCATTTTTTTCCCTTTACTTTCGATCTGTATATTCATTTTCTTTTTTGTACTTCTATTTTGCCTTTTTATTCTCTCTTCCATTGTTTTTCAAATCAAATCAAATTGAGACAAAAAAGGAAGCAAAACGTACCTTCGTAGTACTTGATTAATTTTTTGTCTCAATTTGCCATCCTTCGAAAAAATGTGTTTTTATTTTACAATTTGAATTGAATTTTCTATTTCTGTTTTGTATTTTGGAAATTTTTTATTATTTATGAAAAAAATTAATATCATGCCAAGAACTTTATTTAAATTTTTGTAAATCCTATAATTAAATTTTTTTGAAGACATTAAATTTCAGAATTTTTTTTTCGATAATGGACTTTTCTTATTAATTTTAATTACAAATTTTGAAAGTAATTGAATTGTATTCAAAAATTTTTTCAATTGTTCAAAATAATCGTATTTCTTATGAATTAAAAGTATAAATATTTATGTGATTCTTGAATTTTATTGAAATTTTTAGAAAATAATTAAATACTGTTTAGAATTTTATTAAAGTACAAAAAATATTGTAATTCTTCTTGGAATTTTATATAATAAAGAAAATAATTGTATTCTTTCGTTGCTGTTCTTCGAAAAAATTTAAATACTTTATTTAATGCTATTGAACGTTTTAAGAATGACTAAATTCTTTCGATTTTTTAAATTTCGTCAATTTTTTATTAATTTTTAGTAATAATGGAGCTTTCTTAATAAATTTAATTACAATTTTTTTAAGTAATTAAATTTTTTCAATAATTTCTTTCATTTGATTTAAATAATTTTACTATTAAAATTATATTGAAATTATTGATAAAAATTATTTCGGCGAAGTTCGCAACGTATTTATAATCAACGTTTGAAAGAAAAAAATTTCTTTCCTACAAAAAAGAATAAAAATTTTTGTTGACAAACTTTTTTTTGTAAAACATTATTCAAAATATTAAACGTACTTACTTTCTTTAAAAAAATTTATAAAAATTTGCTTAAAAAATATTGTTTTTTAGAAGTCGTTGACTTTAAACGTTATCAAATTCACCAACGTTAAAAATTTGAATTCTTTTAAACAATTATTTACAATTTTTTGTGAATAATTAAATTCTGTTGAAGAATTTTTTTAAATTCCTTTTAAAAATATTGTTATATTTTTTATAACTTTTATTAAAAATTTTAAAATAATTAAATTTCTGAGAATGATATTATTATTTAAAATAAAAAAATTATATTCTTCCGATGAATTTTACAACTTAAAAAAATAATTGCATTGTTTTAAAGAATTTAGATAATTTGATAATTTCGAATTTGATAATTTAGAATTTGATAATTTAGAAAAAAAATAATAATTTAGAAAATAATTGGACTCTTTCAAAAAATGTAATTAAAAATTAAAGAACAATTAATTATTTCGCAGCAATTATTAAAATTTTATTTAAAATAATTGAATTAGACATTTTTCAAATTTTTTTTTTCATTTTGCAAGGAATTCTACTGTTTATAAAAATAAGCGAATTATTTCGAAGAGTGTATTAAAATTTTAGGAAATAATTGATTTTTTAATAAAAATTTACAACGAAATTATGAAAAAAATGAATGCTTTTGTGAAATTTTACAGAAAAAAAATTTAATTTTTGCAAGAAATTGAACTATTTTTTAAAATAATTGAAATGTTTCAAAGGATTTATTCAAATTTTAGAAAAAACAATTAAATTCTTTTTGCAAAATTGTATTCAAGAAAAAAATTGAATTCCTCCGAGAAATTTTATGGAAAACAATTAATTTTTTTGCAAAAGAAAAATAATCATTTTCCGTGCATTGTAATTTTTAAAAACTAGTCCGCAAAGACTTTTGTCAATATTTACAATTAATAATTTAATATTTTATAAATTACAGTAAAAATTTCTCCCACTATCAATAAAATACCGCACAGAAATTAGTTCATCCCACCGCTGTCACCTTGTAATAATAATTTTTCCAATCACAGATTTTGCGGCAATCGAAAACAATAAAAGTGGAAGTTAATAAAAGCGATTTGGTGGAAAGCTTTGCGAAATGGACTAATGGAGTCCACTCGAGTGTATGTGGTTTGGGAAAACTCGTTAAGAAATACTTAGATGATTGCGGTTCGTAAAAGAATCAGCTTAATAGACGGTCCATGGGGAGTAGTACAAGAAGCGAGTTTCCGGAGCGCGCTTTCTCTCTTTTCTTTCTCCGCACTATTTACGAGCGATGGCCGACAATGGAGGGTGCGGAGATTTTTGCACTCGAACTTTAACTGAAAATCATAATTTCGGGTTTTTCTCTTTTTTTTCCTTCTCTTTTATTTTTCTATAATTAAAATCACGGTTTTTTTCGAATTAATATTGAAAAAATCTAAAATTAGTTTCTTTTTCAATTTCAATTTTTCAATTTCAACAATTCTATACATGAAACTAGTTTTATTTTTCCTTAAGCAAATTTTATTTTTCCCTAAGCAAATATTAAAAAATTCTAAACAAAATTAGTTTTATTTTTCCTTAAACAAATATTGAAAAATTCTAAATAAAATTAGTTTCATTTTTCCTTAAACAAATATTGAAAAATTCTAAATAAAATTAGTTTTATTTTTCCTTAAACAAATATTGAAAAATTCTAAATAAAATTAGTTTTATTTTTCCTCAAACAAATATTGAAAAATTCGAAATAAAACTAGTTTTATTTTTTAAATATTTGTTCGGGGAAAGGCAAAAAAGTTTGAAATTATAATTTTCAGTCGTAAAGTTTGAGGTTTATGAAGTTCTATAATCACAAAAAAATAGTGATTAGAACCAATTTTTGGGGCAAATAAAAATTATCGTATAATTACGGAATTTGTCGAATTAAAATCCAACCGCTGGGGGTTATAATTAAAAAAAAATTCTAATTCTCTTCCTCCTCATGTATATGGGCAATACAAAGAAACTGAAAAACGTTAAACTCGAAACCATAAATCCATCAAAAAAAATTTCTTTTCGAAAGTTTTCGATGCGAAAAATGAGTGTAGTGAAACATGTGTTTAATCTAATTGCGATAACCTTAGTCTTAAATTACCTACACGAGACCGGATGAACAGTAGAGAGAAAAAGGGCTGAGGCGGAGGGTGAATACCGCGAAACTAACCGCCAACAAAAGAGTCTCGTCGAATTGGTTTGGCATATCGATTCGATCGACGAGGTAACATGCGTCTGGCGAGCTGGTTTTCTTGGTCAGTTTATAGGCAGCAGGATATCCATATCAACCGTTGCTTTCGTTTCTCTTTCTATCTATCTCTATATATATATAAGAGGGGGCGGCTATAGGGCAACATATAATTATCAGGACGGTAATGGCTCCCATAAATCATAGGCGCTTCTCTCCTTCATTCGGCCTTTTCGTTCCCTAGCAGAATTGCGCGGCACGGCCCATGTTGTAACATACAAACACACGCACACATATATTTATGAAAACCAAAGATGAATACGAATGTTGAAATGCTGCCCAATGATTGGATAGAGTCATCATTCCGGGGCCGGGCGCAATTTTGAAAGAAAAAAAATTAAATTCCATCACATTTTTTTAAAAAGTCATATAGAAAAAGAAATATATGTATTTTATATTTTATATTATATATTGTATATAATCAGTATTTTCCCATCAGTAACATTTGGTTTTCGGAGAAAAGAATATTTTCTAATAAAGTTGGATTTCTGTAATTATATAATTATAATTATTACTTTTCTCGACTGTATTAATTATTTTTTTTAATTTTTTGGGAAAAATTATTATATTTCTAAATGTGTATTCTTTTTTTTGTTTCAGGTGAGTTTCCCGTATATTTCAATTTGGTGGGAGTTTTCTGTTCGATATTGTCAGGTAATGATTATTTGCAAAATAGTTGCCAATTTCTATTGGAAGAATTCTAAAAATATTCTGAAAATATACTAAAAATATTTTTAAAATATTCTAAAAATAATTTTTAAAATATTCTAAAAATAATTTTTAAAATATTCTAAAAATAATTTTTAAAATATTCTAAAAATAATTTTTAAAATATTCTAAAAATAATTTTTAAAATATTCTAAAAATAATTTTTAAAATATTCTAAAAATAATTTTCAAAATATTCTAAAAATAATTTTTATATAATTTTAAAATTTTCAAAAAATATACTAAAAATATTCTAAAAATAATTATTTTTTGAATATTTTGAGTGTTGAATATTTTTAAATTTTTATTTAAAAATTTTCAAAAAATATGTTAAAAATACTCTCAAAATACACGCAGAAAGAATATATATTAAATTTTGTAAAAATATTTTCAAATTGGGGAAAAAGTGCGACAAAGCGAAATTTTTATATAAAAAATACTAAACTTTAAAAAAACTTGTGTAAAATTTAATATAATTATATAAAAATATCAAGAATATTAATTCAATTCTAATATAACTTTAATAAATTTGACAAAACTATTTTTAATGTTTAATATTTCCTATATCAAAATTTTGCTTTGTTGCACTTTTTCCCCAATTTGAAAATATTTTTACAAAATTTAATATATAGCCTCTCTCCGTGTACTGAAACAGTACTCTAAAAAAACTTTTAAAAAATACTCTAAAAATACTTTTAAAAAGTACTCTAAAAATACTCTTAAAGCTCGCAAAAAATTTAATTTGACGGATTCCTTTCAGAAACTGTGTTTTTATTTTTCATTTTGAATGGAATTTTCGATTTTCTGTTTTGTAAATCCTAATTAAATTCTTTTGAAGAATTGATTCTTAAAAATTGTTTTTAATAATGAAACTTTAATAAATAAATAAAATCTTTAATAAAATACTCCAAAAATACTTTCAAAAAGTACTCCAAAAATACTCTTAATGCTCGCATAAAATTTAATTTGCTTGCTTATTTTCATATTATATTTAATTTCTTTGCGTTTAAACAATAATTTATTTTGTTATATTAAAATACTAAAATTTTATTTTAATTTATCATTTTTCTTTAAAATCATAAATAATTTAAAAATAATAATAATAATAATAATAATAATAATAATAATAATAATAATTAATTAATAATTATTTAATTTAATAATTTAAATAATTAAAATACTAAAATTTTATTTTAATTTATCATTTTTCTTTAAAATCATAAATAATTTTTCTTTTGTGAAAGTGCGCGCAGTAATTGCGGTTAATTTCGGGTTGAAAATTTCTATCTAGGGAAAAAATACTTTGCAGTGGTAGATTTGGTTATTTTATTTGAAAATTCATTTTCACTTTCACTTTTACATCCACTTTGAGAATTCATTATTTTCACTCACACTTTCACTTTTGTCAAAGCTTATCTCACCTTGATTTTTACTTTCAGAAATTTTTTTATTTTTTCTTTCAGCAGAATTTTCTTTTCAATTTTTATTTTCACGTTAACAGAATTTTATTATTTTGATTTTAACTTTCATAGAATTTCATTATCACTTTCATTTTCACTTTAATCGATTTTTGCATTCACGTTAATATTCTATGTGATAGATTTAAACTTGTATTTTCACTACGTAAGTAAAAATGTTAATAAAACAACCATATTAAAGTGAAAAATAAAAATTTGTCAAAGTGAAAATAAAAATGAATATTTAGTTTCAATTTCCATAATTCTAAAATTAAAATAATAAGAAAACTAATTTTCGCTTTCAATTAATTCTTACATTTTCACTTTCACAAAAAAAATAATAGTGAAAATCTATGAAAATGAAAATAATAATTGAAAAATTAAAAGAAGAAAGAAATTGGAAATAAAGTGAAGATCGACAGAGAATTAGATAAAATAATTCCATGAAAGTGGAAATAAAATTTAAGAAAAATCTACAAAACAAAAAATTAAATTGAAAGATGTCTATAAAAATGAAAACCGAATTGAAATAATCTGTCAAAGTGAAAGTGAAATTAAAAAAAATTTACTGAACAAAATATGAAATTGTAAAAAGTTTATTGAATTGAAAATTGAATTGGAAAAATCTGTCAATGTGAAAGTGAAATTAAAAAAAAAATTACTGATAAAAATATTAAATTGTAAAAAATTTATGGAATGGAAAATTGAATTGAAAAAATCTGTCAAAGTGAAAGTGAAATTAAAAAAAATTTACTGAACAAAATATTAAATTGTAAAAAGTTTATTCAATTGAAAATTGAATTGGAAAAATCTGTCAAAGTGAAAGTGAAATTAAAAAAAAATTTACTGAACAAAATATTAAATTATCTTACAAATGAAAACATTAAATTGTAAAAAATTTCTAGAATGAAAAATTGAATTGAAAAAATCAGTCAAAATGAAAGTGAAAACCGAATTAAAAAAGTTTGTCAAAGTCAAAGTAAAATTGAAGAAAAATCTACCGAACACAAAATTAAATTGTGAATAGTTTATAGAACGGAAAATCGAAATGAAACAATCTTTCAAAGTGAAAGTGAAATTGAAGAAAAATATACCGGACAAAAATTTGAATTTTGAAAAGTTTATATAATAGAAATCGAATTGAAAAAATCTGTCGAAGTGAAAGTGAAATAGAAAAAAAATCTACGGAACAAAAAAATAAATTATAGAAAGTTAATAGAATGGAAAATTGAATTGAAAAAATCTGTCAAAAGGGAAAATGAAATTGATAAAAGTCCATGAAATTGAAAGTCAAATTGAAAAATTTCTATCAAGCAAAGTAAAACTGAATTGCTCCTCGATTTTCACTTGCCGATAAAAGTCGAAAAAAAACCCAACTTTTTAAGCAGATAACTATTTTTTTCCCTCCAAATACGTGTCAGGCGTGCGCGCACACATAGAATTAAGATAAATTCATTTCGAATATATAACAATTTAATTTGATCGCAACCAATTTCCTTGTCAGTTTCGAAATTGTACATATATAAAGCGCGCTCGCGTATAGATATCAATCGAATTAAAAGCAGGATTCGGACTATTATCCCTTGATTTCGCCATGCCCAGTGATTATTCACGCTGCGAGTAACGCAAACAATGCGACTGGACTCTATCCAGGAGAGTTGAATTAATTTGGCTGCGAAACAAAAATGCGCGAAAATTCTCCAAAGCACAAAAGGTGCTATGGCGCATATATATATATTGAAATGAAATTCTCTCGGCGCTTTTATTTTTCTTCTTCTCTTCATTTGCTCGAATTTACACAAAATTCGCCTTAAAAATATTTCACATTTCTTCTATTTTCCCTTGTCTATAAATATTTGGAAAAAATCCCATTTCTTCTTTTTTGAAAGTTCTTAGAATATACATTTTCTTACAACTTTAGAGGAAAACAATTTTCCTGAGTGAAAATTTTTCGTTTCTTTCTCCTCTACATTTTCCTAATGCATCTGAAAATACGTATATAGAGAAAGGAGTTAAATTTTTTTATCTCCCAAAAAGCTCGTGGAGAATTGAATTTTTTCCACGACAGGAAAAGCTTTTTGGGGACAAAATATTTTTCTTCTCTCGATAGAAGTGCGCGGTGGTGAGTCCAGTTTTGTTTTTGAAGAGAGTATATGTGCACGGGCAAAATGGGCACAAGAGAATTATGACGCGAAACGTATATATACACTCGAATGAAAACGTAAAAGGGACTCTCCTGAGTTTTCCTATACTCCCGCACACGCGTTTTTCTTTTCTCCCTTTTCTTCTCTGTTTTTCTTTTTTTTTTGCGGGGGATTCGCCCCGTAATGGAGAGGGGGAGAATGACGGAAGATTGTTGGTGGAGAAAAGGTGGGAGGGGGGAATCAGAAAACGAGGGGTTGGGTTCGGGGTGCGCTGACAGCTCGACGCTCTCGTCCATTTCAAAACTCGACGGGAGGATACGCTTCTCTGCACACATTCACAAATACAGTGAAACAAAATTCATGCACACTTATACACATATAGGTACTTTTATTCACAAACGCATATTTTACATGTAAATACACATGTGCACATGTTTTGTGTTCATGTGTATATGTGCACATTGGTATATTTGCACATATAAGAAATACATACGTATATTCACATGTAATTACACAAATACGTGGATTCATATAAAAGTATACGCACATATACGTATATTCACATATATAAGTACACATATACGTATATTTCACGTATATTCACATATATAAGTACACATATACGTATATTTCACGTATATTCACATATATAATGACACATATACGTATATTTCACGTATATTCACATATATAAGGACACACATACGTATATTGACATATTGACACATGTGCACGTATATAAATACGCATATTCACTTATAAAAAATTAAAACACATAGAAATACGCATATTCACATATATAAACTCACAAATACACATGTAGGTACATATATTCACATATAAAATCACATGTACACAAATAAATTCGTATATTCATGGATAAATACACAAATACACGTATAAGTGCACATGTGCACATGTACATCTATGCGCATATACATAAAAATGCACATATATGTTCACATATACATTTATTCATAGCTGTATTGTGTGACAGCGTGTTGTCCGTCCCTCTTTTTCTTCCACCGTAACGTCACACGCGAGCACACATCGAATGGCTTCTCACTCCATTTTGCCTCTTTTTTTTCTATCCCCCTCTCGCTCGTTTCTTTTTTCTTTTCTCTTTCTCTCTCACTCACGCCGGCTACACGTCTCTCTATTCCGTGGTGCGTTTGCTCGTCACTTTTGTGAAGCTTCGTTTTCTGTCTTCACCCGCAGAGTCAGAAGCTCACTCTTGACACGCAGACTTGCGTCTCATACACGTTTTTTCGCGAGCGAGTGAAACAAAAATACAATATTTACGCGCGGGAAATTTTTGAATTTTGACAACCGTTTGTGATGTGACAATTTTTTTTTCATGGTTGTTTTTTTGTTTTTGAATTGATTTTGTTTTTGTTTGGTTTTTTTTAATAGTGAAAGTGCGATTATTATGAAGGTACGAAAAAAACATCGTTTGCGGCTGTGTTTATTGGAAAAATTTGCATACGCGGTGTTTTTTTGAAAAATGAAATGTGACATTGGTATGAGGGTCACGTGGTTTCTTATCGCATTGTTGTAACTGTCAGTGAATATGTTTGTAATAGTTGGGAATAAGTATTACGAGGAATTGAACATTGTGTGTTAGTTTTGTGCTGTGGATAATTGGCACCTGTATGTATGTAATTGGCATTGTTTGCAGTCACCATATGCCTTCTTTACTCACACGTTTATGATAAGAGCGACAACATGCCAGGCAGACGGTAATTACCGGCTTTGTGCCAGGACTTGCTTGCACGTCTGGCTTTTTGATAATCTTTTACAGTGATAATAATTAGTCGATAAGAATTAAGAACAAAAACCAATAAAAATTTGGCCGCTAATTTGTGTTTACGCCGGGGCATTATTTTTTACTGGAAACTGTCATCAGTAGTTTGATTAATTTATTGGAGATTGATGAATCTTTTCGATTCGAAGATTGAGTGAATATCCGAAAAAAGGATCTTTTGCTAATGATGATAATTGAGCACCCATGTTACTTCAATTTGAAAATCAAAATTCAATGGTAATGATTTTTTATGAAGCTGCAACATGCACTTACGACCTACTTAATTTTTCCTAATTTAATATTGGGTTTAAATTTAAACATAAAAAATATTTTACTGTAATATTCTTCCAAAATTAAGTGATGGGTGAAACTTTCAGCTTCATATAATAAACTGTTAATTAAATGCTGATGAACATTAATCATCATGTACAAAATTTAGTGCATGTAAAAATCCGAATCAAACATCTTCTGCTGATGAATTAATTCCGATGTAGTAGTTGGACTGTCAGGTTATTCCAATCATGCATTTAATGCATCAAAAATTTTTAATCTCAAACCATCAAAATCCGTCTCTTCTCAAAGGAGATTTTTGATCCTTTTGGAAAAACAGGACACTAGAACTTCCGGAGTGTCTATAATGAATGTTCCATAATTTTTTATACATCTGGATATTCTTTTCCGGAGTCTGTTATAGCTTATAGGGATTCCTTAAAAGCATCTAAAGTTGTAGCAAAGGCAACATTTTTTCGGTATTTTAAACACTTCCTCAAACTTCATATTTTTATGAATAGTGGATGTTAGATTGCGGTATGGCTTGAAATGGATATTAGGTTACTTATATTCACAAACTTTTCTCTCTAAATGTTGAATAACAGTGTGAATCATATAGATGACCGAAATTTAAACCCAAAATTATGATTTGATTGCAGATTTTTTTGGATCAATTGCCAAAAGTTTAATGTACTAAAACTATGCGAATTAGATTAAAACTTGATCCACATTTTTTGGTATCAATTACAACAAGTTTATCAAGTCCCGAAACAATGAATTAAGTAACTTGATCCACATTTTTTGGTGTCAATTATACCAAAAGTTTATCAAGTACCAAAACAATGGATTAAGTGACTTGATCTACATTGTTTGGTGTCAATTATACGAAAAGTTTATCAAGTACCAAAACAATGAATTAAGTGACTTGATCCACATTTTTTGGTGTCAATTAAACCAAAAGTTTATCAAATACCAAAACAATGAATTAAGTGACTTGATCCACATTTTTTGGTGTCAGTTATACTAGGAGTTTATCAAATACCAAACAAATGAATTATGTGACTTGATCCACATTTTTTGGTGTCAATTTAAGAGTTTTTAAAAAAGAAACTAACTTTCCACTCAATTATATAATTGTTGTTGAATTTTTCAATCTAAATTATTTTTTAGTGTGAACAAAAATGATTGTTTAGTGAAATTCGTGTAACGAAATTAAACTGCCCTTAAATTGGACATGCATAATGCGTGTAAAGTTAGAGTTTTTCCAAAACAGAAGGACGTTTGTCTTCTCGTAAGAGTGGAAGTCGGAGACAAATATCCCACTAAGTACACTACCGCACACACGTTATCTTCGCCATAAGATCTTAAACGTGTGTCGGTTTTAGATGTTTTAGTAATGGACCACCGCTGGTCGCGTGGAACTCGAATTCTCCAGAGAATCTGTTATATTGGTGGCCAAGGACACCGGGTCTCCTCTTCATTTACCTTATATACCTGCCGCCGTCAGATAATACAATTGTCTCGCCTAATAATGTCATAGACTGCGTCTTCATTTTCTATTTTTTCTAACAATTTTCTTTTTTCCCTCTAACTCTTCTTATTGTTCTTCTTATACTCTTCTTTTTTCTTCCTACTCTTCTTTTTTCTTCTTACTGTACTTTTTTCTTCTTACTGTACTTTGTTCTTCTTACTGTTCTTTTTTCTTCTTTTCGCTCCTTTTTTTGGCCCCAAAAGCAATCGAATATTCCGGACATCCTTTAAAAAAAACTCTAAATCCGTATACATCTTGAAACCAAACTTATCGAAAAGTACAACACAATTTTTAAGGGTATCAATATTGCTTCGCAACATTTTTGATTAGTTTTTTGTCTCAACTTGTGATATCTTTAGGAAAGCTGCAAGCTTATCTATATAAATTAGGCAAAATTAAGACAAAATCGCTTTATCGACTTCGCCTCACTGTTATTGGCTTTAAAAGTTTAAATTATCAAATTGCTACAAATTGATACCAAGAATGTGGAACGAATCATAAATTAATATACATTTTTACTATCAATCTGATACATTTTAGTATCAATTGGACACTTTCCACGAAACTGCCCGCTACAGACGAATTTAGTCAAAAGTGGGCCAAATTTTACAAAACTTAAAGTAAAAAGTGACCTAAAAGTAAAATTTTTATCTCGAAGTGCATAAACAAAGATCTTAAGGATGATCCTAGAATGCGTCCCACAGGGAAGTTCAGGGACTAATTTTTGGGCATTCGAGGTTAGAAAAAAACCCCTGACGTCTATTTCTAAAGAAACATAGTCGAACCTTGAGAGAAAGAAAATTAACAGATTTTTGGAGGACACGTTTCTTTTTTCCTCACAATAATTGCGCCGCCCGAAAAACGAGATTTAACGAAATAGGGGCTTTAAGATTTGTTGCGGGTGTATAGCAATTCGCGGTTTTTGGGAAAATAGTGATGCTCTGCTGCGTTTGTGATTTACGCGAAAGTTTTAAGGGGATGGTTTGAGAGAATGAAGTTCAACGGCGCGGGGAGATCGCAGTATACATAGAGTATATAATGGAATGGTCTTTGCGCGCGGAAAAGCGAGAGATGTTGGGTCATAGGTTAAACGTGAACATTATGGCTCGTCGCCACAAATTCGCAAGAAGCGTTTTCTTTACATTTTTCTAGATTCACTTTTTGTCTTTTCCATTTTGTCTATTTTTTTCTTTCTTCGTTATTTACAAAGTATCGCAAATTTTGTTAAAATATCTTTTATTTTGAAATTGTACCCAATTGTTAAATTTAAGTCCGGAATTCATTTTTTCTTCTTTTGTTTTGACTTTGACTTTGCGGTTTTAATTTTTATTTTCACTTTGATTTTCAAGGTGAAAATCAAGGTTAAAGTCAAAGGCAAAATCAAAGTCGAAATCAAAGTCAAAACCAAAGTTAAAATCAAAGTCAAAGGCAAAATAAAGTCGAAATCAACGTCAAAACCAAAGTTAAAATCAAAGTCGGAATCAAAATCAAAACCAAAGTTAAAATCAAAGTCAAAGTCAAAGGCAAAATAAAGTCGAAATCAACGTCAAAACCAAAGTTAAAATCAAAGTCGGAATCAAAATTAAAACCAAAGTTAAAATCAAAGTCAAAATCAAAGTGAAAATTAAAGTCAAAATCAAAGTCAAAATCAAAGTTAAAATCCGAGTCAAAGTCAAAATCAATGTCAATATAAAAGTCAGAGTGCAAACGAAATTCGAAGTAAAAATCGAATCGAAAGACAAATTTCAAAATCGCACCCTGAGTGGAAATAAAATTAGCAATTACGTAGTAAATAATTTTAAGCTACATAATAATTATAACAGTAATTATATGAAGTCCACAATAACGATTTTTCAAATTGCTATAAAAATAAAAACGCTCCGCTCATTTTCCTTCTTTCTTTTTTTTCGTTTATTATTATTCCGATACAATAACAATTCATCGAATTGCTATATAGTGGATTTCATCATACAAATTAGAATCTATTATGCAAATTCATGTTGCGTAATTTACATTCAATTAAATTCAGAAGCTTTGAGAGTAAATCTTCATTTATAGAATCGTGCGGATTTGCCTTGAGAGTTTTGTGTGTTTGAATTTAGGGATTTTCAAATTACAAGAGCGATATATTGATCATATTTTTTGCTCATTAAAAATTTGTCTCATCCTTTTACTTTAGTTTTTCGTTCTCACTTTGAGAGAATGATGTGTGTGTGTGTGTCTGTAAGATATCCTGTTGCGTCGCGCGCTCGTTTTCCTTGGAATATTTTAACTCTACGACAAAACAAGTTTTTTTTCGAAATTTATACTTATTGTGAAAATGCGAATCTTGACTTCTTAACCGCACATTGTTGCTGGTTTCACTCTTTTTTGTATCTATTTTCTGTCTTTTCAGTATTTTCTGTATTTTCTATATACTTTCAAAATTTTTTCTATTTTCCGTCTCTGAAGTACATTTTTTGTATATTTCTTGTACTTTCTGTATATTTTCAGTTGTTTCCGTCTTTTTAGTAATTTTTGTCTTTTCAGTATTTTCTGTCATTTCGTGTATTTTCTGTACCTTTAGCATTTTCTGTCTTTTCAGTATTTTCTGTACTCCTAGTATTTTCTGTTTTTTCACAATTTTTTTTAACTTTTTGTCTCTTCAGTATTTTCAGTATTTTTGTACTTTTTAAATCTTCAGTATTTTCTGTATTTTTTGTACTTTTTGTCTCTTCAGTTTTTTCTGTATTTTTGAAACTTTCTGTTCTTACAGCATTTTCTATATTTTTTGGACTTTTCAGTATTTTTCGTACTTTTCAGTATTTTTTGTACTTTTAAGTATTTTTCGTACTTTTCAGTATTTTTTGTACATTTAAGTATTTTTTGTACTTTTCAGTATTTTCTCTGACTTTTCAGTATTTTTTCTATTTTCTTTATAACTTTGTACCTTTATGTCAAAAATAAATCTTCCTTTTAGCCTTTTTGACCGAAATCTTCAAAATTATACTTCATTTGTGGCACTGAGAAAAATTAATATTAAATTTTGTAAAAGTATTTTGCAATTTAGGGAAAAATTGCAACAAACCGAAATTTTGATGTAAAAAATACTAAACTTGAAAATTTTTTTTTTACTTTTATAGTATAATTATATCAAAAATCAAGAATTTTTATTCAATTTTAATATAACTTTACTACATTTCACATACATTTTTTTAACGTTTAGTATTTTTTATATAAAAATTTCGGTTTGTTGCACTTTTTTCCCCAAATTACAAAATACTTTTACAAAATTTAATATACATTTACTTTCAGTGTTTATAATATTTTTGACCGAATTAGTCTGGAAGGTATGATTTTGAATCCCAAAATTGATTCAACTTACTTTAAAGGTGTAAAAGTCGTCCAACTTTTAATCATTTTGGTTGTAAAATATATATTAAATAGCAAATATCCTACACTTTTACCGCATCATTTGATTTTCTTTTTTATATTATAGTTACAACATTTTTTTCAAAAATTAAATTTGTTTTTTCATTTATTGTCCGCATTTATGTTATAGCATATTTCTATATTTATGCTTATTTCTATATTTGCCTATTTGTATATTTTCCTTATTTTTATATTTTTGTTTGCCTATTTAAATTTTTTACAATTTTTCTACGCAGATAAACATTATACTGAATTTAAATAAAAAACTAATTTCAAGTGATTTTTCTATTTTGATTTAAACAAAAAATATGTTTAAAAATTTTATGTTAAATTCAAACTTAAAAGTGAATTACATAGATAATTTAAAACCAACGATAACTTACGTTTAAATAAAATATATATTTTTTTAAATGAATGAAATATGTTTGAATTAAACTTAAATATTTTTTGACTGTCTAAAAAAAATGTATTTGATTCAAATAACCGATTATTTGACTATTATAAATAAATAAATATTCACTTGAATCAAATAATTGTTATTTGAATTAATTAAATAGTATTTGCTTCACATACTGAAATATTTTATTCAAATACAATTTATTTGATTCAAAAAAAAATTATTTCATTCAAGTACATATTTATTTGATAATAGCCAAATATTTGGTTATTTGAATCAAATAAATTTTTTTCAGTGTGCATATAGCAAAGATATTTTAAGTTTGATTTAAACAAAATATATGTTGAATTAAATAAATCGTTTTCTCAGTGTGTCTGCAGAAAAACTACATATATTTACATTTTTCCTATAGTATATGTTTTTACATTTGTTTATTATATTCTGAAATCGAGGTCTCTTTCTATAATGAATCGAACCAGTTTTTCCTTTTCCATTTTTCTCTTTATTTATATTTTTCTTTATTTTTCTTTATTTACTTTTTTATTTTTTTCTTTAATTTTTTTTTTATTTTTTTTTCAAAGAGTTGTATAAATCATGTTTGTGGTCGACATATACTGGTTATATGTATCAATATAGATGGGGTAAAAGGGTGAGGGAGAGGCGAATGTGTGTTATGTGTTACATCGGTATGAATGGAACGCTTTTGCGGAGGCAGAAGTGTAGTATTATATACATGTAGTAGTAGTAGTCTTTATGCTTGCGGTTAGGTGATATATTTATTGCCGATCGAACCGTTATCGGCACGCGATTCATTTTGCGGATAATTATTTATTCACTCACAAACGCCATGTATACACTTTTACCCCGCGCGTGACTTCTTCTTTCCATTATATATACTCCCCCCTTTTTTCTTCAAAGCGGATCAAATTTTCTCTTCCGTGAAATTAAAACGCCCAATTCTCCCTATCCCCGAATTTTTCCTTTCAATATATAAGGACAGAAATCGAAAATAATTTTTTTTTGATAGTATAAGACGCAACTTTTAAGTCAAGCAGAATTTTTTAAAGGATATTCTCTTGAATTAGTAAAAATGTTTACTAATTTGAATTTGTGATTGACTTTTTGCTTTTGAATTTGTAAAATTTACACTGAAAAAAAATTTATTTGATTCAACTAACCGATTATTTGACTATTATCAAATAAATATTTACTTGAATCAAATAATTTTTATTTGAATCAATTAAATAATATTTGCTTTAAATATTGAAATATTTGATTCAAATACAATTTATTTGATTCAAAGACAATTTATTTGATTCAAAGACAATTTATTTGATTCAAATACAATTTATTTGATTAAAATAAAAATTATTTGTTTCAAGTAAATATTTATTTGATAATAGTCAAATAATCGGTTATTTGAATCAAATAAATTTTTTTTTCAGTGAACTAATAAATATTAATTTCAACTAATTTATTAGTAAAATTTACTAATTGAAAAGCAAAAAGTCAGTCACTAGTTCAAGTTAGTAAGCATTTTTACTAATTCAAAAGAGAGTATCAAATTAGGAGACAAAGTAAGAATTAAAAGTGTTGTGAATAACGTTTTGATTTTTTTGTCTCAATTTTGATAGTAATGTAGAAAAACTATGAGATGAAAAATTCTAATTTTATATACTTTTAGAGGAGATTTTGGAATTAAAAGGAGACTGGTTTAATTATAAGCGAGGAGGACTTGCAGTAAATTATTTTCTATATCCAAAAAGACGAAAATAAGGGGGACGAATATAATTGAAAATTGTATTTTCATGGCAAGTTAATTTTTTCGATTTTCCAGAAGTTTGGGTTCTGATTTAATTAAGAATCAACTGGGGTATATAGAAACGAGTGAGCGAACCAAAAAGTTTTCGATATTGGGTTTATATTGGATCGGAGAGGGCTCTGTGTCCTTCGTTCTGGGAACAAACTTTCAGAAGCCGAGGGGTAAAGCTTCCTTTGTTCGGGAACATCGGATGTGCTTTCCTCCCACACGCTCCCTTGAATTTTCCGAGGATACGGCGATGTATATATATATACATCGCGACGTTTCCCTGTTGTGCCTGAATCGAGAGTAGAGCCGCGACCTTTGTGTTCTTGTCAAGTTGTCAAACTACCCCACCCGATCTTTACCCTGGATCCAATAGCAAACCTCACCTCTCCTCTGCTTCAACCCCTGTCCCTAGTCCCCACTCTCTTTCCTCTCTCTGTCTCTCTTTCTCTCTCTCTCTCTCTTTCTCTTCACTTCATCCCTCGTCAGGGATCGAATTCTCGATTTACGAAGTCCCTACCCTCCATTTTTTCGTAGAACGTGCCATGCTGGGAAAAACGCCCTTTGACACGCGAGTTAGGGGACCTCCTTATTGGAAGACAGCTGTCGATGGACAAGATTTTTTTTCATTACACGCGGACGCCATTTTTTTTTCAAAAAAAGTTTTTTCTTTAGAAATAAAAATTCTTTTTTCGAATATATATATATACGGGACATTCCATTTCAAAACGAACCACCTTATAAACAATTGCCATTGTAAAGCAATTTTTTAAAAATTATTTCTCCCATTTATTAAAGCCAAACTTTATTCACTATTAGTGATTTTAAAATAAAAATTTCTCAATTTCATGATGGTAAAAATTTTTTTTAATTAAATAATAAAATTTATAAAAAAAATTAAGTTTGAAAGATAACCTTTTGAATATCTCAAAACATGTCCTGTCCGATTTTCTTAAAATTTATGTCAAAATATAGCTTTAAAATTCTAGTTTTATTCTATGTAAACATTATAATGGGCAATTCGCGGAAATTTGAGAAATTAATTAAATTTTACAAGAATTTCTAAGGTTATAATGTATGTACCGAGAGGAATTTGTTTTTTTCAAATTTTTACACTGTTTAACCTTTGGCTGCTTCATAAAATTTAATTGGTTCTTAATTTCAACCAAATTGCCCATTGTAATGTTTACATAAAATAAAACTAGAATTTTTAATCTTCATTTTGACATAAATTTTAAGAAAATCGGACACGACATGTTTTGAGATATTCAAAAGGTTATCTTTCAAACTTAATTTTTTCTATAAATTCTATTATTTAAAAAAAAAATTTTTTACCATCATAAAATTGAGAAATTTTTATTTTAAAATCACTAATAGTAAATAAAGTTTGGCTTTAGTAAATGGGAGAAATAATTTTTTGAAAATTGCCTTACAATGGCAATTGTTTATAAGGTGGTTCGTTTTGAAATGGAATGTCCCATACATATGGGTGAATTTTCTAAAAGTGACATTTTTTATGTCTCGATTAATTTTACAAAATCTACTCTTTAATAATTATTATCAATTTCCATAGTGAAAATTTAGCACTTATTTATCATTTTTAAAAGAAAATTAAATAATTTTATTCAACTTAATTTACGTAATAACTAAATTACTTTCATCTCCAAAGCCTTTTCAACATGTCTCCAATACGACTTCTACAATAAAATTAAATTTTCATGGTTTTTTTCAAATTCTCAGAAATTTTTTTAAAATATCGTCAGAAAGTACAATGTTTTTTCTATCATTATGTGCATTTTAAAAATTTGTAGACCTCACTTTTATTTTTGATAAAAATGTTTAAACTTTGTCTTCAGTTTTAGGTTAAAATTACTTTACAATGATTACTGACATTTTATATACTTTAAAAATATCTTAAACAAAATTTTAATGCACATTAAAATAAAGCTGAGAATCTGACGTTAAATTTTCCTATATTTTATCTACAAAAAGGAGAAAAATTATTGCTGTTATAAATAATCGAAATTTACATTTTTCTCCGAGTAAAAATTAATTTCATCTCCGAAGCCTTCCTTTTTAATAAATAACTGAATGTAGAAGTAAATTTTACTGAATATTTCGATGGTAATATAAAATGAGGGTGTGAGATTTGTATGTTTTGCTAAAAAACATATTTTAATTGCGCCCTAATGTATACAAATATGAAAGAAAATTTATTTTTCATCTCCGAAGCTTTTCATCACCGAAGACTTTTCCTTGAAATATGCTAGTTTTTCTTTTGTTTTTAGTATTTACCTGCATTGCTTTGAAAAAATTAACCCAAATTACCATTAAATCAAATACTTTAAATACATTTATATTTTCATCGAATTGAATATATTTGGTATTAAAATATACAAATTATTAATTTTTAAGCAGTGTAATTTTATTTTCGATTTCGTGAACGCGATATTAGCGTGAATTTTTAATAGAAAAGCTCGCCAATTAAATAAAATTAATTTAATTGAGCAACAATAATATTTTTCAACTGAAAAAAACTTTAATATTTTTAAGAATTAATTTTGCGCAACCTAAAAATCTTACTCTTGAGTATGAAATTAAGTAGTTTTAATAGAAAAAACCATATAATTGAAGAAAAAAATTAATTGAAATACTGAAATTTAAAAGTGTCACTTTCAGAAAATTCACCCATCCCGAATAAAAATTAAAATCGGATCTATGTAGATTCTATATTCGAAAAAGAATTTTTTGTATGAAAAAAAGCATTTTTTTATAAATACTATAGCGACGGATTCCTCGCTTATAAATATTGTCACATTTTTTCTACGGTATTTTTTTATTAGCAAATTTTTTTTTTTTTTTTTTTTCATTTTCTTTTTTATTAGCAAATTTTTCCAAGGGACGAAAAATTAAAAAATAAAACATAAACATACCATGGAAAAATATGCTAATAAAAAAAAATTCTTTTCATCTTAAAAAAAATAATTATTAACATAAAAAAAATTACCTTTATTGTAACGAATAAATTCGATGTCAATTTTATTATATGAGAGGGGGATTATTATGAGTTTTCAAAAAAAAAAAATTTATTCATCAGTTATAGAGAGAGAAAGAACGAATATATAAATGTCAAAAGTGTAACGAATTAGATTTTCGTTGACCCTTTACGTATCCACCTATATTATATATATATAGTATATATAGATAGATAAACGGGGCTAATCAAATGAAGCATCGACTTGACTCAGAATGGGGATTAAGCGAGGAGGGCAACATTATTCATGAGAGAGGAATAATCAAGTGAATTGAATGTACAGCAGGTCATGTTAACATTACTGTAACAAGAATAATAATAGAATATATGAGATATTTAATTTTCCTACATCATAAAATTCTGACTAAAATATTTTAAATGCAGGACGAAGTATAGGAAAAATATATTTTTATTATTATATTATTTTACTTTGTAATAATAACAATAATATTAATAATAATAATTGAATGTGAGATATTTAATTTTCCTACATCATAAAATTCAGATTAAAATATTTTAAATGCGGTATGAAGCAGGAAAAAAATATTTTTATTATTATAATATTTTACTTTATAATAATAATAACAATAATAATAATATATTAACCCCTTCACTGTGTTTGACGTCTATAGTTTCTTAATAAATATAAATATGAAATTATGAATGTCAATCAGTATTCTAAAGTTTTCGTGTTCATTGAATATCTGAATCTTTTGTTAAAATGTAAATATTCAAAATGGCGGCTCCAAAATAGCGACGAAAAAATGTTCTTGTTTTGAAATTTGTCTCTTTAGAATCACAATTTTGAATGTTTGAATTTTGGTCAAAAAATTGGACGCCAAAAACCCCTGAGTGAGTATTTTCAGTCAAATTCCGTTAACTCTTAAATTTCTCGGTCGCCACTTTAAAACCGCCATTTTGATCATTTTAAATTTTGATTAAAGATTTGGCTTCATAGGGAACCAAAAATTATAACATTTGAGAATGTCAAGTTGAAAATAAATATTAATAATAAATACTAATAGTTATAATAATAATAATAATAATAATAATAATAATAATAATAATAATAATAATAGTATTATTATATTTAAATACTCTTCAAATAAAAAGAAGAAAGATGTCTAACTATGACTACAATTCTCTAAAGTTACAATTATTATAAATATTTTTTATATAGTTACTAATAATAATAATAATAATAATAATAATAATAATATTATTATTATTATTATTAAGCTTATTATAACATTACATCAAAACAATATATAAATTAACTATAAAAAAATGTTCAATTTATAAATTGCGTAAGTTTATTTACGTTCGTAACATTAATATCCCATTGTGCACCAACCTTAATAGGATCTACCACGCATGCGCATAAAACATCCACAGTTTTTCTAAGGATATTAAATTGTGAAAAAAAATCTACATCAAAATTATTACGAAACAACAATATTTAAAAAAACAGTGATTAGGAATCAAATAAAAAAGAAATTTGCATAATTTTAGTGCGTACGGCGAGAAAAGTTATACGCATGCGTCGTAGATCTAATAAAGGTTTGTCCACAATTGGCACTATAGTGCCGATCGTCACGGATTTAAATAATCCTGATTTTAAGTACTATATATATTTATGTATATATATATATATATATATATATATATATATATATATATATATATATATATATATATTATATTAGTATATAACTATATATATATATATATATATATATATATAAATATATATATATATATATATATATATATATATATATATTTGTGTTGAAATTTTCAATTATACATTATATTAAAACATAAAAACGACGCAATAATAAATCTTTTCATTTTATTTACACAATTGTGAAAAAAGTAAAAACCATAAACTCACGAAATGAGGTTAAAATTATGAAATAGAGAAAAAATCTCATACTTTATATATTATTATATTATTATAATTTCGATCTACCGCAGAGCGTGAACTCGACCTCACCTTGGATTTCACACAGAGACAGTGTGTGTGCGCGCCGCTAAACGTTCTCTCTTTCTCTCTCCCCATTTTGTATATATAGAGCTATATAAAATGCGCGCGGATATATTTTCGCGATTATCTTGGCACGATATCGAACAACTTTTACATCAACACTTAATGTTACTTCCAGAGTGCTATAGGAGTTCTTTAAAATGAAATTTGCATCTGTAGAGTCGTACTTTTTTTTATCTTCTTTGAATTGTGATTGAAAAAAAATTAACTATTAACATCGATTACTATTGTTATAATTATGATAATAATATTAATTATAATAATAATAATAGTAATAATAATAATAGTAATATTAATAATAAGAATAGTAATAATAATAATAGTAATAATAATAATAGTAATAATAATAATAATAATAATAATAAGAATAATAATATACTATAACTACTACTATTAATAATAATAGTGTCACGCTCCGAAGAAAGGTACCTAAGAAGCAAAAAATTTGGGGTTATGTTTTTAATTTTACAAGTAAAAATAATGAAAGAAAATCAATTATTAATTAAAAATTATTTATCTACAAGTCTTTATTATTTCCAAAAAGGTCAATGGAAATTGTTTTCAATTTGACATAATTAAAAATAAACTTTAAATCAAGAGAAATCTAACACGACCCTAACCTATAATTCGTTTGCTTCTTAGGTACCTTTCTTCGGAGCGCGTCACAATAATTATAATATTAATTATTATCAATAATTGTAATATTAATTATTATTAATAATTATAATAATATTAATTAATATTATTATAATAATATTATTATTTTTATACTATTATTGATAATAATAATTAAAGTAATTATTATCATATCCCTCGCTCGATCGTTATTATACACACAAAAAAATGGTTAAAAATTATTAATTATTGTTTTCAGGTTTTTTTTATAGCGAGGGAAAAAATTCATATATAGTAAAAATAAAATTAAAAAAATTAACTCTCCTTCTATATATGCGTCTAATTAATTTCAGGAAGCGCACGTGGGCTTTCTTATCTTGCGCGAACACAATGTAAAATCCCCACGCGAAAATGATTTCGTGCGTCAACTCTTTTAATTACAATGAAGCTCATTCTCTTGCTGGGCGTCGAAGAAGTGCGTCCCTTGCAAATCGTGTCATGTTTTATTTATGTCTCCATGCTGGTACTTACCTATATACTTTGCAATTTTAAATTAATATTTTACGAGCCAAAAAGAGACAGAAAGAGGGAGAAGTTCTTAAGAAGAATTATTACAAATTTCTTCCGGGAAATCTGAATATAATTTTTGTTTCACTTTTATTTTACATGTATTGAAAATTGCGACTGAATCGAATGAATTTTTTTACACGTACAGGTTACTTCCTCTTCTTCTAAAATGATTTTTGGCTTCGCCGACTGTCAGAACTACAATGCGTATAGGTTAATAAACTTGAATAAGTGTTTTCTGATTAGATGCGGTGAAATTTCCGGATGGTCAACCAATCAGAAAGCGTTTTCATTTTCCATAATGCGCATGAGTATACTTCTAACCTCGAAAATTTATCTTTGCTTTCAGTTTCTTCTTAAATTCGCTGATTAGGAATAAAATTTTCCAAGAGCTTAGTTTTACGATAAAATTACAATTAATATAAAAATACATTATTGAGAACAATAATTTAAAAAATTGAATAATTACAGTGACTATACAAAATAAAATGTACCATTGCAATAAAATGGAAAAAATATACAATAGTTTATAATAGTTTTAACACGACATAGTTATGAAACTATTTTCTAATCTCGTATAACAATCAACAAAAGTTGATGTCTTCAAAATCCTTTATGCTATCCAATTAAAATCTTTAAAAAGTTCCTGTAAAGATCGTTTCCAAGTATTTTGCAAAACTTATTATAAAGTTTTCAGAAGTCTCATCATAAATTTTGTACCAACTTTAATTTTTTTCTTCCATTCAAGACAGACAGGTCGTTTTCTTTTTTAATTATAATATCGAACAATATCGTCTAATTATTATGTTAATTAATAATTAGAATAATTTATTAAAAATATATAAATATATATGCAATTTTTTTTGTTCCTAGAAAAATACCTTTCGTAAAATTCTAAACGTATAGAATAATATTTATTCATTAGCAAACAATTTAAAGTTAAAACAACTATTTCAATAGCTCGATGAATACACTTTTTTCTATTCCCACACAATTTATATTTAACTTTGACAACATTGTTGTAAGTTTTGAATTATTTGCTGTAATAATTTTTTCAGTTATTACTGCAATTTTATTAAAAATGGTTAACTACTTTTAAAATTAGTCCATTCGATTTATTCTCAACACTAAAAAACACTAAAAAATAATCTATGTCACTGAAAAAAAAATTAATTGATTCAATATTAATATTTATTGTTTCAATATCAATTAAATATTTAATTGAATCAAATAATATTTATTATTAGAGTCAATTAAATGTTATTTGCTTCAAATACTGAAGATATTGATTCAAATATGAATTGAACCGCATTTAATTGACTCCATTAAATATTATTTGATTTAAGTAAATATTTAATTGATAGTAGTCAATTAATCGGCAATTTAAATCAATAAATTTTTTTTTCAGTGATAGAGATTATTTTCTAGTGTCAAAAATTTTGTGACGTTGAGAATGAATTTAATGGACAAATTTTAAAAATACTAATTTGTCACTATAAGAGTTTTATTAAAAAAAAAGCGCCCCACCTTTTTTGGAATTTAAATTGAAAGGATAGAAGTAAAAATCTATAAAAAGGTGTAGAAAATAGTGTTTAGAGTATTTTCTCAGCGTTATATATACATGTATAGTAGTGTAGAGAAAAAAAGGTATATATAATAGCGAGCGCGGGCGACAAAGATTTAATTAGCGAGGCAACGTCTGTCCAGCTGTTAGCGCGTCAACGATTTTAATTCGAGTCGACGCTTCTGACCGGTGCTTTGGATATAAATTCCCCAGGCAATTATTTTAGCGTTACGGGCGTAGGCTCGACGGAATTTCCGTATCACCATGTATATTGTGTGTATTGTATAATATATATACGTGTAAAGAAGAGACGAAATACGCATCCTATGAGCGAAGCCACGAGACATACGGCGGGCGAAAACTTGAGGGTGAGTTCGGCTTTTCTCTCGCGACGAACAGAGAAAGAGGGAAGAAAAGAGAAAAAGAAAAAGAGAGAGAGAAAGAGAGAGAAAAAAAGAAAAAGTGAGAAGATGAGAGAGAACGAAAGAGAGAGAGAGAGAGAGAGAGAGCAAAAGAGAGAGTCGAGAGCGGTTCTTGGGAGTTTGATTTACGGGGTGGCGTCAAAACTTTGTACTCCCGTGTCTCTTTGGAGCCGCGAACGCCCTACACGAGAAAATAAAGGCTTCTTGTAATTTTATGCTCTTGCTTTATAAAGAGAAGGAAAGATGGTTGTCTAATATTCACCCTCTATTTTCGGCCAAGAGGACTTTATCGTTTCGCCTTCAAATTAAATTATTTAGAAACATTAACAATTGTTACTATTTTCTAAACATTTTTTTGCTACATTTTGCAGACATTTCTACTATTAGGCACATTTTTTTACATCTTCTGAATTTTTTCTCATGGGTAGGTTGTAAATACGTGTAAAGATTAAAATCTGAATTGCGCAAAATTAATTTTAAAAAAAAAGTCTTCCAGCATTATTTTAATGTTAAGTGTTTTGAACACGGAGAGAGAATATATATTAAATTTTGTAAAAATATTTTCAAATTGGGGAAAAAGTGCAACAAAGCGAAATTTTGATATTGAAAATACTAAACTTTAAAAATAGTTTTGTGAAATTTATTAAAGTTATATTAGAATTTAATTAATATTCTTGATATTTGATATAATTATACTAAATTTCACATAAGTTTTCTTAAAGTTTAGTATTTTTTATATCAAAATTTTGCTTTGTCGCACTTTTTCCCCAATTTGAAAATATTTTTATAAAATTTAATATATGTTCTCTCTCCGTGAAGGTTAAATATACTGTAATCAATATTGGGTTTTTTGTAAAAAAATTCCTTTTGAATTTAATTTCTTTAATTTATTAAACTTTTAACATTGTTCATTTTACATTTATATGAATTGCGTATTTAATAATTTATTTATAACTATTTTATCTTTTCAAAAATAATTAATATATATTTTTTATATTGAACCGAAAAAATTGTAATGGATTTTTTAATTTATCATTTTAAGTTCTAAATTGATATTTTCTATAGAAAAAATTTTATTTTTAATTATAATTTTGTTATTTAACTTTCTACTTAATATATTATATTTCAAAAAATTAAAAATATTTTTTTTTTAATAAAAACGGAAAATTTTTTTATAATTCCAGGGTTAGGTGTTTTGAAAATAATTATTAAAAAATTAAAAACAAAAGAATAACGCTTATCAAATATGAAAAAGGCTTCGGAGATAAATAGTTTGTCAAATCAAAAATTCACCTTTTTATTAAATTTAAAAATATTGAAACCTAATTTAACAAATTTTTTAGGCTATAAAACTTCAAATATTTATATATAGATTACGTATGGCTAAAAAACAGTTTAAAAATATGTTATTAGCCAAAAAACGAGGCTTCGGAGATGAATTTGAATTTTTACTCTCATTGCCAGTAATTTTTAATTAATTATTTTAAAAATTTTATTTTATTTGTACTAAATGTAAGTGAAAAATAAACGGTTGATTCTAAGCTTGAATTTGTTATATATTAAGACTATATTACAAAATGTTTAATTATATTAAAAAATATTTTGAAATATGTATCATATTTAACCAAAACCGAAAGACAAAATTAAATAAATTTTTTTGCTAAGAAAAACTTTAAATTTTAAATTATGTAAAGATAAATAATATTTCCTAGATAATGAATAAATTTTTTTTGAAATTTATACTCAACAAAATATCATTAATAAGTTAATGCAAATATTGAGTCTCACGTTGGAGATGTTGAAATAATTCAAATTTTAATCATTTTAAAATTTTAGTTTTAATTTTTAATCAGTTTAATTAGTTAAATTTTTCCAAATTTTTTAAGCGGAAATTAGTTTTCGGATAATATAATTAATTAATACAGTTAGTTATTTTTTACTGATTAAAATTTAAAAACTGCTACATATATGAAATAGAAGAGTATTTTCCTATGGCAAATTTTCTCTGTAAGAAATACTTCATAAAGTATTTCTTTAATATTTCTTAAATATTTCAATGCTCATAATAAATTTAACAGAAACATATGAAGAGAGGAAAATTCGGAAAATCTATCAAATTTCCTAATAAAAAAAATATTTTATATCCACAAAACGTCTATATTTTTGACCATGGGTTTATAAAACATGAAAATTTTTTAATTTTGACTAAAGCCAAATTCTCTGGCGTCCTAAACTGTATAGTTTTGTCTTTGTTCATATATGGTTTAGATTTTTTAAATAGTCAGAATATAAAAAATTGTAAGTTTTTAAACTTTTTTTGCCTGTCGGCGCAATGGTTCGCTAAACTTTAAACTTTCGTTAAAAATTGTTGAAAATTTCGAATTCAAAAAATATTTTTGCCTTCTTCCTGATTTTCTAGTTTTTTGACACAGTTTCAAATTCAAAACTTTAAACTTAAAAATTTTGCTAAACTTTCAAATTTCGAATTCGAAAAATATTTTTGTCTTCTTCCTGATTTTCTAGTTTTTTGGCACAGTTTCAAATTTAAAACTTTAAACTTAAAAATTTTGCTAAACTTTCAACTTTCGTTAAAAATTGTTGAAAATTTCGATTTCGAAAAATATTTTTGTCTTCTTTCTGATTTTCTAGTTTTTTGGCACAGATTCAAATTCAAAACTTTAAACTTAAAAATTTTGCTAAACTTTGAACTTTCGTTAAAAATTGTTGAAAATTTCGAATTCGAAAAATATTTTTGCCTTCTTCCTGATTTTCTAGTTTTTTGACACAGTTTCAAATTCGAAACTTTAAGCTTAAAAATTTTGCTAAACTTTCAACTTTCGATAAAAATTGTTGAAAATTTCGATTTCGAAAAATATTTTTGTCTTCTTCCTGATTTTCTAGTTTTTTGGCACAGTTTCAAATTCAAAACTTTAAACTTAAAAATTTTGCTAAACTTTGAACTTTCGTTAAAAATTGTTGAAAATTTCGAATTCGAAAAATATTTTTGCCTTCTTCCTGATTTTCTAGTTTTTTGACACAGTTTCAAATTCAAAACTTTAAGCTTAAAAATTTTGCTAAACTTTCAACTTTCGTTAAAAATTGTTGAAAATTTGGATTTCGAAAAATATTTTTGTCTTCTTCCTGATTTTCTAGTTTTTTTGGCACAGTTTCAAATTCAAAACTTTAAACTTAAAAATTTTGCTAAACTTTCAAATTTCGAATTCGAAAAATATTTTTGTCTTCTTCCTGATTTTCTAGTTTTTTGGCACAGTTTCAAATTTAAAACTTTAAACTTAAAAATTTTGCTAAACTTTCAACTTTCGTTAAAAATTGTTGAAAATTTGGATTTCGAAAAATATTTTTGTCTTCTTCCTGATTTTCTAGTTTTTTTGGCACAGTTTCAAATTCAAAACTTTAAACTTAAAAATTTTGCTAAACTTTCAAATTTCGAATTCGAAAAATATTTTTGTCTTCTTCCTGATTTTCTAGTTTTTTGGCACAGTTTCAAATTCAAAACTTTAAACTTAAAAATTTTGCTAAACTTTCAACTTTCGTTAAAAATTGTTGAAAATTTCGAATTCGAAAAATATTTTTGCCTTCTTCCTGATTTTCTAGTTTTTTGACACAGTTTCAAATTCAAAACTTTAAGCTTAAAAATTTTGCTAAACTTTCAACTTTCGTTAAAAATTGTTGAAAATTTCGATTTCGAAAAATATTGTTGCCTTTTTCCTGATTTTCTAGTTTTTTGCCAGAGTTTCAAATTCAAAACATAAATCAAAAAATTTTTTTAACTATAGCAACATTCTTTGATTCTAAACTAATTTTTCCTTCTGCTCAATAATTTCTGAATTTTTGTAAAAAGGTGTTACAGTCTATAAAAGAAAAAAAATGCCGCACAAGTTGTCGTTCCCCTCCCTCCCTATATATATACGTATACAAACAATTAAATTAAACAAATAAAAAATTCCTCCAAGTGAAAAATAACTCTTGAATTGTAATTAATTTGCCTCTTGGAAAGCACAAGAAACCGTGTTACGCTTCCTATAATAATTTCGAAGGGTACGCGACGTCACGCCTTGTTAAATCAGAAATCGTAATATATATAGAGTATACATAATACACATTCTCCGAGCACTGTTATTCGAATACACACACTAATGGATGCAAGTTGAGCAGTGCAACACTTCTCATCTACATAATTCTATTATAATACACTATACTGTTTAATTTAATTACACTTTTTACCAAGGGGCTCTCTTTTTTCCTTTTAATTTATCATCCGTCCATTCTCATACCTTAGAAAATTAACTTCATTCCTAATTGGTTGTAAAAAGCAAAAAAAGAAATTACCCATTCATGTCTTTGCTTTTTATTACACTATATGTACATAGCTTTTTTATTTTTATACTCAGTCTATTTGTTAAGTTTACACCTGTAGAAAACAATGGCAGAAGATAAAAATTCAAAATTATTGAAATTATTTATTATCATTATTAATTGTGGTAATTTTAATTGTAAATATGCGATCTTTTTCCCTCTAATTTGTATGATATGAAATTTTATTACAATGGGAAATTAATTACTTTAGAGGGGAAATATAATAATTAGGGGAATAACGATTTGTTTTCATGGACTCTTTATTCTTTATTTAAGCGTTCGAAACATGGAAGTGGAAAATTGTTTTTTTATTGTAATTTTAATGCTGATAATTCATAGTAATTTTTTAATAAGTGTTATTTATCGATTGTTCCTAAAGTATCAATTATAAATTAATTAATAACAGTAATTACAAGTATTACATTTTTCGATTTTATTTCTTAATCTAGATATTGTATTTTCCGAAAGTTTACTTATTGATAAATAAATAAAAAAAGACTATTATTATTAAAAATAAATAAGTGATTACAAAAAACTATACTGCAATTTTTACTATTAAATTTTATTATAATAAAATTAAATTTTACTGTATAAATATTTCTACTATAAATAGTTTTCTTTTAATTAAAGTGCTTGATGATTTTTCACGGTATTTAAGAATTATCAAATTTATTCCATTTTTTAGCATAAAAAAGCACTATTTTAGTGAAAAAGTAAATATCCTTCCTATAAAAGTACTATTTTAGTAAAAATTAAATTTTTATACTAAAAAAATACTATTCTTGCAGAAAAAGAATTCTTTTATAAAAAGTACTATTTTACTATATGAAAACTACTCATTGCTCTACTAAAATTAGCAGTTTCGTATTTAAATGGTCCTTTATATGGAAAATTAGTCGTTTCTCCAAAAGTTGTGTTTTCAGATTTAAAATTATTAGTTTTCTACTAAAATAGTACTTCTTATAATAAAATTATTCAGAAAAGTGCTATTTTAGTAGAAATCTACAAATTTTTAGTACAGAAGCTACTAATGTTGTAAAGAAGTACCGTTAAGTAGAAAACTACTAATTTTTTATGCAAAAGTACTATGTTGGCAAAACCTACTAATTTTTGGTATACAAAACTACTATTTTCGTATAAAAATTAAATGTTTCTACTATAAAAGTTCTATTTTTGCAGAAAAAGAAATTCTTTTATAAAAATTATACTATTTCAGTGGAAAACTACTGAGTGCTTTACTAAAATTAGCAGTTTTTTTTTACTAAAATAGCCCTTAATATGAAAAAGTATTTGTTTCTACGAAAGTAGTATTTTTATCTTTAAAATTAGTACAGTTTTCTACTAAAATAGTATTTTTCTTAATAAAATTATTCAGAAAAGTGCACTGAAAGAAAATGTATATTAAATTTTGCAACAGTATTTTGCAGTTTAAGGAAAAAGTACAATAAACCGAAATTTTGATATAAAAAATACTAAACTTTAAACAATAATTTGTAGAATTTAGTATAATTATATCAACTATCAAGAATTTTTATTCAAATTTAATATAACTTTACTATATTTAATATATTTTCATCAAAATTTTGGTTTGTTGCACTTTCTCCCTAAATTGCAAAATACTTTTACAAAATTTAATATACATTTTCTTTCAGTGTGCTATTTTAGTAGAAATCTACTAATTTTTAGTACAGAAGCTACTAATTTTGTAAAGAAGTAGTTTTAAGTAGGAAAGTTTTTTAAGTAAAAAGATTTTTTTATGCAAAAGTACTATGTTGGCAAAAACTACTAATTTTTTATACAAAATTACTATTTTAGTTAAAAAAAAACAGTCATTTTCAGTGTGTAGATACTATTTTAGTATTAAAATCTACTAATTTTCTGTTTAGAAGTATTATTTTAATAGAACGTAAATAATTTTTAGTACAAAAGTACTATTTAAGTAAAAACGGTTAATTTTCCTATCAAAATTTCGCGACTAAATCAAAAAACGTTTTTATAAAAATAGTATACTATTTTTGTAAAAAATTTTTTTGGTTTAGTCTCGAAATCCATCCTTTTTAGTAGGAAAGTACGAAAAAAAAACTAAATAATTTATAGACTAAAAAACTAATAATTTATAGTAGAAAACATAGTTAATTTTATCTATAGTAAAAATTTGTTTCAAAACTACAATTTCTAACAGAAATAGTAAAATTTTTCAATTTATTAATCAGTAATTTACTAATAATTTATTTATAATCAATTTTTCTAATTCCGTTATTCTTTAATTAGTCACTACATTAAATATAATCCGCATTCGCAAGGCTATAAAAATGCATATAAATTTCCAAAAACACGTTTTCTAATTATCAGGTAGATATTATTATTATTTTCAAATAATTCGAAAGTGCGCGCGATGCGACGAGCAAGTATATAAATGAGCAATGCGTTATTCTATAAATTATATTCTTGTACGAATTAGGGAGTTCATAAATCACACGTTTCCTTCTGACACTTCAAGTGACCGTAATAATCTTCACTTTCTTTAGATTAGTATACACACAGTACCGACTTGAAATTGCTTTGAAAACAAATCGTCCTTGGCAATAGTTCAGATCCTGTCATAGAATAAAATGACAAGCCATCCTGAGCACATGATATTTTTGGCAATCGCGTGCACTTCTCAATAATGCAATGCGCTAAATTGCAATTTTCAGTCGGATTTTTTATTTTTACTGAAAGGAGCTATATAGTACTAAAATTGTACAATGAACTAATTTTGTTTTTATTTTAAAATTATAAATAATATTTTGTTTTGTTTTTAAGAGAGTTGGTGGTAAAAAGGTCAATACTTAAAATTGTCTTCTTAGTTTATTTACACTTTACTTTTCCTTCGATCGGTTTTTAATTTTACTAAAAGGCTTGTAGTGCTAAACTGCAATTTTTTGTTTGGTCTTTATTTTTACTGTGAGGGTTAGTATGTAGTATAAAGTTCAGAACATAAAAACAAGTAAACAACAAGTTTTTGTTTTTAACACTGTGTTAAAAACAAGTATTTTTTCTTTTCGATTTTTATTTTGATTGAAAAAGTCAGTACTAAAAAGGTCAGGAGTAAATGGGTCAGTATTTAAAGGATCAGTAGTGAAAGGATTAGTACTAAATGAATCAGTAGTAAAATGATCAGTACTAAAAGAATCAGTACTAAAAGGATCAGTACTAAATGAATCAGTATTAAAAGAATCAGTACTTAAAAGTTCAGTCCTAAAAGTACATCAGTACCAAAAAAATAATTATTGAAAACATTTACGAATCATCTTCTCAAAAATATTCCCCCATCTACTCACTGTTAGAAAAAAGAAAAGCAAAATTAAAAATTCTCCCTTCCGTCGGCGTCAAACTGAGAAATTGGTGCAGGTCGTGTCAGTTTTACGGTCATTGGATATAATATTCACCATGGAGCCCTTGAACTTTTCTCCAGAGGCCAAGGTGAAAGCGTTACGTCGTCTTTTGGGTTACGTCAAAGACACAGTATATATAGTAGTTGGAGAAATAAAAGCAATTCTACATGGGAGGGCAAAAACAGGAATAAAGAGCAGAGCGGCAGGTTAAATTTTACTCCCAGATACTTTTCACAAATACTCCAGTTTTCGAAACTATGGAATTTTAAATGGAAGCGTGGAATTTTGCGGTATTGCGGATTGTGTCACAGTCGCAGACGTCCCGCTGCGCAATTCACGCAAAAACCAACCTGTCTCTAAATGAGAGACCCTTTTAATATTATATATATATATGTATAAAATCCATTCAACATGCGGAAACGTTTGCTTTAAATTTATGCAAGTGTAGCATTTCGAATTTGTCCTCTCACTTTTCAACTTGAATAGAATTTTTCCAACTTGAATAGAAAAATTTTAGGGCGCCTTTTCATAATTTGATTTTTACAAATTCTTAACGGAATATAAGGGTAAACAAGATTTATAATTTTTACAAAACCAATACTTATAAGTTTGCGGTTGTTAGTTTTATTTATTTATTTTTTTTTTGAGAGGAGGAAATGAAAGGGAAAAACTGTCAAAATTCAATATTTTTTCGACGTGGGCAGGAAAAAAATGAGGTGTTAAAATTAAATTTTGTAAACACAGTCTACTGTGTGCATAAAGATGATTAATGTGAGGGATGGGAAGTTGATTGATATTTTATTTCACGCTCTGGAAAAAGAGGGAAACAGTTCTTCTGTGCGCTTCTTTTTTGTGTAAATATATTCTCTCTGTGGAGATAAAAATTAATTAGTTTTTAATTTTAGTAAATGGTAAAAATTAATTAGTTTTTAATTTTAGTAAATGGTGAAAATTAATTAAATTACTTTCGTCGTTGTTTCACATGTACGCATACACATATGCACATATGCACATCTATATGCACATATGCACATTTATATGCACATATGCACATGTTCACATATACTCATACACATATAAATACAAAATTATATTAATACATATGTGCACATATCCAAAAAACTTGCACACACGTACATGTGCACATATACAAAAAACTTGCACATACGTACATGTGCACATATACAAAAAACTTGCACATACGTACATGTGCACATATACTTTTTTGCAAAAGCACATGCACATGTACAAAAAACAAGTGCACATATAGACTTTTTTTGAGTATTTTTACATATGTGTAAGTGTATTGTCCTTCTTTTTTGTTCCAAGAAAAAGAAAATTACCAATAATTGCATTCGTTTGGCAATTGAAATGGGAAAATTGAATATAAAATTTTGAAGGTTGCGCGCATATATAAATAATAAATCGTTTTCGCTGGTCCTAATTAAGGCGAGCTTGTCTAGAATTTGAACATATTTTGGTATTTAAATCAAGGGAAATGAATTGAAGTCAAAGAGAAGTCTTGTTGTTTCGTAAGGTTTACAACATTGTCTCTCTCGGTCATTCTATGTTCTTTGACGGAGCGTGATCAAGATATGGAAATCCGCCAACTGTTTACTCGAGCGTCTAAGTCTCCTATATTCTTGTACTTGTGAAGTTGAATTATGCTCTCGCTATTTTATGGGAATGGAGTTCATGTAAATTGGAAAAGGCTGAATTATGGTCATTGTTTTCACTTATATACATTAGGGTCAAGGACATGAATTCCAAATTTTTCTTTTTTTTTATCCGCTCTCAACTTGCATTCAATTACACAATTTTCATTCTTATTCTTCTTTTCGATGAAACAACAATTCTTTTTAGCATAGAAAAAGTACCCTAAAAGCTTTATAAGAAAGTAAAAATAAATAGAGAAGTAGACAAAAATATTTAAAAAGAAAAAAATAAATGAAAAAAATAAAAAGCAAATGTAAAATGAAAAGAAAAATAGAAAAGAAAAATAGAAAAGAAAAATAGAAAATAAAAAGAACTGAAAAAAAAACGAGTGAAATTAACAGACCGAAAAAAAGTATTCAATAAACCATCAAATAGTAATAGCACAAAGATAAAATAAAAGCTTAACAATTTCTACGTGTTGAGTACGTAGTTCTTTCTTTTTTCCACAAGAGATTCGGATTTATTGTTATGGCGTCAGAGCGATAACGTCAAAAAAGAGGAAATCGATAAAATTTGTGTATAAAAATTGCTGTCATGCGAAATGAAGAAAAAAAATTTTTTTTTATGTCGTTGACGCGCGATAGAGCGTAAAAATTAAATGACGTAAGCTCATGTATAGATTCGTTTATCTCGCTTCAATTGCCGCCAGCATTTGCCTCCCGAACTTCGATTATGCTGATTGACCACTCTGTTTCAAATATTACAACTGATTACATGTTACATGTCGTGTTACAGATTGCAAACTGACACTGATACGATAGCAATTTGTATTAAAAAAAAAAACAAAAACAAAAAATTCTGATAGAAAAATGAAGATAAATGAGGATCGTTATAGTTTCATCATTATATATAATAATCTTCCAGGAACATATTTTTTTAAACTACTCAATTTTTTTCACACATGAATATTTACACAAAAAAATTTAGTATGCCTTATATGATTTATATTGAAGTTAAATTCCCTCTGTTATTATTAATAATAATAATAATAATAATGATAATAATAATAATAAAACTTTCCCTCTGATAATTTAGTTTATCATAACCACAGATTTCCTAAGATCTAAGGATATCAAATTGTAGCAACACTTTTGATTCTTTTTTTGTCTCAATTTCATATCCTTAAGTAAAGTGTAACAATAATAATAATAATAGTAATAATGGTAATAATAATAATAATAATAAAAATAGTAATAACAATAATAATAGTGTAACAATAATAATAATAATAGTAATAATAGTAGTAATAATAATAATAATAATAATAATAATAATAATAATAATAATAATAATAATAATAATAATAATAATAATAATAATAATAGCAAAATATGTTTATTAGGTTTATTGAGATTACGCAAAGGTGAAAAAATTATTCTACAATGTTGATTATGATTACAATTATTAGGAATAATAATAAGAAAAAAATGATAAGAATAAAGAGTTAAGTAAATAAATTATTACAATTCTGTATTTTAGAAGTAAAAAATTGTTTAAATTCAGCATAATAAGAAGTTAATAATTTATTAGTTACATCTTGATATAAATTGCGATAGTGTACCTGATAATCTGTATAAGTGAATTTATTATGCGTTTAAGACTACTCTTTTAATATCAGCAGCTAGTTAATCACTTCTTTATTACCTTAATGACCTAATAAAGCCTAACCTGTAATCATAACAAGTATGTATAATGATTCAAATCACTGTTCTTAAGATACACATAATGGATTGTATCATGTTCAAGAAAATGGGTTTGTTAAACAATCACGCTAAGCATCTTTCTCATTTGGGAAATATTTTTGCCAAAATTATTAAACATACAATTAAAATTACTAAAATTACTATTTAATATCTTTAATATATAGTTTTTATTTTAATATCCAAAACTGCATTGTACACAAAAGGTTCTAAATTAGAAGTGATTAGAACTAAAATTACTTTAATATCTTTAATATATTTAATATCTTTAATATAATTTTTATTTTAATATCCAAAACTGCATTGTTAACAAACGGTTCTAAATTAGAAGTGTTGTGAACTAAAATTCCTTTTATATTTTTAATATAATTTTTATTTTAATATCCAAAACTGTTTTGTAAACAAAAGGTTCTAAATTAGAACTGATTTCGGTATTAAAATAGAACCAAATTACAATTTAGTACCAAATTATAGTTAAAGTAAAAAAATTCTACACTAAATACTATTTTATTGGATAAAAATTCTTTGACTCAAGGTGCTTGAGTTGATTCTTGAAAATAAAGCAGTGGTTACAATTTGGTTTTCTAACGGAGAAGGTTTTTAAAAATGATCAAGTTGCAATTTGGGGTAAATAGGTGATTTATCTGCAAGATCTTTAAACTGTTTTAAATTAATAAATTTTTTAGGATTCGTTTCTGTAGGGTTCTTGTCTGTTTAGAAAGTATATGGTTTGGGATCCTTAAAAATGAAGCAATGATTACGATTTGGTTTTCTAATAAAAAGCCTTTTTAGAGATGATCAATCTGTGCATTTTGAGGTAAATCGGCGATTATTATTACGATTTGGTTTTCTAATAGAACCCCTTTTTAAAGATGATCAAGTTGTGCATCTTGAGGTATGTCGGCGATTATTATTACGATTTGGTTTTCTAATAGAACCCCTTTTTAAAGATGATCAAGTTGTGCATCTTGAGGTATGTCGGTGATTATTATTACGATTTGGTTTTCTAATAGAACCCCTTTTTAAAGATAATCAAGTTGTGGTATGTCGGTGATTCTTCTACAAATTTTTAAACTATCTTAAAGTAACATTTAGGATTCGTTTCTCTTCCTTTGTTTGTCCAGAGAGATCAAGTGGAAAGTACAATTTTGTCTCCTAAAGAACCTCTTCTAAAAATGATGTTGTTTTCCTAATTTCCAAAGCTGCTGCACCTAAAATTGATTTTTTTAATTTAACTACTTTTTACTTTCGGCATCTTATCAAAAATAAAAAAAAATTTGTTTTTGCTAATACTTACCAAGTTTTTAACACCAAAACCGTTCCGTACATTGTCCGTATGTCTTCCATTGATGATCCATGAATGCACTATTCGTTGATATTTCATAAAATATTTTCACTTAACCTACAAACTCTTCTTCTGTTTTTTCTTACATTGAACCAAGAATTTAGTTGAATTGACAGTGGAATGGAGTTTCACAGCTGATTCCGTAGTAGGGGAAATGGAATTACGGATGCATTGAACGTGCCAGGAGCGACATAAGCCATTGGCGGCCGCTTTTAAGCGTCCTTGCAAACTGGTTCTCTGCTCGACTCGATTATGCTAATCGCATATGCATGTTAGCATTTGGCTGATCGCTTGTTCTGTGTGCTCTTCTCTTGTGTTTACCGATATCCAACTCACTCCTCTATTACACTGACAGAACTTACATTGGTCTTTTGTATATATAAACTATACATTTAATCCCGCACCATTTGTTTCGCAGCATTCACTTTACACCGCACAATCTATTCAATTTTCAAACACTTTTCTCTCTCTATTAATTTCCAAACATCAAATTGCAACAAACACGAAAATATAATATCAATTGCTTCAAATTTTTGGCATCCATTTAATTCAATTTGGAAAACTGTGCTGTTCATCATAACGAATCATAACGAATTGGTATCAAAAATGTGCATAAAAAATTGCACCAAATTCTTGATATCAATTTGGTATCATTTGGTTTCAATTTATCACTTTTAAGAAAACTTGTGTTTACAAACAAACTGTAATATAAAACACTGAATAATTCTAATAATAAAAGAATCACACAAACAGACAAATCACTCAGAATTTACGGTTTAAAGCAATCTCCTTCTTCCCCTACATGTGTTTCTTCATTTCTTCCTTCACTTCCTGTATATCCACTCTTCGTAATTCCAAAAAACCCTCGATACAATGGCACTCTTTAACCTTGAATGTTTTCCCCCGGATGTTAAATTACGTAACGGACCATTCAGTCAATTTTTAAAACTAGAATATTTTTTCCAAATTAGCATTTTACGATGTGTTTTTGACGGGGAGTCGTTTGTCAGAGCAATTTTGGTTGGTAGGTTAATTGTAGGTGTGAAAATGAAGTATATTTATGTGTGTATAAAGTAGTGTAATATTAAAAGCATAATCTGCTGTTATAATGCCTTCTGTATATTAAATTTTACGACTCGTTTATGTTTTATGACTGTTTTAAGGCGTGCCAACAGCTCGCACGAGCGCCTTGTCCCATAACTGTCACATCCAAGTGCCTTTTATGGCCCAATAGTCTTTAGGGGCTTGCGAGACTGTCCACGAGGTACTTGTAAATATACATTCTCAAGCTTGTTTTTCCATATGCTATTTCTTTTTCTCAATTTTATATAAATATATATATACTGTGCGCCATGTACTTGAAAACAGTGATAAATGTCTCTTTCTTCTCAGCTGATATTATATTTCCATATTTTCATTCAAATCTCTTTTATATACTTTGTACATAAATAAAAATGTTTGCTTTTACTAAAAACTTTTAGTATAAACTTATTTATTTAAAATTCTTTTTATTTTTTTACTCCTACAATTTTTTCACTTTAAAGTATCAAACTGTATAGTATAATAATTAACATCAAATATGTGGCCAAAACCATAAACTTTTTCAAAATGTTTGGTAATAATTTTGATTCATTTGGGTAGAAATTTTTTTTATTTTTGATTATAGGAGATTTTTCCAGTTAACTGAAAAATTTCAAGTATTATTTACCCCCCCCCCCCACCATTTTTTCCCAAAGAATCTTTTTCTTCAAATAATTTTGAATTTTTACTACAATTATTCGGTTCTTTTTAAATTTTAGTAAAAATTCGAACACTGTTTTTTTTTAAATGTCAAAATAATCCCCAAGTGGATCGAATTGATCCAAAAATTAAGTTCAAATGATGATTTGATCCACTTTTTGAGATCAATTCGTTGCAATTAGATACTTTTTAGGTAACAGTGAATTAATTAAAAGCCGAAAATTTTGAATATTTGATAATTTTGAAGTTTTTATAAAAATTATTCGTTTCTTCTTGAATTTTGGTAAAAATTCTAAATCATTCAAAGACATAAAAATTTTGAAAGATTGATCATTTTAAATTTTTACTAAAATTATTTGGTTCTTTTTAAATGTTAGTAAAAAATTCAAAATTATTTGAAGACGAAAATTAACTGTCTTAACTTTTTAAGACAAAGATTTTGAACAATTGATAATTTTGAAGTTTTTAAAAATTATTCGTTTCTTCTTCAATTTTGTTGAAAATTCTAAATTATTAAAAGATAAAATTTTTTAATAATAATTGATAATTTGAATTTTTACTAAAATTATTCTGTTCTTTTTAAATTTAAGTAAAAACTCAAAATTATTTGAAAGCCGAAGATTTTGAATAATTGATAATTTTGAAGTTTTTATAAAAATTATTCGTTTCTTCTTTAATTTTGGTAAAAATTCTGAATTATTCAGAGACATAAAGATTTGGAATAATTGATAATTTAGAATTTTTACTTAAATTATTCTGTTCTTTTTAAATTTAAGTAAAAATTCAAAATTATTTGAAGACGATTCTATGCCGTCTTAATTATTGAAAGCCGCAGATTTTGAATAATTGGTAATTTTGAAGTTTTACTAAAATTTTTCGGTTCGTTTTGAATTTTAGTAAAAATTACTTAAAGAAAAAAATTTGAATAATTGATCATTTTGAAGTTTTACTGAAATTCTTCGGTTCTTTTTAAATATTTGTTAAAATTATTTAAAGGAATAAATTTTGAATAATTGACCATTTTAAAGTTTTAATAAAATTATTCGGTTCTTTTTAAATTTTAATATAAAAAATTAAAAATTATTTAATGCCTCAGATTCTGAATAATTAATAATTTTGAAGTTTTAATAAAATTATTTGTTTCTTTTTGAATTTTGGTAAAAATATTCTAAATTATCAAGTTTTTTCAGTTAAGTAACAAAAATTCGTTATTACTTTTTTATTATTTCCCTTTTTCCTTATCAAAACCTGGATTAACAGCAAAAATTTTAACTTTTTGCCCAAAAAAAACTTTTTTACATCCCAAGTATATTTTATGTTTAAAGTTCCTTAAAATTCAAATTTTTAATTAAAATTTTTGTTTAAAAGTTCAAATTTTAAATTAAATTTTAGTTTAAAAGTTCAAATTTTAAATTAAATTTTAGTATAAAAATTCAAATTTTAAATTAAATTTTATTATAAAAATTCAAATTTGAAATTCAATTTTAGTATAAAAATTAAAAATTATTTTTAAAAAAATATTCTTTGGGGTGAAAGGGCGAAGATGAGGGGGGGGGGTGAAGAATACTTCAAGTGGGTTAATACAAAAAATATTTGGGATATAAAAATGTTTTTTTTTCCGGCAAAAAATTTCAAATTCCTAGTATTAATCCAGGTTTTGACAAGGCAAAAAAAAACCCTTTTGGAGTTGAGTGGCAACTTTGATGAATAGAGGCCATCATAGTTCAGTGACGTCATCTTCCATAACCAGTGATGGCGTCACGTGACGCTCCACCCTCTTTTCAATCACCTTGGCCTGGAACCCACCCAGCTGTCAAGCTCGCTCCACCCCGTTTTTTTCATTCTTATCCTCTACTATCTCTATCGCCATCTACCAGTCTATTGAAGAACTCCTTAATCCTTCAAAGTGCTGACCATTAAGGTTTATGACTTTTCCGGTCGATGCCGCCACTCAACGAGGCCTAATTCTTATCTAACGGGTGATCCAAATTCTAAGCCCTTAGCGTGTTCCCTCTTGTACAGCATTCTTCAAAAATAAACCCAATTTTCGTAATATTTATGCTTTTTCTCCTTCAATTTTTCCTTGAGTTACATTTTTCTTCACTCTCCATTTTCCTTTTTTGCTTTTCGTCTTTTCTTTCTTTGCTTTCTGTCTTAGATTTTCATTTAAAGATGTTTTCATTTAAAGATCTTTTCATTTTACGATCTTTGAATAAAAAGGGGAAGAAAATAAAAACTGCGGGAAGAAAAGAATCTTTGAATGAAAAGGAAAGAAAGAAAGCAAAGAAATAGGATAATAATTTTGATTAGATTTTAGACGTTTATGGTTAAGACGGTTGAGGCCGATGCGCAAGGGACCACGGCGCAGTTGAGCGCAGGAGTGGGGGCAATGGGAGAGACAGAGAAGAACGGAGACTTCTCTCTTGCTCTCATTATCCCCTCTCCTGCTCTCGGCGAATTCTAACTTCCTAAACGATTGCGGTTGATAATGAACCGTTTGTAAACACATTTGGCTTATACTATGAACCGATTGTAAACACAAACAGTTTATTAATCGTTCTAAACACAAACGGTTCATTATTAATCGTTCTAAACAGGAACGAATCAGTATTAATCGTTTGCTAACAAAAGCGGTTAATTACTAACCGCAATAATTTGCAACTATTATTTCGACGCGATGATACATTTTGCTTTCGAATATTATTTGAAATTCCGTCTCGAGTTGAACAGATTTTTCCACTTTTTCTAAACATTTTAAAAATTGGAACAAAAAAAGAATGAAAAGTAGTGCGAAGCAAACGTTTTTTGCAATGACACTATTGACTCTTTTTTGTCCCAATTTTTAAAATGAAAATTAAACTATGATTGCGGAGTTCAAATTTACCAATTTTGTATTTTACGATTTTGCAAAATAAAATTCTTATCTCGTGTTAATATCTCTAGTCAATTAGAAAAGGGATAATTTTACAAACATGGAAAACATCAGCAGAAAAAAACTAGTGTAGGGGATAGAAAAATAAATATCTAAAGGTAAAGTCAGAATAGAATTCAAATCCAGGGAGGGCAGTATTTATACGTGGGACGAAGAGAGAGAGGACGGCATAGAATCGCTATCGGCGGCCATTCATCAATCCGGGGAATCAATACGCTGGAATTAATGAAAGCGCCGCGCGAACAGCGAGCTAGCGGCCGGAATGTTAATCGCGATCGTCCCGCGTCCGACCCGAGCCTGTTCTCGTGTATACAGCAAAACTCCCATGGGTCCATATCCCATCCTCCCGGACGACAAACCCTTTACCCCCGGCAACCTCTCACCTCTATATTACGTTCTCGACAACCCCCGCGATCCTCACTTCGAGCTATCTCTCTCTCTCGCTATAGATATATGTATACGCGAGTACCCGCCACGCGTTTATTCTATTCACATGCGGATATATCTACAATCGTACTTTTGTTTTCGAAAGAGAGAGAGAGACGGAGAGAAGTACATGTCATCAGCAGTTAGGTTCACGCGCCAATTAGAAATGGAATTGAAAATTTATTTTTTATTTATGTAAAAATTAGTTTGTTATTTATGTAAAAATTAGTTTGTTATTTATAAATAAAAATTAATTTTTAATAAACTAACATTTATGCAGTAATATAATAAAAATGTAATAGAAAATAATATAATAATTAATAATAAAAGTTTTCTTAATAATTTTGACTACACCCAGAAAAAAGCTTTTTTGTTTCAAAGAATGTTTTTTCAAATCAAAGAAATTTGTATACATTGTTATAGAGTCAAAAAAAAGTTTCTTTGATTTAAAGAAAATATTTCTTTAACTGTTTTTTGTTGGTTCAAAGAAATGTTTCTTTGAATTTAATAAATCTTTCTTTAAGGCAAAGAAATAAATGATTCAAAGAAATAATTTCTTTCAATGTTCTCAGCTTTTTGTTTGTGTTAAAGATTCATTGTTATAGGGTCAAAAAAGAGATTCTTTGATTTAAGGAAAATATTTCTTTAACTGTTTTTTGTTGGTTCAAAGAAATGTTTCTTTGAATTCAATAAATCTGTTTTTAAGGCAAAGAAATAAATGATTTGAAGAAATAATTTCTTCCAATGTTTTCAGCTTTTTATTTGGGTTTAAGAAATTTTTCTTTGGATCAAAAGTATCATTCGAAGAAATAATTTCTTTGATTCAAAAATAACTTTGAAAATTGTTTTATTTAAACGTAATTCATGAATTTTAGATAATTTGCACTACGTTAAATTTGCTACTAATTGAAAATAAAAAAATATTCCTTAACTTTTTTTAAAAATTCTTATAGATATTATTTATTCTTATTTCAAGGTTCTTAATTCAAGGTTCTTATTTCAAAAAATTTTAATAAAACTCTATCAAACTTGTCTAATATTATCAAAACATTATGAAAAATTTAATTATTTTCAATATACGCATATATATCTAGAATTTTAATTTCTAAAACAATCTAATAATTTGTAAAATAATCTACAATTTTAAATAAAACTTTCACAAAAAGAATTTAATTATTTAAATAAATTTTCTATAACCTTCTTTGCAAATGCTGAATTATTTTCATAAATAATTAAATTTTTGACAAAAGTTGAGTTATTTTTAAAAAATTCTCTGAAATTTTCAATTATTTTCAATGTCTATAATTTTAATAAAAAACTGCCCAAAAGAATTCAATTATTTAAAAAATTAAAACACAATTTTTACAAAATTCTTTGGGCATAATAAATTATTTAAAAAGATATTTATAACATTCTTTGCAGGAATTCCATTATATCTTTGAAAATTTTTGGAAGTTCAATAATAATTAAAAAACAATTATATAAAATTCTTCTCAGAAATTCAATTATTTAAATATAATTTTGATGAAATTCTTTGAAAAAATATTTAATAAAATTTTTTTGCAGATATTTAATTTAAAAAAAAAATGTTAGTGAATTTTTTTTTAAAAATGCAATTATTCTTAAAAATTTTAATATAATTCTTTTAAAGAATTTAACTTTTTAAAAAATAAAACTTTTATTAGCAATTCAATTAGCTTTAAAATTTTTTCGATTTTTAATTATTTAAAAAACATTTTTATAAAATTCTTTGCAAGAATTCACTTTTTTATAGATAATAAAATTATTTTCAGAAATTCAATTAAAAAAAAAAAATTAACAAAATTCGTTGAAAAATTGAATTATTTCCATAACTAATAAAAAGAATTCAATTATTTCAAAATAATTTTCTGATAAAATTCTTTGAAAAAATTCAATTATCTTCTAAACTAAAAATAAACAGTATATTCTAAAAATGATTAATAAAATTTTTTGTACAAATTAATTGTCACAAAAAATTTTCAATAAATTTTTCCAAAAAGGCAAATATTCTTAAAAATGTTATTAAATTATTTATTAAATTATTTTTCTAATTAATCAAACGAAACAAATTATTTTCTAAATTTTTAATAAATTTCTGAGTTTCATTTCAAGAAAAATTCAATTATTAAAAATATTACTTATGTTTATATCTAAGGGCCGATTTCACCACCTGTGATTAGTGTAATAATTCGTGATTAAAGTATCTTAACCATCAGAAAGCGTTTCACCATAATCGATATGATGATTAATGGAAAGTAATCACCGATTAACCTAATTATCCAAATTTGACTCGTTTAAGAACTTAAACAGCGATTTAACAGAAAAAATATTATTTTAACACCATATGTAGTGTTAAAATTACACGCAATATTTTTAACTGACACCTATTGAAAATAAACACGAGTAATTATACGTGTAGATTTGGACACATGTAAATACACGAAGAAAAGTTTTTACAAGTATAATAATTTTTGGCACTTATCAGGACCCTAACCACTATCAAATTATAAAATATAAGTAAAATCAAAATTTTGTCAGTGCACGAGCCATGGAAGGCCCCAAAAAGTAAAAGTAGGAGAGAGAGAGAGAAAAAAAAAATTCAAGACTGTGTTGAATATCCAATCAGATTTTACCAAATCGGAAAAAGTTGTGGTTAAATAATTATGTTTATCTTTTAATCGACAATCAAAATAAAAGTAATTTCCATTCCGTTCCACGAAATTTGATAACACATTTTTAATCACTGTTTACATAATCCTATGTACTTAATTCTCAAGAACCCATATATTTCTACTGAGACCAATTGTGATTGGCTATTAAAAATATTCATACTAGAAAAAGTTGTATCATTGGTGAAATCGCGTGGTTTTTGTAAAAATATAAAAATAAAAATCTCTGTAGGGGCGCTGGATGTGCTTTAGGATGAAATTCAAAATACTATTTTTTAAACATAACCTACAAATATATTAAAAAACTCACTGCGCAGACTCGAGAATTATATCGAAGTCAAGAATCGACTACCCCGAGTCTGCGCAATGAATTCTGTAATGTATTTGGAGGTTATGTTAAAAACTCTATTTTTGTAAAAAAGTGGAATTAAACAATGTTTCTCATTAATATAATGGTTTCAAAAATTGCTACAAATTTTACAGTCTAACGTAAAATCAGAATATATGTAGACAAGTAGTCCTTCAATCCAGGAGAATATGTTCTGAAAAACTTCCCATGCATTATTTTTAATATTGGCCTTGATGACATCCAGCGCCCCTTCAGTTTTCAGTCAACATTCAACACACCTTCAACTCAAGAGAACCTATGGGCTGTGTTAAACGGAAGCGCACAACAAAATCTACATCGAAAACGATGACAAAATTGCATCGTAAAACTCGGCCATTTCTAATGATTACAAACCATTTCGATTTGAAGGTTAAAATTTCCATGTCAATATCTTTGTATTAATCGCTGATTAACTTATTAAACGGTCAAATTTGGGCAATTAAGTTAAACGGTGATTACTTTCCTTTAATCACCTCTAGAATTATGGTGGAATGCATTCTTATAATTTAGATTGTTTAATCAAGAAATATTACATTAATTAAAGGTGGTGGAATAGTAGTAACTGTTAATCGTCGTTCAAAATATAATCCTAATTATTTAATCACGACATTAATTCTCCATGGTGAAATCGGCCCTTAATAATTGAATTGTATTTATATAGTACAACTTTCTGTTAAAAATTTATTTTCCAATAAAAATTGAATTTCAGTTAAACTTTGATAGATAAATAATAATTAAATATTAGAATAATTATAGTTCGAATTTTTAAAAATAGTTCAATTTTAAAAGTTTTTTAAAAATGAAATCAATGAAAATTTTAATTGATAGGTATACATAAGGGTAGTAATAGTAATTTCTTTAAAAATAAAATTAAAATTTGGAATAATTGTATTAAGTAATTTCGAAAAAAAATATTAGAATTTTAGAAAATAATAAAAAAATGAAACATTTCAGCTCCTCTGTTAATTAAAATTGTCTCCATATAAATCAATCATCAAACTAATTAACCTTTTTCTGAAATATTGATATTTTTAACTATAAAAATGTTAATTTACCATCCGACTATAGATCACTCTTCTAATTATACACAAACACTTTTGAACGTAATATACTGTAAATTTTATTAAATATTTTATTTTACAAAGTTTATTTTCCTAGTTGTCAATAAAAATTCTTTTCACTTATCTTAAATGTATTAATTATAAATTTACTTTGCAACTTATAATCTATTTACTCTGCAGTATATTCCGATTTAAGAGACATTATTTTATTTTTTTTTTTTTACTTACTATTTACTAATTTGTTATTTTTATATGTAATTTATTAACCCGTTTACAAATAAATAAAAAATAAATTATCTATCTCTATAAATTAATAACTGAAGAAAATATAATAATAAATAACTGAAAATTTATTCAATAGAATATTTTATTTCTAAAAGTTTATTTATTTACGAAATTCGCAATTCTTTATTATTTTATTTTAAAATTATTATTATTATTATTATTATTATTATTATTATTATTATTATTATTATTATTATTATTATTATTATTATTATTATTATTATTATTGTTATTATTATTATTATTGTTATTGTTATTGTTATTGTTGTTATTAAAATTATTATTATTGCCACTATTAATAGATTTTGATAATTAACATAATAATATTGACAAATGAATACCTCTTTTTGAATTTTTTTGGAAAATAACTTGAAAATTTCGTAAATATTTGAAATCTTCAAAATTCAAATTCAAACGATTGTCGCAGCGAAATCTGTGGAATTTAAAAGTGAAACATGTGATCGTTCCTACATCTTTTAAGCAGAGAGAGAGAGATGTTGTCAGTCGGTATAGAAGGATCGAAAGAATCTTTCGTTTATCGACAAGTCACTGGCCCTTTTCAAACCTCATGACTTTTGTGTTCGTCCTTCCGTTCACAGAGGACCAGAAAATTTTTTATTTCAAATAATACTTTGAATTTTTTTCTTCTTTAAAAAAATTCCACTTGTAAATTCTATAAAAATTGTCCTTAAGAAATATGCGTTTTAATTTTTTTTTCCTTGCAATTTCAACTCTTAATTACAAATTTTTAATTACAATTGTAAATTATATTTAAATATTCCTCGTCAATAATTATAATTATGAAATAAATCTTGAGAGTGTAAATAAAAGAACCCTGATTTCTGACAGGCGTAATTAATCTGAGGAATGGTTTTTATAATTATTATGATCGTAGGTAAAAAAGTTTCCACTTTTATATACATGAATTTTTATTTTTTACGAATATAACTAATTTTTAGTATTTTAATTTTTCTTCTTTTCAATCTTCTTCTTCTTTTTTTTCCTTTTCTTCTTCTTCTTCTTCTTCAACGTTTTTTAAAATATTTTTGATCAAGAATATTTTACACTTTCTTTTTTTTCCTTTTCTTCTTCTTCTTCTTCTTCAACGTTTTTTAAAATATTTTTGATCAAGAATATTTTACACTTTCTTTTTTTTCCTTTTCTTCTTCTTCTTCTTCAACGTTTTTTAAAATATTTTTGATCAAGAATATTTTAATTTTTAATGTTAGAGATTATCTGAAATTTTTGTTTCTATCTTAGAATAGAATATTGCAACGACATTAATTGCACCGCAAACTTACAAAAATCGAGAAAATATTAACAATATTGCTACAAGTTTCAATATTACAAGGGTGGCAAAAAATTGTCAAATTTTCAACAACTATAAATGGAAAATCAACGGATGACGATTTTAAAATCGTATGTTCCAAAGCATGATGATTAAGTCTTTCCGTTAATTTTTTGTCCCGTATTCAGTCCCCCTTTAACTTACAGTCATTTATAAAATTCTACATTTATATATACATATACGTACTGAGAAAAACACTAGAAAACTATTAATTTTGTTTCTGAAATACTGAAAAAATTCTCCCGTCTCCTAAAACAAAAAACAATCCCGGAAGATGAAATTAATCCGCAAAATCCTGAAAGAAACATTGGTAGCCATGATGATTCTCTAATGATCTGGATTACCCTTGTTTTAAAATCTTTTTATCCCGCCCACACAGAAGACACTGTCTGGGCGATGGCCGTCAGCGTGACGAGCACGTGTGTATGTATAATACCTCTCGGCAGCTGTCACTCAGAAATTGTCAGTCCCATTGCGCTCACATACAAAACGGAAGACAAAGATTTGCAAAAATTTCTACTTATCGTTATCAAATTTTAACGAATAGAATGCAAAAATGAATTGAATTTAATAAAAATGAGTTGAATTTAACAAAAATGAATTGAATTTAACAAAAATGAGTTGAATTTAACAAAAATGAGTTGAATTTAACAAACACGAATTGAATTTAACAAAAATGAATTGAATTTAACAAAAATGAATTGAATTTAACAAAAATGAATTGAATTTAACAAAAATTAATCATGTGTTACAGGTGCGGCCTAGCGTCGTCAGCGTGCTGGACAGAAAAACAAAAGACGTCCAGAGCGGCTCGTCACTTTGAACGAGGATACCGCACCGAGGGAAAAGAAGAACTCTGACTACAAATAAATTCCCCTGGTGTATTTTGCAAAAAAAGAAAATTTGTATTTGCTAACTTAACGGTTCTGTAGTGCTTCAGTTCTCCTTTTAGTGGGTGAACCAAAGTGTGATAATTCCAGTCTCAAATGATTAATAAGTGATCCCGCGTAACAGTGTGATAGCTATTTATTATAGTGAAGAAAAGGCAAGCGAAAAAAAAGTGTAGTGGTGTAAGTGGTCAGTGTTATTAGCAAGACAGAGTACAAAAGAAGAAAAAAAAAAGTGAAGCTAAAGTAAAAAAAGAAAAGTGCAAAGGAGAGAAGAGGTGCGGCTAAACCGAGTGACAGTAGCATGAGTTCGTACTTTGCCAATTCCTATATCCCGGACCTGCGAAATGGCGGGGTGGACAATCCCCATCAGCACCAGCATCATTATGGGGCTGCCGTCCAAGTGCCCCAGCAAAGCCAGTCCGTCACCCAACAGCCCCAACAGGGCGCCGATCCCTGTGACCCAAGTCTGCTTAGACAGGCTGTGCCAGCCCATCATTATGGAGCCGGTGGACAGCAGGGCATGCCCTATCCAAGGTTTCCACCCTACGATCGAATGGACATTAGAAACGCGGCCTACTATCAACAACAGCAGGAGCACGGCAGTCTCGACGGCATGTCCGGCTATAGGTCGACATCGCCGAGCTCAGGAATGGGTCACATGGGCCATACGCCAACGCCAAATGGACATCCCTCGACACCAATTGTCTACGCGAGTTGCAAACTTCAAGCGGCTGCGGTGGACCACCAGGGCAGCGTACTTGACGGCCCTGATAGTCCGCCCCTCGTCGATTCACAGATACATCATCAGATGCACACCCAACATCCGCATATGCAAACGCAACAGTCACAGCATCAGCAGCAGCAGCACAATCCCCATATGCAACAGCAACAGCACTTGATGTATCAGCAGCAACAGCAACAACAGGCCGGTAGTCAAGCACCTTCGGCTGCAATGCACGCGCAACAACAGTCGCAAACGCAGCAGCATCAAGGTGTTGTCGCGTCACCGCTTGGGCAACAGCAGCAGAGCAATCCTCAGGGTGCTGCCTCTGCGAATCTTCCCAGTCCGTTGTATCCTTGGATGAGGAGTCAATTTGGTGAGTACTTCTTTTTTTTAATCATACTCATATCACTAAAAAAAAGAAAAAAAAATCCTGATAGGGTCCTTGATGATCACTTAGGTCTGCGTACAACTTATACACTGTAAAAAGAAGGCATCTTATTTTAAGACACTTTGGTAGTCACTTTTAAGTTGTTTCCAAAAAGTTATCCAAAGCATCGTCCCTAACATTATTACTGTCTCTTCCATCGTAATGTTTATAATAAAAAGTACAGTTTAAAAACACAAAAAATTTGATATAAAAATACACAACAATTTTGATGGAGAAATACTGAACTGAAGTAAATAAGATATTTGACAACTGCGCCGGTTTCTATGGAAACATTCTTCTTTTATTTGAACAAGGTGTATATCAAATGTTTAAAACTCTGCAGAAAACAGGTATTCGGAAAAATGATTATTCGGGAAAATGGCATTCGGGAAATTCAATTCGGGAAAATAGCATTCGGGAAAATGGGCATTCGGGAAATTGGTCATTCAGAAAATTGGTCATTCGGGACAGAGGCATTCGGGAATTTGGATTCGGGAAAATGACCGGGAATCGTCCATCCTTCCTCTGTAGAATATATATTCGGAAATTATTGCTCGATATTTTTTGTAGGATATTTCTTATATAGCTTCTGTGTCCTAGCAGTAAATGAATATTTTGAATATATATCTATGGATGTCATTCTGCATCAACATAGACAAAAATTATATTTTAGATGCTACCAGAAATTAGGACGCTTGTAAACTATTTGGAAATATTATTTGATAATGTTTGGGATAATTTCTGTGCAGATTCTAACAGTATAGTAGCTCCAAATGAAATTTAAGAAACTAGCAGTTGGTTCAAATACGTTTAAGTTGGTCCAAAATAGTTTCAAATAATAGTTTTCCATAGTTTTGCCAATTACTGATTGGCAAATTTAAAAATAACTGATAGGTTTGTTGATGGTTTGTATACCTACACTGTAAAAACATTGCATCTTAAAATTCATTATAATCACTTTTAAATTAAATTGGTTCAAATAAATTTAAAATTAGTTTACATAATTTTCTGTTTGTTCATGTTTCAAATAAGTTTAAAATAGTTTCCAATAAATTTGAGATTGTTCAAATAGCATTAAAATTATTTAACTAAGTTTTAATAGATCCAAATAACTTTAAGTTGGTTCAAATAGGTTTCCAATAAGTTCAAATAACATTAAGTGTGTTCAAATAAAATTAAACTAGGTTCGAATAACTTAAAGTTGGTTCAAAAATTTTTAATACAGGTTCAAATAAGTTTCCAATAGGTTCAAAATAACTTTGAGTTGGTTCAAATAATTTTTAAATAGATTTAAATAATTTAAAGGCAGTCCAAATAATGATAAATTGGAACAACTAAGTTTTAAATAGGACTAAATTACTTAAAGTTGATTCAAATAAGTTATAAATAGGATCTAATAAATTTAAGTTCATTTAAATAATTTTGAAATTGATTTAAATAACATAAGGATGGTGCAATTAAGTTTTAAATAGGTTCAAATTAATTTTATCTTGTCCATCTAACCTTTTAATTGTTTTAAATAATTTTGAATCGGTTCAAATAACATTAAGATGGTTTAAATAACTTTTGAATGGGTTTACATGACTTCAAGTGGGTTCAAATAACGTTAATCTGATTAGAAGAAGTTGGAAGTAGGTTCAAATAAATTGGAGTTGGTTCCAATTATTTTTGAAATCTTTGCAATTGGTTTTCATAACTTTGAGGTGGTTCCAAAAATTTTTAATTTATCTAAATAACGTTAAAATAATTATCAGTTTATATACAATAACGCTCAAGTAATAACTTTTAGATGATTTAAATAAGTTTAAGTTTGTCCCAATAACGTTAAATTAGTTCAATTCAGTACAAAATTGGTTTAAATAAATTTCAGTAGGTTCAAATGACTTTGCAATTGCTTTTAACTAAATTTGAATTTGTTCAAAGAACAAAAGGATGGCTCATTAAATTTTAAATTTGTTCAAATAACTTCAAGATGGTACAAATGACGTTAAGATGATTAGAATTAATTGAAAATTTGTCCAAATAAATTTAATTTCGTTTAAATTAGTTCAAGTTGCTCTAAATAATTTTTAAATGGTTCGAATAAGATTACAATTTGATCAAATAACTTTAAGTGAGTTCAAGAAAATATTAGTTGGTCCAAATAACGTTGACTTGAATAGAATACGAAAAAGAAGAATAAAGTTGCGAGTTGAAAATATGTTCAAATAAATTGGAGTTGGTTCAAATAAGTTTAAATTGCTTGAAATTACTTGGAATTCGTTCAAATAATATTGAATTGGTTCAAATAACTTTGAATTGGTTCAAATAACTTTGAATTGGTTCAAATAACTTTAAATTGGTTCAAATAACTTTGAATTGGTTCAAATAATATTGAATTTGTTCAAATAATTTTGAATTGGTTCAAATAACTTTGAAATTTGAATTGGTTCAAATAATTTTCAATTGATTCAAATATCTTTGATATGATTCAAATAATTTTGAATTGGTTTAAATAAGCTTGAAATAGAAAACAAAAAGAAACCGCATTTGGAGTTGACAGTTTCCAAATGCGATTTCCTTTTGTTTTCTTTGCATACATAAAATTTTTCTTTACAAATAAAATTTAACATCTAATCTCGCCTCTTTCAAAAAAAAAAAATTTTAATTTATTTATACGATTTCTAAATGACCAAACGACCTGTTGCAAAAACATAAAAGACTCATTTTGCCATAAGAAATACGTGACTCGATTTAGTAAAATTCGTTCAAAAGACATTGTAATACTTTTATAAAGAATATATATGTATGTATATATAAAACCTTCTCTCGCAGGTAAATCAGGTAGCAACACACGCGGCTTTCTTTTCGAATTTATGCAACAAAACGCGTGTAAAACTGGACTAGATTCTACGGTTGCAAATCGGGAGGGTATATAAGCATATAATGTCACAAACTTTTCTAGACATACCAGAAATGCGAGTTATTTATTGCTTCGACCTTTTAGCCAAGTATGTTTCACCACGCATATAGAGAGAAACCTTTGTCTCTCTTTCTCTCTCTATATATCAGTTTCTCTTTCTTTCTTTCTTTCTTTCTCTCTCTCTTTTCTAGCCAACAGAAAAGTTACTCTCTCATTTTCCCCCCGCCCTTGATTTTTACAAAGTCAAGTCGTCCACCTCAAAAAACTTTTATTCCCATGTCGACTTCTGACATCACTTCTTTCTTCTTTTCACTTTGACATTCCTCTTTTAGTTTTATCTAGAACTTTTCATGCATTTCAAATTGATTTACTTTTACAATAAGTTTCTTTGATTTTAGCTGGCGATAATGTGTTTTCTGTTTTAAGTCTATGAAATAAGGAGATTCTTTTGTAATTTCTGTTCTTAAGGTTCTCCATATAATTTAGTTTTAATATTGTAAATTTTAATTTTGTTCTTTTTGGCAATTTTTCTTTAGTAAAATTCTACTGGAGCGTAGAATTTTGCTTTGATTTTCAAAAGGTTCAAAATTTTGACCCTGGCGAATTTTTAATGCAACAGGTGGTTTTTGCTTTAAAGAACCAAATATTTCAAGATTTAATTTAATTTAATAATTTAATTTTAATATTTCAAGATATAACAATGAATAGAATAAATTATTGTACAATGTTTTAGTTATTATAAAAAATTTTTCTTTGTTTTACAAAGAAAGACAAGAGTGTGACTAAAAGTATGGGCTGAAAGTACTTTTTCACAATTTTTTATTTTCCAACAAATATTTTAACTATTTAAAAAGTTTTTTATAAAATTCTTTATAAAAATTTAATTATTTACACAAATAATAAAATTTTCATTAAAATTCAATTATTTACACAAATAATAAAATTTTCATTAAAATTGAATTATTTAAATTCATTTCAATTTCAATTTTTTATTAACACAGTTTTTACAAAAATTTTCGAAAATAAATCAATTATTTTAAAAGGTTTTTACTTTTTCAACAATTCTTCGAAAGAATTTAATTATTTTTAAAAATAAAATTTTTGTCAAGAACTCAATTATTTTAAATTTCATAAATAATACAATTCTACTCAGGAATTCAAATTATTTTTAAACATTTTTTTAAAATTCAATTATTGACTACACAGTTTATTTAAAATTCTTTACAAATATTCAATTATGTTCACAACTAATATACAATTTTCACGAGAATTCAATTATCTTAAAATAATTTTCACAAAATTTTTCGAGAAAAAATAAATTATTTAAAAAGATTTTTCTATAATTCTTCCCAAAAATTCAAATATCTTTTAAAATTTTTTGAAATTAAATTATTTTCAACATACACTATTGTAAAAAAAAATTTCCCAAAAGAATTCAATTATTGAAAAAAACGTTAAAATTCTTCATAAAATTCTTTGCAAATATTCAATTACTTTAATAAATAGGAAATTTTTACAGGAATTCAATTATTTCAAATCAATTTTCATAAAATTTTTCGGGAAAAAATCAATTATTTATAAAAATATTTTTCAATATTTCTTCGCAAAAACTCAAATTATTGCAATTTATTGCAATTATTTATTTGCAAATATAATAAATTCAATTACATTAATAAATAGGAAATTTTCACAAGAATTCAATTATTTCAAATCAATTTTCATAAAATTCTTTGCAAGAATTCAATTATTTTTTTAAATAATAAAATTCTGCATAGAAATTCATTTTTAAAACGATAAAATTCTTCATAGAAATTCAATTATTTTTTAAAATAATAAAATTCTGCACAGAAATTCAATAATTTTTTAAAATAATAAAATTCTGCACAGAAATTCAATTACTTTTGTAAATAATAATATTCTTCACAGAAATTCAATTATTTTTAAATATTAAAATTCTTCACAGAAATTTAATTATTTAAAAAACATATTTGATAAAATTCGTTGAAAAAATTCAATTATTTTCATAAGAAATCAAAAGAATTCAATTATTTTAAAAGAATTTAATAAATTTTGTTTGTGGAAATTTACAGAAAGACAAAAATTTGCCAAAATTCAATTTTTAATATTTACTATTTTAATAAAATTGTCCAAACAATTTAATTTAATTTCAATTATTTAAAAAATTTTAATACATTTTTAAATGGATTCTTCCAAAAAATGCTATTATTCTTGAATTTTGTTAAAATTCTTTGAAATAATTCAATTATTTTCAAAAATTTTTATTAATGTTCAGTATTCAAGTACAAGAAAAATTCAATTACTCAATAAATTATTTATTTTTACATCTAAATAATGTAATAAATTTACTAAAAATTAAAAAATTTGGATAAAATTTATTCTAGTCGTTACAAATATTTTTCATAATTAATTATTTATCTAAACTAAAGCTATGCATTGTTAGAAACAAAGAAACCAAATAAAATAAATAATAAAATAATTAATTATTTATCTAAACTAAAGATATGCAGTGTTAGAAACAAATAAACCAAATAAAATAAATAAATTAATAATAAAATAATAAAATAAATCTTACGTTGAAAGAATGAGAAAAAATGTTAGTAAATGAAAACTGCGACTTCTAAATTTTCTTTCTCTTTTGGTCGAGTGAATATAAAATTAGCTAAACGTTTCTTGAAATTATACATTTTAATATTAAAATATACTCGAGGGGGCTGTAGAAGTTTTAAATGAAGAGTGAGTAAGTGAAGAAGTTGGTTAAAAGTTTCTCGAGTTTGATCGCAAGTTTAAAGAGGTGCAACGATTGTGGTGGAGAGAGAGAGTGAGAGACCGTATAGAAGAGAGCAAAAACCCAGGATTTATGATGGCCATAACGAAGTGATAATAGGCAAGGTCGTAACTCTTACGCAGGAAGATATTGAGGTAAAAGGAGGTTTTTCGAAGGGATTCTCAGGTTATATTAGGCAAAAGACAAGCGAGTACAGGTTCAAACACCCCTACTGTGTATGCCCTTATTCTGTCACCCCCCTGTGGGCCTATATTGCTCTCAAATCCCATAAAATTTACTGTCCCTATATTGCTCAACATCTATACAGGTCGGATTTACCTTCTTCTTGTCGCAAAAATTCCTTCTACTCTTTTCACCCTTCAGTCTGTCGTCAACTTTCGGATGCGCGTCTCAAAAATTTATCTCTTGTCGTCTTATATCCTCATTTGTGTTTTCTGCCCCCGTGATCGTTGATAATAATTTTAGTGTGTTTTGTGACGTTTCTTTGATTCGAATATTGTGAAAGTGAAAGTGAATTGTCTTGTATAGTGTGACGGAAAAGTTAAAATATCTGTCGTAGAGTCAAATCGATTTTATTTGTTTCTGTAATGAATTTTATTTGGTTTAAATTAGGTTTTAGTTGGTCCGAATAAGTTTCAGTTAGTGCTGGTTCAAATATGTTTCCAATAAGTTCAAATAACTTTAAGTTGGTTCAAATAAGTTTCAAATAGTTTTTAATACACTTGAGTTGGTTCAAATAAGTTTCTAATAGGTTCAAAATAACATTGAGTTGGTTCAAATAAGTTTTAAATAGGTTCGAATAACTTAAAGTTGGTTCAAAAATTTTTAATACAGGTTCAAATAAGTTTCCAATAGGTTCAAAATAACTTTGAGTTGGTTCAAATAAGTTTCAAATAGTTTTTAATACACTTGAGTTGGTTCAAATAAGTTTTTAATAGGTTTAAAATAACTTTGAGTTGGTTCAAATAAGTTTTAAATAGGTTCGACTAACTTAAAAGTTGGTACAAAAATTTTTAATACAGGTTCAAATAAGTTTCCAATAGGTTCAAAATAACTTTGAGTTGGTTCAAATAAGTTTTAAATAGGTTCGAATAACTTAAAGTAGGTCCAAATAACTTTAAGTTGGTTCAAATAAGTTTCCAATAGGTTCAAAATAACTTTGAGTTGGTTCAAATAAGTTTAAAATAGGTTCGAATAACTTTAAGCTGGCCCGAAAAACTTTAAGTTGGTTTAAAACTGATTATAAAAGGTTCAAATAACTTGGAGTTGTTTAAATAACGTTAAGTTAATTAGAATAAGTTGGAAATAGGATTTAATAAATTTGAGTTTGTTTAAATAAGTTTGAAATTGGTTTAAATAATTTAAAGTCAGTCCAAACGATGATAAATTGGAACAACTAAATTTTAAGTAGGTTTAAATAACTTAAAGTTATCCAATTAACGTTAAGTTGATTCAAATAAATTTCCAATAGGCTCAAAATAACTTTGAGTTGGTTCAAATAAGTTTAAAATAGGTTCGAATAACTTTCAGCTGGTCCGAAAAACTTTAAGTTGGTTTAAAACTGATTATACTAGGTTCAAATAACTTGGAGATGGTTTAAATAAGTTCAAAATAGTTTCCAATAAATTTGAGTAGGTTCAAAGAACATTAAGATTGTTTAATTTAGTTTTAAATAGGTCCAAATAGCTTTGAATTGGCTCAAATGAGTTTAAAATAGGTTCGAATAATTTCAAGCTTGTCCAAATAACTTAAAGTTGGTTCAAAAATTTTTGTTCCAGATCAAATAAATTTATGTAGGTTCAAATAATTTTGAAATTGGTTTAAATAAGTTTGAAATAGGTTCAAATTACATTAAGTTGGTTTAATAAAATTTAAAATTAGTCTGAATAAATTAGAACAGATTTAAATAACTTTGAGTAGGTTCAAATAATTTTGATTTGGTTCAAATAATTTTGAATCGGTTCAAATAATTTTGAGTTGGTTCAAATATCGTTAAAGTATAGTTCAAATAAGTTTAAAAGTGATCAAAATAAATTAGAATAGGTTCACATAACTTTGAGTTGGTACAAATATTTTCAAAATCGTTTTAAAAAGTTCAAAATAGTTCAAAAAAGTTCAAAGTTGTTGAAAAAAGTTCAAAAAAGTTCAAAGTTGTTCAAAAAAGTTCAAAATAGTTTAAAAAAGTTTAAAATTTTCCTAATAAATTTGAAGTGGTTATAAAAAGTTGTAGTTGGTTCAAAAAAAATTTTCAGTTGGCTCTAAATTTATGTTTCCAACCAAGTACTTAATTAGGCTAAACAAAAATTTTATTTTGAAACAAATAAATCGATCGGTGGTTTCTAAGAATCAAATTTAATTTTACTTGACACAAATAAATTTTTTTGGTGCGAGTGCAACGTTCCACTGGAACTTTTGCTTTCTTAGGTAAATATATTCACTTTAAAGTTTAAACTCAAAAACTATAGAATAAAAATATTGATTTCGTACATTCGAATAATAAAAATTTTTTTTAAAAGAAATTTCAAAAGATTTCACTTTAATATTTAATCAAGTTAAGAATTTTATCCTCAAATCATTTTTCCTCTACCGTCATATTACCCAATGTTGATTAACTTTACTTTCCAATCGAGTCCATCGATTTTGTCCGCAATTCATAAAAACTACAATGAACAAAAGATTATTCATAACAAAAGATTAGAATATAAAATTATTTAAAAAAATTATTGTAAAAAAGAAGAAAAATAAAAAGAGGAAAAAGAAGGAGGAAAAAAATGGAGAAACAAAGTGAAATGAGAAAATAAAATAAATCATCAGAATCATAAACTCGTCCCATCTCTCGGTTATGTTCGGAAGCGGGTTTTAAAAGCCGATTTAGCCGATAAGAGGTCCGCTACTGGTGAATAGAGTAGGTCCCAGAAAATGCTCACAGATGTCGACACGTGGTTTGTTTAAGGTGTGCGTGATCTCGAAATCCCACACCACAATATTTCTTCTCTCCCTCTCTCCTTCACTTCTTCTCTTTCGCCTTTCATCCTTGTAAAACCTTATACGCGAACGCGTTGCAAAATGACGCTATATAAAAGCAATCTTATGAATTATGCATAACACAATTTTATAGATGCATGTGCGTCGAAGCACTTATCGCTATACGAAAATGTCGGAATTCCCTCAACTTTGAAAATTCCTCTTCGGCATTTATAAAAGAAGATTATTCATTTATAAATTGGTACATACTTGTTCTCAGAAAAGCATTATTCTTTGCTTTCTAAATTTTAATTAGTTCAAAATTAGGAATTGTTTAATAGTTTTTAAACATAGTGACTGACTTTTTGCTTTTGAATGTTAGTAAATTTTGGTAATTAATAGTCATTTCTACTGATTTCTAAGTAAATTTTGCTAGTAAATAGTAATTTCTACTAATTTCTAAGTAAATTTTGCTAGTAAATAGTAATTTCTACTAATTTATTAGTATATTTGGTTGATAAATAGTAATTTCTACTAATTTATTAGTAAATTTTGTTGATAAAGAGTAATTTCTGGTAATTTAGTAGTAAACTTTACTAATTTAAAAGAATAATGTCAGTCGCTAATTCAAATTAGTGAACATTTTCATTTCTTTACTAATAAAAATTTAGAGAGTAGAAAATCTGGAAGTTTTCTAAGAAACAATAATTTCTACTTATTTATTACTAAACTTAACTAATTCAAAAGAAAAAATTCAGTAACGAATTTAAATTAGTAAACATTTTCAATTTTTTTCTAATTCAAACGTAAAAAGTAAAGAATTACTAAATTTAAAATAAATTTAATTAGTAAAATTTGTCTAATAAATAGTAATTTGTACTAATTTATTACTAAACTTAACTTATTAAAAAAAAGTCAGTAACTAATAGAAATTAATAAACGTTTTCAATTTTTTACTAATTCAAATGTAAAAAAGTAAAGAATTACTAAATTTTACTAGTAAATTTGAAATACATTTAATTAGTAAAATTTTTCTAATGAATAGTAATTTGTACTAATTTATTACTAAACTTAACATATTAAAAAAAAGTCAGTAACTAATAGAAGTTAATAAACGTTTTCAATTTTTTACTAATTCAAATGTAAAAAAGTAAAGAATTACTAAATTTTACTAGTAAATTTGAAATACATTTAATTAGTAAAATTTTTCTAATAAATAGTAATTTGTAATAATTTATTACTAAACTTAACTTATAAAAAAAAAGTCAGTAACTAATTGAAATTAGTAAACTTTTTCAATTTTTTACTAATTGAAATTTAAAAAGTAAAGAATTAGTAAATTTTACTAAGAAATAGTAGTTTCTGCAAATTTATTAGTAAATACTATACTAAATATATAGTAATTTTTACCACACCAAAGAATTTTATTTCAAACTGAGATAAAAATTCCGCACAACAATTATTTTTACATTTTATTACATTTTTAATGAATTTATTATTTATAATATAATAATATTTATTTTTTTTCCTGAAAAATTAATTTTTAACAAATTCAAATATAAAGGATCTAAAGAAAAACTCTACTGTCCAAATTTGAGAGGAAAATATGTCGCAAATGAAGAAGTATCTTCAAAAAAAGAAAATATTTTTTCTCGATGTAATTTATTATAGTAAAATTTACAAATTCAACAGCAAAAAATTCTGGAAATTTCCCTTTTTAAATTCTTTGTTCTTCAACTCTATTCTTGAATTTCATCCGCAAATTTCAATCTGTCGAAAATCGAACATATTTGAAATAAAATATCCTTTTTGCTCCAATTTTTCATTTATTCTACGCAGATCAGGGTCAAAGTGTAGAAAAAAAATAAATATTAGAATATCAAGAAAAATGTAAAAGCTATATATACATATTTATTTTTAAAACAAAGAATTATTGATTTTAATAAATAATTCATAGGCTGGAAAATATTCTAAATCGGTTAGTGATTAGGACGGGGAAACTAAGTTTATGATAAATATCCACCGATTGTGGTCACGGAGAGTTTATATGTCTGTATTTTATGAGAGCAAATTATCTTATTCAACTTGTAAATTTGTAATGATCAATTTTCAAGTTCTGGTCGATTCGTCAAATAACATTTTCAGTCATTTTTTTAAATGACATTTGCGTGTTAGAACAAAGAATTTAAACGACCCTTTTCATTATACATTATTTTTCCCTCGCAAGGAATTATTTACAAGACAATCAAATTTGATCGCATTACCGCAAGTTGTAATATATTTCTCGAATTAAAAGGCGATGATACGTCATTTAGAGTTGGGGAGGAACTTTTTTTTTGGTCGTATATACAAAATTATGTTATTTATCATAAAAAAAAATAGGAAATGAAAAAAGTTTATTTTGTTTTATTTGTATATTATTTATAATTATTAATTATAACCTTATAGGAGAAATATTTTTTAATTATTTTCTGTACTTGTCATAGGAAAACTACGAGAAAGAGAAAATTAATTTTGTTTTATTAATATATGTTAATAATTAGTAATTATGTGCTTAGAAGAAACAGTTTTTAATCCTTATTTGACATAAAAAAGAGAAAAATTTGTTTCCCTAAAATAAAATAACAATATCTTTTTACTTTCATTCAATGTAATTTTAGTTAATTTAATTTTTAATTCAAGGTAGCTGGTTTTTTCGTAATCTTCTAATTGGTATTTCTTTTTAGTTTTTGTTGTAGTTTCGAAAAAATTTGATGTTCAGGTCAAGAGAGAAAATTATGGATGTTCTTGCTGAATAAAATTTATAAATTTCTTCTTTCAAATTGAAATTTTAAGAATAATTTTGCGTCACTTTAAAAAAATTTACTTATAACAGAGGCTTCGAAAAAAATAAGTCAAGAAAAGATTGTATTTTTTAAATCTTATTTCAAACATGTTATTTTAAAATATTTTTGAAAATAGTTTCAACTTTTAATAGTGCAAATGTTTCGTTCAATATTTGATATGCTTCTAAAATTTCGAACTTCTTATTTCAAACATATTATTTTAAAATATTTTTGAAAATAGTTTCAACTTTTAGTACAACTTTTAGTACAAATGTTTCGTTCAATATTTGATTTTGCTTCTAAAGTTTCAAACATTCGAATGAATGCGACGGTATTTTTCTCCTTCTGTTAATTTCTATTTTAAAAAAATAAATTATATTCAACATTAAAGAAAAAATTTTTTATCCATAAATAAATGTTTACTTTTGATGATTTTTCCTTTTGGTATCAATTATTTGTTTAAAACCTTTTAAAAAGGAAAAAATTTCGTTTATTTGACATAAGGTTCAAAATTTCATAGAACATCAATTTGAAATCTTTTCAAACTCAATTATAATTGGGTGATAGATTTAAAAAAATAATGCGACGAAATGCAAAAAGTATTTTTTTTAAAGATTAGTGATAAATTGAGCTCGCACGGGAATTATTTATTAATCATAGTTTTATTAATCACAACTAATATCAATACAGATTACGTACTACACAATTTTCATTCCGTAAACTTTTGAAAATGAAGGATTGTTTTGTGAGGCAAAAAAAAGTGTGATTGGTAGCAAAGGGGCTTTTAATATGCGCGAGGTAATTGCGATCTTTCATGATAAGATTTATGACATTGAGTATGCCCCCATAAATAAGTATGCTCCACACTATAGAGTGTAATAACGCTTCCGTTAAATCATGTTTATACACTTGTCGAAATTGCCATACATATTCTTCATATATTCCTATATCCAACATTCATTTTCGAAAAGAAAATTTATTTAATAAAAAAAACAGAATTTTTCTTCTCGTCAATGCTTTCCGATAAGACAACTTTTCATGTCTTCTATCTTTTTTTCTTCAGAGGATAAAAATTATCGAAAAGTAAAATTTTTATTTGGAAATAGTTTCATTTTCGAGAAATACAAAAACTTTCTTGTAGATTTGATTCTTTTTCCACTATCTCTTAATAATTTAATGGGTCCTCAACTGAATTTTACGGTTTTTGTAGTTTGGTTTTTAGATAAATTGACTACTTTTTCAGTCAATTGAATAGAATCTTTTTTAGTCAAATTTTTTATTTTCGACAAATATTTTTTAACTACAGGAAAAATAGTAAAATTAACTATCACAATTGTTAGCATCACTGAAAAGAGTAATTCCTTGAACTACACTCCACTCATGAGGCTGAAGTCCACAAGGTTTTTAAAAACGAGAACAAAAATATAATGGGACGGTACTTTTATTTTTGATTGTCCACAACGTTTTTAAAAACGAAAACAAAACAATAATGGGACGATATTTTTATTTTTGATTGTCCACAACGTTTTTAAAAACGAGAACAAAAAAATAATACCGGTACTTTTATTTTTGATTGTCCACAACGTTTTTAAATAGGAAAACAAAAAAATAATGGGACGGTACTTTTATTTTTGATTGTCCACAACGTTTTTAAAAACGAAACCAAAAAAATAATGGGATGGTACTTTCATTTTTGATTGTAAATAGTGTTATTTTTTGATAATTGAATCCTTAGTAACGACTGATTTCTTAAAAATTAAGGCACTTGAAAATTATAGATAAATTTTGTTTGAAAAAACTCATTTTTGATTTTTCGATTTTAAAAACGTTACGGATTTCAACTTCGTATTCCACTCCATATGTTATAGTTAATATTTTCACCTACATTTTAAAAAAGCTAAAAAAATTGTCAATTTTTAAAAAGCTTGTTTTGGAGGAAAGTGAAAATTTATTTTCGGATAAATAAAACACATGTCAAGTATAGAATACATATCTTCTCCCCGAACATTCGAATTATTTTTACAATTTCATTGATTTTTTGATTCTTTGTTGAGAGCATTTTGGGTGCGTTAAAAAGACCGGATGGCGTTTTTCGAGGGAAGGGAGAGAATAAGAGGCCATGTGTTGGCAATGGTCTACCTGACCCTAAGGGATCATGGGTATCAGAATTTTTCGAGTCTCAAAAAAACTTTGTATTCTCGTTATAATCCCGTGATGGCGGCGTCCGGTGATATTCAAAAAGGGATGTTGTAGATGAGTATAGAGAGAGAGAGAAGGAAAGAAAGGGAGGGAACGAGGAGAAAATGAGGCGAGAGATTCTCGACAGAAGTTGGAGGAGGGAAGTTGGGGAGAGGAGGAACGAATGACGATGATGAATTATCAAGAGAAACTCGGGTCCGTTTGCTTCTGAGGGCCGCCATAGCGTGTATTGGCCACCATGCGATACACGACTCGTAGAATTTCGGAGGGAGGGTGTTAGGATTTCTCTCTTTCAAAAAAAAAAAAAAAATCAGAATCCTTTGTTTAATAGACGTGAACATGGAAAAGAGCCACACCCTTTTACTTGTTCTAGCATTCCATTATTGTAATGTAGATATCTGTAGTATCCTATACAGATAGCATATGATAGCATATTTGTAGGACAATTTCTATAGGCTATAGGTTCTATATCCACAATACTATTATGCTATATTCATTAAATTCTAGAAGGTATTTTCGAACAATAGATCATTCCAAATAGTCTGATATCGAAACAACAATGTCATCAAGATTCTGAAAGCAACAATGATGTCATCATTAGTTCATCATCCGAGAGCCAGAGAGCGAGAGGGAAAGATTGATAATTCAGGCAGACACCATTTGAATGTTGAGGCAACAGCTTTTGTGTCCATTATGCGTGTAGCCAAATTATTCAACTAGAATTTATGGTTGCGAGTAATGTGTTGAGTTTAAGTAATGTCTTCATTTCTCGTATTATCATAACGTATATGCCAATTTTCTTCTTTTCGAAAATCGACTATTTAAATTCTGGTCTAAAAATAAAAAAAAAACCGAAGCATCTGAAAGGAAGTGCCATTCCCCTCGTTTTCAAAACATTTGACAATGTTTCCTACATTTTATCTACAGAAATACACGAACCTAACAAAATGAAGGGATGGTTCAAAGACGTCTTCAAAAAAATTTGGATTAGTTTATGATTAGAACAGCACAAATTGCGAACATTACTTTTGGTATTACCAAATATTAATACTTTTGGTATTACCAAATATTAATGCTTTTGGTATTACCAAATATATTAATACTTTTGGTACTTCATGTTCTTACGGGGACAAGATATGAGAAGAAGTGCGTAATTTTCAAGAATCGCTCTGATCTTATTGGTGCGGATTACAAAATAAATCCAGTTGTTAATTTGAAATAAAAGTATTGCATGGTATGTATATCCTGAAGCGGCAAGAGCAGGCAAAAGTCAACGAAGAAGCGGAGCAACTAGCCTATAATAAGCGAACGGTTGTGTATGTTCTGTTCTGTTCCGTTTCTGTTCCTTCATGCTGCGCCAGTGAAGGCAGACTCATAAATCTCTTGGTTATACTCCAGGGGACATTTGATCCTTGCGTAACCCAACGCCGTTAATTTATTGCTCCGCGTTTAAAGTCACCTTCGTCCGCATAGAGCTTGAAACTGTTCAACATAAGCCGCGAGCAGCCAGGTTTTCTTGTTATCGACCTGCTTCACACGCGCGCATTGCCGCGCTCCTCTCTCACTCATACCAATTCAACTGAGTCACACTCCAGTGGAATAAGAAAAAGTATCTTCTCTTTTACTCAACTTCTTCTTTTTTTTCCTCTCTTGCACATACATCTCAAACTGGGTGGTCGAATTCGTGGAGACGTTTTTTTTGTCCCTTGTATTATTTCCATTAGACTCCTATTGCTGACTCCATTTGACTCCTATTTGTGTGAATTCACGTGGTCTGTGGCAGTATTTTCGATTCATGGAGTTTTTTTACTGTAAAATTTATACTGAACTTTTTAGGTCTAGTGTAATTTTTTTTAAAGACTTCACACTGTATTTATACTATAAGCTTTATACTACAAGGTTTACATCGTAAGGTTGTCGCTGTATAATGATTTATGCCATAATGGAAGATCATGTTAGAGGAGGTACTCTCCAAGCTGGTGTAAATGTCAGGGTTGTGAATGTAAAACACGTTCGATTGTTATTCAATCCGTTTGGCATTCACTATCTTGAAAGTTTATACGATTTGTTTCGAGTGTTGAGGTGTAGGTAAGAATTAATTTGTCACGTTTGTTCTCATATTAAACACATATTTTATCCGGTGCTGTTCCATTTATTTATAGAGATAATATTGCAAGTGTTATGTACATTCTGAACCAACAAGTGTATATATGTACCGTTCTTTACCGTAGTTGTACTTTTCAGAGAAATGATTCCAATCGATGTCGATGGACATTAATTCAAAATCTGCTCACTTCGAGTCAACGGAAAGTATTTCTCATTTGTTGCATTAATATTTCCTTATGCATAAGAATGTTTCCTATTTTATAGCATTATTGGAATGATCATGTTGCAGTACTTGATTTTGATTCCGTAATTGTTTTAGGTGCACAATGATAAGTGTAGTCCAATTTATATATTTATGCTATTTGCTTCTTCAGTAAGTACAACTAAATGATAATGAGAAATTGATTTTGTGGTTGTTTTAGATGCACCACCATTTCTTCAGGTGGTCTAAAAATGTAACATGATTTTGAATCCCTAATTGGTTTAGATGCACCATGATACAATTTCTCAAGTGGTCCAAAATTGTATAGCTTTTGTTGCAATTTGCTTTTTCAGAAACTAAAACTAAATGATAATGAGGACTTGATTTTGATTCTGTAATTGTTTTAGATGCATTACCATTTCTTCAAGTGGTCCTAAATGGTAACATGATTTTGATTCCGTAATTGTTTTAGATGCACCATCTTCAAGTGGTTCAAAATTGTAGCTTTTGTTGCAATTTCCTTCTTTAAAGACTGCAAGTAGATGATGATGTTGCTGCAGTTAATTTTGATTCTGTAATTGTTTTAGATGCACCATCATTTCTTCAGGTGGTTCAAAAATGTAACATGATTTTGATTCCTTAATTGTTTTAGATGCACTTAATTTTGATTCTGTAATTGTTTTAGATGCACCACCATTTCTTCAGGTGGTCCAAAAATGTAACATGATTTTGAATCCCTAATTTGTTTTAGATGCACTATGAAACAATTCTTCAAGTGGTCCAAAATTGTATATAGCTTTTGTAGCAATTTCTTTCTTTAAAGACTGCAAGTAGATGATGATGTTGCTACAGTTAATTTTGATTCTGTAATTGTTTTAGATGCACCACTATTTCTTCAGGTGGTTCAAAAGTGTAACATGATTTTGATTCGGTAATTGTTTTAGATGCACCATAATACAATACTTCAAGTGGTCCCAAAATTGTAGCTTTTTGTTGCAATTTGCTTCTTCAAAAGCTGCAAGTAGATGATCATGTTTTTGCACTTAATTTTAATTTCGTAATTGTTTTAGAGATCTGCAACAATGTCCATACGGACTCTTATGTTATTCTTCACCAGAAACTCCACAACTTTGCCAAATTGGTTCTCCAAAACAGCAAATAGATAATGTTACGATGTTGCTTTAACTTTGATACAGTTCTAGAATTAGTTCAAAAATACATCTATACAATTAAAAATTCCACAAATGCTTCAAAGCAACAACCAGATGAACCTTTTTCAGCAGAAAGAGGTGATTTGTTTCAGATGCACCGCAACAACGTCCATATGATCTAAATAATTCTTTTTCTTAACACCAATTTTAATCGCAATCGTATATAGGGAAACAAAACTTCTAAGGAACCATCATTCATTATACGGTTGAGATTAGAAATTACCCAAAAGCTGCCAAATTGGCTTATTAATTTTTCGATTCTGTCTCTTGAGAATCTCCTTTGCAATGCGCCTCTTGGCCTGTTCAGTTAACGCACACGAAAACATTCATCCTCGTTGGTGAATACGCGCATAAAAGAGCAATACAGTCGCACTTTAATTAACCTCACATGCCACACAGCTCTTGTAGAGAAAGAGCGAGATATATATATATATATTTATATATATATATATACAAAGCGAACGCTCATAATACGACCGTCTGACATGTCTGATCCGTAAACGCGGATGCGCCTCGTCACTATTCGTCTTTGCGGACACGATTGGCTTATTCACGTATTATAAAACCGCACAGAAGGCACACTCGGTCAATCGACACGAAAACTTTTGTCTCTAACGATTTACGATGCGACTATAAACCTTTATCTCTTTGAAACTAACTCACTAGTTAATGGCCAACTATTTCTGAATTGCAATCAGAATTGTCTGAATTCTCATCGCTTATATAGAAGAGTTCGCGTTTGTCATGGGCTTAATTACCTGTAACTGCTTCCTTTAATTCCCAATGCATACCCGCAGTTGAATACACTGGCTAACAGGTGTCTATTGTTGACGCCGAGTCTATTTCCAATGATTATTATTGGTTCTAACTTATAGATATTTCTTGGAAAGTTTCATTGTTCTATTAAATACTCATTCAATTGTATATATATATACAAATACATCATTCTCTATATAGAAAATTTCTTTTTATTCTATTTGCTAATTTGAGTATTAGCGAAAATATTTTCGTCTCTTCCTTTCCTCGTTTGGAATAGTTTATCTTCTTTTAATAGTCAATTTTATTTAGTTTCTTATTGTCTTTTTATTACTGTACTTTCAGAATACTGTAATATTAGCATTGTACTTTATTCTCTGTATTTCTTTACGAAAGTACAGAACTAAAAATTAAACACTATAGTGTTAATTTTAAACACTATACTTTTATAAAAGTATCTAACCTTTTTTTAAGTTCTGTACTTTTAGTTTTAGTATTGTATTTTCAGTGCATTTTTAGTACATTTTTAGTATATTTTTAGTATATTTTTAGTATATTTTTAGTGTAGTTTTTATTAGTTTGTCTTTAGTGTTGTTTTAGTGGTGTATTCTTTTCCAAATGCTTATTTGAACAAGGCCTTTAAAGGGTCAAGAATTCCTTGGACACGAAACCTTTTATATGATCTATAATTATCTGAAAAGATCAAGGAAGTGCTTCGTTTGAACTTAATTTTGGGGCCAGACAAATGTGGTCCGGCTTTTAACTGTTAACTCCGCGTGTTTCTTGATTGGGTTGAGAAAAGAGAGAGAGAGAGAGAGAACTGGCTGCTATATCTCTACGCTTTGCCTCTTTGCCTCATCCCACAATCCTTAGACATGCACACGTCGACTTCTATATAGCATTTCACCACTTTTGGCATTTATCTTCTTCAAACCTATTCCCTCTTCTTGATTAAGTGTTAGTCTGATATTTATAAATGCCCTCCACCTACCTTCATGAAATTTTTTTTTAGGCTCAATATAATATAAAAGGGGTTTTTTTTTACTTCTCTCTCTCTTTCTTTCTTTTTTTTTTTTTAAAAAGATCAAAAGAAATATTTCTATGCCTAAACTTTTTTTAATTGTTCCTCATTTGTCACTGAATCCTGGTGTTATAAATCAAACTACTTTTTAAATATTCATAGTTATAGAGAACTTATATAATTTATACGCGCGTATATACGCAGAGAAGTTGATTTTAGAAAAGAATGTTTGGAAAGATGTAATTTTTTTCGAGGTGCGGGTTTCTCACTCTTGACTATAATATGATGTAAAAAGTAAATCTTTCGAGTTTTTGACGAAGAGAATAAATCTTTTTTTACTAAAACTGTTAGAATCATTTTTTACCAAATGTTAAAATTTCAAGTCGTTTTTACTTTTTTTAAAGATATTAGATTGCATCATGCAATATGATTGTTATTATTATTATTATTAACTTTTTATTGTTCCTTTGTTGAGTATAAATTTCAAAAAGAATTTATCCATAGTCTACGAAACATTATTTATCTTTACATAATCTTGTAATGTTAAAATTTCAAGTTTGTTCTTAGTAAAAAAAATTTATTTAATTTTGTAATTTTTTTTATTTTATTTTTTTATTTTTAAATATGGTACATATTTTTAGTTATTTTTTAACATAATTAAAAATTTTGTAATATAGTCTTAATATATATCAAATTAAAGCTTAGAATCTACCGTTTATTTTTCACTTATGTATTTAATTTAAATGAAACAAAAGAAAATTTTTAGATAATTTATTAAAAACTACTGTCAGTGGGAGTAAAAATTCAAATTCATCTCCAAAGCCTCGTTTTACAGTTAATAGCATCATATTTTGAAAGTGTTATTTTATTACACTATATATAAATATTTTAAGTTGTTGCCCAAAAAATTTGTTAAATTATGTTTAAATATTTTTCAATTTAATAATTTGACAAACTATTCATCTTCAAAGCCTTTTTCATATTTGGTAAACGTTACTGTTTTCTTTTTAATTTTTTAATAATTATTTTCAAATACCTAACCCTTGAATTATAAAAAAATTTTCCGTTTTATTTAAAATACAATATTTTTAATTTTTCAAAATATAATATATTTAAGTAGAAAGTTAAATACCTATATAACAAAATTATAATTAAAAATAAAATTTTTTTATAGAAAATATCAATTTTGAACTTAAAATGATAAATTAAAAAATTCATTACAATTTTTTTTCCGTTTAATATAAAAAAATGTATATTAATTATTTTTGAAAAGATAACTATTTTATATAACTATTTTAATATATATAAATAAATTGTAAAATACACAATTTATTAAATTATAAATGAATAATGTTAAAAGTTTAATAAATTACAGAAATTAAATTTAAAAGGAATTTTTTTACAAAAATCCTAATATTGATTACAGTGTATTTAACCTTCAAAATACTTACTCTCTAAATTTGAATTAGTAAAAATGTTTACTAATTTGAATTAGTGACTGACTTTTTGCTTTTAAATTAGTAAAATTTACTAATAAATTAGCAAAAATTTACTAATAAATTAGTAGAAATGAGTATTTATTAGTAATGTTTACTAATTCAAAAGCAAAAAGTCAGTCACTAATTCAAATTAGTAAACATTTTTAACTAATTTAAATTTAGAGAGTAATATTAAAATGATGTTGAAAGGCTTATTTTTGAAAATTAATTTTGGCGCTACTCAGATTTTTATCTTTGAACGTATTTAAAACCTACCCATGACAAAAAAAAATTCAGAAAATGTAAAAGTAATTTTTTTTAGTTTTTCGGAATAAACAGGAGCCTTTCAGGAGAATTATCCATATAGATATAACTTTAATAAAGATTCTCCATTCGTTTGTGATCTTCATCTATAAATGTGAAATTGACTTGTTCCAATAGCTGACGAATTAGCTGCTTGTTGTGGTCTAATGATTGTTTCGAGATTGATGGATGACGCTAAAAGAATCGTCTATCTGATGATTCTAAATACAAATGTCATCATTAAGCAGATCGTTTCGAAAAAGGAATTGAGTTGTACAAATCTTTAATTCAAATCAGTCTAAAATATATAATAGAATCGAAAAAATTCACCGATGTTTAAAAATTTACAATAATTGAATTGACAATTGTTTCTCTTCATTTTAAATAGGAACAGGTTGGTTCCTGTTTTCTTTTCACGGTAAATCGTTAGGTATTAAAATAACACCAAAATGGATTAAAAAAACACTAAATTGGTTTATTTTAATCCTTTTTGGTGTTATTTTAATACCTAACGATTTACCTTGTTTTTAAAAATCTAAATACAATTGTATTTAGATTTTTTAAAAAAAGAAAAGTAGCCTGCAAAAGGATGCAGTGGGTTCAAAAAAGATATTTTTGGATGAAAATTTTTGCTGTAAACTTAGTTTGAAATGGTTTTTGATACACGGGGTCTTGTATTCAAAGCATATTTGGAAGATCCTTCAGTTTGCCGGAGGGGTATTTGTGTATGTGTGCGGGTATGTGAAAAAAGAGAAGTTTTTTCGTTACATTCGTGGAAGCTGCTTAAGATTGTTAGAGCTTATAAGAGGAGCGCTAGAGATTGGTATGTTGTTAATTTGAGAGCGTTCCCTGAGGAAGGAAGCGAGGGGAGTTTGTTCCCAGCACTTGGTGTACCTCTTTCTTTCTCTCTCTTTCTTTCTCTCTCTTTTTTTCTCCCTCTCTCTCTCTCGTTCTCTCTCTCGTTTACTCTCTCGTTTTCTCTCTCGTTTTCTCTCTCGTTTTCTCTCTCGTTTTCTCTGGAGCTTTCCTCCTCCCACTTCTCTTCTCTCAATCTCTTTCCTGTTGGATTTCTCCCTCTCTCCTAACGATTTTCAGCCCCCTGAAGAATTCTCCATCTCTCTCGAGAGGAGAACCGCCATCCGTCTTCATCGGCCGACAGCGCGACGGGCGGCGTTTGCCTCGAATGCTCGCCAAGGAGTTTTCTTCTTCTTTGACTCGTTTTTTCTTTTTTTTTTCTTTTTTTATTCTTTTCTTCTTTTTTCTCCTCATCCCACTCAGAAATATTCCTCCTGGCCGTGCGCAACGTGGCGGTTCTAACCTAACCCTTTTTTTCGAGATTATACTGCGAGAAAAAGAGAGAAAGAGAGAGAAAAAGAGTTTGCGCGAGGCAGACACTCTGGGTAAGCACAATTAATATTCTCGTTTGGGACTCATGTTTGCCGGCACTGAGCGCAGATCACATCGTGGATACCGACTCGATATACATCATATGTGTGCGGATCGGTGCATTCCCCTCTCTATTATGATTTCTTTTTTGCAGACCAAAAGTCCTCGCTCGCGTCTTTGACCCTTTTTTTCACTGCGAATGTATGTCGTGTAGGTATGAATAAATTACTTGGGGTTGAATTTCAAATAAAAATAGATTTTAATTTTAAAATCTCAGTATGTTTATATACTATAGAGGCAGTAAATTGGAGAATTAAAGTGTGCCTTCATTCAAAGTCTCGTAGATGGCGCCACACATTCTTCGAGTAGTTTTCTCCTTACGGTTCAATCCCTTTAACTCAATTATCCCTTTTACTTAATTCGGATAATAATTTATTAGTAAAATTAATTAATTAATTACTTAACTAAAGAGCAAAATTCTTTTTTTTTCTGTTACAGAGAGGAAGCGGGGAAGGCAAACGTATACCCGATACCAAACACTGGAGCTGGAAAAGGAATTTCACTTCAATAGATATCTCACCAGGCGGCGACGTATCGAGATCGCGCACGCCCTCTGTCTGACGGAAAGACAGATAAAAATCTGGTTCCAAAACAGACGAATGAAGTGGAAGAAGGAGAATAAAACGAAGGGCGAGCCCGGCTCTGGTGATGGTGAAACGGACATTTCACCACAGACATCGCCCCAGGGTTGATGAGAACACTATAAAGGAGAACTATACGAAACTCTTCTTCTAGAGTTTCCATAGTCCTGGGTTTCTCTAAAAACCTTGTTTCCACTACCTCCTCCCCCGATGACCTCCAAATGACCTCCCCCCAAAAAAAAACAGCAATGACGCTTATCTTGTCGTGTTAATCAAGTTGCTCGTACCAAAAAGAAGATGATGTCGGACCAGAGGAGAATCTCATATACCAGTCAAGAAAAGAGAGGTGTCCAATTGGAAATCCAGTCAAAAAAAAAAAAAAAAAAATTTACGGGAATGCGCAATTATACTGATAAGAACGGTGTTTAAAAAAAAAACTGGATCGCATGCTAATCAGAACCGCGTTAACCTCTATTACGTTTAATCGAATGTAATTTAAAGCCTATATATATAGAAAGAGAGATACGAAAATATACGTAACTTAATGTGACTTTGAGAATGAAAGAGAACGAACGAGTCTTTTTAATGAATGAATGAATGCGTGTCCCCGAGCAAGAGAAAAAAAAAATAATGTCGTATGAGACCTGATAGGAAAATTTTTATTATTATTTATTCCCTTACGTATAGAAATGATACGTAGTGTACCTAGAAAGTTTGTTAGTGTAGATAATGATTATCCAATTATCTATTAGCGGTAGGTAGACGGTTTTAGTATCATAGAGATCGTTTAGATAGAGTCCTCTACCAACCGCCGGTGGCTCGGCAAGAATATAATTTCCCGACGTGCCAAGTGTGATCTGATGTTTCTCACGGAAGGGAAGTGGGTCAAAATCTAATGCATTTAAAACAAAAATATTTACAAAAAACATTACAAGAAAGATTACAAGAAAGTTTACAAAAAAGTTTACAAAAAAGATTACAAAACAGTTTACAAAAAAGTTTGCAAAACAGTTTACAAAAAAGATTACAAAACAGTTTACAAAAAAGATTACAAAAAAGTTTGCAAAAAAGATTCAAAAAAAAAAATATTGCAGTAAATATAAAAATAATTACAAAAAAATATTGCCAAAAAATATTTACACCCAATGGGAAAAATTTTCATTTCCAAAATGGAAAAAGATTTTGAAACAAAAATTACGATCAAGAGGATGAAAATTCTTTTATTCTTCCTTGCGGGATTTAAATTACTGAAACGAATTTTTCTTTAACGGAGAGAGAAAATGTTGGAGAAATTTTCCAGAGACGGAAAGGGAAAATGTTATTTCTTAATACCCGCTTTTGCGTCTTCGTGAAAAATACGATCTGCTCGTTTTTATTATTACCCAGTGATACGGTGATACGTGTAATCCATATAATAGATTATTTCTCGCAAAAAAAAAGAAACGAACAGGAATGAATGATGATTATCTTGAATGCAAAATTGAAAAAAAGGGGGAAAAAAATGAAAATAACCGGAAAATGCGACTACAGTGCCCTTCGGCGGAGCAGAGAGGAACTTTGCGCCAACTATACTCAAGGTCAGTTTTATAAGAAATAAATTCTTTCTTGCACCCTTAATTGTTATCGAAATACGATTTTTATTTACGTACTTTTTTCCCAACTCAAACCAGAGAAAAATTCAAAACTGCTGTCTAAGGATCATTTCATTATTTTTTGTCGTGTGTGATATTTAACGATCTTCTATTCAACTGTAAATATAAAAGAAACGAGTACGTAAATAAAAATTTTCCCACGGACTTTTTTTTGTAAATGTTCTTTTTACTTTTTGTGAATATTTTATTTTTTTTGCATTTTTTTTATTTTTGCCGGGCGTTAATATACCTAAGCAATGAAAGTTTTTTGTCTTCATGGGCAATATAATTAAAATTCTTTTATAGAAAGAAAAAAAAATCCACAAACAAAAAAAAATAGTGGATGATGATCTCGGATCAGTGAGTGTAGTAATTATTTTCGACAATATACATAAATATAAATATATATATATTTATAGGTATACTTATGCCCGTCGTGATTCTCCGCCTATTTGTAAATAAAAAATACAACGTTAAACAGGAGATTATCGAAAATAGGGAGCAATAAATATTAAATATTTATCATCATCGGAAAATAAAAAAATTTGTCCCTGCTCCGCAGACATGAGGCCAAGTTACCAGAGTTATGAAATTAAGGAAACACTTGATAATCTTTGCAAAAAATGTAGCTTTCATTTGGAATAATAAAAAGACTTTTTCTCGAAATATTGCGCAGAATCGTCCCCACTCCTCACGGGCGATGATTGGACGCGCTACGGAGGAGTGGGGCTGCGCAGTTTTCTCAACTCGCTGGTTTTTTTTCGTCTCCTCTAAATTAAAGGATTCTCTATTTTTTCTTGTTGAAAACATAAATTTGTGACTAAAAGCATTTTTAATTAAATATTTTCAATAATTTCTTGAAAATCAATTTTTTTTTAGAATCCAATTATTTTAATACAAAAAAACAATTTTTTATAATTGTAACTGTCTATATTTTTTTTTAACAAAAGATAATATTTTCAAACAATTATGCAAAAGAAATTTTTAAAATTAATTTTTCAATGAGACTCTTAAACAATTTTTGAAAGATAAGTTTTTCAATTATCAATTAAAAAATTTCTAAACAATTGAATAATTTCTAAACATTTGAATAATTTCTAAACAATTGAATAATTTCTAAACAATTGAATAATTTCCAAACAATTAAAAAATTTCAAACAATTGAAATTTGGTAAATTCTTTTTTAAAATAAATTATTTTTTGAAAAATATGACAAAAAATAAATATTTTCAAGAATTTTAATGATTGTAAAAATAAAAATTTTTTTTCCTAAATTTTAATAAATTTAAAAAGTTGAATATTTAAAAAAAATTAAATTTACTTTGTTCAGAAAGATAATTGAATTTTTAAATAAAACGAAAAAAAAATTAAAAAGAAAGTTAATAAGTTAATTTAGTTTCTTTAAAATGTTGTAATGTAACTTTTAGAAAATAATTAAAGTTCTCAAATAAATTTTTCTGCAATTTAAAAAAATGATTCTTTCGATGAATTTTAATTAAATTTTTTTGATCCGGATTGTTTTCTCCGAAGAGTTAAAAATAATTTTTAAAAAAATTTCAATTTCTCGAAATATATGATTGAAAATTTTGAAAATAATCGAATTTCAAAAAACTGTAGTAAACGAATAAAATAATTGAAAGAAGTAAATTATTTTCAATTTAGTATAACAAAATTTCAATTATTAAAAATCTTTTGAATTGTATATTTCGGAAATTTAATTAGAAAAATAATTAATTAATTTAGTCGAAAAAAATCCCAGAAATAATATTTTCCCTTTTGAAAACAAAAAACATTACTAGATGCTTTGAGTACACTTTCAAAACTCAATTATTGTGCTTAGAGGTGTTGCGCATTAAAATTAACAGACATCAAAAGATCTTTTGTTGAAAGCTCACAATTAGTCATTCCTGATGCGTGCGTTGTCTTCCGAGCGCAACAAAACTCGACACGTTAAATTTGATCCTAAATTAACATTTATTAATAGTATTACAACCAAAAGAAATTTGCTTCTTATAATTTATTTTCGACTTTCAAATCTAAAAAAAAATTGTTTTTAAGGTTTTTTTGCAAGAAAAAGATGTTTTCTCAAAACAAAAATTTTTCTAAAATTACAAAGACACATGAAATTAATTTTTATTCGAAATCAGAGCGTCTAGTTTCACTTAAAAGATGATCAAGTGTTTCTAAAGTGAATGTAAGTGAATAATTGTCGGCCCAAAGAGAGGCGATCGATCAATCGATCGACTTTCGCCGAAGGGATAATCGAAAATCTCGCGCTGCGAATTTTGTGCTGTGTTGTAAAATTAGTTATCGACACTTAGTTTTTATGATACACACGACAACAATATATACGTAATTGAAATATATTATATTATTATTATTATTATTACAAATATAGACAAGAATATTCTATTTAATGAGACGATTTCTGGAACGTTTCGCCTAGAACCGAAAAAAATACTTTTTCATTTCAATTATTAGTGAGGTTTGCTCTCGAGAAAAAAGAATTTTTTTTAAATAAAAAAAGAACTTTTTTTAAAAGAAAAAAGAATTTTTTTTAAAAGAAAAAAGAATTTTTTTTAAAAGAAAAAAGAATTTTTTTTAAAAGAAAAAAGAATTTAAAAAAAAAAAAAATTCTGCTTTGTTATTCACAAAAAGGTATTTGCTTAAATGAAGAGTAAAGGACGTAAAGGTGCGCTTAAGAAAAGATGCGCAAGCGCAATTTCTAGAGAGAGGGAAACTTCTCTTTCGCTCCCATTACCTCCACTCTTGCGCTGACGCTCTGCGTCTTCTCGGCGTCGGAGTGGGAGCAATGGGTGTGAGAGAGAGAACTTCTTTCCTCTCTCTCGCTCTCATTACTCCCACTCCGGATTTTACCTTCGCTTCATTTAAGCAAACATAAAAATGGTCATTCTACGAATTTAAACGGGCAGAAACTATTCTATTCAACTAAAAATTTACCAGCTAATAAATCCTACCTTCTATTATAAATACATTGACACATCAAAATTTATAAAATCTCACCAAACTTAATCAGAACCGAATAAAATATAATAAAGTAAATAACAAAAAGTCGTACTTTCAAAAAAATTTTTTTTACTCTAGAAAGAAAGTAATTTTTCAAAAGAAATTGTTTCAGTAATCTAAAACAAAAGTACTGTAAAGATGTAAAAAAAATATTGCAAAAAACCTCGAGTTTAGAAGAAATTTGGAAAAAAAAAATTTTCAGTTTTAAAGAATATATAAAAATTGCCCTCGATACCGATATACGTAATATGTGGTCGAGTTCAAGTGTTTTTGACACGGCGATAGACCATAGCCTTTCTTTCTTTCAAGGGGGGTGGGGAGGGAGGGAGGGGTGAAAAAAGATTTATTTATACAGCTTTTTTTCCACCTTTTAGAATGCAACGAACTGTAAAAATTCCCCGGCCATCGCTCGTTTGCAACGCCGCACGTCGATTGCAATTCGAAAAGCCCGCCGATTTCTGATCGACCAATGGCGACCGCGCTGTCAATAAATCAACGTTATCACGCTTTCATGAAAGTGCATTTCGTTGAGCGAACTCTTGTTTTTTTTTTTCATCGAGACTTGGAACTTTTGCTTCAATATCAAAAAAAAAGGATACACCATAAATTTCACTAATATTGTCATCTACAATTATAAAATAAAAATTTTATAAACCATTTTTCCATACAGGGCGTTTCTAAATTTAAAAAAACCCTAGAATTGTTATTGTAATTCTTTTTTAAATTTTACTTTTAAAATTATTCTTTATCATCGTGTGATTAAAATAAAAATTTTTTTAAATTAAAAATTAATAAAAATACAAATTTTTTTAAATTAAAAATTAATAAAAATAAAAATTTTTTTAAACTTAAAATTAATTAAAAATAAAATTTTTTTTTTAAATAATTAAATATTTTTTGTTACTTTATGTAAATTGTTTTGGACCAAATCGTTTTTAATTTGTCTGGGGCTTTTTTCTTATATGTAATATGATTTTTAAATCTCGGAAAAACTCTCGAATGAAATTCTTGGGACAACAATTCTAAAACGATGTTTTTGTTGATTTTTTCGACTATTTTTTTCAGAGAATAGTTGTTTGAGTAATTTTTTTTTTTTGTTGTTGATATTATTATGTGAACAATTCATCTTGAGATTTAATTGAGCATTAATAAGTCATCTAATCTATATGGGTCGCTTAATAATGGCATATTGAAGTGCAGGGTGCGGCTCACGAGACAAAGAGTTAGATTTATCGCCTTTCGAGTCACTATTGTTGCGCCACCTTGTACATTTTACGATCTCTTTAAAGTGACATTAGAGAAAAAGGAAAAAGTATTTTTAATCAGCGGAATAAAATTGGAATTTCACGTTTATTCCGCATTTTATAGCAGAAAAAAATGCAGATTTCTAATTTTTCATTCTTTCGTTTTTAATTTTTAAGAAATTCAATTTTATCCGAAAATGTATGAAAAAAAATTTTTTTGTACACATGAGAAAGTGCAATCTTCGATTTGCAATTTTTTTTGCAAAAAAAAGTAGTTATAAAACTTGTGGTGAAATTTTTTTTTAAGGCGGGCTTCGCGAACTACGCAACGTTACAAAGAGCGATGATCGTCGCGACAACCAATGTACGTAAAAAAAAAAATTTTATATCCATACTTGATCTTAAAAAAAAATATATATATATATATACTTATCTATTTAAAAAATGCGGGCAGATGTTTGTAGATTTAATCAATAAAAAAAGAATAAATGAAAATTATATATTTTGTCTCTATTTCGTATGCATCGGAAAGCGAAAAAATTAATGTTTATGCGAAATTAAAAAAGGAATGTATGTAGTTTTTTCGAAACACAAAAAAAAGGATATAAATGCGTACGAGGTGTGTCTTTAAAAAAAATTAGCTCTTACCTTGTAAGCTTAACGTCTAAAAAAAAATCTAAATCTAAAAAGAGCGTAAGATTATTAGGGATAGAATTTAAGATAAATGGAGTGCAGTAGGTTGCAGCGGGCGGGGTCGATAGTCTTTTTTTTCATCGCACTGAAGTTTGTGACTAAAATAATTTCATAATATTTGAAAAAAAAACAATTTTTTCAACTTGAAATTATTTTTCTCACTTTTTGCGGAATTGTACATAATTTATTGATATTTAATTTGACCGCAAAATGCCAAACGATAATATCCCAGTGGAATTTGTAATTTTCTTATCGTTTCTTAATTATTTATATGTAATATTTATTAATAAAATATGTTATGCGTCAAGAAAGGTGTACTTTCGTTTTCTTCTGAATTCTCTTTTGTTACACAAAACTGAAGCGCATGCGCGGTCAATGAGTGCGAGAGAGAACGTCAAGTACTTCTCTCTCGCTCCCATTGACCCTACTCCGCGCATGCGCTCCGATTTCTTCATGTGAAAAATTTTCAATCACCAAACAGGAAAATAATTTTCTTAAATTAAAAAAATTAATAAAATTAATATAATTAATAAAATCAATAAAATTAATAAAATTAATAAAATTAATAAAATTAATGAAATTAATGAAATGAATGAAATGAATAAATTTATGAAATTAGTAAATTTATTATAAAAATAATTTAGAAAGAAATAATAATTATTAAAATTGAAAATTATAACAATTTTCGATCGTAATTTTTCGAAACGCAGTCTGGTAAATAAATAAAGAGGAATTTCTACTGTTTTTTAAAAAAAGATTTAGATTTATTCACCGGATTGTATGAAAAAAGTAATTTACAAAAAAAAAAAAAATATCACGAGAATTTTTTATATATGAATGAAAAGAAAAAAAATGTTGTCGATAATTTTAAGTTACACGTCCTCGCTCGCGCGCAAAATGCCGAACAGTTCCTGGCCCTCCTGTTTCGACAGGTTTTGCCATTAGTCGTGTATATTCTATATACCATAGGTCCGATATCTATATCTAATTACCTATAATTAATGGGGATTAAAACCCCTCCCGTCTTTACTTCTCTCCAAAAATATTCTTCAAATTTATTTTTCTCTAGCGATTCTTTCCTTTTAACACTAATATATAAATACACACACACTTTTAGCCAATCTCCCTTTCGTGATGTAAAAAAAAAATATGTAGCAACCACCAATCACTCCTTCGAGTAAATTATACCACTTTATTTTTTATTTTCAAAAATGTTTGGAAAGCGCAGGCGCGTGGTTAGAAGGAGAGTGAGAGAGATGTTCAGGTACTTCTCTCTCAGTCTCATTGCCCCACTTGAGCGCTACGAGTCGAACGGAGTGGGGACAAAGAGTGGAGAGGGAACAGTTTCTCTCGTACTCATTGTCCGGTCACCGTTTTTCCGAAAATTTACCATTATTTCAAAAAATCTTTTTGTGGTATAATATACTGGAAGATTCAAACCGTGAAGACTGATGAACCCGAACATTCGTATAGCAGGATAAAACGATCACAATTATATTTGAAAAAAATAATATGGAGCGCGGTGGAAAATTAAAAGATGGATTCTCACTTTCTGGAGGAAATAAATGCGTAATTAAAGAAAGAAAAAGAAAAATTTATTTTCTGCAGATCTAGTGTAACTATTTTGTATATTGAAAATCGAGAAGAAAAATTCTCGTTTCTTGACTTTTAAATTTCCACCTCCCCTCCACCTTTTGGTCCCCTATATATGTAAAGGACAACCGCAATTTAGTAATTCGAAAGGAGCCCGGTTTTTTTTTTACAAAAAAAAAAAAAAAAAATATTCGGCAGGGCATCGTCGAAAGGTGACGTTGTGACGTCGTGGCATTAAATCGCGAATCGCGGAAATCTGTATACGATACCGTGTAGGTAAAGTAGGTACCTGTTTACTAGACTAAAACTTTACAAAGTAACGCTAGCAAAAAGGGTTTAGAAACTTAAAAAAAAAAACTATTTATTACCAATGTCTAAACGATTATTCTGTAAAGAAGTTTAAAATTAAAGAGAAGAAAAACCTAATAATTAAAAACCAATTTTAGTGTAAGAGATGACAATATTAAAAACGCCACTACGTCTCTCGTCTCCTCCCTTCTTCGGCAAAAAAGAAAAAAGAAATGTAATTTTTTAGTACGTTTGAAATGAGTGTTGATGAATTTTTTTTACCTCAAGTAGGAAGGAACCAGTTGAGAGCGTTGCCCTGCCGAAGCCACAAACACTAATTTACGAACATAAACCGTCGAGGCATATAAAAAAAACAAGAATTCACTCTAAAAATGACCAGTTTGAATATAAAAAAGAAAATTAAAAAGATAATTTCCCAAAAAAATCAGTTTTTAATAAAAACTGGTTCATAAGTCCAGAATTTGTTCGGAATTAAAGTGAGCAAAAAAAAAAAACCAACTATAATATACGTAAAAAGCATAAGGTACGCCGAGAAACGTGAATTACACTACTTACCGAAGGTTTATTAAGAGATGAAACACAAAAAAAAGGTATAAATAAATGAAGCTATATATATAAATAAAAAAAAAGTATATATATAAATATATAAATACGAATATTATTACACTAAACGTACATAATTATTTTGTAGTGTACCGCAGTATGTAAACTAAGTGTACACATAAAATTAAAAGCATGATGATTAAGATGGTCACGACGCTAAACGAACGATTATTGTATTAATGAGTGCGACGATACGATGGAATATTATATATACGATAATAGTATTACCTGCTATTACGTCGACGAGTCTAAACCATATTGTATTATATATAAGAGTCTGTCCATATTAATAATAATGATTATTAATTATAATAACTGTGTTTGAAAACGAGAAATAAAATGTGGTTGAATATGAAAATATTTTTGTCTTGCAACTTTTTGATTACAATTCTATATATTATTTTGCTTTATTAGAAATTTACTTTCGCACTATTTTTACATATGTAAATATTGACAATCATTACAAAACTATAAATTTATATATTATATTTTCTATTATTCGTTTTCTTTTTAATTTTTTGAGTAATTTATTTTTAAGCATTATTAATAGTTGAAAACTATAACTAAAACTACTGTTAGTTTAAAAAAAAACGCTTTTCCTTTTATTTAAATCTTTTTGTCGTTCATTCAACAACATATCCGAGGTGTTTTCTCTTTCGTAACTTTTTTCTTTTTGAAATCTTCGTTAAAGTTTTTATCAGCTTTGGATGGCCGAGGTGCTTAAGGCGGTGTATTTCAATTGAGTGTGTGAGGGTTCGATTCCAGGTGCTTGAGGATTTTTTTCCGTAGAAGTTTGTGGAAATAAAAGAATGTCAGAGTTGATATTTGTTTTCTGAGTCAGTTAACTCCTGATGACTTGTCAGTGACTCTTGAAAAAAGTGAATAGTGTGACAGTCATTTTGAGTCATATATTAAAGTTGGAGATGATTTTCCAACGTGACACTAGGGGGTTTCTTCGAGGCACTTGGTGACTCCAAAGTGACTCTTGATGACTTTTAAGTGCTTCTTGGTGACTGCTGATGACTCCTAGTTGCAAATCACAAAATTCAGGTAAATATGTCATCACTTTGAACTTTGAAGGTTTATTTAATTAACTGTTGGAGGCTATAGTGACACTTAAAAAAGTGTCACTTTGAAGTCAGCTATAATCAAGAGTCACATTAATTATAAAAAAAAATTGGATGATACATCATCATTCACACAAATCTTCAACAAATTCGCACTTAAGAATCACTGCAAACATTAAAAAAATAAAATTCTAAACGTAGGAACAAAAAAATTTTTTAAGAAATGAACCTTCTGTACATTAAATACATTTAAAAAAAAAATTTTTTAATTAAAAAGATTTTTAAAAAATAATTTTAAGGCGAAAAAAGTAGTGACTTGGTGGTAGATGTGATTATTTTCGATAATGATGAAAGTTGTGTTGCATATATTGGTTTGCGAACCTGGTGAAAATCGTCAGGTGGTGCGCCCCTGGGGGTCCATCTGAAGGCAGCCAACTCTTGGAGTTTGCATTCATACGTATTGCGGCGGAAGGAACCATCGTATATTCCAAGATGGCCTCCACCTCAGAGAGGATTATTATTGGCTAATACGAGGCGAGAGGCTCCGCCTTGGCTCAGGGCTCGTGACGGGATGATTTATTGGATTTTCTGTCTGTTCGTCCCTGCAGCAAGAGAACATGCCGTGCCTATACTATAAAGGTTCGTATCCGTTAAAAGGCCTCTCTCTCTCTCTCTCTCGATGATCCTCTCCAGAGAAAAAAAAACTCCCATCCCTACACACATAGAGACCCATATTTAAAATCACATCAAAAAATTTTATCTTTCAAAAAAAATATCTTCCACTCTCTCCCATAAGCACATTCCCTAATATTCAGAAAACTATTTTTAGAAAAGCATCTTGTCTTTCGAATTTTTCGAAATCTTTTCTAAAAACTGTAATTCTTGGAAAATTATAAATTACAATTTTTAGAAAATTACTGATTTTGATATTGAAAAAATTATTATAATTGGTAGTAACACGGTAAATCGTTAGGTATTAAAATAACACCAAAATGGATTAAAATAACACTAAATTGGATTATTTTAATCCTTTTTGGTGTTATTTTAATACCTAACGATTTACCGTGAAACAAGTACCTTTTTTACAATTTTATTTTTAAATATCTTAGTTTTTCGAAGCATGGGTGATTCTCCTGAAAGGCAATGTTTTTTTCCAAAAATTAAAAAAAATTAATTTTTACATTTTCTGAATTTTTTTTTGACATGGGTAGGTTTTAAATACGTTGAAAGATAAAAAATCTGAGTGGCGCAAAATTAATTTTCAAAAATAAGCCGTCTAGTGATATTTTAATATTAAGTGTTTTGAAGGTTAAATATACTGTAATCAATATTGGGGTTTTGGTAACACGGTAAATCGTTAGGTATTAAAATAACACTAAAATGGATTAAAAATTAAAATAACACTAAATTGGATTATTTTAATTCTTTTTGGTGTTATTTTAATACCTAACGATTTACCGTGAACAAAAATTCCTTTTAAATTTAATTTCTTTAATTTATTAAACTTTAAACATTAATAGTTTATAATTTAATGAATCGTGTATTTAATAATTTATTTATAACTATCTTATCTTTTAAAAAATAACTAATATATATTTTTTATATTGAACGGAAAAAAATTGTAATGAATCTTTTAATCTATCATTTTAAGTTCAAAATTGATATTTTCTATAAAAAATTTTTATTTTTAATTATAATTTTGTTATTTATGTAATTTTCTACTTAATATATTATATTTTAAAAAATAAAAAATATTTTATTTTAAATAAAACGGAAAATTTTTTTTATAACTCAAGGATTAGGTATTTGAAAATAATTATTAAACAATTAAAAACAAAACAATAACGCTTATCAAATATGAAAAAGGCTTCGAAGATGAATAGTTTGTCAAATAAAAATTCACCTTTTTATTAAATTTAAAAATATTGAAACATAATTTAACAAATTTTTTGGGCTACATCTTTAAATATTTATAGAAAGATTACGTACGTATAATTAAAAAATAATTTCAAAATATGATGTTATTAACTGAAAAACGAGTCTTCGGAGATGAATTTGAATTTTTACTCCCATTGCCAGTAATTTTTAATTAATTATTTTAAAAATTTCTTTTATTTTATTTAAACTAAATATAAGTGAAAAATAAACGGTAGATTCTTATCTTTAATTTGATGTATATTATGACTATATTACAAAATTTTTTATTATATTAAAAAATAACTAAAAATATTTATCACATTTAACCAAAACCAAAAGACAAAATGAAATAAATTTTTTTTCTAGAAAAACTTGAAATTTGAACATTCGAAAATTATGTAAAGATAAATAATGTTTTGTAGATTATGGATAATTTTTTTTTTTTTTGAAATTTATAATCAACAAAATATCAATAAAAAGTTAATGCAAATATTGAGTTTCACATTGGAGACACGTAAAGTGATCCTTTTAGAAGAATATATATAAAAAAATATCATATAAAAAAAAATATATCAAAAAAATAAATCAAAAATGTTGATTCCTTTATTTGTTTCAATTTGTTATCCTTAGAAAAACTGAGTGAGTAAAGAAAAAATTTTGATACTTTTGATTCTGGTTTTTTGGCTCAATTTGACATCTTTAGAAAAACTGAAATAACAGTACACCCAGAGAAATTGTATATTTGTCTCAGAACCAACTAGACTTTTTATTTGTTTCAAATAAATTTTATTTGTTTCAAATAAATTTTATTTGTTTCAAATAAATTTTATTTAGTTTAAATAATATTTTATTTAACTCAAATATATGTTTTATTTATGTCAAATATAAATTTTATTTAAAACAAATAAAAAGTCTAGTTGGTTCTGAGACAATTATACGTTTATTTAAGTCAAATATAATATATTTGGTTTAAATAATAATTTTCTCTGGGTGTACCGTCCGAAATTGTCAGTCCACCCATTTTTAAAGGAGAGAAAAAAAATTTTTAACATAAAATTCATAAAAACTAAAAAATTTTTTTGGTTTATATTTTGAAAGACGATAAAATGTTGAAAAGAATAACACCTTATAGAAGTCATTTGGCCAAAATTTCTAAAAGATATATTCTTAAAAATCGTAATTTTCTCTGTTTTACAAAAATTTGAATAACTTCTAAAATAACGAACGATTTTTAATAATCTTAGGCTTATTTTAAAGCTCACGTTCTACGGAATTAGAATTACTTATAGGCATTAACATGTAATTTTTTACTTGGAATAGACATGATGTCAAAGTTGGACAAAAAAATTCAAAAAATTTGAAATAATATTATTAAAAGAAAAATAATTTTTGAAATTCAAACATATTTTTTTTATTAAATTTTCTTGAAAAATCTATACCATAGCATATTTTATATATGTTCTACAATATTTTCTTGTTCAAAACATGTATTTCAAATTTTCATAATTTTTTTGCCCAACTTTGACGTTATGCTTATTTCAAGATAAAAATTACAGGTTAATGACTATAAGTAATTCTTATTCCGTAGAAAATTACCTTTAAAATAAGCCTTAGATTATTAAAACGCGTTTATTATTTTAGCAGTTATTCAAATTTTTCTAAAACATTGAAATTGACGGTTTTTTAAGAATATCTTGAAAAAAATATTTGCCAAATGACTTCTGTAAGGTCTTCTTCTTTTCAAAATTTTATCGTCTTTAAAATATAAACCAAAAAAAAAATTTCAGTTTTCATAAATTTTAAGTTGAAAATTTTTTTCTTTCCTTAAAAAACGGGTGGATTGACAATTTTGGCCGGTACTGTATTTTTTCAGATAGAATAAATTTTCTAATTTCAAATCGAAAATTTCTTTTTTATTTCTTAATAATAAGGAATAGAAATTCTTGTCTCTCTTGTTATCGTGTTTGGAAATAATAATTGCAGTGCACTTGAATAATTAATGTACTGTTTTGCAATTGCGAGATACAACTTACTTTTGTAGATGCTCCACCCCGATTGAATTGGTTTTATTAATTTTTATCGGTTTTTTTTATCAGTTATGTCTATATTTGTTTTATACAATTTCAATCGGGGAGAATCGGTTTTTTAATACCCTGGGGGTAGAAATAAGATTCATTATATATATATATATATATATATATACTGAACTATAGTATATACACTGTATATATATGTGAAAAGGTGGGGCTTGTTGAAATCAGATATTATGCATCACGAGAGATGCAAAAGTTGTTCGTAAACGTCTCATTATTGTTTGATAATATCTTTATTAAAGAATATGCGAGGCGAGAGGGGGAAGGAGAGCCGAACGAAGTCATCCTTATAACAGGTGTCTACGTGAGCTACTATCCAAAGTGGATTTCAAACCAGATGAAGGGTTTAGGGATGGATGCTGATGCGGATAAAAACGATCAGCGGTACGAAGAAGCCTAAAGGAGATTTAATATCATGGAATTTTATATCTTTTCCTTAAAAAAGAAAGGATGATTTATCTTTTGTTCAGTGAGTTTTTCGTGGTTGTACTCAATAGGATTAAAATTCGATGATATAAAAAATATATGGATCGAAATAATAAAAAAAATTCATCGAAATTTTTGGAATCAATAATACTTGATTCACTTTAGTAACAATTTGATATACACTTATAGAGAAAGAAACTATTCGCCCAATAGCGTCAATGCTACACTGAAAGAAAATAAATATTAAATTTTGTATTAAAGTATTTTACAATTTTGGGAAAAAGTGCAACACACCGAAATTTTTGATACAAAAAATGCCAAACATTAAAAAAATATTCTGTTGAATTTAGTAAAATTATATCAAATATCAATAATAATAATTCAATTTTAATATAACTTTACTAAACTAATATGACTTTACTAACTTTACTAAATTGCACAGAATTTTTTTTAAAGTTTAGTATTTTTTATATCAAAATTTCGGTTTGTTGTACTTTTTTCCCAAATTGTAAAATACTTTTAATACTTTTACAAAAACATACTTTTACAATATATACTTTTAAAAAATACTTTTACAATACTTTTACAAAATTTAATATACATTTTCTTTCAGTTAAAAATTGTTAACTTTTTAAATCATATCCATACAAAATTTTTAGAGATAGCATATATTCATTAGAGTTTTAGCTATTTTTTATGAAATTTTTCAGTGATTTTCATCGCAGCTTTTGAAGGAAAAGCATTTTCCTAAAAAAAAAAAAATGTAGAATGTGTCACTGGTTCAATAGCATTTTTTTCTCAGTGTACGAATTCGAATTTATAATAAATTTTTATGACCGTTTATTAAAATTCTAATAGGAAAATTTGGAGTGAATCTAAACTGGATGCTGATTTTTCAGATTAATTTAAAGATTAACATTTTTCAGATTAATTTCAAGATTAACATTTTTTTTCTATTTTTTAATTTTTTGTTTACAAGAGAACAAATGCTTAGGACCAGATATTACATTTGTTTTTCATGTGTGATTTCAGGTGCATCAGACATGAGAGATTGACGCTGATGGGTCAAGTTGAGCATTAGTTGAAAAGAGTTAAGAAGAGGATGCTGTAAATCTGATGGAAAAGGATAGAGAGGATGTTAAGTGAAGAGAAATGAGAGGTGAGCGGTGAAGAGGGGAAAAGCTTCTCTCTCTCTCTCTTGCTCTGTTACCGTGAGAGATATACAGAAATCGGAGGGAGGATGGCAGTCAGAATTTATGGCCGCTTTATCACTTTACCGGCCTTGCCGCGTCTCCTTTAGCCACGATGAGGGCAGGATCTCACGATGAACTTTGGCACTCGACTGTTCGCTACACTCGAGAAACGGTGAGCCTGCAACTTTCGTGTTTACTCGCAACTTGTGGTAGATTACGTGTGCACCTGTTTTCTCTCTTCCTCTTTCTCTCTCTCTCTCTCTCTCTCTCTCTCTCTCATCTCTATTTCTACTTCCTTCTTTAGCCCCAAACTATACTCGATTTCCCTCAAAATTTAGTTAACCAAGATTTAATCCATTTAAAAATTCACACCTCTCTGCTTTTAAATATATTGCTCGCAAGAATTTATATATTTTATCGCAAAATATCTCTTGAATAATAATAATAAAAATAATAATAAAAATACAAATAAAAATAATAATAACAATAATAATAATAATAATAATAATAATAATAATATTAATAATACTGAAAATAATCCACTGTAAAAAAGGCTTTAAATTAGAGCTGATGTCGGTATTAAGGGGAGGCACCACCCCCAACTTTGACCCCTTGAAATTTAAATTATTACAATAGGTTATATTTTTTTTCTTGCACCATTTTTAACCCTAAAATATATAGGATGGTAAAAAATTTGAAATTTTAATTTTTGAAGAGGTTAGAATTTTTATCTTTTCAAAAATTGCATATTTTTGCAAATCCATGCGAGAGATTGTTTAGAACTATATAAAAGAAGCTTTGAAAAAAATTTGCGTTAAAAAATATTGAAAATTGTAAGAGAAGATTAATTTTTAATGTTCAAATTTTACAACTTTTGACATATTTCCAAAGTCCTGGACCAATAATCTTTTTGAGAATATCAGTGTTAACAAAAATTTATTCGCTAAATGCAAAAACCATGTCGAATAACTTAATTACTGTATTGAAATTTTAACATCTGTCAAAATTTTACCCTAGAAAATAAAATTAATTTTGACAGATGTTAACATTTCAATACAGTAATTAAGTTATTCGACATGGTTTTTGCATTTAGCGAATAAATTTTTGTTAACACTGATATTCTCAAAAAGATTATTGGTCCAGGACTTTGGAAATATGTCAAAAGTTGTAAAATTTGAACATTAAAAATTAATCTTCTCTTACAATTTTCAATATTTTTTAACGCAAATTTTTTTCTAAGCTTCTTTTATAGTTTTAAACAATCTCTCGCATGGATTTGCAAAAATATGCAATTTTTGAAAAGATAAAAATTCTAACCTCTTCAAAAATTAAAATTTCAAATTTTTTACCATCCTATATATTTTAGGGTTAAAAATGGTGCAAGAAAAAAAATATAACCTACTGTAATAATTTAAATTTCAAGGGGTCAAAGTTGGGGGTGGTGCCTCCCCTTAAAATAGAACTAAATTACGATTTAGTATACCAAAACTAACACTAAATTCGTACCTTTCTTTTTACGCAGTGTAATATTGATAATAATAATTTAGTATAGCTGTTCAATTATTGTTCACAAATAATTGAAAAAATAGGGATTATTATATAACCATAGAAACAATCAAATTACTTTTAATAAAAAATAGAAAAAACTAAATTATTATACATATGGGTAAATTTTCTGAAAGTGACACTTTTAAATTTTAATTTTTCAATTAATTTTTTTCTTGAATTATATGGTTTTTTCTATTAAAACTACTTAATTTCATACTCAAGAGTAAGATTTCTAGGTTGCGCAATATTAATTCTTAAAAATATTAAAGTTTTTTTCATTTGAAAAACACTATTGTTGCTCCATTAAATTAATTTTATTTAATTGGCGAGCTTTTCTATTAAAAATTCACGCTAATATCGCGTTCACGAAATCGAAAATAAAATTACACTGCTTAAAAATTAATAATTTGTATATTTTAATACCAAATATAGTCAATTAGATGAAAATATAAACGTATTTAAAGTATTTGATTTAATGGCAATTTGGGTTAATTTTTTCAAAGCAATGCAGGTAAATACTAAAAACAAAAGAAAAACTAGCATATTTCAAGGAAAAGGCTTCGGAGATGAAAAATAAATTTTCTTTCATATTTGTATACATTAGGGCGCAATTAAAATATGTTTTTTAGTAAAACATACAAATCTCACACCCTCATTTTATATTACCATCGAAATATTCCGTTAAATTTACTTCTACATTCAGTTATTTATTAAAAAGAAAGGCTTCGGAGATGAAATTAATTTTTACTCGGAGAAAAATGTAAATTTCGATTATTTATAACAGCAATAATTTTTCTCCTTTTTATGGATAAAATATAGAAAAATCAGTCAGATTCTCAGCTTTATTTTAATGTGCATTAAAATTTTGTTTAAAATATTTTTAAAGTATAAAATGTCAGTAATCATTGTAAAGTAATTTTAACCTAAAACTGAAGACAAAGTTTAAATACTTTAATCAAAAATAAAAGTGAGGTTTACAAATTTTTAAAATGCACATAATAATAGAAAAAACATTGTACTTTCTGACAATATTTTTAAAAAATTTCTGAGAATTTGAAAAAAAGCATGAAAATTTAATTTTATTGTAGAAGTCCTATTGGAGACATGTTGAAAAGGCTTCGGAGATAAAAGTAATTATTACGTAAATTAAGTTGAATAAAATTATTTAATATTCTTTTAAAAATGATAAATAAGTGCTAAATTTTCACTATGGAAATTGATAATAATTATTAAAGAGTAGATATTGTAAAATTAATCGAGACATAAAAAATGTTCCTTTCCACCCATACAATTTTTGAAAAATTCAGAATTATTACATAAATAATTATGCGGAAAAATGTTCTCGAATTGAAATTCTGGCACTGAATAAAAAATTCAGACTACAGTTATAAATAATTCCAGTTTGTAAGTGAAATAATTTTTATACGCCCTTAATGATCGTTAAGGATATGTATATGGAAACGATTCCATGGTTGTAAATCTAATTATAACTATAATTTTAATTTTAGTTTCAATTTTCGAATATTAGAAATAATATGCCACCTGTATAAAGTGACATGACAATTTTATATATATATATATATATATATATATATATATATATATATATATATCCAGATACATTATTAATTATTCAAAAATTGTTTCGATAGTTAGAAACTAATTGTGAAAATAGTTTAGAATTTATTAGCTCGACGTACAGACAAAAACGTAATTACTTAACAGTTTACTGGGTTATCTATTATTTAGTAAGCAGGCAGAACAGTTTATTTTGTCATGGCATTTATTTATCAAAATTTATTTCTACTTTTTTCGTCTACACGCAGTATTTATAGAAGAAAAAAAGAATTTTTAGTCTATATTATATAATTATGAATATATATATATATATATTTAATACTGAGGGGTAATTCATAGGACACGCCCAATCTGATTTAATGTATAGAATTTTAGTTTGTATATAAAACAAAATTTTGTTTCGATTTTTTCTTTAAGCTACTTTTGCTGGTTTATACTGTACAAGTTAGGGAACTACGATATATTACTACTCAGAAATTATTTAATGAACAATTTTATTTAAATATTTATTTATTTATTTTTTAATTTTTATTTTAAAAGAGTTGCGTAGTTTACAATTTTCATGAATATAGATGGATTTCTGATGATTTTAATTTTCAATTTTATAAAATTTAAAAATAAATTTGATTGGAAACTCGAACTTGAATTTTTGAAAAATTTTAAAATCTCGAATTCTTCAGAAATTAGATATTTTATTTATTTATTTAGATATATATATAAATGGGCGATAAACCCTTTATACAAAGTATAAGTATAAAGATATTTTGTAAGATATTATACTATTTTAACAAAATTATCCAAAAGAAGTCAATTATTCAAAAACAAAAATTTAATAAAATTTTACGCTAACATTTAATTAGTTTGATGAATAATAAAAATTTTCGCAAGAATAGCCTCTTAAGTAAATATCATATTCACGCATACTCCTTCCTCACAGATCTAAAAAAAGAGAAGGAAAGGTCAACTGCAATTTAAAATTAATTAATTGTTAAATATTGTTAAAATTGGTCTTTACTCCATTATTATCGCAAGGGGATCCATTTTCTCCATCTAACTCTTCATCGTAATCAGTTTCATCACTCGTGCAGAGAGTTGTGCATCCATTGTTGTACTGTATTCAAAATAAGTTGGACAAAAAAATTTAATACCGCATATAGGAAAAAATTTAATCTTATAAACAATTTTCATACACTAGTTTGATACTAACAACATTCAAGACAGTCTTCTTTATTTTTTTACATTTTTCTTCAGGAGATTCAAGATAAACTTTCTTTAAGGTTGTTGAAATAGTAGTTGAAGTTGAAGTTGAAGTTGAAGTTGAAGTTGAAGTTGAAGTTGAAGTTGAAGTTGAAGTTGAAGTTGAAGTTGAAGTTGAAGTTGAAGTTGAAGTTGAAGTTGAAGTTGAAGTTGAAGTTGAAGTTGAAGTTGAAGTTGAAGTTGAAGTTGAAGTTGAAGTTGAAGTTGAAGTTGAAGTTGAAGTTGAAGTTAATGTCGAAGTTGAAGTTGAAGTTGAAGTTGAAGTTGAAGTTGAAGTTGATGTCGAAGTTGAAGTTGGAGTTGGAGTTGTGACCTTATAAATTGTATTTGTCGAAACATTTGTTGCGTTTACACACTTTCCTTCTAGACATACCTAAAAAATAGCAAAGATTATGTAAAATTTAAAAAAAATATTTATTTGGTGAATAACACGGATAACGAAACTTTTGTAATGTAACAGTCTTTTTAAAATGTTTATAATTTTTACACAATAAATTCAAAAATTTTTACATTCCTATGCAAAATTAATAAAAAAATGTATCATTTAAGATGCAAACATAGAAATTTTTTAATTCCTTGTTATAAAAGAAAAAGACTGTAATGTTACATATGCTTCGCGTTTTTGACCATTTTCATAAATTATTAAAAAGGTTTTTTTTAAATAATTTGTATTTCAAAATTTTGTTATTATCAATAATTACTATTGATAAATTAATGAATGACAAATTGTGTAAGATTCATTTACATACCATATCACGCAGAAATAAATAAATGAACAAAATATTTATAAAATTAGAGTAGAAACTAAATTTTAATTAATTTTAGAAAAAAATAAAATTTCTTAGTAGAACAGAGTAATTTATTTCATAAAAGTGTTATTATCTAATTTTATTTGGCAATTAAGTTTGGAAAATAAAAATTAAAATATTATTGAATTTTTAAATATTGATAAAATTGATCTTTACTCCATCATTTTCGCAACGGTGTCCATTTACAGAAAACATTTCTACTTTGACATGGTTAAATTGATTTATGCAGAGAGATGTGCAATTATTGTTGAACTGTAAAGAAGTTAGGGAATTTAAAAATTTCATACAGTAAAGGAAAAAATTTAATTTTATTACAAAATTTCATAATAGTTTGATACTAACATTTTTCACGAAAGTCAAGTTTTCTTTTTCACATCTTTCCTTAGGAGATGCTTGAATAAAGGACCTTAAGGTAGTTGAACGTAAAATTAAAGCTTTTCTCCGAAGTATACACATTCCATTTTGACAGAACTAAAAAAAATTTAATTAAAATTTATTATTGGCAATATTTTTTGTCAAAATGACACCTACTCTATCAGTTGTGTAGCAATTAGATCCATCTACAGCATTGAAAATTAGTAGAGTTTGGGGATTCGTTGACTTGGAAGTATTACAAATAAAAGTGCAGCCGTACTGCAACTAAAAACAAGAGAAGACAAAGATTAGGAATACGAAAAAATCGATTTGGATGTTTATAACATTGAATTTATTATCGTAGAAATGTAACTAACTTCACGTAACAAATCCATTCCGTTCTCTTTACATTTTTGTCTGTTTAATTTCCACTGAAATGTATAAAAAAAATGGTTTATATACTTAATCGTTTTATCAGGTTAATACGATGACAATGATAATAATGATAGGGTTGGTAATATTGTGACGATTATTAAATGCCATGATGAACAATTTTTTTACATACATTTTTTGATAATGCATTTGTAATTGCAGTATTAGCAGTATTTCGCTTAACGCACCATCCATTTAAACAGGACTAAAAAATATAAAAGATTACTTATAATTATAATGATGAAGTTTTAATTCAAATTCTAATGTAAAAAATGATTCATACTCCATCGTTCTTGCAAGATGTACCATCTCTAGTTTTCAATAACTTTGTAATACCAAGTTTTTGACCGTTAAATACATTGCCTGTTGAATTATTTTCCGTTTTTTCACAAAGAATAGTGCATCCATCGTTAAGAATCTAAAAACAAGACCAACTAAAAATGGAGCACAGAAAATAAATAAAAGAAAAGGGATTAAATTTATAATCGTTCTTATACTAACTTGAGATGACCATGACATGTCAATACTTTTACATTTCCATTTATAATAATATGGCTGAAAGATGTAAATAAAATTTTATGAATACTTATAATTATTTCGTCGCAGGTAATGTCGCACGGAAAAAAATTTCAGGACGCGAACGAGCAATATTGGGAATATAATTAAAATAAAGAACAACATAACCAACGTTGTGAATTAAACTTAACTACATTAGACAAAAGTTTAGCCAATTCAGTGATAGTGAGCTTTGGTTGAGTGCAATTCGTCAGCCATATTGGAATTTCTGACAGCATAAACATCATCTTTTGAGTTTTCAGTTTTAAAACATAGTATTAATTTCAATAATATACTTTAAAATGTTTGTAATTTGAAACATACGATTGAAAAAAATTAAAATGAGCATTTAATTTTACTTTTTACGCAATTAAAATTGGTTCTGTCATAGGTTGTTTTCAAGTAAAATTCAATATCGCCATTCTAACGATAATGCCAATATCGCTCGCTCGTTTTTGACGAAATGTTTGGCTGTTATAGCGAAAAATTTCTCCATTTCAGTTGTACTTTTTTTTCCGTGCGATGATAATAAAATAGAATAGAATTTCTTTAGTTTATTTTAAGAAAACTATAAGAATATTTGTTAATATCTATTAATATAACCCAATTGAAAAATTTTTTTAACCTCATTTTTAACTCCTTTTTATACAAAAATAAAGTTAATATTTTTTAACGTAACGTAACGGTCCCCTAGGGGGCTTTTTTGAATAATAAGTTAAAACATAGGTCAAATGTTACTTTAGGGGAGAACCATAGAAAATTCTGACTTTGCAGCCAAAATATTTTTATAAAATAAATATAAAATAAATAATATTGTATATTATTATTATTAAAATCATATTATCAAAAAAATAATTATTAATAATAATAATAATAATTCCATTAAATCTATATGTATAATTTTAATGTTGTAAAAATTATTTTTTAATTAATTATTAATTGGAAAAAATATTTACCGTCAGGCTAGCTGATGCAATGAGTGTAGAAATTAAAAAATAGACGTAAATCATTTTTCTCTTCAGTATAGTACTTCTTTTGCAAATGCCACGTTGAAGAATGCCTTAAATTCTACAGAAGCAAATAATTTTTTATGTCGAATGTCATTCTCAATGTCATTCTTATAAAATAGAGTGAATATAGAAATTATATAGTATTTATATGAGCTTCGAACCAATGTGAAATGCTTCAGGAATATTGCATTAGTTGAAAGAAATATAAAATTACTTTATTACTTGAAGGTAGAAAGAAAGAACACGTGCAGTGAAAAATGAATTTTAGTTTGATAACATATCTTGTAATACAAATTGAAATTTTTTAATTTAGCACTTTATTGGGGAAAAAAATATCTGAAAAATGAAGTAGTTTAGTTGAAATATTTTTATTCATTATTTTTAAGAATGTTTTTAAATCTTTCTAGAATATTTTGACAATAATAATAATTATGTACTTTGAGAATAATTTTGAAAAATTGGTTTTATAAGACATAAATAATGAAAAAAAATTTTCATTCTATATCGTTCTTTTTTATTATAGATGCAATGAATACTGATAGAATTAAAATTGTTTAACATTATTATTTGACAATTTTATTGAAAAAATGTTGAACATAATTGAACTTCTACGACGAATTTTATTAGTTTTTTTAAAAATTAATTGTATTTTAAAGGGTTTCATTAAATATTCGAAAATAATTGAATTCTTTGGACAGAATTTATAAAGAAAATAAAAAAATGTAATTCTTTCGTGAAATTGAAAAACTTGCAAAATTTATTTAACATAATTGAGTTTTTGCAAATACATTTTACTATTTACAATTTTTGTAAAGAATTTTATTCAAATTCTGTAATTTGTATTATAATTTTTAATAAAATTCTTGATAAGAATTAAGTTATTTTTAAAAATTATATTATTTACAATTTTTGTAAAGAATTTTATTCAAATTTTGTAATTTGTATAATAATTTTTAATAAAATTCTTGATAAGAATTAAGTTATTTTTAAAAATTATATTAAAACATTCATTTCAAAAATTCAATTATTTTTCTAAACAGTAAAATTCATCGCATGAATTATTTAAATAATTTTCAAGTATCGAATTCTTGTTAAAAATTAAATTATTTTCCATAATTTTTAATAACATTTTTAGGAAAAATGTGATTCTTTTTACAAATAATAATATTTTTTGTAAGAATTCATTTATTTGCAATACAATTTTAACTCAATTTTCTCGAAATGATTCAATTATTTAAAACATTTTTTGGTAAATTTCTTCAAATGATTTTAATTATTATCAAATTTTTTGGACGCAATTATTCAAATGATTTTACTTATTTTCTAATTTTTTTATCAAAATTTTTTACAAATAGAAAATTTTGAAAAAATATAACCGAAATCTAATGAAATTTTTTTTGCTAGTTTAAAGATTTTTGAAGATAAATAAGGAAAGTTTGAAGATTTGTATTTTTAATCATCTGGCAGCACTGGATTTATTGCCAAGCAGGATTAAATGATAAAAATGACGTTTTTTTGCATTTTTTATTTGTTATTTTCAGAATTATAGTTTTTACACTTTAAATTGATAATTACTTATTTTTAAAGGTTTTAAAGGTTTTAAAGGTTTTAAAGGTTAATAATAATAATAATAATAATAATAATTTTTTGATAATTTTTAACATTATACAATTTCTATACATAGTCAATTATTTAAAAACAAAAATTTAATAAAAATTTATGCATACACTTAATTAGTTTGATGAATAATAAAAATTTTCGCAAGAATAGCCTCTTAAGTAAATTTCATATTCACACATACTCCTTCCTCGCAGATCTGAAAAAAGAGAAGGAAAAGTCAACTACAACTTAAAATTAATTGTTAAATATTGTTAAAATTGGTCTTTACTCCATTATTATCGCAACGGGATCCATTTTCTCCAATTAACTCTTCATCGACATTAGTTGCCTCATTCGTGCAGAGAGTTGAGCATCCACCGTTGAACTGAATTCAAAATAAGGTGGACAAAAAAAATTAATACAGCATATAGAAAAAAATCTAATTTTATAAACAATTTTCATACACTAGTTTGATACTAACATTTTCCACTAAAGTCATCATTATTCTTCTGCATTTTTCTTCAGGAGATTCATGATAAACTTTCTTTAAAGTTGTTGAAGTTGTAGCTGAAGTTGAAGTTTTAGGTTTAGTTGTAGTTGTAGTTGAAGTTGTAGTTTGAGTTGTGGCACTATAAATTGTATTTGTCGGAACTTTATTTGCATTAACACACTTTCCTTCTTGACAAAACTAAAAAAAAGAAAAGATAATGTAAAATTTAAAAAAATATTTATTTTCCTAATTTATTAAATGGTTTTTTAATCAAATTCTTTTTAAAAATTACATATCATATCACGAATAAATAAATGGACAAAATATTTATAAAATTAGCAATTTAGCATAGTGTTTGAATTTTAAGTAGTTTAAAAAAAATGTAATTTCTTAGTAAAGCAGTGGAGTAATTTTATTCCTAAGCATGTTATTAACTCACTTTTATTGAAAATTAACTTTGGAAAACAAAAATTAAAATATTATTGAATTTTTAAATATTGATAAAATTGATCTTTACTCCATTATTTTCGCAACGGTGTCCATTTACAGAAAACAATTCTACTTCGACATCGTTAAATTCATCTATGCAGATAGTTTTGCATTCATCGCCGAACTGTAAAGAAATTAGACAATGTAAAATTTAAATTAAAATTAAAATTTTTTTAATACAGCAGAGGAAAAAATCTAATTTTTCTAAACAATTTTCATATATTAGTTTGATACCAACATTTGCCACGAAAGTCAAGTTTTCTTTTTTACATCTTTCACTGGGAGGTTCAGGATAAAATTTTCTTAAGGTAGTTGAAATTTGAATTGGAGTTGTCACGCTATAAGTTGTAGCTTTTGGGCCGTTTTTTGTATTTATGCACTTTCCTTCCTGACATAACTAAAAAATAAAAAGAAATATGTAAATTTTATAAAATATTTTTTAAATGTTTATTAAATAAATTTTTTAAATTCAAGTGTATTCCCAAGTTTATCAATTTCATACATTTGTAGAAATAAGTAATAAAGAAACAAATGGACAAAGTATTTATAGAATTAGCATAGGAATTAAATTTTAATTATGATTTAGAAAATAATAACAGTTCTTAGTAGCACAGAGTAATTTAATTCATAAAAATGTTATTAACTCATTTTAATTTGAAATTAACTTTAAAAAACAAAAATGATTATATTAATAACTTTTCAAATATTTGTTATAATTGGTGTTTACTCCATTATTTTGGCAATGTTGTCCATTTTCAGCAAAATATTCTACTTCGACATCGGTAAATTCATCTAGACAAAGAGTTGTGCATTCATCGCTGTGCTGTAATGAAGTTAGAAAATTAAAAAATTTCGTACAGCAAAAGAAAAAAATTTAATTTAATTTCAAAAATATGTTTGATACTAACATTTTCCACGAAAGTCAAATTTTCTTTTTCGCATCTTCTATTCGGAGATTCGCGTTTTAAGGCTGTAGTAGAATCTTCTGTTCTATTAATACACTTTCCATTATGACATATCTAAAAAATAGCAAAGATTTTGTAAAATTTAAAAAATATTTATTTGGTCAAAAACACGAATAACGAAACTTTTGTAACGCAACAGTCTTTTTAAATTGTTTGTAACTTTTAATCAATAAATTCAGAAATTTTTTATTCTTATGCAAAATTAATAAAAAAAATATGATTTAAGATGCAAACATAGACATTTTTTAATTCCTTGTTATTTAAAAGTTATGGATAAAACAAAAAGTCTGTTACGTTACATGCTTTGCGTTTTCGACCATTTTCATGAATATTATTAAATATATTTTTTTTAAAATTTGTATTTTAAGATTTTGTTATTATCAATAATTGCTGCTGATAAATTAATGAATGACAAATTATATAAGATTCATTTACATACGATATCACGAAAAAATAAATAAATGAACAAAATATTTATAAAATTTGCGTAGAAACCAAATTTTAATTAATTTTAGAAAAAAATAAAATTTCTTAATAGAACAGAGTAATTTATTTCATAAAAGTGTTGCTAACTAATTTTATTTGGAAATTAGCGCTGCAAAACCAAAATTAGTATATTAATAAATTTTTTAATATTGTTATAATTGATATTTACTCCATTATTTTCGCATCGGTGTCCATTTACAGAAAACAATTCTACTTCGACATCGTTTAATTGATCTATGCAGATAGTTTTGCATTCATCGCCGTACTGTAAAGAAATTAGAGAATTTAAAAATTTAATACAGTAAAGGAAAAAAATTTAATTTAATTACAAATTTTCATAATAGTTTGATATTAACATTTGCCACGAAGGTCAAGTTTTCTTTTTTACATCTTTCACTGGGAGGTTCAGGATAAAATTTTCTTAAGGTAGTTGAAGTTAAAACTGTGACGTTTTTAAATGTAGTTATCAGAGCTCCATTTCTATCATAACATTTTCCTTCCTGACATAACTAAAAAATGGAAAAGATTGTTTCAAATTTATAAGATATTTTTTTTTCATTCAGTGTGTGGATTTCTTTAATTAAATTGTGTTTTAATTAATAAATTTGGATAAAGTAACATTTCTTAGTAGCACAGAGTAATTTGTTTCATAAAAGTGTTGTTATCTAATTTTATTTGGAAATTAACTCTGCAAAACAAAAATTAGTATATTAATAAATTTTTTAATATTGTTATAATTGATATTAACTCCATTATTCTCGCAACGGTGTCCATTTACAGAAAACAATTCTACTTCGACATCGTTAAATTCATCTATGCAGATAGTTTTGCATTCATCGCCGTACTGTAAAGAAATTAGACAATACAAAATTTAATACAGCAGAGGAAAAAATCTAATTTTTCTAAACAATTTGCATATATTATTAGTTTGATACTAACATTTGCCACGAAAGTCAAGTTTTCTTTTTTACATCTTTCACTGGGAGGTTCAGGATAAAATTTCTTTAAAGAAGTTGAATTTGAAGCGTCTCTTAAATCAATGCACAATCCTTCATGACAGAACTAAAAAAAAATAATATTAAAATTTATTGTTGGCAATATTTTTGGTCAAAATGACACCTACTCCATTTGACTTGCAATTAGATCCTTCTGTAGCGTAAAAAGTTTGTTGTCTGTTAGGTTTTATCAAATTGGAAGTATTACAAACAAAAGCGCAGCCATCGTTATACTAAAACGAGAGAAAACAAAAATTAGGAATTCGAAAAAATCGATTTGGATATTTATAACATTAAATTTATTATCGTTGTAATGTAACTAACTTCATATGTCAAAAACATTCTGTTCTCTTCACATTTTTGTCTGTTTAATTTCCCCTGAAATGTATAAAAAAATTGTTTATATACTTAATCGTTTTATCGGGTTAATACGATGACAATGGTAATAATAATAGGGTTGGCAATATTGTGACGATTATTAAATGCCATGATAAACAATTTTTTTACATACATTTTTTGATAATTCTTTAGGTAAATTATTATTATTTGGTGTAATGTTTGTGTCCGTAGCATTTGGCATAACGCACCATCCATTTAAACAGGACTAAAAAATATAAAAGATTACTTATAATTATAATGATGAAATTTTAATTCAAATTCTAATGTAAAAAATGATTCATACTCCATCGTTCTTGCAAGATGTACCATCTCTAGTTTTCAATAACTTTGTCATACCAATTTTTTGACCGTTAAATACATTGCCTGTTGAATTATTTTCCGTTTTTTCACACATAATAGAGCATCCATCGTTAAGAATCTAAAAACAAGACCCACTAAAAATGGAGCACAGAAAATAAATAAAAGAAAAGGGATTAAATTTATGATCGTTCTTACGTTGACTTGAAATGACCATGACTTGAAAATATTTTTACATCTCCATCTATTATACTCCGGCTGAAATATGTATATAAAATTTTATGAATGCTTATAATTATTTCGTCTCAGGTAATGACGATGATAATAAAATAGAATAGAATTTCTTTAGTTTATTTTAAGAAAACTATAAGAATGTTAGTTAATTTTGGGTTTAAATTGAATTTGGCGCCAGCACTTTGTATTCCGTATACTCGCTTGACTCCAGTATTCATGTCTGTCTACGTCCGTAAGAGTGCGTACTTCCTCCCTCTATATAACTATAAACTCTTTTCTTTATTACTCCCATAATTAACATAAACTCAATAGTTAATAATTATTATTATAATCTTTAAATTCCTTCTTTGGAAAGAGAAATAACAATTGTTAAAATTTGAACAATACTAAAGAAAGAATGGTCACTGATTAAGAATTCCTTATCAGTTTTACAAAATTCAAAATGGCAGATTCAATATGGCGCACAAATATTTCAAAATTCATCACATTCTTTTGAAACTTTTTATTCTGGAGTTTTTAGAATTACTGATCAATTTTTAAAAAAAGACGCTCGCCATTTCGAATTTTGGAAAACTAACACCAGATTCGTAATCATTGACCCCAAAAACGCCAGGGTAAAGGTTTTTGAAGCAAATTAAGATTTAATTGCAAAATTTGTTTAACCTTATTTTTAACCTCTTTTTACACAAAAATTATTATTAATTTAACGTATCGTAACGGCCCCTTAGGGGGCCTTTTTGACTTTGGGGCGGCAAAATGTTTTTACAGAATAAACAATATTGTTTATTATTAATATTAAAATAGTATTAAAAAAAAATTAATAATAATAATAATAATTCAATTAAATCTATAAGTATAATTTTAATGTTGTAAAAATTATTTTTTATTTAATTATTAATTAGAAAAAATATTTACCATCAGGCTAGCTGATGCAATGAGTGAAGAAATTAAAAAATAGGCGTAAATCATTTTTCTCTTCAGTATAGTACTTCTTTTGTAAATGCCACGTTGAAGAATGCCTTAAATTCTACAGGATCAAATAATTTTTTATGCCGAATGTCATTCTCAATGTCATTTTTATAAAATAGAGTAAATATAGAAATTATATAGTATTTATATGAGCTTCGAACCAATGTGAAATGCTAAAGAATATCGCATTAGTTGAAAGAAATATAAAATTACTTTATTACTTGAAGATAGAAAGAAAGAACACGTGCAGTGAAGAATGTGTTTTAGAATGTTTTTAAATGTTTCTAGAATATTTTGAAATAATAATAATAATTAGGTACTGTGAAAATAATTTTGAAAAATTGGTTGTTGAAAGATGTGAATAATAATAAAAATTTTTTAATTCTATATCGTTCTTTTTTATTATAGATGCAATGAAAATTGTTTAAAATTGTTTAACATAATTAATTGGCAATGTTATGAATAATTTCATAAACAAATTAAAAGTTAAGAGCAATTGAAGCTAAAAAATAGTGTCTTTGAGATAAAAATTATTGACTACAATTATTTAATAACTTTATAAACTATTGCTATAAACAAATTCCAAATTAACAAAATTAATGATTTTGGTTGTTTCATTTACAATTTTTTTTTCTATATATGAGTCTTGAAACTTTAATTTACCTATTAATATTTTTTAATAAAATTATAATTAATTGTGTAAACAAAGTGGATGTAAACTAATGCTGACTACAAATAAATCGTTTTTTCTTTTAATATCTTTTTTTCTACATACATTTATTTATAAAAAATTTTTAACAAGCTTTTAATTATTAAAGTATAGTAAATATTGAAAATCATTGAGTTGAGGAAATTTTTTTGAAAATAATTGAAATTATGTCTGGAATTTTATTAAATTTTATAAAAATAATTGCATTTTGGAGAAAGATTTTAATTATTTTTGAAGACAATTACAATTTTGACAAACATTTAAAAAAAATGTTGAACATAATTGAATTTCTACGAAGAATATTAGTTTTTAAAATAATTTAATTTTTCTAAGCATTTGTAATTTATCTGACAGTTCTTCAAGAACTAAGATATTTAAAAATTTACTTTTTTCAATTGTTTTCATATAATTAATAAAACTCATAGTAGAATTTCATTTATTTTTGCAACAATTCAATTATTTTCATAAATAATAAAATACATCTTGTAATGTTAAAATTTAAAGATTTTTCTTAATATAAAAAAATTTATTTAATTTTGTCTTTTGGTTTTGGTTAAATATGATAAATATTTTTAGTTATTTTTTAATATAATAAAAAATTTTGTTAAATAGTCACAATATGCATCAAATTGAAGCTTAGAATCTACCGTTTATTCTTCACTTTTATTTAGTTTAAATATAAGAAAATAAATTGTTTAAATAATTTATTAAAAATTACTGGCAATGGGAGTAAAAATTCAATTTTATCTCTGAAGCTTCGTTTTTTAGTAAATAAAATCATATTTTGAAATTTTTTTTTAATTAGACGTAATCTATAAATAAATATTTGAAGTTTTAGCCCAGAAAATTTGTTAAACTATGTTTTAATATTTTTAAATTTAATAAAAACGTGAATTTTTTATTTGACAAACTATTCATCACCGAAGCCTTTTTCATATTTGGTAAGCGTTATTGTTTTGTTTTCAATTTTTTAATAATTATTTTCAAATACCTAACCCTTGAATTATAAAAAACTTTTCCATTTTATTTAAATTAAAGTATTTTTTATTTTTTAAAATATAATATATTAACTAGAATCTTAAATAAATAACAAAATTATAATTCGAAATAAAAATTTTTTTTATACAAAATATCAATTTTGAACTTAAAATGATAAATTAAAAAATTCATTACAATTTTTTTCCGTTCAATATAAAAAAATATATGGGTGAATTTTCTGAAAGTGACATTTTTGATGTCTCGATTAATTTTACAACATCTACTCTTTAATAATTATTATCAATTCCCATAGTGAAAATTTAACACTTATTTATCATTTTTAAAAGAAAATTAAATAATTTTATTCAACTTAATTTACGTAATAACTAAATTACTTTCATCCCCGAAGCCTTTTCAACATGTCTTCAATAGGACTTCTACAATAAAATTCAATTTTCATGGTTTTTTGCAAATTCTCAGAAATTTTTTAAAAATATTCTCAGAAAGTACAATGTTTTTTCTATCATTATGTGCATTTTAAAAATTTGTAGACCTCACTTTTATTTTTGATAAAAATGTTTAATCTTTGTCTTCAGTTTTAGGTTAAAATTACTTTACAATGATTACTGACATTTTATACTTTAAAAATATCTTGAACAAAATTTTCATGCACATTAAAATAAAGCTGAGAATCTGACGTTAAATTTTCCTATATTTTATCTACAAAAAGGAGAAAAATTATTGCTGTTATAAATAATCGAAATTTACATTTTTCTCCGAGTAAAAATTAATTTCATCTCCGAAGCCTTCCATTTTAATAAATAACTGAACGTAGAAGTAAATTTAACGGAATATTTCGATGGTAATATAAAATGAGGGTGTGAGATTTGTATGTTTTACTAAAAAACATATTTTAATTGCGCCCTAATGTATACAAATAGGAAAGAAAATTTATTTTTCATTTCTGAAGCTTTTCATCTCCGAAGCCTTTTCCTTGAAATATGCTAGTTTTTCTTTTGTTTTTAGTATTTATCTGCATTGCTTTGAAAAAATTAACCCAAATTACTATTAGATTAAATACTTTAAATACATTTATATTTTTATCTATTTGAATATATTTGGTATTTAAATATACAAATTATTAATTTTTAAGTAGCGTAATTTTATTTTTGATTTCGTGAACCCGATATTAGCGTGAATTTTTAATAGAAAAGCTCGCCAATTAAATAAAATTAATTTAATGGAGCAACAATAATATTTTTAAAATGAAAAAACTTTAATATTTTTAAGAATTAATTTTGCGCAACCTAAAAATCTTACTCTTGAGTATGAAATTAAGTAGTTTTAATTGAAAAACCCATATAATTGAAGAAAAAAATTAATTGGAAAACTGAAATTTAAAAGTGTCACTTTCAGAAAATTTACTTATCAATATTTTTTTGTTTTTAAAAAGATAAAAAAGTTATAAATAAATTATTAAAAACACAATTCATTAAATTATAAATGAATAATGTTAAAAGTTTAGTAAATTAATGAAATTAAATTTAAGAAGAATTTTTTTTACATAAACCCCAATATTGATTACAGTATATTTAACCTTCAAATCACTTAATAATAAAATATTGCTCGAAGGTTTATGTTTGAAAATTTATTTTGCGCCTCTCAGATTTTTATCTTTAAACGTATTTAAAACTTACCCCGGACAAGAATATTTATAATATGTGGAAAATTAATTTTTTCTTATTTTTTGGAAAAAACTGCTGCTTTTTTTAAAAATTAAAAATCAGAAGAAAAGAATCACCCATATACTTTTCATGGCTGAAAATAAGACATTCTTTTTACAGTGTCTGTTGTAGAAACATTTCATAATAAACAAGATCGAATTTGTCTCGTTGGAAAAAGGAATAAAATATACAGAAAGAAAGAGAGAGAGGGAGAGAGAGAAGAAAAAGATTTCGCTCTTGTAAAATTTACGTCATACAACTACCTGGCTGGCTCTGTAATATAAGTGACGTCTCTCCACGTGCCGCAACGCATAAAGTAACCACCATTAACAGACCATAAATTCCATTTGGCGCTGCGCGTTATGCCGGCCCAATGTTATGTATGAGCGTCGTTAGTGTTAATAGAGTGTTAACTGCTTCTATACCCAGCTCGATTCTGCGTTCAAGTAGGTGTGTTTGGGATTTCGCTTTAGGATTCTGGCAATGGGAATTTGCGTGTGGCTATACTACTAGTAACACCGTTCTGCTGTTTTGCATAGAGAAGTCATCAATTTTCAGCATTACTCACCCCCTCCTCCCTTCCTCCCATCACCTACTGTTCTTCATTCCTCCCACTCCCACGTCTCCGTATATAACGCGCACGGGATGCACAACTCTCCCCCTCGCACATAGTAGTCGGTGCAAACTACAATCATCCACCCGAAACCACCTACCCCTGCCCCCCTTTTGACCACGCGGTCCCATTCGCTACGCAACAATCCCACTCGACTGCTTTACGTAATACAATTCATATCGAAGATAATTGAATGCCTCCTGAATGTGTGTATATATATATATATGTATATATACCATATAGTCTCCCTTGTGTTTACAGGCGACGCATTTCCATTGTCCTATTCACTACCAGGACGATTTAATTAATTCCTACGTTGACGATTCGCTCTTGACCAATAATGCATTTGGGAATTTAGTTTTTGAATTGCTTTCGTATATATATGAATTTGAATATTCATTTTAAATCCGAATCACAATATATTTTTTAGCGAAAGCTAGAATTTGGTATAGGGAATTTTCAACTTGATCTTGATTTTGTTTTATTCTATTCAATAGATATTAATAATTCAGTTTATTTATGTCGATACCTTAATTACTTAAAAATGGAATAATTCAGTTTATTTCACTAGCTACTTTAACAATTTAATTAAAATTCTGACGCGATCTGCAAAAAGGGACCTTGGAGGCAAAAAATTATAGGTTATTTTTGCAATTTTTTAAATAATAATACAAAACAAGAATCAACTGTCAATTGTAGATCATTAGTGCTTGAGTCCTCGTTACAACTGAAATATTTAATAAACACTGATTTAAATTTGCAATAAGTAAAAAGAAACTTTTAATTAAAAAAATGTTACGCTAACATAACCTTAAAATGGTTTGCTTCTATGGTCCCTTTTATCAGATCGCGTCATATTGAAAAATTCGTTTTTTACTATTTTTTTGTTTAATTCAATTTTTTTAATTCAGTATATTTCAATAACTGAATTCACATAATAATTTAATTTTTTTTGTATCTTCAAATGTTATTAATTTCAATATCAATTACAATACGAATTCTAATACAAAACTTTTAATTTTTTCTATTTCTGACAATAATTTCTTGAATTTCTAAAATTCTCATAAAGAAGATATAAAATTATAATTATAATAATAATAATAATAATTATTATTATTATTATTATTATTATTATTATTATTATCATCATAAATTATTTAATGAGTAAATTAAATATAATACATCTAAATTAATTCAATTTTAAAAAAAGTTGCGTTTATAATTTCCATATACATAGATCAACTGCAACAAATTTTTTTAATTTTAAATATTACCAAATTTCAGTTTTGAATGAATTTCGTTATTGATTTTAAAGAACATAGATTTTTGAATGATTTTAATAATTCAAATTCTTCTGAAATTAGTTGATTGTTTAAATATTTAATTAGTTATTTAAATTAATGAAATCAGAAGAATTTTAATTAAAAACACTTAAAAAAATTAAATTTTGGAAAAGTAAGATTGCAGATTCAAAATTTTTTAATGTGAATTATGATTATGAATTATGATTTCTTATGAAAGTTTTTACAAAATTTTTTTTTAACAATTGCATTCTTTTGTAAAATTTTATGAAAGTAGTACATATTGAAAATCATTGAATTCCGAAAAGTTTCTAAAAATAATTAAATTTTACAAAGAATTCTTTTTAAATTTTTGCCACAGTAATTGAATTCTTAAAAAGTATTTTATTATTTATCGAAAGAATTGAATTTTTGTGAACGACATTTTTAGAATTTTTATTAAATAATTGAATTTATAGAAAAAAATTTATTATCTTAAAAAATAATTGAATTTAAGTGAAAAATATTGTTATTTATAAATATAATTGAATTTTACAAAGAATTGTATAAATATGCCTGAAAATAATTGTATTTTCTGTAATAATTTTGTTATTTATCGAACCAATTGAATTATTTTGAACATATTATTTATGTGAATAATTGACGTCTTTTAAAGAACTTTATTAAAATCAGAAAGGAAAATTGAATTATTTTTAAAATGTTTTATTAAAATATTTAAAAATAATTAAATTCCTGTGAAAGATTTATTTTTCAAAATCATACATTCATTCTTTTAAAAAACGAAAAAAAACATTTTTTTAAATAATTGATTTCTTCGAGTAATTGAAATTAAATTTTTAGCAATCTCGAGTAATTCCTGTAAAATTGTGTTAAAAATAATTGCAATTGTACGATTTATATTATTATTTATGAAAATAATTAAATACAGTTGCCAAGAATTTGACCAAAAATTTTCAAAAATAATTCTATTCCTGAATAATTCTATTCCTAAAATAATTAAAGAATTTGTTTATAATTTTTAAAACTATTTTTTTTTAATTTCTAGTAATCGCGAATTTAAATTAGTGGAAATTAAAAAAGAAAACACAGAAATGATAATTACATTCTTTATATTTTTTTTCAAATATTTTCAGAAAATGTCCAAAACTCAATTATTTTCAATGTCTGGTATTTTCATGAAATTTTGCAAAAGAATTCAATGATTTAAAAAAAATTATTCAATTAAAGTACCCAAACAGTATAAAAAAGTAGAAAATAGGTTATAGTACATGAATACAAAGCCTGTAATTGAATTTTTGTTCAGATTTTCCAATATTTCTTAAAAATACTTAAAATATTGTATCCAAAATGATTGAAATCGTGAGTGAAAAATTTTATTATTAAGGAAAATAATTGAATTCTTACCGCCTCTAAAAATACGAGCAAATTAAGAATATCAAACTATATAGAGAAATTGAATAAATGTCAAAAAATGTTTTTTGTTTTTCTATTGAAAAAAAAAATTCTTTAAACGTTTATTAAAGAAAAGTGCCTCCAGCTACGCAATTACTGTATCGATCAAAATTATACTCTAATAGTTCAATACACTGCTAACCTGAAATTGAGTTTTGCATGAATTACCAGTAATTATATGTTTTTCAGAAGCATAACAAGGATATATTTTCCTTTTTTTTCCACGTCACTAACGTATTTCGTCTCCCTCGGTATACATATGGGTGATTCTCCTGAAACGCACCTGTTTTTTTTTCAAAAACTAAAAAAAAATTAATTTTTACATTTTCTGAATTTTTTGACATTGGTAGGTTTTAAATAAGATTAAAGATAAAAATCTAAGTTGCGCAAAATTAATTTTTAAAAATAAACCTTTCAGCATTATTTTAATATTAAGTGTTTTAAAGGTTAAATATACTTATAATGAATATTGGGGTTTTGGTAAAAAAAATTCTTTTTAAATTTTAATTTCGTTAATTAACTAAACTTTTAACATTATTCATTTACAATTTAATGAATTGTGTATTTAACAATTTATTTATAACTATTTTATCTTTTCAATAATAATTAATATACATTTTTTTATATTAAACGGAAAAAAATTGTCATGAATTTTTTAATTTATCATTTTAAGTTCAAAATTGATATTTTCTGTAAAAAAAATTTTTATTTCGAATTATAATTTTGTAATTTATTTAAGTTTCTAGTTAATATATTATATTTTAAAAAATAAAAAATACTTTAATTTAAATAAAATGGAAAAGTTTTTTATAATTCAAGGGTTAGGTATTTGAAAATAATTATTAAAAAATTGAAAACAAAACAATAACGCTTATCAATTTTGAAAAAGGCTTCGGAGATGAATAGTTCGTCAAATAAAAAATTCACGTTTTTATTAAATTTAAAAATATTAAAACATAGTTTAACAAATTTTTTGGGCTACAACTTCAAATATTTATTTATAGATTACGTCTAATTAAAAAACAATTTCAAAATATGATGTTATTAACTAAAAAACGAAGCTTCAGAGATGAAATTGAATTTTTACTCCCATTGCCAGTAATTTTTAATTAATTATTTAAACAATTTCTTTTCTTATATTTAAACTAAATAAAAGTGAAGAATAAACGGTAGATTCTAAGCTTCAATTTGATGTATATTGTGACTATTTAACAAAAGTTTTTATTATATTAAAAAATAACTAAAAATATTTATCATATTTAACCAAAACCAAAAGACAAAATTAAATAAATTTTTTTATATTAAGAAAAATCTTTTAATTTTAACATTACAAGATGTATTTTATTATTTATGAAAATAATTGAATTGTTGCGAAAATAAATGAAATTCTACTATGAGTTTCATTAATTATATGAAAACAATTGAAAAAAGTAAATTTTTAAATATCTTAGTTCTTGAAAAACTGTCAGATAAATTACAAATGCTTAGAAAAATTAAATTATTTTAAAAACTAATATTCTTCGTAGAAATTCAATTATGTTCAACATTTTTTCTTTGAATGTTTGTCAAGATTGTAATTATCTTCAAAAATAATTAAAATCTTTCTCCAAAATGCAATTATTTTTATAAAATTTAATAAAATTCCAGACATAATTTCAATCATTTTCAAAAAAATTTCCTCAACTCAATGATTTTTAATATTTACTATACTTTAATAATTAAAAGCTTGTTAAAAAATTTTTATAAATAAATGTATGTAGAAAAAAAGATATTAAAAGAAAAAACGATTTATTTGTAGTCAGCATTAGTTTACATCCACTTTGTTTACACAATTAATTATAATTTTATTAAAAAATATTAATAGGTAAATTAAAGTTTCAAGACTCATATATAGAAAAAAAAATTGTAAATGAATCAACCAAAATCATTAATTTTGTTAATTTGGAATTTGTTTATAGCAATAGTTTATAAAGTTATTAAATAATTGTAGTCAATAATTTTTATCTCAAAGACACTCTTTTTTAGCTTCAATTGCTCTTAACTTTTAATTTGTTTATAAAATTATTCATAACATTGCCAATTAATTATGTTAAACAATTTTAATTCTATCGACGTTCATTGCATCTATAATAAAAAAGAACGATATAGAATTAAAAAACTTTTATTATTATTCACATCTTTCAACAACCAATTTTTCAAAATTATTTTCAAAGTACATAATTATTATTATTATTTCAAAATATTCTAGAAACATTTAAAAACATTCTAAAACACATTCTTCACTGCACGTGTTCTTTCTTTCTATCTTCAAGTAATAAAGTAATTTTATATTTCTTCTACTATATGAGTTTTATTTTAATTATATGAAAACAATTGAAAAAAGTAAATTTTTAAATATCTTAGTTCTTGAAGAACTATCAGATAAATTACAAATATTCAGAAAAATTAAATTATTTTAAAAACTAATATTCTTCGTAGAAATTCAACTATGTTTAACATTTTTCTTTCAATGTTTGTCAAGATTGTAATTATCTTCAAAAATAATTAAAATCTTTCTCCAAAATGCAATTAGTTTTATAAAATTTAATAAAATTCCATACATAATTTCAATTATTTCAAAAATTTCCTCAACTCAATGATTTTTAATATTTACTATACTTTAATAACTAGCTTGTTAAAAATTTTTTATAAATAAATGTAATGTTTTGTAGATTATGGATAATTTTTTTTCTTGAAATTTATACTCAACGAAATATCAATAAAAAGTTAATGTAAATATTGAGTCTCACGTTGGAGACACGTGAAGTGGTCCCTTTCAGGAGAATCATCCATATAAGTATTTCGTCATTGTTCTTTTCTGAGTGTATATAGGGGAAAAAAAGAAGAAGAAAAAGACAGCCCTCTCTTTGACGGAAACAGGAGCTGAATAAGGGAAGTTGGCATGAAGCGACCATACAGAGGACATAAATCTACCAGGGACGTGGCGCTGACTGAGGGGAACATGCATAAACCTTATCTTCTCTAGTCCTTCATCTTTCTCTGACCTGACGTAATTACATACTCGTTTTCATGCCCAAGACGCGTGCTAAAAAAAAATTCTTTAACCTTCATATTATTCTCACTACTGCTGCTCCCGGTGAACCATGACAGTGAATAATTTCATTACATCCCTAATGAATCCCGAACATATAACGAAAACTGATTTTTGATGCTCTATGCTATAATATTTATATACAGTTTTTCTGCAAACATTCATTTTTTTCTCGAATAAAAATTCAAGATTATTAAACTCATCAAATTTCCATTAGACATATATAACGATCGTAAGGAAAAAAATTAATAGAGTATTTAAAAAAATAAAATAAAAGTATATTTAAATCAAAATCATAGCTTGCGACCATATATCTGAAAAACTTTCTTTCCTTAAGAGGAAAAAAATTCGCTATTTTTATATTTTGCAAAAAAAAATTTAAATATACAATAGAATTTATTACATATTTTGAAGTTAATTTCACCGCGCGCATAGAGAAATAGAATTTAGAACGAAATTCACACAAATTATCGTCGTCTCGTTTATCAGATTTAGAAACGATTCATCAATTCGTTTTGACTTTGCTGTTTGGATTTATTGCTTCTTCTGACGATTCTCTTTCTCTCTTCTCATCGCGCGCGCACACGAGAAACGCGATCTTATCTTGAATAATTATACGTGTAGATGAAATTCATTACGAGTGAAGGAATTTAATTAATCCTAGCAAAACATTTATTAGAAATAGATAGCAAAATTCGATTATAGAAAAGAATGAAGAGAGTGATTAAGAAAAATTGAGATAGTAAAAATTGATTTAGTATTTTTTTTTTTGATTTAGTATTTTGAAAATTTACAAGTAATCGAAAAAACAAATTCTGTTCGTGAATTCATTATTATCCAAGTAAGATTTTAAGAAGTTTGTAGAAAGAGAAATAAAAGAAGGGAATAAAAAGTAATTTTAAATTTGTGATAATAGAAAGATTAGAAATCGTTGAAGTAGTGCGCAAGCGCTAGAGTGGGGGGCAATGGGAGTGAGAAGGAAAGATCCGAATTTCTCTCTCGCTCTCATTACCCGCACTCTAGCGCATGCGCCTCCTTCTTCTTGATTTAAAATCTTCTAGCTTTAACCTTGCACGTTTCATAGCAAGTTATTTCTTTTAGAAAAGTATTTTTTTACTATAGTAAAAATAGGAAAAATAAATAGCAAGAATAAAAGTAGTATTTTCTTTTTTTTTATTGCAAAATTATATTTATTATCAAAAAAAAAGGATACAAGTATAATTTTTCTTCATCAAAAAGTGTGGAGAAAATATTTTCCCCTTGAAAGGAAATAAATTCAAAATAATTGAATAAAAATAAATTGAGTTTGGAACATTTCACAATTATTTGAATTCGCAAATAGGAAATTTTTAATTAATAATTTGCGGTGACGTAATTTTTTTAAAATGTGTCTATATTGTTGCTTATTGGATCATTTTGTTCGGCTATAGGAGAAGCAGTTGTATATATATATATAACGTAGAAAGGGACATAAATCAATAATATCGCTGCCACCCCTTCCCCCCTCTTTCCTTTCCGTCCCCCCTTCATGAACCACCCTCGCGAATCCCCTATCGTCTCTCCTCTCTAACCACCATGCGACGCCGGCGTCTCTCTCGCAATCAATGTTCACGTCTCCGGCGTCGCAAATTTTATGGAACCAGTGTCATCCGTCGACACTATCAGAAAAATTATATATACATGAAATTTTTATTAAAATTCACCAACAAAATCTTTAATTTCATATTCATTTTTCTTTCTCTCTTTTATATTCCTATATAAACTTTCGAGAAAGAAAATTATAATTAGAAATTATGAAAAATATATATTTCAGTGACTTTTTTTTCACTTCTTGATTTTTTGGAAAAAAAAATTTATTTGCAAAAACATATTTTCTTTATAGAAAATGTTTATTTTCAAATTTTTCAATTTTTATTTTTTTCAAAGGTTTTGCGACTTATTACCAAAATAACATTTTGGTAATAAGTCGCAAAACCTTTGAAAAAAATAAAAATAAATCTCCCTTATGAAGAAAGGGCATTGCTATCAGAATCTAAAGAAAATTAGCGCAATCTGCGATATATTTTGAGGAATTTGAAGAAATTATTGTAGAAACACGGAGATTCTTTAAAAATTTTGTGAAGGTTGGGTGTATATATATAAAGTAAATAAAATAAATAATAAACAAAAAAAAAAGAAATAAAATAAAAGAAGTAAATAAAATAAAAAAAGATTTTTTTAAATAAATATAAATAAACAATTTCTTAAAAATAAAATTTGAGTTTGGTTCTTTAAATTCTGATGATTATAATAATAAATGTAACAATTATTAATTAGTACAGTAAATAAATTAATAAATAGTAAATAGTATAAAGAAATAATAATAAATGTTCCAATTTATTATTAAAAATAATATAAAAAAATAATATAAAAAAATAATATAAAAAAATAATATTAAAAAATAATATAAAAAAATAATATAAAAAAATAATATTAAAAAATAATATAAATAAACCATTGATAAAAATAAATGTTAACTTTTGATCTTTACATTCTGATGATTAATGTAATAAATGCAATAATCATTAATTACTAAATTAAATGTTCCAATTTATTATTTTTGCAAAACGAAAAATTTTACATTTTTAAATATACACTAAGAAGAAATTTTTGTAAATTCAAAAATATGTAGTCAATTGTGTTCAGTTTAATAATAAAATATGTTTAATTTAAATTTTCAATTAAACATATTTTATAATTAAATTAAACACAATTTTTATTGGACCAAATTTATTATATATTGGATCAAAATTATTATGTTTCATTCAAAGTAATGTTTAATTTAAATTATGTTTAATTCAAATATAATGTTTTTTCAGTGTAAACATAAATTTTTTGAATGATTTGAGATTCAAAATTTTAAAAAAATTTACTTAGTAATTTACACAATTAACTATATTCTTTTTTCGCAAGAATTACATTATTTAAACAAATTTCTAATTTTCTTTATAAGTATAAAGTTATTTTCCAAAATTTTAACAAAACATTCTTTTTGAAAGAATTCAATTATTTTTTTTTTTACAATTAAATTTCATCGCCAGAAATTCAATTATTTTCGAAATAAATTTTAATAAAATTTCACCAAAAGTTTTAAGTATTTTCAATAATTTTAATTACATTCCACTCTCTAAATTTGAATTATTAAAAATTGTTACTAATTTGAATTATTAAAAATTGTTACTAATTTGAAATATTAAAAATTGTTACTAATTTGAATTAGTAAAAATTGTTACTAATTTGGATTACTAAAAATTACTACCAATTTGAATTATTAAAAATTGCTACTAATTTGAATTATTAAAAATTGTTACTAATTTGAATTAATAAAAATTGTTACTAATTTGGATTACTAAAATTTGCTACTAATTTGAATTATTAAAAATTGCTACTAATTTGAATTATTAAAAATTGTTACTAATTTGAATTAGTAAAAATTATTACTAATTTGAATTAGTAAAAATTGTTACTTATTTGAATTAGTGAAAAGTGTTACTAATTTGAATTAGTAAACTTTACTTATATATTGGCAAAAATGACTATTTATTAGTAAAGTTTACTAATTCAAAAGCAAAAAGTCGGTGACTAATTCAAATTGTTAGTAAATATTTTTACTAATTTAAATTAAGAGAGTATAGAAGAATTTGATTCTTTCAATACACGGAAAATCGTTAGGTATTAAAATAACACCAAAAAGGATTAAAATAATCCAATTTAGTGTTATTTTAATCCATTTTGGTGTTATTTTAATACCTAACGATTTACCGTGTAAATATAGCTATATAGCTATATTATTATAATAATATTTTTTGCGAGAAGTCAATTATTCTCAATACAATTTGAATTCAATTTTCTCGAAAGAATTCAATTACTTAAAAAATTTTTTTTATTTTTCAAACGACTTTAATTTTCAAATTGTTGAAAAAAATTTTGCAAACATTTAGTTATTTTCAGTGCATTAATTTTAAAATTCTATAAATATTGAAAAAAAGCTAGATTTTTGAAGTAATTGTATTGATCAGTTCTTGGACATTTGATAAGAATGTCTTTGACAACATATTGACTCTGATCATAACAATAAATTTTTCCATAAGTATATTGAAAACGAAAAGTTAAGAAAGTTAAGAAGAAAATAAAAACAAACCTCAAAGTTGCAAATAGAGTCACACACAAAAATATTAGAATTTATTTTTTTAAAGTTTTTTTGTGAAATTCAATTTTATGTATCATATTTTGGAGAAAATTATAACAAAAATCTGGAGAAATCTTTAAACTATAGTTTAAAAATTTCTGAAGAAAAGTTCGAAGATTTTTCGTTTTAATCATCTGGCAGCACTGCTAGAAAGAGAGATTTCTCTTAAAATTGCTTTAATGATAAGTTACAAATTAAAAAAAAAATGAATATTTTTCATATTAAATTTTTTTTTGTGTGTGCGTAAAAAATGCAAAAAAAAGTAACTAATTTACTTTTAAGTGCTCTCCTTGAGAAACATTAAATACTTTTAAATTACATGTTTATTTTTATTTTAAGACAGAAAAAAGAACAAATTTCTAACCCAATCATTAAAGAAGAGCGCACTATATATACATTCTTTTTTCTTCTCAATCCAAGTATCTACAATACCTACAATTTTCTTAATGACAAGAATTGAATTTAAAAAAAACCAGTTCATTAAAGAGTTTACAAAGCGAAACTTTGCGACAAGGTTATAAGAGATGAGACACACACACACACACAGGTTGCTTTTTCCCTGGCGCGATTCGAAGTATGGTCTCGATATATATAGGCGCTCGCGAGGTTAAATGCAAAAGCTTGTAAGGGATGCGTAGGGGTCTCTCGTGCGGAGGGTTACAAAACATTCTCGCAATTAGCAGGATGCCTCGATGACACTTGGTGTGTATCCCCCTGGGTGTCAACTCCGCCTGCTATATAGAATCGCGAGAGTTTCGCGAACACCACCCCCTCCCCCTATTCTGCCATTTCCCACTCTTATGCTGTATATAGATATACACTAACAGGAGAGAGTATTCTATCTCGGTTTTTTTTATCCCATGTGTGCATGAGGATCCAACTACTACTCTTGGGTCGAAAAAGCTTAAATAATAGAAAAAACAAGCATCGCAGAGGAAAAAGAAAGTTATTCGATTTATGTTTTCAGATCGCTGGGGAGATTTTCTCTCTCTCTCTCTTATGGCGAAAAATTGAAAACTGGACAGGTTTTATGGAGACGAAAAATGTATTTGCTTGAGAGAGGAAAAAATTTAGAGAAAAGAGGGAATAACGGGATATTTGTCTTTCGAAATCATTGTTTAAATACACTGTTAAAAATTTCGGGAAATTTTCCAAACTTTTGCACGGGAATTTTCCTAAAATGTATTAGGGAAAAATATTTTTCCAAAAAAATGGTAATTTTTCAGAAATGGTGGAAAATTTTTGGAAACAATTTGAAATTTTCCTAAATTTTATTAAGAAAAATATTTTTCTAAATAAATGTGGAAATTTTTCTAAATTTTCGGAAACAATTTGAAATTTTCCTAAATTTTATTAGGAAAAATATTTTTCTAAATAAATGTGGAACTTTTTCCTGTTCTTAGGAATTTTTCGAAGCGAATGAAAAAAATTCTTTGATTTTTTGCGGCAGTTTTAATAATTATATCAAGTTTAAAAAAATGTTTAAAAAATTAGTGATGAGTTTCTAATTACATTCTTATCAAAAATAAGAAAGTATGGAATTTTTTTAACTATATTTTTTAAAAAGTGAAAAGTAATTTATTAGATTCAAATAATCAATTACTTATATCAATTATTATCAATGTTAAAGATATTTTATATCAAATGGTAAGTTTTAAATTAAGTATATATTATGTATTATGATTTACTAATAGTAAATATTTATTAGTAATAATATTTATGAAATTTTGAGTAAAAATTAAAACTATAAACAACCAGTAAATGAAATTGTATTTAAATAAAGGTTTAAATAAATAATCTTTGTAAGGAACATGCCTACAAGTCTTAATAAAATTTATGATACAGATCGTAAAACATTTTCATTTTAAGGCAAAAAAATAAAATACTTGAAATATTGTTTCGTTTTGAAAGGTTTGTCACATCTGGTTTGTCTTAGGATGACCAGCTAAGGGTTTTTTCGTTCCTAGAAAGTCTATTTTATGACTTTTTCAATACTTTTTTTTCTTATAGTTTTATTTAACTGAAAAATTTTGTAAATTTTTGGGATTGAAATATTCTCTCGAAATGTTTGGAAATTTTTTCTTTTCTCAAAAAAATTAATTATTAATTAAAAGACGATCATTTTAAAAAACTATATTCTTAATACGATCAGCGCAGTAATAGAATCAATCTTATAATTATTCATTATTATTATATTACTACATTAATATAATAAAAAATACAAATGAGTAAGTTTTCAAAACCTGATAAATCCAAATTTTGTCATTTCGAGAAACTTAAACAAATGACAATTCTCACATAACCATTACAATTATCTTTAATGTAAAAGAATTGTAATAAATTATTCATTTTTTAATATTTTTTCTATTTAAAATGCTATGTTTGTACACGGAGAGAGAATATATATTAAATTTTGTAAAAATATTTTCAAATTGGGGAAAAAGAGCAACAAAGCGAAATTTTGTTATTGAAAATACTAAACATTAAAAATAGTTTTGTAAAAATTTATTAAAGTTATATTAGAATTTAATTAATATTATTGATATTTGATATAATTATACTAAATTTCATATAAGTTTTTTTAAAGTTTAGTATTTTTTATATTAAAATTTCGCTTTGTCGCACTTTTTCCCCAATTTGAAAATATACAAAATTTAATATATATTCTCTCTCCGTGTAATTAAATTAAATTGTAATAAGAAATTTAAAGGTTTTGTTAATTTTTTCTAATAAAAAGATAGAAATGAAAAATCATCGCAAGGTTAGGCCAAAATATTTTTTGAACTAAAAATTCTTTATTAATAAATTTTTTTTGAAATTGAACAGTGATAAATTGATTTCTAAGGATTTTAATATTTTAAATATGTGTTTATCTTAATTTTTTTTTTAAAATGGATTTATCAACTTTTGAAAAATTGCTCCTCAAATAAACTTGAAATATAATTATTTTAAAGAAATTTTTTTTAACGTTTATGAAAATTTTTACAAATTCTCAAAAAGTGTCCTATATTTTCATATGGGTGATTCTCTTGAAAGGCGCACCTGTTTTTTTCCAAACAATAAAAAATATTAATTTTCCACATTTTATAAATTTTCTTGTCATGGGTAGGTTTTAAATACGTTTAAAGATAAAAATCTGAGTGGCGCAAAATTAATTTTCAAAAATAAGCCTTTCAGCAATATTTTAATATCAAGTGTTTTGAAGATTAAATACACTGTAAGAAAAATTTTGGAAATTTTCCCAAAAAAATTTAGGAAGCAAATTCCACTAAACTTTTTAGAAAAATTTCCTAATATAAATAAAGGAATTTTTCTGAAAAATTTAGAAAAATTCCTTTAAAAATTTAGAAAAATTCCCATGAAATAATATAGAAAAAATCCCAAAAGTTTGAGAAAATTTCTGAGCATTTGGAAAAATTCCCATGTAATAGTATAGAAAAAATCTCAAAAGTTTGGTAAAATTTCGGAGAATTTAGAAAATTCTCATGTAATAATATAGAAAAAATCCCAAAAATTTAGAAATTCTCTTAAAATAATATAGAAAAATTCTTAAAAATTTGTAAATAATCCCTCTAACGTTTGGAAAAATCCCCTTTTAATGTTATAAAAAGGTTTCAAAAATTTAGAAAAATCCCATTAAACAGGTACAAAAATTCTCTTATTTAGAATAGGAAAAAATTTTGGATTTTTTGAATAAAACAACTTTTGTAAAAAAATTCTTTTTAAATTTTAATTTCATTAATTTACTAAAATTTTAACATTATTCATTTATAATTTAATGAATTGTGCACTTAATAATTTATTTATAACTATTTTATCTTTTTAAAAATAACTAAAATATAGTTTTTTATATTGAACGAAAAAAAATTGTAATGAATTTTTTAATTTATCATTTTAAGTTCAAAATTGATATTTTGTATAAAAAAATTTTTATTTCGAATTATAATTTTGTTACTTATTTAACTTTCTACTTAATATGTTATATATTAAAAAAAATATTTTATTTTAAATAAAAAGTTTTTTTATAATTCAAGGGTTAGGTATTTGAAAATAATTATTAAAAAAATTAAAAACAAAACAACAAGGCTTATCAAATATGAAAAAGGCTTCGGAGATGAATAGTTTGTCAAATAAAAAATTCAAAATGTTGGATGAATAAAAATTTTTTTTTGTATTTTTAAAAACTATAGGCAAAGTATGAGGAAACAAAAGGTTTTTTTCAATATTTTTAAACTGTGGGCAAAGTATGTAACACTTTTGTAAACCTGTAAATAATTTCGGAATAATTTCCTATAAAAATGAAGGAAATTATTAGAAAACTTTTGGAAATATAAATTTTTCTAGCAAACTTGTGGAATTATTTCCAAAAATTTGAAAAAAGTCATTATTTCCAAGATAAATTGGAAATATTTAAAAAAGGAACGGAATTTTTTCTCAAAATTATAGGAAATAAATAAAATAAGGCGGGACAAATTTTGTTTTCTTTGCTTCCCCATCTTTTGCAAAAAATTTAAAAATTAAAAAAATTAGTTTTTTCTTCTCCTATGTTTAACTATGTACTTTGCCCACAGTTAAGAAATTTGACAATAAAATTTTAAACCATAAAGAAAAAATATCCTTTTCTCCGCATGATTTAAAAATGATAAAAATTTCACTATTTTTTCGCTAAAAATTTTACGAAATTAAAGGATATTTTGTTTAGAATCGTACGTTTACGGGTCACATTGACCGAGTGTACGCTGGGTGCACTTACTTCCTAAAGCTGCGCGCGCAGAACGTCGAGAGTGGGGATGCGCATGCGCCGTACTCCCTCATTGACATCACACGTCTCACTATCTTCAAAGTTGTTCCTAATTAATACTATAACCAATTTTGTTCATTCTTTTTCTAAATAAAAAATGTAATTAAATAATTTTTCTTTTTATAACTAAAAGAAGGAACACTTTTTCATTTTAAAACTGAAAAATAAAAAGGAATGATTATCTTTTTACAAGTTAAAAATAAAGAGGAATAATTTTTCGTTTTACAACTAAAAAAAAACGGAATATTTTTTCTTTCTACAACTGAAAATTGAAGAGGAATATTTTTTCTTTTTCCAGGTTCAATAGAAGGTGATCTACAAGGAAATCAAATTACCTGGAAATCAAATTAACGAAAACGAAGAAAGGAAACTTCTCAAAAAGCGAAAATTAGCATTTTTTCTGGAAGAAAAATATCTTCATGACACTAAAATAAGAGGAGGGATGAGGAACAAGGAACCAGAGGATCAATAATCAATAACGAAATCAATGAACCTTTAGTCAATAATTACTAAACTTTCAACAAAAAAAAATACTTGGAAGTAAACAACTTAAGTCACTTTTCTTCAAGTTCAAACGAAAATCGAAGAAGAAGATACCAAAGGATCAATAATCAATAACAAAATCAATCGACATGGAAACAATCAACCTACAATCAATATAATTACTACTGTCGTCAATTAAAAAAAAAATTTGAATAAAAAAAATTTTAGCAAATTTTTCCCCCAATTTGCCAAGAAACGAGAAGAAGAATTTGAAGAAATTTTGGAAAATTGGTGAAAATTCGAAAACTGGCGCCCTTTATGGGAGAGGGACGGGAGTCGGCCATTAAGTATATACAACCGTGACACCAGGAGGATGATGGTTCCAGGGAGTAGGTAGTGCCTAGACGGGGCTCCACCCAGTACTTAGTTAACGTCAAGGTTGCGGGCATGGGGCACGCTGTTTCCAGTGTACGGACCGCCCCTGACAATCCAGTACCGTACTCTCATTCGCTGGCCCATATTTCATCAGGACTTCAAGCATTAGCCTAATCTGTCCAAAAAAGAAGAAAGGAAAAAAAATGCGGCCATTCATGGTAGTTACTGGAAATCTCGGTGAGGTGCTGCCACCACCTTTGCGGAGAAATCATCAACTAATTCTCTCACTTTATATCGATTTTTTCTAATATCCGGACGTGCATTTTCATTGTCTCCAACGTCTTTTTTTTACAAAAAAAAAAAAATTGGAATTTTTGTTTCAAAAAAACTTTTGTGAACGAACCTTAAATAATTGAAGAAAACTGAAAAATAAAGTGTAATTTTTTTTGAGGAAGGTATCGACTTTTTTTCATCAATTTTTTAGTAAATTTTTTATTTCAATATTAATATTATTAAAAAAATTATTTAAACACTAAGACTAAATAATAATTTAAATGTTTGTAACTTATATTATATTTTATTGCGTTGTCTTCGTCGGTTGTATTTTATTTTTAGTGAAAAATAAATATACAATCATCCTTCAACTACTTTTAATTAATTGTCAAATTATTAAAGTTTTTTAATCATATTTTTCAGTTAAATGTTTCAATCCTTTTCAAGTTTACTGCTTAAAAAGAAAAATTTATTTAGACTTAAAAATTGATAGACTATTAAGTAAAGAACAAAATTTTCATGCTATTTGTATTTTTTGATCTTTTTTCTTATTCGAAAATAATGAAAAATAATAACAAATTTAAGACAAAAATAAATAATAGCAACAAAGTAAAAAATTAATAATAGTGGAAAATTAAAAAGATATAAATAATAACAACAAAGTAAAAAATTAATAATAGCAGAAAATTTAAAAGAAATAAATAATAAGAAGAATTTTGAAAAAAATAGTAAGAAAATTTTATGAAAAGTAAAGAATGGAAAATTTTTGTATAAAATAATTGAAGAGTAAAATAATAGTAATTAAATGTAAAATAAAAACACTTAAATTTTAAATTTTCGGGCTAAAATCGTACATAGATTCATTAAATGGCAAAAATTGTTTAAAACCTGTGAAAATCTTGCAAAAAGAAGATGCGAACTTCAAAAGATTTTGGAATCAGGTAAGTTTTTAAATAAATATATAAACAATAAATAATTTTTTTTCAAGTTCAAGTTTATTTTGAAAGAAAATTACAATTAAAACAAAATGAGCCGGCGGAGAATTTTTTTCAATTCTGATGTAAAAAATCAATTTTTTCGAAATATTCATCAAAATAAGGAAAGATGGATTTTTTTAATATTAAGAAGTTTTTTTTAAATCGAAGTTTTCGAACCAAAATTTTTCCAAGTGAATTTTTTGTTTTTTTTAAATATCAAACTTCCTACAAAAAATAAAAATTTTTAAAAAATGTAAAAATTCAATTATTTCGAATTATTCAAAAAATTAGGAGAAATGGAATTTTTCTTAATATTAAGAAGTTTTTTTTTAAATCGAAGTTTTTGAACCAAAATTTTTCCAAGTGAATTTTTTGTTTTTTTTTAAAGAATATCAAACTTCCTACGAAAACTGAAAATTTTTTAAAAATGTAGAAATTCAATTATTTCGAATTATTCAAAAAATTAAGAGAAATGGAATTTTTTTTAATATTAAGAAGTTTTTTTTAAATCGAAGTTTTCGAACCAAAATTTTTCCAAGTGAATTTTTTGTTTTTTTTTAAAGAATATCAAACTTCCTACGAAAACTGAAAATTTTTAAAAAATGTAGAAATTCAATTATTTTGAATTATTCAAAAAATTAAGAGAAATGGAATTTTTTTAATATTAAGAAATTTTATTTAAATCGAAGTTTTCGAATCATAATTTTTTCAAGTGAATTATTTCTTTTTTTTATAGAGAATATCAAACTTCCTTTGAAAAATTAAAATTTTTTAAAAATGATGATACAACATTTTCTTGAAAAATTCGAAAAAAATAAAAGCGGTATAACAAACTGTACAAAATAAAAACGAAAATATAAAAACGATTTTTATGAATATAGATTTATATTTACAAAAATCGTTTTTATATTTAAAAAAAAAAATTTTTTAAATTTATTTTTCCAAGAAAGAAGCAACAATGATGACTTCATAAACTGCGAAAATTTCTTCAAAAACTGTTTAATTTGTTTCTCTTTTAAAAAGTAAAAAAAATGAAAAATTAGAAGAAAAAAATAAAATCAGTATAAAATGATATTAAAAACTATATTTACAAAAATATTTTGATATTTAAATATCTATTTATACTCAGTATAGATATTTCAGTAAATATTTAAGTATATTTAAAAAAAATTGATAAAAATAAAAAAAATCTTTTTCCAAAACTCGAAAAAAATCACTTCTTGATTGTAATTTGAAATATGAAAAATTTGTATGGCTTAAAAAGTATTATATGTATTTATATTATTCAATGAAATGTATTTAAATGAATATAATTTATTTAAATTTATTGAGATAAATGGAAATTCATGGAAGTCTCATTCTAATCTATTCAAATTACGACTTTGAATCAAACAGAAACGCATTCATTCTCACACCTTTAAAATAATTTTCTCCTAGTCTTTATTTCCGATCCTAAGAAACTTAATTATAAATATGATTTTCCATACTTTTTTCCATCAAATTTTTCTTAAGATGAATAAAACATTCCTAAAAAATATTAATCTTTTTCAACATCGCGACTTATGCATTTATACAGTTAGTTTAAAAGAAAAGAAATATTAAATTGAAATTAAAATCTAAGACTAAAAAATAAAAAAAAGTAAAATATTCTAAATATTATTTTTCTTCATTCATTTTCTTTACATTAGTGTATTATTTTTTATTTTCTATGTCAGTAAATTATTAACTAGAAAAAATTTAATTACGTGTAAAATATTACTAGAAACGAAAGTTTTAGAAAAAAAATTTTTCTGTTTATTATTAGTAAAAATGCAGTGAAAAATTTAAACATGTGGAAACTATAACAGAAATTCTGTGGTTATATGCGCGTTGAAACGAAAAGCTATGCGACGGGTCGCAGGTCGAAATATCCGCGGCACTTTCCATGGTCATAAATTGCTCTAGTTTCGGAAAAGAAAATTTTAGCAACACGTGTATAAATGTTTCGAGGGTGAGAAAGAATGCAAATTTTCTCTGGGTGCTGAAAACATTGTATTGTGTGTTATACAACCCCCGAAAAACGTGGGACTAGACGCGCAACACACAGGAAACTTGCGTGATTTTAACACGAGACGCTTTTAAATTTCATTGTACAAAAAATCTACTGTAAATTTTATTTTCAAATTTCATTGTTACATTTTTAGCATGTGCGCGCAAAGGAAATTATGTAAAAGAAAAACAACAAGTATCCTCGAATGCCACATGTCACTTGTTATCCCTAGAAAAAATTATACATTCTATTTTACGAAAATTTCCCATCACCCGAATTAGAAGAAAATTTAATTTTTCTATTTTAACATTTTTTTTTTTTAATTTTACTATATTTGCAGTTGTTTTTTCAAATTGGACCAAAAAATATTTTATTCATTACCGTTACTCTTATTATAATAATAATAATAATAATAGTAATAATAATAATTATTATTATTATTATTATTATTATAAATAACGAATATTATTATTATATATTAAATATATAAAGAGATATAATTATTTAATATTATTATTATTATTATTATTATTATTCCTTTATTATTCCTTTATTCATTTAATTTATTTCCCTTATTTTATTAATAATCTTCCAAATAGTACGAATAGTTTTGTAATTATTGTTTAATAAGATTAACAGGAATTATAAAATAAACGTAACTTACAGCTTGCGTCAAAATGTTTGTGTCTTTAAATAATAGAAATTCCAGAAAGGAATGAAAAAAAATCCACTTTTTTTATATCAAAACGAGATATAAATCAAATTATTATAATACGAGGGAGACAATTTTTAACTGTCTAAGAATAAGATAAATTACGTCTGAAAATAACTAGAAAGTTTACAAACATAAAGACATATTCCGGAATAATAATTTAAATAAAAAAAAACATGGAGAGGAAGAGAGAAAAAATTTTGTAATACAAAATAAATATTTTATTTACATCTGAATAATAAATAAGTATTCACTATGTGAAAATATATTTCTTGAATATATAATATACTTCATTTGTAAGAAAAAAATTAACGCCAGCAATAATTTTGCTGTATTAGCGAAATTAATAGTTGTTTTAATTACAACTTTCGCTATTTTAGAAATAAACTTATCGCTGTTTTAGGTGAAGATTTTTTTCCGTGTGATATTTATTAATACAACACTTAATATATAAAGTAATTAATTTTATACTTAATATAGTACATAATAGAATAATTAATATGGTACTTAATTTAATACTTAATATAGTATTTAACTTAATACTTAATGTAGTACATAGTAGAATACTTAATATAGTAATTAATTTAATACTTATAGTACTTAATACAATAATTAAAATGGTACTTAACCTGATACTTAATATACTAATTAATTTAATACCTAATATAGTACATAATACAATACTAAATATAGTAATTAATTTAATACTTAATGTAGTACTTAATACAATAATTAATATAGTACTTACCGTAATACTTAATATAGTGCTTAATTTAATACTTATAGTACTTAATACAAAAATAAAATGGAACTTAACCTAATACTTAATATACTAATTAATTTAATACCTAATATAGTACATAATACAATACTAAATATAGTAATTAATTTAATACTTAATGTAGTACTTAATACAATAATTAATATAGTACTTAACGTAATACTTAATATACTAATTAATTTAATACCTAATGTAATACATAATACAATAATTAATATGGAACTTAATCTTATACTTAATATAGTCCTTAATTTAATACTTAATATAGTCCTTAATTTAATACTTAATATAGTACTCAATACAATACTTAACACAGTACTTAATATAGTACTTAATATAGTACTTAATATAGTACTCAATATACCGTACCCTAAATATTATAACCCTTAAATAAGAAATAAATTTCTCTAAATAAAACATTTGTCTAGAACACGCATAGTAGGTTTATATCAATATGTTTTCCACACCTTTTTCAATGAATTAATGTGAGAATAACGATACTTATTCACAGAGGCGCATAATAAGTAATACTATATATACGAGAATATAACGATTTAAAATAAGATTAATGATTCCTCTAATGATTCATAAGGCGGGTTTTCGACTGCCAACAATCAGCCAAAAAGACTTAATTATATGCGTCTGCGAATATATAGTCAGATTCCAGAAACACATACATTCAGAATCGCGTATGTAGTTTTCCGTGACTTTTTTACATTAATTTCGTTAGATTATGATCGACGCTGATTAATATAAGTTCATGATGCCTTTTTATTATTCTGTTAATAATAATATATGTGTGATATAGCAGCAAAAGCACAAAGTTTAATTTTAAAGGTCAAGAGTTTAACAATCGTGGATTTATAATCATTATGTGTGTGTGTGTTGAATAAAAACTGTTTTCCAATGAAAGAGGTGATGATGAGTGTAAAAATGGAAAGAAATTGGAAAGTTTGAGGATTTATAATAGAGTTACAAATCGACTTTTTGGGTTTAGTAGATTTATTTATTTTATTATGGTTATTTAAAAACCAAGATGAATTTAAATCATGTTCTTAAATGTATACAGTTTTTCTAAGGATATGAAAATTTAGACATAAAAGGAATGAAAACATTGCTTCGCAACACTAAATTTTGATATCCTTGGAAAAACTGTGTGATGGTGGTTGATGACAACAAATAGTTGTTCCCTAAAATTATTTCTTCTAATTATTATACACATATCATCCTATACTGAAAGATGGTTCCAATTGTTCTAACTGCTCGAATTTTTGATTACTTTATTTGTTGTTTTAATTTTTAGATGGCACATCAGATTAAGAGTTAACTTAATCTGATAAACCAACTAAAAATTACATATTTTTGTACAATTATATCAATTATTTATCAGTTATAGAAATAACTGATGTTATATGTTGTTTGAATTAGTGTAGTTCTTGCAATTTTTGCTGATAATGTTCGAAACATTATAATTGTCCCGATAACTTGTAGTTCCAACTGTAGTTACATCAGTTCCAACTGATGATTACTTTATTAGTTGCTTCAAACCAAAGTAATTTGGTTTGGTAGTTTGGTAGTTTCTAGTGCGATAATTACCGCAATTATTTGTTGCTTCTGCTGTAATTGTTGTAGTTTCAAAACATGATGTTCCAAATAGCAACAATTAATATTTGAATCATATAATTATTACTATTTGGAACATCATCTGTTAACTATTGTAATGCTGTAAATATTGTATTTTTAACAGATGATGATCGAAATAATAATAATTACTGTTTCGAACATCATCCGTTAATAATTGTAGTATTTACAAATGATGTTCCAAATAGTAACAATTAATATTTGGATCATCTTTTGTTAAAACAACAATAATTACAGTAGGAGCAACAAATACTGCTGCAATTAGTAGTTGTTACAATAATACTGTTGTAATGGAAAATTTGTAACAATAATAACTCCGAAAAGTTGCAGTCAAACAGTTCTAATTAGAAACAGTTCCAAAAGTGTACTGCAAATATTTTTTTGTCCTTAATCAAAAATTACAATTTTACTTCGATTCCATCTCAATTAAGATTCCATTAGTTGTTTTAATTTTAAGTAATCTTTTCATCAATTGCACATAGTTTGAACAGTTCGTTGAAATCTTGTTTATTTCAATACAAGATCTGTAGGTCAAACAAAGTTGTTCTTAATTTTATATGTTGTACTTATCAGTTATGCTTCAAAATCTTATTTATTCTAATCACTTGAATTTCCTTTTGCCTATAAATTATTTCTCATCATTTGTAGTTCCAAATTTTATTTCGTATTTACAGTTGTAAATATACGAAAATATTGTTATAGTTAATTTACATTAACTATAACAGATGTTCTTTATTTTATTTGTTATAACCAGATACAGTTCCAACTTTTTTTCATCCTAATTAGTTGTATAGGTTCAACAGTTGTTCCAAATTTTATTTGTCTTATTCAGTTGTAGTTAGAAAACTTTTCTTAATAACTTGTATTTTCAATTTTTAAGCCATCAGATGTTGCTAATTTTATTTGCCATATTCAGTCGTTAGTTTAAAATTTAATTAATTCTACTTAGTTGCATAGTTCCAACAGTTGTTCTAAATTTTATTTAAACTCCTATTAGTTATAGTTTTTACTATATTACAATTATTACTTGTCCTGACAAGCTGTTGATTACTACAATTACTGGTTATCCAAACCTAATTTTTTTAACTGTAAGTTGTTCCAATCAATTATTTTCCTGATTAGTAGTAGCTTCAACTATTTTTTTATACTTATTCTTATTATTATTATTATTTTATACTTATTCTTCCAATTGTCGATTCTTTTTGTTACTACTTCTTCTAACAAATAATCTGTTCCAATTTTTGGATTCAACAATAAAAAAATACTATAGTAACTTCAGTATAGTACTTCAGTAACTCTTTAATTAGTATCAACTAACAGCAACTAGTAGCAATTCTAACTGGTAGTAACTCTAATTATCAGTAATTCGCATTAGCATAACTCCATATAATAGTACACAGTACATAAACTTGACGACAGTTTCAATTGAAAATGATAATTCACAATTCTTTTAATTATTGGTTATCCTAATTAGCAGTAGTAGTTCCAACTGACGGTTATTCTAAATTACAACAGATAAACAAATAAATAAGTTAATAACACATCTATTCTGCTATTGTAAATTAAACGAATCATCAATCTTGCGGGAATTTAATTATATCCTAATGATCTCACACTCGGCAAGGAGAATTTAATGATCATTTAAATGATATACAATTATGCAAACAGAAGAAGAAGAAAAAAATGATATGCTCAGATTGGTAAATGGCTCAATTATACAATATTTGTTCTTCGTCTATAATACTGTAATTATGCATATTTTCCGCTAATTTTTTTCAAAATTCAATAATGATTTCAATTCACTGTAAAAAATAAATCTTACTTTCAATTTACTTTTGACTGAACATCTTGGTATTATTTTAAAATCCTAAAATCGACTTATCCCAGTTGGAAGCCTAAAAATGGGATGATTTTTAATCTTTTTGGTTTTTGAGGTTGCAGATTTTCTTTTATCTGTGTTATTGTCAGTTTTTATATTTTGTTTCTCTCTTGCTTCCCTGGTATAGTTTTTTGTTTTTTTTTTTTCGTTGATGTTGTTTGATGTTCTTTGTTGACATTTGGTTCTTTTCTTTTTGTTTCCTCGTTGTTTTTTGTTTATTTGCTTCTTTTCTTTTTTACTTATTTATTTTTTGTTTTTTTATTTTCTTGAAGTGATTTTTTGTTTTTTTATTCCCTGGCAGTGATTTTTTGTTTTTTTCGTACTCATATACAAAGAAAAGGCGTGTCTTGAAAAATTCTACCAACAACACTGGTGCATATTATCAAAAGCGTTTGATTTTATAAATATGTGTTTATGATTTTGAGTAATGACATGTTAATATCTTTTATAAACGCAGCCTTTGAAAGTCGGCTGGCAGCCAAAACAAAATATAATGGCAGAAACATAAATGCGACGGTATACAACACGGATATATACACCAACCACGCGCGCTAGGTCTACGATTTATAAAATTGAGTTTTGATCGTGTGAAATTTATGACATGTCATAAATCGTCACTTATAACGATCTCAAAATGAATACATTCAAACATATGTATATGCATTTTCAAGATATATACCTGTATACAATCACACCTCTATATCAGTTAAATTTTTGCCCAAAACAATTTTTTTTAAATTCTTATGCAAATGGAATAAATTTTTTCGCAATGATTAAAAGAGAGGTTGTAAAAAAATGAAAAAGTTGTGAACTATTTTTAATATTAAAAGTCTGATGTATAATTGCTAGGATATTTTTGAAAAAATTCATTAGTGCGGGAACAATTTTTTAAAAATCATTATTGTGGAAAAATTATAAAAAATTTTTATCTTTTGAAGACAGAATATGAAAATCGACAATTAATTAAATTAGTGTTACTTACAATGTGGAAAAAATGTATTCAAGAACGATAAAGCTGTTCACGCGTTGGCGTCTGGTATATTAGTAGAACGTGAATATTGTTCAAAGTAAAGTATATGAGATAATTACATAGTGATTATCGTAAAGTTCGCATGAAAATAATTGCTTTATTAAAAGCAAGTCCAGTAGCTTGAAAACAGAAAAATTGAGGACTCGACGCTTATACACATATACACACACATATATGAAAATAAAATCATGATCGACAAGAAGGTGTTCGCCATAAAGAGTTTTTATAAACTTATTCTTCAGTTTGGTACCTTTTTTCTTAATGAATACACCATAAATCTCCCCTGCAATCAGTCCTTAATTCTTTTTTATCCATATATATATACATACATATAGGTGCGTTGGTAGCTTTGCGTGTTCTCCACGATTTATATCGAGATAACATAATTTATACTGAGAAACCCCGTGTGTCTTCTCTCCTTGACGATTTTACTTTTTGAATTTACATATTGATCAGTTTATTGAACAAGTTTTCTATACATGTGTTATTTATATTCTTTTAATGCAAAAAAAAAAAAATGAACGGAAAAAGAAAAATACTTACTAAAAGTGACAACTCAAGTTCATTTATTACATAAATTTTCTACTCCATTTATTTCAATATATTTTATAAAAGAATGATCGATATCAGTAATCAATCGTCGCCTTTAATTAATCTCGATTTTAAATTAACACTTTATCAAAACTCGTATTTTACTGCTGTAACGTATACAACAAATTGTCATCAATAAAAAAGAAATAATAATAATAATATAATTGTAAAAAAAAAGTTTACATCCGCTGGGAATCGAATCTAAATAAAATTACGAACGATTGACGACTCTTCCAACTGAGCTACAGTGGTAAAAGTATAGTAAATTTTTTTCGGAGTAGATAAATGGAAAAATTTCTTAGAAAACTAAATTTTTTCCGGAATAAGCACAATTTGTATTGGAACTTTTTACAGCTAAATAGAAAAAGCTTTTTTCCAATTTTATGAGCGAATTTTTTTTTAATTAAGTAGCATTGCATCTCTTGTGTTTGAAAATCAAATTTCCATTGATAAAGAAATAATAATAAAGGGAAAAAAAATTTACATCCCCTGGGAATCGAAACTGATTAGAATTAGAAACCGTTGGTGACTCTTCCAACTGAGCTAAGGTAGAGAAAATAGTAGATTTTTATTTTTTAATATCCAGAGTCGTTAAATCAAATGAATTTCAACAGAAAAATAAATTTTTTCGCGCGAATAAATACTTTTATTTTGGAATTTTTTGTTTCTATGTGGAAAAAATATTTTTTATGCAAAGATTTAAGTAAAGTGCTTTTTTAAAACGACATTCTAGCAGAAGATGCGTTTCAAGATAAATTGTTCACTGATAAAGAAATAAATAAATAAACTGATAAATAGTAAAAAATAATTATAATAATAATAATTGGAAAAAAAAATTTATAACCCCTGGGAATCGAAGCTGATTAGAATTAGAAACCGTTAGTGACTCTTCCAACTGAGCTAAAGTAGAGAAAAGAGTAAATTTTAATTTTCTACTATCCAGAGTCGTTAAATCGAATAAATTGCAATAGAAAAATAAATTTTTTCGTGCGAATAAATAATTTTATTTAGGAACTTTTGTTTCTATGTGGAAAATAATACTGTTTATGAAAATTTTTCAGAGAATTATTTTTAAAAGTAAAGAATTGCAGCAAGAGATGCGTTTCAAGAACAAATTGTCACAGTTAAAAAAATAATCGATTGCGAATAATTAAATATAAATAGTATTATAATTATAATGTGAGAAAAAAAATTTACATCTGCTGAGAATCGAACCTGACTCAAATACCAAACGGTTGGTGACTCTTCCAACTGAGCTACGACGGAAAAAAGCGTAAGATTCTATTTTCTTCTTTCCAAACTCGTTTCATTGATAGAACTCGACGAAAAAATAAATTCCTTCACTTGAATAGAATTTATTTTAATAGTTTTGTTTTATTTTCGAATTTTTTGTCTCTGCGCATAAAAGGAAAAATACGTTTTATGCAATTTATTGAGAGAAATGTTAAATTTTTTTTTAAAAAGGAGCATTGAAGTAAGAAGATGCGTTTGAAGATCATTCGCGGCGATGCGCTGATAATTAATTGAAAACTGGTAAGTACTTGTATAGTTTCGAATACTAACAAGGTCACGCACGAACAACTCGATCGGTCGAACGTGAAATCGAGATAAGAAACTTGAAAGTTCGTGCTCCGAATTACCTTTCTTCCTCTAAATGAACATGCGCGTCTTTGAAATATCGTGCATTACGCTCTAAAGCACAATTAATTTATGTATCTTCAAATACACTTCATTTAACAAATATAAAACTAATTATTATTCTATTTTCAATCCAATTTCAATTGGCAAAATAAATATTTATCTACATTTCGTTATATTCAAAAGTTATAGTCTTTAACAATATCGTTTTTATATTTCGAAAAATATTTGTTTAAGTATATTATGATATATACTTATTTCGTATTAAATAATAATTATTTCATTATAATTACTTTATTATAATCATTTCATTATAATTATTTTTTATAATTATTTCATTATAATTATTTGATTACAATTATTTCATTATAATTATTTTTTATAATTATTTCATTATTATTATTTTATCATAATTATTTCATTATAATTATTTAATTATAATTATATTCTTATAATTATTTCCTCTTATCAATAATTTCCGTTTAAAATATTATTTCGTCGAAAATAATTATTTGTTTCAATTAAATATTTATTTTTTTCGTATAAATTAAATACTCCCTTGATAATGAAAGCGTGCAACGAATTATAATTATATATAGAGATTAAAATATAATTTCCCCCAAAAAAAAAATTTCATGGAAATTATCGTTACAATAAAGGTGAATATAGAAATTAATAATTATTTATTCAGAAGAGAAATATTCTCATTCCCATGAAGCTTTAACTCGGCCATTCTGTCGGTTAACCGCATGTCTTAAGTTCCCCGGAAACCTCCATGTTTCGTTTATATAGATATGGGTCGACATAGGAATGAGGTTCTCGAATCCGGATCCTGTGGCACCTGGATTTGGGTCTCAGATCTAAAAACTTTAAAAAAAAAATGCTGTAGTGAAAAAAATTTGTTAGATAAAACCTCAAGGGGCAAAATTATATTCTGATTGGTATTAATTGCTACTTAAAATTCCATTAGGGGGCTTAGCCAATCAATTTCCGGGTTAGAATTTCAATAAAACTTTTTTTTTCCCTCTTGGTCTCTTTATTCAAAAATTGAATACAAAAAGACAAAATTAAAGAGAATGAAAAAATGAAAACGAATTGAAAATTAAAGACAAATATAGAAAAACAAAAAACGAATAAAAAAAGGCAAAAAGTAAAAACGAATAAAAAATAGAAATCTGGAAAATAAAAATATGAAAAATACGAAAAAGATTAATTCGAATTTCGTGATAATAAACATATTTTTACTATTACAAAATTCGTGCTTTCCTCTCGTGTAGAAAAAAATGGAAAATTTATCACAATAATTGGAAAGAATTTGTACTATATAGAAAAACATATACAGAAGGAAAAAAGTTGATTGCAAAAATTTATCAAAAAGAATGTTTCCTGAGTAATTTTTTACATTAGGAGGGGGTTTTTTTTCTCAGAGAGATTTTTTTTATTCATAGGGGTTATATTATTCCTAAGAGGTGTTCAGAAAACAAAGCTAATTTTTATGCCCGACGGACAAGTGAGAGGGAAAAAGATTTTGATTCGAGGCGCGGTAAAATGATCTTCTATATATGGCGATGTGTGTTCTACCTCTTCGGGGGTAACAAAAAAAAAAAAAAAACAAAAAAAAAGAAACGAAAAAAAAGGGGGATGGCGACATGCAAGGCCATGGCCGGGGCAATATCGTACACACCCCACATTCAAAGAGCAAGGGGGGAAAAAGTGTAGAGAGAGACGTGCAATCAATCATCAGTGGCACTGCTGCTACGCTCGCGGCCCTCATATCGGCTGTAACATATAGAGTAAACATTTTTTACTTTGCCACGTTATTAATATTTGTCGCTACCCCTCTATATAGATACACGATTCTCTCCTCTCTTTTATTTTAATATATAAAAACAAATTTAACCACACGAAAACCGCTAAGACGAAGACGAATAGTAAAATGTTATTCATGAATGTTTCTCCAAAAAACCTTTTTTGAAATAAGTATTTTTTCTCTTTCTACTATTCTTTTTTTTGTCATTCACATAAATTTACCTATTGTTATTGTTTAATTAGCGTTTGATGCGCGCGCACCAATTGCGTCGCTTTCTCCATTTTGCATTCGATGCGCGCGCAGTAGCGTCGCTTCCCCCACTCAGCGTTTGATGCGCGCGCAGTAGCGTCGCTTCCCCCACTCAGCGTTTAATGCGCGCGCAGTGGCGTCGCTTCCCCCACTCAGCGTTTGATGCGCGCGCAGTGGCGTCGCTTCTCCCCACTCTGCGTTCATTGCGCGCGCATTACTAGTGTTGCCACAAGTCAGGGAAATTAGGGAATTGAGGAAAAAGTCAGGGAAAGTAGAGTTGATTAGGAAGAAGTAGCCGAGTTTTACTAAAAGTGCTAGAAAAAATTTAATGTTTATAATTTATTAGAAAATTTTTAACTTTTGCCTCTTTGTTTTTCTCATAAACTTTAAAATTCTATTGAAACCTTTAATTTTTTTGTATTTCTAAAAAGTAAAAAGTATTTAAAAAAGAACCTTCAATTTATTATTTTTCTGGCAATAAATTTTAAATAATTTAATTTTTCAGAAGAAGTGCCAAAGAGTTATTACTTGTAAATTATTTAACGAATTTTTTTTAAATTTTAATTTCATCTTTGTGGAAATAATAAGTTTTAATTTCAAAAAGTTGAACTCAATTCTTTGAAAGAATTTAATCTTAATAAATATTAAAATGCTTTTCGGAAATTCAGTTATTTTCAAACATTAAAAAAAATTCTTGTCAATATTTTAATTATTTTTATAAATAAAAAAATTTTCATGCAGAAATCAAATTAAATTCAGGAATTTTAATAAAATCATTGCAAAATTCATGTATTTTCTAAATTAATAAAATTTTTGCAAAAATTCTATTATTTTGAAATAATCTAAAAAAATTGTCACCAACATTTTAATTGTCGATTTATAAATAAATGCAGCAAAGTTCTTTAACAAAATTCAATTATTTACATTAGAAATTTATTAAAATTAATTTACGAAATTCAATTGGTTTTAAAATTTTGTTATAAAATTGTTATACAAAATTTTAATTATTCTCAAAAAATTTTTTGAATTCAATACTTTGTACACCTGTATTACTTTAATAAAATATCCGAATAGAATTCAATAATTTAAAAACACTTTCGTCAAAATTCTACAAAATTATTCAATAATTTTCTAAAATAATGAAAATTTCATAGGAATTCAATTACGAAAGATGAAATTTTAGTATTTAAATTATTTTGAATATACCATTTTAGTCGAATTTCTCGAAAAATCTAATTATTTTTTAAATAATTTTATTAAAAGTCGCTGAAAGAATTAAATTATTTAAAACTCGTATTATGTAAAATAACTTATATGTTGGGTATGAAAATTAAATTAATTAATTAAATTATTATTAATTAATTTAATTAATTAAATTTTACGAAACATTCAATTATTCGAATGAATAATTCGAATAAATAATTGAATTCTCTTAAAATTTTCTAATAAATTAAATGTAAAAATTAATTTCAGTTAAAATCTTAGAATAAAATTGAATTTTTGAGAAGTTACTATTATAATTTTAATTTTTGTAAATAATTGAATTTTGTTAATGTTCCAAATTAAAAAAAAATTTCACATACTTTTAACTATAAAAATTCTATGGAATTAATTTTTTTTGAAAAAATTTAAATAATTTTTTTTCTTTTAAATCATTTGTATAAGTTTTCAATTTCAAATACAATATATTTAATTCAAAAATTTTCTAAATAATCAAAGTTTCACGTATAAAATTGATTTGTAAACAAATGAATATAAAAATTCTACAAAGATCGTTAGCAAAACTAATTAAAAAAAATGAATTTAAAGAAGAATTTTACTTATAAATTCTAGAAAATAATAATTTATTTAAAATGATATAAATAATTAAAGAAGCTACTTAATAATCTTTCTTCTATCTTCATATTTTTTTATACATTCTTATATAAGTTTTCGAATTCCATAATATTTGAATTTGAAAATCTTTATTCCCATGAGAAAATAATAATTAAATTTTTATTTAAAAAAGAAGTTATTAACGTTTTAGACTTATTTTCTAATTGAAGAAATCGTAAATAAATGTAATATAGAACATTTTTTTGAGTATCTTTAATAATATATTGTGAATCAGAAGATTTTTTGGGATTCATTGAAAGAATATTTTATTTAATTCAAACATATATTTTGTTTAAATCAAACTTTAAATATCTTTGCTCTACAGTAAAAAATACTTAAGTTTAATTGAAACATATTTTTTGGTTCATTTAAAAAAATAATATATTTTTTGCTTAAACATAAGTTGAGGTTGATTTTAAATTATTTATAATAAACTTTTAAGTTTGAATTAAACCATAAAATTTTTAAACATATTTTTTGTTTAAATCAAAACAGAATATTAAATATAATAAAATATTTGAATATTAAATATAATTATTCAAACAAATAATTCTTTTGAATCAAAGTATATTAATATTTAAAGTATAATCATATTTTCTATATATCAGGATTAAGTTTACAAACTTATTTCAATTAATCAAAAATATTTAAAATTATTTTTTATTTAAATTAAGTAAAACGTTTTCTCAGTGTTATAGGGAAAATGTCAAAATTTTGTCTAATTTATAGAAATCAGTGAAAAGTCAGGGAAAAAAAATTAAACGTTTGTGGCAACTCTGAAGACGCTTTCCCCCACTTTGCATTTGCTGCGCGCGCAGCAATAGTGACGCCGCGTGCGCAGTAGCCTATCAACGCTTAAACGAACGCTAAAACGTTTTTTTTTATCCCTCTTAAGACTCTTACGCTCTATACTGTAAAATACCCCGAATGGCTTATTCGTCTTTAAAATAGAACTTCTTCTTCATACGTCATGCATCGAGAAAATAAAATTGGAATCGTTTCTGGCTTATAAATCTTGATTGCAAATCGTCCCTTGACCTTTGCGCGAATACGACTTCGTACGAGCTTAGTAGCAACTGGTTGCTGTGGCAAGAATTAGCAATTAATCTTTTGGCTGCTATATACTCGCACTCGTTAAAGGTGGGGTCTTGAAATCGATGGAGGAGAAGGGACTTGGAAGAGGATTATGCAAAACGATACAACAATTATATCGAATGGCTTTTCACTACTTATATATTTAATATTTTGTCATTTATTTAACGTGCATGGCTATTCTAATCCAGTAGGTTCGCTTAATATAAAAAGTAAAATTAATTTTTAATTGCTTACTTGTTTATAAAAAATTTATAGAATACCCCTTGAGAAAATTATAGATCAGTAATTTTTATACCGCTATTTTTATAGTTTTTTTTATTTTCTTAACTTTTAAGGTTTTTTTTTTTTCTTTTTTTTTAAATATAAATGTATATTTATATATTAATATACTTATGTAAATTTGGCATAATTATTTAACTTCTTTGTTCTTTACGAATGAAATTGTTTTCTTCCGTTTATAACTAAATCCTAGTTCTGTTTTGATTTGCAATCGGTTAGAAATCGAATTGAAAAAAATTGCAACCGCTGGGAATCGAACCGGCTTTGAATTGCGAACGGTTGGTGCCTCTTCCAACTGAGCTACTGTAGACAAAGTAGTAGATTTTTACTTTCTAAATTTCTAAGGAACTGTATTATAATTCTAATTTCATTTTTTAATTACTATAATCTGTATTAGTAGAATTATATTATTATAATATTATAATACAAATATTATATAATATAATTAATTATTATATTATTACTATATTACAATATAATATAATCATAATATTATAGTAGTGCTATTATTATAATATTAATATTATATAATATAATTAATTATTATATTAATTATTATATTATTACTATTATAATATAATATAATTATAATATTATATTACTATTATAATTGTAATATTATAGAAGTGCTACTGATTAATAGTTCCATACGACTTCTAATTCTCGGTTATTTCAATTATTCCACATCTCAATTACAACTCACGACCCAACAGATGTGATTTTCAATCTGAATAATATAAGTGTAATAATAAGAATTTTTTTTTCCAGAATTAGAAATCAAGGATGGAAGAGGGGGAGATGGAAAACCAATCGTGTATGATAAATGGACACGGGTGATAATGGGGTCCTGATATCTCATATCCTGTAGAAGTGCGGAGAAGAAATGGCGGGACCCTAGGGACTTGCCTGATTTCTTTTGGGGTCCAGCTTGTGAGTGAGAGAGGAAGGAGAGGGGGAGAGGGCCGAAGAGCAGGAGGAGCAACACATCTTGCTTTTCCTAGGTTCAACACACACTCACACACACTTATATATAGGACTTGCTCTCGTCGTTGGACCCTTGCTATTTATTTTCTAGGATTTCAGAGTCCGAAGCCATTAATCTCCTCTCTCTTTCTCGCTCGCAGCGTCAGTGGAGCGCGTCAGGCGACGTCGGGGTGCGTGGCGTCGTCGTTCCACTCTTAGCCACAGCCTCCTGTTTCCATAGAAAAAGGGGAGGTGAGACCATGGCGTCCTTAATTCCCTGGAAAAAAAAAATGTTGATACTTCAATTTTCCGTTTAGATTATAAACAATTAATTTTTTTCTTTCTTTTAAGATAATTAAAACATGTATTTTTAAATGCATTTAAATACATTTTGAAAAAATAATTAAGTGCTTAATTTAATTCTTTCTTCTAATAAAAAATATTATTAGAATTAATTAACTTCTTCCACTTTTAGTAAAAATTATTATTGGAATTAATTAACTTCTTCCACTTTTAGTAAAAATTATTATTAGAATTAATTAACTTCTTCCACTTTTAGTAAAAATTATTATTAGAATTAATTAACTCTTTCCACTTTAGAAAATTATTAACTATAATAATTAAATAAATATAAACTATAATAATAATAATTAAAATAATAATAATGATAATAATAACAATAATAATAATAACAATAATAATATTAATAACAATAGTAATCATTTTGCTCGAAAAATATTTTTCAACAAATCGAAAATACGCAGATATTTTTTCATAGTTCATAATAAAATAATATTACAAAATAATAAAATTTTTAAAAAATGACAATTAACAAAAAAAATATACACATTTATGTCTTTTTTATCTTTTTCCTATATCTTTTTTTTAATCTTTTTTAATGACGCACGATTTCTTTTTTTGAAAAACAATTTTGTTCGCAAACTGATTCTTTTCTTCTGCGGGAAATAAAACAATCTTAATATTCCCGTTTTATATAATATTTTTGTAGAAAATTCTCAATTTCCATATAACGAAATAATTTGAATAAGTTTCACTTCTTAATTTCAAATGTCTTAATAAAATTCGAAGTTTTTTTTTTTAATGCAAAGGAAAAAAAATGTTTATAAGTTCTATTTGCCAATTATAAATTTTAAATAAATATAAAATTAAAAACTAATGATTTTTTAGAAAATAGGGAAAAATTTTACTCAAATAATTATTATCTTTTACATTTAAATCAATTCAATTTTTATTTTCTAGAATTTGTTACTATATATAATTCTTAGTGTAAGACAAATATTTTTGGTAAACTTTTTAAGGAAAAAGTACTTTGAGAAGTTTAAAAATTCATTTGATTACAATTCAAATACAAAACATTCCTTTGTAAATTTATACATATTATTGAAAAACAAATAATTTAAAAATAGAAAATTAATTAATATCTTTCAAAAAAAAAAAATGAATAATTTTTTCAGAATTGTCAGTTAAAAATATGAAAAATTAAAACGTTCAATGATCTTAATTTTAATGCATTTCAAAATTTAATTATTTCTAAAGATTTAACGCTTTTTGGCTTTTAATTTTCAATTGTAATCTAAAATTTTAACTAAAATTACTGTTTAAATCAATATCTTTATATGTAAAATCTACGAGAATTCATTTATTGAAAACAAAAATAAATTATTTATTTAATAATTGAAATCTTTTTAAAATTTATAATTATCATAGAAAATTTTATAAACTATATTTTTTAAAATAATTTCGCTCTTTCGACAAATTTTAATAGACCTTTTACGAATAATTAATCACATTTTTCGAGGAATTCAATTATAATTACATTAAAAGTATTTGAAATTCTGCGATGAGTTTGATTATTTATGAAAATAATTTAATTTCTACAAAAAAATTTATTATTTATGAAAAATAATTGAAGCCCTGTAATAAATGCGGATTATTTCTGAAAATAAATGAAATGAAAAAAATATCTTAAAAAGTTGATAATTCAATTTCTGTAAACTTTTTATTGCTTTAGAAAATAATTAAAATTTTGAAGAGAATTTTACAAAATTTAGAACATAATTATATTTCTGCGATGAATTTATGTATTACTTTTTGAAAATAATTGAATTTCTCCTCTCATTTCTTAACTTTCCCAAAATTAAATTCTTCAAATTTGTGAATAATTGAATTTTTGTGACATTTTTATTATTTATGTAAATATTTCATTTTTGCATAGAATTTTATAAAAAAAGATGTTAAACAGTTCAACTTTTTTTGAAAATATTATTAAAGTATCAGAAATACTGAAAATTATTGAGAATCATTAAATTTAAGAAAGTTTTTTAAAATGACTGAAAATTCGTCTAAGACTTTATAAAAATTTTTGAAAATAATTTATTTTTGGAAAGGACTTTTATTATTTATAGAGATAATGGAAATGTCTCAATGAATTTTAATATATTTTGCAAATAAGTAAATTTCGGAAAAAATTTTCTTTTATGAAAAATAATTGAATCATTGCGTAGAAAATAAAAATTTGTTAATTGAATTCCTTGAAATTTTGATTATTTTTGAAAATAATTAAATGCAGATATTGATTTTTATGATTATTCGTTTTAACTAAAATTGTATTATTTCTGGGAAGTTTTATTAAAAATAATAGATATTGAAAATCAATTAATTCAGGAAAATTTTTGAAAAAAATTGAAATTTTGCTTAGAACCTTTTTAAAGCTTTTGGAAATAATTGAATTTCAGAAAAGAAATTTATTATTTACAAAGATAACTGAAAATTTGCGACGAATTCAATAATTTACATGAAAATAATTGAATATTCAAAAAAACATTTATTATTTATGAAAAAAATGAATTTTTGCTAAGAAAATTTTTTAAAATTTGTTAATTGAATTCCTGTGAAATTTGTATTATTTTTTCTGTAAACGATTGAAATTTTATTATTTATACAGAGATAATTGAAATTTTGCAAAGAATTTGATTATTTATAGAGGAAATTGCAATTATGCGAAGAAATTTATTATTTATTTCAAAATAATTAAATTTTGGAGAAGAATTTTTTTTTATGAAAAATAATTGAATCATTGCGATGAAAATAAAAATTTGTTATTTGAATTCCTTGGAATTTTGATTATTTTTGAAAATAAATAAATGTAGATATTGATTTTTATGATAAATAATTTATTTAAAATATAATTGTATTATTTTTGGGAAGTTTTATTAAAAATAATAGATATTGAAAATCAATTAATTCAGGAAAATTTTTGAAAATAATAGAAATTTTGCTTAGAATCTTTTTAAAGCTTTCGAAAATAATTGAATTTTAGAAAAGAATTTTCTTAATAATTGAATTTTTGCAAAGAAAATTTTTTTTAAATTTCTTAATTGAATTCCTGTGACACTTTTATTATTTTTTTTTAAATAATTGACAATTTACTAAGAATTTTATTAAAACTTTTGAATATAATTGTTTTTTGGAAAAAAAATATTATTTATAGAGGTAATTGAAATTTTGCGAAGAATTTTATTTTTTATGAAAAATAATTGAATCATTGCGAAGAAAATAAAAATTTGTTAATTGAATTCCTTGAAATTTTGATTATTTTTGAAAATAATTAAATGTCAATATTGATTTTTATTATAATTTATTTTAAATAGTTGTATTATTTTTAGGAAATTTTTTAAAAATAGTAGAAATTGGAAATAATAATTTTCTTCCTATAGATTACAGAATTACTTTCTTGCTAACATTTTATTTACATATTTATAACTTTCAATAAAAATAGCACGTAGGAAATAATTATTTACAAAATTTAAATTAACAATCCGAGTTCAATTAGAAGGTAAAAAGTCATTTCATGCTGTTCCAAGTATAATAATAAATCGATCTTATAGACTAGTTTTTCGAAGTGAAAGAAAATAGTTCCCTTTAGGCTACTGCGAGAATATGAAGGAAGCGGATATTACACTGCAATAGTTAGTTTAATTATTTACAGCCTACAGTGTAAAATAATTTAAGAGCGGCTTGGAATTTTTTTTTCATTTTTTTCATTTTTTTTTTAAACGTTGCATTGACGTAGTAGAGTCTATTGAGAGAATGTCCCACAGGAGAAAATCGAGGGGTGAAAGGAAGAATATCTAATAATAAGAGCAAAGAGCTCATCTATCCTCCATACAGTTGGTGCCTGGAGGCTGTCACCGTGGGCGAACACGCATAGTAGAAAATGACTTGATTTACATATATAGCAATAATATCAGTGCCATGTGAAAATAATTTAAATATTTCTCCTATTTTTTTGCTTCAAATAGAAAATTAAAATCTTTTTTCTTAATTTTTTTTCTCTTTTTTTTTCTTCTTTCGAAAATATAATGTTTTTAGAGAATTACTATTCTTTAAAAGCATTATTCGAAGAATATTGCAAATATGGAAAATTTTTTTGCAATTCTTTACATTGTTGTATTTGATTCGCAGAATTTTAAAGAAAAGAGATTTACAATAATTAATAAGATTCATGAGATTCATTATAAAAAATTAATTTTTCTTTCCTGTTTTAACACTTTTGTGTACATTATTATTGCAGATTATACAATAACAGTTGCTAATTTACATAAACTATTTTATTAAAAATTACCACATAAAAGGAAGGTCGCATTTTATAAAGTAAATTCGTTTATAATTTCTGGAAAACGAAAACACTTGATTAAATTTCATAATTTTTATATTTTTTTGTATTTAATTAATAAAGATACATATTTTTTATCAGTCATTAAATATTGTCACTATAAATAATAAAATAAGTAGTTTTTTTTTGAAAAACAAAAATATGTATATTATAAAATTAAAGACTAAAGAAGTCAATTATTTCATTTTCTGCCTCGGGATGTGTACGTTTGCATGTCCAATATTTGGAATCTTTAGAGCTCTCTACACAGAATTCTGCAAAAAGTATTAGAAAAGATTTTTTTTAAAGTATTTTTTCTAAATTTGTTATTTGTAGGAATTTTTTAAACTCTTTTTCCTACTTGTTTTTCGAAAGTTAAAAACAAAAAATTATTTACCAAGACAGTTGTGAGAATTTCGAAAAGGTGCACGTTCATATCCGGTACAAGAGTAAAAGGAAATCGTAAGTGGTTTGCAACATTCATCTATTGCAAAGAAATTCAATTTACAAAAATATAAGGTTTTTAGTAACAAATAAATTAGAATTTTGTATAAAAATTATTACTATTATTTTTATAAAAAAATAGTAAAAAAAATCGGAAAAAACATTCAACTGGAACAGCGATTACTTTCGCTAAAATAGCGAAAGTATTTTTTAAAATAGCGAAAGTATTAGTTTGAATAACTAAAAATTTTGTTAGTATAGTGAATTTTATTTTATTATTTTTTTTATTTTTTTTTATTTTTAAAAAATTTTTTTTATTTTATTTTTTATTTTGTGTTCCAGGTGAAGATTTTTTTTTGTGTTAATATAAAAATAATATTTTTGCGTTTGAACAATTTATAAATTCAATTTTTTTTTATATTTCGACTTTAAAGTCGTTAACGACTAATTTAACAATTCTTTTTGTATTTTTTAAAACTAATTTTAAAGATCTAGAACCAAGAAATAAATTCAATTAATTTTAAGAAATAAATTAAATTAATAAACGAAATTTGAAAAGTTTTTTATTATTTACTATAAAATAACCATTTAATGTTTTAATTTCCATATTCCCTATTAATTTTGTATGTTTTTACGTAAATTGATTTGAATCGATAAATTATTAAATTATTATTAAAGATTATTTTCTTTTATTATAAAATTTAATTATAAAATTTTATTATAAAATTATAGTTATTGTAATATTATTAAACAACAAGCTTACTGATAGCGTCGCTTTTACGTCTCCAGCCAGGTTGATAGAAACACTCGGCATAGTAAAAGTTACAACAAATAAGAAATGCAAAACAAACAATTGAAAAATTCATAATTTTGCCTAAGGTTTTTACTTGCAGGTAAAATTTCTAACAATAAAAACTTGATTGAACTGTAACTTGGACTTTTTTTTTATTAATATATATCTATTCCACGCGATAATTATATTCAAATAAGTTTGCATCATCCACATTTGAAATTTACATCATAAAACTTTATTTAAAAAAATAGTTATTAAATTAAATCTTTAATTTTAATTTCAAGGTTTGCAATTAATTTTCCACTTGATTCCTCATGCGATTAATCGTATTCCTTTGTTCTCAGAAGTAAGTTTTATTTCATCTTCTATATATTTCATCATTTTTACGATAATTTATTGTAATTGTTTTTATTATATTACGCAATCATTGTACTTTCTATATACAATATGTATATGAAAATTATCGAATATTCTAAATATTAATTGTATTATAATAAAACTTCTTTGTTATTTGTCATATGAATCATTTTCTTTCCGGAATTCTGTCAGCAATTATCTATGATTTATTATTCTGTTTATAACAACTGTGCGCTTTTTGGAAATTTCTCTTTTTTAAAAAATTTTTTTACTTTAAATTTATAGAATTTTAATCATTTTGTCCTGTTATTAAATTGCACAATAAATGAAAAATTAAATTAATTAAATAAAAACAAAAAATGAATATAAAAATAAAAATAGAAGTAAATGTAAAAATAAAAGTAAAATTAAAAATAAGAATAAATAAAAATAAAAAATGAATACAAAAATAAAAATAGAATTAAATGTAAAAATAAAAGTAAAATTAAAAATAAGAATAAATAAAAATAAAAAATGAATATAAAAATAAAAATAGAAGTAAATGTAAAAATAAAAGTAAAATTAAAAATAAGAATAAATAAAAATGTCAATATTAATAATAAAATATTTAAAATACATAAAATTAATAAAAAAAAGTTGAAATATTGAGATAAAAATAAAAATATAAATAATAAGTCGAAAGAAAAATAAATGAAAAATTCAATATTAATAATAAAATATTTAAAATATGTAAAATTAATAAATAAATTAAAATATTGAAATAAAAATAAAAACATAAATATAAATAATAAGTCAAAATAATAATAAATAAAAAATTCAATAAATTAATAATTAGATATATAAAATTAATAAATAAATTAAAATATCGAGATAAATTTGAATCAGTTCGTAAAAGAAAAATCCAATAACAGCCAAAATATAGAGATAATTGTGAAAATATGAAATATAGAATGAGACATCAAAAAGAAGAGAAACAATAGCATCGTTCATCTTCATTGTCAACCCCTAACCGAATCTTGAAAGTCTCACCCCTTTTATTGTTTATTCAACACTTATTATGCCAACCCCGTTCACCATCAGGATGCTTGATATTCTAATCAGGAACTTCTCATCCGCTACCCAAACTCTCGCAATTCATCTCCTCGCTTCTTCCGAAACGACTCTTGATATTTTCTTTTTTTTTCTTCTTCTCCTTTTTTTGACCTTTTTTCCCCAATGCTGTTGAGAGTCTCTTCTTTTCTTAGACTTTCTTTTTCAGATCTTTTCCTTATTCCTCTTAATCTCAGTCTTCTTTTGCCATCATATTCTTCTTTGTGTTCTCTTATACGCTCTCTTCTTATATACACAACCCTCTTTTACTCTCTTTTTCGCTCTCTTATTGCTATGGATTCTTCAAATTCCAGTCTCTATCTGCGATAATTCTTAAATTCCAACTGATGGCTAAAAGAAATGACAGATTGTATGTCGAGAGATTTTTACTTTTTTTGTTATTTTTAGAAAATGAGAAAAATGGGTAATTTTTGGGAAAAAATAAGAAAATTGTTACTGATGCTGATCTTGGAAAATTAATTTTGTATTTTCCTGATCTTCGACCGATTTTTAAATTCGAATTTCTAAAAAGTTAGATACTAGTTTTGTTAAATAAATATTTAACTATTTGAATTGTTATTTTATTCGCAGATTTCGATTATAGTTTTTTCTCAAATGTGCGCTAAATAATAAATTGAATTTTCAGAATCAATTTTAAAGAAATAAATGAATACTGTTGTGTTTGAATTTTCGCAAGTATTTTGAAATTGAAACTTTTTAAATTTTCTTTCAAAAAATCTTTTTCAATCTTTTTCAATCTTTTCCAAATTTAAAAATTACTCCACTGAAAATTACTAATTCTTTACAAAGTATTGTTCCAAAAATTTGAAAATTAAAGTCTTTGAAGAATTTTATCAAACAATTTTTTTAGCACTGAAAAAAAAATTAATATTAAATTTTGTAAAAGTATTTTACAATTTAAGGAAAAAGTGCCACAAACCAAAATTTTGATAAAAAATACTAAAATTAATAAAAAAATATGTGGAATTTAGTAGAATTATCCCAAATATCAAGAATAGTAATACAATTTTAATATAACTTTACTAAATCCCACATAATTTTTTTTAAAGTTTACTATTTTTTATACTAAATTTCGGTTTGTGACATTTTTTCCCTAAATTTTAAAATACTTTTACAAAATGTAATATACATTTTTTTCAGTAAAATTATTCAATTCTTTCGAGAAAATTTAATTAAAATTGTATTGAAAATAATTGACTTCCAGCAAAAAATATATTAATACCGACATTTTTAAAAAGAATAAAATCCTTCCAAAGAAAATTATCAAAATCATTGCGAAAATAATTGGAATCCATTCCTAAAATTTTAATAAAATTGTTTGGAAAATAATTGAATTCTTGCGATAAAATTTAATTGTTTATAAAAAAATTGAATTTTTCTATAAAGAATATATTGAAACTTTTGACAATTAATATTTATCAAGAATTTTATATAAACAATTTTTTTTAATAATCCAGTTCTTGCGAAAAAGAATAGTTAATTATGTAGTGAAAATAGTAAATTTTTTAAATTTTGAATCTAAAATTGTCAAAAAAATGATGTTTATATTTAAAATTATATTTTTTTAATTAGCAAAATAATTTATTTATTTATTTATTTTATATAAACGGGTTTACAAAATTTACTCTTTATTAATGAAAAAAAGGAATATAAAATATGGCAGAATAAATGCAATATTTACTAAAGCAATTAGTAATTATTATTTTTATTATAAAAATCATAGGAATATAAAGATCAACACTTATAGTTTTTTTTTTTGTAAAAAATTATTTGTTTTTATTATTTGAATGTTTATCGCAAAATTTTCAAGTTTTTTCAATATTTTTTTTAATTCTACTCAAATATTTTTAATATTAATCAAATTTTAAAATTACTCCACTGAAAATTACTAAATCTTTGCAAAAAGTTTTTTCCCAAAATTTTAAAAATTAAAGTCATTTGGAAGATATTGACAAATTTGACGAAAAATTGTCTAATTTTTCAATGTTTTCCAAATTTTAAAATTACTCCACTGAAAATTACTAAACCTTTTCAATAAAGTTTTTCTCCAAAAATTTGAAAATTAGTCATTTGAAAAATTTAAAAAATTTTTTCTTTTAAGTAATTGAATCCTTTTGAGAAAATTTAATTAAAATTGTATTGAAAATAATTGACATCTGATAAAAAAATATTATTACCTACTTATAAAAAGAAAAAAATTCTTTCATAGAATGTTATCAAAAATATTGAAAATACAATTTAATCTTTTGGTAAAATTTTATTAAAATTGTTTTAAATGATTCCTGCGATGAAATTTATAACTGTTTAAAAAAATAACTGAATTCTTCCAAAAAGAATGTTTTATTAAAATTTTTTTTCAATAATTAATTTTTTGCGTAAAAAATAGTTAATTATGTAGTTAACAAGTAATTTTTTTTTTAATTTGAATTTGAATTTATTGAAAAAATAATGTTTATACTTAAAAATATAAAATTTTCTAATTTTCAAAATGGACTATTTACTGTAGTAATTAATTGTAATTACATTTAAGGAATTAATGCCAAAGATCAAAATTTATAATTTACTTTTAAAAAAATGGTTTGTTTATATACATTATTTAAATGTTTATGAATATTTTTATTTTTTCTTGATATACACTGAGAAAACAGACTTAATTTAAATAGAAAAATAATTTTAAGTGATTTTCTTTAATTGAAATTAGTCTTTAAGCTTAATCTCAAAATATATGGAAAATACGTACTGCTTTGATTCAAAAATATTATTTCTTCGAATATTTATATTTAATTAAAACATATTTTCTGTTTTGATTTAAACAAAAAAAAAAGTATTGAAAATTTTATGTTTTATTCAAACTTAAAAGTTGATTATAAATAACTTAGAATCAACCACAACTTATGTTTGAATTAAATACATTATTTTTTTAAATTGGACCAAAAAAATTCTTTTTAATTAAGGTTAAATATGTTTGACTGTATAACAAAGATATTTTAAGTTTGACTCAAATAAAATAAGTTTGAATTAAAGAAATCGTTTTCTCAGTGTAAATACGCAGCATTTGCAAAATTTTCAAAAAATCTTCAAGTATTTACAATATTTCTTTAAATTCTAATCAAATATCGCAGATAATTTTAATTTTCTTTAGATTTCAACAAAAATCTTCGAATCTGATAGCACACCCAGAGAAATGGTATATATTTGTCTCCCAACTAGACTTTTTATCTGTTTCAAATAAATTTTATTTAGTTTAAATAAAATTTTATTTAATCCAAATATATGTTTTATTTATGTCAAATATAAATTTTATTTAAAACAAATAAAAAGTCTAGTTGGTTCTGAGACAAATACACGTTTATTTAAGTCAAATAAAATATATTTGGTTTAAATAATATTTTTGTCTGGGTGCAATTATCACAAAATATATATTTAATATACATCTATTGCATTATTTATAAATATAAAATTCGAAGAAGCAAAAATCTAAAAATTTGTCCTCGTTTAAAAGATTTTTCACACAAGAGCGTTTGCGCAAGAAAGAAAAACGAAATGAAATGGGATTCCATGTATATGAATAGCAAAAGCGAGGTCACAATGAAAAAAGAACATAAGAAGTTTATATATATATATATATATATATATATTTATAAAGAAGAAAACGAAACAGATCGTGTTTTTCTTTTGGCAAGGGGAATACAATGATGTCCGGGAAAAAGCTTTTTCAAATGGCTGAAATGTTATAGGAGTGAGTGAGAGGGAAAAACGATCGAACTTCACAGTCGTTGCAGTGACTCCTGGAAAATCTGATGGCAAAACGAAGTAAAGAGGGGTGTCGAGAGCGACGGTATCATTAATAAAAGTGTCAATGGTGTCAGTGGACTAATGTCGGGGTACGCAGTCACTCCCCAGGCTGGGCGGTGGAATCTCTATACTCCATCGGAGAATTCCACCCTCTCTCGAGTTCGAAACCATCTTCCAGCATCCCCATTTCAAATTGCTCATCGTCTCTTCTACAAACACATTTGTGTAAATCTCATTGGATTTCGCTCTTATTTTTTTGTTTTTCAAATCCACCGCATCAGTGTGGAACATTGATTTCATATTATTTGTAAATTATATATTATCGGCCCTTGTGAATATATATGACTTTTCCCGACAATTTTGGAAAAAAGATGATTTTCTTTTTGACTTATTTCCAAAAAATGCGACATTTTTGTAGATGAACTTCAAAAGGCTTCAATTTGAGATTTAGGAAAATTTCAATTTTGAATGAAATTAATGAGAAATTTTAAAGAATTTAAATTTGAAAACTTTTAGTAATTTAAATTCTACGGTAATTAAAGTCAAATTTTTTAAAATATATTTAATTCATTATTATAAAAAAAATTTATTTTTAAAACTGATTTTCGTTAAAAACAACAAAAAAAGGAATTTAAATTTAGAGTAGTTACAAATGGTTGTAGAAATTCAGTCATTTTCAAAACATTTCAAAATTTTTAAAAATATATTTAATTTATTATTATAAAAAAATGTATTTTTACGCAAATTTTCGTTAAAAATAACAAAAATAGAAATTTAAATTTAAAGTGATTACAAATGGTTGTAGAAATTCAATTATTTTCAAAAGTAACAAAATTCTTTGCATAAATTCAAATACTTCGTAAATTACTTGTCAAAACTTCAATTATTTTTTTAAATAATAACACGGTAAATCGTTAGGTATTAAAATAACACCAAAATGGATTAAAATAACACTAAATTGGATTATTTTAATTCCTTTTTGGTGTTATTTTAATACCTAACGATTTACCATGAAAGATCTTTTCTGATATTCAATTATTAAAAAAAAATTTAATAAAATTCTTGGCAAAATTTTAATTTTTTAAAAAATTTTTCCTGAATTCAATGATTTTTAGTATTTACTATTTTAATAATCCAAAAGAATTCAATTATTTAAACAACAATCTAATAAAAATGTAAGGTACCACTTTATTTTTTTTTAATGATAAAAAATTCACAGGACTTTAATTATTTACAAATTTATGATAAACTTCTGCGAAATAATTCATTTATTTTCATAAAAAATAATATTCTTTTTAAAAATTCAATTATTTTGATAAATAATAAAATTTTTTTTTTTAAACCAATTATTTTCATAAATAGTAAAACTCATCGCAGAATCGCAATTATTTTTGAAACTTTTAAACAAATTCCTCGAAACATGGCATTATTCTTAAAACTTTTATTAAAATTCGTTATAGAAATGAAAAAAATAACAATTTGGTGATTAAATTCTTTATGAGAATTCAATTCTAACAAACATTCAATTGTTCAAAAAATTATTTATTTTGTATTTAAATAATTGTAAATCCTCGTAGAATATAAAATATAATAAGAATAGACTTAAAAATAAATTTGAATTAAGATTTTAGATAAAAATTAAATATTAACCTTCATGGCACGAATTTTTAGAAATAATTGAATTTAAAAAAGATCTAAATAAAATTCATGACAAAAGTTCAATTATTTTCAAAAGAAATAAAATTCTTCTGCGAAATTAAATTACTCTCAGAAATTTTCCTGAATTCAATGCCTTATTTCAATATATTTACTATAATTTAACAAAATTTTTCAAAACAATTCAATTAAATCAATTAAAATATTTTAAATTTTAACTAAAGTCTACGCAAATATTTAATTCTTTTCATAAACATTTTTATTTCCACAAGAATTCAATTATTTACCATTTATTTATAAATTTCTTTGCAATAATTACATTATTTTTATAAAGCAGTACAAATTTTTTCAAGAATTCAATTATATTCAAAACTAATAAATTTGTTTCAAGGGATTTAAATATTTTCATATAAAATAGAATTCCTTTTAGAAATTAAATTATTTTCATAATTAGAAAAAAAATTTTTTTTCGGAATTCAATTATTACCATGAATAAGGAAATTAATCCCAAAATGTCAGTTATTTAAAATACAGTTTCAATTGCATTTCTCAATAAATGTAATTATTTTAAAAAATTTGGTTTAAATTAGTCGGAAGAATTGAATTATTTAAAAATTTATCTATTAAATTGTTTATGAGAATTTAGTTTTAAGAAATATTCAATAATTCAATTTTTTTATTTTTGTATTTAAGTAATTGAATTCTCGTGAAATTTTCTAATAAAAAGATTTGAAAATTAATTTTATAGTTAAAAATTTAAATAATAATTGAATATCAAGCATGAAGCAAAATTTTAGAAATAATAGAATTTTGAAAAGGTTTCAAATTAAAATATTTCAAATTTAAGTTTTTCATACTTTTATCGCTATTAAAAAATAATTAGAATTAATAATTAATAGAATTAATTTTTCAAAAAAAGTTTAATTGAATTTTTAAAAAATCATTTGAACTTTTTATTTTCAAATATATGTGAGAAAAACAAAATAAAATTTTTCTGCTTACCCTATTGTAATTTTTTTTTAAAATTATTATCAAAATTTTGAAGAAATAATCATTTTTTAATATTCAAATCAAACAATTAATTTAAAAATATTTAAGTAAAGTTTTTTATTAAATAATTTAGAACTTATAATTAAATGACAGTTTTATAAGAATGAAGTTATTTGAAAAGAAATTATATTCAAAATTAAATGTTTTGTTATAGAATTCGTGGCGATTTCGCACATTTTATGAGACAAAAACAAAAAATACACAAAAATTTAGAATTTTCTTATAAATTCCAAAAATACCTACACGGTAAATCGTTAGGTATTAAAATAACACCAAAATGGATTAAAATAACACTAAATTGGATTATTTTAATCCTTTTTGGTGTTATTTTAATACCTAACGATTTACCCTGTATATAATATTTTCTTCCATTACTATAAAAACCTATTTTTATTTTCTTTATTTCTTTATCTTATCAAAATTAAATTATTTCAGCCCGGAAAAAAATAACCACCGCATTCATAAAACTCAAGCCACTTATTCATATCCCAGAAGTGATAAAAAATGACACAATTATCTTATAAATAAAATTATTTCTATTTCTCAACTGCGAAGAAAATATTTCCAAACAAATTATACAATAAGTCCGAACGATTAATTACGGGACTAGACAAAGGGCGAATTTTGAGAAATGACGTTATTCTAAGGGAGTAAATTGGAAGGATGAGAATCCCTCTGTGTGTTGTACTGCGTGTATATATGCGGTTTCGAGGGTGTCAGTATAATCGAGAAGCAATCGATACAACAAGCAATCTATATATAAGAGAGAGAGAGAGAGAAGCGTGTGCAAGATTGTCACGTCGTTTGTAATGACGACATTCGATCAGACGTTTATCCTTCTTTCTACACAGGTCCTCATCTTTCAAAAACCCTCTCGACCGATACGTTCAACATTGTCATCGTCATCCTTGCTCTCTTACTCTTAAAAGAGGCTTATCCGCGTGGATTTATGACCGCACCTTTATCTTTTCGCCAATTTACTGTATAGTGACTTAAAGTTACTATAAGTGACTATGTAGTGACTATAAGTGACTATAAGTGACTTTAAGTGACTATAAGTGACTATAAGTGACTTTAAGTGACTATAAGTGACTTTAAGTGACCATAAGTGACTTTAAGATGACTATAAGTGACTTTAAGTGTCCTTAAGTGACTATATAGTGACTTTAAGTGACCATAAGTGACTTTAAGTGACCATAAGTGACTTTAAGATGACTATAAGTGACTTTAAGTGTTCTTAAGTGACTATATAGTGACTTTAAGTGACCATAAGTGACTTTAAGTGACCATAAGTGACTTTAAGTGACTATAAGTGACTTTAAGTGACTTTAAGTGACTATGTAGTGACTATAAGTGTCTATATAGTGACTATAAGTGTCTATATAGTTATTATATGCGTTATGTACTCCCAAGAATGGTACCTAACAAGGAAACAAATTGTAGGTTATGTTTGTTTAAAGTTTATCTTCGTTAAAACTTTATTTTCAATTATATAAATTTGAAACAATCTTTTATTCATTATCTTGTATTTAATAAATAATTAAACATAAATAGTTTGTAATAGTAATTGATTCTCTTCATCCTATTTTCTTACAAAAATGATAAACATAACCTAAAAATTTTATGCTTCTCAGTTACCCTTCTTAGAAACCTTACAGAGTTCCTTTATATATTAAAGTTAAGCTAAAGGAATAATTTATTTTTTCGAAAATCGCAGCGGTAATTAAGAAGAGGGTGTGAGAAAAAAAATATAAAGCGTTTTACATGAATCAAATTTGGATTGGTAATAAATTTCAAGTTGGAAGTTGTCTTTTTTTTATTCGTTGGGATTGACCTGACTCATCAGGGCTGTTCTTTTGAGAGGAAGAAGGAGACGAACATTGGTAAAATTTCTTTTTCCCTTGAAAGTTTCTTTCTTCTCTTTCGAGAAGGAGGAGGAGAGGGAGAGAGGGGGGGAGGTGGTAGATGGGGTGGCTTTCCTTGTGAAAGAGGTGGACCCGAGGGGGGGGGGGGCAGAGGAGGGTGACAGTGCTTGGGGGAGTTTTTCTCGTTCCCAGCTTCCGTCTCTTGGGACGCGAAGCGCGAGAGGATCTTTTTGCTAGCTCGACGGAGGATCAGACGTCCCACTTTATCTCCGCCGACCCGTTCTCTTCTCTTCACCCGTCACCCCTCTCGTTCACTCATTCTCTCTCTCTCTCTGTTTTCTTCTCTCTCACTCTCTTTATTCCTCTTTCTCTCTCTCTCTCTCTCAAGTTATATTCTCTCTAGCGAAAGAGAGAATCTACCTTGAGAGAGTGAGAAATAAAAATAAAGAGAGAGAGTGGAAGAGGCAGAGAGAGAAAGAGAGTAGAAGAGCCAGAGAGAGAGAGAGAGAGAGAGAGAGAGTAGAAGAGCCAGAGAGAGAACAACCTCTTCCCCCTTTATTCAACCTCCCCCGCCCCTTTTTCGCCTTCATCTCGCCGTATCCCAAAGAAACTATGGTTGATCACGTATAGGAGGAGCCCCTAGAAACGACTAGAGTGACGCGCTCTGGAGAAGCCATTTATCATCCATCAGGTCTCTTTTCTATCCTCGAGATACTATACTGTCACAGCTTCTCCAAGCTGCCTTATCTCTTCGTCTTTTCTCTATTTCCTTTCAGCTGATAGTTCGATATATTCCAACAAAATACCCCTTTCCTCATTATTCATGGTCCATCTGTCTCCTCTCCCTCTTTGTTTTCCTATCAGTATTGTTAACAGAATTTCTGTATTTACACTGTGAGTGACTGTTTATATTTTCCTTCTTTATCTATAGCCGAAGAAGTGTGCATTTTCTTTTTTGCTGCTACCTCTTTATTACACTTTGAGAGTGAAATAACATTCACTTTTACTATAGTTTCTGGCATAAATTACTTTAGCGTGGCGCGCTCCGCCTACTACAAGGAGTGGGGGCAATGAGAGCGAAAGAGAAGACTGCGTTCGTCTCGCTCGCTCTCATTGTCTACGCTCCGCCTCTACGCAGGAGTGGGAGAGTTTCGTTACCCCCACTTCAGCGGAGAGGCGGAGCGTAGGCAATGAGAGTGAATGAGAACTCCTTTTCTTTCCTTCTCTGCCTCGCGTTATCTAATTTGATCACTAATTGCTAAGAGATTAGACCATTTTTCTTCAAGTCTAAAGAAAATTGATGCAATCTGCGATATTTGAATAGAATTTACAGAAATATTTCAAAATCTTGTTGATTTTTTGTTAAAATTTTGCAAATGCTGTATATATAAGTAAAAAGTAAAATATTCATAAACATTTAAATAATGTATAAACAAACTTTTTGGTAAAAGTAAATTATAAATTTTTCTCTTTACACTCTTATGGTTATTATAATAAATATAATTATTAATTACCAAAATAAATATTTCACTTATTTTTCAAATTAAAAATTTTATATTTTCAAGTATAAAAATTAATTTTTCAATAATTTCAGATTCAGAATTCAAAAAAATTTACTTATTAACTACATAATTAACTATTCTTTTTTGCAAGAATTCAATTATTTAAAAAAAATGTTAATGAAACATTCTTTTTGGAAGAACTGAATTATTTGTTTATGCAATTATAAAGTTTATAGCAGGAATCACTCGAAACAATTTTAATAAAATTTCACCAAAAGATTAAAGTATACATTTCAAACTATTTTGATTTCCTTCAAATCTAAAAAGAAATTAAAATAATCTGCGATATTTAAGTAGAATTTGAAGAAATATTCTAAAAACTTGAAGACTTTCTGCAAATTTTGCGATAAACATTTAAATAATAAAAACAAACAATTTGAAAAAAGAAAAATTCTAAGTTTTGATCTTTACATTCCTATGATTATTATAATAAAAATAATAATTATTAATTACTTCAATAAATATTTTGCATTTATTATTTTGCGAATTAAAAAAATATATTTTGAAATATAAAAATCACTTTTTGAACAATTTTAGATTCAAAATTTAAAAAATTTACTTTTTTAACTACATAATTTTACATAACTACATAACTACATAATTTTTTTTGCAAGAATTTGATTATTAAGAAAAATTGTTAATGAAATGCTTGATAAATATTAATTATCAAAAATTTTAATATATTTTTTAGGGAAGAATTCAATTTTTTTACAAACAGTTAAATTTCATCGCAGGAATTCAATTATTTTCAAAACAATTTTAATAAAATTTTACGAATTGATTCAATTAGTTTTGCTATGATTTTAATAATATTCTTTGAAAGAATTTTATTCTTTTTATAAATAGGTAATAATATTTTTTTGCTAGAAGTAAATTATTTCCATTACAATACAATTTTCTCGAAAGAATTGAATTATTTAAAAAAAACTAGTAAAACGATTTTTTTTATAAGAATTTAACTATTTTTTTAAACAATTAAATTTCATTGCAGGAATAATTCAAAACAATTTGAATAAAATTCCACCAAAAGATTAAGGTATATTTTTTGAATAATTTTGATAGCATTCTATATGGAAGAATTTGATATTTTTATAAATATAGATATTAATATATTTTTGCTAGAAGTCAGTTATTTTCAATACAATTTTAATTAAATTTTCTCGAAAGAATTCAGTTACTGAAAAGAAAATTTTTTTTAATTCTTCAAATGAAATTAATTTTCAAATTTTTGGAAATAAAACTTTATTGCAAAGATTTAGTAATTTTTAGTGGAGTATTTTTAAAATTTGGAAAACATTGAAAACAAAAATTTAGAAAGTTGAGAAGCAAAGAAAAACTGACTTCAAAATACTTGCAAAAATTCAAAGACAACAGTATTAATTTATTTCCTTAAAATTGTTTCTGAAAATTCAATTTATTATAGAGCCAATATATTTCAGAAAAAATTATGACCAAAATCTGAAGAAATTTTTTTGACTAATTTAAAAATTTCGGAAAAAAAAAGTTTTAAGATTTGTCATTTTAATAATCTGGCAGCACAAAATCTGCATTCCATTACTCGTTAGTTAACAATTTTTACTAAATTTTAAACTTATTTTAGATTTTAAATTCTAAACGACTGATAAAAGTCAAAATTTTGTTTGGGAATGTGGGTAAAGTCAGAAAGAATCAAAATTTTAATTTTTTAAACTCTGATCTTAAAATTTTGATTTCTTAGATTCCGAGACTTTAAAATATGATTTTTTAGCTTCAAATTCTTTAAAAAATTACATTTTTAAAATATAAAGATTCTTGAAACTGATATAGTTTTAACGTTTTAAGATAATAAAGTTTAAGATAAAAATTTTTATGATAATAAAAAATTGTTAAAATTAAGGTTTTTAAGATAATAAAGTTTAAGATAAACAATTTGATGGTAATAAAAAATTGTTAAAATTAAGATTTTTAAGATAATAAAGTTTAAGATAAACATTTTTATGATAATAAAAAATTGTTAAAATTAAGATTTTTAAGATAATAAAGTTTAAGATAAAAATTAAATTTTTAAGATATAAAGATTCTTAAAATTGAAAATTTTAGGATAAGAAAGATTCCTAAGTTAAACATTTTTATGATAATAAAAAATTGTTAAAATTAAGATTTTTAAGATAATGAAACTTAAGATAATAATTAAATTTTTAAGATATAAAGATTCTTAAAATTGAAAATTTTAAGATAAGAAAGATTTCTAAATTAAACATTTTTATGATAATAAAAAATTGTTGAAATTAAGATTTTTAAGATAATAAAGTTTAAGATAAAAATTAAATTTTTAAGATATAAAGATTCTTAAAATTGAGAATTAATTAATTAAAATCAAGATTTTTAAGACAATAAAGTTTAAGATAGAAATTTTTATAATAATAGAAAATTGTTAAAATTAAGATTTTTAAGACTATAAAGTTTAAGATAAAAATTTGTATGATAATAAAAAATTGTTAAAATTAAGATTTTTAAAATAATAAAGTTTCTTAAGATAACAATTCTTATTATCATAAAAATTGTTAAAATAAATATTTTTATCACTAAAACTATCACAAAGTGCGAGAAGACGCGATAAATCTACATTGGAGAGAAAAGAAAATTGAATCATTGTGGGACCTTTGTCGGTATGGAGGGGATAAAATATTGACTTGATCAAGTGAATAGAGTGCGGTAATAACTAAAATTATTGTTGGATTTAGGTGAAGACATAACGATAATGTTTACTAGGGGTAAATGATTCGTTTCAATACACAGTCCTTTATACTGTTATTCCATGGCATGATAACTCCGTACACCCCCCGGTACATCCCTTTATAGCATCACGTTTACGTTTACGAGCACCACCGTTGACGTTTACGAGCCACCGGCTGACGTACGAGCCACTTGCTGCTCTCTTGCTTTCATTGCTTACGCTCACGCTCTGTTCCTGTAGCCATCTCGCCTCTAAATGTAACCTTGATTTTCTCCCATTACTTCTTTTTTTGTTTCCATTTTTATTTCTCCTTCTTCTTCTTCTTCTTCTTCTTTCATTGTTTGCGTCAATTTCAATGCAAATTCATGAACTGGCCACATTTGAGCTTAAATTTTAATCGTATTGTAATTAATATTTATTTATTATATTATTAATATTTGTAATTTTAATACCATTAAAATCCATTAAAATCCATTAAAATCCATTAAAATCCATTAAAATCCATTAAAATCCATTAAAATCCTTTAAATTAATGGATTTAATTAATAGATTAATTTATAGATAAGAAAAATCTAGAAGTATTCAAAACAATAAATTGTAGAGAAGAAATTATTTTATTGTATATTTATATTAAAATGGAGAGAAAATTTTAGTGCGAAGGGGGGAAGGGAGACGAAAATGATAATGTAGAAAAATGTTTGTATAAATTGTGTATGTGAGGGAACATGATGTTTGCCATTACGTGAGACTCGTGCAAGGCAAACATCCCGAAGGTTTTGAAAGATTGATGGCTGTCCAACAAGGAGCTCCATCATGAGCGACACGTCAGGCGGTACATAAGAATATCTTATATACGTGATTGCTCGACCGACTGGGTTTATAACGAGCCACCCGCTACGTCCATCAACTATCCGGTGTTCAATTCATCTCGTATCTACACACACTCGTTCCAACAATCATTTCTTATATACCCTCACAACACTTCATTCTCCAAATATATATACACAATATATACACATCCTCGTTTCACACGCACTGCGCGGCGCAACTTTTTGATCCCCGGAAACATTTTATTCATTATAAATTTACAAAACAAAATTAAAAATTCAATTTTTATAACTATAAAACTTATTTTTATCATTTCTTTTAAAATTATATGAAACTAGCCAAATTATCCGCGCGCAAGCGCGCGGAAATATTGTGCTACAATGTTTATTATAAACAATTTCAAGTCATTTTAATTTAAATAATTTTTAAGGAAATACTTATTATGACACATAACTAAAAAACTAATTAGAATTAAATTTTCAAAATATATTATACTTTTAAACTTTAAAGTATTTAAAAAAACTTTAACAAATTTCGATACTAATTTCAAATTTGGCATCAGATTTTCACAATTGAAAATAATTAAACTTTCTTGTACGAGGAAAATTGAATTTCACAAAAATTGTTATCTGATACCTGAATTAAAAAAAACTTCATTACTAAAATTTTAATTATTCTAAAGAATAGAGACGGTAAAAATAATTATTAGCTATATATAAGTATTTAACTTTCCGAACAAAGAATATAAACAATATTTTTTTAGAGAATTTCCACTACTTTTAATTCGCTAATATTAAAAAAATTAATTTTATTTAACAAAATTTTATGGAATTTATTTTTCATAATAATTCAATTACTTTTAATAATTATAAAATTTTTCATGTAAATTCCATTTTTTCAAAAAAAATTTTGATTACATTCTAAGCATGAATTTAATTATTTTCATAATCGTAAAATTCAGTTACTTTCACAAATAAAGTTTTGATCAAGTATTCAATTATTTAAAATAATAAAATTTTCATAACATTTAAAAATTCATTATTTAAACCAATGTTCATAAAATTCATATGAAGATTTCAATTCCTTTCAAAAGTAATAAAATTTTCAACAGAAATTCAATTCTTTTTAAACATTTTAATAAACTTTACCGCAATAATTCAATGATTTTCAAAAATTTAATAAAATTATTCGAAAGAAATTAATTGTTTTAATATAATTTTAATAAAAATTTGTTTTTAAATAATAAAAAAATTGCTCCTGAAAATTCAATTATTTTGAGGTATTTCAATAAAATTCTTTTCAAAATTCAATTATTTTCATAAATAACAAAATGTTTTTTTTTTGAAAATCCAATTATTTTCAAAAAAATTTAATAAAATTTCCAACCAAAATTCAATTATTGCCAAATTTTTTAATAGAATTCTTTGTAAAATTTAATTTTCTTTAAAAACTTTTCACATTTCAATGATTTTCAATATCTACTATTTTTATAAAATAACCAAACAGAATTCTATTATTCAAAAAAATTTATGTTAAAATTGTAGGAAAAAATTCAATTATTTTCATCAATTTTAATAAAATTCGATGCAAGAATTTAATCATTTACCTAATTAATAAAATTCTTTGAAAGAATTAAATTATTTTTATAAATAATAAAATTCTTCGAAAGTAATTAAATTATTTTTTCAACAATTATTAATAAAATTTCTCGAAAGAATTCAATTATTTTCATAAATTACAAAATCCTTTGAAAAAATGTAATTCTTCAAAAAATTCAATTTTTCTCAAAATTTATAAAATTCAATTATTTTTCAAAATTTTTTTAAAATTCTTTCCAAGAATTCAATTATTTTCCAAATTAAAGAAAATTCTTCGCAAGAATTCAATTATTTTATTAAATAATAATATTTTATTATTTTCAAGAAAATTCAATTATTTTCATAAACAACAAAATTTGCCTTAAAAAATGAATTATTTTTGAAAATAATAAAATTCTTCTGAAAAATTCAATTAATTTCAAATTTTTTTTGAAATTCTTCGCAAGAATTAAAATATTTTAAATTGTTTCATAAGTAATAAAATTCGTAGCATAAATTCAATTTATTAGCAGGATAAGAAAAAAGTAAATATTTTTGATGAAAATTAGGAAAAAGCTAGAAAAATAAAAAATATGGAATGGAATTTTTGTCAATTTTGTGAAGTGAATAAAACGAGTTTTTTGGTTTCTTTTTGACATTAAAAAAATGACAATAACCCACAAAAATGAATTTTCAAAAAAAAAGACAAATGAATACAGATAATTTGCTAACGGTAAGAAAACTTACGATTATTATGTATATATGTATTCTATTTTCTATCAAAACGTATCAAAAACAAAAGAATAACTATAACTATAACTTCAAGTGTGGACAGAGATCCGGAAATCTGGAATCACGACGATTATTATTATATATATATATATATATATATATATATATATATATATATATATATATATATATATATATATATATATATATATATATATATATATATATATATATATATATAATTTTAGATTCTCTGATTTAGAGAATCGTTATACTATTGAAATTATGAAATTTAAAATTCCCTTATACCTAATGATATGATAAGGTATCAAAGATTCTAAAATTTCACAATTTTTAATAGTAATCCTAAAAATATGATTTAATTAAAAATTTAATATTTACCTAAAATTTTATTCGATACACTGAGGAAAAATGCTATCGAATCAGTGACATATTTGTTATAATGTACATTTAAATAATGTTGATTTCATTTCCCTTAGATAGAAAAATGATGAAATTAATACCGCTTGTGAGAGAAAAATTAATTTTCCAATTGGGAAAATTCAGTATCAAAAAATGTTTAATAACTTAACTAAAAATTGTTTTATAAATCTTCTTATATAAATTCTTCTTTTATAAAAAGAAGAATTTTAGAAGAATTTTTTTAGACTTTATAACTTCTTTAGACTTTATTAACATAATTGTTTGTTAAATGAAGTATTTTTGTATGTTTATAAAGAATTATATTTTTATAAAAAAATGCAAAGAATGTTAAATATAGTAGAAATACACTTTCTTATTGAAAAATTATAATTTCAACTAGACTATACCTAACATCTTTAATTTGAAGATAAAAACTATTCTGATTTACTCTAAAAATTATTAGATGCTCTCTAAATTTAAAATAGTAAAAATTTTTACTAATTGTAATTAGTGACTGACTTTTTGCTTCTGAATTAGTAAATTTAACTTATAAATTAGTAGAATTTCTTTAATTGAAAAATAATTAAAAAACATCAATAACTTTTTTCTAAATAAATATTTAATCATTCATATTTTTCCTTGAGAATTCAGATTTTCTAAAATTTCAAATTCAAACCTTTTAAAATTTAAAAAAATAATAATTACAATAATTAAAGATGAGCGAGTAATAAAATCATTATTTTTATATTTATATATAATAAGAATATTGTAGGAAGGTTCTGTTCTTTCTTCATTTTAATTCAATTGTTATATTTTATTTTTTATAAAATTACTTAAATTCTGGTAATAATTGTTGTTTCTAAAAATAATTAAATTGCTGCTAGAAAATTTATTATTTATAAAACTATTTGAATTATTACGAAGAATTTATAGAAAAATTTATTATTTTTTAAAACTATTTGAATTATTGCGAAGAAATTAAAAAAAAATTGTAAATAACTGGCTTTTGGGAAAGAATTTTATTTTTTTTGAAAATAATTTAATTTATGACAAGAATTTTGTTAAAACCTTTATCTAAAATACAATTACTTTGAAAAATTCATGCCTTAGTGTTTTTAATATTCAATTATTATTATAAATTTTAACTAAAAGTCATTTTTAAATAATTTTTTTATAGAAAATGATATGAGAATTCAATTACTTAAATACAAAAATTAAACAATTATATATGTTTCTTAAAAAAGGATTTTTATAAAGAAATTCATGAAAATATTTTAAATTAATTGAATTCTCTCTACGAATTTTAATGAAATTTTTAAGAATAATTACATTTTTCGATTATGAGAGTAATTAAATTCCGAAAATGAATTTTATTGTTTATTTTAATAATTGAATCCATGTAAAAAGTTTGATTACTTATGAAAATAATTGGATTCTTGTAAAAAATTTTATTTACTCTCTAAATTTAAATTATTTGAAATATTTACTAATTTAAATCATGTAGTGACTGACTGTTTGCATTTAAATTAGTAAATTTTTACTATACCAAATTGTAGTTTTTTTTACTAATTTCTTACTAAAATCTACAAACACAAAAGCAAAAAGTCAGTCACTAATTAAGTAAACATTTTTTCTAATTCAAATTTAGAGAGTAGGAAAATAAGTTAATTATTGCAAAGAAATTTATAACAAATTTGTAAAGCATTGAATTCCTGGGAATTTTTATTTACCTATGCAATTAATTAAATGATTCCCTGTAATTTTATGAAATATTTATTTTATTAAAGAAAGATGTTGAAAATCATTGAATTGAAGAAAGTTTTTTAAAATAATTCAAATTTTACACAGAATTTTATTATCATTTTTGTTAATAAATAAATCTTTGCGAAGAATTGTATTATTTTTGATAATAATTGAATTTATTTTATAATAACTTTTTCAAAATTCAATTTTTTTCAGTGTTTTCAGCTGACAGTCTTGTATAAATTAATTATTTTTTATAGTTAATTAAATATAAACCTATTACAAATTTTTTAATTTTTCAAAAAGCTTTAAACTTTCATTAAAATTTCTAATAAAATTCACTGAAGATTGAAATTATCTAAAATTTCGAATTAAAACCTTCTGAAGATTTATGACTAGGTTTTATTACAAATGCAACTCTTTAAATTCAATTAATTTTTTTAATTTTAGTTAAATTATTCATTAAATAATTTCTAAGTAGTAATTTTTATGGTAATGTCAGATATTGAAAAAAATAAAGCGATTTTGTATTAAAATTCGTAATAATATTACAAGATTTATATGAGTCAAACAAAAAAGACACACAAAGTGATTGTATTTTCTTATGAATTCTGAAAGTTTAATTATTTTCTCCATAGAAGAAAAGTATATTTTTAATAATCAATTTTTCCTGATATACCTGAACAATTTTACTTTTCCCTGACTTTTGTCAACCTTGTTAAATATTTTAAATATTTATTTTTAATAAAAATCTAAATTTTTCCTGATATCCCTGAACAATTTTACTTTTCCCTGACTTTTGTCAACCTTGTTAATTTTTAATCTTACTTGTTTACACTGAAAAAAGAAATGATTTTTATTTGAATCAATTAAATAATATTTGCTTTAAGTACTGAAATATTTGATTCAAATACAATTTATTTGATTCAAATAAAAGTTATTTTATTTAAATAAATATTTATTTGATAATAGTCAAATAATCGGTTATTTGAATCAAATAAATTTTTTTTCAGTGTAAAGAGATTTTTCTATCAATTCTATATAACAGGTATTTATGTAATTTATTTCCACAATCGAAAATTTATCTTTAAGAAAATAATTGAATTTGAATGTATAATAATTAACAGTTGATGAAATCAAAGCAAAGCAACCTGTATAAGAGGGTGCGAGGAGGCTTTTGGATGCTGAGTCCCGACATTATTGAATGACATAAAGGAGAGAGGTTTTGGGAAGTGATTAAACTTGGGTTGGAATCCCAGGGATTGGGTGTAAGAGGGGGAGAGAGAGAGAGAGAGGTGGACCTAGGGAAAGTGGAGAATAAAGAGGAGGGTGGGAAAGGGGAGAAACAACGACATTCTATGTTTAATCATGACTGAGTGAGTAAAGGGATGCAGGACCAAAGGGGAGGGGGATTTTGAATAGAACTCTCCTGTCTCTTATCATTGGACCTTTACTCTCCTCTTAACGAAGGACAAACAAACCTCGAGATTGCAAACCCAATCGACTAAATTGCTAATAAAATTTAGGCAATTTTTTTTTTTTAATAAAGTGAAATAAAATCTTTCAAGAAAACTAATTTCTGCAATAAAATTTCCACCTTTTGTGAAAAAATAAAATAAAATTATTTTGGCGCTTCATAATTTGTTTGAAAAAATAGCAAATTTAAGTAAAATCTGAGTCAAATATAATTACTTTCCTGAGTGTATTATTATTATTATTATTATTATTATTATTATTATTATTATTATTATTATTATTATTATTATTATTATTATTATTATTATCATTATCATTATTATTATTATTATTACTATTATTATTATCATTACACTGAAAAAAAAATTTATTTGATTCAAATAACCGATTATATGTCTATAATCAAATAAATATTTACTTGAATCAAATAATTTTTATTTGAATCAATTGATTAGTATTTGCTTTAAATACTGAAATATTTGATTCAAATACAATTTATTTGATTCAAATAAAAATTATTTGATTCAAGTAAATATTTATTTGATTATAGACAAATAATCGGTTATTTGAATCAAATAAATGTTTTTTTCAGTGTATTATTTTTATTATTATTATTTTTATTATTATTAGTATTATTATTATATTACTATTATAATTATTATATTTTTAATATTTTCTATCATTCGATATTTCTATTGCTTTCTTTATTATTTTCTATTATTTCTATTAATATTTCACATTATAATTATAATTATTATTGTGGTTATTATTATTTCGTATAAATACAGGATTAAATTAGAAAATTTATGTCCGTAATCTTTATAAATACAAGAAGTTAATAAATTTTCTGAATTTAATTGATATGGTGAAAAAAGAATCCTATCAGGGAGCTCATTTTAAGTACTCATTTGTCGATAATAATAATTGCAGTTAAAGTAAAAGTTTATCGAGATGATGAAGCGTGGTAAGTATACACGCTCACTGGAAAAAGGTTAATTTTTTACTCAACCCCATTTTCGCTGCTCGTAAACTATTCATTTATCCGAGTCCTATAATTTTGATCGAAACACCGAATTATTAACCTCAACCATATATATATATACAGCATCTTCTCTCTTTCTTCCTCAACAAATTTTTCCATAAAATAATTCCTTCTCTTTTTGTATATATATATATATATATATATATATTTATACTGCAAAGCGAAAAAATGAAAATAATTTTTATTTTTCAAATTCTTGGTAAATATATGTTTTCCAAAAAGAATAAGGCAAAAAAAAATTCTTTTTTTTGAATAAAAATTGGAAATGAAAAATAAAATGTAAAATAAAATTAAAATTTAGAAGGAGACATTTTTTTCTATATATAGATGAGTGGGAGAATTATTTTTCTCCATATTTGATAATTTCGGTTGGCAAAAAAATTTATTTTTGTAAATTATTCTTTCACACTCGGTACATTAATAATGAAATTATGCATCACTAAAATTGAGCGTTTCTTTTTTGCATCTGCATAATATGTGTTAAGAGTTATATTATATGATGAAAAGAAGGCCCTCCTTTAGAATTAAGAAAAAAAGATGAAAAAAAAAATAGCGAGCGCTCTTTACTTATAAGCGCCTGGTTTGCCGTTGAAAATTATACGTCGCCTAATGTCTTAACTGAAAACTGTTCTGAATCATTATCATAATTTTGGTACTTTTCGAAGTTCTCGTTTCATCGAGCGCGTATATACTGCAATCATCGTTCTGGGTGGCGTTGCAAATTATTGCCGTTTTCATCGTCGATTGAGATATCAAGAGAGATTTTTTTCTTTTTTGTTTTGTTACACGAGAACCTCTCATGCGCGCCTTTAACTCATTTCCACTCGAGTACGTGATTCAGCTAAAGAGAAAAATACAAGTTTTGTACTAAAAGGGACTTTTCCCCCCACTCTAAAGATTCGTTATACTTTATCCAGAGATTGAAAATGTAAAAAAAACGTTTTTTCTCTCCATTGTTTGAAAATAAAAAAAAATTGTTTTGCTTCTTCCCATGATCCGCCATACTTTGCCCATATTTTGAAAATAAAAAAAAATTATTTTTTTTTCTTTATATAGTTTGATATAATTTGCCCACAGTTCAAAATTACAATAAAAAACCTTGAATTAATGGAAATTTTTTACTACAATTTTTTTAAACCTAGAAAGACGCAATTTTTTTTTAATTTTGCAATTTTTAAACCTACTTATAAAAATTGATGAATATGTTAAATGTCCAAGCGGTATTTCAGAAATTTTTTAAACAAATAATAATTTTTATTTATTTTCTTTTACTCATTGTAAGAAATTTAAGAGAAAAATGAAGTTTTTTTCGAAACAATGTTAAATAATAACTCTATAGCGAATTTAAATTAATATTTTATTTAACTTATGGATTTAATATTATATAATCAGAATAAAAGCTGCAAAATTTATAGAAATTTACCTTTCTCTACTTTGTTTTTGAAATTGTTATAAATTATCAATAAAAAATTGTCTAAATAAATGAAAAGTTCATTCTAATAATTGTAACTAAATTACACTTAAATTCAGCATTTCAAATTCTACTTTTAAAAATAAAATACTATAATACAAAATTTTGAATTTTTTCTATTTCTGACAATACCAAAAAAAGTATTACTTAGAAATTATTTAATGAATAATTTAACTAAAATAATAAAAAATTAATTGAATTTTGAGAGTTGCGTTTGTAATAAAACCTAGTCATAAAGCTTCAGAAGGTTTTAATTCGAAATTTTCGAAAATTTCAATCTTTAGTGAATTTTTATTAGAAATTTTAAAGATTTTTGAAAAATTAAAAAAATTTGTAATTGATTTATATTTAGTTAACTATAAAAAATAATGAATTTATAGAAGTCTGTCAGCTAAAAACACTGAAAAAAATTGAATTTTGAAAAAGTTATTATTAAATAAATTCAATTATTATCAAAAATATTACAATTATTCGCAAAGATTTATTTATTTACAAAAATAATAATAAAATTCTGTGTAAAATTTGAATTATTTTAAAAAACTGTCTTCAATTAAATGATTTTTAACATCTTCCTTTAATTAAATAATTATTTTATAAAATTACAGAGAATCATTTAATTAATTGCATAGGTAAACAAAAATTCCCAGAAATTCAATGATTTACGAATTTTTTATAAATTTCTTCGCAATGATTCAATTATTTTCCTACTCTCTAAATTTGAATTAGAAAAAATGTTTACTTAGTGCCGGCCTTTTGCTTTTGTGTTTGTAAATTTTACTAATAAATGAGTAAAACACTACGATTTACTATAGTTAAATTTACTAATTTAAAAGCAAACAGTCGGTCACTATACTTAAAATTAGTAAATATTTTTAATAACTTAAATTTAGAGAATAAATAAAATTTTTTACAAGAATTCAATTATTTTCATAAACAATAAAACTTTTTACACGGATTCAATTATTAAAATAAGTAATAAAATTCTTTTTAGGAATTCAGTTATTTTTATAAATAATAAAACTTCATGCGGGATTTCCATTATTTTTAACACAATTTTAAGCAAATTTCTCGAAATAAGAAATTATCCTTAAATATTTTATTAAAATTCGTGTAAAAAAATCAATTATTTAAAATTTTTTTTATGAATTCCTTTATAAGAATTCAATTTTAAGAAATATTTAATTGTTTAATGAATTACTTATTTTCGTAATTAAATAATTGAATTATCACATCATTTTCTAAAAGAGTAATTTCAAAATGACTTTTAGTTAAAATTTAAAATAGTAATTGAATATTAATAACACTATGGCATGAATTTTTAGAAATAATTATATTCTTAAAAAAAATTTTAATAAAATTCTTGTTATAAATTCAATTATTTTTAAAAAGAAATAAAATTTTTCGCCTAAAATTAATTGAAATTTAAAATGTTTGAATTTGAAATTTTTGAAAATTTTAATTCCCATTGAAAAATATTCATAATTAAATATATATTTATTCTTTTCAGGAATTCAATTATTTTCATAAATAATATAATTTAATGCAGAATTTTAATTATTTTTAACACAATTTTAAGCGAATTCCTCGAAAAATGTAATTATTTTAAAAAATTTTATTAAAATTCGTGGAGAAAACTGAATTATTAAAAAATTTTTTTATGAATTCCTTCATAAGAATTCAATTTCAAGAAATCTTTAATTGTTTAATGAATTACTTATTTTCGTAATTAAATAATTTAATTCTCGTATCATTTTCAAATAAAAAATGCGATTTAAAAATAACGTTTAGCTAAAATTTTAAATATTGTAATTGAGTAGAAAAAGCATTATAGCATAAATTTTTTGAAATAATATTGTATTTTAGAAAAAGATTTTAATAAAATTCTTGTCATACATTTAGGGTCTTAAAATAAAAGATGTTAGTTCTTGTCTTGGTGAAATTAATTTTTCAATATGAAATTATGTTTCTACTATTTCTTATTTTTTGTGTTTCATATAAAAATATCATTCTTTGTAAACACAGAAAAATACTTCATTTAACAATTCAATAAATAATGTCTGAAGAACATTAATAATTAAGTAATTAAGTTACTAAACATTTTTTCCTACTGAATTTTCCTACTTGAAAAAATAATTTTTCTCTCACAAGCGGAATTAATTTTATCATTTTTCTATATGGGTGGATTTTCTGAAAGTGACATTTTTTATGTCTCGATTAATTTTACAAAATCTACTCTTTAATAATTATTATCAATTTCCATAGTGAAAATTTAGCACTTATTTATCATTTTTAAAAGAAAATTAAATAATTTTATTCAACTTAATTTACGTAATAACTAAATTACTTTCATCTCCGAAGCCTTTTCAACATGTCTCCAAAAGGACTTCTACAATAAAATTAAATTTTCATGGTTTTTTTCAAATTCTCAGAAATTTTTTAAAAATATTGTCAGAAAGTACAATGTTTTTTCTATCATTATGTGCATTTTAAAAATTTGTAGACCTCACTTTTATTTTTAATAAAAATGTTTAAACTTTGTCTTCAGTTTTAGGTTAAAATTACTTTACAATGATTACTGACATTTTATACTTTAAAAATATCTTAAACAAAATTTTAATGCACATTAAAATAAAGCTGAGAATCTGACGTTAAATTTTCCTATATTTTATCTACAAAAAGGAGAATAATTATTGCTGTTATAAATAATCGAAATTTACATTTTTCTCCGAGTGAAAATTAATTTCATCTCTGATGCCTTCTTTTTTAATAAATAACTGAATGTAGAAGTAAATTTAACGGAATATTTTGATGGTAATATAAAATGAGGTTGTGAGATTTGTATGTTTTACTAAAAAAACATATTTTAATTGCGCCCTAATGTATACAAATATGAAAGAAAATTTATTTTTCATCTCCGACGCTTTTCATCTCCGAAGCCTTTTCCTTGAAATATGGTAGTTTTTCTTTTATTTTTAGTATTTACCTGCATTGCTTTGAAAAAATTAACCCAAATTACCATTAAATCAAATACTTTAAATACATTTATATTTTCATCTAATTGAATTTATTTGGTATTAAAATATACAAATTTTTAATTTTTAAGCAGTGTAATTTTATTTTCGATTTGGTGAACGCGATATTAGCGTGAATTTTTAATAGAAAAGCTCGCCAATTAAATAAAATTAATTTAATAGAGCAACAATAATATTTTTCAAATGAAAAAAACTTTAATATTTTTAAGAATTAATTTTGCGCAACCTAAAAATCTTACTCTTGAGTATGAGATTAAGTAGTTTTAATAGAAAAAACCACATAATTGAAGAAAAAAATTAATTGAAGAACTGAAATTTAAAAGTGTCACTTTCGGAAAATTCACCCATATAAGGCAATTTAAATTAATATAATTTAAACGTATATTATGATTGTTTTTTCGTTTTTTGAGTTCATATTGCTATAAATTGTGTATTTGGGTCAAGTTGTGAGTTTCTATCGCAAAATTATGTTTTGTGTTAAACGCGACAAAAAAGTGGAGCTTGAAATGTTAAAGAGCAAAGATATCTTTCTCTTAAAATCTTTTTTTTTAGAAAAGTAACAAAAATTAATTCTTCTTATTGCCATTCTTTAACCATAGGATTCAATCATTCTCAAACCCTTTGCCATATTTTGTCATCTTTTACCAGAATTTCCCATAGTTGAAGTTGACCATTTTTTTTAAAACCCACTCTTCCACTTCAACGCGGGAGGTTAATAAATTTCCCTAATGGAATGAAATGATGGTTTCAATTAGATGCGTATATGGGAGGAGATAAGACGAGTGTGTATAACAGGAAAGAAATGACTACTGGGGACTCATAAATTTACTCCTTAAAAGTCAATGACCACCAAAGTCGAAAGGAAGTGGCAAATTTCTTGCATTTCGTTTGCGTAAGTATATGAGGTTTGCATTTGAGTGATTTATGAGCTTGAGAGGGCAGATTGTTGGTGTCTCTGTATGTGTTTCGTTCCGTGACACAGCCAGACAAGAAATGACGTAACTGGGTCAAATCCGGCCCTTGGTCTTGTTGTGTCCTCTTCGCCTTAACCATATTTACAATGGTCTATATAGAGTGTCGTGTGCTGCTGCCGCTGCTTCATCTTCTTCTCCTTGGGTTTCACGGGAAGAAAATTTATCGCCCAGTAGCAACCCGTCGTTAAGGGTACAAAGAAAGTAAAGTACTCTGAAATTGCGTGTTCCGATACCGATACACTTTCCATTCTCGTCCATGCTGTCTAGAGGGAAATGACTTCTCGTCTTGGACACAAGATTATAAATTCTAAATTCTTTTCAAATTCAAAATTTTTCTTCTATATATAAGAAGATGTTATTCGTATATGAATAAGAAAGTAAAAACCATGGGAAAAATTAAACAGGGTTGTCACAGGTCAGGAAAGATAGGGAATTCAGGAAAAAGTCAAGGAAAGTTGAATTGGTTACTTTCTTAATTTGAATCAATTGTTTAAAAATCATGGCTTTTAATGAAAATCAGTGACTGATTTCTTGCTTCTAAAAAAGTATAAAAATAATTCATTGTCAGTAAAAAAACTGATTTTCAGAAAAATATAACTGATTTTCAGTAAAAAAAACTGAAACTTTAGTTAAACTTGACTAATTAAATCAGTCATAAAGAATTTTACTGAAACATTAGTTGTTTTTAATTCACAATCAGAAATCAGTAATTTACAATCAGTAATCAGTAATTTTTTTTAATTTTTACTTTTAAGGAGAACTGTTTGTCAGTAGAAATAATACTATTTGAATGAATAAAAGGCTTTTTACTTCAAAATAGTTTTTTTAACTGATTCAAATTTAGAGAGTAGGGAAATCAGGGAAAAGTAAGGGATTTTTATTAAAAGTACTCAAGAGAATTCAATTTTTAGAATTCATAAAAAAAATACTTAATTTTTAAAGGTCAAGAAGGTATAGTTAGAAACATAATGTATTACTATATTTGAAATAAATCTATTCTATTCTACTAAATTTTTAATAATTCTTTTTTGTTTAACTTTTTATAATCCATAAGGAAATACTAAATTATTAATAATTCTTTTTTTTTGCCTCATAAACTATATACAAAATGACCACAAATTCTAATACAAAACCTTGAAATTTTTCAACTTTTGACAATAATTTCTATTTAAATAACATGAATCTTAAAAAACTATCATATAATTATTACCTACTTATCAATTATTTATTGAATGATTTTACTAAAATTTGTAAAAATCGATTGAATTTAAAACTAGTTGCGTTTACATTTTTTGTAAATAGATCAACATCAAAAGGTGTTAATGTGAAATTTCGTAAAATTTCAACATTACATAAATTAAATTAAAATTTTTTAAAAATTTTTGTTTTTTAAAAAATATAAAAGTTATTTATGTTATCCTGAAATTATTTACAGTTTTTAATACATATTTAATTAATTATTTAAAAGAATGCATTTATGGACGAATTTTAGTTACAAAAGACACTACAAAATTGAATTTTGAAGAATGTTACAGATGATTGTAGAAATTAAATTATTTTCAAAAATAATAAAATTCTTCGTCAAAATATTAATTATCTTCATAAATAATAAAAAAATTTCTGAATTTTCATGATTCTTACAAATTTAAATAAGATTTTTGTCAAAAATTTTAATTATTTACATACGAATTTTTCTGAATGCAATGATTTTTAATTTTTACGATTTACAAAAGGAATTCAATTATTTAAAAACAAAATTAGATAAAATTCTTCGCAAACATTTAATTATTTTCAGAAATAATAAAAATTCAATAGAAATTCAACTTTTAACATATATTTACACATTTTTCGCAATAATTCAATTATTTTCATAAATAATACAATTATTTTTAGAAATTCAATTATATTTTAATACATAATTTTAGTTTCAATTATTCAAAAAACTGTAATTATTCTTAAAAATTAGTCAGAAGAACAATTAAAATTTTCTCTGAATTACTATTATTTTCAAAAATTTAAACAAAAATTTTTGGTAAAATTTTAATATGTTTTCAAAAGTTTTCCTCAATTCAATGATTTTCAATATCTGCTATTATAATTAATTTTTCAAAAAAATGTTGATAAAATGGAACGCAAACATTTAATTATTTTTATAAATAATAATATTTCCACAGGAATTTATTTATTTACAAATTTTTTATAAATTTCTTCAGAAAAATTCAATTATTTTTATAAATAATAAAAAATTTTCACAGGGATTCAATTGTTTTCATAAATAATTAAACTCATCGTAGAATTTGAATTTTTAAAAATAAAATTTTAAACGAATTCCTCGAAAAATGTAATTATTCCTCAAAATTTCTAGAAAAAATTCTTTATAAGAATAAAATTTTAATCGATTTCCTCTTAAAACGTAATTATTCTTTAAAATTTCCAGAAAAAATTCTTTATAAGAATTCAATTTTAAGAAACATTCAATTCTTTAATAAATTATTTATTTTTGCATTTGAATTTTAAATAATTTAATTCTTGTAGAGTTTTCTAATACAAATGAATTATTTAAAAATTAGTTTTAGTTTCAATTTTTAATATAATAATTTAATATTATAAATAAATTATATATAGGATGATTTTTTTTAATCAACTGAATTTTAAAAAGGTTTTAAATTAAAATCTTTGAAAATTTGAATTATTCATACTTTTCATTCAAAATTATGCAGAACTAATATTTTTTAAAAAAATTTAATTAAAAGTAAGTGGATTAGGAAATAATAAAAAAAAATTTTAAAAATTATATTAAAATTAGTTAATTTAATGAAGAAATTTTGTTAAAAATTCTAGAAAATACGAATCGAATTAAAATGATGAAAATAATTTTGAAAAAGAAACAGTAACAATATTGTTGTAATATAAAACAATTATTTTATTACACGATCATCTTTAATTGTTATAATAGTTGAAGATAACGTGATCGATTTCTTCATGTTTTACAATAATATTTTTATAGGCTGTTTAATATCAAAAAGCATCGAATTTGAAATTTTTAAAAATCTTATATTCCTTTAGAAAAATAATAATTAAAATTCAACCTTTTATTAAATATTAATTTTTACCAAGTAATGGAATCAAATATTCTTAAAAACAAATAGTTATTTATTTAAAAAAGAAATTATTAATACTTTCGAATAATTTTCTAATTAAAAAAAGTCGAAAATAAATGTAAAGGTAATAGAACATTTTTTTGAGTATCGAATATTTTTTAGAGTGAATTTTTTTAGAGAATAAAGATTATTTCAAAATGTCAGGAAAAAGTAAAAAAGTTGTCTGAAAATCAGTGACAAGTCAGGGAAGAACAAAATTCAATTTTATTGTCAAAATTTGTTTTAAAAAAAATCCCTCACCTGAGTTGCAAGAGTTTCACCGCACGTGAGCGCTAGTGTCGCTGAAGCATTATTGTCATAACTGAAATTTTTTATAAGAAAAACTGTTTTCTCTTGTACTTTTAAAATTTTAGAGAGTTAGACGACAATTTAGAGATATATGCTAATGCATAAAGTGCAGGGGGAACGATTAAGAAAGTAGTTTCAAAATGCGACTGGCGTTGAGGAATATAAACAGTGAGGACTGTAGAGAAAGCCATATCTTAGATGTTGACGAGGGGTTGAATCCTCTTGACTGATGAAGGTGTACTCAGCGCTAATTACCCTTTTGCTAACCATCCAGACGGACCCGTCTCATGATGACGCACTGGCAATGACTTCACTACACCCTTAAACTTACAGACGTGACAATTTCGCCTCTGACGATGTCACTCGTCAGATGTCGCTCACTACAATTTATCTAAATGCTCCGCGAGAGCTACGTGTTCCCACTTATCCTCAAGTGGTGCCGTTAAAATTTTCATTTTCCCCAAGTGAATCACATTTTCTATTCTTATAACTATATATCAGAAATTATCTCTTTTGTCTTTTTTATTTAAAAAAAGAAGCTTGTTGTATAAAAAATGGAACGTTTCTTGTATTAAGAAAGATACGTTTTTTGTTTTAAAAAAGAAGCGCTTCTTGTATAAAAATAGGAACGTTTCTTGTTTCTAAAAAGAAGTGCTTCTTGTACCAAAAAGAAACGTTTCTTGTTTAAAAAAAGAAGCGCTTCTTGTACCAAAAAGGAACGTTTCTTGTTTCAAAAAAGAAGCGCTTCTTGTATAGAAAAGGAACGTTTCTTGTACCAAAAAAAGGAACGTTTCTTGTACCAAAAAAGGAACGTTTCTTGTTTCAAAAAAGCGCTTTTTGTATAAAGAAAGGAACGTTTCTTGTTTCAATAAAGGAACGTTACTTGTACCAAAAAGGGAACGTTTCTTGTTTCAATAAAGGAACGTTACTTGTACCAAAAAAACAAACGTTTTATTTTTGCCTTAATTTAAACTGTGAATCCCTCAAAGGAGCCAATAGTAAAAAAATTCTTTATTTTTCAATTAGAAGACTATTTTCCCAGTGATAATAATCGCATTACATTTCTTCCCTCTGGGTACTTATCTCGTGAAAAGAGAAATAGTGATATTTTTCTTTTTGACCCTGTTTGTACTGGCAGTCTGTCTTTTTGTGTCACCGTGATTCTCTGTATTTTAAACCCTCCTGCCCCCTAGCAACGATGGGGTGTAGTACTCGCGCGCCTGACAAACCAAACAATGAGGGGGCGCTGTGGTCGCTTTTATTTTTGAAAAATGGAGAACCGCCACGGCGCGCCGGAAGGGCGGACTTCCGGAAGCTTCCCCATTCTACCCGTGTCTCCTCTATCCACCCACACCACTGTAGGGTTGGTCTCTCTCTCTCTCTCTTTCTCTTTCTGTATACATATATATATATAGAAGCTAGCACTCCCATGATTCATTGCTGCCGCGATGGATGATCCATCTCTTCCCCTAGCGCGGCGCTTTCGGTCCAGCCAGACCAGAATCAGGCTATGGCGGATTAGAACGAGCTCGGATAGGCCAAAGCCGGTTCCATCAACCTTGCACGGATGCATCTACGGTCACGCAAACGATATTATTTCTGTGTCTTGTTACTTTTCTCTCTTTCTTCACCATCTTCCGGAGAAATTACTAGCGAAGAGGTAAGTTTTTTCAGTAAAACGCCTTCTTCATATCATTTTGTCCCCCGTTTCTCTCTCTCTCTCTCTCTCTCTCTCTCTCTCTCTCTCTCTTTCTCTCATGCTACTTTCGACAAAAAAAAAACTGTTAAGTTTCTCACGAGAGGAGATTTTTCATCTTCAAACTAATGGCGCCACATTTTGCCTCCACTTCGAAAGGTGAAAAGGCGAAGGAATTTCCAATCTTCTTGATTCTCACTGTGAAAGCAAATTACTTTCTAAATATTTTGCAAACAAAAAAAAATTTGATGCAATTCTTTTCAGGTCCTTTGATGTTTGTATTTTTCATATCCAGTAGACTTTGTTTTTGACTGTATAAAAATAGACAATAAGGAAAAGTGGACTGCTTTTGACAAAAATAAAATTCATTATTATTACTATTCAAATGCAAATTTTACATTAAGCTCTAGTCAATTGTAGCCAACTTCAGAGCTGTGACCTTCAATCTAATTTTCAGGTTATGTTTCCCTCTTGATCTACACCTGTGACTTAAAGTTATGCTAAATATACTATGTAGTCTTTTAGACCAACTTCAGAGCACTGAATCCGGCGACGAAATCTTTTTATTCGATAATACTGCTCAATTACTTAAATGAATTATATTTTATAATATTATTTACACGTAAATCACATTGTTGCCATTAGGAAAAATTGTTTTAAAAAAAATTCGTCATTTACTTCCGTTTAGTTTGGAATTTTTACGAATTGTAAAATTTCAAGTGGATCAGCTGTTTGGGTTGATCGCCGCCATTTTGTTTCTCGTAATTCTTGGAAATGAAGGAATACAGCGCAAAAAGAGTTCCTATAGAAGTTTGAATTTGAAATAAAATGGTAGACTTTCTTTATATTGGAAAATAAGAATTATTGGACTTTTTAATTTTTGAAATAGAGAATTATTACAACTTTTGCCTTTTAAAACAAAGAAATTGTAAAACATTTGGCTTTTAGAGACAAATTTATTATTATAAATTATTATTAGAGAATTATTATTAGAGAATTAGTATTATTAGAGAATTTTTCTAACCATCGTCCGCAAATTATTTTAAATTCACTAAAAGATGAAAGAAAAATTATTCTTAAAACTTTTCTAAAATATTCTTAGAAACAATTTGTAACAAAACTTTAATAAAAGTTTTTTCGAACGATTCTATTATTTTTAAAAATATTTTGAAATTCAATTATTTTTTATATTTACTATTTTAACCGAAAATTTCCCAAAAGAATTCTATTATTAAAAAAAAGTGTAAATAAAACTTTTTTGCAAATGTTTAATTATTTTAATAAATAATGGAATTTTAGAGGGTATTCTTTTTTTAACACACAATTTTCATAAAATTTTTCGAAATAATTCAATTATTTAAAAAGATTTTTAAAAAATTCTTCACGAGAATAATAATAATAATAATAATAATAATAATAATTATTTTTATGAACAATTATATTTATTTACTAAGAATTTAATTATGTAAAATTTTTTTAAATTTTAATAAAAAAAATTTGCAAACATTCAATATTATTTTCATAAATAATAAAATTTGGACAGAAATATTACATTATTTAAAATTAAATTTTCTTAAAAGTTTTAGAAAAAGATTAATTATTTCAAAAGATTTTTACAAAGTTATTCACAAGAATTTAATTATTATTATAAAAATGAATAATCAATTAAATAATAAAATAATTATCATTATATTATGTTGTTATTATTATTATTATTATTATTATTATTAAATAATAAAATCTTTTCAGGACTTCTATAATATCTTTATAAATTTAAAAAAAAGTTTGTTGCAAAAATTAAAATATTACAATAAATAATGAATTTTATCCCATAATTTCAATTATTTTTATTTCAATTTTAAAAGAATTGATCGAAAAATGCAATTATTCTTAAAAATATTATCAAAAAGTTTCGAAAAAATATCTTTATTAAAAGAAATTTTTGACATAATTGGATCATTTAAATTTAACAATTATTTTCAACACATTTTTAATTTTTCTTGAAAAATTTAATTATTTTTAAAAATTTGAATAACAATCTTTGTGAAAGTTTAGTTATTTTAAAACAATTTGAATAAAATTTCTTAATTGAAAATAAATTATTTTTAATAAGTTAAATATAATTTATTGACAGAATTCACTTTTTTTTAAATTGTAATAAAATATTTAAAAGAATTCAATTATTATATATTACTTTATTTTTTCGACAAATGCAATTTTTTTTAAACGATATTAAAATTCTTTTGAAACAATTTCATTATCGTTTTTTTAAAAAATTGCATTTTTCGAGGAAATAAATTAATATCCTATAATAAATAATAATAATAAAATAATAATTTAAAAAATTTTCAATATAATTTGATCATTGCAATTTAATAATTATTTTTAATACATTTCAAGTTAAATTTCTTGAAAGGATTTAATTATTGTTAGAAATTTCAATATAGATCTTAATGATAGTTCAGTTGCTTTAAAAGTTTTTTATAAAATTCGTTATAAGAATTCAATATTTAAAAAAAATATTTAATACAGCACGAAAAAATTTCTAGAAGTTTGAATTTGGAAAAAAATATTAGACCTTTTGGTTTTGGGAACAATAGTTTTAAAAACTTTGACTGAATATTCATCAAGCTCGAAATTTTCAACTAAAAAGTAATTATTAGTAAAATCATGGTTGCTTTTTTAATAAATAGAAAAAATTATTAATTATTAGTAGACATTAATTTTTATGTTATTAGTAAATAAATAAGTACAAATGTAATTTGTTATTCCAAATTTTACTAATTGAATTAGTAGTAAATAGTAACTAATCATTAGTTTCTTAAAATTTCAGTTATTTTTACATAACCTAAAAGTGAATTTAACTATAATAATGAGTTGTTTTTAACTATTTCATCAGTAAAATGTTTAATGTCTGTGAGGAGAAAATTAACGGTTGGAGGACAAGATTTCAAAAAATTATTTATTCCAACGATTTTTTTTCAAATGTTTAAAGTTCTAATAATTCTTTTGCGAACATTTTTTTTGTTTTGTAAGTGTTTAGTTTCAGTGACACTAGCGCTCCAGCGGCGAAACTGTTGCAACTCAGGTGAGAGAAAACCTTCCATCTTAAAATTGAATATGCACTCAGTAAATCCCTTATTAATTGAGTTGCAAACTAAAAAAAGGAATTTTTTTGTCTTAAAAAACTACAGTCGTCTCTCTAATATCTAAAAATTATCTTTACAAACCAGAAGCAAGGAAAATATATAAGAAAGAAGTCGAAAAAAATAAGAAGAATATAAACAACGACCTCCAACTTGTCGACGTCTCTGCGAACGGTATATCAGATCGATAAGTCGAGAGAGTGCTTGTAACGAGGAAATGAATTTTATCGAGCACGAGTTTGAGAGGCGCGTGCTTTAAATCGTCATTTCTATTACAGCTCTATATAAGTATTATAAGAAAGTGAAACACCACTTCAAACCACTTGGCAATCAAAAGAAATATCACGGCAAACGCAAAGGAAGAAAAAAAAACGCCGCAATGTTTATAAACCAAAAAAAAAAAAAGAAGAAAAATAAATTCTGCAACAAGTCTATACAGAATCAAAGAAGGAAGTATAACAAGGCAGAATTGAATTTAAGCAACCGTGAAGAAATCAATTGACCAAGACGATGACGCTCGAGCATTTAATTCGCGTATAGAGAAAATGATGATTGTTATTAGTATTAAATGAAGAGGAATCATGGACTTTTGAAATATATACAGTGGATATTGAATGTATAGTAACGCTCAGTTGAGCGCATTTTTTTTTCCTTTTTTTTAATGCGCGGCATACCAAAACGTCCACACTAGAAGAGTTATTTTTCAATTCAATGAGCTTACATTGTAACACTTTGAATCACTTACCGGTGCTGGACGTTGGAAATATAATCGCAGAGACAAACGATTGCGCGTGCAGACAGATCTTGTAACATCTATAAATAAGATAATTTCGAGTGCTTATACAGTCTGAGGACTGAAAAATGCTTCATAAATTCTTTTTTATAAAGTTTTTTTTTTAAATTTTCCGAAAAGAGAAAAAAAGGTGAAAAAGGAAAATTGGAAATAATTGAAAAAAGAATAAAGGGAAAAAGAATTAAGAGAAAACAAAATAGGGAAAAAGAATTAAGGGAAAACAAAATAGGGAAAAGGAATTAAGGGAAAACAAAATAGGGAAGAGGAATTAAGAGAAAACAAAAAAGCGAAAAGGAATTAAGGGGAAACGAAAAAGAAATTGTGAAAAGGAATAAAGGAACGAAAGAAAAAATAAAACAGAAAAATAGGGAAAAATGAAAGAAAAAAGCAAAAAAGGACATAATTATCATAATATTTTCAACAACAAAAAAAAATTCCCGTTACCGACGGAGTAGACAATTTCGTTGTCACTGCGATTTTTGCCATTTTAATTGATAAAGGAAAAACGCATTTAGCTGGGTATTTTTTTCCGTCGCTTGGCAGCGCTGCCTGTCAGACGCACAGAAAGTCATTTGTCCCGGGCGCATGTGAAAATACGATGGAAATATTTCACTTTTCGTATATAGCGGCGTTCTGACGACAGCGACGCGGTGCCACGTCACGTGGCATACGTTTCAAAATACAGCCAAGCTCAAAGTAGCCTTAATAAATGTCTGAACATTTATAAAAGAAAAGGGGGAATGCAAATATTCACGCATCCACTATGACGTTTTGGTCAATCTACTCACGGTGATATGTCAATGTTCATTTACTTATTTACAAAATACACATTTTCCTTTCTTTTGTTTTTCTTTTAGTAATTTTTTTTCATTTATTTCCAATTTTCATTTATTTTTAAATTTTTATTTATTTTCACATGTTTGTATATTAATTATATATATACGAGGAAATTAATTACTATTCCCTAATTATATATTAGGCAAAAGAGGAAAATTTTATTTCAGCCAAATTATATACATTATTTGAGTTGCGAGTAAAAGTTTTGCCTGGGAGGAGAATTATTAATTTGTTTTTTAATAAAAACTATATTCGATGTGAAAAAAATTTTTATTTGAGAAAAACAAAATTTTATTTGATACATAGGTCATCAATCTTAAATAAATTTGTTAGCCTACCAAACAAAATTTTATTTGAAATAAATAAAATTTATCTGATCCAAGTAAAATTTACTTAAACCTAATAAACTTTTTTTTAACAGAAGCTTTAAATAAATTTTTTTAAACCTAACAAAGAACTTTGTTTAAAGTTTGTTTGAAGTTCATTCTATTTGATACAAAAAAAAATTATTTAACCCAAGAAAAATTTACTGGAACTAAAAGAAATTTAATCGACGCACTTAAAAATTTAATTTTGGTTTAATTAAGTTTATTTCGTTAAGGTAAAATTTAAATCAAACAAAATTAAATTTGAAACATGTAAAATTTATTTGATCCAAAAAGAAAATTTAATGATCACAAATAAAAATTTTGTTTTAATCAAAAAAAAGTTTTATTTGGCCCAAATAAAATTAACTTACACGAAATAAATTATTTACTTAAACCAAACATACTACTTATTCCAATAATTAAATTTTTACCATGAAGAAATTAAAATTTTTTTCAATCAAATAGATGTCTTCTTTGAAACACGAGTAAAATTTTTATTTAAACAAATCTAAATTTTATTTGAGATAAATAAAGTTTATTTTTACGAAATAAAATTCATTTTTAGAAAATAAATTTTATTTTAACGAAATAAAATTCATTATTTTGGAAAGTACAATTTATTTTTACGAAATAAAATTCATTTTTAGAAAATAAATTTTATTTTAACGAAATAAAATTCATTATTTAGAAAATACAATTTATTCTTACGAAATAAAATTCATTTTTAGAAAATAAATTTTATTTTTAAGAAATAAAATTCATTTTTAGAAAATAAAATTTATTTTTAAGAAATAAAATTCATTTTTAGAAAATAAAATTTATTTTTACGAAATAAAATTAAATTTACATAACTAAAATTATTTAAACCAAATAAAATTCAATCGACACAAATAAAAATTTTACTTTAACGAAAGAAACTTAATTAAACCAAATTAAATTTTAATTGACAAAAATGTAAAATATACTATAAACAAAAAAATTTATTTGATTCAAATAAATTATTTACTTGAAGCAAATGGCATTTTTACATAAACAAAAAAACTTTTGTTTGGTTTAGATAAATATTTTATTTTGAATACTAGTTAAATATTTATTTTAAACAAACGAAATTTTTGTGAAGCAAATAAAATGCACTTGAACAACATGAATTTTTCCAAACTCAGTAAAATTCATTTAATTCAAGTAAAATTTTTATATTCGAACAAAAGCAAAATTGCATTCAATTGAAGTAAGAACAAAATTTTAGCAAAAACAAACAAAATTTGATTTGATACAAAATAAAATTTTAATTTTAACTAAAACAAATTTTGTGTAAATTTTTGTAAATAAAAATTAGTAAATAAAATTTACTATATCCAAATAACAAATATTTGATCTAAATTATAGTTTTTCTAGAACCGCGCAACTTTAATTATTCATTTTAACTAAAACAAATTTTTTGTAAATTTTTGTAAATAAAAATTAGTAAATAAAATTTACTAGAGCCAAACAAAAAAATATTTGATCTAAATTATATTTTTTCTTAAACCGCAACCAAAGTTTCTTTAAACCAAATAATCTATTTGGTTCTGATTTAAAAATGATGTGACATTAATCATTCGCTTTTTATGAGTCAAAAAAAAGTATATAATACTTAAATTCCCAGTCCGAACAATGAAGTCATTTTTTTCCAAATCAAAAGGATTTTTTTTTTCTAAAGTTTCGAACATATATATCTGATTAGAGGTAATGAATAATGAATATTAATAGAACAAAAGAGAATGATAAACGATTTCGAGAAAGCGTTTGAAAAAAAAGAAGTGTATTATTAATACAAGAACAGTGTATATCGATTTAGAAAATATTTTAGAACTTTGCTATCGCGTAAAGTGTGAACCAAAATCCATTTTTCATGTCCCTAGGGTACAAATATTGATGTTTGAGAGAAAATGACGATGAAATTAATCCTGCTATGAGCTTTTTTTTCTCCGATTATCGCAGTGAAGAATCCACCTTTACTCAGCAATAATCTTTTTCTTAAAATCTTGAAATAAAAATCAATATTTAAGATATATAATTTCTTTTTTTTTATTAATAAAATAACTATATTTTAATAATAGATTGAAAAATATTCTTTCAAATTTTTTTCCACCTTTAACTTATTTAAATTTTCGAAAAAGATTTTCGTAAAAGTTTTTCGTAAAAGTGTTTCGAAAAAAGTTTTTATAATTTGGAAAAATATTGAAAATTTGAAGAAAGGAGATTTGAGACAAATTTTATTGGAAGCGATTGGTGACTTAAAAGACGAATAAATGGCTTTTAAATTCGTTAGAGCGTGGAATGAGTAGAGCACACAGTTTGTGTCAATTAATTTTCATGTAGTTATAAGCGTATAACACCTCTAAAGTGCGAGAGCGTTAAAATTAGACAAAAGTTTATTATATTAATAGTAAAATGTCTAAATGTTAAATTAGATGAAAATGTTGGGTTGGGAGAAATTTTAGAACGTTATTTTAATGAACACTGATTGCTGTAAAATGTATCAATTTTTTGACTTTAATGAGAAATCATTGGGATTATAATGAAAAGCAGAGTCGCCATATCCGACGGCCGACGCACGCCGGTAACCGCACATCGCCATTGAGTCGCGCTCATGGCCTTTCGAAAGTTCCCACCTTCCATTTGTAAATATCTTCTTATACCTTTCATTTTAAATGTTTATCTCGATTTTTATTTTTGCATTTTTTATTTAATTATCACATTTATTTATTTTGCATATTCATTCATTTTGAAGAATTTATTTTGTATAATTTATAATGTATTTTTCGTTTTGTTTTTCATTTTTTACTTCTTCATTTTGTACCTCTTCATTTTGTACTCTTTTTGTATTTTTATGTTTTGTATTAAACGTCTTGTATTTTTTTTAAAATTATACTTCTTCATTTTCTGTTTTTTTATTTTGCATTTTTTAATTTTGTACTTCTTCATTATGTATTTTTTATTTTTGTACTTCTTCATTTTGTATTTTTTTAATTTTGTACTTCTTCATTTTGTACTCTTTCTGCAATTTTACATTTTGTAATTCTTTTGTATTTCATATTTTGTATTTATCGCTGGTATTTTTTAACATTTATGCGCTTCTTTCTTTTGTATTTCTTCACTTTGTACATTTACATTTTTATTTCTATTAATTTTTGTACTTTTTTGTATTTTTTCACTTTGTATTTTATATTTTGTATTTATTGATGGTATTTTTTAATTTTTATATGCTTCTTTTTTTGTATTTCTTCACTTCGTACATTTACACTTTTATTTCTCTTCATTTTTGTACTCTTTTGTATTTTTTCACTTTGTATTTTATATTTTGTACTTCTTCAATTTTAACTCTTCATTTTGTACTCTTTTTATATTTATTTTATTATATGCTCCTTCATTTTATACATTTTCAATTTTATTCTTTATTTTCGTATTTTTTTATTTCATTATTTTATATTTTTCATTTTGCATTTTTTTTGTACGTCTTCGATTTATAAATTTTTTGTTTTTTTACATTCACTATTTAACGTCTTAAAATTTTCTATTTTATACTTATTGTTATTTTGTATCTCTTCATTTTGTCCCTATTGACTTTTTTCCCTTTATTTTTGTACTCTTTTGTATTTTTCATTTGAATTTTTTAACTTTGTACTTCTTCGTTTTGTACTCTTTTTGTGTTTTTACATTCAATATTTATTGCCATGAATTTTTTACTTTATAGAATTATTTATTTCTTTTCTTTTCTTCATTTAAACTTTTTTGTATTTTGTACTTCTTCATTCTATATTTATCGTTTCGTATTTGTTGATTTTATACTTTTTTCTTTATTTTGTATCTCATTATTTTGAATCTCATTATTTTGTATTTCTTCATTTTGTATCGCTTTATTTAGTGTATATTTGTATGCATTTTGAATTATATTATTTTCTATTCTGCATTTTTTTCAATTTATATTTCTTCATCCTGTATTTCTTCATTTTGCAGTTTTCCATTCTGTATCTCTTCATTTAGTATTCATTTTGTATTCTTTATTTTTTTCATTTTGTACTTCTTCTATTTTTATTTCTTCATTAAATATATTTTTATATTCATTTTATATTCCATTATATTTTATTCCGTATATTTTTCATTTTGTACTTCTTCAATTTTTATTTTTCCATCACAAATATTTCACATTATACTTCTTCATTTTATGGTTTTTCCCTTTGTGCATTTTTCCGTTTTGTATTTTTCCATTTTATGAAATTAAAATATACATGTATACGAAATGAAAAAATCCAAAATGGAAAAGTACAAAATGAAGAAGTACGAAGTGAAAAAATACAACATGAAAAAATACAAACTGAAAAAGTGCAAAATGAATGAAATGCATAATAAAAAATAGGAGATGAAAAAATAAAGTCTACGGAAATAAATAAACTTAAAAGTAAGATATGAAAAAATTAAATATTAAGAATGGGGAAAAAATACAAGATGCATATAAAAAAGAGAATAAAAATGAAAAAAATGCAATATGAGTACAAAAATTAATACGCCAAATGTAAATATTTTTCAAAGAACATTTTTTGCTCCTAGTATTTTTTCTTCAATTACTTTTTAATCTTCTTCAACTATCATCGCAATATAGAAATAAAATATTGTCTATTCCGAATTAATTCATTTTTTAATAAAATTATTTTCAAATTTTCTAAAATCAATTCTATAAATTAACTGAAGAACTTCCACTGTTAAGTATTTAAAACAAGACGCACAAAAAAATGCTATTTTACACTCTTGTTGAATTGTACAATAAAAATTTATTTCTATTCTTTCAAGCACGATCGAAATTAAACCATAAAAAGAGGGTTAATATTATTATTATTATTTTGAATCAGAATTTGTAGAATTTAAATTCGAGAACTCTTCTTTATATAATACGTACAATATATGAATGTAAAAGGGATATACAGCGAGACCGCGAAGCTTTTTTAATGCACAGGAAAAAAAGAAGAGCGGAGATGTCAAACGATTATTTGCAGCCCGCAAAACGAAGAGAAAAAATGGTCCATCGACAATAATGTGTAGTGAATTCCGTATACCACGTGTGCCTTATAAATCATTTGCTTGGCTCCTCTAATTATAAGTATGACTATCGCCGCTATCGCAGAGACGCTTTTACATTGCCCCGAAGGCTATAACAGTGTTTTCGCGATAAAAACCTTCTTCTCTTTTTCTTCAAGCAACACTCGAAAAAAAGGGAAGCATAAAATAAATAAAAAGAAAAAATAAAATAAATAAAAAGAAAAAATAAAATAAATAAAAAGAAAAAATAAAATAAATAAAAAGAAAAAATAAAATAAATAAAAATATAAAATAAGGAAAAATAAAAATTAAATAAAGAAGTATATAAAAAGAAAATGAAGAAATATAAAAATAAAATAAGTAAAATCCGCTACACTATATAAAATGAATTTAGAACACAGTTTTTCTAAAGATATTTTCATTTTCCCCACCTTAATATTCAATTCAATTTCAAACAAAGTAAATTTTCTTTCAACAAGTTTTCAAATTGTTCAAAAACAGTAAAATTTGTATCCTCTACAGATGTACAATTTTGTAAAATAATTATCAATAATATATTTATTGCGAAACGGGAAAGCTGGGCTATTTCGTTATCAGTGGATATTCAGGATGCGGCATTGAAAAGATAAATAACTTATTTCGCATTATATCAAATGATATATAAACGTTTATATATTATCGAATTTTCATAAATTATTAATCTATTATTAATCTTCTAAGTAAACTGTTAATCTTTCTCTCTCCGGAGGAATTAATTCTATATTGAGTTCACGCAGAATGATATACTTTCAAGATGTTTTTGCAAAAATAAAAAAAAGAAAAAAGTGCTTATATAGGTACTCACGTTAATTGGTTCAATTGAAGTCATTTTACAATATATTCGCCTTCCTGATGTGGTCGATCAAAAATTTCTCATCCATACTCACACCGAACTACTTTCACGAATAATTTTTTTTTAGTTTTCTTTTTTTTCCTTTTCTATTTAATACACACATAATAATTAGCTAGAGTTTATTTACAGTTCTAAATTTATTTAAAAACGATTCAAATAAATAAATAAAATAAAAAAAATAAATAAAATAAATGAATCAAATGGAATTTATTATTAAATTTAATTAGAAATAGAAATATAATTAGAATTAGAATTAGAATTAGAATTAGAATTAGAATTAGAATTAGAATTAGAATTAGAACTAGAATTAAAATTCGAAGTAAAATAAGAAATAGAATTCGAAATTAAATTAATAATAAACTTTTTTAGCCAGAAATTTTGATAGTGAAAAAAAAGAATTAGAATTAGTTTTTAAAATTAGAATAAAAATTACAATTACAATTAATTAGAAATTAAAATAATAAATAAAATTCGTTTAGCTAAAAGTTACATTATAGTGAATGAAAAAAATTATAATTTCCATTACAATTAGAAGTTCAATTAGAAATTAAATTATGAATTGAAATTGTTAGCTAGAATAACTTTAATATAGTGAAAGAAAAGAATTAGAATTAGTTCTTAAAATTAGAATTAAAATTACAATTAGAAATTGAATCAATAATAATAATTTTCAGCTAAAACTTTTGTTAGCGAAAGAAAAAAATTATAATTATTTATTACAATTAGAATTTCAATTAGAAATTAAATTATTGATTAAAATATTTTGCTGGAAGTTTTATTATAGCGATAAAAAAGAATTAGATTTAGTTATTGAAATTAAAATTAGAATTTAAATTAGAATTTAAATTAGAAATTAAATTATGAATTGAAATTGTTAGCCATAGAAACTTTAATTGTGGAAGAAAAAGAATTAGAATTAGTTCTTGAAATTCGATTTAAAGATTCAATTAGAAATGAAATCAGTAATAAAAATTTTTAGCTAAAACTTTTGTTAGCGAACGAATAGAATTAGAATTATTTATTACAAATTAAATTATTACTTAAAATTATTAGATAAAAGTTTAATTATAGCGAAAAAAAGAAATAGAATTAGTAATTGAAATAAAAATTAGAATTACAATTAGAAATTAAATTAATAATTAAAGTTTTCTGCTAAAAATTTCATTAGTGAAAGAAAAGAATTAGAATTAGTTATTATAATTAGAAATTGAATTATTAATTGAAATTTTTAGCGAATTATTATTATTTTATTATTATTATAATATTATTTTTTTATAATTTATAATTATTATATTATTTTATTATAATTATTATTTTATTATAGCGAAAGAAAAAAATTAGACTTAGTTCTTAAAATTAAAATTAGAAATTAAATTAATAATTAAAGTTTTCTGCTAAAAGTTTTATTAGTGAAAGAAAAAAATTAGAATTAGTTATTACAATTAGAATTTCAATTAGAAATAAAATTAACATTTAAAATTATTAGCTATAGAATTTTTGTTGTAGCAAAAAAAAGAATTAGAATTAGTTTATAATAATTAGAAATAAAATTATTAATTAAAATTTTTAGCTAGAAGTTTTATTATAACGAAAGAAAAAAAATGATTTAGTTATTAAAATTAAAATTAGAATTAAAATTAGGAATTAAATTAATAATTAAAATTGTCAGCTATAGAATTTTTGTTGTGGCGAGAAAAAGAATTAGAATTAGTTTTTATAATTAGAAATAAAATTATTAATTAAAATTTTTAGCTGGAAGTTTTATTGTAACGAAAGAAACGAATTAGGTTTAGTTATTAAAATTCGTTATTACAATTAGAAATTAAATTAATAATTAAAATTTCTAGCTAGAAGTTTCTTTAATAGAGATAGAAATATTTTTTTTTATTACAATTAGAATTAGAAATTAAATTAATTATTAATTTTTAGTTAGAAGTTCTATTAGTGAACAAAATAATTAGTTATTCCAATTGTCACAAGATGGCGCTGCTAAACAAAATGGCGCCGCCCGCGTCTCTCACTTCGAAGATTAAAACTCGAATAATTCCCTTCGGAAAAAATATTCTCCATCGTAATCAAAATAAACGTGTAACTAATAATTGAATAAAACTAAACAACCACGAATTTCTTTTCTTTCCACCAAAATTCCTCAAAAAAAAATCTTATTTCAACACTACCTCTCGACGGAGCTCTACACTTGCAACTGAAGCAGGTATCTTCGTTTGATCTAGTTTCACCCGCTTGAATATAGCGAAACTGACCTTGAAAACTTGTAATTTGCGTATTGATCTATGGAGAAAACAAGCCTTTAGTCCCGGGTTGTAAATCAAATTTAAACTAAGGTATATATTTCGAAAAGATTCGGGCGGTGCGCTGCTTTCTAGACCGACGGCTAGAAAATGGTTCGACTCGACTTCTATGTGTATATGTATGTATACGAGAGTGTATAAAAGAAACCGCGGCGCACAAAATTTTTCGAGGACACACAGGTATCGAGGAGTTGCATTTTTGTTTTGCATAACTCGAAAATTCGTGTAATGTGAAAAATCGGGTTAGGTGCAAAAGAAGAAAAGGCAAAGATTCTACAGGTCAAAAATGAAACGGAAATTCGTCGCGCTTCAGTTATATGCATACAACGGAACAAAAGGAAAAGGGCACTGGACGCCTTTAAGAGAGAGAGAGGAAGAAACCGCGGTTTACGGATGTGGCGTTGCACTAAATTTCCACTCCGAAAAGTCAGAAATTTTAACGACAGTTGAAAATTTAAATATCTTGAACACTATTTTTAGAAAAAATTTTATTCGGTTCAGTTTTCCAAAGCCTCCAAAGTTCAAAAACCGAAAGAATAAGTTTCGTCCACAAAAAGAGTTATTGAACTATATTTGTTCTTTATGAAAAAAATTACTTGATTCAAATAAACAATTAATTGATTATTATTGTCAATTAAATATTTACTTGCTTTTTTTCTATTTGAGTTCGAAAAATTTTATTTGAGTCAATTAAATGTCATTTCAACCAAAAAATTTCAGTATGTTTGAAGATAATAATGAATTTAAAAGACTCAAATAAATATTTATTTAAAAATAGTCAACAATTCGGTTATTCGGTTATCAAATATATATAATATATTTAATATTGTATTATTTAACACATATAAATATTTATTTATAAAAATTTTAAAAAATATTAATACAAAAATATTTATTTTTGTATTAATATTTTTTCACTTATTTTCAATCTCTTTATTTAAATATTAAAAAAATACTTTTCACGACTTTTACATTCGTTTTTGTCTATTTTGAGCAATAAATTTTAACCGTAAAAGGCCTCGTAAAATTTATTAGTCAAAAAATACTTTTAATATTATAAAGATAGTTTTTTTCAAACCATACAATATCGGCAGGAGGATTGAATATGGAAAATTGAATATTTTTTTCATATGAATTTTCAGAGTTTATAAAATTAAAAAAAGAAGATATTTGAAAAACTGGTTAAAGAAAACATTTCTCGTTTTCATTACGAGATTCCTAAAGACAAGATTAATAGGCGTCCAACCTGAACCTAACTCGTCCAACAAACTCGTATAAATAATCCCAGAAGCGGAAAATTAGTTATATCAGAATTGGCACACAGTGAAATCTGTCTTGAAGTGGCTGGAAAGACGCCCGGTATCAAAATTCACTACATATATACATATAACACTTATATATATATATATATATATATATATATATATATATATATATATATATATATATATATATATATATATATATATATTTCAACATAAACAAACGTCGTGAATTAATTTATCTAAATAAAATAATGATTAATCATATGTGTGTTGCAAAATTTACAAACTATTATTTATCGCTTAATAATCTTTTATTAACATATTAACAAGATTATAATCATCGTCAGTTTTTGTATATAATCTTTATTAACGTATATATCTTTTATTATGACTTTTATAATTTTTACTATATTTTACTATTTTTTTTACTAATTTTACGATTTTTTTTACTAATTTTTCTATTTTCAATGTTCTCTACTTCTCTGTCTTTTATACTATTTTGCTATTTTTTAATTGTTATTTACCATTTTTTTTTAACTATTTTTACTATTTTTACTATTTTTACTATTTTTACTATTTTACTATTTTTACCATTTTTACCATTTTTACTATTTTTACCATTTTTACTATATATTGTTACAAAATAAAAGCAAAAAAAAAAGTTATTTAAATTTTACTATAAATTATTTGTAAAACTGAAAATAATTTTTAAAATATAGATTTACAGAAATAGTTTTACTGTTTTTACTCACTATTTGTACTATTACTATACTACAATTTATTTTTCTCTCTTTTTCAACTTTTTTTTATATTTTTACTATTCTCTGCTTTTCTGTCTTTTACTATTTAACTATTTTTTAAAATATTTTTTATTAATTTTACTATTGTTACAAACTAGAAACAAAAAATATTCAAAGTTAATTAAATTTTACTATAAACTAATGAACATTATCATTTTTATAATATTTTTTTGACTGTTTTTACTATTTATACTATTACTACTGCAATTTATTTTTCTCTCCTTTCCTACCTTTTTAATATTTTTACTATTCTCTAATTTTCTGTCTATTACTATTTCACTATTTTTTAAAATATTTTTTACTAATTTTACTATTTTTACAAAACAAGAAACAAAAGAAATTCAAAGTTAATTAAATTTGACTATAAATTATTGGAAAATTTAACATTTTTAATAATTTTTTAACTGTTTTTACTATTTATACTATTACTACTACAATTTATTTTCTTCTCCATTTCTACTTTTTTAATATTTTTACTATTATCTACTTCTTTGTCTTTTACTATTTCACTGTTTTTTAAAAAAATTTTTTACTAATTTTACTATTTTTACAAAACAAGAAACAAAAAAATTCAAAGTTAATTAAATTTGACTATAAATTATTGATAACTTTATCATTTTTATTATTTTTTTGACTGTTTCTACTATTTGTACTATTACTACTACAATTTATTTTCGTCTCCATTTCTACTTTTTTAATATTTTTACTATTTTCTACTTTTTTGTCTTTTACTATTTCACTGTTTTTTAAAAAAATTTTTTACTAATTTTACTATTTTTACAAAACAAGAAACAAAAAAATTCAAAGTTAATTAATTTTGACTATAAATTATTGGTAACTTTATCATTTTTATTATTTTTTTGACTATTTTTACTATTTGTACTATTACAAAAACAATTTATTTTTCTCTCCTTTTCTACTTTTTTAATATTTTTATTATTCTCCACTTTTCTGTCTTTTACTGTTTCACTGTTTTCTTATTTTTTAATATTTTAAAATGTTTTTACTATATTCACTATTTTTTTACACTTTTTTAATAGTTTTACTATAATTATGCTGATTAGAAGAAAAACAAATGGAAAATTATTCACATTTAATTGTTGATCATTATAAACATTAAAATAATTTTTTGGAACACAAATTTACACAAATTTTTCATTGTTTCTGACTATTTTACTACTTATTTTTCTATTTTTTATGACTTTTTAATTTTTTTAATGTTTTTACTTCTTTCATTATTATTTACTATTTTCACTATTTTCTATTTTTTCTACTATTTTTTCTTTTTTACCCTTTACTATCTTTTAATTTTTTTTACTATTGTTACAGATTAGAAGCAAAATAATTCAAAATTTTACTACAAATTTTACTATATACATGAAAATAATTTTGGGAAATAAATTTACCCAAATTTTTACCTTGTTTTTACTGCGTTTTACCATTTTCTTTACTATGTTTTAATATTTTTTATTTATTTTTTAATTTTCACTATTTTTACTGTTTTAACTATTTTTACACTTCTGTCCTTTACTATTTTTACTCGTTTCTAATATTTCATACTATTTCCAACAATTATAAATTTTTCTTATTCATTTTTTCATTGTTACAAATTAGAGACTAAGAAATATTTAAATTTATATTCATAGCCAAATTTGTATTCAATTTAAGCTTTTTAGAAGATTTTTTAATTGTTTTTACTATTTTAATAGTCTTTTAAAATTTTTAATTTTTTAAATGTTTTTGTTTCTTTTACTGTTTTGTACTATTTTCTTTAGTTTTTTTTTTTACTTTTTTTCACTAACTATTTTTTACTGTTTCTTATTATTTTTTACAATTTTTTTTTACTTTTTTTCACTAACTATTTTTTACTGTTTCTTATTATTTTTTACAATTTTTTACTAATTTTACTAATGTTACAGATTAGAAGCAAAAAAATTCAAGGTTTTTTAAATTCGACTATAAATTACTCTAAACATGATAATAATTTTTGAAAAAAACGTAGACTTTTTTACAGTTTTACAATTTTTTAATTCCTATTATTTTTATTTATTTAAAAATTATTTTTCTATTTTTAACTTGTTTTCATGTATTTAAATTTTTAAAAACCAACCGTCACCGACTAGGAGAAAAAAGTCAAAAATTCATCAAATTATTAAATGTAAGTAATTAAAAATTATTTTGAATTTAAAACATTTGAAAAACAATTTTCGAAAAATAAAACAGAAATATTTGTTATTTTTAAATGATTAATTAATTACTATTTTGTAAAATTAGTTGATAAATATGTATATAATGGGCGTAAGGGTTTAGACAAATAATATATTTTACTAAAAATCATTTGTCTTGTTTCTCATCAGTATTAAAATTATAAATGGAAAAATTTTAATAATTGTTAATTAAACACAAATCTTGTGATTTCTATTTTGGTAATTTATCTTCATTACAGAATGTAATCGTATATTTATTTACATGACATTTCCACAAAATAATTCAGCGCAAGATGGACAGAAATGTACTTGGATGGGATCCAGGTACAACATTGAGATGATATTTCGTTGGGTATTAATGTGAATTGCGACGAAGTTAAGTTTACCAAGCGTAAGATTTGTTTCATGATAATTATTATTTCCTTTGATCGTAAAATCAATGTTAATTCTGTTAAATATAAACAATAAATGGAAAAAAATATTTTTCCTTCGAAAAAACAAAAGAAAATAATTTTTAATTTCTTCTTCTGATTAATTTTACCATTGAGTTACAATATTTTTTCAAATCAAAACAATTTTTAATTAAAAATTAAATTAACTAAATATATTTGGAAATGAGATTAAATAAAATCTTATTTTCAAATATATTTAGTTAAGAATTTAATTTCAATTATTAATTTTAATTTAAATTTTTTCTTTTCTCTATTTTACTTTTATTGTTTTTCATCGAATATTAGAAAGCAATCTTTTTTTGTGTTTCGGTGTCAAAATTTGGTAAAAGTGTGAAGAATCTAAGCATCTGTTTGATGGAAGAATTTGAAGCGCGCGAGAACAATCAAACATTGCGCTAACCGACAGGCATTAATTTTCTAATAATGATAAATGAATAAGTAGCTAAATGAATTTCGCTGAATGACTAGTTTTCTCTCATTGACTAGTTTTTTCTTTTTTTTTCTCTTGATTAATGATCTTAATAGTCCTCGAAACTTATAACTTTTTCGTGCTCGTTGTTCCCTTCTTGTGTCATCAAAAAAATGCATTATTATTATATTTATAGATAAACTATTATTAAAGTACTACCTTCTCCTCTGTTTTGTCATTATTGATTGATTGATTGATTTTCATTTCTATGTGGGAACAACATTAGCTAAGATTAATGTTATTAAATCTCTTCACCTACCACATGGAAAAAAAATAAATTCCAAAGTGAATATTATTTATTCATTTTAATTTAAATATTCTGATAATTTAAAAATACAATAGGAATGGTTAAAGAAATATTTCTTTTAATTCCTTCTAGTTTCGTGATTTTAATATACCTTTAAAATTATTGCTGCAAAGTAATGGAAATTTATTAATTTTTTTTTGCTATACAACTTTAGTAGAAATATAATGAAAATTAAAAATAATTTAAAACAGTAAAAGAATTGTAAATATAAAAAATAACAAATAAATTAAAAATAAGTAATTAAAAAATTTAATTAATTGTAATATTAATTTACTATAATATCTTTTTATTATTTTATTATTATAAATTTAATAAAAAAAAATTAGCAAAAAAAAATTAGTAAAAATAATGTGGTCATAAAATAAAATTATAAGATGAAATTATTTACAAAATAGAATAATCACGAGATAAAATTACTAAAATAGAAAAATTATTGTAAAATGTAAAATTATTATAAGATAAAATTATTACCAAATAAAATAATCCTAAAGTATAAGATTGAGATTTTTTTTAATACTTTGATCCACTCGACAGGTGGATATACAAATTTCAGGGGACCTTGACAAGAAGAGGTCAAACTAGGAATCAGTGAGTGTCTTTTAAAGCAAATCGTAAATCACTCGAGATTATGTGACTTTTCAAAACAAGGTTAGAGGGTCTTTGGGGATGTAATGTATGATGATAGACTTCTTACTTTACTCTATGTCGTACATCGATTCTCCTCAAATAATTATAATGCCAACTTGTAAAAACAACAACATTTCTAAACACGAATTATTATTTTTTTTATTTATTGTCACAAAAAACCTGTTTTTAATAATTAAAAATTTAAAAAAATATTAAAATAGTAAATTTTTATTCAATATAATCCTATTAAATTTTTTTAATTTAATTCCTTAAATTATTTAAATGAATTATGTTTAATAACATTTTTTGACAATAAATTACATTCTTGCCATTGAGAAAAATTGTTTTGAAAAAATAATCGTTATTTAATTCCGATTAATTTGAAATTTAAAGGAGTTATAAAATTTCAAGTGGATCAGCTGTTTCATTTGTCCGTCGCCATTTTGTTTCTCGTAATTCTTAGAAGTGACAGAATACAGTTTGGGTAAAAAGAAAATTCAAAGTTATTTAAATTTGACTAATAAATTATTGCGGAAACATTGAAATAATTTTTGAACAATAAAGTCACACAAAGTTTATAATTATTTTCACTCTATTTATTTTAAATTTTTTTAATAGTTTTACTTCTTTCACTATTTTTAACCTTTCTGTTTTTTACTATTTTTACTATTTTTTACATTTCTGTTTTTTAGTACTTTTATTATTTTTACTCTTTTTTCAATTTTTTTGTTTTATTATTATTGCAAGGTGAAAGCAAATAAAAATTCAAAGCTATTGAAATTTTACTATAAATTACTGCAAACAAGATAATAATTTTAGAAAAATTAAATTTACACACTTTTTTACTGTACTATTTTTAGTTATTATTTTTACTTTTTTTTACTATTTTAAACTAGTTTTCATGTATTTAACATTTCAAATAACCAATTGTCACAGAATTTAAGAAGAAAAGTTAAAAATTCATCAAAATTTGAATGTAAATAATTTCAAATTTAATAAACATTTGGAAAATAATTTTCGAAAAATGAAACAAAATAGGAAAGTATGTACAATAAACAGAATACAGTTTGGATAAAATTTTTTTTTTTTTTGATAAAATCATAAAAGAAATACAAAATTTTTTTAAGTTAAATATAATTTTTAGGGATTAAAGAAATTATTTTTAAAAATTCAGAATTATTTGCTATACGCTGCGTAATTGAATAAAGACGTGTAATGTGGTTAAAAAGTTTCGGGGCAATAAATGAAAGCAGGGACAAATAAATTGGTAATTTCCCAGTGAACAGTATTTTAAATTTTTTGTATATTTGAATAAAACGGAAAGAAGATGGGAAATTAGATTTCACGGACAGGTTGAGACGACAAATCAATTTAAATGTAAACAAATATATGCCAAAGGTCGTATATTTTTCAAAGCTTGTGCGCCGTATTGTCAAAGTGGATGATAAAATTTAAATGAAATCTGTTTTTTTTTATAAATTACATTTTTATCTTAATTCTTTCAATCTTTCTTTTCATAACTTAGATTCCTCTATTAACATTTTTGTAGATAATTATAAACAAAATTAATGTTAGAAATTATTCGGTTATGTAAACAAAATTAAAAATTATTAAACACATGTTTTTTTGTTCTAAAGATATTTTTTCATTTTAAAATTTTATTTTTTCGTTCTAAAAATATTAAAAATGAAAAATATTTCTTAAAATATATATTTAAAAATGCGTTTTATCTTTGGAAATTATTAAATAGTTATGATTTTAAAAATAATAATTCTCTTTTCCAAAATGTCGATTTAAAAGTATTCTTGTAGTTTTCAACGACATATTTAATATTTTTAATATTTTTAATATTTTTAATATTTTTAATTTTTTTAATATTTTTAACATTTTTAATATTTTTAAATATTATTATATTAAACCATTTAAAGGGGTATTTATTTTAAGGGGTATTTTTTTATAGAAAAATATTTAGTAAAGAAAATATTTTCGTTGTAAAAATATTATTATCGAGAAAAAAAATTATTTTTTTTTTAAAATACTTTTTTTATTTATTTTTTTTACTTTAATTATTATTATTTATTATTATTCATTTATTGTCATTATTTTCTTTAATACAGATTTTTTGCATAGAAAAATATTTATTAAAGAAAATATTTTTGTTATAAAAATATCATTTTCCAGAAAAAAATTTATTTTTTCTTTAAAAATACTTTTTTATTTATTTTTTTTACTTTAATTATTATTATTTATTATTATTCATTTATTGTCATTATTTTCTTTAATACAGATTTTTTTCATAGAAAAATATTTATTAAAGAAAATATTTTTGTCATAAAAATATCATTTTCCAGAAAAAAAATTTATTTTTTCTTTAAAAATACTTTTTTATTTATTTTTTTTACTTTATTTATTATTATTTATTATTATTTATTATTATTTATTATTATTTATTATTATTTATTATTATTTATTATTATTTATTATTACTTATTATTATTTATTATTATTTATTTATCGTCAATATTTTCTTTAATACATATTTTTTTCATAAAAAAATATTTATTAAAGAAAATATTTCCATTCTAAAATTATTATTTTCCAGAAAAAAAAATTTTCTTTTTTCTCTAAAAACACTTTTTCTGTTCGAAAATATACTTTTTATTTTTCAAAAACTCGTTTAATAAAAATTGTAAACATAAAATTTCGGTATATTTTTTTTAATGTATATGGACGAGCTATTTTATTTATTAGCCGCAAATTAATTCAGATTTATAATTAATTTCTTTATTATCAAAATGTGAATATCAAATTGGATTGTGTTTACAAATATGTGAAAATCTTTTTTGTAAACGGTGAGCGACAAAATAGCGGTCATATAATAAATATCCGACTTGTGGTATATATAAGACTTGTTATAACCATCGGTTATTTATTCGCGCTACTTAAATAACCATAACGCGTTAATAGCTAGTAGTGACACGAAAGGAGCCTCTTTCTCTCTCACTTGCGGTCCCAGATTTATTTATGGGGCGTATTTATTGTCAGCTTGTAAATTTCCCTCCACAACATGGGAATTCAAGAATTTTGACATTTTTTCCCATCCATAAAGAATTGTCCTTTCGTCAATTAAATTATCATAAACGACCATTTAAAAGGGGTAATTAAAATTTTTTATTGCCCTTTAAATTACTTTTATTGCTCTTTTAAAATTCATTCGCGTGGTTTGTGGTACAAATTGAGGTCGACAGACGTCTCAAAATTCGAGATCCGAGAAAATTACATCTTTTTTTTCTGTTTACATTTTTCTTTTATAATTTCTTAACTAGCATTTTTCTCTTTTTTTTATTTCTTTCCTTTGATTTAAAATAGTCTTAAAAATTATTTTTTCTTTAGTTAATATTCAATTTTTGGTTTCAATTTTCGAATTTAAGTTGAGAAAAAAGTTTAATAGAATAATTTCGCTTAGCGCGGGTTGGATTATTATTGATTTGAAATTTAGAGAACTACGCCGCGCGACCGCAAATCGATCGGCAAATGCCGGTTTCGAAAATTGTGACCATTTATAATTCGCGAGAAATAGTAAGAAGAACATCGAGAGGGAAAGCAGAATGATAAGTGGTGGTTGGAGAGAACGATCCTAGCAGCAGGAGATGTTGGAATGCGTCAAGATTTAATAAGCGAAATCATGCTACGAATCATGTTTGCATATTCAACATTGCTGATGTTGTATATGCGCTACAATTTGCCGAATGATATATCAGCGGCAATTAAATACTTGAATATTATTTTCTTTTCTCTTCACTTTGCACTTTTTTCAAATTCAGTATTTTGTCATTTTCTTTTCCTGAAATGTGTAACAGAAAGAAGAGAAAAGGGAAAAAAGGCGAATAAAAAAAGGGTGGGGGAAAATGAAAACCAATCGGAAAGCGCTGCTTAGGATGAAGGAGGAACGACGCGCAGCGATAAAGCGAGACTCGCGCATCGTTCCTAGAAAAATCCCCTCCCTTTAAACACCGACCGCTTTTTTAATAAAGAAAATTTTTACAATTAATAACCGTTCAGAAAATTTTTTCTCTCGCTCATAGAGAAAAACGCTAAAAAATTATATTCAAGTTTCAATTATTTTCTAGAAATTTTAAATGAAATTCTTCTCCAATAAACATTTTTATTTAACAAAATCTATTTTATCTATTTAACAATTTTTTTCGACAGTTTTTATCCATTTAATATTTTTTGAGACAGTTTTGATCTATTAAAAATCTTTTTAGACGGATTCTTAAAAATTCAATTATTTGAAAAAAGATTCACATAAAACTAAAATATTTTGAAGATCTTGCTTACAAGACAATTTCACAAAATTTCGAATCATGTAAAAAGTTTTTTTTTAAATTCTCGTATAAATTTCAATCATCTTTTTAGATTATAGTAAATTCTTCTATGAAACTCAATTATTTTAAAAAATTTTAATAAAATATTCTTGTCACAAATTTGAATTATTTGCAAAGAATTTCCCCAATTCAACAATTTCCAATATTTTAAAAGATTTCAAGAAAATTCTACGCAAACATTTAATTATTTTCAATAATAATAAAACTTTTACAGAAATTCAATTACTTAATTTTTGGGCAATAATTAAATTATTTTCAAAAACAATAACGCTCATCAGGAAATGTCAATTATTTTTAATACAGTTTTAAAAAAAATTCATCGCAAAATCTAAATTTTTTTATTATTATACTTAAAAATTTTATCAAAATTTAATAATTTTACAAAATATTTCATTTTTTTCAATTAGTTGAATTTTTGTAAATGATTTTAGTAAAAATTGATTTTGCATTCAATTTTAAAAAATCTTAATTTATTCAAAAAAATAATTTATTTTTGTTTTAATAATTGAATTCTTTTAAAAATTTTTAATTAAAATTGATTTTTAGATAAATTTTAGTTACTTATAATACTTAAAAATTTTATCAAAATTTAATTATTCAACAAAATATTTTATTTTTTTCAAATAGTTAAATTTTTGTAAATGATTTTAGTAAAAATTGATTTTGCATTCAATTTTAAAAAACCTTGAATTATTCAAAAAAATAATTTATTTTTCTTTTTAATAATTGAATACTTTTAAAAATTTTTAATTAAAATTGATTTTGAGATAAATTTTAGTTGCTTATAATACTTAAAAATTTTATCAAAATTTAATTATTCAACAAAGTATTTAGTTTCTTTTAAATAGTTGAATTTTCGTAAATGATTTTAGTAAAAATTAATTGTGAGATAAATTTTAGTTGACATTTTAAATTACTTCAAAACTTGTTAATAAATTTCTTTATAAGAATTTAAATTTTGAAAACATTTTATTTAAAAAAATAATTTATTTTTGCTTTTTAATAGTTAAATTGTTGTAATTAAAATTTTAATAAAAATTGATTTGGAAATAAATTTTAGTTAAAATTTAAGATTATAATTGAATGTTAAAATCATTATAGCTTGAATTTTTAGTAAAACTCATTTTGAAAAAGGTTTCAAACTAAAATCTTTGGAAATTTGAATTATAATTTTTAAAAAAGTTTAATTGCATTTTTATTCAAATTATTTTAAGTTGTTATTTTTTTTATTATAAAGTTAAAATTATTAATTATTTTGCTTTTTCATCTAAATTTAATTGAAAGACATAGAGTTTACAATTAATTGAAATTTCATAAATTCTAATCAAATAAATTTGAAAAATCTCAAAAAACATTTCTAAAAATTATTAAACATTCAGAACAAAAAAAAAAGAATTCTTTTTTTTTCTTTTTTTTTAAATTATTAAACATTTAGAACAAAATGTTAGTTACTAATTTGTAAATAATTGAAACACAATATTTCTTCAGTCAAATTTTTCCTCATTCTTTTTCAAAATTAAAAAATTTTGAATTTTATTTTCAATTAAAACTTGTAACTAATTTTAATTTTTGAATCTTAAACAAATTTTATTTTTTCTAAAGCATTTTGTAAAAATTTTTTCAGAATAATTAAATTCTTATGAGGTATTCAATTAAAATGTTATTGATAATAATTAATTTCTCGCATAATTAAATTATTTTGAGAAATTTTATGAAAATTTATTGAAAATAATTAAATTTTCGTAAAGAGTTTCTAAATATGTATGAAATATATTTTTATCTTTATCAAAATAATAATTGAATTGTTTAAGAGAATTTTATTAAAGTTGAATTTTTACAAATTTTCTATGTGAAAATTGAAAATAATTTTGAAAAATAGAAAATTTTGTAGAATTTGCATAAATAATTAGTAGAATAAAATTATTCGCAAAATTGTGTCTAATAAATTGAATTTCAAATTTGTAAAGTTTAATTATTGTGGGAAATAGAAAAGTGCTTTGTGTACGAATAAGCCGTAATCAATAAAGTAGACTTTATTGTCCTAGGGTAGTAATGAGTACTTTTTTAACTTGAGAGCGGTGAATAATGTACACTTTATTAACCTAGGGCAATAATGAGGACTTTATTGACCCTAGGGAAATAATAGGTACTTTTTTGACTTGTAAGTGGCCAATATAGTAAACTTTAGTACCCTAGGGCAATAATAGGCACTTTTTTGACTAGTGAGCGGTCAATAAAGTACACTTTTCACCCTAGGGCAATAATAGGCCCTTTATTATTCTAAGGAAATAATAGGTACTTTTTTAACTTGCGAGCGGTCAGTAAAGTAAACTTTAATACCCTAGGGCAAGAATGGGCACTTTATTGACCCTCGGGATATAAGGGTGAAACTTAGTGTGCGCCTTTACAGTTAGATAAAGTGACCATTTAATTTCTTTTCCACTATCAAAGGAAACAAAATTTTCCATTCCATTCGAAAATAATTTTCTTCATTTTTGAAAATACAATGATGAAATTTTTACGAAAAGGAGAATTTTTCAAAGGGGACACAAAGAAGAAAAGAGAAAAATGAGCAGTAATTGAGAAGGTGGTACCAATGATTTTCTACGTAGTGTGTTCAGGATTTTCGCGGCAGGTTGATTAGTGGCATCCGTTAGTTTAATCATCTCGCATTAGCCGCGCACACTATACCTTTACCCTAACGTTTCACCCACTTTTCGCTCTCGGAATTCCGCACAATATTTTGCCCCCTCCCACCACCCCTTACCTCTCTTCCAACCTTCTCTCGATTCATTTGAGTTTCGCATTGTCCCGTTTTCTATATAGACGGATCCATTCATTTATTTTTCGTTCGCACGTGATCTGTGCGATCTCGTTTGTCAAAAAAAAAAAAAAAAAAAAAAATTTGTGGAGGGGCATTCATCCCGTTTGGAAAATCCAATGCGTAAAGGGTTCCGAAAAAAAGGGAAATGCAAAAACTCGCATTGACAAGCAATGTGATAAAACGTTGTATAGAGAAACATCCATCCAATGTGTAAATGTAAATTATTACCTTAAAACCCTCTGTCTCTATGCGTCAAAGATTTGTGATTTTTGAGAATATTTTAAAAAATTGATTTCAGCCGAACTGTGAGGAAAAATTTTGTATCTACTTTTACAATTGACAAGTATTGTTATTAAAGAAATTTAATTATGAATTTTTAATCAAAGTCAGTAATTTTAAACAAAAGGGAGAAAATATATAAAATTACGACGACGCCCTAAACGAAGAAATTAAATTTGAGGTTACGTTCGTCAATTTTTAAATTAAAATACTCAAATAGAAATAACTATTAATTCAAAAAATCGACTTCCAAGTTCTCATTACAAAAAAAACTAATAGGAACCGAAAATTATTTTGCAATCGAACACAAAAACTTTTCATTCAGGTAAAATTTATACTCAAACATAACCTTAGAATACTTTTGCTCACTGTATTATTTCTGTTACAATTCCATACAAGGGGGAAATATAGAAAAAAACCGTTTTTTATTAACTGATGCCTAAAAATTCCATTGCAAACTAAAATTCTTCTCCTCGCGAGCAAAAGTATATAAATAAATCAACATTCCTTGAATCTAAAGACTGCCAAGTAATGACTCAGATCTTAATAGGTTTGCAGACAGTCGATTCATTCATATAACGAAATCAGATCCAGAGATAATGGATTTATAATGTTTTCCACAGTTTTAGATATCGCTGACTCGATTTTTCTAAAGTTCTCCGCCTCATTTAATACGTTCGTAATTTTTTTTTCTCATTCCGCCTCTTTATAATCGCGCATTACGCACCGTGGCCTTATTCACATATATAAGCTACTTGTAATATGTTTATTAGCGCTACGAAAAATTATTAAAAATTTTTTGTTCGTTTAAGAACACGAAGAATATTCACATATGGAAAGAGAAAATATATTTCAATAAGAAAGAAAAATTATTTATTTTACTTAATGTTAAATTTAATTATAGGCTTAATACTAAGTTTAATTCTGCTTTATACTAAATTTAATGCTGCTTAATACTAAATTTAATAACGCTTAATACTGAATTTAATAATTTAATATTTCATTTAATAGACACACTGAAAAAAAATTATTTGATTCAAATAACCGATTATTTGACTACTAGCAAAATTATCCGCTCGTAAGCGCGCGGGAATGTTGCGCTGCAATGTTTATTGTAAACAATTTCAAGTCATTTTAATTTAAGTAATTTTTAAAGAAATACTTATTATGACAAATAACTGAAAAACTAATTAGAATTAAATTTTCAAAATATATTATATTTTTAAACTTTAAAGTATATAAAAAAAAATTTAACAAATTTCGATACTAATTTCAAATTTGGCATCAGATTTTCAAAATTGAAAATAATTAAACTTTCTTGTACGTGGGAAATTGAATTTCACAAAAATTGTTATCTGATGCCTAAATTAAAAAAAAAACTTCATTACGAAAATTTTAATTATTCTAAAGAATAGAGAAGGTAAAAAAATTATTCGCTATTTATAGGTATTTATCTTTTCGAACAAAGAATATAAACAATATTTTTGTACAGAATTTTCACTACTTTTAATTCGCTAATATTGAAAAAAATCAATTTTATTTAACAAAATTTTATGCAATTTATTTTTCCCAATAATTCAATTACTTTTAATAATTATAAAATTTTTCATGTAAATTCCATTTTTTCAAAAAAATTTTTGATTAAATTCTAAGCATGAATTTAATTATTTTCATAATCGTAGAATTCAGTTACTTTCACAAATAAAGTTTTTGACAAGAATTCAATTATTTAAAGTAATAAAATTTTCAAAACATTTAAAAATTCATTATTTAAAACAATGTTCATAAAATTCTTGTGAAGATTTCAATTCCTTTCAAAAGTAATAAAATTTTCAACAGAAATTCAATTCTTTTTAAACATTTTAATAAACTTTTCCGCAATAATTCAATTATTTTCATAAATTACAAAATCCTTAGAAAAAAAGTAATTCTTTAAAAACTTCAATTTTTCTCTAGTGTTGCATTCGAGCGAGAAAAGAACGAGAAATCTTGTGAAAAAGACAATGAAAACAATTGAATGTGATTTAACATTCAATTATTTTCATTGTCTTCTTCACGAGATTTCTCGTTCTTTTCGAGCGATTTCTCGCTCGAATGCAACACTAATTTTTCTCAAAACTTATAAAATTTTTCAGAAAAATTAAATTATTTTTCAAATTTTTTTTTAAATTCTTCCCAAGAATTCAATTATTTTCCAAATTAAAAAAAATTCTTCTCAAAAATTCAATTATTTTTATAAAAATAGTAAAATATTCCAAAAAAATTTAACTATTTTCTTAAATTATGAAATTCTCCAAAAAAAAGTCAATTTTTCCTAAAATTGACTTTTCAAATTGTTTTAAAAATTCTTTCCAAAAATTCAATTATTTTCCAAATTTTTAAAATAATTCTTGGCAAAAATTCAATTATTTTTATAAAAATAGAAAAATATACCAAAAAAAATTTAACTATTTTGATAAATTATGAAATTCTTTTAAAAAAAGGCAATTTTTCTTAAAATTTATGAAATTCTTCAGAAAATTTCAATTATTTTCAAAATTTTTTTAAAAATTCTTCTCAATAATTTAATTATTTTAATAAATAATAAAATATTTCAAGAAAATTCAATTATTTTCATAAATAATAAAATTTGCCTAAAGAAATCAATTATTTATGTAAATAATAAAATTCTTCTGAAAAATTCAATTCAATATTTTTATAAATAATAACATTTTTCATTGAAAATTCAATTATTTTCAAAAATTTTTTTTAAATTCATCACAAGAATTTAATTATTTTAAATTCTTTCATGAATAATAAAATTCGAAGCATAAATTCAATTTATTAGCAGAATAAGAAAAAAAGGAAATATTTTTTATGAAAATTAGGAAAGAGTCAGGAAAATAAAAACTGTGGAATGGAATTTTTGTCAATTTTGTGAAGTTTATAAAACGAGTTTTTTTTGTTTCTTTTTGACATTAAAAAATGCGAATAACCAACAAAAATTAATTTTCAAATAAAAAACAAATTTGCTAACGGAAAGAAAACTTACGATCATTATAATGTATACGTATATTTCTATTATCTAACAAAACGTATAAAAAACAAAAGAATAACTATAACTAACTTCAATCTGCGGACAGAATGAATGAACGAAATACTACGAAGATTATTATAGTTAATAATTATCAAGTAAACATTTACTTGAATCAAATAATTTTTATTTGAATCAATTAAATAGTATTTGCTTCAAACACTGAAATATTTTATTCAAATACAATTTATTTGATTCAAATACAATTTATTTGATTTAAGTAAATATTTATTTGATTCAAGTTAATATTTATTTGATAATAGTCAAATAATCGGTTATTTGAATCAAATAAATTTTTTTCTCAGTGTGCAGTTCTTAAAATTAAAATTTATTTTTTTTAGAAGAAAAAAAGGAAGGAAATCGTATTCAGTGATTTGTATAAAAGTGTAATGAGCGAATAGTGGGTGAATTCCGTACATATACAAACTAAAATCCCTCTTCATCTCCACGGGACATTTACGCAGCCTTCGAAAGTTTGCGAGAACCGACGAAAACAGAGAGTTAGGGTAGCGGTAGAGTGAACGGGGTTGGGAATCACTCGCGTCCCAGTGCACAAAAGCGTGATAAATCGTGGACATTAATTCGCATTTTACCTTTGTTTGCGTTATGGAATACAATATTAAATGGAATGGGCATACAATAGATAATGCCAGTGCGCCATCATTTACACGAGTGCCGAGCGAGACAGTATGATGATGCCTCCAAGTTTCACTATATATAATATATATATATGTCGATTGTATTTTTTGCCTGTGATTCGCGTATCACTGCCATATCGCCAACTATACAGATCGCCACTAACCAATTACATCATTCCTTCGAAAAAAATTGGAATTAGTCACATGAAGTCATTAAAATAAGAAAAAAATAAATAAAAATCGAAACAGATGCCTCTTAATTTACTCATTTTGAGTTTGAGAAATATTTTTCGGTCTAATTTTGGCCTTATGACTGCTATGAGTTATGAAGAGGTACCTAGGTGTCATCAAGAGTCTTCTAGGAGCTCATGAGTGCCATTTGCCTCATTGGCAATTTTGATGAACTCTTTTGGCCAAAGTTAGCTTTGAGTTAACAAGAGACACTTATTGGAGTCACCCAGGAGTCAGACAAGAATTACTGAGTCTCATGTGACTCATTTCTACTTTAGGTGCCCACTTTTGGCCAAAGTGAGCTTTGAGTTAGCAAGAGACACCCAGGAGTCATAAAGTTGTTATATACACCCAGAGAAAATTATTATTTAAACCAAATATATTTTATTTGACTTAAATAAACGTATATTTGTCTCAGAACCAACTAGACTTTTTATTTGTTTTAAACAAAATTTATATTTGATTTAAATAAAACATATATTTAAGTTAAATAAAATTTTATTTAAACTAAATAAAAATTATTTGAAACAAATAAAAAGTCTAGTTGGTTCTGAGACAAATATACCATTTCTCTGAGTGCAGTAAGTCCCATGCAACTTAGTTAGTTAGTAGTTCCTTTGTGACTTATTCTGAATTTAATTGACGATTTTTGGCCCAAGTGAACTGCGAGTTAGCAAGAGACGCCCAAAAGTCAGTCACGAATTATAATGACTCCCAAGAGACTCATTTCGACTTTTGGTACTTACTTTTGACTAAAATGTGCTATGATTTAGTAAGTCACTTTAGTAAATGACTCAGAAGTCACCCAGAAAAAAATGAAAAAAAAATGAGAGTCAGAGAAAAATTATTGGGTGCCATGTGAGTCATTTTGAATTATGGCGACCTTTTTTGGACAAAGTGAGCTTTGAGTTATTTAGAGACACCCAAGAGTTGGCCAAGAATTAGTGAGACCCACGTGACACATTTATACTTTTAGTAACCAACTTTGGCCAAAGTGTGCTAAGAGTTACCAAGAGACCCTCAGAAGTCGTATACGAATTAATGACTCCCAAGAGACACATTTCGACTTTGGGTACCCACATTTAACAAAAGTGTGTTTTGATACTCTGTAGTCACCCAGGAGTTAGAAAAATTAAAGAGTACCATGTGAATTATTTCGAATTATTGTGATAACTTTTAGAAATTTTAAACTTAAGTTGTAAATTTTTAAATTGAGTTATGAGTCAGTAAGAGACACCCAAATACATGACAAGAATTAGTGAGTCAGTTGTGACTCATTTCGATTTTTCGTGACAACTTTTGGTTATAGTTGTGATTTACTATTGTTCCAAGGTTTTGAAAGTGTCACATAGGTGTCATCAGGAGTCACACGAAAGTTATGAGTTAGCAAGAGGCACCCAGATGTCAATGAGTCAAACAAATAAGCAAGTCCGATGTGAATTTGTGGGCCACATTTAGCCAATGTTATGGGTGCTACTGTAGCACCTTTCGCCAAATTGACCTATGAGTTATCAAGAGACACCCAGAATTTACCCAGAAGTCAGACAATAAATTAGTGGCTCCCATATGATTTTAAAAAAATTTTGTTAACCACTTTTAACCAAACTTATGATTACCATGAGTGAGTAAAAGTTGCCTGGGTGACATCATGAGTCACACAAGAGTTAAATATTTGTGCAACCAATAACTTTTGACACCCAAATTTCTAAAATCTGACTTCTTTAAATAAATTAAATAATTTAAATAATAAAAATAAAAAATTAAATTTGATATATAAATAAAAAATTAAATTTGATACATAAATAAAAAAAAATTGATGACTAATTAATAGAACAAAAATTACTTTTTAAAAAAATCACTCATCAAGTATTCCAAAAAAAAAAACAGAACCGACTGTGCGCTTCATCAGAATTTTTGTTATAATTTCAAAAAATAAATTTACGAAATGTATATATATTTGTATATAAGTCCTTTGAGTTCCATTTTAATACAACGTGATTGTGGCAGTTTTACGATATACGAATTTTAAAATGAACATTTTCGTTGAATAAAAATGGAAAAAATTTAAAATGAAGCGCGCACTGTTCAGAGCATTCTGTCCAGGGATTACAAGAAGAAAGAGATGGCGGTGAAAGATGAGGAGAATAAAAGAAGGGGAAGCGAGCGTCATCTGCTGGTTCCCAATCCTCTTTTGGATCCAGCAGGATCAAAACAAGCAAGAAAAATACATCTCGTGGTGTATTTTCATCTAAAATGAAAACTTGCCCATAAGAAAAAATTCTCTTTCTCTCTCTCTCTCTCTCTCTCTCTCTCTCTCTCTCTCTCTCTCTCGCATATACATTATGTTATAATTAAAAATATAAGTATACTAGACTAAATTGTCATCAGTCACTTTCTTTAAATAGTTGAATTTTACGCAGCAAATAAATATATGTATATATATTACAACATAATATTATGTACAAGAATAAGGAGGGGACTTTTGTATTAGTTTCAGCACCTGAAGTCAGAAGAGTATTTATTATACACTCGTTCTGATGGTTATCGAACCACTTCCTTATAATATTTGAAACGTGAAGATTTTTAATTAACGATAAGTAGTTAATTATTTTTTCTTTATTATTAAATTGTTCAACAGTGGTTATTTAAATTTACATTGCATTTACATTTGTTTCAATTTCACTCTTATTATAAATATATACATTTTCCCTAGAATGATAAAAAAATGTTTTTGTATAAATTATATAGTTTTTACTCATAGATCTTTAACTTTGTTTTGTATACAATTTATATTTGGGTGTGATTTTCAAAAAATTTATTATTCGAAGACGAATGCAACTGAAATGAGTGTTCATAATGATTTGTTGTGATTCCCAGTTGAGTAGTTTTGATTCTTTACGAATTACTGTTAGTCTAAAGTTATTAAAAGACGATGCTTGAACCAGGTAGTTAATTTTCGAAAATAAATTTTTAAGTTTTCCTTTTGTTTAAAAACAATATAATATTTTGAAAAAGTAACTAACTTTCACTCAAAGTAGTAATACTACTACTTTGGCCAAAAGTGGGCCCTAAAGTAGAAATAAGTCACATGAGACTCACTAATACTCAAAATTTATTTTTACTTCATTTTTACTTCACTTTCACTCAAATTTTTTTTTTTCATTTAAATGTCACTTTAAATTTATTGAAAGTGTAGTGAAAGTGAATGTGCAATGAAGATAAAATTTATTTTGAGGTGAAAGTAGTCTGAAAGAAAAGTAAAAATGGAGTAAAAAAATATTCAGTGATTTCACATCACTTTTACTTCACTTTCACATTCACTCAAAGTTTATTTTCATTACATTTTCACTCTACTTTAACTTTACTGTCACTCATAATTTATTTTCATTCAACTGTCACTTAAAATTTACTTTTACTCCACTTTAACTCAAAATTTATTTTCACTCCACTTTTACTTCACTTTCACTCAAATTTTTTTTTCACTTAAATGTCACTTTAAATTTATTGAAAGTGTAGTGAAAGTGAATGTGCAATTAAGATAAAATTTATTTTGAGGTGAAAGTAGTCTGAAGGAAAAGTAAAAATGGAGTAAAAAAATATTCAGTGAAAGTGGAGAGAAGTTAAATTATGTGTAAAACTAAAAGTAAAATGAAATTGAAGTGAAAATAAATTTTTAGTCATTGTGAAAGTAAAGTGCAAGATGAATAAATAAACTTTTGAGCGAAAGTGAAGAAAAAGTGGAATGAAAATTTTTCACTAAAAATTTATATTCACTCTACTTTCACTTCACTTTCAATCACAATTTTTTTATCCCCCATTTCCACTTTACTTTCACTTTCACTTAAAATTTATTTTCACTCCATTTTCACATTAGTTTTACTCAAAATTTATTTTTACTCCATTTTCACATAATTTTTTACTTGACTTTCACATTCACTCAAAATTTATTTTTACTCCATTTTCACATCACTTTTACTTCACTTTCACATTCACTCAAAGTTTATTTTCATTACATTTTCACTCTACTTTCACTTTACTGTCACTCATAAAATTTATTTTCATTCCACTGTCACTTATAATTTATTTTTACTTCACTTTGACTCAAAATTTATTTTCACTACACTTTTACTTCACTTTCACCCCACTTTCACTCATTTTTTTTTCATTCGAGTGTCACTTAAAATTTATTGAAAGTGTAGTGAAAGTGAATGTGCAATGAAGATAAAATTTATTTTGCGGTGAAAGTAGTCTGAAAGAAAAGTAAAAATGGAGTAAAAAAATATTCAGTGAAAGTGAAGTGAAAGTGGAGAGAAGTTAAATTTTGTGTAAAAGTAAAAGTAAAATGAAATTGAAGTGAAAATGAATTTTTAGTCATTGTGAAAGTAAAGTGCAAGATGAATAAATAACATTTTGAGCGAAAGTGAAGAAAAAGTGGAATGAATATTTTTCACTAAAAATTTATATTCACTCTTCTTTCACTTCACTTTCCCACAAAACTTATTTTCACTTCACTTTCACTCCACTTTCACATTCACCCAAAATTTATTTTTATTACACTTTTACTTTAACTCAAAATTTTTTTCACTTCGTTTTCACTCCATTATCGCATTCACCAAAAAAGATTTTATCACTCTACTTTCACTTCACTTTCAATCACAATTTTTTTACTCCCCACTTTCACTTTACTTTCACTTTCACTTAAACATTATTTTCACTCCATTTTCATATTAGTTTTACTCAAAATTTATTTTTACTCCATTTTCACATCACTTTTACTTCACTTTCACATTAAATCGCTAAATTTATTTTTACTTCATTTTCACTACACTTTCTCGTTGATTAATCTTGTGGACTTTCACTTTACCTTGGAGAAATAGAATAATGAAATAAATTTTGTGTGAAGGTGAAATTAGTCTGAAAGTAAAAGTGGACTAAAAATAAATCTTGAGTAAATGTAAAAGTGAAGTGAAAATGCAGTGAAATAAAATTTTGAGTGAAAGTGAAAGTACAGCGAAAGTGAAGTGCAAATGGAGTGAGATCAAATTTTATTTGAAAGTGAAAGTTGAGTGAAAATAAATATTCAGTTAAAGTGAAAGTGGAGTAAAATTAACTGAGTAGAAATTGTGAGTGAAAGTGAAAGTGAACTGAAATTGTTGTGAAAGTGGAGTGAAAAAATATTTTGGGTGAAAGTGGATTGAAATTAGAGTGGAAAAATTTTCGAGTGAAAGTAAAGTGAAAATAAATTTTTATTGAACGGGAAAGTGGAGTGAAAATGAAGTGAAAATGGAGTGAAAATAAATCTTTAGTGAAAGTGAAGTGAAAGTGAAGTAAAATTACATAATCGACCCCCTGGGTGTCTCTTGCTAATACACAGTTTCACCTTAGGAAAAAGTTTACACTTAATTTTAAAATAAGACAATTGGGAGTCATTAATTTTTGCGTGACTCCTGGGTGACACTTGCTAACTTGTAGCAATCTCCATTTTTATACATTAGACTTAAAAAATTATCCAAAATTTGAAGTAAGTCATTGGGTGTAATTAGTTTTTGTCTGACTCCTAATAAATTTTTAATAACTCTAAGTGACTATGAGACATTTAAAGTTTATACTTTTACTAAATTCGTAAAATCATTAACTAATTTATAGGGAACCCAATAATGTCCATGTGGAGATATGGAAGTCATCAGTCCAAGATAACTTCTGGGTGTCTATGGGTGACTCAAAACTTACTTTTATTATCCCTTAAAGTGATAGTCTTTACTATCACATAAAAAGTCATTTATGAGTCCAAAAATTGTCCCACCCGTTCAATTGTGTTCTGCTTAAAAATTTCGCCAATTGGAAAATTCGCCTTCGAGAATAACAAATATATCGATTATAGAAAGAATTTTCTCTCTCTCTCTCTCTCTCGATATATGAGCATAAAAGGAACAAATTGGCAACTGTGTACATAATCGCACCCTTTTCAAACCCCTTTTGTCACCACTATCTTTCTGCGGCCCACCAACATCCATTAGCTGCAGTAATGCAGAAGTAATTTAATTTGTTTGCACGATTTGTGGAATGTTAATGAAAACGGCGATTCGTGAACCAATTTCTGATTAAGTTTGCGGGGAATCTGAATTTCCGGTTGGATGTATTGTATTACGATACGGTTCGATAAACTACGTGTATTCAATGGCGGGAAAACTTTGCCAAGTATCTCAAGTATCACTCTATACCGCATCCAAAGGCAAGGAAGAGTTTGCAAAGTATTGTAATCTAACTTTTTTTTAAGTAAAAAGAAAAAAAAACAGAAAAGGCAAGAAGAGAAGTGATTTTTAAGAAATTTTTTCAACAGATTGACTTGATTAATCTGCATATACGTTGAAATGATCGCATTTTGATTAGATGGAGTGAATATATTTATTATCTATATATATTCTGCGAATGCAGATTGAGACTTTGGAAAAATATATGAGCAAATAATGCCGTCAGGATATAAATAAAGGTAAATGTTATATGCAGGAGTATTTGGGAGAACGAATTTTGCAACATGAAGGGTCGAAGTATATACGAGGTGGGGTAATAGGGTTTGCTGGGAGTGACACGGGGCTAACCGAGCGGAATCACGAGCTCCAGGAATCGAATCCATGCGTCACCCAGCCTGCCAACACCATCTGCACCTTGCAAGTTCTCAGCCAAAGACTCGCAGAATTCACCAAAAGTCTTTTTCAGAGAAAAAAATCCGTTTCCAAACGTATCTTTTCTTTCTGGATTTGACGAAAATTACTTGAAATTATATTTCTAAACTTTTATCAAAAATGAATTTTACTAAATAAAGATCTTTCGAAGTTAATTTGTCCTCCACGAGGAAGGAAAATGTTCATTTAATGAACACCTGGATTTATAACTCGTTCAACCCGGTTCTCTATACTATTCCCTATATTTAACCGCACTTCACTCTCAACGAGAGACTTTGGTCAAAAATAAAAAATCGAAATGGTGATTATGTAATTTCACTGCATTTTTACTTAACTTTCATTCAAAATTTTCTTTCACTCCATTTTCCCTTTACTTGCACTCAAATTTTTTTTCCTCCCATTGTCATTCCAGTTTTACTCAAAATTAATTTTCTCCTGAATTTCACTTCACTCTAACTCCATTTTCACTTTCAGTCAAAATTTAAATTCACTTCATTTTCACTTCACTTTCAGTCAAAGTTTATTTTCATTCAATCTTCACTTTACTTTCACTCAAAATTTACTTTTACTCAATTTTTTACTTCATTTTTATTTTCACTGAAAATTTACTTTTAGTCAATTTTTTTCACTTCACTTTTACTTTCACTCAATTTCCATTTCACTTTCAGTCAAAATTTTCTTTCACTCCATTTTCACTTCACTTTCAGTCAAAATTTACTTTCACTTAATTTCCACTTTACTTTCAGTCAAAATTTTCTTTCTTTCCATTTTTCCTCCACTTTCACTCAAATTTTTTTATCCCTTTTTCACTACACTTTTACTCAAAATTTACTTTTAGTCAATTTTTTTCACTTCACTTTTAGTTTCACTCAATTTCCACTTCACTTTCAGTCAAAATTTTCTTTCACTCCATTTTCACTTCACTTTCAGTCAAAATTTACTTTCACTTAATTTCCACTTTACTTTCAGTCAAAATTTTCTTTCTTTCCATTTTTCCTCCACTTTCACTCAAATTTTTTTATCCCTTTTTCACTACACTTTTACTCAAAATTTACTTTTAGTCAATTTTTTTCACTTCACTTTTAGTTTCACTCAATTTTCACTTCACTTACAGTCAAAATTTTCTTTCACTCCATTTTCCTTCACTTTCACTCAAATTTTTTTTCATCCCATTTTCACTACACTTTTACTCAAAATTTATTTTTACTGAATTTTCACTTCACTTTTAGTCAAAATTTTCTTTCACTCCATTTTTCCTGCACTTTCACTCAAATTTTTTTTACCCATTTTCACTACACTTTTACTTAAAATTTATTTTTACTCAATTATCACTTCACTGTTACTTTCACTTAATTTCCACTTAACTTTCAGTCAAAATTTTCATTCTTTCCATTTTTCCTCCAATTCGACTCAAATTTTTTTCATTAAATTTTCACTACAATTTTACTCAAAATTTATTTTGTTACTTTAATTTCACATCACTTTTATCCCATTCTCACTTTCACTCAAAATTTTTGTTTACTCCATTTTCACTTCACTTTCAGTCAAAATTTTATTTCACTCCATTTTCCCTTCACTTGCACTCAAATTTCTTTCCTCACATTGTCATTCCAGTTTTACTCAAAATTTATTTTGTTACTTCAATTTCACTTCACTTTTATCCCATTCTCACTTCACTCAAAAATTTTGTTTACTCCATTTTTACTTCACTTTCAGTCAAAATTTTCTTTCACTCCATTTTCCCTTTACTTCCACTCAAATTTTTTTTCCTCTCATTTTCACTACACTTTTACTCAAAATTTATTTTTACTTAATAAATTTTCACTTTACTTTTACTTTCACTTAATTTTCACTTCATTTTCAGTCAAATTTTTCTTTCTTTCCATTTTTCTTCCAATTCGACTCAAATTTTTTTCATCCCATTTTCACTATACTTTTACTCAAAATTTATTTTTTACTTCAATTTCACTTCACTTTTATCCCATTCTCACTTTCACTCAAAATTTTTGTTTACTCCATTTTCACTTCACTTTCAGTCAAAATTTTCTTCCACTCCTTTTTCTCTTTTCTTTCAGTTCACTTTCACTCCAAATTTATTTTCATTCTACTGTCACTCAAAATTTATTTTTACATCAATCTTAATTCACTTTTTCACTACTTTCACCTCCACAAAAATGTTATTTCGTTATTCATTCGCACCAATACGAAAGTGAAAGTCCACAACGTTGATAAACTAAAAAAAATTTGTTAAATGTATTCAGATATTATTTTTAATTTAATATCTAATTGTACAACAATCAGAGAGAAACGTGTAGTATAGGAAGTGGAATGATAGTTGATATTGACAGTGAAGTTGAAGTAAAGGTGACGTAAAAATAAAATTTTAATGAAAGTGTAGTGAAAGTGAATGTGCAATGAAAATAAAATTTGTGTCGAGGTGAAAGTAGTCTGAAAGTGAAGTAAAAATGAAGTAAAATAAATTTTCAGTGAAAGTGAAGTGAAAGTGGAGTGAAGTTAAATTTTGTCTAATCGTGAAAGTGAAATGAAATTGAAGTGAAAATAAATTTTTAGTCAATGTCAAAGTAAAGTGAAAGTGGAATAAATAAAATTTTGAGTGAAAGTGAAGAAAAAGAGGAATGAAAAAAATGTTGAGTGAAAGTGAAGTGAAAGTAAAGTGAAAGTAAAGTGAAAGTGAAGTGAAGGTGAAATTAAGGTGAAGTGAAAGTGAAGTGAAAGTGAAGTGAAAGTGAAGTGAAAGTGAAGTGAAAGTGAAGTGAAAGTGAAGTGAAAGTGAAGTGAAAGTGAAGTGAAAGTGAAGTGAAAGTGAAGTGAAAGTGAAGTGAAAGTGAAGTGAAAGAAAATTTTGAGAGAAAGTGGGAGCGAAGTGAAAAACTTCTAGTGCCTATTGGGTGTCTCTTGCTAACTCCTGTAGTATTAAAAATTACCAAAAGTTATCAGCAAAAGTAGAAATGATTCAAACGGAACTCTTTTATTCTTATCTGCCACCTGGGTGATGTCTGGGTGCTTTTTGCTATACGCAGTAACTTTTTTTGAAAGATTTTTTTTCTAAAAATTTATACCGTAGTCAAAAGTTATACCAATTTATGAAAAATTACCTATACATACATATATAGTGTTTATCCCTAAATATCCAATAATGTCCTGTATTTCTTATATATAGATATTATTCATCATTCATCTGCACTTCAATCTATAGTCCACGTCTTAAAACTATATCGCAAGTCATCAATTTCCCTTAAATCCCTCAAGGGATTCAAAAGACGTCAAACTTTATATCCCATCTCATCAAAAAATCGCCACACAAAAGTTATGAATTCTTTCCTCAAAAATCTCACATGATCTTTCAAAGTTGAACGTTCTACGAAGGATCAAGAGGAGTAGCGTTTGGTCCACGTGCAACCGAAAGGTTTTCGTAAGAGGGGGGAGGGAGGTGGAAAAAAGGGGTGGGTGGATCAAGAGTCTTACTCACTGAATCCTTCAAGAGTCAGTTTTGAAAGAGAGAAAGAAAGAGAGAGAGAGGGAGAGAAAAAAGGCGAATATGAGACAGGGTTTTTCTACCAAGCGTTTTCTTCCCTTTTCGTACCCCCCACCCTTTTTTTAAAAGGGGGTGGTTTAGCAAAGAAAGTCCCTCAGTGTAGATGTTTTTTTTTCACTGGGGGGTTCAAGCCTTGACGCTTTATAGTTGTATAGAAGGAATCTTATACCATCACGGGGGCAAAGTATTCCAAGCAAGTGACGCGGAATACAAAGTAGCATGGGCCAGAGAAAAGAATATAAAGACCCCCAACAGTTCATTCAAATCGCGTCCTGACTTATTGCCGCATGGATAAATAATTTGTAAATATATTTTCATTTTCTTTTGTAAACAGTTTTTTTCCATACTCTTTAATTGTCTCATCTCTTATTCTAAAATTGAATTTCGTATTTGGGTCAGAATTTGTGAAATTTTATTCACAGAAAACAAAAAGTATTTTTTCTAAATCAAAATAATGAAAAAACATTTCTATTTGGTCCACCAAAGAACAGAAAAAAATATTATTTCTTATAAAAGTTATTGCAAAATTAATTTTTTTGCAACTTTTTAAACTAAATGTTATTTCTTCTAAATAAATGAATCAGTTTATGAATGAGTCAAGTGGGAATATAAAGGGGTTAAAATGTACTTTCGTTTAAAATTACAGACTTGAAAGATAAGGGCCAAGTGAAAATGAAAGTCAAAGTCAAAATCAATGTGAAAAATTAATCAAAAGTTAGAATCAAAGTCAAAACCGCAGTGTCAAAAACGAATCAAAAGTTAAAGTTAAAGACAAAGACAACATTAAAGTCAATGTCAATATGTTCAAGTCAAAATCGAATCGAAAGTCAAAGTAAATATTAAAGCCAAAATCCAAATCGAATCGGTAGTTGAAGTCCATAAGTGAAAATAAAAAGTCAAAGTAAAAATTAAAGTCAATGTCAAAACTCAAAGTGAATCCAAAGTGAAACTCAAAGTCGAAATTGAATCAAAATTCAGAGTCAAAATAAAATTAAAAATTAATGTCAAATTCAAAATAGTCAAAGTCAAATAATAGACAAAGTCAACACTAAAGTAAATATCGATGTCAAAGTCAAAATCGAATCAAAAGTCAAAGTAAAAATTAAAGCCATAATTGAATCGAATGTAAAAGTGAAAGAGGAAATTGAATCAAAATTCAAAGTCTAAATGAAATTATAAATCAATGTCACATTCAAAATAAAATCGAAAGTCAAAGTCAAAATCAATGTCAAAAACGAATAAAAAGTTAAAGTCAAAGTCAACATTAAAGTCAATATCAACGTCAAAGTCAAAATCATTGTCAGAAATAAATAAAAAGTTAAAGTCAAAGTCAGAATAAAAGACAAAGTCAACATTAAAGTCAATATCAATGATAAAGTCAAAATCGAATCAAAAATTATATTAAAAATTAACAACTAAATGAATTAATTAAAAGTTAAATTCAAAGTTGAAATTGAATCAAAATTCAAAGCCAAAATAAAATTAAATGTCAATGTCAAATTCAAAATAGAATCGAATGTCAAAATCAAAAGTTAAAATCAAAGTCAACATTAAAGTCAATATCATCGTCAAAATCAAAATCAGTGTCAGAAACGAATAAAAAGTTGAAGTCAAAGTCAAAATAAAAGACGAAGTCAACATTAAAGTCAAAATCGAATCAATAATCAAATTAAAAAAAGTTATTGCAATATTAATTTTTTTGCAACTTTTTAAACAAAATGTCATTTCTCCTAAATGAATGAACCGATTTAAGTGAACCAAGCGGGAATATAAAGGAAATGAAAAATACTTTCATTCAGAATTAGAAAATTTTTAAAAACTTTATATTTTAATAATTATTTAATATATTTTTTATAAACAATTCATTTTTTTAATGTTCTGCGTTTTTTAAAAATTTAAACATAATATCTACATACACTTAAAATTATAAGAAATCAAAATCCTTTGAGAAAATTTATGAGCGACCATTATTTTAAAAGTTATAATAGAAATTACGAGATGCGATTTTGATGATTTTCAAAATTAAAACATTATTTTAATTACGAAATGAACAAACCACTGTCGAATTAACATTTTTATTAAGTTATATAACTATAAAAATTATCGAAAACTAAGTTCAGTGTTGATGCACTACACCGCGCCAATATAATTTTTATTATAACTTTTAAAATAATGGTGGCTCATAAATTTTCTCAACAGATTTTTATTTCTTATATAGTTTTAAGTGTATATAGATATTTTTTTTAATTTTTAAAAGGCGCAGAACATTAAAAAAAGTTAATTGTTTATAAAAAATTTATTAAATAATTATTAAAATGTAAACTTAAAAAAAATTTTTTTTAATTTTCTAATTCTGAACGAAAGTATTTTTTTTTATTCCCTTTATATTCCCGCTTGGTTCACTTAAATCGGTTCATTTAATTAGGAGAAATAACATTTTGTATAAAAAGTTGCAAAAAAATTAATTTTGCAATAACTTTTATAAGAAATAATATTTTTTTCTGTTTTTTGTGGACACATTCGCCTAAGACCAAATAGAAATGTTTTTTCATCATTTTGATTTTAAAAAAAATACTTTTTGTTTTATGTGAAAATTTCACAAATTTACTGAGAAAAGGATTTATTTGATTTCAACATATTTTGTTTAAATCAAACTTGAAATATTTTTGCTATACAGTCAAACATATTTAAGTTTAATTCAAACACATTTTTTGATTCATTTAAAGAATTATTATATTTAATTCAAACATATAACTTGTGGTTGGTTTTAAATGATTTATAATCGACTTTTAAGTTAGAATCAAACTTAAAATTTTTAATCATATTTTTAGTTTAGATCAAAACAGAAGATATGTTTGAATTAAACATAATTATTTAAACAAAAAATTTGTTTGAATAGATGTTATATATTGAGATTAAACTTACAAACTAATGGCAGTTAAATAAAATCACTGAAAATTATTTTTCTATTTGATTTATGAATAATGTTTTCTCAGTGTTCTGCTGACACATTTCAATTCAAATTTACCAATTTTCTCATTTTGATTCGACATGTTTCTTTAGGTTTACTTCGAATTTATTCAATTTTCTCCAAAAGAAAATTGGATAATTTTCTACAAGGAAAAAAAAAATCTTATGAGATAATAATTGATAATCTAATATTATCCGAAAGGGGGCATTAATATTGGGAGGAAAAGTTTCTGAAGGGATGGGTTGGTGTGGGTTAGGGGATGGGGGAGAGAAGAGAAAGGGCGGGCGAGGTTGAAATAGAAACACGCAAGTCTGATCTGCTCATGAGCGTGGAAATCCCTCGTGGCAGCCTTTGGGGTTCCGAAACATCAGCGTGATTGCGTTTCTCGAACGAAGGGATTCCATTACCAAAGAAGAGAGATGGAGAAAGCCGGTGGGGTTTGGTATTTTCATCTTTGTTCCACAACAGCGATCACGGATCGAGCTGTATTCTAGAATTTACAAATACAGACAACACATTCCTGGACATGCAACTCGATATCTATACATTTGTGTGTGTATATATATAGAAGAAACCCCTGTCCACCAAATGTCTTATCAGATGCACGTGCACATATTTCAGTTTTGCATGGGAAAATCCCCAACAATTTTGCTTTTCAGCTAGATATTGGGGAAAATTGTTATTTCACGAATTGTGTTCAGCCTGCTGTGTAAACAGATATGTAACACTTTTTTAAATTTATGTTTATATTTGGGTCAGAATTCGAGAAATTTTCACGAAATATTAAAAGTATTTTTGTTAAAATCGAAATGCTGAAAAACATTTTTATTCAATCTTAGGAATGTGTTTAGCAAAAAATCAGAAATAAAAATATTTTTTCTATAAAAATTATTGCAAAATGAATTTTTTTGCAACTTTTTAAACAAAATTTTATTTCTCCTAAATGTATGAACCGATTTAGAAATTAATCAAGCGAGAATGTAAAAGGGATAAAATATACCTACTTTCGCTTAGAATTAGAAACTTCGATGATAAAGTCCGAGTGAAAACGAAAGTCAAAGTAAAAATCAATGTCAAAAATTAATCAAAAGATAGAGTCAAAATCGAAGTAAAAAACGAATCAAAAGTTAAAGTTAAAGAGAAAGTCAACATTAAAGTCAATATCAATGTTCAAGTTAAAATTTAATCCACAGTCAAAATAAAAATTAAAGCCAAAATCGAAATCGAATTAAAAGTTAAAGTGAAAATGAAATTAAAGTGAAAATGAAATTTAAAGTCAAAATTAAAATCAATGTCGAGGTCGAAATTGAATCGAATGTTAAACTGAAAGTCGAAATTGAATCAAAATTCAAAGTCAAAAGAAAATTAAAAATCATTCTTAAATTCAAAATAAAATCGAAAATCAAAATCGCAATGAGTGTCAAAAACGAATCAAATGTAAGAATCAAATGAAAAATAAAAGACGAAGTCAACATTAATGTCAAAATCAATGTTAGTCAAAATCGAATTGAAAGTCAACTTAAAAATTAATAATTAAATTAATTAATTAAAAGTTAAACTCAAAGTTAAAATAAAAGACAAAGTCAACATTAAAGTTAATATCAATATCAAGGTCAAAATTGATTCGAAAGTTAAACTTAAAGTCGTAAATGAATCAAAATTCCAAGTCAAAATAAAATTAAAAATCAATATCAAAAATTCAAAATAGTATCAAAAGTCAAAGTCAAAATAGAAGACAAAGTCACCATTAAAGTCTATATCAATGTTCAAGTCAAAATTAAATCCCAAGACGAAGTAAAAATTGAAGTCGAAATCAAAATCGAATTCAAAGCTAAATTCCACGTGGAAATGAATGTTAAAGTCAAAATTAAAGTCACTATCAATGTCGAGGTCAAAATTGAATCGAATTTAAGTTAAACTCAAAGTCGAAATTGAATTAAAATTAAAATTCAAAATAAAGTTAAAAATCAGTGTCAAATTCAAAATAAAATTGAATGTCGAAGTCAAAATTGAATCGAAATTAAGTTAAACTCAAAGTCGAAATTGAATTAAAATTAAAATTCAAAATAAAATTAAAAATCAGTGTCAAATTCAAAATAAAATCGAAAGTCGAAGTCAAAATTGAATCGAAATTAAGTTAAACTCAAAGTAGAAATTGAATTAAAATTAAAATTCAAAATAAAATTAAAAATCAGTGTCAAATTCAAAATAAAATCGAAAGTCGAAGTCACAATTAGTATCAAAAACGAATCACAACTAAAAGTCAAAGTATAAAAATGAAAGACAAAGTCAACATTAAAGTCAATCAATGTCGAAATCTAATCGAAAGTCAAAATCGAAATTAATGTTAATATCAATGTCAAGGTCAAAACTGATTCAAAATTCAAAGTGAAAATAAAATTAAGACTCAAATGTCAAATTCAAATTTAAAAAAAAGACGAAGTCAACATTAATTGTTGATAGAATGATAGAATCGAAATTCAAAGTTAAATTACAAAATCGCACCCCCAAAGAACCGGATACTATACAGGATCACTACTCGTCCTGTCATATAATGCACAAATGTTGCACTACGTGACAAAAAAAATTTTTTTTTTCCATACCCAATAGAGATATGATAAAGATATATATAAATTCCTCCTTTTCGTTGTAGATAATTTAGTACTGATAAATTTAGTAATTTTTGTCCCCAATTTATACCCTTGACACTGAACTTGTTTCGTGAAATGAAAAACAAAATGAAAAATGTGAGGAATGTCCTTGGACGCAGAGAATATTATATATATATACGTACCATGGCAATCATTCCAAACAAGATTTTCGACAGGCCACTATGGACTTATCAGTTTGTCTGATCAAGATGTACATTAGCATAGATTCGAAGAAAGTTGTTGCGTTGGAAATACGGCGACATATGATAAACAAAATGGATAAGCCATTCTTTCCCTGGCGCCCGGAAATGATTTGAAAGAGAAAAAAAAGAGTTTCTTATATACATGTTCCAGAGTTTTGATGCTGCGCAGCATATTAATATGAACTTCAGAAGGGAGGCAAAATAAAACAAAACCATTGAGAACATTTTGTAATTGAAAATAATTCCAAGAATTATAATATTTTACTTATTGTATTTAGAACGTTTAGAGTTATATTTAGAGCGTACTAATCTAGTTTTTTTATCAAAAAGAAAGTTAGGGATAGGTAAAAAAAATTAATTAATTATTAATTATCGAAGGAAGTTAATAAATATGATTTCTAAATATATTTGAGCTGGAATAAATGTTTTTAAGAAGTTGACTTGAGTTTGGAAAGTGTATACTCTTGGTAACCGCACTTTAGGCCAAAATGAGCTAAGACTGCCAAAAGTTATCAAAAAACACCCAAGAGTCACCCAGAAGTCAAGCACTATAATTAATGACTCCCAAAGGACTCATTTCTACATTTAGTGACCACTTTTGGCCAAATTTATGAGTTATGATTACCAAGAGTTAGCAACAATCTTCTAGGAGTAATTTGAGAGTTACAGAGGAATTGGTACCATACCCAAATAATTCATTTTACCTTTTTGTTCAAATTTTTAGCCACATTCACATATGAGCTATCATTTGCTACGGGTTAGCAACAGTCACCCTAGAGTCATTTTGGAGTCACCTAGGAATTAATGCCTCTCAATTAATTCATTTCGAGTTTTTGTTACAATTTTTGGCCCAATTATGATTAGAAAACAATTGATGAGTCTGATGTGAGTCGATTCGAATTTGGTGACCACTTTTAGTTGCAATGAGCAAGAGGCACCCAAGTGTCAAGTAGAATGCAGACAACAATTAATGACACACAGGAGACTTGTTTCTACTTTTGGTGACTAGTTCTGGCCCAAGTGAGCTAGGAGTTAACAATAGACGCACCCAAAAGTCACCCAGAAGACAGGCAATTAATGACGCACTCTTTAGACCTATTTGTAATTTTGGTGATAATTTTCGGCCAAAGTAAGATAGGAATTAACATAAGAGACACCCAAGAGTTATCCAGGGGTCAGATAAGAATTAGTTTCATGTGACTCATTTAGTCACATGACTCTTTTAGTGACCACTTTTGGCTATAAAGTAAGCTGTGAGTTAACAAGAGATACCCAAGAGACACCCAAGAGTCACCCAGTGAGCAGACAGTCATTAATGACCCTCATGTGACTCGTTTAGAACATCGATGATGACTTTTTGATAAAGTCAAAAGCAAAATGATCGACAAAATTTAACAAGAGTCACCTAGGAGTCACTTGGAGTATCACAATAATTATCAGACTCCGAATAGATTTATTTTGAATTTTGCCCACTACTTTTGGCTAAATTTATGACTATGAGTTTTTAGTACTTATACTTTTACTTCTACTTATACTTATTTACTCATGGCGAATATTGCTATTCGTTATCAGTTATCAACAGTCTCTCAGAATTCATCATCAGCCACACAGAGTTAATGACTCCCAATTGTCTCCTGTATTCTTTTGTTACATTCATCTAAAAAGAAGAAGAAGCAGAAGAAGAAGAAGAAGTTACCAAGAATAGAGAAGAAAAAATTGTTCTGAAAAAATTCTTCCTGAGAGTATACAAAAAAAATATCTTTAACCTCTCTATATACTTTTCGTAGAAAAACATTCGAGGCACACTTAAAATGCGATTCAAAAATGAAAAATCTCCAACAATCATTAAAGACATGAGTTATTCATCACGAAGCAAGAGGGAAATTAATCAAAAAAAGACGAAAAGATTCCTCGGAAGAAGACGATTAGATTATCCCTAAAGTATAAAAAATGAGACACCCTCTACTCCGTCTATATATATATTGAGGAATTATGATTAGCTTTGTGGAGAAACGTTTGAAGAATGCTTGTGTCCGCTTAGGATTACGTTTAGGCTTATATGGTGTCATGATATTGGGATTTGAAGAGATGGAGATTTTTTCTTTTTTTTTTTATTCGCCTGCTCTATCTATATACAAGCATTCGTGAGGAGATGAGCGAATACAAGATGGACGTTGAGAATGCTCGCCATGTCGTTGTGACGTGAGTGACATCCCCTTAACGACATGCCCTTCCAATCCGTCCAAGGGAGCTTTGCTCTGAACTGAATTGAACGGATTCCACCCCTACTGTAGAGGCCACACTACACAACCCAGTAGAGCGAGAGAGAGAGAGAGAGAGAGACCTACTCGTATTATCCACAGTGACAGGACGGTGGAGTTATTAATGGCAGTGACAGTGACAAATGACGGACTGTCGGCGCAAGCAAGACTGATATCATGGCGGGCCTTCGTTCCTCGTCCGACATCCCAGCAATTCTGCCCCAAGCATTTCTGCTCCCCAGTGAAATTCACCGTCTTTCCCATTCTCCCCCCCCCCACCCTCTCCACTCCCCCTTCGTCTCGCCTCGTTTTCCATGGCATCAAGGAAACTTTCCGATAAATTTTGGTGGTTTGTTTCTCATTACTGAGTTGAAACAATTAGAAACATCACCCTTTCTGATTTTAATTATCATCATTATGATGAATTGTTTGATGAAGATTTTACAAGAGCGTCGACGTCAAATTATACTCCGAGAGCTGATAGTAACAATAAAATGAGACATCAACTATATATACATTGCTCGATGTCTTATTATATGTGACGCGATCTGAAGAAAGGGACCTTAGAAGCAAAAAATTATAGGTTATGTTTGCAATTTTTGAAATAAAAATACGAACAGAGAATCAACTGACAAAACAATTCACTGATGTTCAGGTCTTTATTACAACTAAAATATTAAATAAATACTGATTTTAATTTACTGTAATTAAAAAGAAACTTTTAATTAATAAAAAGGTAACACTACCATAACCTTAAAGTGATTTGTTTCTAAGGTCCCTTTCTTCAGATCGCGTCACATATGGTATATGGGTGAATTTTCTGAAAGTGACACTTTTAAATTTCAGTTTTTCAATTAATTTTTTTCTTCAATTATATGGTTTTTTCTATTAAAACTACACTGCAAAAAGAAGTATCTTAATTAAGATGTTTTACTAGTCATTTCTAAGATGTTGTTGTAGTCACTTTTTAGTCATTTAAAATATCTTAATTTAAGATGTTTAAAGTATCTTCGTATACATTTCCCCACATATTTTTTCGGGAAAAAGTTTTGAGGTTAACTATGGGCTTATATGTGACGTGCCGCGACAAAAGGGACCTTAGCTGCTTAGAATTTTAGGTTATGTTTAGAGTACTTTTAACTTCATTAAAAATTTATTATTGATTATTTAACACCAAAAGCATATTTTTCTGAAAATATTGCACATAATAGTGAATTAAATATTAATAGGTTGTAAAGAAAATTAGTCATTTTGATTTATTTATACTTCTAATTTTAGTTCTGTCAAAAACAGCTAAGGTCCCTTTTGTCGCGGCACGTCACATATGTAAGATATTTTATGCATCTTTGGTTTTAGTAACTTAAATTGTTTTCGCATCTTACAATTCACAAGTAACTTATCGCTAAACATCTTATTGAGACAGAAACATCTTAATTTAAGATACTTTAAAAAACTTACAGAAGTATCTTACTTTTTTAAGATAGAAAAAATATCTAAGACATATAAAGCATCTTAAAAATCTGTAAGATACTTTCGAAAACATCTTATTTTAAGATGTAAGATACCATTTTTCTATATTACATCTTATGTTAAGATATCAAATAAGATACTTATTTTTGCAGTGTACTTAATTTCATACTCAAGAGTAAGATTCTTAGGTAGTGCAAAATTAATTCTTAAAAATATTAAAGTTTTTTTCATTTGAAAAATATTATTGTTGCTCCATTAAATTAATTTTATTTAATTGGCGAACTTTTCTATTCAAAATTCACGCTAATATGGCGTTCACGAAATCGAAAATAAAATTACACTGATTAAAAATTAATAATTTGTATATTTTAATAACAAATATATTCAATTAGATGAAAATATAAATGTATTTAAAGTATTTGATTTAATGGTAATTTGGGTTAATTTTTTTAAAGCAATGCAGGTAAATACTAAAAACAAGAGAAAAACTAGCATATTTCAAGGAAAAGGCTTCGGAGATGAAAAGCTTCGGAGATAAAAAAAAAATTTTCTTTCATATTTGTATACATTAGGGCGCAATTAAAATATGTTTTTTAGTAAAACATACAAATCTCACACCCTCATTTTATATTACCATCGAAATATTCCGTTAAATTTACTTCTACATTCAGTTATTTATTAAAAATAAAGGCTTCGGAGATGAAATTAATTTTTACTCGGAGAAAAATGTAATTTTCGATTATTTATAACAACAATAATGTTTCTCCTTTTTATGGATAAAATATAGAAAAATCAGTCAGATTCTCAGCTTTATTTTAATGTGCATTAAAATTTTGTTTAAGATATTTTTAAAGTATAAAATGTCAATAATCATTGTAAAGTATTTTTAACCTAAAACTGAAGACAAAGTTTAAACATTTTTATCAAAAATAAAAGTGTGGTCTACAAAATTTTAAAATGCACATAAAGATAGAAAAAACATTGTACTTTTTGACAATATTTTAAAAAAATTTCTGAGAATTTGAAAAAACCATGAAAATTTAATTTTATTGCAGAAGTCCTATTGGAGACATGTTGAAAAGGCTTCGGAGATGAAAGTAATTTAGTTATTACGTAAATTAAGTTGAATAAAATTATTTAATTTTCTTTTAAAAATGACAAATAAGTGCTAAATTTTCACTATGGAAATTGATAATAATTATTAAAAAGTAGATTTTGTAAAATTAATTAAGACATAAAAAATGTCACTTTCATAAAATTCGCCCATATATATAAAAATCTTGTAGGAAGAATTTTCTTTTTCTGTACAGAAATTTCCTTGGAAAATTGATAAATCTTTAATGGAAGTTTTTTTGGAAGTTATTCAGAAGATTTAAATTGATCGAAAGAAAATGTCTCTTGGCAACTTAAGCAAGAAATTTCCTGGAAAGTTTCAAGGGAACCTTCCACCGAAAGTTTTAGGAAAGCTTAACAGCACGTATTATAATTTTACTCTTAAACATCAGTTATATATGCGAATAAATTTAAGAATTTAAAGAATTATTTATTATTAAAGATAAAACTTTATCTTATTTCACTTCTTTCATTCGACTAAGCAGAAAAAAACTTTGTAACAATACTTTTTTAATCTTCAACAATAAATTTGTAAAAAAATATTTTTTAGTGATCAGTGATTAATTAAATTTTCAGTTTCAGCGTTTAAATTTAAAGACCTAAGAATTTTGAATATTGAATCTATTAAAAGGTAATAAATATTTCTGTTGAAATTATTATATTATGAAAGAAATTTTTCTTTATCAATCAGTAATCAGTACAGTTGATTTCGAAGTTTGAATTATAAAGTTATTATTTATTAATATATTTTTTTATTTAACGGATTTATTTATTAGGAATCGGTAAACTTTTAAAAACATTATGTTCGTTTTAAGCAAAAACATATTTAACTTGAAAATTTAATTTTAAATATTAACAGTGTGCTAATAATTAGGTGTCAGTTTCAGCTAATTAGCACCCAGAAGCTAAATAGCTGGCACCCAGTTATAAGCACCCAGTTAATTTTTCAAAACTTTATGTTTATTTAATTTTCTATAAATTAATTTATCCTACAGAATGCAGACCTGTAAAAAAATAATTAAATTGAACTAAATTTTTAACTATAAATAAAAAATTATTTAAATCATCCAAAAAATTATTTTTATAGTAATTTTAAAAGGAAATAAAAATAGTCAGAAAATAAAATCTATCAGAAAGAATTCTGACCCTTTTTAGATATTTATTTTTTCTCATAAATTTATATATTTTAAAAATTAAAACTCGTCCGTAATTTTATAAAAAATATATTTTTGTATCTACGCAAAAAATTACTAAAGGAAAAAATGGATTTTTTAAATTTTTGGTTATTTTTTTATATACATTGTTTTTAGGGCAAAAATGCTAAAAAATACCATTGTTATATCATTTTTTATACAAAAATTCAATTGTTTTTTTTCTAACTAATTTCAAATAATAGCTAATTTTTTAAAATATAAAATACCAAAGAATTATGATATAATAAAATTGTGATTTGAATTTTAAAGAAATAAACAAGTAAATTTCTATAAAAAAAATTGTTTAATAATGGTATTTTTTAAAGTATTTTCAAACTAAAAAGAAGTTTTTAAAAAAATGCTTCAAAATATTTAGAAATGAATTTTTTCACTAGGAAAATATTTTTTTATAAATTGAAAAATATATATTAAAAAAAATATATTTTTTAGAAAATTAACTATGGATTTTAAAACACTATCAATTTTTAAGAAAAATGAAAAAACTAAAAAGTTTAAAAATATTTTCTGTTTTCTGATACTCAAAAATTTACTGTAAAAATATTTTTATTAAATATTTCAATCATTTTCTTATGATATAGTTAAAAATATAAACTGTAAAAAAATTTAGGAATTTTCACCAATTATTTATGGCGAGTTTTCCACATTTTCTGGGGAAAATGCTTTTTTTAAAAAAACAGTGAAAATTACTAAAAAATTTAATGAAATTCTCCTAAAAAAATTCAAATCTCTGTTTGAATAATTAAAATATTATAGTATTAACAGAGTATTTTTTAGAAACACAAACATTTTATTGTATATAGAAAAAAAAATTAAAGACCAAAAATTATTTTTTTAATAGAATTTACATGTTATTACAATTTTTTATTATATAACTTCTATATAATTTCATGAAAATGATTCGAATTTAATATAATATTACCTATTTTCTTCACAAAATGATTTTTTACAACCTTGCCGTTCAGATTTTCAAATGTCTGCGTTTAAAAAATATGCCTTATTATTTAAAGGAAAATTTTCACCTTTTGTAATTAAATAAAACTATTTTGAAAAAGGCGTGTTTAGCAAAAAATGTTCAAGTGTTTAGCAAAAAATGTTTTAGAAAATAATTTTTTATAGAAAATAATCCATAGTATATCAAAATCGAATCATTTTTTTAAAATTCTATACAGAAGCTATAAATGATAAAAAAAATTAGATCACCCATATGTAAATTGTATAAACAAATAGATTTTTCTATTTTTAATTTTTTTCTTGAAAATAAATATTTTGAATTATTTTTTCTTGAAAATAAATAGTTTGAAATTTTTTCTTAAAAATAAATATTATGAATTTTTTCTCGAAAACAAATATTATAAATTTTTTTTTGAAAATAAATATTTAGAATTTCTTTCATGAAAATAAATATTATGAATTTTTTTCATGAAAATAAATATTATGAATTTTTTTCATGAAAATAAATATTATGAATTTTTTTCATGAAAATAAATATGAATTTTTTTCATGAAAATAAATATGAATTTTTTTCTTGAAAATAAATAATAATTTGAATTTTTTTCATGAAAATAAATATTTTGAGTATTTTTCTTAAAAATAAATGTTTTGAGTATTTTTCTTAAAAATATATATAGTTTAAATTTTTTTCTTGAAAATAAATATTTTGGTTTTTTATACAAAATACTGTTAATACTAATTTAAAAAAAAAAATTAAGTGTATGTTAATTCCTTTTTTAAAGATCTGCGTTTTGTTGAGAATAACATTAACACTTAAATTTATTTTTCAAAATCAAAAATATTCAAAATCAAAACATGTTTTTTTTCTTATTTCCGTGAAAATTAAAATTCATCTCTTCCCAATTTTCAAAGAAATTAAACTCAGACAAAAAAAATCAAAAATGTTGCAAAACAATGTTTTGGATTCTTTTTTCTTTTAATTTTGTTATTCTTAAAAAAAGCTGCCTTATTCCGCATGTATACTAATGGTATTAACAAACTACGACTGTTCACGTCATAAACTAACGACAAAAAAAAATCATCTCGAGAAAAAGAGCTTAACAATTTTTTTTTTCTTTGAATTTAAAATAGGAATATGATGACCGTACGAGAGCAGGTGAAACTATTTTTTTCTTTTTGCCTTTATAGTTTCGCACGAAAAATAAAAACAATTCATAGTTTTCGCGCAGTTCTCCCATGGCAGCCGAATTGCAAAAGGTAGAAAGAATTATTGTGAAAGCACAACATGCCGACGTATATGCGTTTCGCGAAGAGTGGAGAGGATTGCAGCTTGTTGGTATTATATAAGCGTACTCGACGGGCGGCCATTTCAAAAATGAAAAAAAAAAAAAAAATGAAAAAAAAGTTACGTCCAGAGTCCTCCGTGATGGCGACGGCCAACACGGCTTTTTAATTAGAGCCACCATCGTCCAACACCTGACATCCCACACTGCCATCTCCCTCCCCCCCTTCATCAAAGTATCATTCTCATTTTACCGCCGAGTTTTCAAAAAGAAAAAAAATTTTTTTTTTCAAAAGTACTTATTAATTTTATACATAATATAATTCTTTCCGTTTTACATAATTTTATACCCTTTTAACTAAAATTTAAAATCTTAAAATCTTTTTAACCCTTTAAAGCCCGACTTTTTTTTTTAGAAAAGTGCAATTTTCGTTATTTTTTTAGATCGTCGTTTTTATTTTATAAAAATGACTTCGGATTTGTAATCAGCGACCTCAAAAACCCCCAAGTGGTCATTTTCATTATATTAGCTTTATTTAATTTTCGATTTTGTAATTTTTTGTTGTATGTCTTACCATAAACATACTTTTTTTATTATTGTAAAAATTAAAAGATTGTTAATTCTTTATTGCACCATAAATTTTTTTGACAAAGTAGAATAAATTTGTGGGTGTTGGGTTTTTGAAAATCAAAAATATTTTTATTTTTGTCAAAGTTATTAAGGTTTAAAGTCAAAAGTGGTTTCGATCGAAACCGCTGGGCGTTAAAGGGTTAAGCAAAATTATTACAAAATTACCCTAAAAGCTGTTAAGAAATTCTCTAAAAGTAAAAAAAAAAGTTGTTTAAAAAAAGTAACAGAAAAATTGAGACTAAAAGACTTTTTCCCTTAAGGAAAAAAATATTTCTCTCCTAAACAGTTATTTTTCCCCCTTTTTTACCCTAAAAGTTGTTAAGAAATTCTCTAAAAGTTAAAAAAAGTTGTTTAAAAAAGTAACAGAAAAAATTGAGACTAAAAGACTTTTTCCCTTAAGGAAAAAAAATATTTCTCTCCAAAAACAGTTATTTTTCCAGTGGTTTAGTGGTTTGCATGCGGATTTTCGGACAAAATCGAAAACTGCTTTTTTCAAGGTCATTTATTGATCATCCTCCTTAGGCATTGTCATGTAAACTGGAATTTCTCAACAATTCTCCTATTGGAATATCGAAAGGGACCATTTTGGCAGTTTCTGGGTGGTTAAGCGATTCGGGAAATCTGGAAGGTCGTGTTTTGAGAGAGTAAGAGAGAGAGAGAAGGGAAGGAAGGGTAATTTTCGTCTCTATGTGTGTACACATAGAGTTTGTGAGACCGATATGCATAACCAACTCAAGAGAGAATGGTCAGAAGATAAAGGTAATCCTTGCGGTATGAAAGGGACTCCCAATGGTTGGTGACCTCGGACGCGATTTATGGACTCGAGTCTTTTGTCTACTCCACGGAAGTCAAGGTCGTCTTTATACTAAGAAATCGGTTCCTCGCTGCATGAAACATCCCACACTACCGTAAACATCAAGACAGTATGATTAATGAGATCATCCCCTTTGGTTTGAATTTTCTTTACCGAATTTGTAATACTCTCATTGTCTTGAAAATTCCACCCCTGTGTTTCGTTTTTTTTTTAAATTCAGTTCAAACTTTTATTTAACTCCGAATTTTTTCGATTTAGTGGACGATTTTCTGGATGTTGACTAAAGTTCAATGTTTAATAGATTGGAAGTTTTATTAACGAACGATTTTATTATTTAGAAGAAAAGCTTCACTAAAAGGACAATTTTGTAACTTTACTTCACTTTCACTGCACTCTCACCTTATTTTTTTATGAACATAACTTTATTTATTTTTAATATATTTATTTTAGAACCGTTTTTAAAAAAAAATTGATAATAGTATTTAGAGGAATTTAGTATTTAGTATTTTTACTATTTATCAATTTTATTTATTTTTCTTACAGATTTTAAAGATGAGTTAAATTCAATAAAAAAAGATATTAAAGTAAAGTGAAAGTAAAGTGCAAGTAAAGTATAATTGCAGCGAAAGTAAATTGAGAGTGAAGTGAAAGTAAAGTGAAAATAAAGTGAAAATGAAGTGAAAATGAAGTGAAAGCAAAGTGGAAGTAAAGTGAAAATAAATTGAGAGTAAAGTAAAATGCAAATGAAATTAAAGTGAGTGTCCCTGCACTTTCACCGTATTTTTTATAAATTTAACTTTATTTACTTTTCTTACAAATTTTAAAGATGAGTTAAATGCAATAAAAATGAAGTAAAAGTAAAGTGAAAGTAAAATAGAAGTAAAGTGGAAGTGCAGTGAAAGTAAATTCAGAGTGAAGTGAAAGTAAAGTGAAAGCAAAGTGAGATTAAAGTGATAGTAAAAAGAGAGTAAATGAAAGTAAAGTGAGAGTGAAGTGAAAGTAAATTCTGAGTGAAATGAAAATAAGGTGAGAAATGAAAAAGTCAAGTGAGATTAAAGTGTAAGTAAAGTGAAACTAAAGTTATAAGAAAATTAAAAGTGAATTGAGATTGAAATAAAAGTGAAGTGAGAATTCGGTGAGATTCAAGTAAAAATTAAATGAAAGTCAAGTGAATTGAAATTAAAGTGTAAAAAATGTAAAAATAAATGAAAGGAAATGAAAGTAAAGTGAAAGTTAATTTAAGTACACTTAACTTAACTTTCACTTTACTACAGTTAAACTAAATTGATAGTGAAGTTAGAGTAAAGTAAGAATTAAGTGAAAGTCAAGTGAAAATTAAGTCAAAGTCAAGTGAAAATGAAGTGAAAGGAAGGTAAAGTGAGGGTGAAGTGAATATCAAGTAAAGATAAAGTGAATGTGAAATGAAAGTAAAATTGAAGGAAATTAATAGTGAATTGAGAGTGAAGTGAGATTAAAGTGTAAAAAGTGTGAAAGTAAATTAAAGGAATTAAAAGTAAAGTGAAAGTGAAGTTAAAGTGTAGTTAAGCTAAATTGATAGTGAATTTAGAGTTAAGTGAAAATTAAGTAAAAATTAAGTAAAAAGAAGGTAAAGTGAGAGTGAAGTGAATGTCAAGTAAAAGTAAAGTGAGTATGAAATAAAAGCAAAGTGAGGCTCTGATAAAAATGAAGTGACAGTCTCTTGAAATTAAAGTGAAAGTGAAGTAAGAAAGAATGAAAGTATAGTAAAATTTATTTAATAGTGAATTAAAAATAAAATGAAAGTGAAATTAAAGAAAATTAATAGTGAATTGAGAGTGAAGTGAGATTAAAGTGTAAGAAGTGTAAAAGTAAATTAAAAGAAATGAAAGTAAAGTGAAAGTGAAGTTAAAGTGTAGTTAAGCTAAATTGATAGTGAATTTAGAGTGAAGTGAAAATAAGTAAAAAGAAGGTAAAGTGAAAGTGAAGTGAATGTCAAGTAAAAGTAAAGTGAGTGTGAAATAAAAGCAAAGTAAGGCTCTGATGAAAATGAAGTTACAGTCTATTGAAATTAAAGTGAATGTAAAGTATGGAAAAATGAAAGTATAGTAAAATAAATCTAATAGTGAATTGAGAATGAAATGAAAGTGAAGTGAGAATAAAATGAAAGTGAAGTGAGAATTAAATGAAAGTAAAGGGAGATTAAAATAAAAGTAAAGTGCAAATAAGGTGAGATTAAAGTGAACATTAAGTTAAAGTCAAGTGAGAGGGAAATGAAAGTGAAATTAAAGGAAATTAATAGTGAATTGAGAGTGAAATGAGACTGAAATGAAAGCAAAGTGATTGTGAAATATAATTGAAGTGAGACTAGGGTGAAAATGAAATAAAAGTGAAGTGGGATTAAAGTGTAAGAAATGTGAAAGTAAATAAAAAAAATGAAAGTAACGTGAAAGTGAAGTTAAAGTGTAGTTAAGCTAAATTGATAGTGAATTTAGAGTGAAGTGAAAATTATGTCAAAGTCAAGTGAAAATGTAGTGAAAAGAAGGTAAAGTGAGAGTGAAGTGCAGGTCAAGTAAATGTAAAGTGAATGTGAAATGAAAGTAAAGTGAGGCTGGGGTGAAAATGAAGTGACAGTCAATTGAGATTAAAGTGAAAGTAAAGTACTAGTGAATTAAGAGTGAAATGAAAGTGAAATAAGAGAGAAATGAAAGTGAAGTGAGAATGAAATGAGAGTAAAGCGAGAGTGAAATAAAAGTAAAGTAAAAATGAAATGAAAGTGAAGTGAGAATATGGCGTGATTGAAGTGAAAATTAAGTGACAGAGAAGTGTAAAGAAGTGATAGTGAAGTGAAAAGAAGTGAGAGTGAAGTGAAAGTGAAGTGAAAAGGAGTGAAAGTGAAGTGAAAGTGAAGTGAAAAGGAGTGATAGTGAAGTGAAAGTGAAGTGAAAAGAAGTGAGAGTGAAGTGAAAGTGAAGTGAAAGTCAGGTGAGACTTTCATTACTAAAAAGTAAAAACTAACCGATTTAAAAATAAAGCCACCTTAAATACAACAAAAAATTTTAAAAAAACTAAAAAACACCGCTGAGTTACTGCTGACGTGTGAAGTGAAAGGAAAAAGGAATTGAGAGGGTGCCGGTTGATTTTTTTTGATAAGCTATTGATACAGGATATTCGTGTGTATTTGTGTGAACGAGAGTTGTTGTGTAGGAAGTAAAAATTATTGAGTGCAGTTTATCAAGAGCATTTTGTAGGAGATTTTCTTTTTTGGGGAAAAAATTTTCGTTCATTGCTTGATGTTAGGAAAAGGGAGTTCATTGGGGCGTGGAAGCGCGGTACCACCCGCCGATCTAGAGTTTCGTTCAGCCGCGACGCGGAAGCGAAAGGGAAATAAATTACACAGCAGCAAGTCCAGCGACCACTCTCTCTCTCTCTATATATATATATATGTAGTATGAACCAAAGTGAATTCCCTTTCATTTTATGTTCTCCCCTTTTTTTCAATTCTTTCATGTGTAGTTCTGAACTCGATCAAGTATATCCACCCTCTCTCTTTATATACTTTAACCTCGTCACTCCTTGAGTTTATTAATGCTTTGCGATTTTTCAAAGTGCGAACCTTAAGTTTGATGAGAGAATGGGATCATAATGGAAAATTTGGGTCTAGAAACATTGAGAGATATTTTTAAGTAGGTGAGAGTTGAAAATAGGCACCCAAGAGGCACCTAGGAGTCAGGAAAAATTAAAGACACACCCAGGAGACTTATTTTTATACTTTTGGTGACTTATTTTTACTTTTAGTGACTAGTTTTGGCCAAAGTGAGATATCAGTTGTCAAGAGTCGCTTGGAATAATCCCCAAGAGTTATCAAGAATCATAAATTTTTTACAGTGAGAATTTTTGGGAGTTATGCGCTCCCAAATACTGTCGCTGTAAAAAATCGAATATTTTCAAACAGAAATAATTATACATCCAAAATTGAATTTAAGCCTTGATAATAACGGAAATAGTAACGGAAATAATAACTGAAAATAATAACGGAAATAATTCTTCGGGTTGGAGAATATTAAAGAATTGTTAAGGTTAAAGATGTATGACCATATAAACTCAAATCGATTATTCCCATCAACCAAATGTGATATGTCGTTTAGAGGACAATTCATTAGAATTGTTTGTACCATCTATTTTTTTAAACATTCACGTTTAGAAGTCCGCTCCTTGCCTATATCATTAAGATCTCATTATGGAAATTGGATTTTTGCATATTTAATCGAGAGTGTTCTTTTCTCCATCCATAAGTATATATACGTTTTATACGCGAAGAACTATACGCAGAGATAAAGCATAATAACGCGATTCCTAACAACCTAATGATGATAACCAGCTTGCTCCCGGTATATATGATATAGTGCATACATATAATAATAAAATATGGATAATGTTGGGAGGTGCCATCTTGTCAGTATCAAAATGGACGCAAGTAAACGAGTTGAGCATGTAAAACTTACGTACATATATGCGCATATACATATATGTCTTTTGAAATATTACGATCCTATTATATGTTAAATTTCCCATTATGATTATTTTTATGATTTTAATTTCCTTTTTCGAAAATTGTTTTCTATTTTTTATGTTTGATTTCTATTTTTTATTTCTCTAATGTTGCTTCACTTTTACATGTGGATTCAATCTATTTACTTATTTTTTTATTTTTCTATGCTTCATATGGGGCAATCTTCACACTGAGAAAAAATTGTTTTAAACCAAACATAAGCAGTGAACCCAAAAAATATGTTTAATTTAAACATATTTTATTATTGAATTAAACGTAATTTTTATTGAACCAAACTTACTATCCACTTACAAAAATGATCTATTAACCATAAAACTAATTTCCTTTTAAATATTATTATTATTATTATATTATTATTTTTAATATTTATTTTTTAATTATTTCCTTTAACTGTTAGCAGAAATAGTTTTATTGTAAAAGGAATATTTTAAATACAAAAAAGGTTAGAAGTTTATTGGAGAAAAGAAAATCGTTTAAATATTAATTGATTTCTTTTGATTTTTAAATGAAATCTTTTTTATCAAAAGGATAATTTCAAGTTAATTGACATTTGCAAACATGTCAAAATAATAGAAAAAGATTTAATTACTTTTCAAATAATGCAAAGGTAATCTGCATAATTTTTACAATAATTATTTATTTATAAAACAACAGTGGATAAATTTAATAATTAATAATATGTAGTAATAATAAAACAAAAATTTTTTTAATGAAATAAACAATGTATAAAACTTAAATAAAATATTAACAATTTTCGATAATTATAATAATTATTTATATATTCGTAAACTATAATTAATTCATTAAAAATGTAGATTCTAATAAGTCATAAATTTTGAAAAATACAAACATTTTTAAAACGTAGGAAATTATATGATAAAAGAATAAATTAGTTATTTTAATTCATTTTTTTCTGCCTATCAATATATTATTATTTACAGGTTTGTGTTATTATTATTATTATTATTATTTAAATTTGATTTCAAGTATTTTATAAATTTGAGTAAAAAATAAGTAAATTATTATCATAATTAAATAAATAAATTAATGAATTACTGATAAGACGAATAAATAAAATAATAATAAAAATAAAGATTTTTTATTTATGACTTTATTATTTAGTACTTATTATTTATGACTTATTAATTAATTATTATTAATTAATTATACTAATAAAATTTTTATTTTTTAAAGTAAACAAAAATCATTTAATAATTATTAAATGATTTTTGTTTAATCATTTAATTATAATTAAATGATAGTTAAAAGTAATTTCCTTTTAATACAAAAAAAATTCCTCTTAGACAAATATTAAAAGGAAAATCCGCTCATGATAAAAGGATTCTTTTTTACTTAAATAGACTGTTTTGCGAGTGTGTAATGAATCAAAATTATTAAGTCTAAATCAAACATAATGTTTGGTTGACTGTGCAAAATGTTTTCATTCAAAAATTTGATTTCGTTATAATAATTGTTTTTATTCAGTATCGAAAAAAAATAAATAAGAATTTTTTATTTTGTGATTTAATGAAAATTACAGAAGTTATTAATTTTTTTTCTCTCCATTTAATCTTCAAAAAATTTTTTCCTACAATGCAACTTTTTATATATAGTGAAGTGTCAAATTTATTTGCAAATTATATAATTTTTGATTATTTTTTTAATAACTTAAACGAATAACAAGAGTGTTTAATAAAACACTTGATTTATAATAAATAATTATATATTGCAACTCCAAAATGCATGCACTTAGATTTAAGAATATTGTAAAATAAATAATTTAATGAAAGAACACCACATTTTCGTAAGTAGGAAAAAATTAATAATTAATAAAATTTCTTATTTTTTGAAAATTAAATGAAGAGAAAAAAATTGAAAATCGAAATGTGAAATAAAACATAAAAATAATGTTAGATGATTTTATTTAATTGAAATTAGTTTGTAAGTTTACTCTTAATATATTGAAAACATCTACTGCATTGATTCAAAAGTATTATTTGTTTAAATAATTATATTTAATTCAAACCTAATTTCTGTTTCGGTTTAAAAAAAATGATGTTTAAAAATTTAATGTTTTAATCAAATTAAAAGTTTGGATCAAACCTAAAAGTAAATATATGTTTGACTGTACAGCAAAGATATTTTAAGTTTGATTTAAAGAAAATTTGTTTGACTCAAATAATTCTTTTTCTCAGTGAAGTATGGGCAAAGTTTTTTTTATTATTTATAAATTTACTGTAAAAATTTTGAACTGTGGGCAAAATATGTGACAAATCATAGGAAGAAGATTTTTTTATATATTTGAAGTATGTAGTGAGAAAACGATTTATTTAATTTGAACATATTTTGTTTAAATCAAACTTAAAATATCTTTGCTATACAGTCAAACAAAATTTAAGTTTTATTCAATCATATTTTTTGGTTCATTTTTAGAAATTATATATTTAATTCAAACATAAATTATAGTTGATTTTAAAGTATTTACACTGAAAAACAAAATTTATTTGATTCAAATAACCGATTATTTGTCTACAATCAAATAAATATTTAATTGAATCAAATAAATTGTATTTGAATCAAATACTTCAGTATTTGAAGCAAATACTAATTAATTGATTCAAATAAAAATTATTTGATTTAAGTAAATATTTATTTGATAATAGACAAATAATCGGTTATTTCAATCAAATAAATTTTTTTTTCAGTGTATTATCATAACTTTTAACTTTGTGTCGAACATAAAATTTTTAAACCTTTTATTTGTTTAAATCAAAGTAGAAAATATGTTTGAATTAAACATAAATAAATAATAAATAAATAAGTAAATAAATAATAAATAAATAATTATTCAAACAAAAATCATTTTTGAATTAAAGCAGTAAATATTTTCTATATACTGGAATTAAGTATACAAACTAATTTCAATTAAACAAAATTACTTAAAATAATTTTTTTTACTTGAAACGAGTATAATGTTTTCTCAGTGTAGTGAAAGTAAGGCAATCATGTGGAAAGAAAAATTATTTTTTAAAAATATTTTCAAACTTTTCCTTGCTTCGTTTTGGTCCATGCTTTAAAAATATAAAAAAAGTATTGTCTTCATAAAAAAAGTATTTTTTTCTTCTTATAGTTCTCTATACTTTACGTACAGTTTAAAAAAATTAAAAAAATAGTTTTTCCCGCCATATTGGATCGGCCATTTTGAATTTTCGAAATCAATTTTCAACTCTAATCAATTAAAAAATTGCAGACGAAGTTAAAATTTCCCCTCATCCCTCCGGATCCTTTTAATCCCTCTACCAACGATTCCTGTCATATTTTTGAAGTCTGTATTTGTCAGACTGTAATAATATACTTTGGTCGTCCTGTACATGACAAAGTTGCGCACATAGGGGACATACATAAGTCGAGGGTAGTTGTGCCATCTCTATAGCTATATACATATATAGAGAGAGAGAGAGACATGACGCAGGACAGAATTGCATGAGAGTGGAATACGTAATATGGAATACTTGCGAATTCTGATAGCAAAAGAGCGAGAACGTCAAAAGCATTATAAGCAAATAAAGCGAGAGGGAAAATGAGAAGGACAGTAAAAGAGAAAAGAGAGAATGAAAAAGAGAAAAGAGAGAATGAAAAAGAGAAAAGAGAGAATGAAAGAGAGAGAGAGAGAGAGAGAGAGAGGAGTAAAAGGGGAGGTTTTTGAAAGAGAGGGAGAGAATGAAAGAGACAGCGGGTGGAGGACCGGGGAAAGGGCTAAAACGGGTAACGAGCCATGGCAATTAATATCGCTGGGTTTCCACAATGAGCTTGCAAATGAAAGGCCTTTGTGACGTATGATTGCGTTACCGAGTGAATAGTTGAGTAATGGCGGTTGGTAGGGCCGCCAGCGAATCGCGGACGGTCCAAGGCACCACTGGACGATAGTATAACGCAAACGAAATTAGTTTCCCTGTCATTCCACAACTTTTTCTAAATTACCCGATTCTTATATAGACAATTTACCACCCCCTCTCCATGATTTTTTTTTTTTTACTGCGGTATGGAAATATAATTTCTTTTCCAAATTTTAAATTTTATGAAAGTAGCAAATATTTTCTTAAAGCAGACAAAATAAATATAAATTGGAACTCGTAGTGTTTCGTTCGAGCGACACGATCCGAGAAAAGAACCAAAAAACGATTTTCTTTTTGTTTTAATAACCGAGCAGTTATGTTCGCTCGTCTTATTGAAGTGAACATCTCGCATAAACCGAGCGATTTCTCCGATCAAAAGAAGTTCGTTCTAAATATCAAAAACGTATTTTTTGTATTGAAAATAAATTAATAAAATTATATATTATTGTAAACTCAAATAGTAATTAGATAGAATATGTTATATTATTTATAAATAATGAGATTTAAGTTTTTAAAAATTCTTTATCTTTAAACATTTTTATTTGTAGCGACTTGTTTATGTTATGAAAATCATTTCAACAAATTAGAAGCCTGAATATAAATTCTGTAAATTATTGACGTAAAATTTTTATACATATTAAAACTCTAAAGCTCCTTAATTTACTTCACATATTTATCTAACTTTTCCATAACTTGTTATTAATATTATTAATTATTATTAATTTATTATTTTATAATTAATTTTTTTATTCATTTTTTATTTTACTATTTATTATTAATTTATAATTTATTATCTTTCACTGTAAAATGCATTATAATTTACTTCTTATATTTACGTAATTGTTTTATATAATTACAAAATGTCTAGCATTCAGAAATTTCGGGAAAAACCGGGAATTTAGTTAGACCAGGAAAAAAATCTGAAAATTACAGTGAATTTTTTTAAATATTCGCTACTTGTAAAAATTTATGAAAAATTTGAATATAAGTTTATATTTTTACACAACTTAAACTATTAAAATTAGAAAAATTTTATCAAGAGGAGAAAACTGTTCTTTCGTCAACTTTTGAATAATGTTGAGAAAACTAAATTTTTATTAATGTTTATTGAAGAATTATTTTTTCACCTAAAAAAATTAAACTTTTTCAATTTAGGTATGATTATTTTTAATTTTTATTATTTTAATACACAATTAAAAATAATAACAATACTTTGTAAAATAATACCTTCTCATGTGATGAGATTGTAAAAATGTGTCTACGTAATGGAAAAATAAAAAATAAGTTTAATTTTAAATTTAACTTCCAATGTTATCGACTAATAGTTAATATAATAATTAATATTATATTTCTCTAAATAAAGAAAATGTCTATTGACTTTTTAAAGTCGATTTTCTTAATTTCTTTATTATAAAATATTTTAAAAGTTTGTTTTGATGTTTTGTCCCATATAATTAATTTAATAGTAGTTTTAAAATTGGCATTTTTGTATAGGACATTTATTTAAAAATATTAGGACATTCATTATAAAATATTAATATTTTAATATTATAGTTATTATTGTTTTAAAAAATAAATTCAGGAATATTTTACTTTTTGGTCTGGGAATTTAATAATCACAATTCTCTAGACACTCTAAATTAACTTTTTACACTAATCTTAATTAACCAAAATAAATTTAATTATATTTTTTAAATGAATTAAACACAAAGAATTTAAATATTTTTGGTTATTAGATTTTTTTTAAATAGGTTATTAGTTTATTATTGTTAGCTGTCAGTTATGGGAAAGTCGAGAAGTTCGGTCGATAATTAATCGGTCGAAAAGGAAATTAGACGACGATACGATTTGACAATTAACAAAAGAATAAACGAGATGATCGTTCGAAAATCAAAGACGACTATATATATTTTTTAGATTGTAAATTTAAACTTTCACCTTTACAAAATTATTATCAAACAATTAACTTGCACCCAGTAATCAGCATCCACTTAATTTTAGAAAATAAATTTTTAAATTAAATATTTTTTTAACGATAACGAAATATTTTGAGTAATTAAGCGAGTGACAATTTTAAATTCATAAAAAATGTTTCAATTTAAAATTTTATTTTTAAAATTAAGTCTGTTCTTAAAACCTGGGTGCCGGTTGCATCCTGGCACCCAGAAACTAAGATTGTCACACAGTTATTTTTTCTAAACTTTATATTGGTTCTGAACAAAAAATAAATAACTTACAAATTTTATTTTTAAAATGGTTGATAATAACTGGGTTTCAGTTTTAGCTGCCAAGGCACCCAGAAGCTCAAACTATCACCCTGTTAATATCACCCAGTAGTAATAATACTTTTTTAATACTTTATCTTGTCTCTCAGCAAAAACAATTTTACCATCAATATTAATTACTAAAATTAAGTGGATGCTAATAACTGGGCGTCAGTTTGAGCTTGGAGCTCAGAAGCTAAAACTGGCACCCAGTGTAGGTCACCTAGAGTGGTAATTTTTTTCAAAATCTTTGTTTTAGAAATATATATTAAAACTTATTTTCCAAAATAAAATGGGTGCTAATAACTGGGTGTCAATTTAAGCATGGCATTCAGAAGCTGAAACTGGCACCCAGTGTATGTCACCTAGAGTGATAATGTTTTTTTCAAAATCTTTGTTTGATTTAAAAACATATATTAAAACTTATTTTCCAAAATGAAGTGGGTGCTAAAAACTGGGCTTCATTTTAAATTTTGCACTCAGAAGCTGAAACTGGTACCCAGTGTGTGTCACCTATAGTGATAATTTTTTCAAAGTCTATGTTTAATTTCAAAATACACATTAAAATTTATTTTTCAAAATAAAGTGGGTACTAATAAGTATGAGCGTCAAAGTCAATGTTTGTTTTAAAAATACATATTAAAATTTTATATTTTTTTTAATATAATATTTTTTCAAAATAAAGTGGGTACTAATAACTGAGCGTCAATTTTAGTTTGTCACCCAGAAGTTTAAACTTGCACCCAGTGATAATGTTTTTTCAAAACTTTATGATGGTTCCAAAAAGACCATTAAATTTTAAATTCCAAAATTAACTAAGCGCTATAATAATTGGGGTCAATTTTAGCTTGGCACCCAGAAGCTTAAACTTGCACCCAGTGATAATGTTTTTTCAAAACTTTATTATGGTTCCAAAAAGACCATTAAATTTTTAATTCCAAAATTAACTAAGCGCTATAATAATTGGGGTCAGTTTCAGCTTGGCACCCATAAGCTCAAACTGAGACCCAGTTAATATCACCCAGTGCGGTAATGTTCTTTTCAAAATTTTATGTTATTGTTTAAAAAAAAGTTAAAATATAACTACTATAGTTAATTGGGTGCTACACTGTAAAAAATGGCGTTTAAAAATAAGACGTTTAGTCGTTTATAAAGGTCTGTAAATAAGCGTCAGTTTTAGCTTGGTACCCAGAAGCTTAAACCGTCACCCATAGATAATAAGTTTTTCAAAACTTTCTTATTTTTAAATTTAAACAAACGGTATTTAAATTAAAAATTTAATTTTTAAAATTAATCTGCACCGTGAAAATATTGTAAACCAAAAAAATGTTTTTTCAGAAAAAAGACGATGTTTTCTTATTCTTAATGATTGCGTGTTGGAAAAATACGAAAAAACCGCCATTAATATAAGAAAAAAAAGAGAAATATTTCAAAGAATCGCTTATTGTCAATCAAGGACATCTAGAAAAAATTTTTTTTCCTATCTCCATTTATATATTTATGTGTGTCTATTCATAGTCATATTCTAAGAGTCTAGTGATGTCTAAACGAATAACGAAATGACAAGTTTGAAAAATGTGACGGACCAGGGAGAAGAAAAAGGAAAGGATCATGGTTGCGTGTTTGCCTCCTTTTGAATCACATTGGATCCTTGTCAGTTTCGTGGGATTCAAAATGGGTTCCATCAGCGAGCGGAAAATGGAAGACGTTGGCGCAGCTGGGCCGGCTGGTTTTTTGGGCGTCACGCACTCGTCGAATCGAGAAAGGCAAAAAGAAAAAAAAAAAAAAAAGAAACCGATCGCTGACATTTGATGGATTAGTAATGAGATCGTTGGAAGAAGAGCAGAGAGAGGGGGGAGGGAGGGGGATTCGTTTTTCCACGCTCCCTGTATTCGTCTATCTCCCGTCGTGTCTAGCTCAAGAACAAAGACATCAACTTGATGGATGCTCGCATAGACTCAACGTTCATCGCCAGACGAAACACTCTCCTCTCTATTTCTCTTTAAGTCTCTTGTTTTTCTCCACCAACCCTTTTAAAAATACTTTCGAAAAATCTTCCCTTATGTACAAACACTGATGGGAATCCATTTTTAATTTTACTTCCGTTCTGTAGGAAAATAATTTTTTCCGTTTAAATAAAGATGCGGTATGCAGCTACAAAACTGGCATCCAGAAACTTACTTAATTTTCGAAAATGAATTTTATTGTCGAATAATATTTCTTGTTCAGTTGAAAATAATGTCAAATTATAGAGAATTGAGTGGGTGCTGTTATCTGGGTGCAGTTTTAGTTTGATATTCATTTTGAAATAAAAAAAAATTTGGAAATATTTAATGGGTACTGATAACTCATAACTGCAATTGTTTCCTAACAGTTTTAGTTTTAGTTTTTGTTGCAAAAGCGGTATCAAAAATTAAATGGGTGCTAATTCTTGGGTGATAGCTTCATTACAAACAATATATAGTTTTGTGCCTGTTTCAGCTTCACTTTCGTTTAAACATAAAAAAAATAATTGGTTATTTTAACTGAGGAGCAAGTTTTCAAAATCTGATAAATCCAAATTTTGTTATTTCGAGAAATTTAAACAAATGACAATTCTAACATAACCATTAAAATTAATTTTAGTGTAGAAAAAATATAATAAACTGTTTATTTTTAAATATTTTTTTATTTAAAATGCTTTGTTTGTAATTAAAATTAATTGTAATAAAGGAATTTCAAGGTTTTGGTAATTTTTTCTTTTAAAAAATTAAAATTAAAAATTATCAAGGTTAGGAAAAAATATATTTTAAATTGAAAATTCTTTGGTAACAAATTTTTTTTCTTGAATTGAACAGTGATCAGTCGATTTCTAAGGATTTTAAAATTCTAAATATGTGTTTATCTCAATTTTTTTGAAAAATGGATTTATCAACTTTTGAAAAATTGCTCCTCAACTAATTTTATTGATTATTTTTATTATAGAAATATAAAGATAATAATCTTTATATTTCATTTATATATCTTTTTATTTTATATTTATATTTTTTTATATTTTATATATTTTTTATTTAATTAAAAATTTTTTTTTTATTTTTTAATTTTATTATTTTTTTATTTTTAAGATCAATATTAATAATATAATAATATTATTATTATTGATCTTTTATAGTTCAAGCATTTTCAAATGAAAGAAATTTCACTCTTTTGTAGATAAGAATATTTGTATATTGAAAATAAAGTGTAAAAACAATTTTTTAGTGGAATTTTCTTGAATTTTTTTTCACTATAGTGAAATTATATTGCTATAGCAATATAATATTCCCAAAAATTGAATGAGTGTTAATGCCTGGGTTCCAGCTTGATTACAAACAACAGATTTATAAATGTTTTGTTTCATTAGCAGCATTAAATTGTAAAAATTGAATGGGCGCTCATCTCTGGGTGCCAACTTAATTGTAAAAATAGGTTTTTATTATAATAATTGATTCGTACCAGTATTTAACCATATTTTTCTATTAAATACCTGGGTTCCTTCTATTACATCATGGGTTCCTTCTATCATATCATGGGTTCCTTTATTACAAACAATCGTTTCGTAAAAGTTTTAGCTTTTTCTTTAGTTTCAATAGTAGCTTAATTTTATTTTAATAGTTTTTTTCAAATAGGAGCACAAAATTGTATAAAAATTGAATGGGTGCTGATAAAATGGTGCAGCTATAGTGTAAAAAGCATAAATTAGAAAATAAATTTTTTAAAATTAATTATATAACACGTGGGTGCCAACATTATTACAAAAAATCGTTTGGAAAAATTTTTGGTTTCATTTTTGCATCAATAGCAGCATAAAATTGTAAAAATTAAATGGGCGCTAATTCCTAGGTGCTAGCTTGGTTTTTGTTTAAATATATGAATAAAGCATTCTCAAAAACTTAATGGATGTTGATACATGGGTTCCAGGTTGAATGTAGACAATCGTTTCATGCTACTTTTAACTTTATTTTTGTTTTAATAGTATATAGCATAAAAATTTCAATAATTTAATGGGTGCTAATAGCTGATTATCAACTTCATTATAAATAATTTTTTCTATTATAATAATTGTTTCGTCACAGTATATTTAAGCTTCATGTCTGTTTAAAAGAAAAAATTTAATTTAATTTTTTTAATTAACAACATAAAATTGTCAAAAATTGAAAAAGTTCTGATATCTGGGTGTCTGCTTTATTGAAAAATTTGTTTACTTGTTTCGTCCAATATTTAATATTAACTTTTGTTTGAAAAGTACAATTAAATTTTTTTAAATTGAATGGAAGATAATACCTAGGTGCCAATACTTTACTACAAACATTCGTTTGATGACACTTTAAGCTTCATTATTGTTCCAACAGTAGGATAAAATTGTAAAAATTGCATAGGTGCTGGTACCTGCGTACTAGAATCATTGTAAAAATAGTTTCTAATAGCAATAATCGTTTCGTGCGCATTTTATTTTCATTTTTGTTTCATTAGCAACATGAAATTCTGAAATTAAATGTGTTGTAATTCCTGGGTGACAGTTTAATGGTAACAATTGCTTCTATTACGAATTGTTTTGTTAAGTGCTTAAAGTTCATTTTTGTATCACTAGCAACATAACATTTTTAAAAATTAAAAAGGAGATGAAACCTATGGGTACCAGCTTCATGATGAACAATAGTTTTATGGCCTCTAAGCATTATTTTTGCTTTAATATAGTATACGTAAAAATTAACTGGGTGCTAACTTCATTATGAACTATATATCTTTCTATTACATATAGATATTGTTTCGTATACCTATTTTAGTTCCATTTTAGTTTCGTTAACAATATAAAATTTTCATGAATTGAATGGGTTCTGTTTCCTGGGTGTCAGCAACATTTAGCGTTTTCATTATTAATCATTTCGTCACAATATTTTAACTTCATTTTTGTTTCATTAACAACGTATATAATGAAGCTGAAACTGGCACCCAGTTATCAGCACCCACTTACTTTTAGATCATAAATTTTAAAGTTAAATATTTTTTTCTTTAAAATCCAATATCAAATTTTGGAAAATTAAGTGCTTGCAGAAATATGGGTGCAAACTACACACTGAAAAAAAATTTATTTGATTCAAATAACCGATTATTTGTCTATAATCCAATAAATATTTACTTGAATTAAATAATTTTTATTTGAATCAATTAATTAGTATTTGATTCAAATACTGAAATATTTGATTCAAATACAATTTATTTGATTCAAATAAAAATTATTTGATTCAAGTAAATATTTATTTGATTATAGACAAATAATCGGTTATTTGAATTAAATAATTTTTTTTTTTCAGTGCAGCTTTATAAAAAATATTTAATGTTAAAATTTTCTTTCCAAAATAAATGGGTGTTGATAACTGGGTTCCAGTTTCAGCTTCCTTTGTAATTGTTAAACATTGAATGGGTGTCGATGCATATAATATATAGGTGCTGCAGTTTCATATTACAAACAATCGTTTCGTACCAATTTTAGCTTGATTTTCATATTAACATAAAAACGAAATTTCCAAAAATTGAATGGGTGCTGATTCCTGGGTTCCTTGTTTGTTATCAACAAAACGTTTTCTTCCAGTACTCATAGCTTCATTTTTATATCGATAAAGCAGCATAGAGTTTGTAAAAATTAAATGGGTGCTGATGCCTGGGTGCCAGCTTCAACTATTATTCATTTTGTATTTGTGGACAATCATTATTATACAATTGTTTATAAAGAAATAATTTTCGCTTTGTCGAACTTTCGGAATAATTTTCAAGTTCGCAAAGCGAGTATTACTGACGAACGCGGAAAATGGGGTTGAAAAGGTAAAATCGCAAGAGAGGTCTACACCACGAGGGATGTGTGTGGAGAAAAGAGAGAGAAAGAGAGAGAGAGAGAGAGAGAAAGAGAGGGAGTGAAAGAGAGAGTACCGAGAGAAACAAGAAAAGAGGGTTTACGCAGAAAGAGAGAGATTGAGAGCGAGAGAGAAAGAGCGCGAGAGGGTGAAAGGGGAAAAAGGGGGTGAAAGAGGGCGGATGTGACGCGGAATGATAGAGCGCGGAACCTAGAGAAAAATGAGAGTGGCGGAAAGGCGAGGGTGGAGGGACGCTGATGGATCGGTGTTCCTCCCTCCATGACACCTATTCTGTCTCTCTTCCTCCAGTAGTCTATCTTCATCCCTCTTGCACTTCAAGTTCCGTTTATTTCCCCCCCCCTCTCTCTCTTTCTCTCTCTCTCTCTCTCGCCCACTCTCCCTCTTCCCCGATTCCATTCTCTCCCCCACCCCATATTTCCTAGGGGGGTGGAAATGCCCCACAATATTACTCATAGTCGGTGGGCCTCCCTCTCGGCTCCCACCGCATTACGCTCACTGTGCTGGATTCGACCACCAACACCCACGTCACCTTCGTCTCCATATTATTTATTCATAGCTCCCGATTCGATAATGTCGTCGCAGTTTACTGTTCCCATGATCGTTTCATGAATTGTGGCTTTTGTATTTACCCATCAGACTTCATTCGATTATTCCGCTAATTGTATATTCCATTTATTGGAGAAGCGGATATTCTTTATTTAGACCCAGCCTTATATAGGAAAGAAGAAAAATATTCAGTTTAAGCGTCTTAGGAAAAATGGATTTTCTTTATCTAGAATTAGAACAAAAAAAAATAGGCAGATATTTAAGAAAGTCGGAAAATATTTTCTTTACTTTATTCTTTAATATGGAAATTATCGTTTCCTAACGAATTTCCTGTGTTTGGATATCTAAACGTATTTTCCTAATGACTATATTTTTTCTAATAGTTACTTTTCGAAAAAATATTTTTTCATTTCATTTTCTTTGAAATCAATTTTCCTAACATCTTAGTTACCAAATAATATAATTTTTTATGACTTATTTTTTATGTGTTTTGCAATTTTTTCCCGCAGCAACAAATGTAATTCACTTTATAAATTCGGAGTAAGTCGATTTTAAATGTTTCCCTGTTTTTTAGAAATAGTAAAAAATTAGAAATAGTAGAAAATTTCCTTCCGAATTATTTATTTGTAAAATGGGAAATTTTGATCCAATGAAAGGTAGATAAATAAAAACAGATATTGTTATTTCATTTATTTAACAAAACACCGACGTTTCGATGGCATGGTTTGTCATCTTCTTCAGATTAACTAAGAACAATTTTTACACCTATTAAAATTTTTTAAATTATCACAAATTAGAAAAAATGAAATTTTTTTTTATTTTTAATATAAATAAATTACCTAAAATTAGAAATGTAAGTTAAATAGTAATATGTCAATAAGTATAAAATTATCATAAATTAGAAAAAATGAAAAATTTGTCTTGTTGTTGCGATTAAAATAAAGATACTAACAAAATAAGATCTGAAAATTATAATTCGGAAACAATACAGAAAGTCAATGAACTGCGATATAAACATTGTGACGTAGAAAACAAAAGACTGATCACGAGTTTAATTTTCTAATTATTGGAAAATAAATTCCAGTTTTTATTGTAAATTAGTATTGCGATTCTAAATTAAAAGTGTAATTTCCATTAAAAAAATATTATAAATTATTATTATTATTATTATTATTATTAATATTTTTATATATATTTTTTTTAATCCAAAAATAATAATACTATTATAATTTGTTGAAAAAAAATTTGTTTTTTATTTGTTTAAAAAAAAAATACTATTTTAATATTAATTTAAAAAAACAATAAAGTTTGGTTCTCAAATTGTGGTTAATCAACTTTTGGTGGATGGTTTCATAGATTTATTTTAAACAAGACGCAATTCTAAATTTTCGTAATTATTTTTACTACCACTGAATTTTTTAATTGCAATTTTCACAAAATTAGGAAATTTAAATAGGTTTAAAAATTTTTTCTTAGGAAAATTCTGTTGGGAATTTCAATTTTGGAAAATTTATGCTGTATAGGAAAATTTAAAAAATAGAAATCAAAAATTAAGAAATATGGTTAAGAGTGAAAAATTACACCTTTACCTTTTTTTTTTTGAAATATAAATTAAAAATCGTGTCCTGATTCAAAATATGAAATTCAGGGTAAATATCGAAAATAGGAAAAATTGACACTGAAATTATTGTCGTTATGTAGCACTTGATAGCGAAGATTAAATGAATTCGCTTTCAATATTTATTAATGTTGGATTCGAATTTCTGTATATATTTTAGCACCTGCCTTTTTTGATCCGCGACAAATTATAAGCTTACATAAATACAATGTCAAATTTCAAATAGATTTCGTGAAATATGTTCAAAATTTGTGCAAACAAATATATTATGACTGTTGAAACATTTCAATTGCTCTCGAAATCTATGCGAATCAGTATGAAATTTGGCTGAGAATCAGTAAAAATTTCATTAAAAATTAGTTTAAAAATACTAAAATATTAATTTATCAGTAAATTTTCACCAAATTGATATATTTTCGGTTAATCATTTTTAAACAACTTCCTTTTTTTAAAAAATGCATATAATATTTTTTTAAAAATTAATAATAAAAAAAATGTGCTCAGAAAAATTAAAAATTTAATCAAAGGTATACTTTATATTTCGTCAGGCCTTATTTAAATTTAACGATTTTTCAATCTCAGAATTTAAAAAAATTAAATAAAATAATTCATTGAAAGAAGATGCTTATACTTAAAAGTTTTAAGAAATATTGAATTTTAGAAAAGTTGCAAACATGATTGCAGAAAATCAATTATGTTTAAAAAATTTAATTATCGTCAAAATGTCAATTATATTAATTAATATTAAACTGCTTCTCCGAAATTCAATTATTAAATAAAAAATTTTAATAAAATTCTCGAGAAAATTTCAATTATTATCATTATAGATAATAAAATATTTCAACCCAATTTTCAATTATTTTCAAGTTAATAAAATTGTGTTTCAAAATATAATTATGTTCAAAAATTGAAAGAAATTACTGTCAAAATTTCAATTGTCTTCATAAAAATTAAAATTTTCCGTCAAAATATTAAATTATTTTAAGAAATTTTAATAAAATTTGTGTAAGTTTAATAAAATTCGTGTCAAAACTTTAATTATCTTTATGAAGAATAAAATTCTTTAACGGAATTCAATTATTTTTAAAGTAATAAAACTCTTTGTAAAAATTAAATTATGTTCAAAAATTAAAAGAAATTATCGTCGAAATTTCAATTATATTCATAAATAATAAACTTCTTCTTCAAATTCAATTATCTATTGAATGTATTATTATTTTTAAAATTCTTGTAACAATTTCAATTATCTTTTAAACAATAAAATTCTCCTCCATAATTCAATTATTTAAAAAATTTAAATATAATTTTTGTCAAACTTTCAATTATGTTTATAAATAATAAAATTCTTCTTTTATATTCATTCATTTTATAAACATAAATATCATTCTTTACAAAATTGAAATTATGTTTATAATTAATAGGATTTTTTTTTAAAATTCAATTCTTTTCAAAATATAAATAAAATTCTTGAGAAAATTTCAATTATGTTTATAAATAATAATTTTTTTTCCAAAATTCAATTGTTTTCAAAATCTTAATAAAATTCTTGGGACAATTTCAATTTTTTAAAAGAACTCAATTATTTAAAAATAATTGTAATAAAATTCTTCACAAAAAATTTAATTACTTTCATAATTATGAAATATAAACAAATTTAAAAATTAATTTTAGTTCAAATTTTAGTCACTAATTGAATAATAAAATCATTGTAGTGTGAATTTTGAGAAGTACCTGAATTTCATTATATAGTTTTCTAATTAAAATCTTTGAAAATTTTGATGATTTTATATGAATTTGCTTTGAAATATTTGGTATTTTAAATTTATAATATATTTTTTATTGAAAAATGTCAAAATATTCAAAATTTCATAAAAATGGAATAATTGTTTACGAATGTATTTAAAAATTTTCCAAGTAGAATTTTTTCATAAATTATTAAAAGTAATTAATTTAAAGAAGAATTTTAGTTACAAATTCTAGAAAATTATAAAGGAATAGAAATTGTGAAAACAATTTTGAAAATGAAACAGTAACAATGAATGTAAATTTTCTGGAAAATCTTAATTCCAATGGAAAAATAATAACGTTTAAATATTTATTTTAAATAAAGCTATTGATATTTTGAAATAATTTTAGAATTAAAGAGATTCTTAAATAAATGTAATAGAAAAAAAATTGAAAATTGAAAATTTGTGATTATCTAATAATTTTTAGAGTGAATGAAGATATTCTTTAGGGTCAGAGAAATAGTTAAAATTTTGTCTGGAAATCAGAGAAAAGTTAATAAAAAACAAAATTAAATTTTTGTGTTAATCCTGAAGTGAGAAACAAACTTTTCTTTCTGGCTTATTGCATAACGTGATTAATTTTATCTTAATAAAAAAAATAAATAAATAAAAAATAAATAAATAATAAATAAGAAATAATAAATAAATAAAATAATAAAAAATAAATAATAATAATAATAAATATTTTTAACAATACGTTGTAAAACTTGTAGAGAGTTGCAAAAGACATATTATAAAAGTTTTGGTTTTAACATTGAAGTTTGTTATGAGGAAATTTTACTCAACTTTTTATTTATTTAACAGTATGTGATTGTTGTGCTCAAAGGTATTTTTTTCGACTCTACATTTCTCTTTAAATATTTAATAAATTGAGCTGAAAATTTGTATACGAAAGTCTAAAATACAATAATGAAGGGTAGTGATTTGCAAAAGTTTTAATTTTTTTGAAATGAATTTTTGTAAATTATTTTAAAATTATCAGTCACATATTGTCACAGTTACTTTAAATCAATTTCTCGTCATAACAGATTTCAAAATTTTTTTTTACAATTTATTTTTGAATTATTAAAACCTTTGCACATCACTGATCTTCTTTATTATATTTTAGACTTTTTTTTACAAAAATTTCAGCTTAATTTATAAAATATTTCAAGAGAAATAGTGATCGAAAAAATTACCATTCAATTTCGAAGTCACATGTTATTGTTAAATGATTGGTAACAAAAGAAAAATTACTAATCACACTGAAGAGTTGTCTTGAAAAGAACTGCACGAGAGGACGCGATGTAGATATAAAACCCGGTCGATGAATGTTTCAGCATAGTAATCAACATCATCATCATTATCGCCGTACTGCATCCATTCCACTTCATTCCGTGCCATCTCATTTCGTCCCAATTGTATAACCTCAATATTAGTAGCTGCGATAACCACCACTGTCTCTCATCTCAAATTCTTTCATAAACACTCTTTTTGCATACCCTTTTTTCGCATGAAAAATCTACTTTCTCTCTATAAACATTTTTCTCGCTAAGAAAAGAATTTTTTAAATCTACTTTTTTCTAGGAAAAAATAAATCAAAAATAGTCCAAATTTATTTAAAATACCAAAAAAAGTATTGAAATAAAGAATATTTTATACGAATAAGCAATGATTAAAAATTCCAGAAAAGAGAAACTTTTGCCTCCATATGGGAAAAAGATGAAGAAAAAAAAATGGTTGGTCAATACTCGAGACTTGATGTGTATAATCAAATACTCATTAAGGTTGGACATGTTTTAGGCACGCATCTCTCCCTCTATTTCATTGCGCGTATTTTTCAACCCCTTTTTCTGTAGGTTTAAAGGAAAAGTGAGATATCTACATATAAACGAATATCCTTTACATACCACATCGTGTCACGTGCATTCACGAACAGAAAATAAGGGTTTGTCCGCAAGCGTGCACACTGTATATATAGTTTGGCACGCAACGTAGCAATCACGGTCGAGCAGAATTAGAGGAGATCGTGCGGCGAGAGATAAACATCGCATGTACACCTTTATAAGAAGGCGTTCGAACTCTCGTTAGACGGCTCTTTTATTATTGGAAATCCTCAAGAAAAAGTGTAATATCCAATTGAGAAAAATAACCATATGGAACTTTTTTAGTCAAACTATGTAGTTATAGGGGAACATATAGTCAGTGTTGGAACCCTTTTTCAACATTGTTTACAACTTTTATAAAAAAATAAATTTAGACCATGAATTATCTCTTCCACAATGCGCAAAATTAGTAAATGTTTCAAAAGCTAGCAACTTTTTACTCACTTTTGAAAATAAAATTATCAATTTTAAAAATAGTCGATTTTCAAAAAATTGTACATACAATTTTTTTTCATAAAGAATAAATATGATTTTGAATATAGATTTAATTATATTATAATCATAATAATTATATTTTCTCAGACAGGAAATTCAGAGAAAAGTCAGAAATTTTTATTAAAAGTATTGGAAAAAATTCAATGTCAAGTATTCATAAGATAATTATACATTTTTGTGTTTTTTTGCTTCTCTCATAAATCATAAAATTATCACCATTTCTAATACAAAACCTTCAAATTTTCCTACTTCTACTCAGTATTTCTTTTCAAATAACTTAATTCTTGAAGAATTCTCATAAAATTATTACTCATGAATTAATTAATGAATAATTTTACTTCAACATTTCAAAATTAATAGAATTTTAAATAAGTTGTTTTTACAATTATCATAAATGCACGGTAAATCGTTAGGTATTAAAATAACACCAAAAAGGATTAAAATAATCCTATTTAGTGTTATTTTAATCCATTTTGGTGTTATTTTGAAACCTAACGATTTACCGTGTGAACTTCAAACAGTTACGATTCAAAATTTTAGAAAATTTCAATTTTCAATTAATTTAATTAGAAATTTTAAAGACCTTAGATTTTTAAAAACTTTTAATAAAAACGTTTTTTTATTATTTTCATAAAAATAAAAAATTTTCTAAAAATTCAAAATTGTTTACAAATTATTAAAATTGTTTAAAAAATATTAAAATTGTTGAAAAAATATTTTCGCAATAATTCCAATATTTTTGTAAATAAAGAAATTAATTGCAAAAGTTAATATATGTTAATAAAATGAAATACAATTTTTATAAAATTTCTCAACAAGATTAATTGGTTTTTAAGATTTTTGTAAAATTCTTCGAAACAATTTAATTACTTTCAAAAGAGTTTAGTAAAAATCTTTATAAAGAATTAAAACAGTTTCATTATTAATTATTTAATACAATATTTTTAATGAATTGAATTACTCTACATCAATATTTCAAAATTAATCCAACTTCAAACGGTTTCAATTTGAAATTTAGTAAAATTTCAATGTTGAGTGAATTTAATTAGAACTTTTAATGAACTTGGATTTTTGAAGAATTATAATAATTAAAAATCTATTAAGATAAGTTAAATTTGTCATTATAATTTTTTATGCAATTATTTCATCTTTGTAATTCCTTTCACTTTGTAATTATTTCATTAAAAATAATGGATTTCTAAAAGAATTTTAGTGAATACAATAAAAATTAATTTTTCAAAAAGTTACAAATGATTCTTCTTTAAAATTAAAATATTCTAAAAAATTACAATCATTTATAAAAATTTTCTCCATTTCAATGATTTTTAATATCTATTCTACTGTTTGAATAAAATTATCCCAAAGAATTCAATTATTTAAAAACAATTTTATTCAAATTGTGCACAAAGTACAAACATTTAATTATTTTCATAAATAATAAAAATTCAACAGGAATTTAAATATTTACAAATTTTACTTTTTAGTAAATTATTTTTTTTAGAAATAATAAAATTTATTGCAAAGTTTTAATTATTTTTAATATAATTTTAATCGAACTCCTTGAAAAATGTAACTATAATAAAAAAATTTATTAAAATTTGTCAAAAGAATTTGATGTTAAAAATATTTGTTAGTAAAATTCTTCATTAGAATTAAAATAATATTACTAATTAAATTCAGTCAACATTGAAAATTTACAAAATTTCAAATTATAACAGTTTGAAGTTGAATTAATTTTGAAATAATGAAGTTAAATAATTACACTCTTTAAAAGAATTGTATTAAAAATTTTTTAAAATTAAAACTTGAATTGTTTTAATTCTTTATAAAGATTTTTATTAAACTTTTTTGGAAGTAATTGAGCTGCCGGATCGAAGAAGGGCACATAACCCATTTGAATTACATTGGTTATGTGCCCTTCTTTGATCCGGCAGTTCAATTAAATTATTGCGAAAAATTTCATAAAAATCTTTAAAAACAATGAATCTTGTTAAGAAATTTTATTAAAATTGTATTGCAATAATTATTTCACTTAAAATAATGGATTTATAGAAGAATTTTAGTTAAATCAATAAAAAATTTAATTTTGTAAAACTTAAGAATGATTTTTCTTCAAATTTCAATTATTCCGAAAATTTTCAATCATTTACAAAAATTTTTCCTTATTTCAATGATTTACAATATCTACTATATTAATAAAATTATACAAACAATTCAATTATTTAAAACCAATTTTAATAAAATTGTACACAAAGATTTAATTATTTTCATAAATAATATAAATTCAACTGGAATTTAAATATTTACAAATTTTACAAGTTTCTTCTGAATTATTTTAAAAAAGATTAAAACTCATTGCAGAATTTCAATTATTTTTAATACAATTTTAATCGAATTCCTTGAAAGTTAAAGATATTGATAATAAAATTCTTTATTAGAATTAAAATTTAAAAAATATTCAATTATTCAATAAATTATGTATTTTTCTATTTAGTCAAATTTAGTGCTAATTTTTTACAAAAAATTTTGAAAAGAATAGATCAATACATATACACATTGTAAAAAATAAAATTTTATTTTAAAAGTTTTTGAATCTTATCGTAAATTTAAAACAAAAATTTCATATTTGGGTGAATTTTCTGAAAGTGATATTTTTGATGTAACGATTAATTTTACAAAATCTACTCTTTAATAATTATTATCAATTTCCATAGTGAAAATTTAGCACTTATTTATCATTTTTAAAAGAAAATTAAATAATTTTATTCAACTTAATTTACGTAATAACTAAATTACTTTCATCTCCGAAGCCTTTTCAACATGTCTCCAATAGGACTTCTACAATAAAATTAAATTTTCATGGTTTCTTCAAATTCTCAGAAATTTTTTAAAAATATTGGCAGAAAGTACAATGTTTTTTCTATCATTATGTGCAATTTAAAAATTTGTGGCCCTCACTTTTATTTTTGATAAAAATGTTTAAACTTTGTCTTCAGTTTTAGGTTAAAATTACTTTACAATGATTACTGACATTTTATACTTTAAAAATATCTTAAACAAAATTTTAATACACATTAAAATAAAGCTGAGAATCTGACGTTAAATTTTCCTATATTTTATCTACAAAAAGGAGAAAAATTATTGCTGTTATAAATAATCGAAATTTATATTTTTCTCCGAGTAAAAATTAATTTCATCTTCGAAGCCTTCCTTTTTAATAAATAACTAAATGTAGAAGTAAATTTAACAGAATATTTCGATGGTAATATAAAATGAGGGTGTGAGATTTGAATGTTTTACTAAAAAACATATTTCAATTGCGCCCTAATGTATACAAATATGAAAGAAAATTTATTTTTTATCTCCGAAGCTTTTCATCTCCGAAGCCTTTTCCTTGAAATATGCTAGTTTTTCTTTTGTTTTTAGTATTTACCTGCATTGCTTTGAAAAAATTAACCCAAATTACCATTAAATCAAATACTTTAAATACATTTATATTTTTATCTGTTTTAATATATTTGGTATTAAAATATACAAATTATTAATTTTTAAGCAGTGTAATTTTATTTTCGATTTCGTGAACGCGATATTAGCGTGAATTTTTAATAGAAAAGCTCGCCAATTGAATAAAATTAATTTAATGGATCAACAATAATATTTTTCAAATGAAAAAAACTTTAATATTTTCAAGAATTAATTTTGCGCAACCTAAAAATCTTACTCTTGAGTATGAAATTAAGTAGTTTTAATAGAAAAAACCATATAATTGAAGAAAAAAATTAATTGAAAAACGGAAATTTAAAAGTGTCACTTTCAGAAAATTCACCCATTTATATTAAAAAACATGTGTGAAAACAAAAGTTTTCGAGATGCGCAAATTTCATCAATTTTTAAAATTTTTTAAAGTTTAAATTTAAAATTAACTTTAAATTTTTAATTTCAAAAATTTTTTTTTATAATTTAATTTTAAAAAAGAATTATTTGTAACTTTTACAAAATTTAATTTTTTATTGTTTCAACTAAAATTCTTCTATAAATTTATTAATTTTAATAGCATAATTCAATATATATTTATATTTTAATTTAAATATAAACATTTCAAATAAAAATGACGTAAAAAACGTAATTTTTCAAGAATCTATGGTCAAAAACGCGAAGTATGTAACGTAACATCTTTGTTTTATCGATAACTTTTAAATAACAAGTAATTAAAAAATTTCTATGTTTGTATCTTAAAGTATATATTTTTTCATTATACTTTTGCATGGAATATAAAATTTTTTGAATTTATGAGATAAAAGTTTCGTTTTCTACGTTTTTGACCATATTAATATAATAATATAATTTATATTATTTATAAACGACAAGATTTAGGTTTATTTTTTTTTCTTTTTTATAGTGTAAGCAAAATTTTATCTAATTTTTGTAATAAGAATTGAAAAACAAAAAAAATTTAACAGTTTCTCTATAAAATAAAATAAAAATGATAAAATGCATGTTGTAATTTTTTATTGATTAAATTTGCGATAAATGAAGATATATATTTTTTTGAAGATTAAAAAAATGAAAAAAACTTGTAAATATTTGAATTTTAAATGCGAATTGAAAATTTGATACGAATTGATGCGCAAAATAAATAAAAAATTATATATATATAATATAATTTTTAAATAATCATTGTAGCTCGTTTGAACGAACACTGAAAGAAAAACAAATATTTGAAAAAAATTTGAGATGCAAAAGCAAAATGATTTCCAACTTGGCAGAGTTCGATCATGTAATCTCTATAGTGTAGAAACGAATTTCGAATTTGAAAAAGTTGAAAATATTTGAAAACATATATACATGTATTTTGTGAGTTTTGATTAGTCAGGAGATATAAATATATACATGTACGGATGTCTCTGTGGGCCTGCGGCTCGTGTGTCGTTGATTGTTATATCTCCATCTGACCGGAGGTGCTGGTCCGGTAATTCATTCAAACTTGAACACCATGGACTGTGGAGACAGAAAGGGGGTTGAAAACCGGTTAAGCGGGATGGAGTTGGGGGTGTAGGGAGGTTTCTCGTGTTTCATTTCCTGAGCTCCTATATAACTTTGTGCTCAACTCGACACCAGATTAATAACGGCCCCACCTATCCTATTCTATCCAACCCTGAACAACTTCTCGTTGTTGTGTGTACATTGAATCTCTCTCTCTCTCTCTCTCTCTCTTCTTCCCTCTTTCTATATCAAATTTTCTTTCTCTCTTCTTTCCCTCAAGTCACAATCTTCATATAATGCTGCGAAAATTCTCAACTCGTTCTTAAAGCCAAAATTTATCGACGAGGACGAGTATTTAGTCTGCCAATGATCTATATCTGTCGATTCAAAAACTTGTCATGTTTTACTCTCGCTGTAAATTGTCATTTGTTAAAGAAACGTTGAACAAACTATTGAATTATAAGTTTAAAATTTATAATATACTTTAAAATGCAAAATTTATTGTTATACTTCATTATATTTAGACAAAACACGGTAAATCGTTAGGTATTAAAATAACACCAAAAAGGATTAAAATAATTCAATTTAGTGTTATTTTAATCCATTTTGGTGTTATCTTAATACCAAAATGGATAATACTAACCAATACTAACGATTTACCGTGAAGTCATTGAATAATTGAATATTTTTTTATTTAGAAATTTCGAAAATTGACTTTTGTCTTTTTTGTCATTTTATAAAATTTAAGCAACATTATCTACAATTTTTGAAATAATTTTAGAATTTCTGAACAATTATTCAAAAATTATAAAATAAATATGGTTGCCACAAACATTTAATGTTGTCTTCCCTGATATCTATAGACAAGATTTTGAGTTTTTCTCTGAACCTAAAGAATATTTTGATTCACTCTAAAAATTATTAGATACTCAAAAAAAAAATCTTTTATTACATTTACTTAAGATTTTCTCTAATTGAAAAATTATTCGAAAGCATCAATAGCTTTATTTTGAATAAATATTTAATCAATATTATTTTCTTCCAAGTGAAGTAAGATTTTAAAAAAAATTATATTCAACCTTTTCTGAAATTAAAACTTAGAAGAATAATATTATAAAACATTACTGAGTAATGAAATCATTATTTTATATATTATAAAAATATTGATACTGTTATTTTTTCAAAAATGTTTTTATAATTTCTATTCATTTATTATTTCCTGGAATTTGGAACTAAAATTCTTCTTTAAATTAATAACTTTTAATAATTTATGAAAAAGTTCATCTCGGAAAATTTTAAAATATACATTCGTTTACAATTATTTCATTCTTATGAAATTTGGAATATTTGGGGATTTTTCAATAAAAAAAAATATTGGAAAATAAAAACTACAAATAATTTTAATACAAATTCAAATAAACTTTATCAAAAAAATTAATTTTGCAGAATTGTCTAAATGAAAGTATACCTATAACGCTAATCAAGCAACATTTTTTGGTAACTAAGGTTAGATTAACGAATCTCGAACGTTAGTCAAACATTTAGTTATTTAGGATCATTATCGAATTTTATTCATAGTAAACAATAACACAAAAAAATCTAATCTTTTTTGGTGTTAATATCAAAAAAAGCAATTCTAATTCTTCTCAATTTACGGTGTTTCAAAAATTATTAAACCTTGTTCAAGAATTAAAATTCTGTTCAGAAATTCTTAAATTATTTCCAATATTGTAGATAATGTATTCTTAAATTTTAAAACCGACAGAAAAGCCAAAAGTTAATTTACGAAATTTGTAAATCAAAAAATATTCAATTAATCAAAATTCAAATAAATTTTTAACATTTCCAAAACGAAAAAAGTCGCATTTTTGATAACGATTTCTTTATGATTAATAAATAATATTTTTCTAATAATTTTTCTATATTTTTCCAATTATTTGTGACATCTACAAATTACAATTAAAAATTTTTTTTTTTTAACTAATAAAATTATTATTTTAAATAAAGTTAATAAGAAATAATAATAAAAAACATTATTTTAAATAACTAATCAAGTAAATATACAAATTATGGTCTTTATGGACGTTTAAGAAAAACTGATTTTTACATAGACTTTAAGCAAATTTACGCGGAACTTCAATTACCTTTTAAAAAAAAAAAATTCTTTAACGGAATTCAATTATTTTTTAAGTAATAAAATTCTTCGTAAAAAATCAATTATGTTCACAAATTTAAAGTAATTATCGTCAAAATTTCAATTATTTTTATAAATAATAATTACTTCTTCTACAAAATTCAATTATTTATTCAAAAATGTAAATAAAATTCTTGTCAAAATATTAATTAACTTTATAAATAATAAAATTCTTCTCTGAAATTCAATTATTTTTAAAAATTTTAATAAAGTTTTTGACCAAATTTCAATTATGTTCATAAATAATAAAATTCTTCTCCAAAATTTTATTATTTTAAAAATTTAAATATAATTCTTGTCAAAATTTCAATTATGTTTATAAATAATAATTTTTTTTCCAAAATTAAATTGTTTTCAAAATTTTAATAAAGTTCTTGTCAGAATTTAAATTTTCCTAAAAAACTCAATTATTTAATAAAAAATTGTAATAAAACTCTTCTCGGAAATGCAATTATTTTCAAAAATTTTAATAAAGTTCTCGAACAAATTCTAATTAAATTCATAAATAATATAAAATTCCTCTCAAAAATTCAATTATTTAAAAATTTTCAATATATTTCTTGACAAAATTTTAATTATATTTGTAAATAATAAAATTTTTCCCTTAAATTCAAATGTTTTCAAAATATCAATACAATTCTTTGAAAAACATAAATTTTAGAAAATATCTGAATTTAAACAAAAATTGTAATAAAATTCTGCACAACAATTTAATTACTTTTATAATTAGATAATATAAACAAATTTAAAAATTAATTTTAGTTATACTTTATTGGACTGTAATTCAATAATAAAATTATTGTAGTGTGAATTTTTAATAGTAATTGAATTTTGTTATAAGGTTTCCAAATTAAAATCTCTGAAAATATAAATTTTTCATACTTTTATTCAAACAATTCTGCAAAATTAAATATTTTGTAAAAAATTAATTTAAATTTGAGATGAAATTATTTGCAGTTTTTTTAAATATATTTTTTATTGAAAAATTTCCAAATATTTGAAAAATTTCCAAATATTCAAAATATCATAAAAATAAAATAATTGTAAACGAATGTATTTTAAAAATTTTCCAAGATGAACTTTTTCATAAATTATTAAAAGTAATAAATTTAAAGAAGAATTTTAGTTACAACTTCCAGGAAATAATAAATGAGTAAAAATTATGAAAAGAGTTTTTAAAAAGTAACAGTATCATAATATTTTTATAACATAAAATAATGATTTTATTATACTCATTCATATTTATTTATATAAATTCATATAATAAATTCATATTTATTTATATTATATAAAGAAATTATGCGATTTCTTTATGTTTTTTTAAAAACATTCTTCTAAGTTAATGAATCTCAAAAACGTTTGAATATAAATTTTCTGAAAATCTTAATTCCCATGGAAAAATAGTAATGATTAAATATTTATTTTATATAAAACTATTGATGTTATCAAATAAATTAACAATTTGAAAAATTCGGAAGTAAATGTAATGGAAGATTTTTTTTAGCATCTAATAATTTTTAAAGTGAATCAAAATATTCTTTTGGATGATAGAAAATGCATAAAATTTTGTCTGGAACGTAGAGAAAAATTAAGGAAAAACAAAATTAAATTTTCGTGTCAATCCTGATGTGAGAAAAAAATTTTCTTAGTGGCACAACTTGATTAATTTTATCATAATCAAAAAGTGAATATTTTTATATTATAAATATTTTTTTTTTAAATATTATAAATTTATAAATTTTTTTATAAATATTTTTCACAATATACATTGTAAAACTTGCACATAGAGTTGCAAAAGATAAATTACAAAATTTTTTGTTTTAACTTTGAAGTTTCTTATATAAGGAATTTTTACTCAACTTTTTATCTATATTCAAGAGCATTATGTGTTCTCAATGATAATTCTTTTGACTCTATACTTTTCTCTTCAAATATTTAATAAATTAAGCTGAAATTTTGTATTCGAAAGTTTAAAATGCAATAAAAGAAGGGCAATGATGTGCAAAGGTTTTAATATTTAAAAAAATAATTATTACAAATCACTTTTAAAATTATCAACTGTGACTCTCGTTAAATCGATTTCTCGTCTTTAAAGATTCCAAAGTGTTTAATTATAATTTATATTTGAATTATTAAAACTTTTGCGATGCCCTTCTTTATATTTTATACTTTTTTTAGAAAATTTCAATTCAATTTATTAAATATTTAAAGAGAATGTTAGTCGAAAAAATTACCATTAAATTTCGAAGTCACATGCGCTGTTAAATCGAAGTTCGAGGACTATCGGAGTATATCAAGGCACTAGAATTTTTTTTCGCATTCGATAATAAGGATGAGTTAAAGCACTTTCTCGTGTAGGGTTCTGCCTAGTGGAATTGCGAAGAATTAATCTTTGTTTGGACCCGACTTTATCAGCCGGTGACCAAATATTTTCGCATCGAGGACATTCGCAGCTTCCGAGAGATGAAAAAAAAGAAAAGAGTTTGGAGAAAGAGAGAGTTGCGAATTTTTTGAAGTTGCATCTCAAGGAAGGAACCGCTTACTTCAAAGCAAGTGGATAACATTTGTCGTGTGAAACGAACACTAGTGACTCTATCAATGTCTCCTGGGTTTCTTTTTTTCTTTCTTTCTTCTTCTTCTTCTTTTTCATGGAAGGACTCTTTCTTTCTTTCTCTTTCTTTTGCCGCTTAGCTGTATTTGGTACTGGGCGCTCTATCGCTTTTCGGTTTTTGTTACTCGCAGAATCGAGCAATACTATATAGCTCCCGGGCATAGAAGTAGTGGTAGTAGTTTGAGAAATGTTGCTACTTTTATTTTGCCAGTTCTCTACGTTAGCGATTTTTCCATCACTACGACAGATATTTCACTGGCAATCTAAGAGTCGCAAATGGAGTCCACAATGAGGCAGAAATGGCTCGTCGCACTGATGGCCCTCGCATTCGTCTTCTTTCTGTTCTCTCTTGCCATTTCTATCCTTTCTACAAGGAGTACAAGTCTACTTATCGGGATATTTTTTTCCCCCTAAATTACCCCACGATTAAGTGTGTACGTCAACAATTTATCTTAATTTTTATTTTCCTCTCTTTTTCTCTATTCATCAAAAAATTTGAAGCATTTAGTTATCGACTTGGATCAGTGGTTTATTTTTGAAAATTTCAGAGTTATTAAAAATATAGTCAAGGTTGGACTGTATCGGAAAATATAATTTTTTTCTAAACTTTAAAACGAACCTAAATTTTCCCAATGGGACCCAAAGCTGATTGCTTCCACTAGTGTTTGGTTGATGATCATTTAATTACACATTTATGGTTAAAATACAACATTAGCTTCAAAGTTATAACATTAGTTGTTGTAAATGTGACCCGATTTTGAAGAAATGGACCTTAGAAGCAAAAAATTATAGGTTATGTTTGCAATTTTGAAAATGAAAATACAAAAAAAGAATCAACAGTCAATATGAATTATTAATCCTCAAGTCTTTGTTACAATTAAAATATTTAAGAGACACGGATTTTAGTTTGCAATAAGTAAAAAGAAACTTTCAAACAACAAAAAAGTAAAGCTAACATAACCTTAAAGTGATTTGCTCCTAAGGTCCCTTTCTTCAGATTGCGTCACAAATGTTTTTTGGATTTGTTTTTGTAGTTACAAAATTAGCTACAATGAAGAATATGAAGAAGAAAGGGAGAAATGGCATTTTAATTAAAAAAATGTAATTATAAATTGTAAACTAATATAGAAAGAGAGAGAGAGAGAAATGTATCATGTGAAGGCGAGTGGGATCATAAGAAGAAAGGGTTGCGGCTTTTTCAGTAAAGAGTAATCCTACTACGATCAGTGTGCGGCAGATTCGGCCTTAATGAGCTCCTCAATGATAAATGACTTCGCGGGAGCGCCTTTCTTATCCTTTAGAGGGGAATTGTACAGTACCAACATTACATGCCTCGGTTCTGCGCCGATTCATGTCGGTGGATATCCATCCTTTCTAGCCACTTCCATTTCTCGTTTCGCGCACCACATGAAGCCTTCATCTCCGCCTACGATCCCTCAAACACGGCCCAACACTGGGGCAACAAACATGCAAACGCAAAAAATTCAAAATGGCGATCAACAAACTAACTACATTTCTTCAATTTTCCCTATATTTGTGAAAACGTGACAGTTTTTAAGACCTCATCTAAACTTTAGGATAAATTTTTACACAAGAAAAACAAAGTATAAATTTTAATCTTAAATTATCAAAATTCATAAAAAAATTCTAAAAACTGATGTTTTTTTGTTTGCCTCATAGATCATGAATTCTAATAAAAAAAACCTTCAAATTTTTCTATTTCTGATATAATTTTATTATAACCCTTTTGTGACTTCGGAAAAACCCTTTCGGTGGAGTTTTTTAAACTATTATATTACTAGGGAGTTTTTATGGTCGCAGATTACGAATCTAAAGTCAGAATGTCAACATTTTTCGAAAATCAAAATGGCGGATCTAATATGGCGAACATTTTTGTTTTGAATTGCTTAAATTTGCATAAAATAAGCTAATTGGGGGTTTCCAGGGTTGCTGATTACAAAACTAATGTAAGATTTTATAAAATTCAAAATGGCAACCCTGAATTTTGAAAATTTTGAAATTCTGACTTTAGATTTGTATAATTAGAAAAAAAAACCCTGAGTAATGATTTTTAAGTGAATTTAGTGTGAAAAATTTACAGTTTAAGAAAAATTAAGTATGCAACTATAGAAATTATTTAATTAATAATATAGTACGTAAATATTTCAAAATTAATTGAGTTTTAAAAGAGTCGCGTTTAGCATTTTTATAAATAAACGATTTTTATTATTATTATTTTGACTTTTTGTGACTATTGATGCAAAAACTATACAAAAAAGTCAAAATTATTATTTCTCCAATTAAGGTTCTTTAAAATAAATTAAAATTATTATTATTATTGAACAAAATTTTTTTAGTAATGTTTTGATTTTTAAAAAATAGATTTTTGTATTTTTTCAAATAACTTTTTTCTGTATAAAAATGTTTGTTAATTTTTATTAAAATTGTATTTCTGTCATGAAAATGAATTGATTCATGCGCCTATAAAATATATATTCTATATCAATTTTTAAAAAATTCATCAATAATTTTATTTTTTGCAAAAAAAAGTAAAATTTTTTTGAAATTATTAAAAATTTAACTTTGAAATAATTATACTTTATAATAAAATATGAAGCAATTGTTATATATTATATTGAGAATGCGATTTTAATTTGTAATTTTAGAAAACTTCAAGTATTAATAAATATCATTAGAAATTTTAAAGAACATTAGAATCTTGAAAAATTTAATAATTTAAATTCTTCGCAAATTAGTTGAATTTCGTAACAGGTATATATATTTAATTAACTATAAAAAAATAATAGATTTATAGAAGAATTTTAAATGAAGACATTTAAAAAATTTAATGTTTGATAAATTATGAAATAAGTCTATTATTTTGAAAAATCAAACAATTCATCGTAAAAACTCAATTATTTAAGAAAATTTTAATAAAATTCTTGGCTAAATTTTAATTATTTTAAAAAATTGTCATTAACTGAATGGTTTTCAATATCTACTCATTTTAATAAAATTTTCCAAAAGTATTCCATTGGTAACAAAATTTTTTATAAAATTCCACGCAATCATTTAATAGAAGAATTTTAGTTGCAAACATTTTAAGAAATATTGCTGTTCTTCAAATAAAAATAAAATATTTACGTCAATACCTTAAATTTTTTTTCCACTGAATTTTATTATAATAAAATTCATCTCCAAAATTCAAATATTATCGAAAAATTTAAAGAAATTCTTGTCAAAATTTAAATTAACTTTATAAATAATAAAATTCTTTTCTGAAATTCAATTATTTTCAAAAAATTTAATAATATTCTTTTAAGCTGATTTCGAATCTGTCGTTAGAATTTCTCTGTTATGTTAAATTTCAAAATGGCGGATCCAATATGGCGTAAAAAATAAAAATGAATAATGTTTATTTACACGGCCGCTGAGTACGAATATGATGTCAGGATTTAAGAAACAAAATATACAGATAAAAAAGTAAATTGAATGTTATAATTTTAATTAAAATTACTAAAACTTATATAGTTAATACAACGACGAATATTTAAAATGGGCAAAAAATTGTTAAGATATTTTCGGTATTTGTTTTTTTTTAGTGAAAGCTTAGTCTTAGTAAAAATTTACATCACATGTGTATATATAGCTGAACTTGTCGATTTTATGGTTGCGGAGAAAAAAAGTAAGCGACTAAGCTTTATCATCGGTGTAAAATTTCATGTAAGCAACAAGAATGGTATTCGAGGTGCGCAATTGCGGATAATAAAGGTACGTGACCATTCCGGATGTTTAGTAGGTACATAGACATGTGGGCGTGTGGAAATAGCGCGTAGGCTAAGAGGATTGAGACGTCAGGCGCCCGCGGTGCTTGATGAATGCATGGCATTCAGAGGAACGAAAAGATCCTCGCTTGCAGGATGTTGTACCATCGCAATGGACCAGATGAAGCTAAACGTGAATGCCACATACTCGGTTTATCTCCCTCCAACGACCACGTAGGTCTCACCACCTTTTTTCTATATCGAAAAAAAAGTTTTACATCACACAAAACACTTATTCACTAATACCACATTATCATTTTAACAACGTCGGGTATTATCATCATATATTATCACCATAGTTATTTTTATACATCATATATGAATATATCATATATGGGTGAATTTTCTGAAAGTGAAATTTTTTATGTCTCGATTAATTTTACAAAATCTACTCTTTAATAATTATTATCAATTTCCATAGTGAAAATTTAGCACTTATTTATCATTTTTAAAAGAAAATTAAATAATTTTATTGAACTTAATTTACGTAATAACTAAATTACTTTCATCTCCGAAGTCTTTTCAACATGTCTCCAATAGGACTTCTACAATAAAATTAAATTTTCATGGCTTTTTTCAAATTCTCAGAAATTTTTTAAAAATATTGTCAGAAAGTACAATGTTTTTTCTATCATTATGTGCATTTTAAAAATTTGTAGACCTCACTTTTATTTTTGATAAAAATGTTTAAACTTTGTCTTCAGTTTTAGGTTAAAATTACTTTACAACAGGGACTTACACGAACACGAAAAAACACGAAAATTCGTGTCGTGCCCGTGTCGTGCCTTGACACGACATAAAGTTCGCTTGGTAATTCGTGCCGTGCCTTGGCACGACACAAAGTGTGCTTGGTAATTCGTGCCGTGCCAAGGCACGACACAAATGCAAATTTGTAATTCGTGTCGTGTCAAGGCACGTTTTAAAGACACGCATGAAATACTGTGTAGAATCTTGCAAGCGTTATTTGTGTTTTTTTAGGCACGACACGAATTACGAAACGAACTTTGTATCGTGCCTTGGCACGGCACGAATTACCAAGCGAACTTTGTGTCGTGCCTGGGCACGGCACGAATTACCAAGCGAACTTTGTGTCGTGCCTAGGCACGGCACGGGCACGACACATATTTTTCGTGAAGGTCCCTGCTTTACAATGATTACTGACATTTTATACTTTAAAAATATCTTAAACAAAATTTTAATGCACATTAAAATAAAGCTGAGAATCTAACGTTAAATTTTCCTATATTTTATCTACAAAAAGGAAAACAATTATTGCTGTTATAAATAATCGAAATTTACATTTTTCTCCGAGTAAAAATTAATTTCATCTCCGAAGCCTTCCTTTTTAATAAATAACTGAATGTAGAAGAAAATTTAACAGAATATTTCGATGGTAATATAAAATGAGGGCGTGAGATTTGTATGTTTTACTAAAAAACATATTTTAATTGCGCCCTAATGTATACAAATATGAAAGAAAATTTATTTTTCATCCCCGAAGCTTTTCATCTCCGAAGCCTTCTCCTTGAAATATGCTAGTTTTTCTTTTGTTTTTAATATTTACCTGCATTGCTTTGAAAAAATTAACCCAAATTACCATTAAATCAAATACTTTAAATACATTTATATTTTCATCTAATTGAATATATTTAGTATTAAAATATACAAATTATTAATTTTTAGGCAGTGTAATTTTATTTTCGATTTCGTGAACGCGATATTAGCGTGAATTTTTAATAGAAAAGCTCGCCAATTAAATAAAACTAATTTAATGGAGCAACAATAATATTTTTCAAATGAAATTCAAAATTCAGCGTTGCAATTTTGAATAAAATCAGACATTAGTTTTGTAATCAGCAACCCTGGAAACCCCTGGAGTATAAAAATTTTTTTAGCAATTCTAAAAAAAATGTCCGTCATATTGGATCCTCCATTTTGAATTTTGAAAATTTTGACCTTCTGACTTTAGATTCGTAACCTGCGACCCCAAAAATCTCCGAGTACCAATATAGTTTCAATAAAATCCACTTGCTGAGTTTCTCGGGGATTTTCTAATATAGAAAAAACATTATTTTATTATTTATTTAGTTAATTAAAAATAAGTTATCGAAAAATTTATTTATTTAATTCATTGCTAACTGAAAAAATTTAGTTTGTATTTCACTGATTTTATTTTACTGGATTTTAAAAATATCTTATTTCAAAATTGAATAGTTTGTTAAATAAATATTTAAACAATATTCTTATTTGTTTTTCCATTAAAAGCATTTCAATCTTAAGTATTTAAATTTTCCCGAAATATTAAATTGAATATATTTTGAAAATAATAGCGAGTATATTACTAAATTGCAATTAATTCAGTAATTTTAAAAAATTTGCAATTAAAATTCTTCAAAAGTTGATTTACAAAAAAATTTTAATCACATACTTGAAAAAGTGAATTATTTTTAAAATAGGTTTTCCAAAAATTCTTCAAAAGTTGATTTACAAAAAAATTTTAATTACATACTTGAAAAAGTGAATTATTTTTAAAATAGATTTTCCAAAAATTCACATAAATTTCTTCAAAAAATGAATTCTTCACAATTATTATATATATGAAGTGTGAAAAATTTAGAGTTTCGAAGATTTTAATTTCGAATTTTAATTTTTTAATTTTTAATTTTTTAATTTTAATGGAATCAAAATTCCATTATTTCTTAAAATTCGATCAAAAAATTCGTTTAATTTGCAATTAGTATTTGTAATTTTAACTAAAATTCACTTTAAAATCAATTTTATTTAGAAAATGTTACTATTAAATTATTTAAATAGAAAAATAAATATTCTATTTAATATTTAAGTGGTTTTTAAAATTGAGACCTCATAATGAATTATATTAACAAATTTTTAAATAATTGAATTTTCTCAACGATTTTTAATACATAGATTTTAAGAAGAATTTACTTTTTTCGAGGAATTTGATTAAAATTGTATTAAACGTAATTGAAATTCTACGATGAGTTTTATTATTTATGAAAATATCTAATTGAATTCCTGAAAAGAATTTTATTATAAATAATTGAATTATTGCGAAGGAATTAATAAAAAAGTTTTTAAATAATTAAATTCACTTGGAATTTTTATTATTAATGAAAATAATCAAATGTTTGCGTAGAGAATTTATAAAAAATTAAAAAAAGAAAACTATTTAAAATTTCAATTAATTTTGAAATATTTAATTCAATGATTGTTAAAATTGATTTTTCTTAAAGATTTTTATAAACTTATTTTTAAATAATTGTATAATTTTCTTGGCGAATTTTAGTAACATTGTTAGGATTCATTTTATTTTTCAAAGATTTCAATTCAAATTGCAGTAAAATAATTAAAATTCTAAAACTATTTTTATTATTTATCAGATTTATTGAATTACTACGACGAAATTTAAAAAAAAAATGGTAAATAATTGAACTCCTGTGCATTTTTTATTATTAATGAAAAAAAATAATTAAATGTTGGTGCGTAGAACTTAATTACAATTTTTTTTTAAATAATAAAATTGAACACATTTGGAAAATTTTATCAAAACTATAGAGATTAAAAATCATTGTCTACTTTATGCACGGGAATTTAGTGATAAAATCGCAACGATTTTAACACCCCTCTAAAAAGGGCGAAAAAGAGGAGGAACTCTTCCTTTTTTTACGAATAATCCTCTTTACTTAAATTTCAAAAATGCGTGAAAAAAAATTATATACATCATTCTAAACGGTCTCGAATTTCAAGTTTGCGGGAAGTTTAAATTTTTGATGAGTGTGGGGAACATGAAGAAAGGTGTGCGATTCTATTTGGGATAAAAAGAAGCAAAGTGAGTGGTGGCGTGTACAAATTGCCCCCCTGTTTCCTTGCATTTGTCATTTCAGAACGGGGCAACCTCGAGGTTCTTTCATTTCCCAAATAATTTCGAAACCCTCATTAATAACGTAACGCGTTAGCAAAACGAAACGAACTCCAGCAGGTAGCAACGGTATTTATGTTCGTTTATTATTCGACGAACTCGTTATTGTGTTGTACTTATAAGATATAATACATTTTTTTTTCTCTCCTTTTCTCTTTGGCCTTGAAAAATCAAAAATTCACCAGAATGAACGGTAAGAGAAGTATTCTCAATATCTAAAAACCCGCAAAAGACCATCGAAGAAAAATTATTGAAATGTCTCCGCTTTTAGGCGCGACAAATGACTATCTGTCGCAGGTTTTTAGATGAAAAAGGATTTCTGTGACAAGTGCATCATAAAAGGACATTAGTCTCTGCGGCCTGGACAACAATGGATTTTTATTTCTTACAAGGACATTGTGAAATATGATATGCAATATGATTAAAAATATATGACTTTATTAAAAAATTTTTTGAATTGATTTAAAATGTTTCGGAAAAGTGAAACTAAAAGCTGATCTGACTAAAAGAGGAATATTGTTTAGATTTAAAATTTATTCCTTATCTTAATTATCAAAAGGAAGAAGTAAACTTGCTTTCGAATCAAAACATTACTTTTAATTCTCAATATCAATAATAATAATAATAATTTTACTCTCTTGTTTGCACACTGGGGTAATAAATACCGGCAATTAAATTAAACCGCGACAAGTTATTCTCAACAGTAATTACCAAACGTTCAGAAAATGACTCGCATTCGTAACATGCAAGCCTGGAGTAATTATGCGTAATGATCAGGGAGCTACTGGTATTGATGAAATACGCGGTATGATATACGAAGAGGGAATTTCAGTTAACGAATTTTAGTTTCTTATTTCTCTTTTTGTTTCTGTATAGAGAAAAATAAATAAAACCAAAGTTATCTGAGACTAGTTTTGATAATTTGCATAAACAATATCGTCTTCTGTGTAAATTTCAACATATAGACGAATGATGACGCTTGTCCTCACTGATCAGAGAAGATATCATAAAAGATAGTGGTAATTATCGTGAGTAGCTCATTCGAGATAGTTAAAGAAACCGCACACTAATGAGTATAAAGGAAGGAGTGAATGCTGAGCTTAGACGTGCTGACATTGGCTCGTAGGTGTCAGACTTTCACTGTATATCCCAGTCAGCTCCTGAGACGATTGGTTTTCGCGGTGCCCCTCCCAGAATCCATTAGGAGCAGAAACGGAGAAAAGCATTAATTTTAAAACCGATCCTGTTGCCCGAGAAGGAAAAAGAGAAAGACCATTGCATCGGACGCCATTTGTATTTACACGCGGCTCTTAGTTTTCTACTAAGCATATATATATTTTAATTATTTTGCTTGCATATTGTGGTATCAAAAATTAATAAGAACTTAGATATTTGGGTAAAATACTGGCGACAAGTTGTCGAACGAAAAAATTACTTTAGTATCAAAAAGCGCAGAGGTGTAATTTTTAGATTTGAAATTTACAACCTTTACCATCATGAAGGAGTAATAAAATTTATTTCTTCTACATTTTAATATTTCTGACATCGGGAAATCAACTATAAGTTGAGGAACTCAACCTTACATATAGTCCTGAAGGATAAAAATTTTTATTTCTACTTTTATAGTATTTAACCCCATCCGCCATTCAGAAGACAATCAAAAAAATTTTTAAAAGGACACAATAAAATTTATTTCTACCAATTTAATACTTCTTATGATCTAAAAATCACCTAAATTGTATAGTAGGGACTAAATCTTATCCAATGCTGAAGGATAGAAAATTTTATTTCAGCAGATTCAGCAGACAATCAAAAATAGTTTTAAAAAAGTCTTAATATAATTTATTTCATTTAAATTTAATACTTCACTGTTAATTTAAAAGTATCAAATGATACATTGACTTTTGGCATCAATTCGATTTACTTTAGTATCAATTTGATAATTTCAAGAAAATTGTGTTCTTATGATCTAAAAATCAACATAGTTGTAGTAAGGACTGAAACTTATACACCATCCTGAAGGATAAAAATTTTTATTTCAACTTTTAAGTAGTATTTAACCCCATCCGCCATTCAGCAGACAATCAAAAATATTTGTAAAAAAAGTCTTAATAAAATTTATTTCATTCAAATTTTTAATACTTCTTATCATCTGAAAATCACCTGAGTTCCATATAGTAGGGAGTGAGCCTGACACAATCCTGAAGAATAGAATTTTTTACCGAACTATTGAGTAAATTGCAACTGATCCATTTTACAAAACACTTTATCTTACTTTTTACCGAACCCTTCAGTAAAAAAATATAAGTATATAGAGAACAGTTATCGTTTGTTTGATCAAACTATTCAGTAAATAATAATGAACTCTTATCTTACGTTCTATCTAACCTTATAGTACCTACCAAAATTGTCAGTCCACCCATTTTTAAGAAAATAAAAAAAACTTTTTATCATATTAATAAAAACTAAAATTTTATTCAGTTCAAGTTTTCTAAGATGGTAAAATTTTAAAAATAATAACACCTTTTACAAGTCTTCTGACCAAAATTTTATTTAAAAATTGATAAGAATTCGCATTCTTAATGTTTTACAAAAATTTGAATAACTTCTAAAGTAATAAACGTTTTTTAATAATCTGATGCTTATTTTCAAGGTCATTTTCTATAGAATAAGAATTATAGTTATAATAGACAGGAAACTGTAATTTTTTCTTCGAATAAGCAAATCGTCAAAGTGAGACAAAAAAATTCAAAAAATTTGAAATATACTATACTAAAAAAAATTCTATACTAAAAATTGTTCGAAAAAATATGTAAAACATAATATATAGTGTAAATTTTTCAAGAAAACTATAAAAAATATGTTTGATATTTAAAAATTATTTTTCTTTCAATAAGATTATTTTAAATTTTACGAATCTTTTTGACTAACTTTAACGTCCTGCTTAAAAAAAATTATACAGCACCGTCCGAAATTGTCAGTCCACCCATTTTTAGAGGAAAGAAAAAAAAATTTTTATCATAAAATTCATAAAAACTAAAAATTTTTTTGGTTTATATTTTGAAAGACGATAAAATGTTAAAAAGAATAAGATCTTATAGAAGTCATTTGGCCAAAAATTTGTATTTTGTATTTGATTTTCTTAAAAATCGTAATTTTCAATGTTTTACAAAAATTTGAATAACTTCTAAAATAATGAACGCTTTTTAATAATCTTAGTCTTATTTTAAAGCTCATGTTCTACGAAATAAGAATTACTTACAGACATTAACCTGTAATTTTTTACTTGGAATAAGCATGAGGTCAAAGTTGGACAAAAAAATTCAAAAAATTCGAAATATTATATTGTTATAAGAAAAATAATTTTTGAAATTCAAACATATTTTTTTATTAAATTTTCCTGATAAATCTATAACATTTCATGTTTTATATATGTTTAAGAATAGTTGTTAGTACACAACATGTATTTCAAATTTTCACAATTTATTTGCCCAACTTTGACGTCATGCTTATTTCAAGAAAAAAATTACAGGTTAATGACAATAAGTAATTTTTATTCCATAGAAAATGGCATTTAAAACAAGCACAAGATCATTAAAAAATGTTTATTATTTTAGAAGTTATTCAAATTTTTGTAAAACGTTGAAAATGCGAATTCTTATCAATTTCTAAATAAAATTTTAGCCAAATGGTCTTATTCTTCTTAAAATATCATCTTACAAAACTTGTACCGAAAAAAATTTTCGTTTTCATAAATATGTTAAAAATTTGTTTTCATTTCCTTAAAAATACCTGGACTGACAATTGTAGCCAGTACTGTAAGTGAAGCTCTAATTCATGTATTTCTTCCATATCCCATTGGGCAAAATTTATTAAAGGAAAATCTACTGCTTTAATTAGCATTATAGGCAAATTGAATATAGTGGAAAATTTGCGCTGCAAATAAATATTCTTTTCAATCGAATAAACACTTTTCAAAAGAGAGGTAGGTGGATGGCTCTTTAAAATGTAGGGTGCTGATAACAAACAATAACGAGTGGTGATAAGATCGATTGCCAAATGGGATTAGAGAGGGTTCTATGGAGAGAAAAGTTCAAAAGGCGCGGGAGGGTTGCTCCGACGAGGAATGAAAGAATGCGTCTCTATAGACGGAAAACGAGCAAGAATTCGAATGCGAGAGGAATAAGAAACGAGTTCCCTAAGAACTTTAAGTGTGCACCCCGGTTAAAAAAAATACCTCCTTCTTTCCTTCTTTTTCTAAAAATCTTTACTCCATTGTTTGGCCAATCGTGACGAATTGAATTCCCATTTTGCTTCTGACTCTATTGGTATAGAGTTGCGGACTTTAATTCTGCAAAATTACTGTTTGTATTTGTGGTTTTAGTTTGAAAATAATGTTTTTTTATTTGTTCGGGTGACATTAGCTTGTATGTAGCTTTTTTTGCCTTTTTGGTAACTTTTGGCTTATTTCGTATACCTATTTGGTACCTTTTAGCCATTTTTGTGTCTTTAGTTTCTTTCCATCCTTTTTGGTATAACTTTAGTTTCCACTTAGCCTTTTTGCTGCCTTTATGGTGTTTTTTTAACTTTCTTTCCGTGTTGTTAGCCTTTTTGGTGCCTTTTGTATACTTTTGTTCCTTTTAGTGCCTTTAATATACTTTCATTCTTTACCTTTAGTTTTCTTTTCGCCTTTTTGGTACCTTTTAACCTTTTTTGTCCATTTAGTATCCTTGTTTCTTTTTGGTATACCATTTAGCCTTTTTGATGCTTTAGGATACTCTAATTTTTATGGTGTTTAATAATCTTTTTTTTTTGTTACCATTGGGATTATTTTATTCTTTTTGGTACCTTTAGGCCCTTTTTTACCTTTATAGTTCCAGTTAGGCTTTTTAGTGTCTTAGGATACTTTTAATCTTGTAGGTTCCTTTAGTACTCTTTTTGGTACTTTCAGTAACCTTTTAGGTATTTTGGTGTCTATAATTTTCTCGTAGCCTTTTTTGCGTCTTTAGTAGCCATTATAGTGTCTGTAGTAGCCTTTTTATTCTTTTTGGTATCTACAGATTCCTTTAGCTTTTTGGTACCATCGGTACACTTTTATCTTTTTTGGTGTCTTTAGAATCCTTTTATTCATTTTGGTACCTCTAGCTTCCTTCTATCCATTTTGACACCTTTTCACCACTTTGGTGAACTAATTAGTTTTTCTTTTCCCTTTTGGTGCCTTTAATTTTCTTCAACCCTTTAAGGTGCCTCTACTAACTTTTTAGTTCTTTCGTCACCAGTGAATTCGTTTTCTCCATCGAAACGATTCTTATCATTTGGATTAACAAGATCCAGACGAATTTAGTGGTTTTTTTGCTGTGGCATAATGATAAAAGCAAAAGGAGACTTTGGTAGACTGGAAATGGAAGAGACAGTGAATATACACACATATAGTTTGAAGATGAGAAAGGAGAGGTGGAATAAGAAGAGGAGTGTAAGGTTTAGGTAGCTTTGGTAGCTGGTCCCATTTTACATTGCGGAATGAGGAGCAGCTTTTGCGTTGTGTTTGTGCTCTCTCACTCTCACCGGGGAGCACAAAGAGAAATGGTGTAGTATTTATCAGTGCCTTCTGTCTTTCTATCTCTCTCTGTCTCTCTCTTCCATTCGATGCATTTCTCTCGTGCCATCTCTCTTAACTTTTCCAACCCCCCTGCTCCTTACTTCCATTCCATTTCCAAATCCATTCGCCATTCCCAACCCTCTCCTGTGATGCCTTTTCGCGCACCGCACATATGGGTACTACATCTTCGCTCTCCAGACTTTGACAGCTGTCTAACTCGTGTATCTACTCCCTCAACTTGAATTTCATACGTCCTTGTGAATTTCTCGAAGCTGTTCATTTTAATCCAATCGCGAATTTGATGCCACGTGAGCATTCGATTTTCTCTTTTCCTTTGCTTTCTCATCATATTGTTTTACTGTTTTGTACATCTATAATTAGAATTAGAATTTCTTTATTTTGTCCGAGGATAACCTTGAGAACAACAATTGATTTACAACAAATACAATATGTTTGTATATAATATAAACAATATAGAATTATAGTGATTACGAAAAGAATTTTAGACATTAAAAGAATCACATTAAAAAGGATTATATCCAGACAAAAGATAATTATATCCAGATATGTATTCATGTTACTAAATGAAGTCGCATGATCTGAAACTTTAATTCAATGAGTATTAACATATAAAAATTAAACCTACATCTAAACATTTTAGTTCTAAACTTTTTGGTTACTTATAATATGCAGTAGAAATCGCTTCAACAAGCATAAACAGAATAATAAAAAATTAACACAAATAAATTCTAATATAAAAAGCAAACAGAAAAAGTAAAACAAGAAACCATTCAAAAACAGCAAAAATCAGTTATTAACAGCAATTAAATATTTATAAAGTTTTGATTTAAAAATACGAATACTATCCGCTCTAGTGATCGAGCATGGAAGAGAATTCCACAGATCAGCAGCAGAATGGTTAGTGTGATGAGTAGCAGCATATGGAACAATGAATAAATTAAAAGATTCAAAAAAAGTCCTGATATAATTAGATTCAAATGTGGTCTTATTTAAACCATAGTTAAAATCACCACATATTATTACATTACTATATGAATTAATAAATCTTGTAAGATGATACTCAAAGTTATCAAGGTTCTCCCCTCTTGGCCTTCGATAAACTACAGTCAAAAGCAACGGTTTCACACCCTGACTACCAACCTCCAAGATAATATATTCCGGTCTATTATCAAATTTTGCAGGAGATGAAAAAAGAACCTTTGCAAGAAGGTCACTTCTAATATATATGCTGCCACCCCACCACCACGCTTATCAACTCTATCCCTACGAATTAAAAAATAATTGTCAATATTTACTACACTGTCTCTAATTTCCTCAGTTAGCCACGTTTCACTCAAAGCCATAATATGAAAATCATTAGATGACATGTGTGCTCGAAGAAGATTAATGTTAGATTTTAGCAAATTTATGTTAATATGGCCAATTTTTAATGAAGTTCTTTTCTTAATTTAATAATAGAATTTTTGATTCTGATCTTTAGGAATCATATTTCTTATTATTACACTATTGTGTAGTAATAAGAAATTTCTTTATTTAAACTAAAAATGATAAAATAGAATGCAGAACATAGACAGTTATATCATTAATCGAAAAGTTGTCATAAAAACGGACGAGCATCTGAGTTGTGACATATAACACTTTTGAAGAACAGTAAACACACGTACATCTAATTTATAATATGCTGAATGAATTGTCGCGTTTTGAAAAGAGATCAATGTTTATTCCCAGAAGCAGTAGCTATCGTAACTTGTCAGAGTCAAAACATTACATAAAGTTTTTGGAAGAGGCAGAGAAGAATAATAATCCCGAAATAATGTAAGCATAATAAATGAGTAAGCATTAGCGAGGCGCTCGGCAGCCGGCTCATATTTTCGGTGTGGCACTGGATTTGACGTAGCATTACTCCAAAGTGCGTTACATATTATACGCGAGCGCATATTCACATACACACTCCGCGTGTGCCACCGCGCTTTTTCCTTCATGTGCATCAGGAAAACTACATCACGATTCCAATTTTTCTTTCCTTTCAACAAATACATCAAAAATCAATTTTCGAATATTTTTTTTCCGTTCCTGTTTTTTCCATTTCTATTCAAACATGTCTATTATAAATAACATTTATCATAATAACACGGTAAATCGTTAGGTATTAAAATAACACCAAAATTTATTAAAATAACACTAAATTGGATTATTTTAATCCTTTTTGGTGTTATTTTAATACCTAACGATTTACCGTGAATTACTAGGGTTAGTTTTCATAATACAAAAAATTCAAGTAAGTAAGTTTTGTTTTTTGATTGTTAATTCAATGTGCATACTTCGCACTCGATAATTAATTTTAAAAAAGCAGCAAAAAGTAGGTTTCAGGCTAAAAAAATTATAGTTAAAAAGTAGCTACTGCAAAATTGAACTCCAGGACCAAAAAAACTTGTTTTAGAAACTTTATAAAACTGACGAAAATTTGATTTCATATTTTATTTTTCTGACTTTTTCCAAATTTTTATAAAAAAAATTTACTTCCTTCTTAACCTAATGCTAATAAATTAAATTCCTGCAACTAATTTTATGCAAATTCTTATTTAAATAATTAAATTCCTAAGAAATTGTTATTATTCATTAAATAATTGAATTCTTATAAAGATTTTAACAACAAAAATTTTTAAATAATTGAAAGTCTGTGTGTTATGTTATAAAATTTAATTTAAAAAATTAGATTATTAAAAAACTTTGTATTATTTACAAAAATAATTGAATTCTTGCGAAGGTTTCATTAGAAGTTTTCAAAATAATTGAATTAACAAGAAGAAATGTATTACTTTTAAAAAATAATTGAATTCTTGTAATGAATATTGTTATTTGTAAAAATAATGAAATTTTGCAAAAAATTTTACTAAAATCACTCAAAATAATTGAATTCCTAAGAAATTGTTATTATTCATTAAAAAATTGAATTCTTATAAAAATTTTTACAACAAAAATTTTTAAATAATTGAAAGTCTGTGTGGTATTTCATAAAATTTAATAAAAAAATTTAGATTGTTAAAAAGCTTTTTTATATTTCCCAAAATAATTAAATTCTTGCGAGGGTTTAATTAGAAGTTTTCAAAATAATTGAATTAATACAAGAAAAAATGTATTACTTTTAAAAAATAATTAAATTCATGTAATGAATACTGTTATTTATGAAAATAATTAAATTTTGCAAAAAATTTTACTAAAATCACTCAAAATAATTGAATTCCTAAGAAATTGTTATAATTTAATAAAAAATTAAATTCTTATAAAGATTTTTACAACAAAAATTTTGAAATAATTGAAAGTCTGTGTTTTTTATAAAATTTAATTTAAAAAATTAAATTATTAAAAAACTTTTTATTATTTACAAAAATAATTGAATTCTTGCGAGGGTTTTATTTGATGTTTTCAAAATTATTAAATTAATACAAGAAAAAATTTAATACATTTAAAAAATTATTGAATTCTTGTGATGAAGATTGTTATTTATGAAAATAATTGAATATTGCAAAAAATTTTACTAAAATGACTTAAAATAATTGAATTTTCGGAAATAATTTTATTCTTCATGTTTAATAATTAAATTCCTTCGAAGAATGATTTATTCATAAATAATTAAATAATTGAATTATTTACTAAACATTTAATTAAAATTGTGTTTAAAATAAGTTATATTTTTCAAGCAATTTTATTAAAATGTTAAAAAAGAATGGAATTCTGAAAATAATTAAATTTTGTCGAGAATTTTTCATTCATAAAGTTAATTGAAATGTTTACAATTCTGAAAATGATTTTATTCACAAATCTAATTATATTATTGAAAATAATTTAAAAAATTTATAAACATAATCAAATTACTGCTAAGAATTTAATGGCAAATTTTAAAACATGTAATTTAAAAAAGTTTGCAAAATCTATTTTCAAAAATTGAATTTCTGTGAAAATTTTATTTTTTCGGACAAATAATAATTGAATGTTTGTGTAGAACACTATCAGAATTTTTTTCTTTAATAATTGAATTCTTTTGGAAAATTTTATTAAATCGTGGAATATTGAAAATTATTGAATTAAGAATAATTGTTTTTGAATAAAAATGAATTTTGACCATGAATTTTATTGTTCTTTTTTTAAATAATTGCATTAAAAAAAAATTTTATTATTCATAAAAATAATTAAATTATTGTGAAAAATTTTATTAGAATATTTTTTAAAAAATTGAATTTCTGTGAAAATTCTTTGTTATTTTTGTAAATAATTGAATTTCTGTGAAAATTCTTTGTTATTTTTGTAAAAAATTTTTGTTATGTTTGAAAATAATTGAATTTTTCATAAGAATTCTATAAACATTGTTCTAAACAATTAATTTTTTCGAAATATAATAAATATTATGAAAATTTTATTTTGAATAATTGAATTCTTGTGGAAAATTTTATTTCTGAAAATAATTGAATTCTTGCATAGAATTATATTTATGAATTTTTAATAATTGAATTTCTATAAAAAATGTTATTGTAAGTGAAAATAATTTAATTATTGTAAAGAATTATATAGAACTTTAGTTAAATAATTGATTAAAAAAAAATAAATAAAAACGCTATTCTGAATTAATTAAACATCGGTGGAAATTTTATGATTTTTTTAAATAATAGAATTTTGAATGAGTTTTATAAATTTTTTCTTAATAATTAAACACTGTTTGTGAAATTTGATGAAAATACTAAGATATTGAAAATAATTGAATTTCGAATATGTTTCGAAAATAATTGAATCGTTTCAAAGAATTTAATTATAATTTTTGAAAATTGTTTTTTAGTATTAGGCGAACTGAAAGTAGGAAAAATACTAAAAAACTGAAATAGTAGCTTTTAGTGGACGAAATCTAAAAATGGTACCCAAATAGTAGCGTAACTTAAAAAAAATAGTAAATAGTAGGTTTTAGTCCAGATAAGTGCGAAGCCTGAATGTGGAATTTGATACACTTTCGAGTTACAAAAAAAGGAAATATTAAGAGTTAAATTTTATATGATTAACGGCAAAAATCAGATTCACGAGATTAATTGCTTTAAAGGTATATTAAATTTCTCGCCTCAGGCTAATATATTTATAATTTCTTTAATAATGCATCTAATGAAAAAATTCTAATGATGATTACCCAATTATAATTATAAAAAAAAATCAACGTGTGTGAAAAAGCGAGAAGCGAAACACAAGTTCATGGATCGTCTAATAATTTTCTTTTCCAACATTCTTTCTTTTAAATATATACATAATATCCCAAGACAGATTTCTCTTAAAGCATGAATGCATTTTAAATAATTAGAGTTATTCATACGGCAATTAAAAACTATTGCACTAATATTTTACGCAAACATTCATATATATAAAACATATTTTCTCTTTTTATTTATATAATTCAATGTCATAAGCAATTAATATATATATTTAATTATAAGTTACAGAAAAAAGTCGATAGTATTACCTATAATATTAAAATAAAATCAAAATAATATCAAAATAATATCAAAATAATATCAAAAATAATATCAAAAATATATCATCAACACTAAAAATAGGTCTATAGAAAAAAATGTCTTTAGGAAAATATTTCTAAAAGTGAATCTGTTTTAAAAAAAGCGATACATTATAAAATATATCGAGATGAGTTCTTTTTTTTCATCAACAAGAGAATTTTGATTTATAAAACCACAGATGATCAAAGCATATCTTTTAGATGAAAGAGAAAATTTATGTTTGCTTTTTAAATTTGCGGAAAAACAAAAATGTCACTGGCGTCAATAAATATAGAAAAAACAGATGTTTTTCTTTTGTAAGAAAAAAAAGGACGCGAATAATTCTCATGCAGACTTATAAATATAGAAGCGTGTACATGAAAAAGCTTTTTCTAAAAATTTATCTTGTTTTCAAATATTTGCGGTTTTATCATAAGAAATATTTTCTTGTCTCAAAAATTGACAATTTTTCTCCGCATTCTGAAAGCGAATGAAACAGAATCATAAGACCTCGAATTATTTCTTTTCAAAAAAATTCTTTACAGAACATGTTGTTAAAAAAAACAAAAATATTTTTTTGACAAAAATATTTTACAGTTTCATCGAAAATTTCCTAATTTATCAAATATTCACTTGCAGTTTTCGGAATATTTAAATGCACTCTCTAAATCTGAATTAGTGAGGATTCGTTTACCAATTTGAATTAGTAAATTTTTTTACTAATTTTTACTATTTTTTTACTAATTGCTAGTAGAAAATCACTAATTCAATTAGTAAAACTAATTAGTAAAACTATTTCAAATTAGTGAATTTTCTACTAATAATTAGTAAAAAACTATAAAAAATTAGTAAAAATAGTTACTAATTCAATTGGTAAACGAATCAGCACTATTTCATTAGTAGAAAACTACTAATTCAGATTTAGAGAGCAAAAAAAATGCTAAGAAAAAATTGTGTAAAGATTTAAATGTTCCGATTATAAATTAAAATTAAATTAAATTCCGATTATAATAAATTATCATGCGACTTCAAAGAATTTTGAAATATAACAAATTCCTAAAGTGCAGTACATAGGTGCCGAAAAAATGCATTATCGATAAATGTCGATAACAGAAAACTGCACTTAAAGGTTTTTTTTCTTTATATAATAGTGGCGATGTATAGGTATATATATATACATATTTTTAAAAACGAAAGGCTAGAAAGCATATTATGTGGAGGAATGGCAGTTGACAGGGACAAATGTCCCATTGCGAGCAAGACTGGGAGCTCGCGTCCATATACGCCATATAGTTGTGGGCCCAGTTTGAGATATTGCACGGCAGATGTGGTCGCGCGTTGATCAAAGAAACGCTCCTCATACTGAGAGAGATTAAATGGATGCTGTTGGAACACCAGGGTTACAAATAATACGCGAAGAAACTAACGCGATCCTCGCCTTACATTCTTCATATATATATATATATATATATAATATACAAGTAACCCATGCTTTGAAAACTTATAGTCATACCCGCCCCCCTTCCTGTCCCTTCTCTCATCTTGTCATAACATCATTACAACTCTGAGCGAAATCACTAAAATCATTCTCGACAATAAATTTTGTCTAATGTATGACAATAAACAAGGTTTATTAGTAGACAAAGTGGATTAATTAGCTATTTTCATAACAGAAGAAGTTTTTCTGTGATGGATACCAACTTTAATATTTATAGTCATTTTGGTGACTTTTAGTATAATTTTTTTGTTTTTGATACCTTTGTAGTTTTATTTACCTTTTTGGTACCTTTCAGCCTGTTTGGTACATATTTAGTACCTTTTAGCCTGTTTGGTACCTATTTAGTACCTTTTAATCTGTTTGGTACCTTTTTTGTACCTTTTAGCCTGTTTGGTACCTTTTTTGTACCTTTTAGCCTGTTTGGTACCTATTCAATACCTTTTTACCACTTAGTTTCTATTCATCCTTTTTGGTACCTTTAGTTTCCATTTAGCCTTTTTTGTACCTTTATAATGTTTCTTTTAGCCTTTTTGGTGCCTTTAGTACCTTTTAGTCTGTTTGGTACCTATTTAGTACCTTTCTACCATTTTGGTGCCTTTAGTTTCTTTTCATCCTTTTTGGTACCTTTAGTTTCCATTTAGCCTTTTTGGTACCTTTACAGTGTTCGTTTTTGGCGCCTTTAGTATCTGTTCATTCTTTTTTGTACCTTTACCTATACTCCTTAGATTTTTTGAAGTGTTTAGTATCTTCTTATTCCGTTTGGTACCTTTCTGATACTTTTAGCATTTTTAGAACCTACTTGTTAGTCTTTTTGGTGCCTTTTGTACACTTTTCTTCCTTTTAGTGCCATTAATATACTTTTATTCTTTTTGGCACCATTAGTTTCCTCTTAGCCTTTTTGATGCCTATAGTTTGCTTCTTGCCATTTTGGTACCATTATTTTCTTTAGCCTTTTTAATGCCTTCAGCATACTTTTATTCCTTTTTGCATTAAAATCATGTTATTGTTATTGGTACTTTCAGTTTCTTTTTCGACTTTTTGGTACCTTTATTAACCATTTTAGTGCTTTTAGATTAAAAGTAGAAGCGACTCCTTTTAACCTGTTTGGTACTTTAAATTTTTTTACATTTCTTTAGTTTTTTTAGGCTTTTTGGTACCTTTCAAAATTGCTGAAGCTTTTAATATTCTTTTATTCTTTTTGATACCTTGACTTAATTTTTAACCTTTTTGGTGTCTTTAATATCCTTCTTGGTGCCTTTTGTTTTTTTTTGCCTTTTTGGTACATTTAAACCATTTTTGTCCCTTTAGTATATCCTTATTTCTATTTTGGTATTAATTCAGTTTTCTTTAGGTTTTTTTGTTGCCTTTATTTTTATCCTTCTGTTCCTTTTGGTACCTGTTTTATCTTTCTTCTTTTTTGTACATTCCACCCTTTTTGGTGCATTTAGTATCGTATTTTTCTTTATTGGTTCCTGTAATTTTTGTTGAAACTTTTTTTGTACCTTAGGTCCCTTATAGCCTATTTATTGACTTTATTATGATTTTAATCTTTTTTGGTACCTTCAGGTTCCTTTTAGCCTTCTTGGTACCATTTATCCAATTTAGTTATTCTTTTAGCCTTCTTGGTACCATTTATCCAATTTAGTTATTCTTTTAGCCTTCTTGGTACCATTTATCCAATTTAGTTATTCTTTTAGCCTTCTTGGTACCATTTATCCAATTTAGTTATTCTTTTAGCCTTCTTCATTCCAACAGATCATTTTTATTCTTTTTGGTGCCTTTAGAATACTTTTACTCTTCTTGATATACCCAAAGTTTTCTTTTATCCATATTGGTACCTTTTTAGCCTTTTTGGTACCTTTAGTTTTCATTTAGCCTTTTTAGTGCCGTTGGTAACTGTTTATTTTTTGTGTGCCTTTAATTTCTTTATACCCTTTATGGTGACTTTAGTATCATCCTTCTATTATTTTTGCTACCTTCAGTTTCCTTTTAATCTTTTTGTTTGCTTTCTGAATATTTTTATCCATTTTGGTACCATCAGAATATACCTTTTATTCTTTTGGGTACCTTCAAGTTCTTTTTAACATTTCTGGTACCATTTAGCTATGTTTGTGGCATTTTATCCTTTTATTCTTTCTTAGGACCATTAGGTTTTTTTTAACCTTCTTGATAGAATTGTTAACCTTTTTAATGCTTTAGGATACATTTATTCCTTTTGGTGCCATTAGAATGTTTTTTCTATACCTTATTTCTATTCTTTTAGCCTTTTTGATACCTTTCAGACATGTTAATGCCTTTATTTTTCATTAATTTTTCCTTGGTACCATTTAGCCTTTTTGATGCTTTAAGATATACTGTATATACTTTTTGTGATGCTTTTAATATTCATTTATTTTTTTTTTTTGTTGCCTTAAGAATTATTTTATTCTTTTTGGTACCTTTAGGTCCTTTTTTACCTTTACAGTACCAGTTAGCCTTTTTAGTGTCTTAGGATGCTTTTATTCTTATAGGTGTCTTTAGTACTCTTTTTGGTACTTTTAGTAACCTTTTAGCTATTTTGGTGTCTTTAATTTTATGGAAACCTTTTTAGTGATTTTCGTAGTCTTTATAGTAATATCTAGTAGCTTTTTATTATTTTTGGTATCTATACAGATTCCTTTAGCTTTTTATTATTTTTCGTATCTATACAGATTCCTTTAGTTTTTTGGTGCCATCAGTATACTTTTATTTTTTTTCGTGTCTTTAAAATCCTTTTATTTCTTTTGATACCCTTAGTTTCCTTTTATACACTTTGACACGTTTTAACCAGTTTGGTGTATTAATTAGTTTTTCTTTAGCCATTTGGTGCCTTTAATTATCTTGTAGCCTTTAAGGGGCCTTCAGTATTATTTTGGGCCTTCTCTTATTATTTTGGGTACCTTTAGTTTCCTTATAGGCTTTTTTATTGACTTTATTATATGATTTTAATCTTTTTTGGTACCTTTAGGTTTCTTTTAGCCTTCTTGGTACCATTTATTCAATTTGGTTATTCCTTTAGCCTTCTTCGTTCCATCAGAACACTATTATTCCTTTTGGTGCCTTTAGAATACTTTTACTCTTCTTGATTCCTTTAGTTTCCTTTTATCCACATTGGTACCATTTTAGCCATTTTGGTGCCATTTACCTTTTAGCCTATTTCGTGTCTGCTTTAAATCTCTCTGGTACCTTTTTAGCCATTTTGGTGCCATTAGTTGCCTTTTAGCCTGTTTCGTGTCTTTTTTAAATATCTCTGGTACCTTTTTAGCCATTTTGGTGCCATTAGTTGCCATTTAGCCTTTTTCGTGTCTGCTTTAAATCTCTCTGGTACCTTTTTAGCCATTTTGGTGCCATTAGTTGCCTTTTAGCCTCTTTCGTGTCTTTCTTAAATATCTCTGGTACCTTTTTAGCCATTTTGGTGCCATTAGTTGCCTTTTAGCCTCTTTCGTGTCTTTCTTAAATATCTCTGGTACTTTTTTAGCCATTTTGGTGCCATTAGTTGCCTTTTAGCCGTTTTGGAGCCTTTTTTAAATCTTTTTGTTAACTTTAGGTTCTTTCATAACTTTTAAATGTATGTAAACCCCGATGAGATAGAAAACAGAAATGAAAATTCATATGCAGAAAAACTATGGTATGAAGGAGAAAGGTTGGTCAGTGGTGTACAATGGTACATTGGTTACGTCGTTGCAGAAACGAATTTCGTTGGTTGGCAATGCGGAGGCTAGGGAAATGTGTAATTCAAATGAGTTACGGGCATATCACACTCTTGGGAAGTAGGTGCTAAGCGCTTGGATATGCTGATAGAGCGCAGTGATATGTAGAACTGTGGAATCACGATGGGAGTTAAGGTAGACAAGAGAGAGAGAGAGAGAGTGTATAGCGAGAGAGAAGGGGGGAGGGCAAAGGGAGGCAGGTTGGTTTGTAATAGTCTGCGATGGTGCGACGCGATGAGATGTGATCGCTCGGCGATGAGCTACGGGCGACGTGATGGTCCCGCCGCGGTGGTTCCCTACAATATATCCTATCTAGTTACTGTCTATATGTTCATTTCGTGTAATTTCAGCACTTCAATATATACACATATATACATACATACGTACCGCAAAATTCAACCAACATCACTCCATTGGAAATTCACTACTCGCTAAACATATCTTTGTAGCTATTCGGCTAAACTTCATGGTACGACATCTGATGGGATTATTATTAATAATTACCGATTCTATTTTGCTGAAAAAAAATTAAATTGTTTGCTTCAGGGGTGTAGATCAACAGACTGATGTCAACGAAGGTTATGTGTACCGACTGTGGTACATTGTAAAAATAGTTTACAAAAAAATTAATTCACAACGAAGTATCAACTTTAAAATAATTTTGCAAAAGAAATTAACAAAAAAAAAAAAAAATTAGCGTTAACAAATACTAAAGAGGAACTGACGATCGAAAGTCTTTTGGAAGAAAATTTTACATTCAGTATTTGAAACTTAGGAATATTTCGTATTTATATTTCAAACTTTCTTTCTAAATGAATCTACAAAAAAAAATTATAACCGAAAAACTTATAAAATAGACGCGTTTACAATGAGGAACCATTAGAGATGGTCAACCGAAGGCTGACAAACCTGGAAACAACGAAATACTTTCAACATTTTATAACTGCTTGCAGGAAAAATTTTTTTTAGTTGTAATAATGAGTAAAACTGTTTATTTCAATTAGTTGTAAAATAAAAACTATTTTTAAATAAACTATAATTAATATCAAATTAAAACTGTTGGACTGTAATTATAAAAATGTTTCTGATTTTTTAACAGTCAACTTTTTAAATAATATTTATGGTTTGTTTTTAATATAAAAAAATACTTTGCTTAACTAAAACTTAATACTAAGAGAGGATCCATTAATTACTTTTTATTAATTTAAATCCATTAATATAAAATTTTTAAATGGTGAATTTTAAATATCTAATTTATTTATTTAATTTATTAATTAACTTTTGTGTCATTAATTATTCATTTTTTATTAAAAAATAAAGAATTACTTCTTAGTAAACAAATAAGCGTACGATATTTAAAGTTTAACATTTTTAAAAAGAATTTATGAATTATATTAGAAATTTGTTGTTTGGGTTGAAAATTATCTCAAAGTTTTTTGAAGATTGTAATTTCTAACAAAAAAAACAAATTTTCTGAAACGTTTTGCAATATTTCTTAAGTGGTAAAGAAAAAATTCAAAATCAGTTAGAAAAATGTCAAACTTTCTACTAAATTTACTAAATCGTTCTGACTTTTCGAAAAATTGGAAAATAGTCTCGAATTTATTCTACGTTCTCTGAAAAATGTCTAATATCGTATAGCAAAATTATATTTTTTTAAAGTTTTTCGAATTATTTCTAACTGTTTGGTAAAAAAAACTTTTTTTAAAAATGTTCACAGTGTAAGTATAAAAAAAAATTGTTTTGCATTTTTAAAAAGACATTAAATGGAAAAAAATAAGATTTTTAGGTTATGTTGAACGAAAAACGCTTCTTTGGTTCCCTGTAAAAAATTTTTAAGGTTATTTTACCAAAAATGTTTTGGAAGTAATTTACACCAAGAATTTTTGGGTACAAATTTAAAATTACATAAAGCTTTCGGTATTTTTACCCATCATTTTTTTGCAAAAAATTGCTATAAATTTTTAGATAAAAATACACAAGATTCTTAGTGACTTTACGCAAACATTTTGGACTTGACTGTGGTAAATAGGGAAAAAAAAGTTATTTTGCAATTTCGAAAAGCGACATATTAAAAGAATAAGATTTTTGAGGTTATGTCGGGTAATTGAGATTGAATTCTAAGATCTCAGTGAGGACAAATCTTCGCCCCGGTGATAAACGATGATTCTAAATTGCGAGCGGTAAAGGAAGCGAGTGATGCAAAGTGATAACATAATCAGGTGATAACGTGGTCGTCATATCTCATCGCTTGAAACAACTGCAAGAGACCGGAGAGTACCTCAAGAAATAATATTACCACGATAATAGAAAAGGGAGAATTTACTTCTAAATGAAAAAGTTTAATTATAGGTTATAATTAGATTATAATTTTAATATTAGAAAAAAATAATTTTCTACATTATTATTCACCTCCTGAGCACAAGTATTTTTTTTGTTGAGTAAGACTTTTCGTTCCGGTTTAAAAAAAAATTAATTCGTAACTTATTTCTTGCACGAAAAAATATTTCTTGGTTCAAGATTTTTTTCTGTATACATAAGAATTTCTTTCTTGTACGAATTTATAAACATTTCTAAATTTATCGTTATTTAAATTTATAAAATTAGAGAAACTTTTGAGTCAAAAAAGAATTGTTCTGAAAGAAAATTCTTTCGCATAAAAAAGCAGCAAAAGAATTGTTCTGAAAGAAAATTCTTTCGCATAAAAAAGGAGCAAAAGAATTTTCTTTAAGAACAATTTTTTTTATTTTGGCCCAAAAGTTTCTTTAACTTTATAAATTTACTTAGAGTAGAATATTTCAAACCCTATTTTCTGCACAAGGCAACATTTTTCGGCGCGAGAGTTTCACTAATTATTTTTTAAAATTAATTTCGTTGGAAAATTTCAAAACGACAATTTTCTAAACATAATAAGAGACAAGATTCATTAAGGGAAGAATCTTAACCTTTAAGAGCTAAGCTATTTTTTGGCGCGAGTGTCTTAACTTATTTATAAAGAAAATTAATTTTCATTAATATTAATATCAATTGTTAATTTGTTGTTAATTTGTTAGTAATCTGTTATTAATTGTTATTTATTGGTAACTTATTTTAATAAAACATAATCAATATCAGAAACTTATTCAATTAAACATTAAAACATTTTGTATATAAAAAACATTTAAATAAATTGCGACAAAATAATGTCTCTTGAGAGAAACATGACCGCTGACAAGTTTATCATTTACACTTGCAGTATACTGAAAAAAGAAAAAAAAAATATTAAAAATCCTCTTCTGAGAAAGATTTCTTCGGAGATAAAGAAAAGCGGGTGCGTAGGTTTTTTGTGATATTTATCGCCTTCAGATTAATTGTATCTCAAAACGGATGCCCACCGTGCAGTATAAAAGACGCCACGACAACATTCAATATCATTCTAAATTATCATCAAGTATTCATCGCTTTTATCGTGATCTTTAGCCAATTAAAGGGCTCCATAATTAATTGAATCAAGTAAAGAAATTTAAATATATCTACATAGAGGAGAGATTACTCTCTACAATATAAAAATGTTTTTTTTTTACTTTTCCCGCGCAATATTTCACACTTGTCTCTTTCGATTTTATTCTATACGCCACAAGGGGATTCACAATAAGATTCACACCGTATATACATCCCGACTACAATTGGGAAATCCCCCATTGCTCTTGAAAAACTGCAGCGACATCGGTGAATTTTTAGGGGTACTATGCGAGAAACTGGCGCGCGAAATATAATTTTTTCTAATTTTCTTACTTTTAACTTATTTTTTTAAAAACTTTTTTTTAACTTATTTGAACTATTTTCTTACTTTAAACTTTTTTTTTAACTTATTTGAACTATTTTCTTACTTTTAACTTTTTTTCTTTTAACTTTTATTTTTAACTTATTTTAACTATTTTCTTATTTTAAACTTATTTTCTTTTAACTTTTATTTTCAACTTATTTTAACTATTTTCTTACTTTTAACTTTTTTTTTTTAACTTTTATTTTCAATTTATTTGAACTATTTTCTTACTTTTAAAGTATTTTCTTTTAACTTTTATTTTTAACTTATTTTAACTATTTTCATACTTTTAACTTATTTTAACTATTTTCTTATTTTAAACTTATTTTCTTTTAACTTTTATTTTTAACTTATTTTAACTATTTTCTTATTTTAAACTTATTTTCTCTTAACTTTTATTTTTAACTTATTTTAACTATTTTCTTACTTTTAAATTATTTTTTTTAACTTTTATTTTCAATTTACTTTAACTATTTTCTTACTTTTAACTTATTTTAACTATTTTCATACTTTTAACTTATTTAAACTATTTTCTTATTTTAAACTTATTTTCTTTTAACTTTTATTTTTAACTTATTTTAACTATTTTCTTACTTTAAACTTATTTTTTTAAAACTTTTTTTGTTAACTTATTTTAACTATTTTCTTACTTTTAACTTATTTTAACTATTTTCTCACTGTTATCTGAAAAGTATCAAATAGCAACGAATTGATACCAAAAGTGTAGATCGAATAAAAAATTGATTCAGATTTTTGGCATCAATTTGGTACTTTAAAAAAAAACTGTGGTCTAATAAAATAAAAAAAAATTAAATTCGATATTTTTAGCAGAGGTGTGAATAATTTATTAAATCATTCTTGACATTGTTATAAAGACGATTATTACTAAAACACTAATATTTGAGAAAAAGGAACAAATTTTTTTTCATATTAATTTTCTCTCTTTGCAATTTTGCCGCCGTTTCCTAATTATTTTAGCTCGAAGGAAACCTCAAATTGCTCTTACTAACTCGTTTCTCGAAAATCACAGAGAATGTAGCTTTTCTCTCGGTGTTCCGAGATGTGTGAAAAGTGGTTTCTGGGATCTGTTTCCTCTCTATGGCTCCCTGGCGCCTCGCTTTTCTAATTGTGTCCCATTAAAACACCCTTCTTCCAACGAACACTTTAACCACGTTGCTCACCGCAAATTTTCTCACCCCCCTTTCACCCCTAATCTTACCAGTAATGCTTGAACTTTCTAAAAAACTTCTTTTTTTCTTATTCTTTTTTTTTTTTGAAAAGAGAAGAGAAGTCAAACTTTTATACAACTTACCGTATTGGGGATTAGAGAAAATCAAAACTCCTCAAATGTATATAAATAGGTCTTTGGTATTTATCTTTTTTACAACTGCAATTATAGGTTTCGATTTAATAATGTTAGAATCGTTGTCTCATTTTTCAGAAGGGATTTCAAAGGAGCGAAAAAAGTGGTGTTGGGATAGAGAACATAAGTGAGGAGAATTTTGTGATTAGAGGGTTTTAACTTATAGCGAAGTTTGAAAAAGTTATTTTCAAAAGCTCCTTTTAAATTGTTTCTGAGATTCTTAAAAACTTGTTTTTACTTTTTATTTTCTACTGCCTGGCGAAATAAATCATAAGAAGAAAAATAATTTTAGAAAAAGAAAATTAAAAAAAGAAAATAATATTTTCATCTTTAAATTTAATTTATTTACTACTTTGGCTGATTATATAACAGAACCTTACCACTGATGAACTAACATTTTAAGTCGTTTTTAACAATTTTTTCTTATGTGCCTATTTTGATTTTAAAAACAGCAATTTCTATACTTATTATTTTTTCCCTTTGTTTACAATGTGGTCTGACTAAAATCGACTTTTACTACTAATATTAATGTTTTAAGTGGTTTTTAAAACAATTTTTAGAAATTTTCCTATTTGGTTTTTAAAAACAGTAATTTTTATAATTCATAGTTGCTACAATTCGATAAATTTAAAATTTCAATGTTTTTCCAGGATGATCCAGGACAATATTTTTGAAATTTCAGTCACGAGTAAAAAAAAAATTTCTCACCCAATAATACACAGTTTTAGATCTAAAATTTGTTTTAAATTTCCAAATACCAAACACTTAATCAGGAATTAAAAATAAAATTTCTCGCCTAATAATACACAGCTTTAGCTCTAAATTTTTTTAAATTTCCAAATACCAGACACTCAATCAGGAATTAAATACCAAAAAATTTTACTTATACCTAGAAATTATTATATGGGATAGAATAACAAATTTTTTTTTAGTTTTCAATTAAATTTATTTTTAAAAATATTAAAAAGCAGGCAAAATTTAAAAAACCTTTTTATAAAATTCAAAATAAAATTTACTGTTTCTAAAATATTGGTAGAAAAATAACAATTGAAAATAGTATCCAGGACATTAAAATTAATTTAATTCACAATTAATAAAAAGTAATCACAGCAGATAATCAGCAGAAGATGAAAAAAATTTTTTTAACGAACTTTACCTTTTGTTTATTAACAATTCTTATCAAAAAATTGTTTGTCAAAAATTATTAGAATACCGTTTTCTAAATTTCATACCTTTTCTATAAGTTTTCCAGGCTCTGTGACAAATATTTTTATTCTTTTTTTTTTATTTTTTCAATATATTTGCAATGTTGTCTGAGTAAAATCCTCTTTTTCTACTAATATTAATATTTAAAGTTAATTAAGCTATTTAATAGCTATTTTTATACAATTTGGCATATAATTTTTCTATTTTTCTTGAATAAAAAGTCATTTCTATGTTTGTTATTATATATTGTAGTATTCGCACTATATTTTTAATTCTATCTGACTACAGACGATTTTTACTACTAATTTTAATGTTTTAAGTAGTTTTTAAAACAATATATTTTAAGAAACTTTCCTCTTTTGTGTCCATACAAAGTAATTTTCATACATGTTTTAATTTTTTTTTCAATATATTTGTAATTTCGTCAGACTAAAATCGACTTTTACTATATATTTATATTAGCATTAAAACTGGTATTTAAACAGTTTTATATAATTTTTCTATTTTGTTTTTTAAAAAATAATTTCTATTTTATTATTATTTCCACTAAATTGACAATTTTGTCTGACTAAAATAAACTTTACTACTTATATTAATATTTAAACTGCTATTTAAATAATCTTATATTATATAAGATACTTATACTTATATAATTTTTCTATTTTGTTTTTGAAAAAGAAATTTCTATGTAATTATTATTTTCCCTAAATTGACAATTTTGTCTGACTAGAATCGATTTTTACTATACTTATATTAATATTTAAATCGTTTTTTTTATACAATTTGTCCATTTTGATTTTTAAAAAAATATCTTCTATGTTTGTTATTATTATTTTCACTAAATTAACAATCGTGTCTGACTAAATAAACTTGTACTACTTATTTTAATATTTTAACTGGTATCTAAATAAATTTGTATAATCTTCCTATTTTCTTTTATAAAACAGTAATTTTAAACCTTGTTATTCTTTTTTTGCCATATTTACAATATTGTCTGACTTAAATCGACTTTAACTACTGATATTAATATTTCAGTTGCATTTTGAATATTCTCTCTTATTTTAAATATTTTTTTTATTTTGTTTTGTAAAAAAATTTTTTCTAAATTTGTTATTATTTTCTTCTACTTATTTTCAAAATTTTCTGACTAAAATCGACTTTTACTACTGGGATTAATAGTTTAATTGTTATTTAAACAATTTTGTTTAATATGTCTGACTAAAATCGACTTTTACTACTGGGACTAATAGTTTAATTGTTATTTAAACAATTTTGTTTAATATGTCTGACTAAAATTGACTTTCACTACTGATATTAATATTTTAATCGTTATTTAAACAATTTTGTTTAATATGTCTGACTAAAATCGACTTTTACTACTGGGATTAATAGTTTAATTGTTATTTAAACAATTTTGTTTAATATGTCTGACTAAAATCGACTTTTACTACTGGAATTAATAGTTTAATTGTTATTTAAACAATTTTGTTTAATATTCCTCATTTGTTTTCATAAAAAATGACTTCTACAGTCTTTTGTTATTATTCTTTCACATTATTTACAATATTGTCTGACTTAAATCGACTTTTACTACTAACAATAATATTTTTAGTGTGGGATTTTAACAATTTGATTTTTCTACTTGTATTTTTAAAAATGTACTTCGTATGCTTACTATAATTTTTTTTGCTCTATATTTACAGTTTTGTCTGACTAAAATAGTATTCTAACTGTTTTGAGTTAAAAACATTCATAAAAATTTAAAGTTGTTTAAAATAAAAATAACTTCTTTAAAATAATAGGACTTTTAAATAAAGTTGTTTAAAGTATAAAAACCTTCTTTACAATTAAGAAGATTTCAAACGAAGTTGTTTAGAATATACATCTTATTTAAAAAATTGTTTATAAAATTGTTTATAAAATTGTTTATAAAATTGTTTATAAAATTGTTTATAAAATTGTTTATAAAATTGTTTATAAAATTGTTTATAAAATTGTTTATAAAATTGTTTATAAAATTGTTTATAAAATTGTTTATAAAATTGTTTATAAAATTGTTTGTAAAATTGTTTGTAAAATTGTTTATAAAATAAAAGTTGTTAAAATAGAAAAATTTATTAAAAATTAAGGTTGTTGAAATTAAAAACCATATTTCACATTAACATTTCTTTTAAAATAAAAACCTTACTTAAAATAAAGGTTGCTTAAAATTGTTCAATTAAAAATTGTTCATTTGAAAAAAAAATTCCAGTTATAAACAATTTGATTTATTTTTGAAAATTCAATGAAAAAAAATATTTCATAGTGAAGAAAAAAGAACAAGCGAAAAATATTGATTTCGCTTATGGGAATTGTTATTCATTAACCACCTGAGGGATACGGAGCATTACAGCTTTACCGGCACGAGTGTTGACAAGAGTTTCGCGGTCTATCCAATAGATGGCCGTCATTTAGAGGTCGTTTTCAACCCCTAAATCTGCGTTCTCCAAGTCTATCTTGTGGGTGCTTCTGTAGAGTGGATGAATTACCGACGCAATGTCAGAACGTCAGGATCAGCCCGATAGCCGCCTATAAATAAGCACTTGCTAACTCGGCGGCTTAAGGGCGCCCTAATCGTTTGAATTATTAATCACTCATCCTTTAAATCAACCCGTCTCGCCTCACAAAAACAAATTTACAACTTAATTTATAAACACATAAGATTTAGAGTAAAAACAACTCGTATAATAACTGTCAAAGGGAATTACACGTTTCTTTTTATTATGTAATAAAATTATTATTTCTTTTTTCAGAGTGTGGAATTAAATAATTTTTCGCTTTAAATTAAATCAATAATATAAATTTAAAGGAAAATAAATTTGATTCAATTAATTTAATTTAATTTAATTTTTTATTTATTTAATTTATAAATTCATATTTTATTTTATTTAAATATTTCATTTTTTGTTGATTTTTTTTGACATTGAAAATATTTTTTTGATTCAATTACACTGCAAACATAACTTACTTGATTTAAATAACCGATTGCTTGTCTATTAGCAAATTATTATTTACTTCAATCAAATAATTTTCTTTTAATTTCAATGTTTTATGGAAAATTGAATATTTTATAATAAAAAAATAATTAATTATTAAATACAAATATTATATATTAATTAAAACAGTTTATTTAAATTTGAATGGTAAATGAACCAATAATTGCAGTATCTGCAGCAAATACCATTTAATAATTAATTATGATTTAAATAAAAACTATTTGATTCAAGTAAACTTTTATTTGATAATAAACAAGTAATCGATTATTTGAATCAAATAATTTTTTTTAGAAACCAGAATACATATTTATTATACAGAAATAACTTGTGTATAAAAAAATAATTTTTCTTCAATCAAGTAATTTCTATTTAGATCAACAATAATAATAAAAATAATAATAATAATAATAACAATAATAATACTAATAATAATAATAATAATAATAATAATAATACTAATAATAATAATAATAATAATAATAATATTTGTATGAATAATTTTAGATTTTGAAGTAAAAAAGTTGTATTTTAATTTTAACTATTAATTTTAAAAAAATTTAATTAAATATTTATATCAGTTTCCGAATTTTTTTGTTTTTAAATTAGTAAATTTCACTAATAATAATTAATATAATAATAATAATAATTTCACTAATTTATTTGTGAACTTTACTAATGAATATTAATTTCTAGCAAATATGTTAATAAAATTTTACTAACAAATAGTAATTTCTATTAATTTGAGAGTTTACTAAAAATTAGTAGTGTTACTATGTATTAGTTTTTCATTATTTTAGTAGAAATTACTACTCATTAGTAAAATTTACTAATTCAGAAACAAAATTCCTACTAATTTATTAATTTACTAAAAAATTAATAGAAATTACTCTGAGTTTACATATATTTTATAGCATAAATTATTACTTATTAGTACGGTTTATTAAAAAATAGTCATTTCTACTAATAAATTATGTATTTTATACTAAGGAATAGTATTTTCTCTAAAAAATAGTAATTTCTACTAATTTATTAGCAATATTTGCTAATTAAAGAGAAAAAGTTCAAAGATTGTTTATTAACAAACTTTTGTAATAAATAATATTTGCTACTAATTTATTTAAAAAATTTACTTATTCAGAAGCAAAATTTCTTCCAAATTATTACTAAAATTCACTAATTTAAAAGTCAAAAGGTCACTTTCAAATTTAAATAGTATTGGATCAAAATTCGTGAAATTTTCACGAAAAATAAAACGTATTTTTCTTTAAATCGAAATGTTGAAAAAACATTGTTAAGGACAAATACAAATGTTTTTTCTACATTTCGATTTAAAAAAAATACTTTTTATTTTTCGTGAAAATTTTCACGAATTCTAACCCTATGTAGTGAAAGTTCAGAAATAATATTTCTAATTATACTTGAAATATTAAAAAATGTAAAAATGGTATTATTTACAAAGATAATTAAAAAAATTTTTTGATGAATTTTTGATACAAAATTTCTAGAATAGCTACATTTCTTAAGAAATTCGATTAAAATTGTATTGAAAATAATTTAATTTCTGTGATGATTTTTTTTAGTATTTCCAGAAATAATTGAATTATTAAGAAGAAAATTATAAAAAAAAATTTAATTTTTGAATTCCTGTGAAATTTTTATTAAAAATGAACATATTTAAATATTTGCATATAGCATTTATAAAAAAAATTTATTATCAGAACTATTTGAAAATTCAAAGAAGTTTGAAATATTTAATAAAATGTTTCTTAAACTTGAATTCTCATAATGATTTTTATTAATTAATTTTTAAATAATTTTATTCTTTTATCGAATTTTAATAACATTTTTAAGATTCATTACGCATTTTTTGAGGATTTTAATTTAAATTGTAGTAAAAATAATTAATAATCTAAGACTAATTTTATTATTTATGAGAATAATAACATATATAATAATAATAATAATTATTGGAGATAAATTTATAAAAAAGTTTGTAAATAATTTTGTAATTTGTAAAAACTATAATTGAAGTATTATATATTGAAAAATATTAAAATTACAAGAAAATTCAAAAATATATATAATTAAAAAAATCTTTTGTTTCAAATATAAAATATGGATTTAAAATATTTTATAACTAGTGTTGAATAATTTTCCAAAATCGAAAAATTTGATTTTATTTAATTTTTAATTATAAAATGACAAATATTTTCAATTTTCTTAAAAAATAAAATAAAAATCTCTCCATTCAATCTTGAATATTGCGCATTTGAATTTAAAAGTTGAAGCTTTGTGCAGAAGCGACGCAGACCACACGATTGTCGTAAATTTGAAGTCATTACAATTAGGCTAATATCAAGACATCAATTAACTGCGTGCCTCTTAAAGAGATTCATTTTCTAAAGATTTAATGTCCCGGTTCGTTTAGGTTAACAAATTATGATTTCAATTTTCCGGTATGAGGACAAAAAAAAACTTTTCATTAAAATTAAAGACGAATGAAAAAAATGTTTTATTAATATTAACATTATGAAAAAAAAAATTTGTCACGCAGTAAATACACTTTTCGAAGTTTATTCTCTTCAAATATTAAATTTAATGTGTGTGGTCCCTCCATTTATTACTTTGTACTCGTTACGCCGCCCTCGATAATTACATAATTGACTTTCGATCTCCACCAATAAAAAACCGATCTATATCTCTCTAATCGTATATATGCGCGCTTTATTTTCTCGCCGTATTTTTTTAACGAACTTTCATTCACCCCTTTATTGTGATATTTTGAAACGTAATTTAACTTCTAGATTAAAAATTTTGAAAATTCTTTTTCAACTTAACAAAAAAATGTTTTTCTTAACTCATTAAAATAAATTTTTACAACTCTATTATTCCAAAAAATTATTTATTATTATTGTTATTATTATTATTTTCTTTTTATTATTTTTTTTCTTTTCATTATTTTTTTCCTTTTTATTATTTTTTTTCAACTTTACATAAAAATGTTTTTTAACTCATTAGAACAAATTTTTACAACTCTATTATTAGAAAAAATTATTTTTTGGAAAATTTATTAAGTTTTCTTTATTGTGTATATTAGATTTTTTTATTGTCGTTAAGAGGAAGGTGAAAATAATGATTTAATTATTTTTCAGAAAATTGACGAAAAATTTTATTTAGAGTTTTAAATTTCTTGTTGTTGTTGTTGTTGTTGTGAAAAAGGGGGAGGGGAATATAGAAAATTTCCAAGGGAAAATAAGCTCACACGGGGCATCGAGATAGAAATTCTAAAACCTATACTATCGTCATATACATATTTCGATGATTAATTACATCTCGTGTGTGACGCAATACCCTCTTCTCGAGCCATAAGTGTGCACGTTTAAGCGATAAATCTTGTAGCCACTGTGAAGAGTCTTCGTAACATCTCGCTATGTACACGTCGCATTCGCGCTTTTCCACTTAACGTCGATATCTTTTGAGCTTGTAAGGTGTCTCTTCAAAAAAAAAAAAAAAAAAAAAAATGAAGCAAATTTTATTTCTCCAATTTGACTATAATTCTGATTTTTCATTCCCCTTTTGTAGCAAAATTTCCTTATTTAATATCTTTATATATACTTTTTCGAAAATTTTATATTTACTTTTAATTTTTGACAGGCTACCTGAATATAAAGTTTTTTCGGGTTATTTTTATTTACATAAAATATTATTTACAAGTTTTCGTATTAAATTTTAAACTAAAGTCAGTTTTTATCGAATGTTTTGGATTTAGAATAAAAACGTTAAACCTGTCGTTTATACACTGAAAAAAAATTTATTTGATTCAAATAACCGATTATTTGACTATTATAAAATAAATATTTACTTAAATCAAATAATTTTTGTTTGAATCAATTAAATAATATTTGCTTCAAATACTGAAATATTTGATTCAAATACAGTTTATTTGATTTAAATACAGTTTATTTGATTCAAATATAGTTTATTTGATTCAAATAAAAATTATTTGTTTCAAGTAAATATTTATTTGATAATAATCAAATAATTGGTTATTTGAATCAAAATAAATTTTTTTTATTGAGGATTGACCTTTTTTTTGTGTGTTTTCATACCAAAAAATTTTAAACATAACCTAAAAATTGTTGCACCTATCTTCTTCGAAGCGCGAAACATTTTTTCTAATGTTTAAAAAAAATTTGAATATATAGTATTTACGAAAATCTACCAAAACTGAAAAATTTCCAAAATGAAGAGAAATAAAGGTAGATTAAAAATTAATTCAATAAAATTTAATAAAATTAGGGCAACATAGTTAGGGTTGAATCATCTTTGGAACATTTTTAAATATAAATTAATAAATATAAATATTCAAATTTATATTAGAAATTAATTTAGAAACAGGTAAAAAAAGAATTTAAAATTGAAAAAAGGCATCAAACAGGATTTTCAAAAAATTAAAAGGCATTTCTTTAAAAAAAAAAACATTCTTTTCAGATTGAAAATGTAAAAAAATACCATTTTATGCAAGTTTCATATAGGAAATTCACTTGTTTATTTTTCTGACTGAAATTAATTCATAATCAAATCAGAATTATTTGCATTTTACATTTTTTATTTCAAAATGTGATATGAAATTTTTTAGAAAAATAAAAAAGTGAATTTCCCATATAAAAGATTGAATAACAATTGTATATTTCTAGCATTTCCAACACAAAAGCAATTTTTTTTCAAAATAATGCTTCAAAACTATTTAATTTTTTCAATTTATAATTTTTTTTGATAAAATAAAAATTTCAAAATTATTACTATAAGATTTAAAAAAATTATTATGTTAAATAAATTGTGACTAAAAACCTGAAGTTAGACAAATTTTCTTTTATAAAAAAATAATTTTGTTCAATTTTCTTAATTTGATTTTTCTAAAAATTAATTTATATGATTTTTATTATTAATTTTACTAAAATTTCTCGCATATAACAAAATTTAATAACAATGGTATTTTTCCAACATTTCCAACACAAAAATAATTTTTTTTTTCAAAATAATGCTCCAAAACTAGACTTTTTACAGTTTTATTACTTAATTTCGAAACTAAAAATTCAAAAATTGTTACTATAGCATTAAAAAAATAATTTTGTTAATTAAATTAGGACTTTTAAAAAACTGAAGTCAGACAAATTTATTCGTTTATAAAAAAAATAATTCTGTTCAATTTTCTTGAAAAATTAATTTGTTTTTCTAAAAATTAATTTATTTGATTTTTATTATTATTTATACTAAATTTACATAGTGTTGTCTGACTCAAATCGACTTTTACTTTAGATATTAATATTTTAAGTAATTTTTTTGATAGAATTTTGTACTGTTTTCCTATTCCGTTTTATGAAAAGTAATTTCTTTAATTGTTATTATTTTTTCACTATATTTAAAATTTTCTCAGATTAAAATCTCTTTTTTACGACTGCCGATATTAATATTTTGACTGGTATTTAAACAATTTTGTATAAATTTTCTATTTTGTTTTTATAAAAGTAATTTTTATGCTTGTCATAATTATTTTCACTAAATTTACAATGTTGTCTGACTTAAATTGACTTTTACTACTGATATTTATTTATTCAGTGTTATTTAATCAATTTTGTATAAATTTTCTATTTTGCTTTTATAAAAAGTAATTTCTATCTTAGTTACAATTTTTTATATTTATAATGTTGTCAGACTAAAATCGTCCTTTACTACTAGCATTATTATTTCAAGTCGATTTTTAAATCAATTTTGATTAATTTTCCTATTATTTATTTTATGACCTCTTAAAAAATTAATATAAAAATATTTGAAGTATTGAAGATTTAAATCGAATTTCTTGATTTGTAGTTAAAAGTGTATAGTTGAACTTTCCTCTTAATGAACAAAAATGATTTTTTTAATTTTAGGTATTATTTCATCTCTAAAATAAAATTTTAAAAATTGTTTCTATATTAAAAAAAATTATTTTCTTCAAAATTATGATTGAAAAACTAAAGTTAGACAAATTTTTTTCTGAAAGAAATAAAAACTTCCTCTATTGAACAAATGATATTTTTTTCAGGGTACAATATTAATAAAATTAATGTTAATGTTCGTTTACTATTTTTTTAAAATAGTGCAAAAAAATGTCATAATGAAATTAATGTTAATGTTCGGTTACTACTTTTTTAAAATAGTCTAAAAAATGGCACAATAAAATGTATGTTAATGTTGGGTTTCAATTTTTTTTTACTATTTATAGGTGTAGAAAAATGGTAATAAAATTAATGCTAATGTTTGGTTACTAAATGAATAATAGATCATTAATCAATGGATTTGTTATCAATATGATTTCCAAACGTGGTGTCGTTGAAAGACGAATGCGGATGTTAGATAGGTACGGCTGGCCAAGGCTCCCGTCAGTTCTAAGTTAGTTTGACGCCAGTCGAGTCGATTTATCAGAATAATGTGCACGCCATTAACTTTATGTCCCCGCCTTCAAATCGAAGTCTTGATTTCACGCGAATCACAAACGAAATCTTTCAGTTTTCCAACTTCCACATTTAGTATATATATGCTAATAAGAATATTAGAATTTATACTTAAGATCGAAATTTACCAATATAACAATTTATTTGAGTATTCAGTACACTTATAGAAAAAAAAACAATTGAGCCCAATTTTATTGAAATGGTAAATATTAAATTCTTAAAATCATTTAAATGAAATTTTTGAAAGTAAAACGGTACTTTTATCTAGAATTTTATTCAAACTTTTGAATGGATTGAATTTTGAATAAACATATTTATATTTATAAAAATTAAGGCGTACCAAAATTAAAATTGCGACTTTGTTGAAATTTTTTTGTAAATTTTGAATATAATTGAATTTCGTTATTAGAATTTTGTTACTCTTTGAAAATAATAAATTAAATTTGAGTAATCATTTGTAATTTCTCAAAAATTTAATTTTTTTTAAATGTCTTTGAATAAAATTCTTCTATGAATCCAGTGTTATTAGTAATTACACTATCAAAAAAGGTTCTAAATTAGAGCTGATTTTGGTATTAAAATAGAACCCAATTACGATTTTGAACCAAAACTGGTTATAAATTAGCACCATTCTTTTTGCAGTGTAAAAATTGTAAATAGTTACAAAAAAATTAAAAATATTGATATTTAAAAAAATGTAAGTTTTTTCATAATTAATTTCATTTAAAACTGAAATTTTAGGAAGTTTTAAAAAAAATCTTTTAAAACTGAATTTTTAAAAATTTCAAATTTTCAAAAGATTTTAAAGAAGAAATTTTATGAAATTTTCAATTAAAATCTTTTACAACTGAAATTTTATAAAATTTCAAATTTTTAAATCTTGTAAAACTGAAATTTCAAATTTAAAAGATTTTACAACAGAAATTTTATGAAATTTCAAATTAAAATCTTTTAAAACTGATATTTTATGAGATTTCAAGTTTAAAACATTTTAAAACAGAAATTTAAAAAAATTTTTAATTAAAATCATTTCAAACTGAAATATTATGAAATATCAAATTTAAAATCTTTTCAAACTGTAATTTTATGAAATTTCAAATTAATAATCTTGTAAAACTGAAATTTTATAAAATTTGAAATTTAAAAGATTTTAAAACAGAAATTTTATGAAATTTCAAATTAAAATCTTTTAAAACTAATATTTCAAAAGGTTTCAAATTTAAAGGTTTTTAAAACAGAAATTTTATGAAATTTTAAATTATAATCATTTAAAACTGAAATTTTATGAAATATCAAATTTAAAATCTTTTCAAACTGAAATTTTATGGAATTTTAAATTAAAAATCTTTTAAAACAGAATTAATTTCATTTAAAACTGGAATTTTATTAAATTTCAAATTTTAAGTCTTGTAAAACTGAAATATTATGAAATTTTAAATTTCAAAGATTTTAAAACAGAAACTTTTTAAAATTTCAAATTAAAATCTTTTAAAACTAAAATTTTATGAAATTTCAAATATCCAAAAGATTTTAAAACAGAAATATTATGAAATTTCAAATTTAAAAGATTTTAAAACAGAAATTTTTTGAAATTTGAAATTAAAATTTTTTAAAAACTGAAATTTTTCGAAATTTAAAATTTAAAATCTTTTAAAACTGAAATTTGATAAAAATTTAAATTAAAATTACCTTAAAATGAAATTTAAAATTAAAATCTTTTACAACTGAAATTTTAGAAAATTTTAAATTTTAAATCTTTTAGAAGTGGAATTTTATGAAAATTTTAATTACATTGAAATTTATTTAAAATTAAAAATAAATAATAATTATAATAATTAATAATAATTTATAATTATACCTAATTAATAATTATTAAATTTTTTTTATTTTTGGTTTTAAATAAAATTAATTCAGTTTTAAGAGATTATAAATTTAAAATTTCATAAAAATTTCATTTTTAAAAGATTTTAAAACAGAAAGTTTATAAAATTTTAAATTAAAATCATTTAAAACTGAAATTTTATGAAATATCAAATTTAAAATGTTTTAAAACTGCAATATTATAAAATTTCAAGTTTAAAATCTTTTTAAACTGAAATTTTATGAAATTTCAAAATCAAAATCTTTTTAAACTGAAATTTTATGAAATTTCAAATTTAAAAGATTTTAAAACAGTAATTTTATGAAATTTTAGATTAAAATCTTTTAAATCTGAAATTTTTTGAAATTTAAAATTTAAAATCTTTTAAAACTGAAATTTTATGAAATTTCTAACTTAAAATCTTTTAAAATTGAAATTTTATGAAATTTCAAATTTGAAAATCTTTTAAAACTGAAATTTTATGAAATTTTTAATTAAATTGAAATTTATTTAAAATTAAAAATAAATAATAATTATAATAATTAATAATAATTTATAATTTCCTAATTAAAAATTATTAAATTTTTTTTTGTTTTTAAAAAATTTCAGTTTTAAATAAACTTAATTCAGTTTTAAGAGAGTTTAAATTTAAAATTTCATAAAATTTCAGTTTTAAAAGATTTTAAAATTAAAAGTTTATGAAATTTCGAATTATTGAAAAAAATTATAAAAAATTATAATATGAAATTTCATAAAATTTCAGTTTTAAAAAATTTGAAATTTGAAATTTAAAATCTTTTAAAACTGAAATATTATGAAATTTCAAATTAAAATCGTTTAAAGATTGTAGTAGACGAGTACAAACCGTAATTTATTAATTAATATTATTTTCCAGGAAATTATTAGTCAATTTTTAGGCAATAATTATTACTTACAGGAAATTTGTAAAATATGTTACAAGATAAGTTCGAAATGTTTTTTTTCCCTCTGAATTAAATTGACGATTACTACTGTTTGGAAGGAGGGCCTAAAGATATCGAAGTTGATGAAGTGAGCCGAGACGCGTTAAATATTGTACCTGATCAAGAGATGCTCCTGAGACATGGTTAAATATATATAAAACGGATAAAGAATATATATAACCAAACCACCGGTCTTCTAGTTCGCATAATAAGGTCCATTTTCAAGCAGCAATCAGAAGCGCTCATTAGGACCTGGATTAATATGATCCCAGGTTCATTCGGACTTTTGCCCCGCTCGGTCGCAGTACTCCCATTCGTTCAAAAACAGTTTGTTCCGTCTGGACGGTTTGCGATGCACCGTGTCTTATCTCTCAGTCGTCGTCGTCTTCTTCTTCTTCTTCGTTGTCTTATTTATAGAAGAGGAGATGTCGATGATTTTTCGTGCCACTCGCATATAAATTTCCTAGTCCCTGCTCTAGTCGACCTCGTTACGAAAATACCATTCTTTCCCACTGGAACTATACGTCTAAGATGAATTGCTTCACTTTGTAGATATCGCGGTTAGATCATTCGTCTGTTAAACCTTCCCTTCTCCCCTTTTTTTCAAAGCGTTTCCCTCCCCCCGCAGGTCCCATTAGGAAACGATTAAATGGAGAAGAAAGTTTTTCAATAAACTGTTGACATCGAGAACTTGTCTTCTTTTTCCTCGAGGAGACAAATTTCGTTCCGTCAATCACTATAAAGCTTTATGACAATTCAATTTTTAGAAACATTTAGTGAAATTTTTAAAAATTAATTGAATTTAAAAATATTTGCGTTTATAATTTTCTTAAATAAATTAAATTCCATAGGAATTCAATTATTTACAAACTTTTTTATACATTTCTTCACAATAATTTAGAAATTATTCTGATAAATAAAATTAGTCTTAGATTATTAATTATTTTTACTACAATGAAATTAAAATCCTCGAACAATGTAATGAATCTTAAAAATGTTACTAAAATTCGTTAAAAGAATAAAAATATTTAAAAATTAATTCAATAAAATCGTTATGAGAATTCAATTTTTAGAAACATTTAAAATATTTCAAAATTCTTTGAATTGTCAAATAGTTCCGATTATAAATTTTTTTATAAATGCTATATAAAAATTTTCAATTATTTTCATTAATAATAAAAATTTCACAGGAATTAAAAAATTAAAAATTTGTTTTATAATTTTCTTTCCAATAATAATTCAATTATTTTTAGAAATACTAAAAAAACCATCACAGAAATTCAATTATTTTCAATACAATTTTAATCGAATTCCTTAAGAAATGTAGCTTTTCTAAAAATTTTTATCAAAATTTCTCAAAAAATTTTTTTAATTATTTTTATGAATAATAACATTTTTGTAAAAGATAAAAAAAAATTCCAAAATTTGAATCAAATTCTTGTCGAAATTATATTTATTTGTGAAAAATGTCCTCAAGCAATTCAATGATTTTCAAATAGCTATAGCTATTTTAATATTTTTCGAATGAATTCATAAATAACAAAAATTTCACAGCATTTCAATTTTTTTAAAATTTTTTATACATTTCTCCACAATAATTTAGTAATTATTTTCATAAAGAAACCAATTAGTCTAAGATTATGAATCATTTTTACTACAATTTAAATTAAAATCCTCGAAAAATGTAATGAATCTTAAAAATGTTATTAAAATTCGTTAAAAGAATAAAATTATTAAAAAATTAATTTATAAAAATCGTTATGAGAATTCAATTTGAAGAAACATTTAATTAAATATATTTCAAAATGATTTGAATTGTCAAATAGTTCTGATTACAAATTTTTTTATAAATTCTATACGCAAAAATTAAATTATTTTCATTAATAATAAAATTTTCAAAGGAATTCAATTATTTACAAACTATTTTAGGAATCGCCTTGCAATAATTCAATTATATTTATAACAAAATTATTTACAAGAATTTAATTATTTTAAAAAATGTTAATATAATTCGTATCAAAATTTCAATATCAATTGTAATACAATATTAAACCAATTCCTCAAAAAATTAATAATTATTCTTTAAATTTTTATTAAAATTCGTCAAAAAAATTCAATTATTTAAAAATTTATTGGTGAAATTCATGAGTTTTGGAAAAGTTACAAATGATTACAGAAATACGATTATTTTCAGAATTAATAAAATTTTTTGCAGAAATTCAATTTTGTTAAAACATTTGACAAAATTGCAGTCAAAATTTCAATTCACTTTATAAAAAATAAAAAGCTTCAACAAAAATTCAATTATTTAAAAAAAATTTTTCAATTTAATAATTTTTAAATATCTACTGTATTTTAATAAAACTTCTCAGAAGAATTAAATTATTTAAAAATAAATTTAATAAAGTATTCTACTCATGAATTTTAATTATTTTCATTAATAATAAAATATATCGCAGAATTTAAAATATTTTAACTTCAAATTTAATAGAATTTGTCGAAATTTTTAGCTTTATTATAATGAAAGTTAAAATTTTTATTGTAATTCGTTAGAAGAATTCAATTATTTAAAATTTTATTGCTTATATTTCTTATGATAATTTAATGTTAGGAAATAATCAAACATATAGTAAATTATTTATTTGTTTTATTTAAATAATTGAGTCCTCTTAGAATTTTCTATGAAAAATTGATTTTGAAATGAATTTCAGTTAATATGTTAGATAATAATTTAAAATTAAATGCACTATAGAATGGATTTTTAGAAAAATATGAATTTTGAAAATTTGAATTTATCCGTACTTTTAACTATAGCAATAATAATTATTAATTCTACTATTTTCAGAATTCCTTATGGTATTATTTATCTTATTTTTATACATGAAAAAATCTATTTCTATAAAATATTCTTCAAATTTTGAATAAATATTCTTTTATGCAGGCCATGTATACCTGGTGAAAATTTTAGAATCTTTCACATCAAAACCGAAATTTAGATATTTGGATATAAATTTTGAATCCAAAAAACTCAATTTCAAGATTCTATTAGCAAACTTTATAATTTTTTTTTTGCATGACGGAAAAAAATAGAATTTTATAATAATATAAAACTAACTTAGAATTTGAAGAATATTTTTTATCAAACTCTGTAATTTTTAATTTTTCAACCGTAAAGTCTGTTTTTTTAACAGCATGTGACTGTTAGGTTCTCGATGGCGATTTTTTCGATCACTTTTCTTTTTAAATATTTAATATACTGAGCTGCAATTTGGAAAAAAGTGTAAAATATCATAAAAAAGGGCAGTATTTGCTGAAGTTTTAATTATTCACTAATAAATTTTAGTGTAACACTTTAAAGTCAGTAAAGGCGAGAAAGTTATTAAAAATAAAAAAAATTAAATATAAAATAAATAAATAATAAAAAGAATAATTATAAATAATAATAATAATAATAATAATAATAATAATAATAATAATAATAAATAATAATAATAAATAATGTCAGAGAATTTAAATAAAATAAATATTTATTAATTTATTCATTCACCATGACAACTGATAATTTTAAAGTAATTTGTATGTTTTCAATAATTATTTGTAAATAATTAAACAAACTAATTAATTTTTAAATAATAAAATATTAAAAGAAATAATTAAAACCGTGGCACGTCACTGCCCTTTTTTATAAAATTTTGTATTTTTTTACAAAATTTCACCTCAATTTATTAAATATTCAAAAAGAAAATTTGTCGAAAAAATTACCATTGAGAACATAATAATCACACGCTGTTAACTACTTTCACTGCTTCATGTTCTGACCATATATACATACCACATCAGCAACAGTTTATAGAAAGCAAATACTTAAGCTCTGAAAATATTGCAGTGAAATTTGTCAGCAACCGAGTCACTCGCACTAACCGTATTCTTAAACCCCCTGTCACTTTGGTAACTGTCAGGGAATTTTTAGTATAACCTCAAGTAAAAAAAAAATTGCCTTGCAAATGAATATAATACGAATACATTTGCAAAAATTTCGCGGATCTCTTTTGATGTTTAGAAAAAAAAAAGTTTTGAAAACTAGTTAAAGGAAGTCTCTGCAAAAAGGGGGGGAGGGACATTTGAAAATAGTCGCTCATATATACTTAAAAGAACGGAAGCAACAAATAATGGCGTTTAGGTGTGGATTCAAACCGTGCGTAACCATGTTTTATATGTACACACATTGAAATATCCATGAAGATGAGACTCTCGCGAATATATACATGTGGACGCGCCCCATATAATCTCGTTGATGCTTCACAAAGTCTCCTCCGCCTTGGAGATCATGCTTGATCCGAGCCGAGAACCTTCATACTCTGTTTGCCAGTTTGTCATTGTATTAAATTCAGTGCCACAATGTCGTATCCAAGTCCAAGACAAACTTTTGGATGTCAGAGAGCATTGATTTATCGCGTTGACACATGCCCGCCTTCTTTATCCAACCATCATCAGTATATCTTTATAGAAATGTTTATTTTTAAATTTTTCAGAAAGATATTTGTGAAGGCAGTTTCAAACCTTTTCTTTTCTGTTTTTTTTTTCTCAAATATATAGTTCATTTTGAAGTGGTTGTTTTGCTAAAGTGCAAAATAGAATGGAAGTTTTCTATTTGAGTGTTTAAATTATATATTTTTTCTGCTTATTTTATTTATTTATTTACTAGCAACCAATTCAGGCGCTTACGCACGCGGCTGAATTCTTATTCACTTTTTTCAAAAATAAAATTAGCAAATTTAAAATTAGTCAAAGATTTTTAATTCAAACTTTTTTATAAAAATAAAATTTGAATTCGAATATATAGTTTTAATATTATTAAAATTGTAATAATAATAATTAATAAAACATTCTTACATGAGTGAATTTTCTGAAAGTGACACTTTTAAATTTCAGTTATTCAATTAATTTTTTTCATCAATTATATGGTTTTTTCTATTAAAACTACTTAATCTAATACTCAAGAGTAAGATTTTTAGATTGCGCAAAATTAATTCTTAAAAATATTAAAGTTTTTTTCATTTGAAAAATATTATTGTTGCTCCATTAAATTAATTTTATTTCATTGGCAAGCTTTTCTATTAAAAATTCACGCTAATATCGCGTTCACGAAATCGAAAATAAAATTACACTGCTTAGAAATTAATAATTTGTTTATTTTAATACCAAATATATTCAATTAGATGAAAATATAAATGTATTTAAAGTATTTGATTTAATGGTAATTTGGGTTAATTTTTTCAAAGCAATGCAGCTAAATACTAAAAACAAAAGAAAAACTAGCATATTTCAAGGACAGGGCTCGAACTAGGTCCGTAAATCCAGTAAAAGTCCGTAACTTTGCTTGAAGTCCGTAAAAGTCCGTTTTTTTTATAAATAAAGGTCCGTAAAGTCCGTAATTCGGTTGAAAAAGATCCGTAAAGTACGTAAATTATACGATATATAATTTGGATAATTTTAGAGAAAATATAAATGATTGAAGGAATTTAATTATTTTCAAAAGTAATAAAATTCTTCGCAAAAATTCAATTATGTTCAAATTTTTTTGAAAATTCTCGTCAAAATTTCAAGTATCTTTAGAAATATAATTAAATTCTTCTTCGAAATATCAATTATTTTCAAAAATTTTAATAAAATACTTGAAAAAATTCCAATTATTTTCAAAATTTTTCCTCAATTCAATGATTTTTAATAGGTTTCTATACTATTCTAATAAAATTTTCCAAAAGAATTCAATTATTTACAAATTTTTTTTATAAATTTCTTCGCAATATTCAATTATTTTCATAAATAATAAAATTTTTACAGGTATTTTATTTTTTCGGCAAATAATAAAATGCTTATTAGGAATTCAATTATTTTGATGAACAATAAAGCTAATTGCAGAATTTCAATTATTTTTAATGAAATTTTAATCAAATTCATCGAAAAATGTAATTATTCTTAAAAAATTTCATTAAAATTTATCAAAGAAATTTAATTATTTTAATAACCTTTGCTACAATTTATTTATTAGAATTTAAATATAGTTTTTAATAAATTTTTGATTGAATTTCTTTAAAGAATAAAATTATCTATTATCTTCTCTAAAATTGAATTATTTTCAAAAAATGTAATAAATTACTTGGCAAAATTTCAATTATTTTCAAAAGTTGTCCCTACTTTAATTATTTTTAATATCTATTTTAATAAAATTTTGCAAAAGAATTCAAATTATTTGAAAATTGGTTGATACAATTCTGTAAAAGAATTCAATTTTAAGAAACATATGTAATTATTCAATAAATTGTTTTTTTGTATTTAAATAATGAAATTCTCGCAGAATTTTCTCATAAAAATTGATTTAAAAATGGATTTCAGTTAAAATTTTAGATTATAATTGAATATTAAAAGTATTAGAGCGTAAAAGTTTAGAAATAATTAAATTTTGATAAGGTTTCAGATTCAAATTTTTGAAAATTTGAATTTTTCATATTTTTAACTAAGTAACAATTCTGTGGAATTAATTTTTTTGAGAAATTTTAATTGGGAATTTTTTTTATATTATTTGAAGTTTTTATTTTCTAATACATATTTAATTGAAGAATTTACAAATAATTGAAAAATCGAATATTGTAAAGAAATAGATTTGAAAATTGTCAAAGAACTTTTTCGAAAATTATTAAAAATAATCGATTTTAAGAAGAATTTTAGTTAAAAATTCTTGAAAATAATAATTTAATTGATAATGATTTTATCACTCTATCTTTAATTATTATAAAACTTGAAGACTCGGAGTTATCGATATCTTCATGTTTTTTTAGTTTTGAAAAAATCTAATTTATAGTTTTAATTAAAATGTTCTCTTATATATTTTTGGCAGTAATTGGTCCGTAAATGGTCCATAATTTTTCATTTTTGGTCCGTAAAGTCCGTATTTTTAAATACTTTCATACTGGTTCGAGCCCTGCAAGGAAAAGGCTTTGCGGAGATGAAAAATAAATTTTCTTTCATATTTGTATACATTAGGGCGCAATTAAAATATGTTTTTCAGTAAAACATACAAATCTCACACCCTCATTTTATATTACCATCGAAATATTCCGTTAAATTTCTTTCAAAATTCGGTTATTTATCAAAAAGGAAGGCTTCTGAGATGAAATTAATTTTTACTCGGAGAAAAATGTAAATTTCGATTATTTATAACAGCAATAATTTTTCTCCTTTTTGTAGATAAAATATAGGAAAATTTAACGTCAGATTCTCAGCTTTATTTTAATGTGCATCAAAATTTTGTTTAAGATATTTTTAAAGTATAAAATGTCAGTAATCATTGTAAAGTAATTTTTTTACCTAAAACTGAAGACAAAGTTTAAACATTTTTATCAAAAATAAAAGTGAGGTCTACAAATTTTTAAAATGCACATAATGATAGAAAAAACATTGTACTTTCTGACAATATTTTAAAAAAATTTCTGAGAATTTGAAAAAAACCATGAAAATTTAATTTTATTGTAGAAGTCCTATTGGAGACATGATGAAAAGGCTTCGGAGATGAAAGTAATTTAGTTATTACGTAAATTAAGTTGAATAAAATTATTTAATTTTCTTTTAAAAATGATAAATAAGTGCTAAATTTTCACTATGGAAATTGATAATAATTATTAAAGAGTAGATTTTGTAAAATTAATCGAGACATAAAAAATGTCACTTTCAGAAAATTCACCCACATAGGACAAACAGGGGAAAATAAGGAATTTGTATTGAAAAAACTGAAAAAAAAATTTTTTAGAATTCATTAGTTTCTTTCTTGTTGGACTCATTAACTATAAAATTACCATAAATTCAAATTCGAAACTTTCAATTTTTTCAATCTTTTACAAAAATTTCCTTTTAAAAAACTTAAATCTTATTGAACTATTATAAAATAACTAAATTATTTCATAAATAATTTTACTTAAATATTTCATAATTAACTGAATTATTAATTAATTAATTAATTAACTATAAATAGTTTAAATAAATAAACTGTAAACTCTCCACGACTTCTAATATACGAAACCTCCAACTTTTTACAAAAATTTCTTGTAAAATTAAATTTTAAAAAATTAAATTAAATTAACCAATTTTTTGTTAATTTTCTTAAATCTTATTGAACTATCATAAAATAAATAAATTATTTAATGAATAATTTTACATAAATATTTCGAAATTAATTGAATTTTTATTTATTTGAGTTTACAATAATTTTCATACATCAGCTTCAACAGTTTGAATTTAAAATTTTTCAAAGTTTCAATGTTGAATGAATTTAATTAAAAATTTTAATAAACTTCGATTTTTTTAAAACTTTAATAACTCAAAATTTTCTAAAATTAGTTAAACTTGTTATTATATGTTTAATTAATTCTTGAAAATAATTGATTAATATAAAAGCATTTCAGGTAGAAACACTAAAAAAATTCAATTACGAAAAAGTTACAAATGGTGTCAGAAATTCAATTATTTATTTTCAAAAATGTAATAAAATTCTTATCAGAAAATCCAATTATGATAAAAATTTAAAGAAAAACTTTCACAAAATTCCAATTATTATCTCAATAAATAAAGAAATTCTTCTACAAAATTCAAATTTTTTTTTATTTTTAATAAAATTCTTGTCAAAATTTCAATTATTTTCAAAAATTTTCCCCATTTCAATGATTTTTAAAATCTACTATATTTCAATAAAATTAGCAAAAAAAATTCATTTACTTAAAATCAATTTTAACAAAATTGTACACAAATATTTTAGTATTTTCATAAATGATAAAAATTTCCCAGAAATTCCAAAATTTACAAATTTTTTATAGTTTTCTTCTAAATAATTCAATTATTTTCAGAAACACTAAAAAAATCTTTGCAGAACTTTTAATTATTTTGAATACAATTTTAATCGTATTCCTTAAAAACTGTAAGTATATTCTAAAATTTTTTTTATCAAAATTCCTCAAAAAATTTTATCAATTATCTTTATAAATAATAACATTTTAACAAAAGATAAAAAAATGTTCAAAAATTTGAACCAAATCCTTGTCGAAATTATATTTATTTGTAAAAAATATCCTCAAGCAATTCAATGATTTTCAAATAGCTATATCTATTTTAATAAAATTTTCCAAAAGAATTTATAAATAATAGGTAAAAATTTCACATATCTTCATTTATTAAAAAATTTTTTTACACGTTTCTTTACAAAAATGTAATTATTTACATAAATAATAAAACTCTGCAAATTTTGAATTATTTTTATTTCAATTTCAATCAAATTCCCGAAAAAAAATGTAATTAATCAAAAATAAATAAATAAATAAATTATTAATGTAATTAATTCTTCAAAGAATTTTATTATTTAAACTTTTGTTAATAAAAATATTCTCAATAGTTAAACTATTTTGAAAAATAATAAAACTTATTGCAGAATTTCAGTTATTTTTAGTACAATTTTAAATCGAATTCTTTAAAAAATGTAACTATTCTAAAATTTTATATTAAAATTCCTTAAAAATATTTTAATTATTTATAAATTTGTAAATAACTGAATTCTTTATAAGAATAAATTTTTTTAATTTATAGAAATATTCAATTCTTTAATGAATAATTCACTTTGGATTTAAATAATTGAATTCTCGTAGATTTTTCTAATAAAACTCATTGCAGAACATCAATTATTTTGAATACAATTTTAAATCGAATTTCTTGAAAAACAAAACTATTCTAAAATTTTTTACTAAAATTCCTCAAAAGAATTGGATTATTTAAAAATTTTTAGATAAAATTCTTTATAAGAATTAATTTTTTGTCTTCAATTTAGAGAAATATTTAATTCTTTAATGAATAATTTACTTTGGATTTAAATAATTGAATTCTCGTAGATTTTTCTAATAAAACTCATTGCAAAATTTCAATTATTATTAGTACAATTTTAAATTAAATTTCTTGAAAATTGTAACTATTTTGAAATTTTTTATTAAAATTCGTCAAAAGAATTCAATTATTTAAAAATTGTTTAATTAAATGCTTTATAAGAATAAATTTTTTTTTCAATAAATAATTGAATTCTCGTGGATTTTTCACATTAAACTCATCGCAGAATTTCAATTATTTGTAATGCAATTTTAAATCGAATTCCATGAAAAATGTAACTATTCTACAATTTTTTATTACAATTCGCCAAAAGTATTCAATTATTTAAAAAATTTTAAATAACTGAATTCTTAATAAGAATTAATTTTTTTTACAGAAATATTCAATTCTTTAATAAATAATTTATTTTTCCATTCAAATAATTGAATTCTCGTAGATTTTTCTAATAAAAGTATTGATTTCTAAATGAGTTTTAGTTTAAATTTTAGATAATCATATAGAATACAAAGGAACATGCAAAATTGATATTTAATTTATTTAATTCTTTTAATTAATATTTTATTTATTAATTTTTTTTTAATTATTATTTAATTTAAAAAAATTTTTAATTAATATTCAATTTATGTATTTAATATTTAAAAAAGCGATTGCTTAAGTACATTTATTCTTATAATTATATAGCGAAGCAACGATTTGATTTGAATATTTCGTCTCAATTTGATATCCACAGGAAAACTGTAATTCGAAATATAATTAAATGCGACTCTAAAAATTCCTGTTTGTTAAAATTTTAGTTAAAATAATTATTTTTGATGTCAAGACTTTGAAAATCAAGGGGTTAGAATATTTTGACTGTTAATCATATTTTTATTTGAAAATTTACAGACCTAATACTTTTTGCTTCACCTATTCTGCTGTTTTTACTTTTTCGTGCGTTCCAGAGAAGAAAATTTTCAAAAAAGAAAATATTCTTTGAAAATTATTCTCGATATGCGATCGTGGGTACGTTAATAACGTCACGCTCTCTCACCGCTGTAAATACTTGTACAAGAAATTACACACTAATTGGTGGTACAATTTTATTACTTTACATTACGCAATAAGGGTTAACGTTGTATACACGTATATGTGCGCAGGGTGTAGAAAAGATGTACGCGCCTAAGGACCATAAAAGAGCGTGAGCACAATGATTGGTTGCACTGATAAAAAAAAGAAAAGAACAGTGCTGCCCGGTCATTCAAAGTACCATAATGCCGGATCCCTTTTAATAGGACGATAACAGGCACCTTCTGAACATTGCCTTCGAGTGATCATCAGTTACCAATCTCCCTAAACTCGATAATCAGGAAACGAGATACGATCCACGGGACATCCGTTCCTATAACATCCTGCTCTTATATGAAAATTATAACGAGCTTAAGATAACTTAATGTCCACACAAATTCGCCAAAAGCGTTATATACAGTTTAACCGTTTTATAAAAGCAAGATTGCATACTGATAAGATATGCAATCTCTCTCTTTTACTCTCCTGCAACACTTGGTTTTTCGACCAGCAAAATTTATATATCCCATTAAATGCTTTAAATTTCGAAAATTGAATTAAATTTCATTTTCCTTTTTGCCCCTCAAGCGAGTCTTTAATGGAATTTACATTTTTAACTTGTCTTCATAAAAAAGTATATCGTGAGTGAAAACATACTGTTTATTTTGAGGAAAAAATTTACTTCATAAACTATTAAAATTACCATGAAAAATTTTTTGAAAATTTCCCTTAGGTTCCGTGTGGAATATTCCACAAATTTATAGAAGAAAATATTTTTACTATATGATTTTGTAAAACTTTCCATAAAATTAGTGAAATTTTTTACAAAATTTGGGAAAAGTGATAAAATACTAGGAAATTTTCCACAAAGTAGGGGAAAAAAAATTTTTCACTACAATTTTTTTTACAATTTTTTACAATTTTTTTTCCACAAAATAGTAAAAATTTCAATAATTTTTTTCCTCTAGTTTTTTTAGGGAAAATTACACAAGTTTCTTAGGGGAAATTTATCTTTTTTGGTTAAAATTGCCTTACTAAGATTTTATTGAATTTTCTCAAAAAAAATTTTACAGTGTAATAAAAAGTCTTTAATTTTTATATTTCTGACAATGATTTCTTTTTAATAATTTCATTCTTGAAAAAATAAATAAATATTGTTTAATGAATAATTGTACTTGAATATTTCAAAATTAATTCAATTCTACAAGAGTTTTGTTTACAATTTTTATAAATAGTTTAACGTAAAAATTAACTTCTAAAAATATTTTAGAAAATTTCAATTTTGTGTAAATTTAATTACAACTCTCTAAATTTGAATTATATAGTAAAAATGCTTAATAATCTATTAGAATTACTGACTGACTTTTTCCTTTGAATTAGTAAATTTTACTAAAAAAATCAGTAGAAATAACTATTTATTAGTAAAATTTACTAAATCAAAATCAAAAAGTCAGTCACTAATTCAAATTAGTAAAGATTTTTACCAATTCAAATTTAGAAAGAAATTTTAAAGAATAACTCCGATTTTTAAAAAATTTAAATAATTCAAATTCTTCTTAAATTAGTTAGGTACATTTTTCAAAACTTTTTCTATTTAGTATTAAAAGCATTGGATTTCTATAGAAGAATTTTAGTAAAAACATATAAAAAAATTAATTTTAGGAGAAATTACAAGTGACTGTAAAATTTCAATATTATTTTTAAAACTTATAAAACACTTGATTGAAATCCAATAATATTCAAAATTATTTTCTGAAAATACCTTTTCAACTTTTCAATTCGCTTTATAATCAATAAAATTCTTCTATAAAGTTCAATTATTTTTCTTAAAAGAATTCTTTTAATTAAAAAAAAATTGCAATAAAATTGTACGCAAACATTTAATTATTTTCATAAATAATAAAATTGTACACAAACATTTAATTATTTTCACAAATAATAAAATTGTACACAAACATTAAATTATTTTCATAAATAATAAAATTTTACACAAACATTTAATTATTTTCATGAAAAATAAAAATAGACGTAAACATTTAATTTCTTTTATCTTCAATTGGAAATAGAGAAATAAAAAAAAATTTCACAGAAATTCAATAATTTGCTAATGTTTTAGAAATATTGTGGCAATAATTCAATTATTTTTATAAATAATCAAACTCATCGCACAATATTAATTATTTTAATTACAATTTTTATCAAATTCCTTGAAAAATTTAATTATTTAAAAAAATTTATTAAAATTTGTCAAAAGAATTTAATTATTAAAAAATTTGTCGAAAGTCAAACGTTTCTTGAAATTTAATTTTTACATGTATGTAAGAATTAAATTTCAAAAAACGTTGAATTATTTAAAAATTTATTTACATTTGTATTTAAATAATTGTATTGTGATAGAATTTACCAATAAAATTCGCACAATATTAATTATTTTAAATACAATTTTTATCAAATTCCATGAAAAATTTAATTATTTAAAAAATTTTATTAAAATTTGTCAAAAGAGTTTAATTATTAAAAAATTTGTGGAAAGTTAAACCTTTCTTGAATTTTAATTCTTACATATATGTAAGAATTAAATTTCAAGAAACGTTGAATTATTTAAAAGTTTATTTACATTTGTATTTAAATAATTGTATTGTGATAGAATTTACTAATAAAAATGAATTTAAAATTAAAAAATAAATGAAAATTTGAATCCTTTATTCTTTTAACTGACAATTGGTCAGAATTATAATTTTTTTAATGAATTGCACTTTTTAAAAATTATTTCTAAGTTTTATTTTTTAACATATATATCGTTGAAAGACATTCGAATATTTAAAATTTTATATAAAATTGAATTACAATTAAATGTATTTAAAAATTTGTTATAGAATTTTCTTCGAATTATTAAATTTTAAAGATTTAGAGAAGATTTTTAGTTAAAAATTGTAAAAAATAATTGATGTTTTCGAATAATTTTACAATTAAAGAAATTCATTTAAATAAATTATAATTGAACACTTTTTTGAAAAAACATAAAAAAGCATTAAAACATTTTTATTTTTAAAACATTTAAACATTATAAACATTTTAGATTTTTCCTTTTTTTCAACAAATGTAAGAAGTTTTAATTTCACTTTCAATTGAAATTTGTTATTAAAAAGTAGAATTTATAAACATTTTTCCCTTCTTGTAAAAAAATTGTATTTAATTGTAATTAATTGTAGTTAACTGTAATTAATTGTAATTAACAAATAGAAAAATTATTGAAAAAAACAAACTGGTAGAAAAGAAATGAAAATTATTTTCTCATGAAAATTGAGAATCTTCCACAAAAATGTTAAGAAACATGCGTATAGTATTTTTTTCAAAGAATCAGTTTCTAAACAATATTGTTATTGAGAATTAAATATTATACATGAAATGGGTATATTTCCCATTTCTTAATCATAATTTTTTAACAATTAAAAAATTTCTAATATTTATCATAAATAAAAAGGAGAAAAATTTGAATGATATAGATTAGTTAAACAAAATTTGTTATAAAAAAGCATATAATAAACAAACCTTATTTCTCAATAATAATTTTTTAAAAATTTTCTAACTTTCTAATTTTCTAATTTCAAATATATTATTTCATTATAAAACTTCAAATTGTGGACAGACAAAATTAATAAACGAATTAAATACGCACTGTAAAAATAAAGGTACTAATTGTTAAATTTACAAAATTTTACAATTTTGGTACTAAATACGAATTTGGTTCTATTTTAATACCGAAATCAGCTCTAATTTAGAACCTTTTTTTACAGTGCGAAGATTATTATGTACAAAATAAGAAAAGTTAAAAAAAGAAAATATAAACTTCATAAAAAAATAGAGAAACATAGTCAAGGTTGGACCTTATAGTAATAAATTTGTCAAGTTCATAAAATTCAAGTGTATTAATAAAATATAATAAGTATTAATAAAATAAATTAATAAAGTCAAGCTTTTTTTTAATTTTCAAAAAAAGTAATAAAATTTAAAAGTATTTTTTAAGTATTAAATTTTATTATTTAACTAAATAAAATTTATTATTTAACTACCAAATTCCATTCTCCAGATTCGAAATTTTCATATATTTAAATTTCACATAACTCTCATATATAATTCTTAAATGCTAGACCTTTTTGTAAATATTATAATTAATTGAGCGCAAGAGAGCGATGAGTATTCAGGTGTTAGGTGCTTGTTATGTGGATAATTAATAACAACGTCCGTATCAAGAGTGCAAGATTGAATGTGTGTTGTTCATTCAGAAATGATTCTGGAGCTAGATCGTTACCAACTGTATTCTTAAATGTTTCGCATAAAGGTATATCATCAGATCAACAACATCAGAGTGTTGAATGCATTTATTAATGTCCATCATTAATAGCATTTATGCGATTTAGAAAAAAAGAAAAAATATTTTTCGATCGACATTGAATATAAATGGTTACAACTACTCTATAGATGACTTTTTTTCATTTAGACCGCCTACGTTGTTAAATTACTGCAAACCGTTGCTACTGCGCCTAATAGCATCCGGATATTCCGGTTATCCTACAGATTATTCTACAAAATTCTTCGTCGACTTGTACCAGAAAGTTTCAACTGTTCCTATACATTAATTTTATTTCAGTTCTTATTTTATCTCAAATTTATTTCAGTTTTTATTTTATCTCAATTTTATTTCAGCTTTAAAATTAATAAACCATTGTTGTAGAAAATAAAAAATAGACCCCAGTTTTTGTTTTCCGAATCTTTATTTTACCAAAAATTCTTTTTCTTTAATGAAAATTAATTATAATTTATTTGAATATAAATAATAATTTAAAGTAACGTTTGTTTTCGAATGTTGTAGATTATTACTATTTTTATTTATTATTATTATTATTTATTATTATTATTATTTATTATCATTATTATTATTTATTATTATTACTATTATTTATTATTATTATTATTTATTATTTATTATTATTTATTATTTATTATTATTATTATTATTTATTATTTATTATTTATTATTTATTATTTATTATTTATTATTTATTATTTATTATTTATTATTTATTATTATTATTATTTATTATTATTATTATTTATTATTATTATTTATTATAATTATTATTATTAATATCATTATTACAGAAAGTTGTAGATTATTTAAATTCATTTTGGAGTTAAAATAATATCCCACAATTTTCAGTGGTTTTTTTAAATTTGTATAAAAAAATATTCGTCCGACTTTTAAAAAATTAAACTTCCACATTCTGATGGTGCTTTCTAAAATCTAAATAATTATTCCTTTTTTAGTTTCTACATCATTGAGCGAAGAGAATAAAATTTCAAAAATGAACAATTTCTCGCCTTTGAAAAAAGAAAATAATTTTTGCTAATAAAATATTTTCCACCTCCGAAATTCAATTATTGATTTTGTCGGGTCGTTTTCTGTGTTGGACAATTCATCTTATTTCTTCCGGGCGCGTCTGGACGTGCGTTCCTAAGTTGAAGGAGCGAGCAGTACGGTTCCTGCGTTTTCTTGGTCCTTTGGGCGACTGCCACAATTCCATCAGTCGTCCTGGTCGTCGTAGTGAAGCAAAAAAAAAAAAAAAGAAGGAAAAAAAGAAAGAGGGACAGCTGTCCAGCCGACCGCCAAACTACCCATTAATTACGGACCTGAATTCAACTCACACCATTATATACAACCTATATATATATATATATACATGTATTGTTACTTGTTTATCTTTTACGTGTGTATTCTTCGATTCCCCCTCACTTTATACTCGCGTCTGAATAAAAATTGTTTTATATATCAAAACCCGCAATGCGAACTTAACTATATATAGTGAACTGTGCGGCGCTCGCTGCTGCTGTCTTTCGCGTGCTCACAGTTTTTTTTACTAATTGAATTTAATGGAGCGTCGACCGACACTAAAATGCTTTTGCTGTGTGATACTCAATTCAATGATGAAAGGTTACACAATCATTAGCATTGGCGTAATTCCGAGCACGATACGAAAAAAAAAATTGCAATACTTTAAAAGTTTCAAATTGTTTTCGTTTTTTAATTTCATGCGATTAAGTTCATTCAATATTTACCAACAGTTAAAAAACTGTTTAAAAAAACTTAAACTTTGCGGTAAATATTCAAAAATCCTAAATATTTTCTTTACCTAAATTTTTAAAATTGCAAATATTCACTTTTGGTACATAAATAGATAAAATTTTTAAATTTCAAAATTAATATAATTAAATAAGGTAAAAATTCAATTCAGTGTTGGTCCTAAGGTATTTAGAATTTTTCAATATTTATATTTAGTTATTTTCAAAAATTAAACTGCTTTACTATACAACGCTGAGGACAAGGAGCGCAAGCGCAAGAGTGGGGGCAATGAGAGCGAGAGAGAAGTTCAGGAATTTCTCTCTCGCTCTCATTGCCCCCACTCTTGCGCTTGCGATCCACCAGTGCACAACTGTTACTTATACTTTGTGAATACAATCACTGAAATAAAAAATAACAATAAAACCTTTTTATTTAGAGAATTTTACACTAAAATTGCAACATTATGAACCAAGTAATGTGAATGTAAATATTTATTTACGATAATTAAAAAATATGCACTTTTCTCAAACTCATTAAAATATTCTAGTATTATTTAATGAAGCATTTAATTTGAATATTCTAATACACTGCAAAAAAAGGTACTAATTTTGTACCAATTTTTAGTACTAAATCGTAATTTGGTTCTTTTTTAATACCGAAATCTGTTCTAATCTAAAACTTTTTTTACAGTGTAACATTGAACAATATATTTAATTTTGATAGTATTCAATGAACTTTTATGTTTAATAGAAAAAAAATAAAAGACAGAATTTTTAATTTTAAGAAATATGTCGATAAAAAAACTTTTTTCACTCATAAATCACATTTTTCCAAAGGATATCAAATTGAGACAAAAAAACGTATGAAAATACGTGTTTCGTCTCAATTTTATATCTTTAGAAAAACTGTAAATATCTTTACTAAATATAATTATTCTCAGAATTTATTTCGTTCAATTAAATAATCATTTTCAGTCAAAATTATTGCGAGTAATTATTAATTTTTGATAAATTATTATTTTCAGTGCACCGTTTTTTCTAATGATATCTAATTAAGACAAAAACGTGTATAAAAATTAAATATGAAAAATAATATGAATAAAAAGTTAAATACAAAATAATAAAATGTTAAAAATAATATAAAATATTCACTTCCTTTAATTTAAGTATATCAAAATTGTTATTGTCAACAACAAAAATTATGTCAAAATTGTATCGAACAAAACAAAAATTATTTCAAAATTGTATCGAACAAAACAAAAATTATTTCAAAATTGTATCGAACAAAACAAAAATTATTTCAAAATTATATCGAACAAAACAAAAATTATTTCAAAATTGTATCGAACAACGAAAATTATGTCAAAATTGTAGCGAACAACAATTATACGTTTTTTTGTCTCCATTTGATATCCTTAGGAAGACTACGAAGAAAAATTACACATTAACACTTAAAAATACGGTGGAGTTTTTTTTTTTTTTTGAACGTGTGAAAATAGATCGAAGGAAAAAAATACGTTAAACTTGTGTCATTTGCTATCATTATAGACAAGAGTGAAATTAAGGAAAAATTGTAATTTTGAAAAGACATTAGAAAACTTCAAAGTAACGATAATTTTCGAACCTTCGGTTTTTTTTCCTCCTTTTTTTTGGGTCAAAGCAAATAACAGGGCTGCGCGCTGAGACGATTGTACGATAGGAAATTGACTTGAAAGTGGAAATGTAATTACTTTTGCGTGCAGCTAATATCAAGATGACAAGGGAAGAACCGACCATTCAATTTATACAGTGTTAAAAGTTAAAGCTCTTTCTCACCCAAATTTAACACTATTGATTTACAAACTAATTTATCATTTTTTTTTATTTCTATAACTATATTTATATATGATTGGAAATTAAATTTCAATTATTCTAAAAAATTTTGTGAATAATTTTCCGGAATAAAATAGAATATAAAGTAGAATTTATTTGGAAATAATATATATTCTTATGAATATGCGAATTAAATTAAATTGAATTAAATTCTGTTTATATTAAATGTAATAAAATAGAATTAAATATAAATTGTATGATTTTAGTTAAATTTAATTTAGAACAGAATTGAATTGAATTAAATTTCTATTAAATGCAATTAAATTTTAATCACATTGAATGAAATTAAATTGAATTGTATTGACATTGAATTTAATTGAATTATATTTGGGTAAAATGCATTCTATTAAAAATAAAAAAAAATTTAAAGCAAAATTCTCCACAATTGAGTTAAAGTTCTATTGAATTCAATAAAATTAAATATAAATTGAATTTGATTTAGATTTAATAGAACTCATTTAAATTAAACACAAATAAATTTAATACAGGTTTAATTCAATTATATTGAATCCAAATTTATTTAACTTAATTAAATTAATTTCAATTTACCTAAATTGTACAGCACTTTAAACTAAAATAAACCGATTTGATATATATTAAGTATATATAATTAAATTATGATTGAAGTGAAAGCAATTGAATTATCTTGAGTTAAATTTGAATTAAATACCATTGAATTCAGTTAATTTAAATGAAATTCACATTGAATTCAATTAAATTATTGATTTTAGATTAAATTTATTTCAAAAGAACTTAAATTAAATTTAATTAAAAAGAATTTAGATCAAATGTATTTGAATTTAATTAAGATTAAATTAAATTCAATTCTATTTAAATTGTGTCTAATTCAATTGAACTCTCTTCAATGCAATTAAATTAAATTGATTTAATTTAATTATATTATATTTTAATTGAATACAATTGAATTCAACTGTCATAAATTTAATTGAAACACAATTGAATAAATTAAATTGATTTGAATGTAAATCAAATTAAATTCACTTGGAATAAATTTAGATTGATTAAAATTGAATTTAATTCAGATCAAATAGAATTAAACAAAAATTAAACTAAATTTATATGAATTAAATTTAGATAGAAGTGAACTGACTTGAATTTTATTTATATTTAAGTCATTTAAATAAAAATAAATTCAATATAATCCAATTTGAATTTAGATTAAAATGAATTAAATTAAGTTTAAGTGGAATACAATTGAATTAAAGTTAGATTAAATAGAACTCTGATAAATTCAATTTAATTACAATGGATTAAATTCAATTTAATTACAATGGAATAAATTCAATTTAATTACAATGGATTAAATTCAATTGAATTAAATTTGGATTGAATTTAATTGAATGGCGTATAAATTGGATTATAAAAATTGCAAAAAATGCATTTTACATTACATTTAATTGAACTAAAATTAGTCAAAATTTAAATAAGTTAAATTTTTTATGTGTTTAAAGTTAAACTGATATAAATTGAATTTATAATTAATTTAAATTAAAGAAATTTTTATTATCTACAATTTTAATTGAATGCAATGCATTGAGTTTAAATTGAACACAATTAAATTAAATTGAATTTATATTAAATACAATTGAATTAAATTTAGATTGAATACAATTGAATTGAATTTAGATTGAATACAATTGAATTGAATTTAGATTAAATACAATTGAATCGAAGTTAATTCAATTGAGGTAAATTTGGATTGAATACAGTTGAATTGTGAATTTAGATTTAATTAAATTTTGATTTAGAACACATTTTGAATTTAGATTGAAAACAATTAAATTGAATTTATATTGAATACAATTAAATTGATTTTATATTGAATACAATTGAAGTAAATTTATATTGAATATAATTGAAATGAATTTATATTGAATCCAATTGAATTGAATTTATATTGAATTCAATTGAATCAAAGTTAACTCAATTGAATTAAATTTGAATTGAATACAATTCAATTGCGAATTTAGATTTAATTAAATTTTAATTTAGAAGACATTTTGAATTTAGATTGAACACAATAAAATTGAATTGAATTTATATTGAATACAATTGCAGTGAATTTATATTGAATACAATTAAATTGATTTAATGTTGAGTACAATTGAATTGAATTTAGATTAAATACAATGGAATCGAAATTCGAAATTAATTCAATTGAAATAAATTTAGATTGAATACAGTTGAATTGTGAATTTAGATTTAATTAAATTTTGATTTAGAACACATTTTGAATTTATATTGAATACAATTGAATTGAATTTATATTGAATACAATTGAATTGAATTTATATTGAATACAATTGAATTGAATTTATATTGAATACAATTGAATTGAATTTATATTGAATCCAATTGAATCAAAGTTAACTCAATTGAATTAAATTTGAGTTGAATACAATTCAATGACAAATTTAGATTTAATTAATTTTTGATTATCTACGATTGACTTGAGTTGAAATTCAATTAGATTGAACTGATTTGCAATTAATTGAATTGCATTAAGATTGATTCAAATGCATCAAAGTGGAATTTAAAGAAACAAAATTGTATAAATAATTTCCAAAATTTTGGCCAGCTGAAAATAATAATAATCAATACTTAAAAGATACTTGAACTACAATAGGTCATTATCGTTCGAAAAAGAAAGAAAACTTCTTTTGCGCAGTCAATAACCGATTATTCGTATCAGTGACTTCCGCCTCCTCGTGTACAAACAATGAATGATACCGTATTTGCATTCGATATAATGTGTAATTACAAGAATTATTTATATCTATATTTGTGATTGACGTTCAATCAGAGAAATTCCCTCTTGTAAAATAATTTAATTTTAGAAACAAAGAAATTTTTCTCCAGAGATGAGGAATAAATATATAATTTATCTCTAGACCTTGCAGAAATTTCATATGCGTATTGCATATGGAGTTCAATTAATTGTGGACCCATTTTACTTTTATAAAAGTATGAAGGGGGTAAAAATGGAAAAAAAATATTTTTTCTATATTTAAATTAATACTCTTGTGAATTAAAAAAAAAGGTATGACATTGTATTGAAAATTGAATGATTGATATCGTTTCTTATTACTAATAACCTTTAGTTATAATATGAGGTCTTCGGGGAGGAGAAAGGATAATTGAAAAACCGTTTTCAGGGTGTAACTCCCCATATTTGGATCGAGGTTTTTATTTCATGAATGACAGTAGGGTTTACTTTTTTTTTTAATTTCAATTTTACAGTGAGTGTAAAAATGTACATGCGATGGTTGCTTTTAATGTATCATTAGGCAGTTATTGCAAACTTAAATATACACACAACACAAGTTTGTAGTTTCTCGTATTGAGCTGAGCGGTTAAATACAAGTCTATACATATATACCTGCACACTTTTACATTTTTCAGATCAGAAAAGGTGAACCCCGTTTTGACTTCATTCATGTCAAATGTGAAGCAAAGTCATTTATCTGCCCGAGCATTTTATTTAACGATGCGCATTGCCTGCCTGTCTGCGATCCTCGACGAGATTCCCATCCTGCATCACTTTTGCAATAGAAAATAATTTTTATTCAAAAATAATTATTGTTATTGTATAATTATTGTTGACAATAATTTTATAAGAAAACTTGATAAATACTGAAAATTACTGGCAATAATTATTTAATAAAACTAAATAATTACAGACAAAAATTATTTAATAAAACTAAATAAATATTGACAATAATTATTTAATAAAACTAAATAATTACTGACAATTATTATTTAATAAAACTAAATAATAATTTCCGGCAATAATTATATTCAGTTGAATTAAATAAATTCTGGCAACAATTATTATTTAGTAAAACTAAATAATTACTGACAATAATTATTTAATAAAACTAAATAATTACTGACAATAGTTATATTCAATTGAACTAAATAAATTCTGGTAAAAATTATTATTTAATAAAACTAAATAATTACTGACAATAATTATATTCAGTTGAATTAAATAAATTCTGGCAACAATTATTATTTAATAAAACTAAATAATTACTGACAATAATTATTTAATAAAACTAAATAATTACTGACAATAATTATTTAATAAAACTAAATAATTACTGACAATAATTATATTCAATTGAACTAAATAAATTCTGGTAAAAATTATTATTTAATAAAACTAAATAATTACTGACAATAATTATATTCAATTGAATTAAATAAATTCTGGCAACAATTATTATTCTTTTTTTTAATATTCAGGCTTGAGACTTAATAATTAATAATATGAATATAGCAAAACGTGGCTTTCAAACCAAAACCATAGTTGAAAAAAATAAACTATTGAAAAATTAAATTTAACGACTGAAAAAAATTCGTTTTAGTCGATTCACAAAATTATCAAAATAAATTAAATTCTAAATTTTCTACAAACCTTAAATATTTTCTAAATTTTAATATAAAATTTTCAAAAAACGATTATTTTTAAACATACATTTTTAAAATGAAGGAAAAAATTTCTTAGAAATCAAATATTTTATTTCAATTAAATTTTATGAACTTTCTAAATTTTTTATGAGGTAATTTAACTCTTCAAAAAATTCTATAATTACAATTTTCTAAAAAACTAAATTTTTTTATAATTTCCAAATTAAATTACATTTAACACGTGAATAATTATTGTTAAATAATTATTTAAAATACTCATTTATTTTCGCTCTGTGACTAAAATATTTTTAAATAATTACTGTGTAATATCTTTTTAAAGTTTCACCATTTGTAAAAATGTTTACAACTGTAATTCTTCCAAAATTCAATAATTTTTTTGCTGAAATATTTCTTAAAAATAAATTATTATAAATATAATTTACTTAAAATTACTGAATTCTCACAAAAGCTATAATAATTTTTTTTAAATTGTTCAAACAAATATTTTAAATAATTGATTTCGTTTAAAAAAATTTATGAAAATTATTGTATTTTTAATAATTGAATTTAAAATTTTATTCCTAAAAACTTTTACAACGAATTTATTTATAATTTTACTGAGAAAAGTTCCATTCTTTAATGGAATTTTATAAAATTTCTTTCAATAATTGAATTTTTGCAGAGAATTGCATTAAATTATTTGAAAATAAATGCATTCTTTTTAAAAATATGATTAGAATTGCATTAAAAATAATAGAATTCTAGCTAAGAATTTTTTTTACAAATTCTCTTAAATGATTTATTTTTTTGACAAAATTTTATAAAAATTCTATTTAAAATTTTAAAATAATTAAATTTCTGTGACAATTTTATTTTCTTATGATTAAAATAATTAAATTCCCACAAAAAAATTTTATTATTAATGAGAGTAAGTGAATTCTTAGAAATTTTTTCAACAAATTTCATTAAAAATTTTATTAAAAATAATGAAAATCGTATATATAGATGTATATTTAAATTTTTAGAAATCATTGCATTACAATTTTTTAAAATAAATTTATTCTTTTAAGTAATTTTTTATTAAAATTGTATTGAAAATAATTGAATTTCCACGAAGAAATTCATAAATTTTTTTTTTAAATAACTGTTCCTTTTCAAAAAAAATTTTTATTATCTATAAAAGTAATTAAATTCTTAATAAGAATTTTTTAAATAATTGCTTTAATTTGAAAAATGGAATGGAAATTTCATTTTAGTGAATTGAATTTTTCTAAAAATTATAATAGGTATTTATAAAAATAATTGAATTTATGCAAAATTGGATATAACAATTATTATAAAAATAAATGAATTCTTACCAGGAATTTTATTTAAATTGCAATGAAAAATAATAATAATAATTAAGAATTAACACTTAATTCGTAATTAATTATTAATTAAGAGTTTTATAAATAATTTTCAGAATAATCGATTTTTATCAAAAAAAATTTAATTGAAATTAGTATTTTGAATAATATTGAATTCTTATAAAAATACTATTATTTATGAAAATAATTGCATTCTTTGGAAAATTTTATGAAAAGAGTAAATATTGAAAAATTTTTGAAATCTATTGAATCGTGTGAAAGAATTTTCTTAACATTTTTTGTACTGATTTTTTTTCTTTCACTTTTACCAAATTTACAGTTGTGCAAATTTAAGAAAAAGAAAAAAGTGGTTTTTATATATCATATATCTGAAAAAATTATATTCTAAATTTAAGAAAATCTACTTTTAAAATAGAAATTTTTCAGTGTAACTAAAAAAGGTATTCAAATAATAGTAGCAAATTGTAAAAAAGTAGTAAATAATTTGTTTTTGTATAATTGAGTGTAAAGTCCGGATATTTTATTCAATTATTACAATTTTTCTTTTTGGTTTTCCTTTTGGCGAATACTTTCCTTTTGGTTGAAAAATAAAACAATAAAGTTAACTGTCAAATTACCAATAATGAATTTCGTTGACGTATTTTCAATCAACCTTGACAAATGAAGGAAAAATATTTTTTTTTCGACAAAAGAAAACACGTATTTTTCAAAAGTAAGGGTAGAACCAGTTTTGCATAATTGGCAAATTCAGAACGTATTCTCGGTGCATGCAAATACTGGGAGTGGTGAGGTCTACCAAAACAGGCATATACACATACACATGTATACATATATATATATATATAGGCATACATCTAGACAAGAGGGTGGAAACTTGCTTGCCTTTCCTGACGCGTCAAGAGAAGCACATACTGGTTTCCGCTACACGCGAAAGTCCCATTAACTATTACTCTGCCGCTTGGTATTTCACCATAAGTTCATTTTCGTGTCTCCACATATGAACAAAATGACAATACTAAATATTGAAAAAATATTTTTCCAACAATTTTTTTCGAAAGTGTTTCCAATTTTACGAATACCTTTCGAATTTTACGAATGTGGTCTAAATATATACCTATGTATAGGAGTGAATTTTGTTTTTAATGTGGAAGAAATGAAAGTGGGACCAATTTAAACTTACGCCAATATTTAGCCAGGATTGGTAACAGAAATTTTGAATTAAGATTTAGATTGATATCAAGATACAACTTATATTCTTAGTAAAATTATTATTATTAGCCAATATTGGCTTAAAATTTATTGCCAAGATAGGGCCATTATAGACCTTCGCAAATATGGGACCAGATTTGTGAAAGTGTTCAGACCGTAGTCGAGAAAAAAAATTTTGCATTCAACATTCAGATGAATAATACGAGCATCACTATTATTCTTGGAAATAACAACTATATTTAGATTGTAAAGTAGTAGCCAATATTGAGCCAAGACGGCGAATGTACTAAACTTTCGATTTAAACAGTAAACGAAAATTAATCTACTAAGAATTTTTATTTTTACTTGTTTGTTAAATTTACCGAATTATTGTTTTTGTATTAATTATTGAGTCGTAGTTAACTAGTAGTCAATATTGGCCCAAGATTGAATGTGCGAAATAAATAAATAAAAATAAATAAAAATAAAAATAAACAAATAGAAAATCAAAGTTAGTCCGCAAACAGTTTTTAATTTATTTTTACTTGTGTTATTTCTTATTTTACTTTTTTTTGCATTAATTGTGGAGCCTGGGGTAACTAGTGACCAATATTGGCCCAAGATTGTAAATGTACGAAACTTTAGATTAAACAATAATTATTCAATATTAATTCAAAATGATTCAAAAACAATTTTTATTTGCTTATTTTTCGTTCTGTGTTATTTTACTTATTACTTTTGCAATTATTGGAGTCTTGGGTAAGTACTGACCAATATTGGCCCAAGACTGTAAACGCCCCCAAAACATTTAATTTAAATAATAGACAAACGAAAAATAAAGCCGCAAATTTAAACTTATAAAAACATATTAATTGCGATTATTTTTAGTTGTAAATAGAATTTTTCGCTAATACTGGCCCAAGATTGGAAATAACTACCTCAATATACTAAAACCAGAATTTAAAGATTAAGAATGTAAAATTAAAGAATTATTTCCACTCAGTAAAATTTTGAATACAGAACGAGAATCGTATTGATCCAAATATCGCAATCGTTTCAATACTGGTCCAATCTTGGCAACAAGATTTAAATCTTTCTACTGCCAATTTCTACCGAATTTTCAGATTTGAAGGTACACTTACAAATCCGAGTTGTACAAACAAATTATAACATGAGATTAATACTACTGAATTCACCTTTTTTTCGTGTCATTAAAAAAAAACCAAATGGATAAAAGGGATTATTATTCGAGTCGAGTATTCGATTCGTAACACACTATTGATCCTGAATATATGTTTGTGTTACGTTGTTTACTTCTCACCGCGAATTTCTTCTCTTTAGACTTAGAGAGTGTGTGAGAGAGAGAGAGAGAGAGAGAGAAAGCACTTTCTGCAACCCTCCCCCCTCCCAGTTTGGAACAACCCGGACCCAGCAGGGGTGGATCCGTACAAACATGGCATACTGGATTGGTGATGTTCGGGAGAGGGTGAACACCGTGGGACGGGGTGGTATGAACACAATTTATCATATTGCTCGTGCTGTCAATCTTCACCACATTGATACGACAACGGTTTGCCGACGTCGCGGCGCTTTAACTCCCTCCCAAACTGTACCGCACTCTTTTCAATCCGCACAGATACGTCTATTCAGTTGTCCAAGAGATATTAAAACTAGATTATCCGATTCATATTTCATTCTCTCGTTCTTATTCATTTAGAATTTTTTTTACATTTTCTCTCTTTTACCTTTTTTTTATTTGTTACTAATTATTCCCAAGTGCGAAATGCCGTGCTTTGAAAAATGGCCCATGATTGGTCCAGTATAATGACGTCCGAGAAATGGCAAACGTTACTCAGCCAAGACTGGTATTTAAAAGTCCCATTGCTAGGCCAATATTGGCGTCGACTGTTAGATGTTTTATTTTTCCAAGATTGGCACGAATCTAGGCCCAATAATGGCGCGTTTGCGGTAAACTTCTTGAATCTTTAATGGTAATATATAATTGAAAGTAATGAGACGAAGCTTGGCTCAGTAATGGTACAGTAATGGTACAGTAATGGCACAGTATTGGCACAGTATTGGCACAGTATTGGCACAGTATTGGCACAGTAATGGCACAGTATTGGTACAGTAATGGCACAGTATTGGCACAGTAATGGCACAGTATTGACACAGTATTGGCACAGTAATGGCACAGTACTGGCACAGTATTGGCACAGTATTGCCACATTAAAGTCGAATTAAAACTGCCACTGATAGAAACTAGCTGGGCTCAGTAATAGCTCATTAATGGCAAACGTTTTGTATCTATAATGGCAAATTATAAGTGCCAATAATGGAACGAAGCTTGGACAGTAATGGCATAATAATGGTTGAAATTTTACATCTACCACGGCAAATTGAAATTACCAATATTGGAACGAATTAATTTTCTTTCCCCAACGTTTTAGTGAGAATTTGTTTCGTCAATTCGTAGGCAAAAAAAAATTATGGCAACTCCTGCGTATTAGCAAATAGTTAAAATAAACAAATTATTTTAAAAATTTGTAATAAAATTCTTCCCAAAAAATTTAATTATTTTCGAAAATAATAAAATTTTCACAGAAATTTATAATTAATTTAAAATAAAATTTTCGTAAAATTTTGCCAATTAAATTAATTATTTTAAAAGTTTTTTTTATAAAATTCTCCGAAAGACAATGTTTTTAAAAACTTCGATGAGATTTGTTTATAAAAATTTATCTATTTTCAAAAATGATCAAAATTTTTAGCAAGAATTTAAATGTTTATAAAAAAATTGTATGATTTTCAATGAAATTTAATTAAATTAAATAACATTTTTCATCAAAATTTTTAAATAAATTTTTTTCAGAAATTTTTTAAAAAATTCTCTACAAGAAAACATATTTAATATGTAATATTCATAAAAATTGTTTGCAAGAATTCGATTATTTTTGTAAATAATAAAATTTTTGTCAAGAATTCTTTTATTTTCAGAAATAATTGAAACTTTTAGCAAAAATACAATTATTTATCTTTTTTCCAAATTCTTAGCAAAAATTCAATTATCTTTATAAATAATAAAACTTTTCACACATTTTTTACAATAAAAAAAATTTTATTATTTTCATAAATAATTTAATTTAATAAAAAATTTCAATTATTTTAAAGTATTTTCACAAGTTTCTTAAGAAAAATTTAATTATTTCTATAAATTATAAAACTCTTCTCAGGAATTCAATTATTTTTAATAGAATTTTAAAGAAACTCCTCCAACGCACTGACAAAATCATATTCTAAACTTAGAAAGTAATTTTCTTAGTGCGAATTCTATTATCTTTAAAAATTCTAATAAAATTGTTCTAATAAATTCAATTATTTTTAAAACATTATTTAAATATTTTTTGGGCAGAAACTCAATTTTAAATAATTTTAAATTATTTATTTTTAAACTTACATAATACAATATTCGTAGGACTCTCCAAGATATAACGTTTGGTTTAAAAATAAATTTTAGTCAAAATTTTCGATAATAATTTAACATTAGAAGCATTATAATTTTTAGAAATTAATACATCTTTAAAAAATTTTTTAATTGAAATAATTGGGAATTTTAATTTCTTTAAAACTATATTAATATTTAAACGTCCATTTCAAATAATAATTAATTCATTATTTCCCTTAAAAATTATTAAAGTTTTAAATAAATTTTTTTTAATTCCAAAAATCGAACGATTCAATTTTGAAAGAATTATAGTTGTTTTTTTAAAAAATAATTAAATTTCAAAAAGGTTTTTAAATTGGAATTAGTGAAAACTTCAATTTCAGTCGAAAAAAATAATTAAAAATTTTATTTACCAAAGATTATTTAAAACTCTTACTAATTCAATTTAGAAATTATGGATAAAATAATTCATTTAAAAAATTCTAATCAAAATTTTTCTCGGAAATAATTTTGAATGTTTAATGTAAATTTTTAATTATATTTTATTAAGTTATTAAATTTTATATTTTAAATAATTTTATTTTATTTCCTTATTCAAAAATTATTTTTGAATATAATTTGTAATGTTCAGAAGAATTCTAATTAAAAATTTGAAAAATAATTGAATTTAGAATAACTGTAGAATTTAAGTTATTCACAGTATATAAAAAAACGTAAATATTTTTTTTTATTGAAATCAGGAAAAAGTCAGAGAAATATTAAATGGAATTTTTTTCATTTTTCAATCGACTAAAACGACTATTTTTCCAGTCTTAAAGTTACTCTTTGCTACCATTTTAAAAGCAATTATCGAGTGCGAAGGCTGCTCTCTTGATCTCATTTCCCAACTCCGGAGTAATGTGCGCAAGCGCCAGATGTGGAGTGACGAGAGCGAGAGAGAAATACTCGAACTTCTCTTTTGCTCTCATCACCACACTCCAACGCTGAACAAAACGAACTCAAGCACTGAATGTGGATAAATAGCAAATAGTAATAGAATAATAAATAATAAATAAATAAATAAATAAATAAATAATAATAATAATAATAATAATAATAAATAATAGTAAATAGCAGAAAAAGTCATTTAAAAATAATTAAAAATAATTATTAAAAAATAAATTCAAAACTATGAACACATTTATTCAAGTAGGACATTTAAATCTTTACACAACTTTCAATAAATATTTCAATTAAATATTCAGGATATTGCATGTAAATATTTTTGAAAATGTTATGATAGTTTTGGTGTAGTGGGGGTAATGAATTGACAATTATTCAATGAAAAGTTCTATCAAAATTAAAAAAACATTTTATAATTATATAGAATATGTAAAATATTTATAAAAATAATAATAAAAAATAGAATTTTATTAATATTATTAATAAATTGCGTAATTGCAACAGTAGACTTCGAAATTCTAGAACACACCGATGAGAGAGAACCTTTCGAAAAAGGGAAAAATTTGTCGAATGGGTAAAATTTAAGCATTCACGGGAAAAATAGAAAGGCTGAAAATCCTTTTTCGAATTTTATTTGTTTACTCAAGAGTTGAAGAGCCAGGGATTATATTTTATGACACAAACTTTGCCCTCCTTGTTTAACAATATTTTCATAAATACAATGACAATGCTTCCATTCTCTAATAGAAGTAAATATATATATATATTTTGCCCTCTAATGCTTATCTTACAACCAGTGAACAAGTCCCATGGGAGGTATAATCTGTATTCAACATGTGTACCGAGACCATCAGCAATCTACCTGAAACTGTTCCCAAGGACTAATCTTTGTTTGGGGTCGCAGCAACCGAACTATACAAATTTCAAGGCTCGTCCGTCATTCATGTTCAATTATCCTACAAATGACACCTTCTTTCTACTAAATCATTTCCAAACCCAAAAATGAACGAAAACAGTGAACTGCAATAATTGCAAATCCAGTAAAAGCAAAACTCTTCATCAAAAAACTTGTATTATGACAAAAAGAAATAGAAACCCAAAAGAAAGAGGAACGTAAAAAAAATAAAAATAGTAAAAAAAGAAATATCCCACTGGGGGGGAAAAATTAACACATTTTCATTCCACATGTTTAGAAAATTTCATTCGAGATTTCAACTTGAACCACACATGATGGTGGAAAAGGTCGGATTTTTTCAAACCCCCACAAAGATTACTCAGCATTTTTTTGCGCCCCGCCCAGTAACGCCTGTTTGATCCGTTCCTGAAGATCACCACCACCCTTTATATTGTCTAAATCGTCCACCTTCCATAGCTAATTTAATTTAATTAAATCAATAATTTTTAATGAAAAATACATATAAACAATAAGTAAATAATTAAAAAAATCTTTAACAAGAATTTATTTTTAAATCCCCTTATATAAGGGAATTTTTTTTTATTCAGGAACAATTTTTTAAACTTAAAGAATAAACTGTTAAAATTCGGTGTTAGAATTTTACAGATTGAGCACAGTATGTGACACGGCAAACAAAATATAAATCAGATGGAATAAAAGTTAACCTTCTGCTTGATCCTGGATATTTCCAATTTTACCAAATGGTTGCAAGCAGAGTCCCCCCTTTTTCCATTCCCTTTTGGTTGCAATGAGCCCTTTTCGGTACACGGGACTGCCTTCCCGGGGTCACATATGTCGACTCTTCGAGAGATGCACACATTTCACGCAACAGGGAATTCAAATTTCAATTTTCCCTCCCGGACGAAAATTTACTATTTTCCAAAAATTCGGCATTAGGGAAACAAAATAGTTACTCTGGAATTTTAAATTTTAAAAAAAATTTCTCTGGATTTTAACTGTTAAATTGTAAATATTTATTTCTACGTTTCTCTCACTACGGGCAAAGAGCTGAAGTCGGTTCGGCTCTGGGCGCGTGGTGGGGGAAACGCAATCTGATTGGTCGCTGAAAATTCCTGCTTTGTGTAGAAAAAAAACACTAAATAACTATTTACTGTCAATTAATACTGAAATTCGAAATTTTGTTCTCTACGAAAAGTAGTAGTAATCGGCGGCCAATTAGATTGTGTTTCCCCCCACCACGCGCCCAGAGCCGAAATCAGTTCCGCTGATTATTCGCCGACAATTTCTGTAGGGAAAAGAACAATAAATAATAATTTATTGAAAAATAACAGTGAATTTTTTTTTCTTTACAAAAAGACGATGTTATCGGCGGCCAATCAGATTGTTTTCCCCCACCACAGTTTCTTCCTTCTGTAGAATAAAAAGAATAAATAAAGAATAAATATATAAAAAGAAAATAATAATTTACTGCCAGTCTAGTAAATCGACTGTTGTTTAATAGTAAATTGTTTACTATTTAGTAAACAATTTACTGTTAAATAACAGTCGATTTTTTCTCCACAGAAAGAAGTGATTTTCGGCGGCCAATTAGATTGTATTTCCCCCTCCACGCACCCAGAGCCGATCGGACTGTCTTTTAAAAATCGACATTAGAGAAATAGTAAAAAGTGAATATTTTTCTTCTCGCTGCAGAAAATGAAAACTATCGTCCACCAATCAGATTGTCTCCCCCTCCATGCGTCCCGAGCCGAACTAGCGAAGAAGCCTAAAAAATCAATTTCCGAACAAAAAATTAACACGAAGTGAATAATTTTTTTTGTCCGTATGAAAAAAAAAATCCTCTGGCGCAGTAAATATTTTCCCTGAAGGTCAACACACATGTTTTGAGAAACTCGGTCAAATCCTTTCGTTCCAGTGAAAAATTCGTAAATAGAGAAGACGAGAAAAAGATGTTTTCCTGCTGCTGTAGCTGTTGTTGTACAACGATTGGTCGCACTTTAAAAGTCGACAAAGTGATGCATAGAGTGTTACACGATTGTAACGCAAACAGACACGCCGAGAAAAAATAAGACATAAAAGCCAAAGAGGCAACCGTCCAAGGTGAAAGTTTTATGGCTCATTGTCCCATTTTTGGATAGAGAGTGTAGCGCGCAAACAGAAGACGCTAAAACCCTCTCCCCACTACTACTACTTCTGCAGCTTCTTCTTCAGCAAACATATATATAGTTATATTTTCTTCTCAGGGAAAAATTTGGCAACGTGTGCCTTATTCCTCACTCAAGAAGTGCAGGAGTAAAAATTTTTACCTGCTACAAAATATATTGCACAACAGAAACCCTCAATAATTCTGTTTACCGATAGTGAGGTAAAATAAAAATTCCTCCATGCCGAATGAAGAAGAGGATGAATTTTGGGTCGCGTGGCTACGCGTGTCCCAACATTTGAGAAAAATTTTAACACAGCAATATTTCTTGGAAAACATTTTTTTTTCTCAGGTAGGGAGGAAAAAATATGTTTTTGATTGTTTAGCGAAAAAATTGGTGATTCTTTGTTTTCTTTTCTCTATTTTTATGAAGACGAATATTGTCAAACAGTGCTCGAAAAAGGACAATAATGTTGTCGTTAAAAGTGTCAAAAATATGTCCTATAAAGCGTGAAAATTTTTCAAGATTTTTTCCAAACATATTTTCAACACGTTTTGTACTATTATATAAAAATATAAATTTATGAGAGGGAAAATGTTTTTTCAGATTAAGACGTAGCTTTTTATTGTCGAAAGAAATAAGTAGCTTATTATTATAGTATAGCTTATTGTAAGAAGATGGTTATTATTGTACTTAGTTTCTTAATTTGAATTTTTTTTTCTTTCCTGCGAAATTCAATTATTCTCGTTTAGAAAAAGTTTTAATAAAAATTCTTCTTAAAAGAATTCAGTTGTTTTTAAAATATTTAATTAATAATTCTTCAAGAATAATTTTGATTTAAAAAAAATTGTAATCTAATTTTATAGAAGAATTTAATGATTGTTAATGGTGATAAAAATACTTTTTAAGAAATCCAATTATTTTTGTCAATAATAAAACTCATAGTAAAAATTTAATTATTTTCGTAAATAATAATTTTCTTTGCAAGAATTCAACTATTTTCATAAATAACAAAATTTTTTTAAATAAATACAATTATTTTCATAAACAATTTAATTCATTGAAAAAGTTTAATTATTTTCAAGAATTTTTACAAATTCCATCAGAAAAATTTAATTTTTTTTTTGTAAATAATAAAATTCTCTTCAAGAATTCAACTATTTTCATTAAAAAACCGTTTTTAAAAACGAAGCTGAAGTCCGCAACGTTTTTAAAAACGAAAAATCAAAAAAGAATTTTTTTTCATTTAATTCATCTCTAATTATTATTTGCCTTAATTTTTAAGAAATTAAATATCACTAAGGATACAATTATTAGAAAATAAAATTATGTAGAATCAAAAATAAAAATACTGTACCACTATTTTTTTGTTTTCGTTTTTAAAAACATCGAGGAATTCAGATTCATTTTTAAATAAATGCAACTATTTTCATAAAAAACAAATTTTTTAAAAATAAATGCAATTATTCTTATAAACAATTTAATTCTTAGAAAAAGTTCAATAATTTTCCAGAATTTTAACAAATTTCTTATTTTCTTCAGATAAATTCAATTATTTTCATAAATAATAAAATTCTTCGGAAGAATGCAACCATTTTCAAAAACAATTTAGTTCGCATGAAGAATTCAATTATTTTAATTTTTTTTAATTCCACACAGAAATTCTATGATTTTTATTTAAAAAAAACAAAATTTTAAATATTTTAACAAAATTTCCTAACAAGAATTTGATTATTTTCATGAATAATAACATTCTTTGAAAGGATACGATTATTTTCTAAAATAATAATATTATTCTTTGGAAAAATTTAAATGTTTTTATGAATAATAAAATTCTTTAAAAAATCTAATTACTTTCAAAAATAATAAAATTCTTAGTAAGAATTGAACTATTTTCATAAGCAATTAAATTCTTAAAAAGAAGTTTAATCATTTTCAATTACCATAACTTTCTTCACAAAAATATTCAATTATTTTTGTAAATAATAAAATTCTTTCGAAGATATCAACTGTTATCATATAAATAATAAAATTTACCACAAAAATTTAATTATTTACAAATTTCGTAATAAAACTATTTATGGGAATTACATTATTTTATTAAATTGTGGTTTTATGTTTTTCAGTAATTTAATTATTTACAAAACAATTTTAAAAAAAATTTGGTCAATTGATACTTTTATAATTTTTAAAATTAAGATAAGTTACTGACTTTTATTTAAATTTTTATATTAATTACTGTTCTCAATTTTCTAATTTGAAATTTAAAAAAAAAAATTCTTTTCAGTTTCTTTATTAGCAATTTTTTTTTAGTTTACTTGTATGAAGTGTTATTTTATTTTGATTATAATAATAAAGAATAATAATTTTATTTTTATTTTAAAAAGGAGTAATGTAGTTTTATCCATTAATATTAAATTGATTGAATAAATTACTGCGTTAATATAATAAAATAAAAATTAAATAAAAAATATTTGATTATTCCAAAAGTTTTTGATACTGCACATTGAGAGTGATGCACAGGCAACTGCGCATGCGTTAATCGCTTTAGCTAAATGCGCAAGCGTCGTCATGATACCGTGTTCGTAACGCATGCGCGGCAATTATTCGTGAAATTTACGCCTGCGCTTTAGTCGCAATTACATTTTCTTTTTCTATTCAGGATAAAATTTGACTAATTTTAATAATAGACAATAAATATTTTTAAATACATTAAATATAAAAATATGAATCATTTTCAATTCTTTTACATAGAAATAGAAATATTTTTAAATACTCTAATATTGAAAGATAAATATTTGAAATACTTTAAACATAAAAATGTAAATATTTCTACATATTTAAAATTAGAAAAATATAAATATTTTTAATGTTTCAAATATAATAATAGAAATATTTAAATTCTGATCTATATATAGTGAGGGCGAACTGTAGTTTTAGGGAAACTTTTATTTTTAACTAAGTTAGTTAATTTTTTTTTGCTATAACGTCTGTATTAACTATATTCAAAAGTGATGATGTGTGCTTGAGAAAAATACAATTTTCGCATGCTGGTGGAGTTCTAGGCAATGATTATCTGACCGATGGAATTAAGTCAGTTGGGATCATTTATAGTTCTGATGTGCCTTTCACATATCGCTCCCCATAAAGTTTCATTCCCCAAATCTCCCTTCTCGAACATTATTTATTATCGGTAACTGTATGATCGTCTAGGTGACATTTTACACATATACACATTACAAATACGTATACATACATGTGTAAGTGTAAATGTGTAACATGTATACAAAATCACACATATACACTTATATAAATTAATACAAACTTTATATTGTATATATATATATATATATATATATATATATATATATATATATATATATATATATATATATATATATATATATATATATATATATATATATATATATATATATATATATTTAGTAGCATGAAATGGTAGTAGTTATGATAGTATATATTTATTGTAGTAGTATAGTATATATATTTCTCGTACACAAATACGTAAAATGTATATGTGCATATCAACATTTGTATATGTGTATATATGTGAATATACATTTAATTTTTATTTGCGTGTGTAAAATGTAACTTTATTCTTGTGATCGGCACGCATGTGAAATGTGCGGTGCCACGCAGTCCCGACTCGGACACCGCACTTACGATCATTAATCACTTTTTTCCTCGACGAATCTTTCACTATTTATAGTTTTGTCCACGATGAGGCCTATTATCTCTGTCTCTTTTAACGTTAATAATTTTTTAAAACATTCACAGACATTGACATTCATTTGTGATTTCATTTGCGTTAAACGTTCAATTTTTTTGTTTTCTTCAATTAATTATATTTTTTTCAACCCTAAGTCAATCTAAATTATGTAATCAAACTAAAATATAGTGACATATTTATTTTAGTTTTTTTTATTTAACTAAAATAACTAAAATGACCTAATTTTAGTTATTTTAGTCATTTTATTTTAATTGTTTTAGTTATTTTAGTGCTAAAATAAGTAAAATAATTTTACAATGAATTAAATAGTTTTAATACTAAAATGACTAAAATAATTTTATAATAAACTAAAATAATCTTAGCACTAAAATAACTAAAATTATTAAAAAAAACTAAAATGACTAAATTTACTAAAATAACTAAAAAAATAATTAAAATAAGTAAAATAACTAAGGTATATAAAATAACTAAAGTAGATAAAATAACTAAAGTAGCTAAAATAACTAAAATAGCTAAAACGATTAAAAAAATTAAAATAAAAATTTTCCTTCTTACAATAAAAAAATTTCTGTGTAAATAAAATTTTTGAAGGAGGAATATTTGTATCCAAATCTAAAAACCGATTCGATGTATGGGAAAAATGGAGTTAATGAAAGAAGAATGGAAAAGAAGAGAGGAAGTGAATGTGTATGTGTATAAAGTACATGTGGAAAAGGAGTCTTCGTATAGGGTTGATTAATCGTCGCTCGTAGGGTTTGCTGGAGAAAGACATCACTCGCAAGAGTTACCTCCATCTGCTTAAGGCATACGCACTTTGTTTACTTGCCTCACCTAGTTTCTTCAAATTGTTTATATATATATACGTTTACTGCGGAAAATCCGTAAAAAATAAATCAATTACCTGCAACGAAAAATTTAAAAATATTTTTTATTTTCCTTAGAACAAAAATACTGTTTATTATATTTATATTTATAGAAAATATTTCTATTTTACTTTAATATCTCTTATTTTAGAAAATTTTTATTTTTTACAATTTTTGTTCCTACAAGTTTATATTTTTACATTTATAAATTGTTTCATATTTTTTACGATTCATAAAAATAAAAAAAAAATTTTTTTGCATTTTATTTCCCTGATTCAGTTCAATTTTCATAAAAAATATTTGCGTTTTTTTCGTGTATTGATAATATAACTACACTTCTAAATTTTTAAAAAATTGAATTATTTTCAACAAATTTTAATTTAAAATTCTTAAAAAATACAGTTGTATTTAAAAACGAAATTTTTAAAAGTAGAAAAATATTCTTTAAAATATATAATTAAATTCAATTATAAAGACAAAATTTCCAAAAAATGGGAAATATATTTTATCTTTTTCAATTTTCTAATTTACAAATTTCTTCATAATTTCCAATTTAAAAAACATTCAACACTTGAAAAATAATTTTTGATTTATTATTTAAATACTTCCATATTTTTAAACAGGAATTAAATTATTTGAACTATGATTACTGTGAACATTTTTTTTAAATTTTTCAATTTCTAAAAATTACGCAACTGTAATTTTTCCAAATTTGAATAATTTCTTTGTTGAAATATTTTTTTGAAACTGAATTTATACAAATAATTCTGTCAGAATTTAGTAAAATAGTTAAATGCTTTCAAAGAACTATTATAAAATTTTTAAGAATAAAATTTTATTTGTCAGAGTATTCATATTCAATTAAATTAAAAACAAATTAAATTATTGTGAAAATTTTATTATCTATGGAAATAATTAAATTCTAGCGAAGAATTTAATGAAGAAATTTTAAAATAATTAATTTTGTTTGAAAACTTTTACGAAAATTGTATTTTAAAGAATTAAATTCCTGAAATTTTTTATTTTTTCATTAAAATAATTAAATTTCCGCCATGAAGTTTACAAACAATTGATTTTTTTGAAACAATTTTATGATTATTGTATTTTAAATAATTGAATTCTTATGATAATTTTATTATTTTTGAAAATAATTCAATTTATGCAAAATATTTTATTAAAAATATATTAAATATAACAAAATTTGCCTAAAGTATTTTATCGTTTATCTGAAAAAAATTAAATTCCCGAGAACAATTTTATTATTTACGACAATAATTCAATTCTTACTATTTTTTCCATTGAATTAAAATTTCATTGAACATAATTTATTTCAATTACAGAATTATATTAAAATTATTAAAAAATATTTTAATTGGATTTCTGCGAAGTTAACGTTTATTTAAATTCTTTTATTTATTAATCACAAAAATTTAATTACCCTTCTGAATTTTATTATTATTATTATTATTATTATTATTATTATTATTATTATTTTTATTATTACGAAGAAAATTTAATTCTTAAAAGTTTTTTTAAAGAATTGAATTAAAATTTTATTGAACCTATAATTCAATTCTATTAGGAAATTTTTGAAAATTAATTAATTTTTTCAAGAAATTTTATTACTTAGAGTTTTTAGAACCTTAATTTTCGTCAATAAATTTTAATAAAATTTTTTTAAAATAATAATTAAATCCCGCGATGAAGAATTTTATAAAAATTATTATATGATATTATCACTCGGTTGTTTTAAATTCAGTGTTTAGTAACTATTTATAAAAATTATTTTAAATAATATTATTTTTTTCGTGGAAATTTATTGAAAATTGTATTTAAAAAATTGAATTCATGTAAAAATTTCGTAATTTATGAAAATAATAATTTACTATTTGCAAATAACATTATTAAAATTCTATAATTGAATGCTTTTAGAGAATTTTATTAATATTGTAGGAATATTAAAAATAAATCAGTTTCGAAAATTTTTAAAAACAATTGCATCGTGTGATAGTTTTAAATTTTGAGATTAACTATTCTCAATTCATCTTTTACCGAATTTAAAGTTGTTAATCAAAGTAAAAAATATGATTGTTAATTGTAAAAAAAAATGTTGCTTTTAGCGTCACAAATGTAAAATACTTTCCTCATGAGAAAAAAAAGTATGTCTAAATAGTAGCAATGGTTTAGTTATTTAATAGACGAAAAAGTAGTAAATAACTGGTTTTAGTAGATGGTAGCAATGGTTTAGTAATTTATATATAAAAAAGCAGTAAATAACTGGTTTTAGTAGATGGTAGCAATGCTTTAGTAATTCATAGATAAAAAAGTAGTTAATAATTAGTTTCAGCATAGATATTAAGTATTAAGTCTATTTTTCTTACTGTTTTTCTCTTAACGGAAAATTCAATTATGAATCTAAATGATTTGTCTTAAAGGATATTTAAGATAGAGTATATCAGATTAGTGGGACGAATCAGAGCAAAATGGACCTTGAATAAAGAGAGGAGCATTTGAATAGGGGTGTTGCACACATGGCGAAAAATTCTTTGTACACAAGTTAAGGTGGGGGATTCAATATAGGTTTTGTGTCAATAGAGTAAATAATGGGAGGGGTTTAGTACGCACCATGTACAGATTGCACCCCCAAAAAATCGGGGGTGGCTTTTCTGAAGGGCAGCTGATAGTCACCCATGCCCCAATATCAACTATTCTCTTATATGCACTTTTCTTATTCTCTCTCTCTGTCTCTTTTTAATTCAATTTCTCTCTCATTTTCCCTCTTTCATTCTCTTTTACTCTCTGTATTTTAATTCTATCATTTCTTCTTTATTTTCCATTCTCTTTTTCTTTACTTTTCATTCCCTTTTTGTTTATTTTTCGTTCCCTTTTTCTTTATTTTATGTTCTCTTTTTCTCTATTTTTCGTTTTCGTTTTCTTTACTTTTCGTTCTCGTTTTTCTTCCTGATTTTTAATTCTTTTTTTCGTTTTTCTTTCTCTTTTATGTTTCTACGAAAGTTGGCACTAATTTTTTTTTCATCCTCTCTTTATTAGTGTTTATCTAAACATTTGTGCGAAATTTGACAATGATTTTGTTTTTCCCAGTTCTCCTCGATTGCATTAAATTGTTAGTGGCAGTATGGGGAAGGTTTGAAAAATCTTGTGCCAATCTTTGTACCGAGGGAAACAACCCCCTCCACCTTCGCTTTTACCGTAATAAACTGGTGAAAGTTACGGGGGCCCATTGGCACGCGCGAACCCCCGTCGTTGACGCCTGGTCGACGTACCCCAGGCTCAAAATCGTCACGGGGACACAAATCATTTCATTTCATTGTACTTCGTCTCAGTGTTTGCCCGAGGCTCTTACTCACTTCCAGAACCGATCTGGCGTGCGACTGGACATCATCCCTAGTTTTGCACTCCACAATAATTCTTTCTTTTGCAATTTAACAATTTCCTCTTTCGCAAAGTTCATCAATTTTATCCTAATCAGCAAATATTAAATCCCCAACACTAATATTAAATACATAAATCAGTAACAAAAGAAACTAAATAGTAAAATAATTAACAAAGAAAGAACGAAGAAGAACGAAAATAGGACAAATAACAATTTTCCAAAAATTACGAACAAAATAAGTTTGGTATAAAAGTGACGCATTTAAAAGTGAACCAAAGAATGTTTCAGTGAAAGAATGCTTGTTTATCCAGTGACAGTTATTATTTGAGTGTCCTATATTCAACTGTGTCATATGTACTCAAGTGTCTTTTTTTCAATTGTACTCGAAATATTTGTGATAAAAATACAACGTTAAATTGGAGTGGAACCTAGAAAAAAATGACTAGTTCAACGTACTACAGTTCTGTGACAAACAGTGAGAGTTATTGGCCGTATCAGTTCAGTGATTACAGAGCTTATGATCCGGGATTTTTCTATCCAAACTATCATCTTAATAATAATCCAATTCAACAGAATCAACAAATCTCTTCTTCATATACAATGAGACCCTCGCCGGAAAATTCTCCACCTTCCAGTTTACTGGAGACCCTATTGAGACATGGTAAGGAAGCTTTTTCACAAAGTTACAATACAAAATCACTACAGTCAAGAGATCAGGCTTCGAGGTCACAAATTGTTTGTCAAACGTCACCGTACACTCCGTCTTCGAGTTCAGACAGAACATCGCCTCAAGTTTGTTCGGCTAATGATACATCTTCACAGGATCAGTATCAAAATTATCAGCCGACTTATCAGGATTATCAGAATCGTGGGGGAGCGGAAAATTCACCATTTGACACTACTGCATCGAGTGGATATGGTTTTGGGAATAATAACGATGATGGGAAAATGAGTCCTGGGATGAGTGATTATGGTGATGATTCTAGAGCCGAGTATCAGTGGATGAAGTCTAATGGTGCTAATGGTAAGTTCTTTTGGTTACAATCACAATTTGGGATAACTGAATAATTTATTGTGCTCAGTTCTTTTCTGTACTATTAACTATACCACTATTTTTACTAATTTTACTATTGTTGTGACTCCTACTATACTACTGTTCCTAATGCTGCTGCTGCTTCTACTGACACTACATTCTTTCCTACTACATTACACTAAATCTTTTTGAATCATAATTAAAATTAATCGAATCCGAACATAAAGATAAAGACTTTAAATACTGCATAGTAGAACATAATTAATGATTATTACTTTTTTACTCAATCTTGTCACAGAAGAAGAAAGAAACAAAAACGATTCCTAAAAACCCAAATTTAATACCTTTTTGATGATAAACCTATTCACGTTTTTTTTTTGTTTTCAGCAGAGTTGACAGTATCCGGACACAAGAGAACAAGGCAGACCTACACGAGATATCAAACACTTGAATTGGAGAAGGAATTTTACTCGAATCGTTATTTGACCAGGAGAAGACGAGTTGAAATTGCCCAAACACTTTGCCTATCGGAGAGGCAGATAAAAATTTGGTTTCAAAATCGAAGAATGAAGGCGAAAAAGGATGGAAAACTGGGATGTTTAACTGGAGAATCGACTGGCGATGAAGTATGTCATGATAATTTATCACTGACGCCGAATTCAATTTCATCATTACACTCGACGGGAATTCCGTCATTGCATCAGAATGACGTACATCGGAATGATATTCCACCAATACATTCTGCCGTGGGAACTTCGAATTTGCTTCAAAGTTCGATTCACTCGATGCGAGATGGAGGACACGGTGTTGTTTCATCATCACTGCAGCAAAATGCCGCTACATTGCAGAATAGTTTGAGGAATATTCCATTGGGTGAGGAATCATTGGGGCATGGTATCAATGGGGGGAAATGTGAGTCGATTAATCAACAGATTGGAGGTGTGGTGCATACTGGAGGATCTTTAATGCCCAATGGTGCTTCTTTGCATAAAGGTAGCTTGCAAGAAGGAGGTTTACAAGAACGAGGTTTGCAACAAGGAGGTTTGCAACAAGGAGGTTTGCATGAGATAAGTTTGCAACAAGGAGGTTTGCAGGAAAGAAGTTTGCAACAAGGAGGTTTGCAGGAAAGAAGTTTGCAACAAGGAGGTTTGCAGGAAAGAAGTCTGCAACAAGGATTGCATCAGGATGGTTTGCATCAAAGTAGATTGCGACAAAGTTTGCAGCAGGATTTACAACAAGGTTTGCGACAAAGTTTGCAGCAGGATTTACAACAAGGTTTGCGACAAAGTTTACAGCAAGGTTTGCAACAAAGTTTACAGCAAGGTTTGCAGCAAAGTCTACAACACAGTTTACAACACAGTTTGCAACAAGGTTTGCATCATGTTCCATTACATCAGAACAAGATGGCTTCATTACACAACAATGATGTCGGATCACTGCAGCAAAATTGTGGAAATTTGATGCAACGACTTGGGGGACATCCGATTCATAGTGCATATTTGAATTATCATCATCATCAGCAGCAGCATCAGCAGCAGGAGCAACAACAGCAGCAGGAACAACAGAAACTAAAGCAACAGCATCAACAGCAGCATCAACAACAACAGCAGCAACAACAGCAGCAGCAACAACAACATCAACAACAACATCAACAACAGCATCAACAACAACATCATCAGCAGCATCATCATCAACAGCATCCGAATTACATGGGTCAGGATTACGGGCAACAGCATCAGGTTTATGGTCAGCCATTGAAGTTGGAGCTTCATATTGGCTCGTGAAGCAAGAATGCGAAGCGGTCTCAGCATCAAGCAGCTGACCCTGCAACAGTCATGATTTATGGCTAAACGAGCTAAACAGTCGAGAGAGAGAAAGAGAGAGAGCATCCCACGCCAGGTATTTGAAACACCGTTCACGCTGCATTTTGCTCGGGACATCCTGCCGGCTCTCCTCGCACATTTATTTATTCAAAGAAGTCCAAAGATTGTTGCACACGTCACTGTGGAAAATATTTTGACACTAGCTCCATAATATTCATTCATTTACTAATAAACCCCGAAAACAATAATCTTGCGAGTCATTCTTGAAAGTCCACATTTGGAAAAGTCAATTTCACGGACGTTGATAATTTTGAAAAGTAATTATTCAATTAACAATTGATTAGTTAACAAGTAATTTTTAATATATAACCTGTGGTACAATTAACAATTAATTAAAAAGTAATTTTTAATTAATAAATTGTTAATTATACTAATTTTTAAGTGAATAATTAATAAAAGCTACTTATTAAGTTATTAATTAATAAAACCGTATTAATTGTTAATTGATCAATAAAATTTTATTAATTGATATTTAATTAATTAGCCAAATTTTTCATTGTTTCAATAAATATTTTCGCTATTCCAGAAAAACTTATCGTTGTTCCAGGGAAAATTTTTTTTTCCAGGTATTTAAGACAATAATTTCATTCTCGGAACCGAGGAGAATTTTTAATGACAATAAAAGTGTTTTGATACAAATTAATAATTAATTGATGCAAATAAATATTCACTTGATACAAATATGATTGTATCAAGTATTGATATTTGAAAGAATTAAATATTTAGTTCTTGCAAATAAATATTTGGTACAATTAAATGTTTAGTTGTTCCCAATAAAAATTTGATTCAATTACCTGTTTAGTTGTTGCAAATAATTTTTTCTACAATTAAGTATTTCCATCATGCAATTAAATATTTTACAAAATTAAAAGTTTCTTTTATGCTATTAAATATTTGATGAAAATAAATATTATCTTGATAAAAATAAATAATTTACTTGATGCGAATTTATTTAATGAAAATAAATATTAACTTGATGCAAATGATTATTTTACGCCAAAAATATTTGATACAAATAAATAATTTTTACTTCATGCGAATTATTATTTAGTGCAAAAAAATATTTGACGCTAATAAATATTCAGTTGTTGCCAAAAAAAAATTTGATACAAATAATTTACTTGATGTAAATAAATATTCGCTTAACGAAAAAAAAATATTAACTTGATGCAAATAAAAATTGTACGCCAAAAATATTTAATACAAATAAATGATTTACTTGATGCTAATAATTATTTGATGCAAATAAATATTTTTTTATGTGAATTAATATTTCTTTTGATAAAAATAACTATTTATTTGATGCAAAGAAATATTTAGTTATTGCAAATAAATATTCTCTTGATAAAAATAAATATTCACATTATAAAAATAAATATTTAGTTGACGCAAAACAATAATTAGTTACAAATAAATATTCTCTTGATAAAAATAAATATTTACTTGCGTCAAATAAATATTCACTTGTGCCAAATAAATATTTTTGATAGTAAAAAAAATGATTCGTTCACTGGAATCAGATAAATTTGTAAAGTAAAATTTCCAAAATTGAACGAATTAGAATCGAATTGAAATTTCATTTCTGACTTATATGATTGTTTTTCAAATTTCACGCTAATAGAAATAAAATAAACGACATGGGGCCGCTAGAAGTTTAAAAGTTAGGGGTTGAAAGTGAAGAATAGGGGGGAATTCACACAGCTGCGCTTCTCAAACTGAATCAAGATGGCTGCAAGTACAACGCGCGTGTAATATTCCGCTCCTGAAAATTTTTAATTTTTACACTTAAAAAATTGTTTTTCTCCGTTATTAAAAATTTAATTCTATTTAAAAAAACAATTCCCCTATTTTTCAGTGAGTGTTGTGATACTTTTTAAAGAAAAGAACAAAGATCTTTCTACTTTCTTATAAAAAAAAAATTAACACACATTTAAAATTTTTATAATTAAAATAATAAATTCGAAAATATTTAGCAAAGCACAAAAAAATTTTGACTGGAAAAAAATTCTGAAAATAAAATAAAATAAAAACAGTTGTAACAAAATTAGAAAACAGTTATTGCAGTGTTTTTTTTGCATGTGACTTCGTTTTACCTACAACAAAAAGTTGAATTTTGTTCAATAGATGTGCAATTAATACTTTTATTTTTCAATTTTGAAAAAAATGACTCACTCCAAGTGGACAATTCGAAAAAGGACGGCAAAAAAAAGTGAAAGTTTCTGTCATGGAATTCCACAGGTATCTCTCAGCGCTCTTGTACATTTGTTACAGTTTAAATCCAAAGAAGGAAACTAGAAAATAAGTATAGAAAATATACGTGTGCCATTTGTTTTTCATTTTTTTTTTTGTCTTTAGAAATTATTATAAATATTTTATAAACCTTTTTTTTGTGGGGAAATTTTTTTTTATAGGCTGTTTGGAAATAAGTGTTCAATATTATTGCGAAATATTATCACAAAATGTGATAGTTCACCAAATTATAGACAAAAAATATATGTGAAAAAAATTAAGAAAAAAAAATTGAAAACAAAGAAAAATTAAAAAAAATTAATTCATGTTTTGAAAATTATTTTTCTAAGGAGAAAAATATTGGGAAGAGATATTTTTCGCGGAATATTTTATTCTTTAGAATAAACATTAAAATTAAGCTATATTTTTTAGTAGAGAGTAATATGAATATTATAGTGTGAATAAAAATTAGCAATAATTGACAAAAATATAATAAATATTGACAAAAATATAAAATATAAACAAATAGAAGAAGTAAAGAAAAATTGTAATTAATCAATAGTCAGTTTTATCTATTATAAAGAGTCAATTCTATATTTTCTCAGTGCCAAAATGTTTATCAATTTTTTAAGTATTTTTACAATATTAGTAAATAGGAATTTTTGAGAATGTAAATTTTTGTTTTCACTTATGATGAAGACTGTTTTTTTAAACAACGATTGAAAGTACAATATTATTTGTAAGTGAGAAATAAAAAATGATTGTAATTTAGTTGATTTAATTATTCATATAATTATATTGATTGCGGTAAAATCAAATTTTAGGAACTTTAAAGGTAAACTAGTCTGGAATACATGTAATAATTTTTGTAAGATGGAATTTATATTTTCTGCTAAGTATATATACATATATAATAAATTATTTATATAAAATTTGATTTGTACAAGGAAGAAAAAATTGTTTATAACACAAAAGTATTTTTAAAATAAAGGAAGAAAAAGAGTTGTACGAAATATTTTATTTTTTATCCGCATGTAATCATACTTTCCTGTCTGTTATATATAAATACCCTAATTAATAATTAATTCATGCATTATAATTCATTAAAAATCATAATTGCTATGATTTATTTATTCAAAATAAGAAAATAAATTTTTTTCAGTTCTTGTTTATATTAACTTTTATTTTAAAAAATTACTTTACTAAAGTCGAAAAAATTATTCATTTCTTTCTTTTTTGATAGAAGAATAAACAAATTAAAAAAATAGATTTTGCAAAAAAAAGAGTTGTGAACTTTTTATATTAATTTTTTTTCAGTTCATTTTTACTTTAACTTTTATTTAAAAAATTATTTTCCTAAAGTCGAAAAAATTTTTCATTTTTTTTTCTTTCTTGACAAAAGAATAAACAAATTAGAAAAAATACAGTTTGCAAATAAAAGAGTTGTGAATTTTTTATATTAATTTTTTCAGTTCATTTTTATATTAACTTTATTTAAAAAAATTATTTTCCTAAAATCGAAAAAATTTTTCATTTCTTTCTTTTTTTGATATAATAATTAAAAAATTAGAAAAAAATAGATTTTGCAGAAAAAAAGAGTTGTGAATTTTTTATCTTCTATTTGGAACATTTATTTCAGAAATGGCAACTGTGTGGCAAAAGGGAGCGAATTCTGAGTTCGCGGGGGTTGGACAAGGAGGGCGAGGGTCGATATTGTACTTGACAGATAGTTTCCCATAGCTCCAGTAATCCATCATGGCCGGCACGCAGAGACGTATTGGTTTTCCTGCTTCACGTCTTAGCAATTGAATTGAATTGAAACTTTTTTTTTGCAGCTCACAGCCGCATAATTTGAAAGCCTATGCAAATTTTCACTATTCTATGTAAATCCAAAGACGTATATAAATAAAGAAAAAAAAATTTAAGTTTTTTCGACCCCCCTTCCCCCTTTCTTTCTATTATTTAATCAAAGACCATTAGGAATAAATTTTATTTTCTTTTTTAATAAAAAATATTTCTTGTATAAATATAAATTATTTTGCAAACAAGTTATGTTAAGAATTAAATTAAAAATTAGTTTACAAATTGAAATTACAAATTAGTTAACAAATTGAAATAAAAAATTATTTAGAAATTGAAATTAAAAATTTGTTTATAAATAGAAATTAGAAATTAGTTTGCAAATTAAAATTAAAAATCAGTTTAAAATTAAAATTAAAAATCAGTTTACAAATTGAAATTAGAAATTAGTTTACAAAATGAAATTAAATAATATACTTTACAAATTATTTGCATTCAAAAATTACATTAAAAAATTACATTAAAAAATTACATTAAAAATTACATAAAAAAATTGCATTCAAAAATACTTTACAAATTACATTAAAAAATATACTTTACAAATTCGCGTTAAAAGTTTTATTATTAAAAATTATATTATAAATTATTATTAAAAAATTAAAATTATTAATTATTAAAAATTATATTATAAATTACTTTTTACAAATTACATTAAATACATGAAATATTTCACGAAAAATTACATCAAATATTATATTGAAACCTAATATTTAAAAATTGTACTAAACAAATAATTTAAAATTTGTATTTTTTTAAAAAAAATTTCCAAACATTAGATTTTCTTTTTTCTAGAGGAGAAATTTTACATGCAAATAAGAATTAAAGATTTTAAAAATAGTTTTATTTTCAATGTTAGATTATTCTTGTTGAATTAAGTATATAAATTAGTGCGTGTCATATAAGTAACAAGAAACCATTAATCACTCATCATTCACTGACCTTTATTGGCTGAAGTCTTCTAATAACAAAGTGAAGAAACATTTTTCAATTCTTAACATACATGAATAAGACTTTTCATATGGAAGTCAAAATAATTATTTAGTCATTATTTACTAAAAACTAAATGCAAAAATAAAATTCAGAACCAAACTATACAATTTAAATAAAAAGAAGAATGCAAAAATTCTAATATTAACAACAGAGTGGACATTTTTTGGGGGCCAATTTCTGTGTCGATAACAAAAACTAGGTTTTTGTATTTTTTTCTACTGTTGGTAATATTCTCCTCGTGACGAAATAAAATTTGTATATTTTTTGTCTAATATAATATTACAATTAATAAACTAATTTTAATTATTAATAAAAAATATTATCAGCAAAAAAATTAAAAACTAAATGATATAATTTGTAGTATTTTTTATTTAACTTTCTTTATTATTATTTACTTTATCATTTTTTTTCTTAGTTCTTTATATTATGTAATATTTAAGGTCTAAATACAAGAAATAAATAAAAAAAATTTTGAACATGTAATTTTTACAAATTTAAATATTTTTCACATATAATTTATAATGTTGACTAATTAGTGGTATAATTTATTATTTACCAAAAGTTTTATAATAATTTCAGCGAATTTTTCTTTGTAAAAAAATATAAAAATTAATGTTAAATATGTAAAAAACTAAAAAAATTTAAATAAATAAAAATTTATTAGCGCCAATAACGAATCTACAAGTGTTAGTTGGGTTTAAGTTCCGATAGGAGCGCTAGCTTGCAATATACCGACAATTTCTGAAGCAGGCGAAGCAGGTAACGCAATTCCTCAGAAAGAAGAATTCAAAGATCATTACAGAATTCTGCTTATTTCTTTCAATACTCTCTCTCTCTCTGTAAATTTCTACAAAAATAATCAAAAGGAAAATTTTTTCTTATACAAGTTTCGAGAATGAATAAGAAGAAATTAAGAAATTCCAATTTATAAGAAATACTATAGGGAGAGTTTTTAGCGCAGAATTGTCAAAAAAAAGTTTTTTAAATCTTATTGTAAAAATGTATATTAAAATAATGTTTTAATAAAATTCATTGCTAAATTCAATTATTTCATAAATAACAAAATTTATCACAAAACTTTAATATTATTTTCAAAATTAATAAAATTCTTCGCAGAAAATCATATTATTGTTAACATATCTAAAAAATAATTGTTGTCGCAATATTTCAATTATATTTATAAATAAAAAGCAAAATTCAATTATCTTCAGAAATGTTTAAAAAATCAATTGCAAATTCAATTATATTCATAAATAATTAATTAAATTCATCACAAAAATTTAATTACTTTCAGATCTAAAAAAATTTAATTATTTTCAAATATTCTAATAAAATTGACATCAAAATTAAAATTATTTTCCAAAATTATTGTTAATTCAATGATTTTCTATATTTCACTATTTTTAACAATTTTATAAAAAAATTGAAATTTTTCACAAATTTATTATTACATTCTTCATAAATATTCAATTATTTTCAAAAGTGAAAAATATCAATTATTTTAAAAAAAATTTCTTAATTCAATAATTTTTATGTCTCTATTATTTAAAAAGAAACTGCGCCAAAAAATTAAATTATTTAAAAACAATTTTGACATAAAAAAATTCTACATGAATATTCAAATATTATCTAAAAATTATAAAAATTTTAGAGGATTTTAAATATTTTTAATTATTTATAATACAATTTTCAATACAATTTTTTCCAAAAAATCAATTGTTTCAAACTTTGCAAAAAAATTTTTACCCATAATTCAATTACTTTTTAATAAATAATAAAACTCATAACATAATTTCTATAATTTTAAATCCAAATTTAATAAAATTCCTTAAAAATTTTAATTATTTTTCAAAAATCGTCGAAAGAATTCAACTGTTTTTCCAAAATAATGAAATTCTTAACATTAAGAATTCAATAATTGGATTTTCATAATAAATAAAATATTTTAAATAAATTTAATTATTTTCATAAATAATAAAATTTTGCATAGAAATTCAATTATTTAAAAAAAATTTTAATAAATAAATAAATAACTGAATATTGCAAAAGTTTCAAATTTAAATCTTTGCAAATCTGAATTTTTATACTTTTAACTATAAAAATTCTATAAAATAATTTAATTTAAAAAATGTTAATTAATTTTTTCTCAAATTATACTTAAAGTTTCCATTTTTAATACCTATTTAATTTAAGAATTTCCGAATAATCAATCAATTTTGTAATATCAAATTTGTAATTAAGTCCATTTGAAAATTTTCAAAAGAACTTTAGAAAACATTATTAAAAATAATTTGATTTAAAAAAGAATTTTTGTTAAAAATTTTAGAAAATAATAATTGAATGAAAATGATCATAATAGTTGTAAAAAAATAACAGTAACAATATTATTCTTATATTAAAGTAATAATATAATGTTTTTATCACTTTAATTATTATAGAACATGACGAAAACGAAAACTTCAAGTCGAAGCCTCGGAGTCATCGATATTTTTAAGTTTTATAATAATATTCTTTCAAGTTATTGAATTTCAAAAGGTTTGAATTTAAAATTTTGAAAATCTTACATTTTGTTGAGTATCTACTAATTTTCATAATGAATCAAAGTATATTCTTTAGGCTCAGAGAAAAAGTCAAAATTTTGTTTGTAACTCAGAGAAAGTCAGAAAAAACAAAAATGAGATGTTTTTGACAATCCTATTGATTCTACTATGCACTGAGAAAAATTTTTTTTTAATTAAAAAATAAGTATAGTCAACTAAAAAATTTTTTTTAAATTAAACGTATTTTATAATTGAATTAAACATAATTTTTATTGAATCAAATTTATTATGTATTGAATCAAATTTATTATGTATTGAATCAAAATTATTATGTTTAATTTAAAGATAATTTTTGGTTGGCGATATAACAAAGATAATTATACCTGTTTCAAAGATATTGTTTTCTCAATATGGTAATATTTTAAAGCAAAAAAAATCGATTTTTTTTAAATGCTTGACCAAAATTACTTTCTTAAATGTAAGAAAAATTAAAAATTCCTCATCAGAAGACTGTGGGGTTCATGATGTGAAATGAGTGCAAAAGTATATAACCAAGAACATTCACGTATATGGTTATAAACAAGTTGCAGCTACACGTGTCCTAGCGGCTCGCCTTTACGATGCACACACACACTTTGATTCATGGAGGTCTGACTAGTGCGCGGCGTTTTTTTTACACCTGCAACACGACTTTATTAGAAATTCTGATGAAGCCGCGGCACAGAAGAGAGTGACACTCGAATCGAAGTCAACGACCGTATTTGATGCAATATCGTCATCTAATCGTTCGATTTCTTGCTCGATAGCCATCACCGTTCTCTCCTATATATATAAATAAAAGACCGCGAGGAACTTAATTGCATGTCATGGATGTGGTGACGTGATGACTATATTGACATGGTGTACCCGGTTGTTGTTTCTGGCATAAGCTTCCTTCTCTCCCTGCGTATATATATGTATATATTGCGACACAGATTAAAAAAAAACTAGTTTATTCAAAGATGGAGGATTCGTGAAGCACTCCATAAAGGGAAATATTGCATTAGAACCAGGTGAAATTTTCCTATCCTGCTGATTTTCTAATGTGTCAACAATTAATTTTACTATCGGTGTGCGTATTCCCGTTTTCGCTTAGTTTTCAGTTTTTAAAAGTAGTCCACCATATTGGATCCGCCATTTTGAATTTTGAAAAACTGACATTGGATTCGAAATCAGCGACACCAAAAACCCCCGAGTAATGAGTTTCAAACGAATCTTATCAATTTTAAAAAATGTATCCACCATATTGGATCCGCCATTTTGAATTTTGAAAAACTGACATTGGATTCGAAATCAGCGACACCAAAAACCCCCGAGTAATGAGTTTCTAACGAATCGGATTAATTTTAAGAAAACTCATCCGACATATTGGATCCACCATTTTGAATTTTGAAAAACTGACATTGGATTCGAAATCAGCAACCCCAAAAACCCCCGAGTAATGAGTTTCAAACGAATCTGATCAATTTTAAAAAGTGTATCCACCACATTGGATCCGCCATTTTGAATTTTGTGAAACTAACTTCAAATTCAAAATCAGCAACCCCAAAAACCCCCGAGTAATGAGTTTCTAACGAATCGGATTAATTTAAAAAATAACTCATCCGACATCTTGTACCCGCCATTTTGAATTTTGAAAAACTATAACATCGGATTCGAAATCAGCGACACCAAAAACCCCCGAGTAATAAGTTTCAAACGAATCTTATCAATTTTAAAAAATGTATCCACCACATTGGATCCGCCATTTTGAATATTGTAAAACTAACTTTGAATTCAAAATCAGCGACACCAAAAACCCCCGAGTAATAAGTTTCAAACGAATAAAAAGATTCATCTTCTTCATCTTATCAATTTAAAAAAATTTATCCGCCATGTTTGATCCGCCATTTTGAATTTTGAAAAAATGACATTGGATTTGTAATTAACAATCTCAAAAAACTGCCGAGTAATAAGTTTCGAGTGAATTTGATGAATTTTCTAAAATTTCACCTATAAGTGATTTATTTTGACTCTTGGGTGACTCATAAATGACTGAACAATTTCTTTTACAGGAATTTCTTGGAAGGCAAAAGCAAATATTATTCTTTGATAACCATGTGACTCCTAAAAATCTACAAGAGACTCTTGAAGACTCATAAATTACTTCTACGGGTTTCACTCATAACAGTCCTTATGCTTCCGTTAAATATTTCTGACTCCGATTATGAGTTCATTATGATTCTGTAAGTTATCTGATAGTCTAATATAAGTGTCTTTTAAAGACTCTTAAGTTACTTTAAAAAAATAATAATTTAAAGAAGTAGTCATTATGAGTCACTAAAAAGACTCTTAATCCTGATAGGCAATAAATAAACTCAAAAACAGTCAGAAATATTTAAGGTTCCTGATGAATTGTAAATATTTTGAGTTACAAAAATTACTTTGATTGTTAAGAGTCAGAAAAAGTCTCACATGAAACTGATTTTTAATAACTCAATCTTAATGATTATCAATATATGACAGAGAGTTGTTTAGTAATTTAAGAGTCCTTCAAAGACACTCAAAAGTTTATTACTTTAAATAATCCGCATAAGTGACTCTGGGAAAATCATAAAATCACTCCTGAAAAAATCACTTAGGAGTCAGAAGAAAACATGAATTTCTCTCAATTCCATTACTGCTGATAATCCTCAAGTGGCTCTAAAAAAATCAAAAATTAGTTTTTTTAGGAGACAATCAGACGTAAAGAATCGTTATGAGTCACCTAAAAGTTTTTGACTCCTGTGGAAAAAAGTAATTATGAGTCTTTTATGAGTTTCTGATTCGAGATAAACTGAAAGTGGATCTTATATACTTATAAATCACTTTGCCTGATATCAACACAAACTCAAAAATTCGTTATGAGTCAATCAAAGTTTTTGACCTCTGATAATTTTAAATGATTACTCATAAATCACTTTGACTAGAAATAAGTTCAAAGGCAAAGGCAGTAATTCGTCATTTATGAGTCACTAACTCATAAAAGTTTGTAAGTAGCTGCAAAAACTCATAAATCTCTTTTTCTCATTTCAGTCTCTGTTTCATAATTATTGATATAAGTGATTTCTTATGACTCATAAATCACTTGTTAGTTTGGTGCGATTCTAAGTCTCTTATGAGTCTGACTTTCAACCAAAAGTGATCCGTAAGTGTCCTCTCCTAATTTGAATCAGTTAAAAATCACGATTTTAATAGTCAATCAGTGACTGACTATTTGCTCCTGAATCAGTTGAAAACAACTGCTTTTCAGTTTCAAAATAACTGATTTTCAGAAAATTATAACTGAAAAATGAGTTAAGCTTCAGAAGTAACTGATTTTCAGAAAATTATAACTGAAAAATGAGTTAAGCTTCAAAAAAAAATTTACTGAAACACCAGTTATCTTTAGATGACAATCAGTTACTTTTAACTAATTGTCAGTAGAAATATTACTATTTGAATTAGTGACCGACTTTTCTTTAAAATCAGTTATTTTTAACTGATTCGAATTTAGAGTCTTTTTAAATGACTCATAAATCATTTGAAGAATGTAATAATTTATGAGTCACTGTTGATTCAAGTTTACAATCAAGTGTATTTTCATGACTCACAAAATACTTTAGAGTTATGAGTGATTATGAGTCTCGCGTATAATTCTAACTTGAAATTATCGGTAAGTGACGCTTAATGTAACTCACAAATTACTTCAGACAAAAGAGCGATTATACTCTCTAAATTTGAATCAGTGACTGACATTTTGCTTTTGAATTAGTAAAATTTACTAATAAATTGTCATTTTTACTAATTTATTAGTAAAATTTACTAATTCGAAAACAAAAAGTCAGTCGCTAATTCAAATTAGTAACAATTTTTACTAATTTAAATTTAGAGAATTACAAAAAAAACACAAAATTATTATTATTATTTTATTATCACAAATTACTTTAGACAAAAGAGCGATTATACTCTCTAAATTTGAATTATATTATTATTATTATTATTTTAATTTTATTATATTATTTTTATTCTCTAAATTTAAATTAGTAAAAATTGTTACTAATTTGAATTAGCGACTGACTGTTTGTTTTCGAATTAGTAAATTTTACTAATAAATTAGTAAAAATGACAATTTATTAGTAAATTTTACTAATTCAAAAGCAAAATGTCAGTCACTAATTCAAATTTAGAGAGTATAATCGCTCTTTTGTCTAAAGTAATTTGTGATAATCAGAGACTTCTCTGATTAATGATTGACTGCATGTAAGTGAATCTTTATGACTAGTAAATAAGTTTCGCTGGAGTCATTTATGAATTGTTCATCTGAATCATCAACAGTTACTAAAACTACATTTAGTTATAAATGAGTAACTCATAATTCACGACTCTGTGACTCCTTATAACTCATAGATTATTTGGGAGTCAGGAGTAGTTATGAGTCTCCATAAGTATGTGATTAATAATAATTATTTCCCAAAAATTATATTTATATAAGAGGGAATCTTAATGACTCATAAATTATTATTGTTTTACTCTTAACTTTTATACTCAAAAGCCACTATAAACATATATGTAACATTATAACTCTAATGACTCTTAACTCCTGAACAACTAGTATGACTTGTGAGTCCATTAAAATTTTTTAACTCGTAAGAAGAGTAAACCCTTTTTTTTCTCAAGAATTACACCCAGAGAAAATTATTATTTAAACCAAATATATTTTATTTGACTTAAATTAACGTATATTTGTCTCAGAACCAACTAGACTTTTTATTTGTTATAAATAAAATTTATATTTGACATAAATAAAATTTATATTTGACATAAATAAAACATATATTTGAGTTAAATAAAATTTTATTTAAACTAAATAAAATTTATTTGAAACAAATAAAAAGTCTAGTTAGTTCTGAGATAAATATACCATTTCTCTGGGTGTAAGAACTCTTCTGAAAAGGTATTTCGAGTCGCAGACTCTTGTGAGACTTATAATATTTTTGAAGACCTATTGACTGACTGCTGACTCTTGAATGAATCAAAATGACTCTAGTTATCTAATGAATCAGTTTTTTAATGAAAAAAAGTTTTTGTTTAAGTATTCTATTTTTTAATGTATATCTATAGGCGAAGGCAACTCCCAAGTGATGACAAGTCATTGAATTAGTTATGAATCTCAACACAGGAAATAACTCTCACTATAGGAAAATAAAATAAAAAAAAAAACGTAGACACACATAATAGCTCTTCGCAGTGACTGATAGAATCAAACAGAGTCAAGTTGAATAGAACTGTAAGAAAAGTTTTCATTCCTTAATTTTTCAAAATTCACACATATGCCACACAATTAGCAACATCAACTGCCCACTCATCATCTTCTCATCAGCTGACATTCATAACAAATAATCTGCTAATGACAGCTTTCTTTTAGAAGAGTTGTGTTGAAAAAACCCCCTCTACCCTCTCATATAAACGAAGCACGTGGTGATCCAACACTAACACGAGACAAGATGATTCGAAATTACGAACAACGATGCGTGTGACTCTCTTTCACTCATGCATTGGAAGAACCCAAGATCGAATAGCCTGAGTGCGTGAGTGTGGTATATAAGCTTTCGAAGTAGTCAAATGTTTATGGAGGGGTGGGGGGATTAGGGGAATCGTCTCTTCAAGTGGAAGAGATAGCCAGTTCACTTGAGAGGGGAGGGGGAAGGCATAAGTAGTGGTGGGATACGAATGTAAAGGGGAAGGGGACGCCGGAGGCGGGCGCGCGCCTCAATTCACCAGCAACCAACACTCTCACCACATCTGGTGAGCAACTGACACACTATCTCGATTCATACATTTTTTTCCCTCACCAAAAATTACACATTTCTGACTTTTTTTTCTAAAAAAACCCTTTAGGGTTATTCTCGACCGATTTGTGGCAATATTACAGGTTTTGATCTTTGGAGAGTAAGAGAGAGAGAGAGAGAGAGCGCCTCTCACGCTCTATGATTTATAAGGAACGAAAGGGTCAACAGGTAGTCGATCGTCTCCGAAGTTAAGTGAGGAAAATGAAAGGCCGCTTCAGATAAGAATCTTTCTCTGTTTCTCTCAAAGAGAGAGAGTGAGAGAGAAAGAGAGAGAGAGTGAGAGAAAGAGAGAGAGAGAGAGAGAGAGAGAGAGAGTGAGAGAGAAAAAAGAGAGAGAGTGAGAAAGAGACAGAGAGAGAGAGTGAGAAAGAGACTGAGAGAAAAAGAGAGAGAAGAGAAGGTACAGAGGGAAAGAGAAGAGTCTTCAACTTTTGATATTCTCTTGTATTTAGAGTTGAAGACACTGGGGAGTATAATCCGCCAAGATTGAGCTCCGCCTCGGCACCCCTCTCTTTTCTCCTCACACTAGCACCCCTCCCCCGCTGCATCCCCCTTGACCAACTGGCTACTACGTCACACATGCTTCTGGCGCGAGCCGCCAAGGCTCTCCTCCAGAGTTCAGTCGTTCAGTGAGTTACGAGTTGTGTCCGGGTTCGCCGGCGTCAATTGTAAAAATACAAAACAAACAGGGCAACAGGTTTTTTTTTATTTATTTATTATTTTTTTTCCTCAATTTATGGGACAATAAAAAATTAAAGAGTTTGGGTGCGTGGTGCGCGTCTTTTTTTCGGATCCCTCTTTTTTTTTTTTAGCAAATTGTTCCTTGTCGCCCTAAAAGAGCGGTTGGCTATCAAACTCTCATAAAACTGTCAGCCGTGAACCGCTGGGCTTGACTTATATGCTCGCCCCTTCCAGTAGGTTTTTGGTCCCGTTCCTCGAAAACAGGATTCAAGTGATGATCTTGACTTGGGAGAATTTTTACTTGAGAAGATCTTTGGGAAGTACTTGAGAAGGTCTTTGGGAAGTACATAAGAAGGTTTTTGAGAAGTACATGAGAAGATCTTTGGGAAGTACATGAGAAGATCTTTGGGAAGTACATAAGAAGATCTTTGAGAAGTACATGAGAAGGTCTTTAAGAACTACATGAGACGTACTTTGAAGAACTGACTTTTGGAGAACATCATCTGATACTTTTGTTGTCCTTTTTGGGGAACTTGATTTTGGTGAATTTTCTCTCAGGGGGGAAAGGGGGCGCGTGCGCGATGATCCAGGATCAGAAATAGCGGAAGACTGACGTTTAGACGCGGCTAAAGAAGAAAAAGACCCCTCCCCCCACTTTTGAGTCAAGGGAATATCTCTCCATTAGGTATCCCCCACTCTTTTCGTAACACCCCTCTCATCCCTTGTGTGACGGGAGCAGGAGCGACGGAAGAGAACGGGGTTGAAGAATCCACCGCGGCAGCAAGAGAGACCAATCAAGGTTTGACGAACGGCGGGGATTGGTCGGTGTTCCTGACACGCAGCGCGGCACGTGACAGCTACCGCACCGGTTACGAGAACCGCGAGGAACCGCGTTCAGTCCGATACCACCTCCCTCCGTGTACGCACCGCTCAGGATATTCCTCGTTTTCTTTAATAGAGAAAGTTCATCCAGAAGAGTTGTTGTAGTGACCCTTTCGTTACGCCCCCGTGCCATCTTGGGAACGTTGTTTTTTTTTTCTTGCTAATCATCTCTTTTTCTCAATGGGGCGCGCCAATAGGCCCTCACGATGGGTCCCGTAAATAATTGTGTGCCCGCGTAAGGTCATAAAGAAGCAGAAGACAGTTTTATAGCCCTCGGCCCACGTGGCGCTCGGTCCCGGTTCTCAAGCCCTCTCTATTAGTCAACAATATCCTCGGATACAGTATCCGACCATTGGGACCATCAGAGGATTATTCCAATTTTTGCCGAATCATTTTTGTGTTCCCATAAAGTGATAATGCTCTCGAGTACTTAATTTTAATTGTTGTGATTTTGTGATTGTGAGTGGAAGAGTCGGAAGGAAAAATGAGTTCCTATCAGTTTGTCAATTCGCTAGCATCATGTTATGCGAATCAACAGCCCCAACAGCAACCACGGCCGACGCCAAATTCACCTGGTGAACCAATGCAAGCCGCCTCACCCGCTGGTCCCGATTATTACAATCCAAACGCAGCGACAAGCAGTTACCCAACACCATGCTATTCCCCGCAACACTATCCTCAACATCCGTACGCAACCCCTGCGGGTGGAATGCAACATTCCGCACCAACGGGGATGATCGACTACACCCAACTTCAACCTCAAAGATTAAACCCAGCGACAGCGAGTCAACATTCTCTTCATCCACAACAGTCGCAACATCATCATAGTCAACAAATGCATGTCGATCCAACGGCACCTTTATTGCAGGCGGCTTCCGCTGCTGCTGCAGCAGCGGCATCATCAACGTCGAGTTGCAAATACGCGGATTCAACATCCTCGACGAGTGTTGCGTCACCACAGGATTTGACCACCTCAACATCGAGGAATAGTCCCACACCAATGGGCACACCTGGTACCAGTAAAGGTGCATCTGGTCTCACCTCACCACCGGGAAGTTCCTCCAGGTCCTCGGCAGCGGCTTCCGCATCATCGCCGCCGAGCGGTAGTTCCCGTGGTCTTGGCGAAGGTAGTTCCACACTGACAAATGCATCGTCTGCATCGTCACCTGCTAGTTCCACTTCCAGTACATCGAGCACTGGGAACAATTCGTCGAATAAAAATAATTCAAGTGGAGGAAATCCTCCTCAAATCTATCCCTGGATGAAGAGGGTTCATATTGGTCAAAGTGAGTAGTCTATCACGCAACTTGTTTTTTTTGTTGAACCATTTGTTTGAGTCGCTACAGAATCTATACTGTGTACCATACTTGTTGTTCTAATAAGAATTTTCCTACCATACTGTTCAAAAAGAAAAAAAACGATAAAAATCGAATCAAAATCTTTAAACTGTTGGGAGAAACAGTCAGTGGAAAATTTAAGAAACATTTAACTTGATGAGCTATTTAATGTTTGCTAAGAGCAAAAAAGTTTGTAGTACAGGGTTGATTAATTTTCAACTATCTTTTGTTAAACTCCGAATAAAAGAATTTTCAGTTTACTCTACAAGAACCGAATAATTCCTAATTACAACCAACACTGTTGAAAAATTTAAGAAACAGACACTCTGAATAAAAAAAATGTATAGTTTACTCTACAAGAAGAACCGAATTCCTAATTATAACCAACACTGGTGAAAAATTTAAAAAACAGACACTCTGAATAAAAAAAATGTATAGTTTACTCTACAAGAAGAACCGAATTCCTAATTACAACCAATACTGTTGAAAAATTTAAAAAACAGACACTCTGAATAAAAAAATTTTTAGTTTACTCTACAAGAACCGAATAATTCCTAATTACAACCAATACTGTTGAAAAATTTAAAAAACAGACACTCTGAATAAAAAAATGTATAGTTTACTATACAAGAAAAACCGAATCATTCCAAATTATAATTAACACTAGTCAAAAATTTAAGAAACAGATTGATGAACTTGATGATCTATTCAATGTTTGCTGCTATCAAAAAAATTTCTATTAGGTTTGACTACCTTTTGACTAGTTTCAATATTACATTAAGTCCTCAAATAAATTTAAAAAAAGTTAAATTTACTGATGACTACCAAACAGTATAAAAAGAATTAAAAGTATTTAAAAGAATCAAGAATGCACTTAGTACAGAATCAGATGCTTCAGTTGTTGAATAAACTTAATTTTTTCACTCAAATGAACTATTGGTTTTTAAAAACTTTACAGTCTTGCTAAGGATATCAATATCAGACACAAAAAGTACCGAATTTGTAGCAACATAACAATTTAAAAAAAAATTTTTTAAAAAGTCCGAAAATAAATTTTAAAACTTGTATTAAGAAGTCCTCAACTGAATTTGAAAAGTTGTACCGACTACCAAAAAGTATAGTTAAAGAAACTAAAAATCGACGTAGTACAGAATCAGATTTTTTTCAGTTGTTCAGTTTACTATTTTTTTACTCATATGAACTTTTGAAAAAGTTTACAGTTTTGCTAAGAACATCAAATTGAGACAAAGAAAGAATCAAAACTGTTGCATCACAACAATTTTGGTTCAAAATTCAATAAGTCAGAGAATAAATTTTAAAAGTTGTATTAATAAGTCCTGAACTGAATTTCAAAATTTGTAATAATAAGTCCTGAACTGAATTCGAAAAGCTGCACTGACTACCAAAAAAATAGTTATAAAAGAACTAAGAATGCACTTAGTATACAGAATCAGTTTTTTTAGTTGTTGATTAAACTAAACTTTTCACTCAAATGAATTATTGCTTTTTAAAAACTACTGCTTTGCTAAGAACATCTAATTGAGACAAAAAAAGAATCAAAATTCTTGCATCACAACAATTTTGGCTCAAAATTCAATAAGTCCGAGAATAAATTTTAAAAGTTGTATTAACAAGTCCTGAACTGAATTTCAAAAGTTGTAATAATAAGTCCTGAACTGAATTCGAAAAGCTGCACTGACTACCAAAAAGAATAGTTGTAAAAGAACTAAGAATGCACTTAGTATACAGAATCAGTTTTTTTAGTTGTTGATTAAACTAAACTTTTCACTCAAATGAATTATTGCTTTTTAAAAACTACGTTGTGGACTTCAGCTTCATACAAAAAAAGAATCAAAATTTCTGCATCACAACGATTTTGATTCAAAATTCAATAAGTACGAGAATAAATTTAAAAATTTGTATTTATAAGTCCTGAACTGAATTTTAAAAGTTGTAAAAATAAATCCTGAACTGAATTTAAAAAGTTGTACTTACTACCAAAAAATATAGTTAAAAGAACTAAGAACACATATAGTTGATACAAACAGATTTCGTAGTTTAAATTTAACTAATTTTTTTAGTCAAACTAATTTTTTTTATTACTTCACAATTTTTCTATAAGAATATCAAAGAACTAAGAACGTAGTTTATGAAAACAGATTTTTTTAGTTATTAATTTAACCAGTTTTTTTTAGTCAAATAAACCTTTATTTTTTAACGACTTTTTTTGTTTATTTCAAAAATTATTTGATTAAAATAAAAATCGACAAAAAAAGGAATCAAAACTGCTGGATCGCAACAATTTTGATTTCCTATTTGTCTCAATTTGATGTTCTCAAGGAAACAGTTTTTAAAAATAGGAAAATCAGAAGCAGAAAACAAGCATTGTTAGCATAACAAAAAAAGGAATTAATTAAAATATTCTCGACTAATGGTAGTTGAAATTTTGACTATATTTCTTTAGGGTACAAAATATTAATAAAGTCACTAGTAAAATGTCACAAAAGAATAGAATAGAATAGAATAGAATAAAAATGCGATGATATGCTAACATATTCTTTTCTTTTTGCTTTGACAATCTGATAGAAACATTACTAATATTTTTACCAGACACCAAATAGCCCGGGTTTAATAATCTGTTTATTAAATTTCAAAATAAAAAAAAAACTTTCGTTAAAAAAACCTTCCGTTTAATGTTTTGAACACTTGAAAAAAATTTAGTCGAGAAATTTAACTACCATTATGAACACAGAAAAAAATTTGTTCTGAAGTATCAATTACTTTTGACAGTAGGGGTGAAAATTATAGTTACAGTAAGTATTTTTTTTAGTTGATTAAAATTAAAATTAATAAAATTAATAAATTATAATATCAAAATATAGAAGATTTTGCCATTTCTTATGTAAGAAAAAATTTAGAATTTAATAACTGAAAAAAAAGTTAAAATTTAAAAGCAACTACAAAATTTTATTTCTCTAACTACATTCAGAATGTAGTTGATGAAATAAAATTTTATAGTAGTACTTTTTGGTGGTGAACACAAATTTTTTGAATTGATTAGGAACTTGAACTAAGAGTAGTTATAAAAAGTATCTACTAAGAATTTTTTTCAATGTGGTTCAGTGGAAGTTAAATTAATCACTATTTTAGTTATTCTAACTGTGTCTGTACGTTCTTAGCACAGATTTTTTTTATATATAATCTCTATATAAATATGAAATACTTACAAAAATAAAAATTTTTAATTAAAAGTGGACTGTTGGTAAATTTTATTTTTAACACTACAGAGCTTTTAGGACTTTTAAATAATATTTAAAAAAATATTTTTTGGAAGAACCAATAATGATAGATGAAGAAGAGGTTCATTTCTTTGCTTATACCACAAAGAAAAAGGAGTTCAATAACAAAAAAGAAGTATTGGGTGTAGCTTTTTTTGAAGAAAATACTGGTAGCAATAAAAGACCGGTTATAAGATATAGGAAATTATCGACTGTTGCCCCCATAATCATTGTGACGAGAAATCTTTTTTATTGTCATGACGATAATGGTGAAACATTTCATGGACTTTGATAATTTTCATCATTTTGAAAATTTTCCAAAGAATAAATTCGTAAAAAATAATTCCTACATTTTTAAAGCAAAAGAGTCAATATTTTTAATTAAGTAAATTGTGAACTAATAATTACAATTAAGTAAATACAATTTATTGATACAAAAAAAATTATTTCATTAAAATAAAAATTGATTAATTTTATATTTTAAATTATAATATTTCAATATTTGAGTGTTTTATTTAAATTAAAATTATTTGATAAGCAAATAAATATTTGATAATAGGCAAATAGTATATTTAAATCGATTAAATTTTAGTAAGCACAGTACACTCTAAATATTAGTCAATTAATCAGAGATTAAAATTTAAAAACTGTTTCAAGATGATTGAAAAGCAACGATAAATAATAATAAATGACAATTAGCAAAAAAAAAATACCCGTTTATACAAAGGTGTTAAAAAATTAAAATGCTTCAAAACATTCTTTTCTTTCTTTAATTTTCAAAAAGAAAAATTAGTAACAGTTAATTACGTTACACAACGATGAAAAAAATTTTCCTCTGGAAATTTTTTTAGCATTTCTATCTAGTACGGGTATTTTTTTCTTTTTTCTTTACAAACCGACAGCTTTCGAGCAAGAAAACTCGAAGTTTTCGAAAATAAGTGTCTTTTAAATGAAAAAAAAAATTGCAAAAAAAAAATTTCCAAACGAATTTCCTATTTTGAAAGCTAGTATCCTGAAAAAAAAATTTAGAGCATACTCTTATATTTCTATGGGTTTCGCATATAATACAGTTTGGGAAGTTCCTTCGAGAAAACAAAAAAAAAAAAAAGAGAGAAGAAGAAAAAAACCTTGTCTCCGTCCATGTGTGGTCGACAAAGAAAAGGAAGTCACAAAGCGCACATGTTCCGTGTAAGAGAGCATCCAGCGGTATTTTTTTCCGTGCAGATAAATTCGTTTCATGTGCCCGCGCCATTAAGGAAAAACGTACTCGGACCTTACGCTTTAATTTTTCCCCTCCCCCCTCCAGATTTTGATTAAATTTCCACTAAAGCGGAAGAAATAAATTTCATAATCGAAAATTCTCTGGGATACAGAAGATGTAGCGCGTTTTGGCTCTAATTCTTTCGCTGCTCGAATATTTTATAGTTCATTTTTGACTCAAACTATTTGCAAGAAAAATAATTATGGCTATTTTTGACTGAATTTCAGTCCATTTTTGACAAAAATCGTTTGAAAGAAATTTAGAAGAAATCTTAAATGAATTTCTGACGAATTTTGCCTAAAATCGTGTACAAGAAATTTAGAACAATTTTTTAATTTATTTGAGTCTTTAAAATACTAAAAATCGAATCTCAGTTTTAGTCTTTTACGACTGAAATCGTACATAAGAAATTTAGAGAAATTTTTGATTGAATTTCAGACAATTTTTGACTAAAACTGTTTACAAAAAATGTTTGTCAGTAAATTCAGGGACATTGCAAAGAATAAAAATTGTTGTCATCAAAATTAGGAAAATTGAAACTTTTTGCGACTTATTTTTAAAATCTGCGATGTTTTCAACTTTTTTCCTAATATTGCAACAAAATACTTCAATTTTTTAGTATAAAATGCAACTTATTTCGATTTTCATAGTGTTAAAAATAACTAATAACAAATCTATTAAAAATTGTTTTTGAATAATTAATTTTTTTGAATATGTATCTCTTAATATTTTTAAATATTGTTTAATTTATAAAATTTAATTGCAAATAATGCATTTTTTTATCAAATATTTGTTAAGATTTTTAAAAATCAACTTTTGAAGAATTTTAATTGCAAAATTTTGAAAGCAATAAATTGAATTATTGACCATTTTAATAAAAAATTTAATTTTTTCATCAAATTTTTGTTTAAATTTTTAAAAATCAACTTTTTAAGAATTTTAGTTCCAAAATTTTAAAAGTAAGTGAATTATTAAAAATTTTAATAAAAAAATTTTAAATTAATGAAAATTAACTTCGAATGTTTTAAAATTCATTACTTTTATGATTTTTTATACATATTGCCGAAAATTTATGTAAATACTTACGAAAAATATAAACATTTTAAAATTAGTTTTAACATTTTATAGAAGAAATTTTTTCGAAATATTTCCTTAAAATATTTTCGGAAACAAATATTTAGAATTTATAAAAATTAATTCTTCTCTACTTAGTAAAATTTCGGAGAAATCGTGTCCATATATATTTTTCATATTTTTATTTTTTAGAAATTTAATTATTGTAAAAATATGTTTGAAAATTCCAATTGTTTCAAAATTGTTATTTTTACATGTAATTAAAAAACAATTAACTTTGAATAATTATTTTAAAATATTTTTATAAAAATTAATTGTAAAAATTTCTTTTTATAATTTTTTGAAAATATTACTCTAATAACTTAAGCAAAAATTATGGACAGTTACAATTTTTATAAAAAATGAAGTTCTTGTATTCAAATATTGGAAATGTGGAAGAATTTTCAGAAAATCATTTTTAAATGTTATTGTTTCAATTTTTAAAAATTATTAACATTCATTACTCATTTTTCGTAAACTTTTGTGATATTTTCCTGGTAAAAAGAATGTTTTCAAGGAAAATACTTTTAATATCAGTAAATTGTCAGGGGAATGGATAAACCGAATAACCTGTGACCACCCTGAATATAATTCCGATCAACTTTCGACTAGCGAACGAAATAAATTTCCTACTCAAAAAATTCTTTACATTACAATTATACCTACAATTTGTAAAAAAGAACGTCACAGATTGAAAAAATAAAGACATTTGCATATTTCTTCTAGTTTCTACTTATAAATTTTGCAAAATGAAGAAAAAAAATTCTCAGCTAAACTAACTATAATTATGTATATGCTCAAAAGAACCGTTCTCTTTTTAAAAAAGAAGAAAAATTGTCAGCATTTAACACAAAATTATATTTGAATATAGGTAGCTTGATGTAGAGGTATTACATTTTGTTGACTCCATAAATTTACATAACGACTGTTTACGAATATAAATTTAAAATCAGTGTTAAGTTCCCAACTATTTCTCTTTTTCCTCTCACAAATTTCAAAAAATTCTTCAAAAACAGTTGCATAACATTTTTTATTTTCAATCAGTGAAATCAATTTGAATCAGCGATTTTTTCTCCATTTCTTTTTTGAAAAAGGCAATTTTTTTGTCATCAGGAAAAAATAGAGAGAAAAGCAAAAATTTTCTTATTTTCATTTGACTCTTGATGTTAATAGGCGAATTATATTGTCCGAGGGATTGAAGATCATGAAGACATGAAAATACGGAAACATGCAAATAGAGAGTTGTTATAGGTTTAAAGAAAAAGAAAAAAAAACAATATCCACCTGCCCCCGCGGTTTCAAAAGAAGATAAGACAGCAGCAGCGGCAGCGTTGGTCGCGTTCACATTAGTCGCCTTGTGATTTACTGTGCGGCAAGTATGATTCAGTCAGCGGGGAATTTGACGAAGAATTAATGGTATTATGATATCGTGTGTAACTCTATGTATGTGCGCCAGGCTATAAATCAGGCCGCATTGTGAGGCGGGGGGGCCCTTCCTTTGCTCTCTTCTCTCAAACTTTAGTATTCTCTCGACCTTATAGCCCACAGTTTGATTCTAGCCCCGTGTGTATGTATATATATGTATAAACGAAAAGCAAAAGTCTTTCTCTTCTGCCTTTTTGGCCTCTTCGCCCGTTTCGCTTCTTATTCCTTGCAAGGTTAATGTGCCATCCTTTTTGAAATCCCGCCCCCCTACTCCTTGCCCCCTTTTCACTTCTCTTTCACCCCCTTCTCGCGCCCCTCTCTGCTTTATATTCAAAAGCTGAGAATTTTCAAACAGCCTTTTAAAGTAATTGCCTTAGAATATATTATATATGATGACCAAAATGGTCATGCCTCACGAATTTTACTATTTGCTTTTATTTTTTCTCTGTTTATTCAGAAAATAAAGTTGTTTTTTTTTTGTAAAATAAAAGTAAATCTGCATAAACGCTAATAATCCCACCGCTGCCACTTACTTGTCAACAATCTTTCGTTTAGTTATCAGTTAAAAATGTTAACTGCAAATAATCCCACCGCTGCCACTTACCTGAAAACGATCTTTCGTTTAGTTATCAATCAATAAATGCTAATTGCAAATAATCCCACCGCTGTCACCTTTTACTTTAGTTTCGTAAATTTTATCTGCTTGTGGGATAAAAATGTTGGGAACACTAATAAACAATTTTTTTGTAATCCAAAAATAAGTAACCAACCTAAAAATATGTTTCAGTTAAACAGATTTTAGAAAAAAAATTCAAATAAATGATATTTTTATTGAATCAAACTTAATATGCCCTCAAGCCTCAGACATTATCATTTCCTCTACTTTTTCAACTTTTCTTACAAACATTTCAACAAAATATCACAATTTCGGTATAAAGTGTAACTTATTTCAATTTTTATTGTGTAAAAAATAGACAAATCCTTAAAAAATAATTTTTGAATAATTTTTCTAATTAAATTTTCTAAATATATAATTAAAAATATTCTGAATAATCAAAATTTTGTAAATTTTAACTAAAATAATTTATTCTTTCATCAACTATTTTATTACAATTTTTGAAAATCAATTGTCAGAGTATAAATTTTAATTATAAATTTGAAAAATAATTTTTGAATAATTTTTCTAATTAAATTTTCTAAATATATAATTAAAAATATTCTGAATAATCAAAATTTTGTAAATTTTATCTAAAATAATTTATTCTTTCATCAACTATTTTATTACAATTTTTGAAAATAAATTGTCAGAGTACAAATTTTAATTACAAATTTGAAAAATAATTCAATTCACAAAAAGTTAATGAAAAATCGTCAAATGTAAATTCCAGAAGAAAATATGAAAATTAGTTTCTAAAAATTTTATTAAAATATTAAAAAATTTTTGTTTTGATAATACAAAAATTCTTGTATGAAATTCAATTATTTTTCGAAAATTAAATTTAAAATTCTTCAAAAATATGATTATTTTTTCCATATTATTCAAATATTTTCAGAAGATTTGATCAAATTACAATTATTGTTTAAAGCAGGGACTTACACGAACACGAAAAAACACGAAAATTCGTGTCGTGCCCGTGTCGTGCCTTGACACGACACAAAGTTCGCTTGGTAATTCGTGCCGTGCCTTGGCACGACACAAAGTTTGCTTGGTAATTCGTGCCGTGCCAAGGCACGACACAAATGCAAATTTGTAATTCGTGTCGTGTCAAGGCACGTTTTAAAGACACGCATGAAATACTGTGTAGAATCTTGCAAGCGTTATTTGTGTTTTTTTAGGCACGACACGAATTACGAAACGAACTTTGTATCGTGCCTTGGCACGGCACGAATTACCAAGCGAACTTTGTATCGTGCCTTGGCACGGCACGAATTACCAAGCGAACTTTGTGTCGTGCCTAGGCACGGCACGGGCACGACACATATTTTTCGTGAAGGTCCCTGGTTTAAAGAGTCCATCAAAATTCAATTCTTTGTAAATTTTTCAATTGTATTGAATTCAAAAGAATATTATCTTCGAAAAATTATTTTTAAGAATTTGTTTATTATAATTTTAGAAAAAATTCTACCTTAATAACTTAAAAAATTATGGAAAGTTAGAATTATTATATGAAATTTAATTTTGTATTTAAATAATTAAATTCTTAAAGAACTTTTCAAAAAATATTGAAAATAATTAATTTAGAAACTAAATTTACTTGAAAATTGAAAAATAATTAAATTTTGGAAGGGTTATTGTAGCAATTATTAGAAATTTTGAAATTTCATTTTATAAATTTTATTTCTCGTAGAAAAAGAAACGAGAAGTAACATTTTTATGTCAAAATTTTTTAAGTTTTAAATAATGCAAAAAAAGAAAAATATTTTTTTAATAAATAATTTTTTATAGGGAAACTTAATCATTGTTTCCTTTAGATCCTAAACAGATTTTCAATCCAGTCGGGTCTCTTTTTAAATAATGTAAATTTTAAAATTCTTTCTAAGAAAATATTTTATTTTTCGTCACTTTAAATATAAGTGTTTAATTCAATATTTAATTATTATCCATGAAACTTTAGACAAAAATCGCTTTTGAAAAATTTTTACACTTCTTTTTAAAAAAAACGATGGTCATCTCCCTCGAAGCATACCCTATATATAGAATTTTTTACTTCTAAAATAGAAATGATTTCTAGTCCAATTTTCGTAGAAAAACAGTTCATAAATTCCAATCTTGAAAATTAAGGGAGCGAAGGAGTCTTTTAAAAAAGAAATAATCGAATAAAGAATGTTTCGTATATGAGGATCGTGAATGTTCTCAAATTTTGACAGACAAAATAATCAAATACAAGGAAAAATAATCAAGTTTAAGAGAGAAAAATTAAATACCCTTAGAAGGAATAATAAATATTAGGCGGAGAAGTTTTCACTCACTTGACGTTTACCGTCGTCTCCAGTGTAACATGTTTCTCGTAAGAAATTTTTTTAAGATGAGTCCAAATACTATGAAAATAAACTTATATTCTTTCACTAATCAGAAAAATGTTGAAATTCATTCGAATAGTTTTCTATTTGTGAGATGGGAAAATAAAATTAGAAACATGTAAAATTTATTTTTTAGAAATAGTTATAAACAGAGTTCAAAAGGTGGTCCAACCCTGACTAATTTTTTTAAACACGAAATATTAATATTAACAATATTAATAAAATTAATAAATTGTTGAAAAGAAATAAGCAATAAATAATTTTTACTTATTGCCGAAGAAATAAATAAAATTCGTTCAGAACTTTCGGAATATAAAAAATGTGTAAAGTACAATAATATTTCTTCAAGAGTTAATAATGATGTAAGATTTCTTTGGAATTGTTTTCATTTCTTGTGTCACATTAATTATCATTGACTGCGAAGGTTGTCAGCATTCATTGTCATTTAATCATCGATGCTAATAATATACCTGTGAGTTTGATTATCATCCGGCAGTTGACAATTTTAACTAATCCCACCGCTGCCACCCGTGACATTTTTTTTTATTTACTATCGTCTATTTTGTTTTGTATCTAAACTAATCCCGCCTCTTTTTTTAATCACTATTTTCGCTTATTTTGTTTCTTATTTAAAAAAAATAGGTTTCAGTTTAAATGGGTAATTACTTATGGATATAATTGAAAATATTTTCAATTTCAAATGACAGCGGTTAAAAAAATATACCACTAAATACACCATTAAATATCAACCGCGCACTAAATGCACAATATCCACCGCAATCATCACTCTAATTTCCCCTTGATTATATATTTACCCAAAAAAAATCGCTTATGTGAAAATAAATCCGCAACATCGAAGAAATTAAATTCATAAGATCTCGAAGAAAATAACTCAATTTCCAATTTTGTGCGTAAAATTTTTCGCAACCAAACAAGAGGAATATAAAACTAAATACCAGCAGCTATTCTCGAGTGCTATGGTAACAAATTGAGGAGTAAAATATTGAAAAATTTAATGATAATGATAATAATCGTTTGGGGCCTCATTCTGTATATACGCACATGAATGAAATATATAATAACGCAATTATTTGCCGGCGAATCGACAGCTAATGCACTATTAAATAGGATAAGCGATTTCTCGATATTGTTTTGCGAGAAGGGGGGGAAGCATCAGAAAATAAGAAGGTGGCTTTCGCCGAGGAGGCATAATTACAATCTGATCGTTCCGCCATAAATAAAGGCCGTGAATCGAGATGACGTAAGGGTAGCTCGTGAACCTAATTCGCAAAGATATAAATCCGTTTGTTATATACCCTTTCCTCGCGAATTTTTACAAGGTCAATGTTCTGGAAACTGGTTTTTTGCTTTAGTTAAATGAGATTCTCTTTTCTGCATATAAAGGCGAATATAGTTGCGTTGATTAATATCTTAATTGTTCGTTACATTAAATATTACTGCTGCTTCAAGAATTTTGTGTGTAATAAAATTAAATAATTGTGTTATAATTAAAGGGTTGCCACTGGTCAGAAAATTTAGGAAAAAACAAAATTAAATTTTTTGTCGCAACCTTGAATTTTCAATAAAAAATAAAAAAAGAAATACTTGAATCTTGTGGGTATAAAAATACAGTATCTTAAAAGTTAATACTTTTTGGGATAGAAAATAACAGAATTCTTTTAGAAAAAAATATTTGAAATATTTTTTATAAAATATTCAAACTTTGTGACTGATCGAATTCGACTTAAAATATTCAAATTCGCAAATATAATTAATACAGAGCATAGTTTATACATCGTTTTCTCGTTCTATTAGGTGGCAGCGGTGGGATTATTTGGGGAATTCGATTTAGCCGTAAACTATTTGTTATTAATTCTTCGATTATCGGTGCGTGGATTGTATAAACAAGGAAGAATGATTCTTAACGAATGGCTTTTCCATACACTCGTGACTCATCGAATAAAACTGAAGAAAAAAAATATATTCTCATTTTGATGAATCTCACACTATACTCTCGATGTTTATTTTTCATTCCAACTATTAATAGGATTATTTGCTCCATAGTTCACTATGGTTACAGGTGGCATGCGTATTATAATTATTACACTAAATAAATAAAAGTATATCTCTTAGTTTATACATAATTTTACCTGGAAACTATTTTTTTATCGTTAGGACAATTTCTTTATACGTAAAGGAGCACACACGCTTCCTTAACTGGTTTTTAATTACCAAGCGCTTCTTACTTTTTTCCGGTCTTTTCGTCTTATGGGATCAGTGTGTGTACATAATTATTTTCCAAGAAAAGGTTATTTTAGAAAAATAATTACAGTGTGAAAATTTACAAAAAAAAACTACTGCAGGACTCGAAGTAGACTTGTAAAGGTCCGTTTTGCTTGAAGTCCGCATAAAAGAAATTTTTTTAAAAAGGTTGTAAAGTTCGTAATTTGATTGAGAAACGACGAAAAGTTCGTAAATCCTATAACAAAAGTTTGTAAAATTTGGAGAATTTTAGAAAAATTACAAATAATTGCAGAAATTAATTTCTTTTAATAAATAATAAAATTCTTCGCAGAAACTCAGTTATGTTAACAAATTTTTAAAAATTCTCTTAAAAATTTCAATTATCATTGAAAATAATAAAATTGTTCTTTGATTTTAATTATTTTCAAAAATTCTTTCAAATTTTAGTCAAAATTCCAATTTTTTTTTTATGAAAAATACAATTTTTCTCTGAAATTCAATTATTTTCCAAAATTTTTCTCAATTTAATGATTTTTTAATAACTACAATTTTAATTACATTTTTTAAAAGGATTCACTTTTTAAAAAGAAATTTAACAAACTTCTATGCAAACCTTTAATTATTTTCATTAAATAATAAAAATTTGATAGTAATTCTAATATTTAAAAATTTTTTATAAACTTCTTCGCAATTATTTAATTATTTCTATAAACAATGAAATTTTCACAGGGATTCAATTATTTTAACAAATACTAAAATCCTTTTTTGAGATTCAATATTACTTTTATAATACAATTCTAATTGATTTTCTCGAAAAATGTAAGTATTTTTATAAATAATGAAATTTTCACAGGAATTTAATTATTTTCGTAAATATTAAAATTCTTCTTAGGATTCAATTATTTTCGTAAAAATTGAAATTCTTCTTAGGGATTCAATTATTTTCACAAATATTAAAATTCTTCTTAGGGATTTAATTATTCTCACAAATATTAAAATTCTTCTTCGGGGTTCAATTAAATTTAATACAATTTTAATTGAATTTCTCGAAAAATGTCATTATTCTTAAAATTTTTATTAAAATTCGTCGAAAGAATTAAAATTTTAGATTATAATTTAATATTAGAAGGAATAGAACATGAATTTTTAGAAATAATTGAATTTTGAAAAGGTTTCAAATTGAAATTTTTGAAAATCTTAATTTCTCATGTTTTTGACTAACAATTCTGTGGAATTATTTTTTTGTGAAAAGTTTAATTGTAGATTTTTTAAAAAATTAATTCAATTTTTTATAATGCACAGATTTAATTAAAGAATTTAGGAATAATTGAAATTTCGTAAAATTAAAAGGGAAGCAAATAATGAATTTGAAAATTTTCAAAGAATAAGTTTTTCAAAAAGTATTAAAAATAATTGATTTAAAGAAGAATTTTAGTCAAATACAAGAAAAAAAATTAATTATGAAAAGGTTTCAAATTATTGCAGAAATTCAATTATTATTTTCAAAAGTAATCAAATACTTCGTAAAAATTATAAATTTATTCAAAAATATTGAAATTCTTCATACATTCTTACCGCGAAAAACTTTCCTTTTGGCAAAAACTTTCTTTTTGGCTTTTTTAATTTTTAATAGGGATTTAATTCTTTTCACAAATATGAAAACTCATCACAAAATTTCAATTATTTTTAATATACAATTTTAATCGAATATCTGAAAAAATGTAATTATTCTTAAAAATTGTATTAAAAATCGTCGAAAGAAATTTAATTATTTAAAAATTTGGTGGTAAAATTCGTTATAGAAATTGAATTTTAAGAAACATTGAATTATTAAACAGTATTTATTTTTGTATACAAATATTTGAATTCTCGTAGAATTTTCCAATTAAAAAATTGAATTTAAACTGAATTTTAGTTAAGATTTCAATTAATAATTGAATATTAAAACCAATGTTTCGTGAATTTTTATAAATAATTGAATTTTGAAATGAATTTTTTTGAGAAAGTTTATTTCAATTTTTTTTAAGTTTTATTTTCTAATATATTGTACTTAATTAAAAAATTTACGAATAATTGAAATTTTCCAAAAAGTGAATATTATAACGAAGTAGAAGTCCACAACGTTTATCATTGAAAAAAATTTCCATAATGTTAATAAAATATTATTATTAATTGAATATTTAATTATACAACAATTATCATCAAAACAAAAAATGCAATATTTCTGTTTAAATATTTTTTTGTCAAAATTGATGCATTATTTTTAAATAATTTACTTAGTGAGCTATTTTTCTTTCTTGATCAATGTTGTGGACTTCAACTTGGTATATTATAAGCAAAAGGATTCGAAAATTGTTAAAGAAAAATTTTCTAAAATTTTAAAAATTGATGTGCATATTTAAAGAAGAATTTTAGTTGAAAATTATTGATGATAATAATTATTATAATATAATAATATAATGATATAATATAATAATTATTATAATATAATAATTATTAATTATTATAATATAATAATTATTAATTATTATAAAACATGAAAATCGTACTTTTTCATTTTGTAGTCCATTAAATCCGTGTTTTTCAAAAACACTTTCACTGGTTTGAGCCCTGCCACTGGAATCCTGTTGGTATGGAAATAAAACATCAACAATTATTAAAGGAAGTAAGGAATTTTTTATCGGTTTCATTCGATAAAAAAATGGAAAAAGGAGAGACAGAAAAAAAGAGATAGAGAAAAAAAGAGAGGAAGAGTAAGAGAGAAAAAGCGATATAGAGAGAAGATTATAAATTTAAATAGTAACCACCCACTTCAAATGGGATGATCCTAAACACAGCATATGTAAGAGGGAAGTGGGCCGCCTGTTGCTGCTGCAGGACTCAACGGGGGATTCTTGATCCTTTTGCCTTCTATGACTGCAGCCCCATATCGTCGTCGTCGTCGTCCGACAAATCTCCTTCTCCCCCCTTCCCCTCGTTCAAGGTGGATTGCCCTGAAACAAAATTTACGATCACTACGTGAATGCCAAAAGGAAAGTTTTTCGCGGTTTTGACGCAACACGAGTACCGGAACAACCACCAAACAATAATTATTATTATTGATGTTCCCCCCATTTTATTTGCCCTCTATCCATGACATTGAACTTGATTTTAAAAAAGAATCTTTGTTCAATTCAGTTCATTGTTCCCCCCCATTGCCTTTCGTTCAAATCATAAACTGTTAAAGGCCATTCATATATAAAGCCATCTCTCGGGTCATATTTATCATTCACCAGGCGAATGTGTATAAGAACCACCATCTGAATTTATAGTATTATAAAGTCGATTTTTTAATTTTCTTCTATTATTCGCTTTTATTTTTCAAAATTTCTATTTACTTAATTAATTTATTATTTTTTTTAGTCATTTTCCATTACATTCTCATGTGAGTTTTGTTGTGCCGAAATTTTTTCGTTTTTTTTGGCATATCTTCATGTTGTTTTACCTCAAACATTGTAAAGAAGTCTTATTTTCAAAATTTTTGTTAAAAGCATGTGGAAGTAATTTTTAAAGTCTCATAGCTAACTTTTAGAGCTTTAAAAAGCGTTTTGATAGACCTTTTTGAACCTATAATCTGACTAGAAATTATCTTGATAATATTTTAAAGACCAAAAAGAGAGAAAGAAATTTTACTTTTAAAAAATTTGTTTAAAAAATGTGTAAATAACTTTTAAGTCTTACTTTTAAGTCATAAAAATTGTTCATATTAAAAAACCGCTTTCATTGCCCTATTTTTGAAACTCATTTCGATCAGAATCGGAGAGATTTTATTTTAAGAACCAAAAACTGTGAAATAAAGGCTTATTTTCCAAATTGTTGTTTAAAAAATGCAGAAGTAACCTTTAATGTCTTATAACAAACGGAAAAATCGGACGGACAGTCAAAACAAAAGTTAGTCCAATATGTCATAATTTCGTAATTTGAAAGAAAAATATAAATTAAATTCTAAATTCGTTTTGAAAAAAGAGTTAAGAATTTATAATTTTAAACATTTAAAACGAATAAAAATTGCGCATTTAAATAAAAATTACATTTTTTTCAATAAGAAACATTTGTTTATTTTTTCGTTTCTTCATTTTAATCATTTTTATCAAAATTATTTATTTTTATCACGTTTATTATATTTTTGTTACAATATAACTTTTAAATTGTTTAAAATGTAGAAAATTAAATTCCTTACGCATTTATTAAACGGAATTTAAAATTTAATTTAACGTTTTCTTTTTAAAAACAAAATTATAACATTGATCTTATACTTTTGACCCGATTGTTTGTAAGATTATTCGTTAAAAAATGTTTATATCTATTTTTGAATCCAATTCTATCCGAAAGTATGAAATTATTAGTAATTTAAAATCCAAAATTCTTAAAAAAAATTTATTTTTAAATAATTAAGACTTGTTTCAATTGATTTTATTTTGAACCTATTTCTCTGAAAAATTATGAAGTTATTGGAATTTTGAAAACCAAAAAGTATGAAAAATCTAATTTTGAACCTTTTTTTCTAAAAAATTAGAAAACTATTGGAATTTAAAAAACAAAATATTGTAAAAAAAATATTTTCGAGAATTTTGAAAAAAATAATAAAGTATAATAATTTGTAAAACACTGAAAATTTATCTAATTTTGAACCTTTTTTCTCAAAAATTATAAAAATTATTGGAATTTTAAAAACCAAAAAGTGTGAAAAAAGTGTTATTTTCGAAAATTTTCGAAAAAACGTGAAAGTTATAACTTGTATATCATTGAAAATCGCTTCCATTGATCTAATTTTGAACCCTTTCTTCTAAAAATAGTAAATTATTCGAAATTTAAAAACCAAAAATTGTAAAAGAATTTTATTTACGAAAATTTTGAAAAAAATGTGAAAGTATAATAATTTGTAAATATTGAAATTTTATCTAATTTTAAACCTTTTTTTTAAATTATGAAATTATTGGAATTTAAAAAACTAAAAAGTGTGAAAAAAGTGTTATTTTTTGAAAATTTTCGAAAAAACGTGAAAGTAATAACTTGTATATCATTGAAAATCGCCTCCATTGATCTAATTTTGAACCTTTTTTCAAAAAATAATAAATTATTCGAAATTTATGAACCAAAAATTGTGAAAAAAATTTATTTTTGAAAATTTGAAATAATGTGAAAATATAATATAATTTGTAAAACATTTAAAATTTATCTAATTTTGAACCTTTTTTTTAAAATAGTAAATTATTCGAAATTTAAATACCAAAAATTGTGAAGGAAGTCTTATTTTCGAAAATTTTGTTTTAAAAATATGGAAGTAGCTTTCAAACTCATACAACTTCTAGATTATTAAAAAGAGCTTCGATTGACCAATTTTTAAACCTAATTCGATTGGAAATTATTATTAAAAATTATTAGTGTGCGCTTAAAAAACAAAAAATTGTGGAAAATCTAATTTTCTCACTTTTTTTGTTTCAAAAATTTTCTTCACTCTTTTCAAATTTGATTTTTTGTCATATTTTTAGTTTTTTCCGATAAGCAAAGTGTTCATAAAGTGAATAGCAAACAGTATAATTATTTAATTATTATCATTAAAATAAATCAAAAATTAGCATAGCCGCCAATCCTTTGATTAATTGAAAACAAATTGAGAAATTATAGAGACAAAAAAAAATTCATTTGGGGAAAAAATAGAAATTATTTATAGAAAGAGAGAGAGAGAGAGAAAGGAGAAATGGTAATTGTTGCTCGCAAAGACCGGTAGCCAGTGTAATCAACATAATTTCAGGATCAAGTAATCGTCGAGATCTCTCGAAAGAAAATGTAGGCGAGTCACGTGCAACGCAGTGAATACTATTAGATGATATAATATCAGTATTCTCACTCACATGTGTGTTATATACTGTGTAAATAAATTACGTGGGATCAACGATTCGTTGCACTTACGTCACGCTATTAAAATATGCGTCACTATGGCAGATTTTCGTTCCGCAGTTTTGTGACCTTAAAAATAATGAAATACAATGAAAGGTCCTATTTTTTTTCTTTATTATACAACTTTATAGTAACTGAATATTTATTCTATTTATTTTTTACTATAATTTAAATTTTCAGGGTAGAATAATTCCATTATTTCCAGTTTGGAAATTGCAAACAAATCGCCTAAATTTATTGTTTCTTTAATTTAATTAAAGCCTTAATTTTTTTCTTTAATAATTTAATTAACTGGATTGATTTTAATTTAATTGAAATAGAATTGAATTGAAATAGAATGGAATTAAAATAGAATGGAATTAAAATAGAATTGAATTAAAATAGAATGGAATTAAAATAGAATGGAATTAAAATAGAATGGAATTAAAATAGAATGGAATTAAAATAGAATGGAATTGAAATAGAATGGAATTAAAACAAAAAATTGAAACATTTGAGATTAAATTGCAAACACCTGATTGAGAGACTCCATGAAAAAATAATATTTTCCCTTGAGTTGAGTATAAAAATATTTAAGGAATGGATTATGTGATTCGATTGGCGAGAGATAAGAGCGAAACTGTCAATTGACAGTGGGCACCAGTTGAGTGAGTATAAATTGTGATGTGACGTAGGGCAAGTATAACCTCATACGGATAGGAGCACGCACACAAGAATTGTTCCCGGTGCAGGAAAATTAATGACTTACCTTCAACGCAACAATACAGTCAGCTGCGACTATATGTGCCTCAGTTTCATTTATATATAACACATGTATAGAAACCGAACACAAACATTGAAAGCCTATAAGTTTCACAAAAACACAAATGGACTATACACGTGCGTGTTTGGATTGATCCGTTCGCATTTGAGGCCACCGACATTGCGAACAGTTTTTATTTTCATAAAAGTTGCTTCGAGAATTAAATAAAAGTTTATATGGCTGAATTGTTAGCTAAATAGTTGACTGAATATGGTTAAATAGGAATAACTATAAAAAGTGAATAGAAAACGAAATATTTAGAGAATCGTATGTAATGATTCCATAACGATTCTAAAAGATCCCACCGCCGCCACCTTTATACTTGAAATCTTTACTGTACCGATTTTACGATTAGTTGACAATTTTGCTAGGTTCTCTTCTGCGGTAATTTTGAGAACATATTGCCAACAAGTTGCTTTTGAAGAAATTTATCTTTTTTTATAAAGAAGCCTTGAAATTTTGCTCGCACTTTAAAGATTAGCGTGAATTATTCGATTGGGACAAAGTGTTGAATATGTTCGAAAACGACAAGAACTCGTACCTCTGGCTTGCGGCCAGTCTCACGAGAAAAGTTCCTACATTCGCCAAAAACTCCAGAGTCCATGGGTAATTTAAATTTACCTAGGGCATATGTTTTGCGTCATTCAAAATCAACATCCTGATTTGTGACATTTTCCTTCTAGCACACCTGTTATCGATCGTGGCCAAAAATTTTCGAAATTCTAAATCACACCTGCTTGAAATTGTCAGCAAAAAAAAAAAAGATTTCTTCTGGTCTTTTCCCAAAAAATTTATTTTCGATTGCTTGGAGTATTCTGATTTCGGGGACTATTGTTCCTTTTGTTTATATATGTGAACGGAGACACATTGACAGTAAAGAAATTGCCCCTAAAATCCTAAAGTTTTCATGCGGAGGGAGGCGTTAATTGAATTTAGGTTCACAGGATTATTGTTGAAGCGTTTAAAGTGGCCAGAAACAAACCTATTTGCGTCAGAGAGCTTTCTGTGGAGATAACAAATGATCTTGGGAGCACACCGCACAAAACTTGGGCATAAAAGCTTCGGTGAGAGCTGAGGCGCCCTTTTCCTTCTTCTCCCTCTTTCAAACAGTTTTCTTTACTTTCTCGCTCTCTTTTCGCTACTTCACACCCCGTATATATACCATCAGCATTCGGATAGAAAAGCTATAATTTTTGAATCTATTTATAACTGTCCGTCCCACCGATTCGAGTGCCACTGCTCTCTCTCTCTCCGAGTATTGACCTCATTTTAAATTTATCAATTTTTATCTTCATTTCTCCCATAGCGAAAAAAACGACCGTATATCCTTTCAACTTTAATCATCAATTTCTTTTCTCCCATCAATTTTGCAAAATCGGGGAAAAATTCGTACTTTTGGATATAAATATATTAATTACGATTCGAATAAGTGACCTTAAGGGATCTTTCAATTGTTAAATTAATATAATTAATGCAAGATTTGAGTTTGAAGATTTGGGTGATTTTTAATCTTTGTTGAATTTTTGGCCGTGTAGGAAAGGTTTTATTTTGTAAAAAGTAGAAGAAGAAGTGTGCGGGAAAGAAAAAAATAAAACTATACAAATGGAGTGGATTTCTCTTTGCGTATTGAAGAGAGGAGACCGCGTGTGTTTCCATCCATCACACGGTGGTCCGATCAGCCGACGCACGTGACTCAAGACAATCTCAGAATGCATTACCATGTTCAAGATGCATTTCTCTATCTTCGGACATCGACATCAAGCCTATCAGCCACGATTGCAATATCTAATTTTCACTTTGTTCCACGAATTTGATTATTGCACTATATGACTCAGTCAATTTAAGCCCTTCAATCTTGTTAATCATTCTAAATAGTCCAATAATGGTTAAATAGTCCAATCACTATAAATACGGCAATTATTGTTATTAATACCCCCAATCATTGTTAATACTCCAATCATCATGAACACTACAATTCAAGAGTAGTAATTATTAATTAATAACCAGAAGTATAAATTTGTTCAATCTTTTTCTAACGATCCTATCCAACAGAGGGATATTAAAAATAATTTTCAAATTTTTCTCCCAATTTGATATTACCACCTTTCATCAAACTTATATCTAAAAAAAATAGAGAAATGCATCTGGAACATGGTAAAATCTTTGTGACTTTTGACTTATTCGTAAAAATTTGTAAAGATTCAAAGATGCGGAAAAAATCTTCAACATGGTAAAATATTTGTGACTGATTCGTAAAAATTTGTGACGATACAGAGATGCGGAAAAAGTCCCCCTATACCCTATCGAAAATGGAAAGAAAGGAAAGGAAAAATTTATTCGACAAGAATAGGTGTAAATTCTTGTTTACGCAGGACGTTTAAATCCGCGAGAGATTGTAAGAAATCAAGGACAATGTACAATATAGACACACATGGAACGGGAACAACTTCATTCCAACTGTAGGTGGTGTACAGTGCAAAGTGCTCGATGTAGGGGCGGATCCAAGCGTACCCCAGCGACCTCGGGCCATAAATAAATGCTCGCGCGAGGCTTATGTGTATATACCTACGTTGAACCTATGCTTCGCCTCTTGGAGGTTCCCGCGTGAGTGGTGTAACTAGAAGAAACGCAGTGGACTATCAAAACGGACAGCGCACCAAAGGAGATACAGAAAATAATCTAATCTCCAATATTTGAAGATGGAAATTTAAGAACTTTATTATTGCTAATCGAATTCTTACAAATTATGATATTTACTTTATATACACTTAGGAGAAAATTTTTACAAGGAGACGGTAAATCGTTAGGTATTAAAATAACACCAAAATGGATTAAAATAACACTAAATTGGATTATTTTAATCCTTTTTGGTGTTATTTTAATGCCTAACGATTTACTGTGACTTAGTTCATCGGTGAAACTGGGATGAACCGTTAAAACCGGAATTTTTTAAAGAACTAGTCTGTAAAAGCAATTGCATTAAATAATAACGTAAAAAGCATCACTTGTCGCTTTACTTAACAGTTCGTTAAAACGTAAAATAAGTGTTCAATATACTTACTTTTACTAAATAGTTTGGTAAAACGTAAGATAAGTGTTTGCTAGTTTCATATTTACACGATAGTTCGGTAAAACGTACGATAAGTGTTTGCTAGTTTCATATTTACACGCACTGTTAACCTAAAAGTATCAAATGGCAACGAATTGATACCAAAAATGTGGATCAAATAAAAAATTGATATAGATTTTTGGCATCAATTTGACCCAATTTAGTATCAATTTGATACTTTCAAGAAAACTGTGCGATAGTTCGGTAAAACGTAAGATAAGTGTTTGCTAGTTTCATATTTACTCGATAGTTCGGTAAAACATATGATAAGTGTTTCCTATACTTATTTTTACTGAACAGTTCGGTAATAAGTAAAATTAGCGTTCTCTATACTTCTTTTTACTGAACAGTTCGGTAAAACGAAAGATAAATGTTCCCTATACTTCTTTTTACTGAACAGTTCGGTAAAACGAAAGATAAATTGTTCGGTAAAATTGGTCAGTTGCAATTTACTGAATAGTTCTGTAAAACTTGAAGAACAAAAATAAAAAAATAATTTTAATTCAGTAGATCGATATTAACAATGCCATAAATTTCTATTTACCTACTTTAATCACTACCTAAATCCCCTGCAATTATTTACTAACAAAAACTACTTGATACACTTGCTTGTAGTACAAATATCCTTATGTATATTATTCTGAATTTTATTTCACTGCTTGTGAAGAAAATTCAAATTAATAAACTATTATTGTCAAAAATAAAAAATTATTAAAATTTATAAAAATAAATTAAAATTTACAATTTACAAAAATAAATAAAAATTTACAATTTGTACAAATAAATTAAAATTTACAATTTGTAAAAATAAATTAAAATTTACAATTTGTAAAAATAAATTAAAATTTACAATTTGTAAAAATAAATTAAAATTTACAGTTTGTAAAAATAAATTAAAATTTACAGTTTATAAAAATAAATTGACCTAAAATGTAGATAGAAATAATTCATTAACACAGATAATTTTTTTTACTTTCTACAACAACAATTTATTAATTTAAATCTTTCCCACAAGCGGTGAAATAAAATTCAGAATAACGTTTAAATTTCATGGAATATAATTTGTGTTTCACGGAATAAACCAATAATTTATTCAAATTTTTATTATTCTTCAATTTTTTTTTTTATAAAATTAAAAAATATACATATTTTGAATAAAAGTGCAAGTTTGAAAGTATTAAATAAATTAATAGAAAATCAATCTTTTTCAAATGTTAAGTAATATTGCTATTTCATGTTTCCTTTTTGTATGATTTAAAAACATTTATTACATTTTTGACAATTAATAAGTGTTTAAAATTATTCATTAATTGAATTTTATTTTAATTAAGAATAAAATTATCACTGAATTCCGCTGATTTAAATTCAGACAGTAACAAAAAATCAAAATTAAATACACAAAAATATAATGTTAAAAATGTTATTTCAAGAACTTAAATAAATTCATTTTACTTAATAATAATTACTGAAATTTAGTAGAATTCATGTGGAAATTCTATAGAATCGTTCTAGTGAAACACTGTTAGAAATATATAGTTGAATTTTCAATAACATGTAAGTGAAGTCCATATCAATACGCGTTACTGAATTTTCAATAACATTGAGTTGAATATTCAATAACAACTGTAGTTGGAAATTCAATAACATGGAAATGAAAATTCAATAACATAGAATTGAAAATTCAATAACGTGGAATTGAAAATTCAATAATGTGGAATTGAAAATTCAATAACATGGAATTGAAAGTCCAGTAACGTAGAATTGGAAATTCAATAACATAGAATTGAAAATTCAATACCATTGAAATGAAAATTAAATAAGTTTGACCAGTATTGTGTGTACATACACTGCAAAAATTTTTTTGTGGAAAGAAACTACTAATAATTTAAGAATTTCTTTTTTTTATTACAATTAATGATGTATATTTACCAAGATTGAAGAAAATAATTGTAGCTTATAGAGATTCTTTTTATTTCACATTATATGTTTGATTACAAAACTATTTCACAAAATATTTTTTACAAACCATAATAAATTATTATGAAGAACAATAATAAAATAGTGTCAATTTATATAAATTATAACACACGCTAACAATAAAATTACTTATTCCTAGATATTACAATTCGTCAAAATTAACTGATAATACACACAAGTAGATTAAACAATTCACTATTGCTGTTCACTATTGTTCAATAATTAAAAAATAATATTATTATATATTATAATGTTTATTTAATTTTGAATTAATTTTTAAACACTCATTTTATATTAAAAACACTGTAAAAACAAGAAGACTTTCACGCGCGGATGTAGTTCCTCTGGAAAATGCTGTAAAGCAACTGACGCTAAAAGGACCTTTTTAACAAAAACTTCTAAGAAATTGTGGAAATTTTCCAAACATTTCTTTATTCGAAAAATTTCACAAAGTTTTAGTCTAAATAAACCTATGATAAAAAAACTGGTATTTGAAAAGTCATAAAATAGAATCTCTTGCAAGGCGAGACCCTTAGCTGCGGTCAACTTTGGACAAACCAGATGTGCCAAACATTTCAGAAAGAGAAATATATCTTCAGTTTATTGAATTTTCAATAACAGTAATGAATATTCAATAACAGTATTGAATTTTCAATAACAGTAATGAATTTTCAATAACAGTGTTGAATTTACAATAACTGCATCTGTATTTTTCAATTACGAATCAATAGATATTCATTTTTTCAATAACAGTATTGAATTTTCAACAACTGCCTGTATTTTTCAATTACAAGTTAATGAATATTCATTTCAAGTTCTTTAATTTTCAATTCAACCTGAATTGAATTCAAATTCAATAACCCGTGTAATTGAAAAGTTGTTGAATTTTCAATTCTTTTCTAACAGTGAATTCTATAGAATATTCACTAGAATTCACTAGAATATTATTTGAATTTTACTAGAATTTACTTTATGTTGTAATTCTATAGAATTTTTTTCAGCTCGGTATCTTTTAAATATTCTATTCAACGATTTCTGTCATTGAAAAAATTTCAAGACATAATTAACAATTTTACGTTCGTTACAATATTTGCTCTTGCATTAACTAAATTCTTTAATAAATTAAATTAAAATTATTAAGTTGAATTTACTTTTTAAGATACAGTTAATGCCAAATTTTTTCTAAATTTACTCTGTACTTGGTTTTGAAAACAACAAATTGAATTTTTACACAAAATTTATTATCAAAAAATTATGAATAAATTGAATTCTTTAGACGAATTTTAATAAAATATGTATAAAAATAATTTTATTTTTTGGTGAATTCGCTTTTAATTTTTCAAAAGTAATTTTAAATACAATACAAATTGGGGGAAAAGTCCGCGACAAAGCGAAATTTTGATATAAAATATGCTATAATTTAAAAAACTTCTTTGAAATTTAGTAAAGTTGGATTATAGAATTTAATTAACATTTTAAATGTCTTTGATATAATTATATCAAATTTCACATCACCTTTTTTAAATTTTAGTATTTTTTTAAATCAAAATCTCGTTTCGTCGCACTTTTTCTCCTGTTTGTAAAATACTTTTACAAAATTTATAATATAATTATATATTCTCTTCGTGTGTAAAAGTAATTAATATTCATGAAAATAATTAAATTCCTTACAAAAAATTGTTTTCTACAAAAATGATTGAATCCTTGTAAAAATTTTATTATTTTAGAAAATAATTGAGTTGTTGCGAAGAAATGATTGTAAAATTTGTAAATAATTGAATTTACGTGAAATTTTTATTATTTATGAATTTAGGAAAAATAATTAAATATGTTTGCGTATTAATTTATTAAAATTTGTTTAAATAATTAATTTTTTTTAAAATTATTATTAAAATAGTAGATATTAAAAATCATATTGAATTGAAGAGAATTATTGAAAATACTTTAATTTCGTAGAAGAATTTTACTATTTAAAATGATAATTGAAAGTTTTGGGAGAAATTTACAGAAATTTTTGAGCATAATTGCATTTCAGCGAAGAATTTTATTTATGCTTTAAAAATAATTGAAATTTGTAAACAATTTGTAATTTCTCGAAAATTCAATTTTTTTTATTGTGTTTTAGACAAAAGTATTTCTGTAAATACATTGTTTTTAATAATTAACTAATTTTAGAAAAATTTGAACCATTCAATCGTACGAAGTTAAAAGTAGAATTCTATATGAAATTTGCTATATAGTTATATTAAAATTTATGTTTTTGAGATTTGATGATAACTATATATTAAATATCACTTATTTTCAAAATTTAGTATTTCAAATACAAAAAATTTGCTTTCTCGCCTTTTGTCCCCAAATTTTAAAATATATTTTGTATTTATAAATTTATAAAATTTTATATTTAGCATCTTTCTTTGAATATTTGGATATTCTTCTTTGAATTTATATCTTCTGCTTTGCGTGAAGCAGAAGATATAGAAAGTTGAGGCGCACGAACCAAAAATTGCACGAATGTTTCTTTCTTTTCGATTTCACTCGTTTTCTTTTTCTCTTTTTTTCTCGAAAACGAAACAAAAAGAGAAAAAGAAAGAAAAAAATAGAAAAAATTGGGAAAGAAAAGAGAAAAAAGAGGAGGGGGGAATAGAAAACCAGGAACAAAAGGGGTTGAAACGAACATATCAAAAAATGATCTGATTATCTCTATATACACTGGAAACTAAGACGATCACGGTTAAATCGTGTTAAACTCTCTAAAGATAGCAAGATTTCTTAAAGGTTTCCTCTCGTGATGCCTGGGACCACCTAGGTCACAAGATGTAATCATAATTGTATAATAGCTTTGGTTAAACTGGTTGGGTTATTTATGATCTGGAGCTTTGTCGGTGATGTCAATGCGCTGTAAGATTCGAGTCTGAAAATTATAATATACTGTAGCGTCGAGTTCTTTAGATAACCATTTTTGATAGCAAATTTACACGAGTATCATTAAGCTGGCATATTCTATTTGTTATATATAAATTTCGAGAAATTTATCTCTTTGGAGAATTTAATCTTTCTCCTACTATGCAGAACGAGAAAAATAATTTTAAAATCAATGCTAATAGTTTTGAAACAACGCTTCAACCGCGTATACTTAATTTTGAAAATTAAATACTTTTGTCTGTTTAAAACAAAAACGAAAAAGTATTGCTTAAGAAAAGAAGAAAGAAATTATTCATTATTCAATAATTACCTTTTGATGAGAGTTATCTAAAAGTATATTTTTAATGAAACAGAAACTGGGGAAGATTCTTTGATTTGATTTCTTCAAAAGTGATTCTGATCGATTAAAATTGATGGAGAAATCCGATAAGCTGGCAAGAGTGAGATATATCAACGATAAGGGGAAAGGGGTGTCAGTCTAGTTGCAAACTGGAATGTAAAGAAATACACGAGTAATGTCTATGCATTTTATAAACAAACACAAGGGGAAATACATACAACTTGGAGAATGCGATCTATAGTCGGTGTGGCAGTCGCTTTCAAACCGTGAGACAAACTCGTTCCGTTCGCAATATGCGCACCAACTTGAACTTTCGCCGAGGAATGAAATTAATGAATTTGAAAAACGACATCATTTCTTATCGATTCTTAAGTTTTCGATTTTGAAATCGAAATATCTCTTTGTTTGAAATGTAAACTGATCTCAATGCAGAACTAAATGGTTAGCATATTAAAAACCAAACTACATATTCTAAACTCTATATTAAACCAAATAGATTCGTTTAAAATCACAGATGCTAATAATAATTTAAATCTTGTCCAATTTCCAACTCCCAACAACGTGTAAGTGACACAAATTAATTATATCGTCAAAACTTATTTAAAAATTAAAATTTTTATTTTGGGAAAAGAGTGGAATTTTGTTTTTTTTTTGGAAAAATGAGAGGATGTTTTTGAAAACAGAGGGAGAGAGAGAATGAGAATTTTAAGAGGGAAAAAGACGTTTGTGTGTATGTGGAACAGGGTCTGAAGATTGACTTTAAGCGCAGGGCCATGTCGTGTCTGCCATCTCGATGTCACTTGTCTTCTAAACGAAAGTTTTCAAGCTTTGCTCTTAATAGAACGCGCACACGATTCTTGTATTTTGCATTGGGAGTCTTTACAAAGACAGCCAGTGACGACCGAACGTCTAACCGAAAGAGTTGAATGACTGACCAGGTTCGCCACATTTTATCATAATGATCCATCTCCTTTCGTATAACCAAAATTAGAAAATTGATTTTCAAACATCAGCTAGTGGAATTATTTCAACAAATCATTGTCGATAGTAAATACGAAGATTTCCGGATGTAGCTTTTAATTATAATCGCAATTGTGATTGTAATCAAAATTTAAAATTGATTCTTAATTTTATTGCAAATTTAATTGAAATTGGAATTGGAATCGTAATCCTAATTGAACTTGTAATTGGAATTGGAACTGCAATCCTAATTAAGCTTGCAATTGTAATTGGAATTGTAATTACGATTAAAAACTCGAAACTGCTATCTCTGGTGCTAAATGACGAGAGGAGAATACTTGTATAGGGAACGATAAAAGTATAAGTAGTTCTGTCAAGTGGACGTGCAAAGTGCCGAACGAACACGCGTTGAGTTATAACGCACATCAAGGGTGTCCATTTATCATCCTGAGCATAATCTGAATGGAATTCGATCGCGATGCCAAATTCACTTGTAAAATTTCAACACTAAATCCCATTTTCACAATTTGAAAATCCTCCTGAAAATTAGATGGAAAAAAATGCGACACAGTATTTCCAAAGAAACTCCCTTTCGTCTCTCTGTTGATATAAAAGTTAGGCAAAGCAGTAGGCAACATTTTAAACTTTTAACAACTGTAATTTTTACTAGTAACACTTCAGCTAAAGTTAGAGGAAGCTTTTGGTGACTTTTGACAGCGTCAGAATTTCGAAAGATTAAAAGAATAAAAAATAGAAATGTACCCAAAGTTAGAAGAAGCTTTAGGTGATTTTTGACACCATAAAAATTCTGAAAGATTAAAAAAGAAAAAAAGAATGTAAATACAAAAAAAGTTAGAAGAAGCTTTAGGTGACTTTTAACAGCGTCAAAATTTTGAACGATTAAAAGAATAAAAAATAGAAATGTAACCACAAAGTAAGAAGAAGCTTTAGGTTATTTTTGACACCATAAAGTTTTTGAAACATTAAAAGAAAAAAATGGAAGTGCAACAAAAGTTAGAGGAAGCTTTAGGTGACTTTTAACAGCGTCGATATTTTGATAGACTGAAAGAATAAAAAATAGAAATGTACCCAAAGTTAGAAGAAGCTATTTAGGTGATTTTTGACACCACAAAAATTGTGAAGGATTAAAGGAGAAAAAATGGAAATGCACCAAAAGTTAGAGGAAGTTTTAGGTGATTTTTTAACAGAGTCAGAATTTCAAAAGATTAAAAGAATGAAAAATAGAAATGTACCCCAAGTTAGAAGAAGCTTTAGGTGATTTTTGACACCACAAAAATTGTGAAGGATTAAAGGAGAAAAAATGGAAATGCACCAAAAGTTAGAGGAAGTTTTAGGTGATTTTTAACAGAGTCAGAATTTCAAAAGATTAAAAGAATGAAAAATAGAAATGTACCCCAAGTTAGAAGAAGCTTTAGGTGATTTTTGACACCATGAAAATTTCGAATGATTAAAAGAATAAAAAATAGAAATGCAACAAAAGTTAGAGTAAGCTTTAGATGATTTTCAACAGCGTCAGAATTTCGAAAGATTAAAAGAATAAAAAATAGAAATGTAACCACAAAGTTAGAAGAAGCTTTAGGTTATTTTTGACACCATAAAATTATTGAAACATTAAAAGAAAAAAAATGAAAATGCAATTAAAGTTAGACGAAGCTTTAGGTGATTTTTGACCCTCTGATTAAAAAAAATTAACAGCAAAATCTACAAGAATTCGTTATACGATTACAAAGTTGGCGTATCGATGTCGGCGGAACACAGGGAGCAATTAATCACGATGAGATCGTGGATCGCCCGACAACAACGGACGAAATCCCATGCGTGTCCATCGTTTTCAGCTGAAAGCATCTTTAAGATAATGAGTGCGCTCTACCAAAAGGTGAAGGAAGAAGAAGAATGATAAAAAAGGCAAACAAAGAAAAATGATAACAAGTATAGGCGAGGAATACATATATATAGAAAAAAAACGTTCGATACTGATGAGAACGTGTCAAGTGCGTGTGGAAATTGAAATTTATCGAGATCGAGGAGTTCTCTGAGTGAGACAAATTATTTCTTCAAGGAAAATATGGTTCTTTAGTGCCAAAAAAGGAAAATTCAGTATAGGGTGAAATTTTATTTCGTTCTTTGATTTCTGTAAAAGTACTCTGATCAGCCCAATGGGTTAAACAATTTTTACAAGTTTTTTTCTTTGCACTTTTTCAGGTGGTGATTCTAACTTTTTAAAGCTCTTGGAATAAAACTTTTGGCGCTGTTAAAAATCACCAAAAGCTTCGTCTAACATTCGACGTAGTAATCATCTATGGCTTCCTCTAACTTTTCATGCTGTCAAAAGTCGCCTATAGCTTTTTCTAACTTTTGAAGAAGGCAAAAATCACCTAAAACTTCCTCTAACTTTTAATTTTGTCAAGAGTCAGCAATAGCTATCTCTAATTTTTATTCCTGACAAAAATCACCAACATTCTTACCTTCCTCTAAGTTGTAGTGGTTTCAAAAATCATCTATATCCTCCTCTAACTTTTGACGGTGTCAATAATCACCTTTATCTTCCTCTAAATATTGATGATGTAAATAGTCACCTTTATGCTTTCACAAAAGCAGAAATCACGTATTGCTTCCGCTAACTTTTACCAAAATACTTTAGAGGGAGAAATTTATTCCCAAGAGCACCTAGAAACATCGAAAAGAAATTTCATCTAAAAGACACAAACCTCAGTCCTAAGTTCCTATCTAAAAACCATCCGTTACTATAGTCACTAGTCTTCTTCAAAATGATGATGACAAATATTAACAAAATTCCTGCAAAATCGCAAGAAAGAACAAAATTCGTTTTGCGCTAGAAAAAGAGCAGCGAGGTGTTGGTTTTTGCGATATGCAACCGAGCACAGCATACATCCAGACAGCGGGGGAACTATTTATTAAAAAAGTCTGCCTCGGTTAGCGACGTGCTACATCGGGAGGAAAGCGATAACGCTGGACTGGTTCAGTCATTAAGCTCTGACTCTATATATGTACTTGCAGTGCTCTCTCAAAAGTAACCCGCCGCCTCAATGTTCAATGTTCATGTCCAAACATCACCCGTTTTTCCGTTCTCTTCCTCATCGTGGTGAAGTGCACGTCGTCGACGTGCAACGAACACGTTAGGTATCTGTCTGTACCAGTCGTTTTCCTTCTCCCTCGTCGACTCTCGCATGGACTATTAATAGTGCATTCATTATTGCTGTAAATGAGCCGCCTCTTTAATATCCGCATCGTTCTAATACTAATATTATATAGAACCTGCACCCGTTTTCTCTCATCAAACAAATAATAACATCATGATGTATATGATATGGTGTATTTATCCTTTCATCAAATCACCTGCAATTATTTTCGCAAATTGCTTTTTTGTTTCTATGCCTCGATGCTTTCTCCAGAAGTTTCGTCAATTAGCAATCGAGGACAGATGATTAGTTTTCGGATCTTTTTCTTCGAAAAAGAATTACGTATTTATTAAGAATTACGTCACTAATTAATTCAATTTTCTGGAACATATTCTTGTCAAAAAATCTAAATCAAATTTAACGGAATACCAAAGATTTGGACCAAACAGTTGCCAAACATTTGGACCAAATTTTCGCCAGAAATCGGACCAAAGTGTTACCAATAACTATGATCAAACTACGTTATAAAAAGATTCTATAATAGCCACTAACTAATTCAGTTTTCCGGACCAAATTATTAGCAAAAATTGAAGCAAATTGTCATCAAAGATTTGGATCTAACTGCTACCAAAAATTGAAGCAAATTGTTAGCAAAGATTTGAAGCAAATTGCTATTAAAGATGTGGACCAAATTGGAACCAAGAATTGGAGCAAATTGTTACCAAAGATTTGAAGCAAATTGTTACCAAAGATTTGAAGCAAATTGCTGTTAAAGATGTGGACCAAATTGGAACCAAAAATTAGGACCAAACTGTTACCAAAGATTTGGATCAAAGTGTCATTAATCTGTATCAAAGTGTGATTATAATCTGGACCAAATTGTCACAAAAAAATGGACCAAATTGTCATTAAAAATTGGACCAAACTATTACTGAAAATTAAGATCAAACCGTTATAAAAAATTTGGATCAAGTTGTCATCAAATATTGTCAATTTCTTACAGATTGATATTTAGAAAGTAGTTCGAGTTAAGTTCCCTTTGAGTGGAATTAATTTCGCCAGAAATGCTAAATTTAACCTGCGTCCTGTCAATATTTATTAACCCCCTAGGGACAAAAAGTGACACCTCTTTAAGTACCGTATGCATTTCTGCGAAATTTCTTTAACTTGGTGACCATAAATACGAAAATTAATGGCCCATATCGGAGTTCCATAGCAGTATATATATTCATATGTGTATATATATACGTATATAACTCACGACGCACAACACTCCGTGTAATGCGTTCAAGTCACTCATTCGTAACATCGACTCAGCTATCTACAAAAGATAATTGTTTCATTTTACATTCAGACGCTCTTGTAGACGACTTAATTACAACTCCTTCTTCTTCTTCTACATCATCTTCTTCTTAAACAATTATCAATTTTATTCTCGCTAAATAATAAATTTTCCCTTTTTGTAATTAGATACTCTATCTGTTTAATTATTTTGCTGACACTCTACATGTTTTTCTTCACCTTCGCTGAATTATTTAGAAGACAAATAAGGATCGTGATAAAGTAGCAACATGTGTGTAAACATATGGAAATTTTCAGATATCCATTATGGTGTAAAAAATGTAAATTTACATCTTTATTTTATACGGAAATGCTACATTTACCTGATGAGAAAATAGTTGTAATCGCTAATTTTTAAATTAGGTATGAAAGTGTAATAATTATTAGACGCAAATTGTAAATTGCTGATTGTAATTAACAACTAACGAATTTTTTATTGCTAATTGAAAGTCGAAGATTGGAAGTTGGCAATTGTACAAATCGCTAATTGCTAATTGCTAATTAGTAATTTGCTAATTGTAAACCGCAAATGTAAATTGCAAATTCAAAATTGTTAATTGTTAATTCTGAAAAGCAAGTTGATAATCGTTATGAGCAAATTGTAAATTGCAACTAACGGATTATGAATTGCTAATTGAGAACCGAATATTGCAAATTGTCAATTATAAATTGCTAATTGCTAATTAGTAATTTGCTAATTGTAAACCGCAAATGTAAATTGCAAATTAAAAATTGATAATTGTTAATTCTGAAAAGCAAGTCTTTGACAATTTTTATCACCAAATTGTAAATTACAACTGACGAGTTTTGAATTGCTTATTAAGAACCGAAGATTGCAAATTGTCAATTATAAATTTCTAATTGCTAATTAGTAATTTGCAAATTATAAACCGCAAATGTAAATTGCAAATTTAAAATTGTTAATTGCTAATTCTAAATAGCAAGTCTTTGACAATTTTTATCACCAAATTGTAAATTGCAACTAACGAATTTTGAATTGCTAATTGAGAAGCGAAGATTGCAAATTGTCAATTATAAATTGCTAATTGGTAAATCGCAAATTGTAAACTTCAAATATATATTGCAAATTAAAAATTGTTAATTCCTAATTCTAAATAGCAAATTGATAATTGTTTATAGTAAATTGTAAATTGCTGATTATAGATTCAAAATAACAAACTGTTTACAATTTATTACTTGCATATTACTATTTTCAAATTACAAATTGTCAATTGCAAATTGTACAACGCAATTTACAAATTTTTAACTGCTATTTGTAAATTACAAATTGTGAACCGTGAATAATAAATTAATAATTGTAAATAGCTAATTGTAAAACGCAATTTTAAATTCATGATTTTGAATCTCAAATTAAAAATTGCTAATACTAATAGCAATTTGTAAATCGATGATTTTTAATCGCAAATTACAAATTGTAAATTGACTACTACGAAATGTAAATTAAGAATTGGTAAACTGTAAATTAAAATCGAAAAATTCCAAATTATAAACCATATGTAGTTAATTGCTAATTACAATTAACAATTCGTAAAATTATGATTGTAAATTGCAAATTACAAGCTGTAAATTTTTAATTGCAAAGCAAAAGTATACCAATGAATAAATCGGAAAATATCATTGACAAATTGTAAATGAAAAATTCAAAAATATTAAATCCGTGTGAAATTGTAATCGTATAATTGCAAATAAACGAACTTGGGGATTTCAGATTTGGATAATATATATGTGTCTTGGCAAATTAGGGTTAAGATGATTGGTATTCGGCAGCGCCAAGTTCGGTATGAAGTTCTGGTGTAATATGTAAGTGGAAAGTTGGTGTAATAGGCGGGGTATCGTAATAATAGCATTGCAAAATTATTTATGACCAAGGCGTGTTAAGCAAATAGGTAAAACAGCTGCCAAGTGACCAGGTTATTCGCGATCCAGTAACACCGGTGGTGGAAAAGCATTAACCACGACTCGTTGAAATAATTAATGAGCTCGTCACGCATTACCCTCAGGGTACTATGCTTCGTCTACAATTTCCCTTTTATTCAAATACACTTCAAATCGAAATTTCGCACTCCCACCCATTTGTCCTCATCTTTTAAATCAAATTTTTCCAGTAATAAAAAAGAAACTAATGGGAAAAAATAATAATAATTAATTCGAAAGCAAATTGTGCTTGTAAATCTTAATTATAAAGAATCTGTTTTTGGATTTATTTTATTTCTTTTTTTAAATTTTTTACTCACTATCTACTATTTCTTTTACTCTTTTTCTTCTGCTTTTACTCTCTTTCCACTGTTTTTACTCCCTTTTACTGTTTTTACTCTCTTTTCACTGTTTTTACTCTTTTTGTACTAGTTTTTTTTTGTTACTAATTTAATTATATTTGGTTAACTAATTATCTAAATTATTATTTTAATATTAAAAAATATATAAAAATAGGTGATCCACTTTTAGGATCGCTTATTTTAGGATTCTTTATAATCCCACCGCTGTCACCTAATTACAAAACTTGTATTTTCGAAATTTGATGAAAGCCAAAAAAATAAAGTGAAATATTTATTTTTAAAGGTATTAAATACATTTTGTTCAAAAAGGTTGAATGTTCATTTATATACACGTTTCATTTTGTAACAAATATTTAGAATATTTATTCAGGGGTCAAGAAATAGGGCAAGAAAAAGTGGGACAAGAAATTTTAAGGGAATTCAGAGAAAAGTTAGAGAATTTTATCTAAAGTACTGGAAAAATATTCAATTTTTTCGAATTATATGAAAATTCCTAAATTCTTAAATTATTTAATTTATTATAATTATGATAAATTAGAATATTTTCAAAAAATTAAGAAAAATTCTTCCCATTAGATTCTTTTTATTTCAATACAATTTTCATTAAATTAGATTGACAAAATTTTGTGGCTATTCAATTATTTTTTTGAGCACAAAATAAAATTTGTCACAGAAATATTCAATTATTTTTAATGTACTTTTAACGAAATTCCTCAAAAGAATTGAGTTATAAAAATTTAATTATTTTCCATACAATTTAATTTCAAGGAATTCAATTATTTTCGTAAAATTTTCATAAAATTTTTCCAAACAGTTAAATTGTTTTAAATTAAAAATTTGTAGAAATGTAAGAAAATTACTAATTAATTAATTACAACTATAATTCTTCCAAAAGTTATTTGTTTCTTTGTTGAAATATTTTTTGAAATTCTATTCTTATGAATTTTAATTTTAACAAGATTTCTTAAAATGATTGAACTATTTCGAAGAATTTTAATAACATTTTTAAAAATTAAATAATAATAATAATAATAATGAAATAATTCTTAAAATCAAAATCGCAGAAGAAATTCGTTCGAAATCGAAGAATTCGTTTTTAATTAATTTTATAATTATTGAAATTATGCTAAAATTTTTATTATTTTCGAAAATAGTTAAATTCTTTTGCAGAATTTTTTAATAAAAATTTTTATAAACAATTAATTTTGTTCGAACAACTTTATAAAAATTGTATTTTAAATAATTTAATTCCAGGAAAAATTCTAATATTAATGAAAATAATTAATTTTCCGCAAAAAATTTTATTAAAATTATACTAAAGGGAAATTAATTTAATTTATTTAAAGTATTTTATTGTTTATGAAAGTAATTTAATTTTAGCGAAAAACTTTTATATTTATGGAAATAATTGGATATTCTTAAAAATGTTTTTAATAAATTTAATTAAAATTTTATTTAAAAAAAAACATTTTTACAGACTTCTATTAATTTTTTTCAAAATATTTGAATTCTCGCGTGGTAATTTATAAAAATTATTTTAAATATTTGATTTTTTGCTAATAAATTTTAAGAAAATTATATTTTAAATACTTGAATTCATGTCAAAATTTTTTATTCATAAAAAAAATATGAATAGTTGCAAATTGTGAAAAATTTGTGAATATTTGTGGTTTTTATTATGTATCGATTAGTATAAGGTCTGTGAATTTTTAAGGAATTTTCTCAAGAAAATATTTAAAATAATTGAATTATAGAATGTTTTTAGTTAAATTTTTTAGAAAATGAAGTGAAATTTTGAAAGTGATTTTTAGTGAATTTTCTTTATGACAGGGAATTTTTTTTTAATGAAAAAAGCATTACTCAAAAATAATTTACCTCCTCTATACTCACAAGAACAAAAAGAGAAATTTTTACAAATCTTGATGATTTGTAAAAGACCCTTTAGATAAAAAAAACCGATTGAACTGAAAGTGACAAACGTCGCGCATTCTCTAATTAAATACAAATGACAAACTCAAAAATGTCCATTAATTATGCAGAAATCAGTAGGTTGATCAGAATTTAGAATCAAGTTTGCCGCTAAATTCTGAGGGAATGTAAGGAAAAAGGGGCAAAGAGGGGGAGAAAAAGAAGGATAATTTACAACATAATAAAAAGTATTTTAAATACTGGTTTTATGCCTTAAAAGTTTTGACTCGTACAAATTACCTCGACGATTTTTAAATTAACGCAATAAATCTCCGTTGTTGCAGGTACTGTAAACGCGAACGGTGAAACGAAGCGACAGAGGACGTCGTACACGAGGTATCAGACCCTGGAGCTGGAAAAGGAGTTCCACTTCAACCGCTACCTGACGAGGAGAAGGCGCATCGAGATCGCACACGCCCTATGCCTCACCGAGAGGCAGATTAAAATCTGGTTCCAAAATCGGCGGATGAAGTGGAAGAAGGAGCACAAGATGGCGAGCATGAATATTGTACCGTACCATATGTCGCCCTACGGTCATCCCTACCAATTTGCCCCGCATCCCGGTCAGTTTGCCCATTTGGCCACATAGGACGAGTTCTCGCCCGCCGAGCTCGGAGCACACGCTGTCCGGTTTCCTGGGATGTACGGCGAGCAGAATTTCTAAACTTCAAATATACTTCTAAATCAAAAAGAAAAAAAGAAAAGAACAAGTTTCGAAAAATAGAATTCCGTCTCTCGATTCTCATCATTTTTCATTTCGTCTCATAAAATTTATTTCTATCGCATACTTTTATTTAAGAACAAAAATAATAGCAAATAGAAATAAATTTATTTTTTCTTCTGTGATTGTTAGTAAAGAATAAAATTACTTATTAATATATACCTACTAACTGAAAAAGTAAAATTACTGATCAAAACGTAAAATTACTTTAAAATTGCATAAGTTATTAATTAAAATTACCTACAAATTGAAAAATTAAAATTTCATCAGTAATTGAAAAGTTAAAATTACCTACTAATTGAAAAATTAAATATTCATCAGTAATTAAAAAGTTAAAATTACCTACTAATTAAAAAATTAAATTTTCATCAGTAATTCCAAAATTAAAATTACTAATTAAAATACGAAAATTAGTTATTTGAAAACTACAATCACTAATTTAAAATTACCTATTACTAATTGCAAAATTAAATTTCATCAGTAATTGAAAAGATAAAATTACCTACTAATTGAAAAATTAAAATTTCATCAGTAATTCAAAAAATATATTTTCATCAGTAATTCAAAAAATATATTTTCATCAGTAATTCGAAAATTAAAATTACTAATTAAAACACGAAAATTAGTTATTTGAAAACTACAATCACTAATTGAAAATTTAAAATTACCTATTACCAATTGAAAAATTAAAATTTCATCAGTAATTGAAAAGATAAAATTACCTACTAATTGAAAAATTAAAATTTCATCAGTAATTCAAAAAATATATTTTCATCAGTAATTCGAAAATTAAAATTACTAATTAAAACACGAAAATTAGTTATTTGAAAACTACAATCACTAATTGAAAAGTTAAAATTACCTACTAATTGAAAAATTAAAATCCAATCAGTAATTGAAAAATTAAAACATCATCAATAATTGAAAAATTCAATTTTCATTAGTAATAATTCGAAAATTAAAATTACTGATTAAAGCACGAAAATTGGTTATTTAAAAATTACAATCACTGATGGAAAATTAAAGGACACCAATAATTCAATAGTTAAAATTACTTACTAGTTGAAAAATTAAAATTACTGATTAAATCACGAAAATTAGTTATTTAAATATTATAATTACTAATTGAAAGTTACAGGAAACCAATAATTCAAAAGTTAAAATTACTTACTAGTTGAAAAATTAAATTTTCATCAGTAATTCAAAAATTAAAATCACTCATTAAAACACGAAAATTAGTTATTTAAAAATTACAATCACTGATGGAAAATTAAAGGACACCAATAATTCAGAAGTTACAATTACCTACTAACTGAAAAAGTAAAATTACTGATCAAAACGTAAAATTACTTTAGTACTTTAGAAATTAAAATTGCCTGATAATTAAATAATTAATCAGTATTTCAAAAATAAAAATTACTGATTAAAACAAGAAAATTATATATATTTAAAAATTACCGTGATTGGCAGTAAAAATTACATCTATATAAATCCAAAAAATAAAATTATCTACTGACTGAAAAATGAAAATTACTGATTCAAAATAAAAATTACATAACTAATTAATATTAAAATTACATATTAATTGAGATATTAAAATTTCTAAATAGAAATCAAAATTACTAATGAAAAAGTTGCTGTTAGTACTTGAAAGTAAAAATTACATCATTTTTTCCAAATTTAAAATTACATACTGATATAAAAACCAAAATTTATTGCTGAAAATAAAAACTATACTGTTACAAAAATTTCAATTCTTGATTGTAAAACAAAATTAAGAATTTAAAAATTACAAATACATATTGAAAATTTAAACTACACCAGTAATTACAAATGGTTGAAAAATTAAAATTGATAATTGAAAATTAAAATTACTGATTGAAATAAAAATTACTGATCGAAAAATTTCAATTACTGACTGAAAATAAAAATTACTGATGAAATAATAAAAATTATTGATTGGAAGTTAAAATTACAGATTAAAAAATAGATGTTAGTTATGTTAAAACAAAAAAATAGATGTGTTATGTTTAAAGATTAAAAATCACTGATAAGAAAATAAAAAATCATCAAAACAGAAATTAATTTTCACGTTCAAATCGAATAACAGTTTTTTCAAGCCATTAATATTTATTTTCGAAAAATTATTTTGTCCACAACAAAAATATTAAAGAAATTCTTTTTTTTCATCAAATTTCGACAAAATTATGTCTGAGTTGTGGGAGAATTAAAAAGTTTGGCTGATAATGATTTGAACGAGAGACAGAGTACTCTTTCATGAAAAGAAACTTAGACAACATTTTGAAGTTGAAGTGAAGCCAAAAATTTCTGCAATAATGTGCCGTTGCATCTGAACTATAATAGACTGGACGCGCTCTGAGGGGCTCTCAATTAAAAGTGATTTCATTGAAAATTAATGGAAAAAAAATATTTTCATTATTAATCGCTGAGAGCCTTCCTCTGCGGGCGAGATAGCCGAATCTTTAGCTTAAGTTTAGAAACTAGCTGATCTAAATTAAATAATTACGCTATTTCTAGCTGCACACTCCTTTTATCGTTAAATTTTTGGATGAGCAATCTCATTTTTTTACAAAATTTCTAATTTTCGATTTTGAAAAAACTTTTTCCGAAAAATTTTGTTTCAAAAAATTGTTTTCTAGTTAGAAAAAGAAAATTAAAACCCACCCAAGGTTAATATTAAATTCGTATCTTAAAATTAAATTTCATTTTTAATCTCTACAACTTCAATTTTCCTTCTCCTCTTTTTATTTCCTTTTTATAAGCCCGTTTCCATGTAAATAAATAAAATATTCTCAAATTTCATTTGTACAGAAAAAATCAAAGTGAAAAATAAAACTTAAAATCAGTCAAAGTATAAAGATAAGAAAAAATTAAAGTAGAGAAAAAAATTTTTCTCTTTTTGTCGCGAAATTATCAAAAAATAGTTTGCTCAACCTCGAGTCAAAAAACAAAAATCAAAGTACTTACTTTTCCAAGGAAAATATCTTACGAGTGTCTAATTTAATTCTTCAATTGCTCGAAAATGGCAAAAAAAAGTAAAAATAAACACGAGAGAAATGGACAAATCTTATCGGCTAGATATATCGAAAAAGATTTATATATATTATATATATTTAAATAATAAAAGAAAATGAATGAACTTCGATGAAATGCAATATTGATAAAAAAAAATAGAAACCTAGTTTCTGGAAAGAAAAAAAAATACGTCGTGTAATATCGCAGATTTTTTTTTTTAGAATATAAGATGCCTGCTAATGCTCAAAGTGTTCTTGGCCAAAATCGAACGTTCGGAAAGAGTTGGCATACTTTATTATATATATATATTGTATATTGTATAATTAATTTAACGCGATACGCGAAGTGCCCAAAGACTTTTTATCTGTTTTGATAAAAGAGCGGAGAATAATAAATCATAAAACTTCTTTTAAAAATTGTAGGCAAAAAAATGTTATTTAAAAAATTGTATATTTTATAAAATGCAATTTATGTCCTTGTGTTAACGAAAAAAAAATTTTTTTCGAGTGTATTCTACGTGTTGAAAATTTTGATGATTATTGTAAAACTAATCTGCAACTCATTTATGACAAAGATTATTTTTTTTTATTTTTCAATACGTTTTTTTTAATATTTTCAATTACATTCTACAATATATATTCAATGAATTATTAAAAATATTGGATTTATAAAAGGATATTAGTTAAAAACACTAAAAGCAATTGAATTTTAGAGAAATTATACATTATTTTCGAAATTAATAAAATTAGTTGCAAGAATTCAATTATTTTTATAAGTAATAAAATTTTAATTTAAAATTTAATTATTTTCCAAAACTAAAAAGAATTCTCGTCAAATTTTCAATTATCTTTATAAATATGATAAAATTCTTCTCCGAATTTCAATTATTTTAGAAATTTTTAAAAAAATTCTTGGAGAACTTTCAATTGTTTTCAAAATTAATGAAAGTCTTTGCAAAAATTCAAGTATCTTTATAAATAATAAAACTTTTTTCCAAAATTCAATTATTTTCAAAAATTTCAATAAAATACTAGTCAAGATTTCCATTATTTTTATAAATAATGGAATTCTTTTTGCAAAAAAAGTCAATTATTAAAAATAAAAATCAATAATATTTTTCAGAACAATTAAATTACATAAAATTTTAATACAATTCTATTTAAAAAATTAAATTATTTCTATTAATAATAAAACTCATCGCAGAATTTTAATTATTTTAATACAATTTTAATCGAATTGCTCGAAGAATTTGATTATTCATAAAAATTGTATTAAAATTCTTTATGAAAATAAAATTATAAGAGACATTCAATTATTCAATAAATTATTATTTTTTGTATTTAAATACTTAAATTCTCCTAGAAATTTATAATAAAAATAACAATTTAATTAAAAATGAATTTCAGTTAAAATTTTAAATTATAATTGAATATTTAAAAGCATTTTAGGCTGAATTTTTAGAAATAATTGAATTTTGAAAATAGTTCAAGCTAAAATTATTGAAAAATTTGTTTTTATTTTCCAAACTATATTTAATTGAAGAAATTCTAAATAATCAAATTTTCCTAAGATTAAATTCTAAACAAATGGATTTTAAAAAATTCTCAAAGAACTTTTTTTGAAAATTATTAAAAATATTTGATTTAAAGAAGAATTTAAGTTAAAAATTCTGAATAATTATTATAATTCTGAATAATAGTTATGATTCAGAATAATAATTAAATTAAAAAGAATAAAAAGAAATTTTCAAGAACTTACAGTAAAAGCATTTTTACTTAAATTTTTGTTATTGTTAATTAAATTTAAAATGACAGAATTAAAGAATTTAGATTAAAATTTAATAAAAAAATTCAAAGAAAAAATAAATGCAGTTGCAGTTTATTATTTTGTTTTGTTATCGTTTTTCGAGTTGCAGTTAATGGGTTTCCGTATCGTGATAAAAAAAAAAACTCGATGTATTCGCCAATATTTTCCAGTTTGTGACAAAAAAAAATAGGTGGGCACCTGAAAAATGCCCGAAAAATTTTCTTTTGTAAATAAAAAATAAATTTACACCGTGTATTTAAAACCAACAGGTCTCCAAGGGGCAATCACGTTTTGTTCCTATACCGCAGTCTGTAGGTAGTTATATAGATAAGATATAAGTATATACACGAGACCTGCATCCGCGATACTGAAACTTGGATAAAAATCCTTTTCGAAGATTAAATCTATTAATAATCAAGTGTAAAAAATGTCCACCGTTTTGTCATACTTTTTTGAATTGAAACAAAAAAAACTAAAAAAGAAATGTATCGTTTGAAAAAGAGAACGACAATTGATTCTCTGAAAAAAATTAATTTCGAAAAAGAAATAATGAAAAAAAAGAATAAAGAAGAATGGAAAAGAATAAAAATCAATAGAAAAAAATAAAAATCAATAGAAAAGAATAAAAACGAATAAAAAAAAAATATAAAAGAATTAAAAAGTATAAAAAAGAACAAAAATGAATAAAAAAGATAATTATAAAAAAAATTATATTTAAAAACGGTTATTAAATATTTTATATATTTTTTCTTCAAATTTGAAAATTACGTGCGTTTTTATTAATTTATTCTTATTGTTTTAAAAAACACTAAGTTTTGTTGTATTAATAAATGTTGAAAAGAAGAATTTTCCTCGGTGTTTAATGTAAGTTTTATTATTGAAATAAAAAATTTGTAGGTATTATATATTGTAATTTTTAACCGCAAGTATCCAAGGTTTATTGTAGTGGATGGTTGTCTCGCATTAGTTTTTTTTTTTTGCGTGTGCGTTGGCACCCCGCCTTCAATAATTGGTTTTGATAAATTTGAAAATTAAAAAATTAATTGACCGTTAATTCACAGGTGTACAATAGATTAAAAATGAAAAGAAAAAATTCAAATCGAGGGTAACAGTCGCACATGCGTAAATAATTGGATATATCTTGTGATACGAAATGCCGTCGCTCTGTGCTTAGAATATTATTGAGTTAAACGAGGTCGTGCGATATTCGAAAAAGCAAATTCGGAAGCGTACAGGGATCCTAAGTATACGATCGATGCTGATGTGAATTAAAAAAAATATATATATATAATAGGATTATACTGAATTGTAAATAATTATTGAATATAAAATCCTAGCGAGGAAATCGACGAAGTTATAAAATTCCATCCGACACTCCAACGATGTTAGTAAAATACAGAACTTCGAGTCTGCGCACAAAGTCATCGAAACTAATGCGCAAACTCCTTAGATCCTTTTTTTTCTCCTTAAAAAATCTTCCTTTTAATCTATTTATTTTTCCCCTCTTTGGAATGTCGAATGGAGAAAATATTTAAAAAAAATGAATTGAATTTTGAATTTATTATATAATTACGGATTATCGAGAGTGAGTCTGTTATGCTAATTTGGTCCAGTGTTAATATTGTATTTTATTTGTTTCGTTATGAATATTTTTTTTTTTGTTGAAGCCGCCGCGTGTCGGTGATACACACGCTCCCGTACCTAACGTATATAATTATAAATAAATAATTAAAATGAAGTTCACTTTCTCCATCGAATGGAATATTTGTGTATAACAGAACTGATATATTAGTCTTATTGAATTTCGATTCAATGGAAAAATGTGAAATGTTGGAAAAAAAGCAATCGAATAAAAATAAAAAAAAAGTACATTCTCCCCGATTTTAAATTAAGCTCAAGTATTACGTTCGCATAGCGTTTTTTCAAAATGTTACACTTCATTCCATGTAATATACGTAATAGTCTAAAAATTAAATACCTACTTACTACATCTACGTAACTTAGAGCACACCGTAATGTGTAAGATCATATAATTGTATAATTTAAATTGTAATTATTAAATGGTATAAAATAATTAAATTAATTTCACTCTTTTTTCTTCACCTGGAAACATTTTTTTAATATATAAAATTTTACATTTTGTTTGGAAGAGGAGCGAAATTTTTTAGCTTGGAAATTTAAGGTTAGTTTCTGACGCATGCGTCCTACGCGAGCTGCGCAGTTACCATACAAACTCGAACAGAAATTCATTATAATTATTTTGATTTTAAATTATTGCTTTTTAATAATAATATTTTTTCTTTCTGTTCAAATTTTAGTCCGTTGTGCATACTTTTGGTTTTTCGTCAAGTTTTTCCACTTTACATTACAATTATTTTTTTTAATTTTATAATAAATGTGACGCGCTCCCAAGAAAGAAGAAAGCAAAAAATTTAGGTTATGTTTCAAATTATTTAATGAAAATACTCAATGTGGATAAATAAATAAATTGAAATTTAAATGAATAATAAAAAATAGAAAAAAATAATAATTTTTTAAATTTTGCCTTAAACAATATTCTTTCATCACGAAATGGAGATATTTTTATAAAATCAATATTGTAATAGATAAATGAAATAAATTCTATTAGGACATAAAGAAAATTTTTTGAATATATCAGCTTTTAAAATTCATCATCATTTCTTTTTTTTATCAAAAAACTAATCGCAAAGAACCTTTGATCTAAACGAGAGTTGACTCGATTTATCAAGTTTATCGTGCACTTTTTTTGTAAATCTTGGTTTTAATATTGTTACACAAATGACGACCGGATGTCATAAAAATTTAACTTTGTCGCAATGACTTATATCCAGAGACAGAGAAATGAGAAAAAGAGACAATAATAATTAAGCAAAACATGTGTTTCACGCAACATTATTATATGTTACATATATATATAGAAAATCTTCAAGACTTACGATGTATCATTTTCTCTTTTCTCTGCGTAAAAAGTTCACGATGCGAAGTTTTATTATCTTTGCATTATTATATAGAGAAAATGATCCGCGGGGTCACTTTTGTTTATATAAATACTCTCAGGGTGGGGGACATTGTTTCCGAGGTTTTTTCAAATAATAAATAATAGTTATTTTCCGCTTTTTCTATATAGTGTTTAAATGTGAATCATTTAACGGACAATTATCATCCATCTGTTTTGTGCGCTCGTGGAGATTAAATATAAGAAAAGACATATTTTTCTAAACGTAAATAACTTCCTTTTATTTCCCATTTAATTAAACAAGATTAATCTATTTTTTCGATAAAAAAAAGAAGAATATATATATGTAATATTTCGTGTAAGTCATAATAAAGTTTCTTGATAAAGAATAAATGATAGACGCTTGGGGTTATCAGTTCTGCTTTCTTATTATTCTTTCAAGTGCGTTCTTTCTTTTTTTTGGGGTTATTTTTCATATTTTCTTTCACAGAATTTCTCTTTATCAATTCAATTTTATAGTTATTAACTTTGTATTGTTTTTCGTGAAAGTCGTTTTTGGAATTTTAGGGTATTTGGTATTTTTACTATTAGAAAACTTTCGTATTTTTAAAATACATCTGTATTCTTTGAATTTTTTTTTATTTTAGTCTTCAAAATCGATAATTAATTTTGAAAATTAAATTTAATGACTAAAAACTCCTTTTATAATTGATGCACAATATTCTCGCTTCTTTCAAAGAAAAAATAAATTTAAAAAAATGTTAATTGTTAAAAAATGTATATTGTTATTTATGAAAATAATATTTTTATATTTTTTAAAAATAATTGAATTTCTAAAAATAATTTTGATATTTAAAAAAATGTTATCACAAATATTTTTAAATATCAAAATTATTTTAAGAAATTCAATTATTTTAAAAAAATAAAAAAATATTATTTTCATAAATAACAATATAATTTCTAAGCTTTCAATTAATTTTAAAATTAATAGATTTTTTCTCAGAAATTCAATTTATTTTGAAAAAGTGTGAAAAAAGTTGTCAAAATTTCAATTATTTTTATAAATAGCTAAATTCTTCGCGGAAATTCAGTTACATTTAGGAATTTTAATCCAATTAAAATTCCAATTAAATTAAAATTTAATTTTCAAAATTCAATTAGTTTCATTAACAACAATATTATTGCTAAGCTTTCAATTAATTTCAAAATTAATAGATTTTTTCTCAGAATTTCAATTATTTTCAAAAAATCTTAAAAAAGTTGTTAACATTTTAATTATATGTTTATAAATGAATAGCAAATTTCTTCGACAAAATGTTATCATTTCATTTTTTTTTGGTTATTTTTCATATTTTCTTTCACAGAATTTCTCTTTATCAATTCAATTTTATAGTTATTAACTTTGTATTGTTTTTTGTCGAAGTAATTTTTGAAATTTTAGGGTATTTCGTATTTTTACTATTCGAAAACTTTCGTATTTTTAAAATACATATGTATTCTTTGAATTTTTTTTATTCTAGTCTTCAAAATCGATAATTAATTTTGAAAATTAAATTTAATTACTAAAAACTCCTTTTATAGCTGATGCACAAAATTCTCGCTTCTTTAAAAAAATGAATTAAAAAAAATTGTTATCACAACTATTTTTAAATATCAAAATTATTTTCAGAAATTCAATTATTTTAAAAAAATATAAAAATATTATTTTCATAAATAACAATATAATTTCTAAGCTTTCAATTAATTTTAAAATTAATAAATTTTTTCTCAGTAATTCAATTTATTTTCAAAAAATGTGAAAGAAGTTGTCAAAATTTCAATTATTTTTATAAATAGCTAAATTCTTCGCGGAAATTCAGTTACATTTAGGAATTTTAATAATGTTCGTTCCAAAATTCAATTAGTTTCATTAACAACAATATTATTGCTAAGCTTTTAATTCATTTCAAAATTAATAGATTTTTTCTTAGAATTTCAATTATTTTTAAAAAATCTTAAAAAAGTTGTCAACATTTTAATTATGTTTATAAATAAATAGCAAATTTCTTCGACAAAATTTTATCATTTCATTTTTTTTGGTTATTTTTCACATTTTCTTTCACAGAATTTCTCTTTATCAATTTAATTTTATAGTTATTAATTTTCTATTGTTTTTGTCAAAATCATTTTTGGAATTTTAGGGCATTTGGTATTTTTACTATTAGAAAACTTTTATATTTTTAAAATACATCTGCATTCTTTGCACATTTTTTTTATTATAGTCTTCAAACTCGATAATTAATTTAGAAAAATAAATTTGATGACTAAAACCTCCTTTTATAGCTGATGCACAAAATTCTCGCTTCTTTAAAAAAAATGAATTTAAAAAAAAATTTATTATCACTTAAAGAAATTAAAAAGAATAATGAAAGCAAAAATGAACTATTCTACAATAAAATTGTTATAAACAATAGTCAGCACCGAGCAGTAATTTTTCTTTTTCAGAAACCAATTTTTTCTTACACTTTTAGTGAAGAATTCGTAATTCTCATGTTTTAAGCAAATTGAAGTTAAAATTCGGTTACCCTAAATTTTTCTTTTTTCAAGAAAGGCACGTGTATTGGATAAGACTATTTTATATAGAGAAAAAGTATACTTCCGTTGGTTTAACGGTACCCGTGTAGAAAAATTTCGTGGCGCTAGCTAGCAGCGCTAGACTACATGTAAATTTTCCATGTATCTAGCACTGCTAGCTAGCGCCACGAAATTTTTCTACACGGGTAGGAGATAAGATCGCGTGAGAGTTGTGGGGGGTCGAGAAAGGATGATAGCCCAATTCAAAAGCCAACTTTAAGTTGTGTTTGTATCTAACAATCACAATAAAAATGTAAACTAAAAGAAGCGAATGAAAAAAATGACACTCGGAGAGAAGGATCGTCAACGCGAGAAGATGGAAGTCACGATTCATCCACTCGAGACTTGAGAGCTAAATTTATTATCCAAGCTACCGACGATGACTTTGCATCTAAAGATTCGTCTCAAGACATGCCTTTATTATCGAGTCCTGTGACTCTTATTCTTGACTCTATACTCTATCTCGACTGTTCGAGTCTTTCAAAAGACAGTTTTTTTATATTTTTGACACTTTTATTGACGGAAATTAATTGAAGGAAGTTATTGGAGTTTGCAACATCGATACTGGAGTCGATTTGGAAGCACTGCGCAGAGCAAAAGCTAACCCGGTGCTACTGCGCATTCACTGCGCAGTCTCGGGTTATTTCGAATCCTACTGCGCATCGGGTGGTAAATTAGCGCTGAAAGGTCCCTATTCGTCCTAGTAGTTAAATAAATCCCTACGTGATAAAATTTATCAACTACTTAAAAAATTATGATTCAGATCCAGTAATTTTGATTATAATTTAGAAGGTATAATTTAGTAGATTATAATTTAGTTTTATAATTATAAGTAATGAAACTATTGGTCTCAAATGAAACCCTCGATTATGGAAAATTGTCAATTCTATTCTTGATTTATCGTGACATTTGAGCACAACAAGATGATGCTGAAAAATACGATTTTGTCTAACTTCTGTACTAAATCAATGGCTTATAAATATCGTCGCGAGAGTTGACATAAAGATTTAGAATCGGTTTTCAACATTCTGAACACATGAAACTTATTGCAACACCTGCCCACGCAAAAAAAAAATGAAACAAAAAGACAACTGGAAAAGCTTGTTTTTAATTCCAAAAATTCGTGATGCTACTTTAGTTTACCTGGTAAACATTTAGAAAAACCAAAAATTTGCTCCTCTATTTTTTCTTCTCTATAGAAATTAGAACACAAAACTGTTATAAATATAAAAACGCGGAAGGAGGATAAAAATAACGAATATGTGATACGCATTTTTAATGGGGGATCAAAATCTATTTGAGATCAAGAAAATAGAAGAAAGGATGAGAAAAAAAAATTGATCGCGTGAGAAAACAAAATGATATTCTAGTTTCAAAAAGTGAATGTTGAAAACAAAACCTGTCCAGATGGTTGCATTTGATATGAATTTATCGGTGGTCGCGATACTGGAATATTTTATTTTTTCGACTCGAAGCCGCTACTTAATAACTCATCGTTCTGAATGCCATTGGATTTCTTGTTACTCAAAGATCTCGCGTTCTTTCCGCGTCTTATTCCCATTCCCGCATACCAAAAGACGCCAAAGGGAACTGTAGTGCAATTTTCACTAAAGCGAAATATCTGTTCGCCGATTAAATATAATTAATGTTGGTTGCTTTCTAGCAAACTTGTCTCTCGTTCTCTTGTATATACTTTTATGTATCCGTATACGAATGTATATATATATATATATATATATATTTTAGTTGGTATGGTATCGACATTCTTCGCTGTGTCAAACTCCGGACCCCAAGTCAAAAACCTCTCTCCTCTTAATTCTTCCCCTCTTTCTCTCTATGCTCCCTTTACCCCCTTTCTCAACTCGGCACTATGATCTCGAACCTTGACTCTTCATTAATCACACCGCGGTATCAATGACTGACTGAGTGACTGACGGCGGGCGAGAGGTATTATATACATATATATATATATATATATATATATATATATATATATATATATATATATATATATATATACATATATATATATACCTATATAGCAATCGCGAGTCTGATATTTTACACACAAGAAATTCTCTTGATATCAATTCAGTTTGAATGGAAAATTATTTTCTGGGAGAAAAGATTTTTTGATAACTTTTACTTTTTACTTTTTTTGATATCTTGTAAATGCGGCAAGAAAGGCGCGGGAAATGTTGTGCTTGCTACTAGTGCGCATGCGCTTCTTGCCGCTGGAGTGGGGGTAGAATGAGAGCGACAAAGAAGTACTGGACTTTCTCTCTCTGTTTCATTAGACCCCTTCCTGGCGCATGCGCTCTACTGCACTGAGAAAACAATCTATTTCCTTAAATGGATTTAAATAAAATTATACAAAAATAAAGAAAAGAAAAAATTTAAAGCACAACATTTAACAATACAATAACAATATTAATATTATTACTATTATTAATAATAAATAAATATTATTTAATCGAAAAATATTATGCGAATTTTTATTTTAATATTTATCAAGATATTTATTACCAAAAAATTTTCCCTTAGATAAATTAAATCTCTTTAATAAATAAAAGGAATCTTTTGCAGTATACGTCCCTTATTTATTAACAAAAATGCTAATACGAGTGAGTGATAGAATCGAAATCTTGTAATTTAACTGAATTAGTAAAAGAATTTAGTTTTACAATTAAAAGGACATGTTTTTGAGAGAAATGAAAGCGGACAGTTGATTAATTTTCTAAAAATAAACGACAGGGTTGCTGCAGGTCAGAAAAAATAAGAGAAAAGTCATAAATTGAAAGTAGTGAGAAAAATTAAATGTCTAGAATTTATAAGAAAATTATAAATTTTTTTGAAAACGTATTTTCTATTTCTGTCAATAATTTATTTTAATTAACTTAATTCTGTTGAAGGACTGCCATGAAGTGTCTATAAACTAATAAATAAAATATTTTTTTCAAGTTTTAATTTCAATTCTGTTGAAATTAGTTTTAACTTTAAAAATTTTTGCGGAAAAAATTTTGAGAAAATTTTAAGAAAATAATAGAATTTAACTATATAAAAAATATCAAAATTATTTCCAGAAAGCCAATTATTTTCAAGAATTAAAAAAAAAATTCTGCATCAAAATTTAAATTATTTTTATAAGTAGCTAAAATCTTCGCTGAAAAATTCAATTATATTGAGGAGTTTTAATAAAATTCATTGCAAAATTCAATTATTTTCATAAATAACAATATTATTTCTAAGCTTCCAATTAATTTTAAAAATTAATAGATTTTTTTCAGAAATTCAATTATTTTTAAAATATTTGAAAAAAGTTGTCAACATTTCAATTATGTTTATAAATAAATAGCAAATTTCTTCGACAAAATTTAATTATTTTCAGCAATTTTAATAAAATTTATTATACAATTCAATTATTTTCATAAACACACAATATTATTTCTAAGATTTTAATTACTCTTGAAATTAATCAATTTTTTCGCAGAAATTCAATTATTTTCAAAAAATCTAAAAAAAATTGTCGCAAAATTTCAATTACCTTTATAAATGAATAGCAAATTTCTTCGACAAAATTAAATTATTTTGAGGAATATTAATAAATTGTAAAATTTAATTATTCTCAAAATTAATAAAATTTAATTTTTTAAATAAAAATGTTGCAATTGGGTATTTTTAATACCCCACTGTTTCAATAAAATTTCCCAATAGAATTAAATTATTAAATAAAAAATTTGATAAAATTCTACACTAATAAATTATTTTCCAAAAAAATTTAAATTTTACCAGAATTCAATTATTTTCAAAATTAATTAAATTTTTTGCAGAAAAAAAATCTGAAAAAATTGTCGTCGACATTTCAATCATGATTCTAAGACGAAATTCAATTATTTTCTTACATTATTACATTATGTTATTTCAAAAAAAATTTATATTTATTAATTTTCATTATTCTAAGATTATTATAATAAAATTTTTAAAAACGAATTCAATTACTCATAAAAAATTTTGATAAATTGCTACACGAACAGTCAATTATTTCCTGAAAAATAAAATTTTTCAGAAATTCAATTATTCAAAATAGAACTTATTTTTTTAAGAATTTAATATTATAAAATTTGGTGTTAAATTTTTCACAGTAATACAATTATTTTTATAAATTTAAAAATTAGTATCAGGGATTTATTTATTTTCATAAAGAACAATAATCACAAGAATTTAATAAAAATTTAATTTAATTAAAAAACAAAAATTTAATTTTTAATTTTTAATTTTAAAAAATTTTTTTTTAATTTAATTTTTAAAAGTATAACGAAATTTAATTATTTTCAAAAAATTTTTTAAATTTAATAATTTTCATATCTAGGTATAATTTTCATAAAATTTCCGTGAAGAGTTTTATGATTTAAAAACAATTTTGACAAAACTCTATATTCAAGAATATTCAATGATTATCTATAATAATAAAAGTTTGACAGAAATTCAATTATTGAAAACTGAATTTGCATAAATTTTTTCGAGAAGGTAAGTCAATTGTTTGTAACTTTTTTGCCAAATTCTTTGCAATGATTCAATTATTTTTATAAAGAATTAAACTCAATGTAGAATTTCAATTCATTTTAACAGAATTTTAAACGAATTCTTCGAATTCGAATTTATGTAAGTGTTCTTTGATATTTTATTAAAATTCATTGAAAGAATTCAATTATTTGAAAATTTGACGTTAAAATTTCTAAGAATAATTAAATTTTAAAACGCTTCTTTAATTATTCAAAAAATTATCTTATGTTTGTATTTCAATAATAAAATTCTGGTTAAATTTTCTACTAAAAAATGATTTAGAAAAATTTCCATAATTTAAATCAGTCCAACGAAATTTGTCATTATGGAAGAAAATATAATTATCAAAATGATGAGATTCCTTTTTTATTAATCATATTTTTAAAAAAATTTAACTTCCAATATTATTTTATTACAAATTACTCTCTAAATTTGAATTAGTAATAATGTTTACTCATTTCAATTCGTGACAGACTTTTTGCTTTGGAATTAGTAAATTTTACTAATAAATAGTCATTTCTACTAATTTATTTTTAAAGTTAACTAATTATTTTATTCTGACTAATATATAGTAATTTCTACTAATTTATTAGTAAAGTTTACTAATTCACCAGCAAAAAGTCAGTCACTAGTTTAAATTAGTAAACTTTTTTACTGATTCAAATTTAGAGAGTATGAAAAAATATCTTCTTTTCCTATTTTTCAAAGAATATTTTCTAATGAAAAAAAAACAAAAGCATTCATAAAAATGTAAATTTAAAGTGTGGAGAGACAAAAAGAAATGAAAGAATGAAAAAATACGAAGATTATAATGCAGTTAATTACTTAATGCAGTTAATTTTATCCCAAGAAAATGTTACGATTGCGGTATACAGATACAAAATATTGTTTCTAGAATTAAGCGAGAAGAGAAGAAATCCGAATAGAAGAAAAAGACATGCAGCACTTCTTTGAGCGCTGACGAAATAATTTCTTGAGCCAACGAAAACAATTTTTCTTTCAACATAACAAGCGCATGTCATCAATTAATCTCAGAACACTCAAATCAAATAAATGTCCATCACACATACATCAACTAGAACATAACTACACCGATTAATAAATACTGACTCGCCAACCGACAAATATTTAAATTACAAAAGAAAATTCGTTCTCAATGTTATGAGGAATGTAATAAATAACGTTTCGCTGTCAGATGTTTTTGTCGTGGTACCTAATACGCACGTAAGTGGGGTGTGTGTCGTCCAAGTAGAAGAAGAAATAATAACAGGTTAACAACAACGGGGTTGCGAATGAGATGATGGGGAGTAATACACATCAGGGTGTTTTATATAAAGATCCGCGTGTATATAATATTTCCTCGCGCACGCATCACACATAGCAAAAGGATGTGAGATGAGTTGGTATAGAGAGAGAGAAGAGGAACGGGATGCAGTTGGGAATGGAGGCCGCGCGCATTAATAAAACATTAAGGTTTTGTAGACGATGTATCGATGTAGTGTTTATATTATCTTCTTTGATGTCGACATGTGAATTGGACAGATTTGTTATTCAGACTCCGTACATAAAAGTGGTGAAGTCTTGCTCCGCTCCGTTTGTGGACAGGAACCGACAAGACGGACATAGACGAACGAACAAACGGACGAAACCCAAGGAATACTCCTTTCCATCTTTCCAAGTTCAACTTTGGTCTGCTTCTTCTTCTTCTTCTTCTTCTGCTTCTTCCTTCCAAAGACTACTGCCACTCACCCCGCATGCAGAAGGTTTATCACCACTCACTTACATTTCTCTCCGTTCGACATTTGAGGGACTTTTAGAATCTTCCTACTTCTTCAAATAGACTCACATTTCCGTCACTCATCTCTTTATTTTACATCATCATTTTCCTCCTCCTTTTTTTGCAAAAAAAAATCATTTCACTGATTTATTTTTTCAAACCTACGGTTTTGTAATAAATAACTTTTTTTAAGAATAACAGATTTTGTTCAGTTTTGTGCAAATTTGTGCAAAAGAACCCCGCAGAATTTACATTAATTTCGTCTCCCAGTGGAGTTTTTTTGTAACTTTAAATTTCAATGTTCACCCAGAGAAATGGTATATTTGTCTCAGAACCAACTAAACTTTATATTTGTGTCAAATAAATTTTATTTGTGTCAAATAAATTTTATTTGATTTAAATAAAATTTTAATTGGCTCAAATAAATGTTTTTATTTATGTCGAATAAAAATTTTATTTAAAACAAATGAAAAGTCTAGTTGATTCTGAGCCAAATATACGTTTATTTAACTTAAGTAAAACATATTTGGTTTAAATAATATTTTTCTCTGGGTGTATTTAGAATAGTAAGAACTATAAAATCCCAAAGTTACAGAAATATTGACTGAGAGCCAAAATTAATGTAAATCCTGCAGAGTCCTTTATGAAGAAAGAGAAATTAAATTAAGTATTTAAATTTTCGCGAAAGCATTTTGCTTTCCTTGAATATACACTTTTCTCTTCTACACGAGTTTATACATTCATAAAAAACAAAACATTAAAGAAAACATTAAACTTAATTTAAATAAAAGAACAATTTTAAGTAATTTTGTTTAATTGAAATTAGTTTGTAAACTTAATCCCAATGTATATAGAAATCATCTACTGTTTTGATTCAAAAATATTATTTGCTTGAATAATTATATTTAATTCAAACATACTGGCTGTTATTATTCAAACCAAAAATAAGCTTAAAAATTTTATGTTTGATTTAAACTTAAAAGTTGGTTGCAAATAATTTAAAATCAACCACAACTTATGTTTGAATTAAATACATTATTACTTTAAGGAACCAAAGAATATGTCTGAATTAAACGCAAATATGTTTAACTGCGGAGCGAAAATATTTTACGTTTGATTTAACCAAAATATGTTTGAATAAAATAAACCGTTTTCTCGCAGTGTTGAAAAAAAATTATTTAATTCAAATAAAATAAATTTATTTCATTAATTGGTTAATTAATCAATTCAATATTTAATTAAGTCATTTAATATTTATTCGAGTCAAAATTAAATAGTTTAATTCATATTTGCTTTAAATATTGAAATTAATGGTTCAAATACCATTTGACAGAATGTTATTGTTAGGTTCTTTTAACAGCATGTGACTATGTTAGTAATTCAATGGTACACTGAAAAAAAAATTTATTTGATTCAAATAACCGATTATTTGACTATTATCAAATAAATATTTACTTAAATCAAATAATTTTTATTTGAATCAATTAAATAATATTTGCTTCAAATACTGAAATATTTTATTCAAATACAGTTTATTTGATTCAAATAAAAATTATTCGATTTAAGTAAATATTTATTTGGTAATAGTCAAATAATCGGTTATTTGAATCAAATAAACTTTTTATTCAGTGTATTTATTTCGACCAATTTTCTCTTTAAATATTTAATAAATTGAGCTGAAATTTTTTAAGAAAATCTAAAATATAATAAAAAAGGGCAATAATGTGCAAAAGTTTTAATAATTCAAAAATAAATTATAATAAAACACTTTTGAATCGTTAAGGACGAGAAATTGATTAGAAGTGACCGTAACAACTGATAATTTTTAAGAAGTTTGTAATAATTAATTTTAAAAATATTAAAACTTGTGCACATCATTGCCCTTCTTTATTATATTCTAGACTTTCGTACAAAATTTTAGTTTTATTTATTAAATATTTCAAGAGAAAAGTGGTAAAAAAATTACCATTGAAAAAATTACATACACTGTTAATATGTTTAATATGTAAAGGAAGCATTTTATTAACTTTCTTTTCTAAAATAAAACGATTTCTAATAAAATCTGTTTTTTAAAAAAACTTGCTCAACAAGTTTTGATATCTCAAAGTTTTTCCAAAAAGTTTTGAATTGAAAAAAATTTTCTATAACTATGAAGTAATAATTTCTGAATTTTGTGAAATTCTATAATTTTGATAGGAGTCAGAAAACTGTTAAATAATTAAGATTTTCAAATTAAAACTATTTTGCATATTTTCTGTTTCTTAATCACAAACCAGTTTACAAAATTTATGAGTTTATTTTTAAAACTGTATTAATAAAAATTGAATTTCTGTGATGAATTTTATTATTTATGTAAATAATTAAATTCCTAATTTAATGGAAATGAATTTTTGTCGAAAATTCAAAACATTTTCTTTCTAAAAATTAAATTCTATTTGACAATTTTATTAAAATATTAGACATTAAAAATCATTAAATTGAGGAAAATTTTGAGAATATTTAAAATTTTTACGAGATTATTTTTATTTTTGAATATAATTGAAATTTTCCAAAATAAATTCTTAAAATTTTTTTAAATAATTGTACATTTGTGTAAATTGATTTTTATTAATATTTTTGAAAAAAATTAAATTTCAGATAAGAATTTTATTATTTATAAAAATAATTCAAATTTTAACGGTAATTTTTTTTAATTTTCAAATATATCTATAAAATCCTAAATAAATTGTTATTAAAATTTTTGAAAATAATTGAATTCAGAAAAATTTTTTATTATTTATAAAAATAACTGAAATTTTTAACAACATTTTTAAAAAATTTATAAAAATAATTGAATTTTGGAGAAGATTTTCATTAATTTAGAAAAAAATTTAATTTTAGATGTGGATTTTACTATTTATAAAAATAATTAAAGTTTAGATAAAAATTTTATAATTTGTGAAGATAATTGACATTGTGATGATAATTTTTTTTAAATATTTGAAAATAATTGAATTTTGGGGAAGAATTTTATTATTTATAAAAAGGTAATTGAGATTTTGAAAAAAATTTTTTTTTCTAATTTTTATATATAAATTAATGTTGACAAAAAATTTTATTACTTTAGAAAATAAATAGATTTCTCCAATCATTTATAGCTTCCCTAAAATTCAATTTTTTTTTGTTTTTTTTTCTATTAAAATTCTATTGAAAAATTAATTTTTGCATTAAGCAAAAGTCGAAGTAGAATTTTGAAGTTAATAATTCAAAAACGTAATATTTATTGTAGACCAGAGAAAATAATTATAAATTTTTCTTTTTTTAATAAGTAACCTTATGTGAAAATTGATTACTTAATAATTACTTTAATCGACGGTAAGAAGAATAAAAAAAATTTAGTAAAGTTAAATTAAGTTTAAATTAAGTTAAAGTAGCCAATTTTTTAGTGTCAACAACTTAAAATCTCTAGTACTAAATCTTTGTCATCCTTCGCAAATTTTTTTTCAGTTTGATTCAAATTTAAAGAGAACAATAACATATTTAGGAATATAATAAATGTCGGAAAAAACATAAGTATATTTGATCATATTTAGTAATAATTTTCACATTTGATAATAACTTCGATACATTTGAATACAATTTTCACTTTTCAGTAATAATTTTCTCCCACCAATAAGGTGGGAGGGTGAAAAGAGTGGATTTTGACAAAAAGCGATGCACATTACGTATACATAAAAAATGCGTAAACACAAGGCTGATAATAGTATGCAGGAATGTTGAAAAGTCAGTGAAGAACCAGGGTGTAGAAACGCGCTGCAGGGAGGTTTGAAATCAAAGACAGAAAGAGAGGTCTTTTTCTTGCGGGTTTATATTGTGCGCGCACTGTGAGTGAAGGCCGAGTTCCAAGATAGTGAGTGACAGCCTCGCCACATACGTGGGAGGCAAACTCACAACAAAGGAAGACGATAGTCGTATGCAAATTTTCCATATCGTCAAGTTTTACCCGATCAATCGATCCTTTTCTATACAAAACTGGGCATTAGATACTGTTAGCTCGACATGTAGAACATTTCGAAACATTGAATCACCGTTTCGCGTATAGTATATAATGCACAACCATTTCCGTATTTATTCCCCCTGGCAAGGTGATTTTTCTCCTCTCTCGGCAATTTTATTCTTTCTCCTTTCTTCTGGTTAGAAAAAATACTTTTCTTTTTTTTAATTTCATAATTTTCCCTTGTCTCTACTTTCCTTGGAATATTTTGAGAAATTTGGAAGAAGTGAATTTGAAAAGAATTTAAAAAGAGAAAAATTTAAGAAGAGTTCAGAAACAATAAAGAATAAAGTAGAATAAAAAAGAGATGGATAAAAAATCGTTTTGCGAACGATTACTGACAATGAGTGCGCGCGCAGAACACAAAAAGTGGGGACAGCGCCTGATTGGCAAAGCACTAGGAGGGGATAGCGTCCTTCCCCCTCCCAAAATGTTGCACTCGCAGTTTGTATACTCGCGACTTTATTTACAAGCATTTTTAGACAAAAAGTTATTAATCACGATTATTAATAAGGAATTGTTCGTTTAAGTTTAAAATCAAAAAATATTATAAAGGAAAAAGTAATGTTTAAAAATTGAATAAAGGAAAAATAATAAAATAAAGCGGCAAAAATGTACATAAATAACATGAAAAAATAGAAACGAAATAAAGTAAATAAACAACTGGTTACACAATCGATAATTTATTTTAAAAAAGTAGCTTTAGGACTGCAAAAATTGTAAAAAGTATGTGTTCGACTATATACTTAATGACTAAGAAAATTATTTCAAATGATTTACGAAAATTACAAAAATTTCATTCTCTATCTTATTTTCCTGATTTTGTATAATTTCCATAAAAAAATATTTACATTTTTTAGATTTAATAATTTTATAATTTTATAAATTCTTACAAATTTCTAAATTTTAATTTCAAATTCTTAAAAAATACGATTTTATTTAAAAATAATTTTTAAAAGTACTGAAAAAAATTCTTTAAAATATATAATTTATTCTAATTAAATTTGACAAAAATTCAAACAATTGGTTATATAATAAGGTTTTTAAAAATATTTACCCCGCACTAAAAAAACGTTTAATTGGAACAGCGATAACTTTCTAAAATTTTTTTGAAATTTTACAATTTCTAAAAATTACAATTGTAATTCTTCAAAAATTTAATAATTTCCTTGTTAAAATATTTCTTAAAATAAAATTTTCACATAAATAGTTTTATAAATATTTCTTAAAATAATTGAATTCTTTCAAAGAATTGTAATGAAATTTCCAAAAAATAAAATTGCATTTTTTAGGGAATTCATGTTAAATTAAATTTAAAATAAATTGAAATTACTCGATAATTTTTATTCTTATAAAAATAATTGAATTTCAGATAAGAATTTTATTATTTATAAAGATAACTAAAATTTTTAACGCTATTTTTTAAAAATTTATAAAAATAATCCAATTTTAGGGAAGAATTTTATTACTTTTAAAAAAATTTTAATTTTAGATGGGGATTTTATTATTTTTAAAAATAATTGAAATTTTAATTATATATAACTTTTATCAAATTTAAAAAAAAATTAAATTTTATATAAGAATTTTATTATTCGTGAAGATAAATTGACATTTTCATGATAGTTTCTAAAAATGTTTGAAAACAATTAAATTTTGGGGAAGAATTTTATTATTTGTAAAAAGATAATTGAAATTTTGTTAAAGAATCTTTTTTTTAATTTTTACACATAATTGAATAATTACAAAAAATTGTATTACTTTTGAAAATGATTGGATTTCCGCAATCATTTGTAACTTCTCTAAAATTTAATTTTTTTGTGTTTCCTATTAAAATTCTATTTTGGTTTAAAAAAAATTTTGTAATTTATACAAATAAATAAGTAAATAAAATTCAATTTTGAATATAACTTGAGTTCATGTTAAAATTGTATAGTTTTAGATTTTCTAAAATAATTAAATTTCTGCGGAGAATTATATTAAAATTATATTAAAAATAGTTGAATTTATCTAAAGTATTTTAATGACTTATGCAAATAATTGAAATCACGAAAAGAATCTTATCTCTGAGAATAATAAATCTTTAAAAAATATTTTCAACTAATTTAATTTAAAGTATATTGAAAATAATTTAATTCTTACATTGACTTTTTTAAATTTTTTGAAAGTAAATGTATTCTTATTAATAATTTTATCAAGATTTTTTAAAATAATTGAATTCATTCGAAGAATGTGAATAAAATTTTAAATAATAAAATTGTAGTTTTCTTTAGTTTCTTTTGAAATTGTATTAAAATAATTGAATGTTTACGATAATTTTTTTTATTTAGGAATATTCTTAAATTTTAGTGACAAATTTAAAAAAAAATTTTTTTGGATAATTGATTTTATTTGAATAACTTTCTGAAAATTGAATTCAAATAATTTAATTCCTCGTGAAATTTCATTATTTATAAAAATAATTGGATTTTCACTAAGAATTTTGTTATTTATGAAAATAATAATGAAGAAGATTTGTTAACAAATGAAATCAATATAGTATTGAAAATATTAATTCAATTCTGATATAGAATTTTATTGAATTTTTTGAAAATAAATGAATTTTTACATAGAAGTTCGTTAAAATTTTTAAAAATAAATTAATTCTTTTAAGAAATTGCATTGTGATTGCATTGAAAGTAATAAATTACCATGAAATATTTTATAACAGTTTTTTTTAGGTAATTTATTTTGTTTCCACAAAATTTCCTAAAAATTAAATTTTAAATAATTGACTTCCTGCAAAAATTTTATTATTTATCAAAATAGTTGAATATTAAATTAAAAACGGGAAAACGTTTCGCGCAGAACACAAGGAGTGGGGACAGCGTCTGATTGGCGAAACACTAGGTGGGGATAGCGTCCTTCCCCCACCCAAAAACTTTAACCTCGCAATTCTTACATTCGCGACTTTAGAAAAACAACAATCAATTCGTTTTACTTATTTTCGTACATATTCGTTTTTGTGTAACCATAAAAGAAAGAAACACAAAAGATTTTTCGATTCCTGACAAAACATATCAAGTTCAACGTTTTTTTTTTTCTTATTCTCCTTCAAAGATTCTCAAAATTCGACCGAAAATTTTTCAAGAGAATAAAAACCCCTGTCGTGAATATTCCATTATAGACGAAAGAAAAGGGGAAGAAAGCAAGATACTTGTAATGATTAAATCTTAACGAGAGATTGTAAATTTTGACAATTTTCCCTCTCACAATATGAGACAATTGTGCGCAACATTTTTGAGAAAATTTAGTGAAAGCTTGAAAAAAGGAATAGAATTGCGAAAAACCCTTTAAGTTTTCCTGCGAGAGGCCATATAGATTTGAAAAGTTAAAGGCAATATATATGTATAATAATAATAATAATTCATGCAAGTGGAAAACGTTATTTCCACAGTTTGTAACATTTTGACGGAAGTGGTGCCAGCCTGCCAGAGACTGATTTATGAGCGAGAAGGGAAAACCCTTTAAACACGAAATTTGCGACCCGGGGTCATGCCAAGCGTCTAGAAGAGAGAGAAAGAGAGACAGAGAGAGATATTTGCATCAGTTTTACTTGACCGTAACTTTCCCTTTTTGCTTTTATTTCAAGGTCGAGGGAGACCCCTTTCAATCATTGACTTTTTGAAGCACAGAAAATTCGTTACGTCAAAAATCGAGCGGATTTTTCTCATTTGCCTATTGAAGAGATAGAAATTTACAGTTACCTGAAAAAAGGTTACGACAAAAGTTCTCAGCTTTTATTGTACATAGAACTTTTGTCGACTTCTCTACTCCTTTTCACTAAAAAGAGAAAAAAAATAAGAAAAGAAAAAATTTTATTTTTGCAAAAAAAGAAACATTTTTTTAATTATGAAAAAGAAAATATCAATTTTTGCAGAAAAGGAACATTTTCTTTATTATGAAAAAGAAAATATCAATTTTTGCAAAAAAGGAACATTTTTTTTATTATGAAAAAGAAAAATTTCATTTTTGCAAAAAAAGGAACATTTAATTTATTATGAAAAAGAAAAATTTCATTTTTGCAAAAAAGGAACATTTCTTTTATTATGAAAAAGAAAAATTCAATTTTTGCAAAAAAGGAACATTATTTTTTTAATATTGAAAAGAAAAATTCAATTAAAAAAGAATTTTTTTCATCTTTTTCAATACGAAAAAGAAGATTAAATTGGAAATAATAATTCGCTTGAAAAGGGCATATAAAGAAAGGTTAAGAATAATTTTTTTTGTCTAAAGGCCTGATATCGCATGGGTCATAAATCAATTAAATTATAAATTACAATACAGAAGTTGAGCAAAACGACCACCTGTTGAAGGTCGACATAGAGGGAGAGAGAGAGAGAGAGAGAGAGAGAGGGAAGGATAAAGGGATGAAGTGGGGTAGCTATCTCGTAAATTCTATTCTCCACCTTTTCAACGTATCCATATAAACACGCATACAAATTACAGACACGTATTTAAACTCCATAAGAATAATACGATAAGAACCCTAAAAAAGTTTAACCTCTTCAAATATACACACAAAAACTTTATTTCGTCCAAAAGTTATCGATTTTATTCAACTTTTTACAGTCAATTTTCACCCCTTTAATTTTATTATTAAACACATTTTCCATTCGTTCGAATTTTTCTACAGGAGAATTCGAATTCTGTAATATTAATTCACAATTGTACAAATTAATTGAATATCATAAATATTCATAAATAAAACAAATATAAATAAATAATTATAAATAAAAAAATATATAATGAGTGTGAATGAAATTTATGTGTTTCTTTCTCACGCTCATTGCTCTCACTTCCTCGCTTTTGCTTCTCAATTACTTGCCTATTTTATTAATTTTTATTAATAAAATAAAGTAAAATGAAATTTTATTAAAAATAATAATTACGTAACAATATTTTTTAGTAACGAACAAAAAAATTAATCATTTTATTAACAAGAATTTTTAGGCAAAAAGTTATAACCCGCAATTATTAATAATCAATCATTTGTAATTTTATTAATAAGAATTGACGATAAACAATAAAATTAAAGAACACAAGTAAATTAAAATAAAGTAAACTATAAAATTAAATAAATAAACTGATAAAAAGAAAAAAACAATAACTTAAACAAAATAAATGACTAATAATAATAATAATAATAATAATAATAATAATAATAATAATAATAATAATAATAATAATAATAATAATAATAATAATAATAATAATAATAATAATAATAATAATAATAATAATAATAACTAATCATTTAATAATCATTTAATAAAAAATAAATAACTTTGCAAGCAATAAAGAGTTTTTTGGCAATTTATAAAAATTTCTCCTAAATTTGACTCTGCATTTATTTTATTTACCACATTTTCTTTAATTTTCATCAGAAAATATTTTAATTATTTCACATTTGCTAAAAACTTTATTAAAAAATTTAAAAAATTTCTAAATTTAATGATTTAAAATTATTTAAAAATAGAATTATATTAAAAAAATAATTTTTAATATCAATAAAAAAAGAATTCTTAAAAACATAATTTATTTCAATTAAATTTGACAAAATTTCCAAATAATTGAAAATATAATTTAATTTTTCTAAAACTATTTATGCGGGTAATTGACTATCTTAAAAAAATTTTAATTACAATTATTCAATAATTTCTTTCATAAATTTCTATATTAAATTACATTTAAATCTTGAATTTACTTTACTGTGTAAAAACTTTTTGAAATTTTAAGATTTAAGATCCAAAAGCTCTGAACGTTCAAATGAACGAAATTGATTTATTTCTTCTGAAAATTAAATTTTTATTGCAATTATTTTGATTCACTATCCAAACAATTAATTATTGAGTTTGCAAACATAAAATTTTAGTTTTTCAATTTTTTAAATTTAATTTAATTAATTTTTACATTTATAGTAATTTATTAAAATATGTGTAATAAAAAATATTTTGTTCATTTGAACGTTCAAAACTTGGAAATCATAAGATTTTTGAAAATTACAACTGTAATTTTTTCGAAACTCTGTTACTTTTTTTATGTAAATTTCTCAAAAAATAATTCAATTAATTTGAATAATTATAATAAAATTTGTAATAATGAAATGGCTGCTTTCTTAGATTTAATTTAAAATGGTATTAAAAAATAATTAAATTTTAACGAATAATTTTTTAATGTTTATAAAATTAATTAAATTTTTGCTAATAATTTTGTTAAAAAAGTGTTAAGCAATTTTTTTCTTCGAAAATTTATGAAAAAATAATTTTAAATAATTGAATTGCTGTGAAAATTTTATTATTTATACAATCAATTGAATTTCTGCGAAGAATTTTATTAAAATTATATTAAAAGTAATTGAAGTTATCTAAAGTATTTTATTAGTTATGCGAATAATTGAATTCACGTGAAGAATTTTATTATTTATGATAATAATTGAATTCTTAAGAGAAATTTTCAACGAATTTAATAAAAAGTTTGTTGAATGTAATTCAATTCTTATTAAAATTTTTGGAAATAATTGAATTTCTACGAAGAATTGCATTAAAATTAATAAAATAAATTAATTTATGCCAGAAATTTGATTAAAATTGGACAGCAGGTAATTAAATTCCATTGAAGAATTTTATAATAATGTTTGTAAATAGTAATTTTTTTTTTGACAAAATTGATTGAAAATTGTACTTTTTAAATAATTAGTTTTTGATAATGAGGAATAATTAAATCTTTAAAAAAGTGTCTAAAGTTTGGAAATAGTTAAATTATGTAAGTAATAATTTTCCTATATACAATTTGAATTACAAAATTAACCCAAACGTTCAAAATTAACTCAATAAAATAATAAGAACTAAAAAATGTATTAAAATTCTTGACAAATAAAATAATAAAAAAATTAAAAATTAAAAAATGTGCAATATACAATTCAATGAAAATTATTTCATCACCGACAATTCTGCGTCTTTCAAGTGCGATAAATTGAAATGGTAGTTCATTTAAAAGAGAGTCATTAGAAGGAAATAATTATATATCCTAAGGAGATAATGCTACCTTTGAAATTTCTTATACATAGAGTCGAGAGAGCGGCTATCGGCCTCCTCGATCTTTAGGCAAAGAAAACAAGTTCTAACTTCAATTCAAACTTTACTTGATGAACCGACCTCCTCGCGTAAGTATTATTCTTACGTGCTAAGAGCGATATTCGAAACCTTACGAATTTAGAGGGGGTTTTTCACGACACGAGCAAAAGTCACGTCACCATAATATATATCATTAATGGCTATGCCAAAAAAAAAAAAATAACAGAAAAACAATTAATTTTCAAGTCTTAATTCTCACTCGACAGCTAAATCGATTGTTTGTCGTTTTTGTCACAAAATTTTTTTCCACATTTGTGTGTTATTTTTATGCAAACGCTTATAAAAAGAAAGAAGTATTTCTATGATTTTACTATCAATTTTTTAAAATTTATACATATTTAAATTTTTACATATATTTATAAATAAATTTTTAAATAAATTTTATTAAATCTATAAATACAATTTGTTTAGTTATATATGTATTTATATTTTATTTTTAATAATGTAATTATTATAAACGTAATTACCGTAATAAATAAATTATTACGTAATTACCTGCAAGTAATTTTGTTTTATTTTCTTCTGCAAAAATACTTTTTCTACAAACTTCTTCATTTCTGAATTAAATTTTTCTTTTCACTCTAGTTCCCTTAGGAATTAGGGAACCCTCAAATAAAAGTTTGCAAAATTTTTATAATTCAATAAAGTATTTCTATTATTTTAGTTTGAATTAAAAAATTTTTCTATCAGTTTAAAATAATTTTTTTATCCTTCCGTATATTGTTATTAAATAATATTTGTTCGATTCAAGGAAAAAATAGATTAAATGAAAATTAATTGTTTCATTTAATTTATTAACTAATTAATTTATTATTTAATTTATCTTTCTTCTTTTAATCGAACAAATATTATTTATTTTCTATTAGTTTTCATTCAATCTTACAAAATGTTGACATTTTATTATTTGTAAAATTAATATTAATTAATATTAATTTGCAGTTTACTATTAACTATTGCCTGTAATATTTAATTTCTTTATCCAAATTACATTTTTAATACGCTCATCATGATAAAAATAAATAATAAAATAATAATAAAAATTTTATTGTCTTGAAAAAGAAGATTTCTTGTTAATTACTCGTAATAATGTAATTAATATTAGAATTAATATTATTATCAATTCTGTAATAGTAGAAAAGTGCCAAGTACTTGAAGAGCGAACGCGGCGGAGTGGGGGAAATGAGAGCGACAAGGAAGAACACAAGTTTCTCTCTCATACTCATTAGTTCGCGCGCATCGTCAGTGCCGTATCATTAACGGTTCTTTCGGTCCTTAAAAAGGAAAACTAATTTTTTTCTACAAAAATACTTCGTTTTAAAAAATTTCTTCTAGAAACACACTTTTCTTAAAAAATACGTTGCATTAAAAATACTTTTCTTAAAAAATACGTTACATTAACAATTTTTATCTGCAAAAATACTTTTCTTTAAAAATTCTTTTCTACAACAATACGTTTCATAAAAATTCTTTCCTACAAAAATACGTTTCTAAAATCATTTACATTTTTGAGTACACCTTTCATAGGAACGGAAGAATTAAAAATATAGCTTTAATGACAAATTTTCCCATCATGAGAAAAACAAGATTTCTTGTTAAATACTCGTAATAATGTAATTAATATTAGAATTAATATTATTATCAATTCTGTAATAGTAGAAAAGTGCCAAGAGCGAACGCGACGGAGTGGGGGAAATGAGAGCGACAAGGAAGAACACAAGTTTCTCTCTCATACTCATGAGTTGCGCGCGCATCGTCAGTGCCGTATCATTAACGGTTCTTTCGATCCTCAAAAGCGTAAACTAATTTTTTTTTCTACAAAAATACTTCGTTTTAAAAATTTTTTTCTAGAAAAATACTTTCCTCTTAAAATTCTTTTCTTAAAAAATACGTTGCATTAAAAATGCTTTTCTTAAAAAATAAGTTTCATTAAAAATTCTTTCCTACAAAAATACGTTTCATTAAGAATTCTCTTCTACAAAAATACGTTTCATTAAAAATTATTTTGTACAAAAATACGTTTCTAAAATAATTTAAATTTTTTAGTACACTTTTCTTAGGAACAGAAGAATTAAAAATTTAGCTTCAGGGACAAATTTTCTTATCATGAGAAAAACAAGATTTCTTGTTAATTACTAATGAAAAAAAATTTTTTTTTCTTTTTCTTTTGCTATTTACGAGTGTCGAAGTACGTTCGGGTATTCACGGCTGTCAGTGAACCAAGCATATAATAGATGGCGATCTCGTTCACACTGTAGAGAGTTAAGGGTTGCTGTGTTTGTATATGTGTTTAGAGAAGTGGTGGGGGAAGGGGGATGAGAAGAAGGGGTTAGATGGCTGCGGTAGAAAGACGACGAAAAGCCCCTGTTGGAAACAGCCACACACAAGCAATGGAGTGCAGAGCGAGTTCTGTGGCCGTCACGTCGGAGTGACGAGTACCCCTTTTCCCTTTGCACCCCCGAAAAACCCACCCCTGTTCTTCACTCTTTACTTCGCTCCATCCTTCCCCCCTCCACTTCTCTTTCTCTCTCTCTCCACGTCGACTAGTAGTCGAGGAATTCGAGTTACTATAAATCTCCCTTGACGGGCGCGTTGCCGGGCCTGAAGGCGTTGAAGGGAAGTCGAAGGGGGGAGGGGGGGGGGTGGGTAAAAAAGAGTGGGAGACCCACCCACCCCCCCGAAAATTGTCCTTCGAAAACGCGAGGAATTGTAATAGTTTTTCTTGCGCAGGACCAACGCAATGTTTCCGGCGACTTAAAGCCCAGATGGATTTTGAAAGAATTTCTTTTCTTTTAGGGTAGAGACGAAGAAGAAGGGTATATCTTCAATCCAAAATTACGTATTGAGGGTGAATTGTAAAGAAAATAAACAAAAAAGAGAGGAGGAATTTTGTTGAGAACCTGTCACTCAACGGTTGATGTCCTGTGATGGAAATAAAAAGTACTTTTTCATTCGATGGAAAAGGAGGGAATAAAACTTTTGGATCAATTCTTGTATATATATATATATATATATATATATATACGTATAATGATCCCCGCGAGTAAGTTTTGCGAGATTTTACCCCAAACAGGAAATAAAGTGTCTACTAAGGAGAAAAATGATGTCTTATAATTGCTGATACTTTCGGTGTATATATATATATATATATATATATATATATGTAAAAAAAAAATATATATATATATATATATGGAAAGAAACATTTCGAGAATATCATGAACAGAAAAAATTTGCAAATTTCTCTATTTTTTCTAATTATCAAAGATAATATTAACCGCTTCTTTTCAAATTGAAAAAATTTTGCTGTTTTCTTAAAAAGGTTTTTTTTTAAATTTTGTATTTAAACGTTATTAACGTTGATGAAGTTCACAACGTTTATAGAAAACGATTTTCGAAAAGAAATATTTTTTTAAGGAAATTTTTGTAAAGAAAATAGTGCGATTAATTTTTTTTAATGGTGATTTACAAAAAAAATATTTGGGAACAAAAAATATTATTCTTTTTAGTAGGAAAATAATTTCTTTCTTTCAATCGTTGATCATAAACGTTGTGAACTTCACTGACGTACGTTATCATTACATTATGTAGAATGTAGATTTATTTAATATTCCTGTTTCTTATAACTTGAAAGTTCTGAAAAATTATATTATTATTATTATAGATATTAAGGGCAAAGTATACTTATATTTTCAACTACATGAAGAAAATATTTTAAATATTCTTAAATATTAAATAAATATTCTTTTAAATATTATTATTTTTATAGTAATTTTTTGAGAGAAATTCAATGGTCATAAAATATTTGGACTATTTTTGAATTTTTATTTTTTCTAAATATTACCGGATTTTGAAATTCATAAGTAATTTTGTAGAAAATGTGTTTTTGTATCGATAAAAAAATTGCCGGATAAAAAAACTAATGTTTACAAAAGTTTCAGCATTTTTTCAAAGAGAAAGAAAGCTTTTACGTTAAGAATTTAAAAAAATATTAGGTATTATTATTATTAAATTTTATTATTTGAAAACTCAACTGTTTTTTACTTAATTTCAGAAAACAATCTTTTCAAAAAAAATATTTCAGTGATGAAAACTAAATTTGATATAAGACTTTCTTTTGAAAAAGATTATGTTCTGATAAAATTAGTTCGAAAAAAAACAAATGAGTTTTCGCATAATAAAATTTTAAAATAATCATTTTTTTAATCTGAAAACTACTTTTTTTCTTGGAAAAAACACTACAGCTTTTGAGAAAAATAATTTTTTCATTCGGCATTTTTTTATGAATACAAAAGCATATTTTCTACAAAATTACAAATGGATTTCAAAATCTATCAATTTTTAGAAAAAATTCAAATTCAAGAAGAGCCAAAATATTTCCTGATTAATTTTTTTACGACCATTAAATTTCTCTCAAAAAATTATTGTAATAATAATTTTTTTGAATGTTTAAAATATTTTCTTTATATATTGTTGAAAATATAGGTGTACCCTCCCCTTAAAGTAAACTTTTGGAACAAAATTTGAGAGAAATTTTTTAATTTGACCAATTTATTCAACCATTGACAATACAATTATTTTTTCAATTTTCACAAACTTAACCGTAATTCGAAATTAAAATATACTTGAAACTATAACCGATAATATTTACTTTTATACGAGTTCAAGTGGTATTTTTATGAAAAAATTTCGACAATTTTTCACAATTTTTACGGAAAAGATTATCATATGCATTCATACACTTTTCCACAAAGTTTAATGAAATCTGTACTTAAAATAATTGAAACTACTTTAAATTATTTATTTTTATTTTATAGATTATTTTATTTTTTTGTATTTATTTATTTTTATAGAAGTTGCAGTGGAGTTTTTAGAGAAATTTTTAGAAAATCTTTCAAATTGACCAGATTTTCACATTCAATTTGCAACAAATTTTACCGATCAAGATTCTCACATTACTTTAAATTTTCGATAAATTTCCATGCAATTTGCATTTAAAATAATTCCAACTAACAAAAAATTATTTACTTTTGTTGCAAATCAAGTGGATTTTAAAAAAAATTAAGAAAGTTGTGTAAATTGGCTAGATTTTTGCATTAAATCACTTTTCCATAAACTTTCTTGCAGTTTTTACTTGGGATAATTGAAATTAAGGTAAATTTTTTTTTGTACAGGAGAGCAAGTTGACTTCTGAATGAAAATTTGTGGAATCTTTACAGTTAACAAAATTCTTACACTCAATGAATTGTTTACAAATTTTACGAACCAGATTCTCACTTCTATTTAATTATTTTCTTCAAAGTTCAATGAAATCTGTATTTAAATATTTTAAAATACTTAAAACTAAGCCAAATTGTTTACTTTCTTAGGGGTTGAAATTGATTATTTAAAATTGTTCTAAACAGTTACTTAAATTAATCAGAATTTCAACTTCAATAATTTTTTTACAAACTTCAACGTAATTTTTACTTCCACACTGAAAAAAAATTTATTTAATTCAAATAACCGATTAATTGACTATTATTAATTGAATATTCACTTTAATCAAATAATATTTATTAGAGTCAATTAAATTGTATTTGAACCAATAATTTCAGTATTTGAAGCAAACACCTTTTAATTAACTCTAGTAAATATTATTTACTTCGATTAAATATCTAATTGATAATAGTCAAATAATCGGTTACTCGAATCAAATAAATTTTTTTTTCCAGTGTAATAGTAAAATTAACATAAATTATTTAGTTTTAAATGAATGCATTTGTATTCAACAAAATTATTTAATTAATTAATTTTGTTAGACTGTTGAATAAAAATTTAAGAAAATCCTTTAAATGGCCAAAATGGGACACTATTAATTTTAATTGTTATATACATTGTAATTATAATTAAACATAAAAATATTTGTTGCTTTTCTAAAAGCAAATTTTAATAGTAATAAGGAATATAATGAGTAAAATTTGTTTTAAAGTGTCAGTCTTTCTCAACGGGTCTCTGCTCGAAAATCGTGGTTTGAGTTTAAATTACCTGCCAAAGGTTTAAAATTCAGGTAAAAAGGATTGAAATTTCAACTGGAGTAGGCTTTTAAAAATTCAAAATGGCAAATTCAATATGGTGGACAATGTGTTGAAAATTAATCGCGACTAGCGACTAGTGGGGGATCTTCAAGCTTACAACAAGCTAGCGAAAAGATTACAATACTATCTGAGTATCTCCTATTGGAAATTGAAGAAGATTGTTATATACAACAAAAGAAAATGGTCATAAAGAAGCTACGAAGAAAAAAAATATATATAGAAACTATTAAAGAAAATAGATACATTTTTTGATATGTGAGAAATAAATTTATCATCTCTCGAAAACATGTCTTAAGATTTAGTGTGTTTTATCTGAAAACAAAAGCTGCCCACACTAAATACTTTTCTCTTTCATGAGCGAATTGTGTAGATAAGAAAAGAGGGAGGATATATCAATCACAAAGGCAGTGACGGACCTGAGATTTGGCAGCAGCAGCAGAAGCAGTAGAAGCTTCCCAGTTGAGAAAGAGCAACGGGGGTTGTGACCTATCTTGACCTGCAAATATCTTCTACACGGCATTCTGTATCATTATTTTTCTAAGAGGCTTTCCTTGTATTGATTCATCAAAGATAACACACCTTTTTTTATTTATGCACATATTTCATATTTCCAGTGCAAATATATTAATGATTCATTGAATATCTATTAAAAAATATAGAAAAATAAAGAATCAAAATTCTGTTGAAATTAATTTTTTGAGTTAGTTTCTAAATTTACTGTTTTTGTAACAGATGAATAATTTTCAGCTAAAAGCGGAAAATTAATAGGAACAACTGAAGATCTTACCAAATAAAACTTGCACAGCAGTATTAAAAATTATTGTTCAAATAAAAATTTACTTCTGTTTTACTGAATAGCAGAATACTAAGTAAAGTTTGCACCTAAATATTAATGAAGAAAGCTAAAAAATAACAAATTACCTTGCATCGAAATATCAATAGGGACAATTGAAATCTGACGAAAAATTATTATTGGATATTAAAACAACAAATTCCCAAAGTTTGATTCATGAAATCAGTCATTCGATGCATAATGATTCCAAAATGAGAAACTATATACAGAAAAAAAGACAATAACGTACTTTTCTAAATTTAGAATAAACGTCATTGATTATGCAGAGTTTATTTTTGGAATCGGTCAGCACTTCTGAATTGTGTGTATATATATGACTGTGGGTGAATGATTACACAATAATCCTATTTTATTATTCTTTGAATTGTCAGCATGGAGTGAAGTAGATTATGAAAGAGCAATAATTCATATTATAATATAACTATAGAAACCTCTACGCATGAATTTTGCAAATAAGGTGTTGGTGCGTGTTTCTTATTGTCACTCGAAACATTTAGATTTCAGTGTACTTCGAAATCGCAAACACTTCTAATAACTCTCCAGGAGAATATGATTCATTTTCTTCATAAAATCGTATTTAAATATTTAAATGGGTTTAAATAGTTTACAAATTTATAGTTTTATTAATTTAATAGTTGGTAGCTTTTTAATCAGGGTGTAGTGTTGAAAAATTATTCAGTAAAGTTTGTATCGAAATAATGACAGCTGAAAACCTAAACACCAAATGAAACTGGTGCCGGAACATTAATAAGTATCACTAAAAATCAGAATAGTGGGTAAAAATTTTACCGGATTATGAATAAAGACAGATGAAAAACTAAATTTCAAATAAAGCTTGTGCCGAAGAAGAAATAAGGACAGTTGAAAATCTAAATTCTAAATAAAGTTTGCATATCGAAAAGGGTAAAAATTTTGAAGAATATATTTTTTACAGAAAGACATTGTTTTACAAACATCTGAACTGTGAAGAAAATTTTTTTAATGCTTTGAATATTACAAAGTTAGGTTTGTACCGGAAGAGCAATAGGGACAGTTGAAAACCGAATGCCAAATAATTTTCAGGACAACTGAAAACCTAAATACAAGATGAACCTTGTAATGTTAATAATGTTTCACTATGGCTGTCAGAATATTAAGTAAAGTTTGTACCATAATTTTCAATAAGGACGGCTGAAAATCAAAACTCTTTTGACTAAAATAAAAAGCTTAATACTCTAAATTAGATGTATCTTTTTTCCAGAGACAATAGACGGAAGTAATCGGTTACTAGAATAGAATAAATTTTCTCCGCTCAGTTCAGATGTTTGTGAGATGTCTTTCTGTAAATTATTTTCTATACCGAAAATTGACTTCATACTTTTAGTTGGCGCGATTTTAAGGAGGGAGTTTAATAATAAATTTGGCACTTTTATAGAAGTGATATTGGAGTATATGGTTTCAATTTATAAGGAATTCGAATAGACAGTAGATGCTTAATGTGACGGGGGGTCAGGTCAACGTCATATTCAATGAAGAGAAAAGCTGAGCGCTTCTGATACAGTCAGTTTCAGTTGTACCTCCTAGAATACCTTTCCCAAGAGAGGTGTACATGTTTAGGTGAGATGTCAGGCGTCAAAAAACCTTATACGTGATGTGACGTTTATGTAACTTGCTTCTGTAACTCTTACTTTTGTTTTCATCCCAAACAACCATTATGGCTTTCAACAAAGAATTCGCAGTCAAAGTCATTTTACATATTAAATGTTTTCCATAATTTTAATGATGTTTGGTATATGTAACAAATTTTTATACAAAAAATACAAGAATGTTGGAAAATATCCAAGAATTGCAAAAATTTAGGGAAATAAAATCGGAAGTTTTATATAAATAAAATTTCTCACAGATGATATTTTTTCCAATAATATAACAAGCAGTATTTCTGATGTTATGAAATAGAGACAAAAAATTTACTAACACTGTCAACTTAAAAGTATCAAATGGCAACGAATTGATACCAAAAATGTGAATTAAGTAAAAATTGATCGAGATGTTTGGCAACAAATTTGATCCACTTTAGTATCAATTTGATACTTTCAAGAAAAATGTGAAGACAACAATTTATTTTTGTACGACATCAAGAAGACTTTTCAAGAAAAATAAAAAATAATTCTTAAAATTGACAACAGATTCTGATACTCAATATTGCAAAAATTTTACGGATCAGATTCATACTTTTATACAGTTTTCTACAAAGTTCAATGGATCTGTATTTAAAATTTTATAATAATTGGAACTAACCTAAATTCTATACTTTTGTAGGAGTTCAAGTGGACTTTTTATGTAAATTTTAAGCAAATCCTTTAAATTGCCAAAATTTTGATATTAAATCAATTTTTTTTATAAATTTTACTGACAAGATTGACACATTCTTTAAATTTCCATGAATTTCAATACAATCTGTATTTACAATATTTGGAACTAACATAAATTATTTAAATAATTAGGTAAACTTGAAATGAAATTAAATTAAAATAGTTTAAAAAAATCCTTTGAATCGAAACAAGTATACTAATAGATATACTCAATTAACATTCCACAAATTTTGCCGACATGATTTTTAAATTCATTCAATTTTCCAAAAAATTAAATGCTCAATCAATATTCCACAAATTTGGCCGACATGATTTTCAAATTCATTCAATTTTCCAAAAAATTAAGTGCGATCTGTATTGAAAATAAATAAATTCTCACGTTTTTAAAATTTTCCATAAATTTTAATGCAATTTGGATTTAAAAGAATTGTAACTAACCTTAATTATTTACTTTTGTAGGAATTTAAGTGCACTTTTTAAAGACAAAATTAAGAAAGTTGTGTAAATTGATGTCATTTTAAAATTATACCACTTTTCCATAAACTTCACTGCAATTTGTACTTAAGATAATTGAAATAAGAGTAAATTATTTCTCTCTATAGAACTTCAGGTAAAATTTTGAAAAAAATTTAAGAAATCCTTTAAAATTGACCAAATTATTACACTTCATCAATTTTCTACTGTACGGTCCAGATTTTCGCACATTCGTTAAATTTTTTACAAAGTTTAGTGAAATTTCTATTTAAAATAATAGACACTAACCTAAATTATTTATTTTTATAGAAGTTGCAGTGGAGTTTTTAGAGAAATTTTCAGAAAATCTTTCAAATTGACCAGATTTTTACATTCAACTTTTCCACAAATTTTACCGATCAAGATTCTCACATTCTTTAAATTTTTGATAAATTTCTATGCAATCTGCATTTTAAATAAGTGTAACTAACAAGAAATTATTTACTTTTGTTGCAAATCAAGTGGATTTAAAAAAAAGGTTTAAGATAGTTGTGTTAATTGGCTAGATTTTTGCATTAAGTAATTTTTTTCATAAACTTTACTGCAATTTGCACATGGGATAATTGAAATTAAGGTGAATTATTTTTTTTAACAGTAGTTCAAGTTGACATCTGAATGAAAATTTGAGGAATCTTTTATATTTACCAAATTCTAACACTTAATAATTTTTTAACAAATTTTACGAACCGGATTCTTATAGTTTTATTAAATTGTTTTCTTCAAAGTTCAATGAAGTCTGTATTTAAAAAAATTGGAACTAAGCAAAATTATTTACTTTTGTAGGAGTTCAAATGGACTATTTAAAAAAAATTTAAGCAGCAATCTAAATACCACATTTTTACATTTAATCATAATGTTTCATAAACTTTATTGCAATTTGTACAGAAGTTAATTAAAATTAACGTGAATTATTTTTTTGACGATCCTAAAGTTCTGAACGTTCGAATGAACGAAATTTATGTACATCTTCTAAAAATTACATTTCTATTGTAATTATTTTGCTTCACTATCCAAAGAATTAATTACTGAGTTTGTAAACGTAAACTTTTGGTTATTAAATTTTTTTATGATTAGTAATTTATTAAAATATTTTCAAATAAAAAATATTTCGTTCATTTGAACGTTCAAAACTTGGGGATCATTTTTTTGTATAAGAGTTGGAGTAGAATTTTGAGAGAAAATTTGAGGAATCCTTTAAACTGACCAGTTTTAAACTTAATCCATTTTTCAAAAATTTTACGGATCAGATTCTTATACTTTTATTCAGTTTTCTACAAAGTTTAATGAAATCTCTATATATTTAAAATAATTGAAACTGAAATAAATTATTTGTAGGAGTTCAAGTGGAATTTTTAAGAAAAACTTAATAACTTACCAAAACAACAATTTAACTATGTTTTCTGTCTCAATTTGATGTCATTAGAAAAACTGTATATAATGTAAATGATATAGAGAATGAAGAATTAAATTTATCATAATTCTATTTTTTTTTCATCACAATGTAGTATACACGAAAAAACATCTTCACCTGGAACAACTATATACAAATTTCACTATATTAGCGAAATTTTTAGTTATTGCAACGAATACATACTTCCAATCAAACGTTTTTTTTCGTGTAAAAAGTAAATATCACAGTAAAAAGTCTTATTTTTAAACAACAAAAAAGTCTTAAATTATAAAAATTTTTAAGACTGAAGAAAGAATTAAGAATTTAAGAATTTATGCAATTGGTTTTGTACGTGATTTAACATTACAACCAAACAGTGCTAAATTTAAAAAGTGATCTTAAATTAAGACTTACTTTCTACTGTACTAATTTTTACTTTACTTGAACATTTTTTATCTATACTGTACGATAGGGAATTTATTTTTAAAACAAAAAATCGACTACTTCTACAAAACGTACTGTCGGAGGTGTTGTCTAAGTTGTTCAAAAATTGGTTTCAAAAATCCTGCCATCTAGAGAAGAAGCGAGCAACACCTGAGAAGTGGATGTCGTATTTTCCTTACAGGTAAGAAACGAGGATCCTAGGTTCTCTACTCTATCGACAGAGTGGCTTTAGTTTATTTCAGTTTGGTCAAATACTAACAAGATGGAACCAAATGCGTTTGTAGGCAGCCATCATGAATCATATACCCTTCTCGTTATGAGAGGGGGAATTTTGATTGACAGGAAAGGAGGGTCTATGCTTCAGATCTTTATAACAATGCTAAAAGGGTGGAGTTAGACACTCTCGATACAAAATGAGATTGGAATCTCTTGATATTGATATTTTAATCCCCATTTTCTGAATTCTAGGGAAATGCTTCAATTTTCCAGATAGAAGAATAATGCGATACTGACTAAAATGACACTGATTTAGAAATTAATATTTCCTGATTCATTAGTTGCTGGTTCTGCTGTCCAAAGTAGAAATATAGTAACCGAAATTTCCGTTGACTTGGGTTATAAATGAATCATGACCTTATGGAAAATGTGGTAGTAATTTTCAAAAATAAAAATCTAAGGTACATTGGAGAGCAGAGTTGAGTCATTCGGTTACAAAACTCGTTCTTTTGTAGTGATTCGAACAGCGACAGGAAATTTTGAGAGAATATGGCAAAATATTGAAAAACACAGTTTTCTTAAAAGTATCAAATTGATACTAAAGTGGCAGAAATTGATGCCGAAAATTTGGATCAATTTTTGGATTGATGCGCATTTTTGGTATCAATTAGTTGTAATTTGATGCATTTAAGTTATTAGTGAATGTACAAGAAGTGCAGAAGAGAAGTAATTTTTCTTTTCTTCTTTCATTAAAATTTCTTGCCTTTCGATAAAATTTAAGGGAACAGGTAGAGAAAGTAGAAAAAGCAGAAGAAGTGGAAAAAGTAGAAAAAGTAGAGAAAGTAGAAAAAATAGAAAAAGTAGAAAAAGCAGAAGAAGTAGAAAAAGTGGAAAAAGTAGAGAAAGTAGAAAAAATAGAAAAAGTAGAAAAAGCAGAAGAAGTAGAAAATGTAGAAGAAGTAGAAAATGTAGAAGAAGTAGAAAAATGTTACCAATTGAAAAAAGGAATTTCTGACAAATTAAAGAAGAGAGAGCTTTTTATAAATGCTGCCTACGCCATCTTGCTGGAACCCAAGCAAACTGTAGAGTGTAGAATGAAAGCAAACTTCGAATGATCATAAATGTTCGTTAAGAAATCTGTAATATCGACTGCATTATTATTGTTATAAACTATTTCTTCTTTTTAAACTAATTTTTCCTCCTTGTCTTCCATTTTGTCTACAAAAAGTGAAATAATAAATTTCCTTACCCACGATTGCTTTAAATTTTTTTAAGTTTATAATAATTTTTCAAGAAGATTTTGTTTTCAATTTTCATTAGTTGGTAATGCTGAAAGAAGTGTACCAAGAAGTGGTACATTTAACACTGCGGATGTGTTCGAAAAAAGTGGGTAAAATTAATTTTTCCATAATAGTACCATTTGAACTGTTAGGATCTACTACACAAAACCCGGTCTTTGGAAAATAAAATTTCTCTTTGCTGTTGCTCAAAGTTTCTGCGATACCCTCTGCAGGATTTCTGCAGATAATTAAGGAACAATTTTTTTTATGTTCTTGGACGTCTCTGAAATGTTTTTTTCAGGATATCCGAAGATAGATTTTACATAGTTTCATAGATATCTTACGGATTTTTACAGATTCGTCCATTAAAATTAGGATAACTCTCGGCTGTACTTAGAAATTTTTGAAATATCTTCTTTAGGGTATTCGTATTTAATTTAGGGATATCTTCAGCTGTCCTTTAAAATAATTTTTTTTCAAACTTATATATCTGTCATGCTTCAAGTCTCATCTTTAATTTAATACCAAAAGAGTTTAAAAATCTTATTCGGTTCGTGAGATATCATTATAAATGTCGGAGCATGTTTTTTGGATTTGTGAAATAGAACGCATTAAATTAGTCAATTTGGAAAGATTTTCGACTATGGAAATGCTCGGAAGTTATAATGATATCTCGCTAACCGAATAAGATGTTTTTAACTTTTTTGGTACTAAATTAAAGATGAGACTTGAAGCATGACAGATTATATAAGTTTTAAATTTTCTCTACAATTTTTAAAAATTGTCAAAATCATTTATATTTTTTTAATTTTTTCTTCAAACTTATCGATTGCTTGAAGCTTTCTGTAATTTATTAAACTTTTCTATTGTACATCATTTGACGTTAAAAATTATAAGCTTTCTATTGGTTTTTTTGTTAATTTTCTGTCATTTGTTCCTATGAAAAAATTGTCATTTAATGATTGGTATGTTTTTGAGCTATGCGCGTGAAGCTTTACCGATAACTTCCGACGGTAGTGGAAATACAAAATATTAATGAATTGTTTACTTAATTAAACTAACTTGAATTTTATTTTACATAAAGATATATCACTTGACATATATTTCAATTGACATAAGTTTAATTTGACAGAAAATTAATTTGCTGTAAAATTTGTGTAACATATACGTTATTTGTTATAATATACATATACCTATAATAAATTTTATTTTGTCCTAAAGTTTATTTGTCATAAATTTCATTTGACGTAAATTTCACTTGAGATGAATTTCATTAGAGGTAAATTTCACTTGAGATAAATTTCATTTGATATAAATTTCATTTGTTATAAATTTTATTCAAAATAATTCTCATTTAACATAAATTTCATTCTATCATATAATGTTCATTTGACATAAAAGACATTTAACATAATTCTCATTTGCCATAAAAGTCATTCAACAAAATTCTCATTTGACATCAAAATCATTTTACACAAATTACATTTTACATAAAAATATCGGCGCGAATTTTAAAAGTAACTAATGAGATATTATCATAACAACATTATGTTTCAACAGTTTTTAAATTCGCGCCAAGATTTTCATGCCGAATGATCTTTATGTAAAATGAAATCTATGCCAAATGAATTTTATTTAAAATTATGAGAATTATGTGTAATGCGACTTATCCGTTAAATAAAATTTATATCTAGTGAACTTTATATCAAATGAGAATTATGTTTAATGGAATTTTTACCAAATGAAATTTATCTGAAGTATATTTTATGTCAAATGAGAATCATCTTAAATGGCATTTATGCCAAATGAAATTTATATCAATTTACTTGTATGATAAATAATAATTATGTTAAATGACATTCACGTCAAATGAAATTTATGTCAAGCGAATTTTATGTCTAATGGTATTTATGCCAAATGGATTTTGTGTCAAATGAGAATTACGTTAAATGACATTTACGCCAAATAAAAATTGATGTCAAATGAATTTTACAACAAATAAAATTTATGTTAAATAAATTTTTTGTCAGAAGAAATTTATGTTAAATAAATTTTTTATCAGAAGAAATTTATGTTAAATAAATTTTTTATCAGAAGAAATTTATGTTAAATAAATTTTTTGTCAGAAGAAATTTATGTTAAATGATTTTTATGTCAGAAGAAATTTATGTTAAATGATTTTTATGTCAGAAGAAATTTATATATTACATAATTTTTACGTCAAGAGAAATTTACCATACATAATTTTTATGTCAAATGAGAATTAAGTTAACTAAAGTTTTATGTAACTATAATGTTTCTGTTAAATAAATTCTATGACAAATGATATTTATGTTAAATGTTTTTTTTGTGCATTCAAATTTATGACAAATAATGTTCATATTATGTTCATATCATAGCAAATTTCCAAAACAATCTATTAATGAATACTTTATTTTGTGACTAGGAAAGGATTAAAAGAGTTTAAATTTTCAGAAACGCCCACAATTTTGATCTTTTTTCAAAAAAATATAGAACAAAAATTTAAAGCTGACCGAAAAATGTTTGAGTTTGAACTGCCGGCAATAAATTTAAAATTTAGGTAAAAATGAGTGCATTTAAATATCAAGTGGCGGTTTTTAAAAATTCAAAATGGCGGATCCAACATGGTAGAAAATATGTGTAATTTTGTCTAATAAAACTAAAACCATACTTATATCACCCATATAATTATCAGCGCAGGCACTTAATTTTGAAAATTAAATTTTAATGTCAAATATTTTTTTTTGCTTAAAACTAACATGAAATCTTAAAAAAAATAACTGCGTCTGCTGAGTATTATAGGTGCCATGTTTTAGCTTCCGTTTTTTGTTTAAAAACTATAACATAAAAATGGAAACAACTAAATGATTATATACTTATTATACAAAAGCTACATCTATAAATGTATATTCTATAAAAATTTATATTCATATTTAACAATCTATATTTGTCCAACATTCGCCGAAAGAATACAGTATCGACAATGTGACATGGATATTATATCCACTCTAGAAATACATTATACATTATATAAACATCGTATTATATATAGACACTATGTGATGGTTAAACCGCTTTCTCATCAATATATCCAGTTATTATTTCTCTGTTAAATCGTAAATGCATGTTGCAGTTTCATATATAAGAACGAGAAGTGGAAAAAAAGACGATTATAACTGTGAGCGAATATATGTAAAGAAATAACGTTACATAATGTACATAACACTATGCGTGTGTAATAAATGGAAGAAAAGGTGATGACATTGCAATCTTCGAAAACGTGTCACTGATGGCTTTCGCATTCACAACATTTAAAGTGTCTTTAAGTTCAAGGTTATTTCGTATAAATTCTCTCTTTTTGTCCATTTTTACAATTCTATTTTTTTATATTTCGATTATTCTTCTATTAAATTGTCTGATTTGTATATTTTTGTTACTTTTCAAAAATACTTATTTGTAACTGATTCAGGAGCAAAAATTCTGATTTTCAGATAAAAGGATGATTTTTAACTAATTCAGAAGCAAAAGTTGTGATTGTCAGTTAAAAGGACGATTTTTAACTGATTCAGGAGCAAAAATTCTGATTGTCAGTTAAAAGGATGATTTTTAACTGATTCAGAAGGATAAATTCTGATTGTCAGTTAAAAGGATGATTTTTAACTGATTCAGGAGCAAAAGTTATGATTGTTAGTTAAAAGGATGATTTTTAACTGACTTAAATTAAAAAAGTGGTTTTATTTATTGAGAAAATTGTAAAAACTGTACATTTATATATAGATTTGTATTTAAATTATGGGGTTAATGAAAATTTGACTCTAGGCGCAGGCGTAGCCGAAGCGCAGGAGTGGGGGCAATGAGTGGAAGAGAGAAGAACCCGAACTTCCTTCTCGCACTCATTGCCCCCACTCCGGAGTGTATTTTTACTCCTCCCCCTTTAGAAGTCGGAATTGAATCGTTTTGTCACAGAAAACTAATTTTTTTTTGTTATTCAATTAATTTTTTGTTATTTAATTAATTTTTTGTTATTTAATTAATTTTTTGTTATTTAATTAATTTTTTCTAACACTGTTAGTGCGTTTTCGGAGAGAAACGTTTCTAATCTATTTGCTATTCTTCCTGAGACCAAACCTGACGTCAATCTTTTCTCTCTTCTTATATACATGAAAATTTCTTTCTATAAACGCATTTTTGCTTCTGAAAATTCAATCGTAAACCTACTTTCAATATTTAATTGCTTCTAAAAATTTCTTTAAGAGCGATGGTAATTTCACCCAAGGGACAAAAAAATTGCTTTTCATTTTATGACGAACGGGAGAATGATCGATAGGAATTCATTAGGAAAAAGAAGGAAAAGAAAAGAAAGAATAAAAGTAAGAAAAAGAGTAAAAAGAAAGAAAAGAATTTTTTTTTCTCCCCAAGCACAAACTGATTGTTTCCTCTGCTATAGAGTTTTCTTTCTCTCTATATATATATATATATATATATATATATATATATATATATATATATATATATATATATATATATATATATATATATATATATATATATATATATATATATGTCATATGGGCGAAACTTGAAAAAAAAATGGGAGAGAATTACAAACCAGGGTCTTTCCCTATCGCATTTCCAGTGTCGATTGAGCAGCAGTGACGACGGTTGGGTGTTGGTAGTGGTGATGGTGGTAGTAGTGGTAACTGTCGCCAATGATAATTTATGTTAATGGGAGTTCATACACCGGCTGGGTCGACTACGATTGCCAGGGCAGTCTGCAGGTCGTCGCGGCACTGTGCGGACGTTTAACTTTCTCGTAACGCTTCAAAAGTCTAATACACACAATTCGGAAGCTGCTGCAGGAGTGAGAGAGAGAGAGAAAAATTCACCCTTCCACCTCCCTCCCCTCTTCACTTTGCCGCAACACCCCTCAACTTTTAATATTCGAAATGGCGACGCCCAGACTTGCCCTACGGTTACTTTTCAGCGCTCTCGACGCAGACTCAGATACTCACGAGTTTTCGGGGCGCAGACAAACTCGATGTACAGGTCATTCGAATCGGGATATAGTTCCTTTCAGACGTTCTTTTAACTTATTGAAAATAGAAAATAAAAAATTTTTTTTCCACCACAATCAAATTCTCCACAATGGGTGTCTTAGGAAATGGAAAAAAAATTACGAATCTATTTTTCGATAATTATTTGAATAAATTATCGTTGCAGTGGGATTTTTTTCACCGGGTAAGTTGTCAACAGTGATTGAAAAGTGATTTTTTTTTGTTTAATTAAAAAAAGTAGAAAATTATTTTCTTGAAAGTTTGTGTTACACTTAAAAAAGTGTCACTGGAGTACACCCAGTGATGGCGCCAGTTGATGAGGACCCAAATGTTTAAGGGGGTTTGAGAGGGTGGTTTCATGACGCCGATCGATTTCAAAGCAAAATAGAAGAACGAGTTCTGATTCTTAACAGTGATTTCTTGTTTCTTTCATCTTCTTTTTTTTTACTGTTTTGCAACTTTTTGAAGAATTCTAGTTTAGATGTAAACAAAACATTTTTTACTTTTGTTTATTAAAATAGATACCCCAACACTGGCTAATTTTAATATTTCGAAATTTAAAAATTTATATACACTGACAAAAATTTGATTCAAATAACGTATCACTTGATAATTAATTTATTTACTTAAATCAAATATATTTGATTTAAGTCAATTAAATCATTCGATTTTTATTTTATTTTTCTAAAATTATTATTTTAAATGTAATTGATTTAAATATAAAATTATTGGATTGAAATCACGGTAAATCGTTAGATATTAAAATAACACCAAAAAGGATTAAAATAATCCAATTTAGTGTTATTTTAATCCATTTTGGTGTTATTTTAATACCTTACGATTTACCGTGATATTAACTTGAAGCAAATACATTTTATTTGCGTCAATTAAATCATATTTGCTTCAAATAGTGGAATTTTTTATTCAAATACAATTTATTTGACATAATTAAAATGTATTTGACTTAATTAACATTTATTTGACATAATTAAAATGTATTTGACTTAATTAAAATTTATTTGACATAATTAAAATGTATTTGACTTAATTAAAATTTATTTGACATAATTAAAATATATTTGATTTAATTAAAATGTATTTGACTCAATTAAAATTTGTTTGACTTAGATAAAATTTATTCGACTTAAATAAAATTTATTTGACTTGGATTAAAATTTATTTGACATAAAAAATATTTACTTCAAGCAATTATTTATTTAATAATAACCCAAATATTCGGTTATTTGGAGCAAACAAATTTCCCCTTGCAGTGTAATAATTATTTTACAAATAAGAAATATATTTTTTTTTTTTGAAAAATAATAGTTACTTAACCAAATAATTATTTTTGTTTGCTGGGAAAAATTATTTTTCCAGATTTTCGGAAGTATTTCTCTTTTCTTGTACGCGGAACAAGTGGTAAAAATATTTCAAGGAAAATTTGCCGTTAGGAGAAAGTTGGGGTCTTTGTCATGGCCGGTTCTGTTATATATTTTATGGAGGGTGCCATTCAGTTCAGGGTTGTCTGTACGCTGAGATGAAGGACATGCGCAATATGCTCCGACCGACTCCATTATAATTTTCAACCCCTGCAGCGGTCTTTTGTTCAAAATAATTTTCAATTTAGGAGGAAAAATTTTTGCTTCTTTTAATTTTAACTTACTTATTTCATTTCACGTAATTAGGTGCTACAATGAAAGAAAAAATTTATTTGATTCAACTTAATATTTATTTGATTCAAGTAAATATTTAAATCAAATAAATTTTATTTACAGTAAAAAAATTGTATTAGAAATAAATTAAATTTTATTAAAGTAAATAAAATTTATTTGATTCAATGAAATATTTATTTGATTGAACTAAATATTTCTGTGATTCAAGTAAATATTTCAGTCAAGTCAATTTTATTTAAATCAAATAAATTGTTTTTAAATTGAAAATTTTGGTATTTGAAGCGAATACCATTTTATTGATTTAAGTAAAACTTGTTTGATTCCATAACTATTTATTTGATTTAATTAAATATTAATGTTATTTGAGTAAATAATTAGTCTATTAAAATAATTATTTGAATCAAATAAATTTTACTTAAGTAAAATAAATATTTGAATCAAATAAATTTTATTTAGGTAAAATAAATTGTAATTGTGTCAATAATTTCAGCATTTGAAATAAATACGATTTAATTGACAAAGGTAAAATTTATTTTATTTATTTATATTTATATGCTAGCGCAAATTTATTTGATTCAAGTAAATATTTGAATTAAATCAATTTTATTTAAGTCGAATAAATTATATTTAAATTCAAAAATTCAGTATTTAAAGGAAATTCAAAATATAATTAACTCATGTAAATTTTGCTTCATTCCATTAAATATTTACTTGATTTAAGTAAATAATTGAATCAAATCAATTTTAGTTAAGTCAAATAAATTAAATTTGAATCAAAAATTTAAGTATTTGAAGCAAATACCATTTAATTGAATGAAGTAAAATTTATTTGAATAAATCAAATTTATTACTTGAAGCAAATACTATTTAATTGACTTTAGAAAAATGTATTTGATTTGAGTTAACATTTATTTTATTCAAGTAAATCGTTTAGTAGACGTTTACAAACAAACAATTGGACAAGAAACATAAATTTTACGTAATTTTATATTTCATAACAAAATATTTCGAGAAGTAAAACATATTTTTGAATAATCATTTTCCACTTGCCGCCTTTTTCCTTCTGTTAAAATTTTTTTCTTTTGCGACCCAAAAAAGTTTTTTGTACCTTCGTTAAATTGTCTTCTACATCGTCAATTTTTTTCCTTAATATTTGCTACTAATTTATCTAAGAAAGTATAAAAACAAAAAAGAAAAAGCTAAAAAATATAAATAACAAAAAATGGTAATACCCTAAAAATAAATGTTTGTTGTGAAATATTATTATTTCTAGTAATAGAAATAATTATAAGAATATTTTTTGTAATTTTAGAGACAGTTTCGCGGGAGAATTTAGATCGAAAATCGCACGCGCGAGGGAGGGGCAATGAGTGAGAAAGAGAAGAACGGTAACATCTCTCTCGCTCTCATTGCTCACGGCGCATGCGCTCCGCTTTCCTTCGCGTCAAAGTGGGGACAATTCTCAGTCTATCCTTCTCTCTCCCATTGAATATCCAAAGAGTTGCCAACTCCGATTTTTGCGTTCTATTTTTTCGCTTCAAAATCGCAATTCAACTATTGAAATAAATAAAATAAATTAATATTTATTGAAATATTTTTATTTCTAGTAAAATCTATTTTATTTTCAAAGCAATATTTCTCTATTTTTTTCAGAGAAAATAATTTCATTTTTTTTCTCTTTATGTGCAAGGAAATAATTTTCTTTACTTTTTATAAGAGAAAATAATTTTCTTAAATTTTATTTTCAACAAAATTTTGTAATGCGATTGCTTTCCTGAAAGATTAATAGTAAATATAAGGTCCAGACTGGACCGAATTTAAAAATCTTATCGCTTGGGCAAATCACAGAATGGCGAATTCTATCAAATCGAGTTCGTAGAAACAATGGAACGTAGCACACATATATATTTATGTATTCCAAGTGTGGAAGCAGACGATAGAGCGAGAGCATAGTAGATCGACCATGAGCCCAATCACAGACTCACTCCGCCCGCATTCCAGACTCCGACCTACCCATCTCTCTTTCTCTCTTTGTAAAATTCTAGAACTAAACGCTCGTTTTGAAAAAAAAACCGTATTCTCTTATAATTTTTAGTTGCCTAAAATTTTTTCCTTTCGTCGATTATATAATTTTTACTTAAAGTTTATTGTAGTTAGTAATTTTTAATTTTTTCTTTTTAATTTAATCTTAAGTTTCTATTTTTAATTTAATCATAATTTTCTATTTTTAATTTAATCTTAATTTTTTCTTTTTAATTTAATTTTAATTTTTTCTTTTCAATTTAATTTTAAATTTTCCTTTTTAATTTAATTTCAATTTTTATTAACAAAAATGTTTTTCAAAAATAATTATTGCTTGAAAAATGTAATAGTAATTTGAAAATAAATTTATTTGGTCCAAATAACCGATTATTTGATTATTATCATTTAAATAAAATTAATATTTAATAAAATAATACAAGTAAATTATTAATTGAATCATTAAATTAACTTGAATAAAAATTATTTAATTTAAGTCAATTAAATGGTTCAATTCATAATTTTATGTATTTACGTCAAATATTGAAATTGTTGGTCCAAATACCATTTAACTGACTAATTAAAAATTATTTGATTCAAGTAATAAATTATTTTAAAATAATAAAGTAATAATTTATTTTAAAATAATCAAGTATTCGATTATTTGAATCAAATAAATTTTTTTTTCATTGTAGAAATTAAAATTATTTTTTAGATTAATTTGTAATTAATGACAAGATTACTAGATTTACAAGGCGATCCATATCTCTAGTACAAGGCTCATTAAATTTGCAAATTACAGCCGTCTCAATTAACTTAATTGTTAATTACCTCTAACATTTGTTATACAATGTAGAATAAGAAAACTGTTTTGAATAATGAGTATTTTTTTAATTTTTCTGTTTTCTTGTCTTAATAAGAGACTAAGAAATAAAAACACTTTTCTTTTATAATAATAAAATACTAAGAAACAAAAAAAGAAAAACCTAAGTAACGAAAAGGGAAAAAATTAAGGAACAGAAAAAAAATTACGGAACAGAAAAACAAATATAAAATTATTAAAGAAAATAAAAATAATAGCAGAATATTAAAAATATATCTTTTGCCAGAGAATAAAAATTGATTTGAGGGGAAAAAAAATTGCGAATGCGCATGAAAAAGTTATCTCTATTTTTAAAGTTGAAATGTAATAAATTTTTTATTTTACGATTCAAAATCGATCATAACTCCCGTTTTTTTACGATTCCATTATGGTCTCAAGGACGAATCGAAACATGATTATCATCCTGATAAATGGGATCATTATCAGTTAATATCCATTTTTTTTCATTTGTGATAAATTTACATTTTATTGACATTAACTTTCAATTTACCGAAGAAAAAATAAATTTATCATAATATTCTTATTCTGATCGTATAAAACTTTTTAGAGGGAAAAAATTATTGTTTCCTACATACACTGAATTAAAACACTAAAAAACTATTTTGTTTAAAAACATGTTAGTTTTTTCCTTAATCAAAATTTCGTAAATTCTTAAAAAAAAATTTCACAAAGATAATAATTGTTAAAGATAAAAATTGTTCCCTTTGATTTAAAGTGGGAAAAAGTTCGGTAGATTTAATTAATATGTGAATTATTAAATATACCTTAAAAAAAAGAATCGAATGAAAATGGAACTAACAAGAAAAATCGTAGCCGAGTAGAGAAAAAAAATGGAAGAAATAATAAAAATTCTCCTCCACTTTTAAATGCGGGAGAAATTTTCTTGCGCTGCGAGAAAGAATAAATTTCCCAACTATGATAATTAAGGAGTCAATTTATGAAAATTTAATAATAATTCACGTGCTTATGGGTGTGTGAGAGAAACAGGGGAATTTACATCTTTTGATAATAAATTTTCACCGCAAAATTCTTAATGAGTTTCGAGGAGAGAACTAAAATTATGAAAAATGATCATGATGCTACCATTATCTTGAGAATAACACGAGTAGTTTTGTAAAACACTTATTAATTAGCTTGTTATTGACAGCAGTAAATCGATATATACGGATGTACATTTATATACATATAGACAGGAATGACGCGACAAAGTGGAAAATGATGGATGTGTTTTGATACTTGAAAGAGAGAAGCCCAAACTGATTCTTTTCTTGTTCCTTTAGTTTAGAATTTAGGAATGTTTGCTTTCATATCTCAATCTGTTTGGTGAAACAGTTACTTCTTTTTTTTTTTGAATACACTGGGTCATCCTCTCACTATAAATTTTCATACTCAAACAATCTGTCAAAAATTTAACAAAAAGAAAAAATTATGAAAACTTCTTTACACAGGAAGATATCATTTAAGTATCATTAATATTACTCTCATTACTAATTGCAATTTTATTTCTATTTTTGTATTTTGATTTACAACAAACTAAATATATATTTAACTAAATAAAAATTTAACTATATAAAAATTTGACTAAATAAAAATTTAACTATGTAAAAATTTGACTAAATAAAAATTTAACTGTATAAAAATTTGACTAAATAAAAATTTAACTATGTAAAAATTTGACTAAATAAAAATTTAACTATATAAAAGTTTGACTAAATAAAAATTTAACTATTTAAAAATTTGACTAAATAAAAATTTACCTATATAAAAGTTTGACTAAATAAAAATTTAACTATTTAAAAATTTGACTAAATGAAAATTTAACTGTATAAAAATTTGACTAAATAAAAATTTAACTATTTAAAAATTTGACTAAATAAAAATTTAACTATATAAAAGTTTGACTAAATAAAAATTTAACTGTATAAAAATTTGACTAAATAAAAATCTAACTATATAAATATTTAACTAAACAAAAATTTAACTAATTATATATTCAAATTTTAAATAAATATAATTTTAAAACAATTAAACTCTTCTTAGTAAACTAACATCGATTATTCAATTCTGAATTAATCAACTAATGGAGAAATAATTTCTGATAGAATTAATTACAATTGAATTATTTGTGAATTAATTATATTTAAAAAAAAAAAAATTAGATTATTAAAAGTTTTATCTAATTAAACAAACCGTTTATTATTAATAACACAATAATTAAACTTATTAAACTGTTTATTAATAAAAAATTTCGTTTTTTGTTTATTTTTGTTTTTTTTTTGTTTTCTAATTTATTTATGATGAAGAAAAAAGATAATTGATCATTGAATTTATCGAATTGGCCAATTAATTTATCCCATTTTAATAACTAAAATTATTAAAATTTTCATTGATTTCATTGAAGATAGTTTTAGGTTTTCTTTTAATTTAAGGGAAAAAGTTAAACTGTCATTGAATTTGTCGAATTCGCTGCATACTTGAATTTTTTGTTTGATGATTTATAAATTCGTTGTCCGTTATATAAATTAACACATTTCCGCAAGAAATGACGTCATTCGGTTTATTCTCTGTTCTCTGGAGATGAAATGAATGCTGGTTATATTAGCTGTTCTTGTATTGTCTGCCATGTGGTTAGACGCATTCCCACAAGTTCGTTCAATCAACACGAACTTTGTATATAAACTTAACTGGAGTGTGTAACTTTATGTGTTTTATTACTAACCAGAAATTTAAATTGAAACTTTTACTTTTTTACTTTGAATTTACGAAAGATAGGAATTTACGAACATACAAATTTTCATAAATTGTAAATTTACGTATATATTCAAAAAGTTGGAAATTTACGAAATTATTAATTTTTAAATTTTTATATCTCTAAACTTACAAATTAAAAACTTATATTTCTACAAATTTAAAGACTGAATTTTACAAATTAATAGGTGAACAATATTTACAAACTGACAAATTTGTAATTTAAATATTTACAAATCGACAAGTTTTGGAAATAAAAAGTTTACAAATCTAGAAATTTAGAAATTTACAAAATTTACAAAATTAATAATTTACATTAAAAATTTACTAATTTGAAGTTTCTGAAAATCTAGAAATCTACAAATTTACTGATTAAATTTATTATAGAAAATTACAAATTTAGGAGATTGCAGATTAAAAATTTATGCAAATTTACAAATTAAAAGTTTACAAATATGCAAATTTCCAGATAAAAAATTTATAAATCTATAAATTTATAAATCTATAAATAAAATTTATTTTATATAAATAAAATAAATAAATCTATAAAAATTTATAAATCTATAAATTTTCAAATTGGAAATTTACAAATTTATAATTTAAAAGTTTTCAAGTCTTGAAATTTACAGTTATGAAGATTTTTAAAATAAAAATTCACAAATCAACAAATTTATAAATTAAAAGTTTTCAAGTCTAGAAATTTACAGTTAAAAAGATTTTGAAAATGATAATTCACAAATCATCAAGTTTAAAAACTAAAAGTTTTCAATTCTAGAAATTTACAGTTGAAAAGATTTTCAAATTAAAAATTTACAAATCAACAAATTTACAAATTAAATGTTTGTCTATAGAAATTTACAGGTAAAAAGATTTTCAAATTAAAAATTTACAAATCAACAAATTTACAAATTAAATGTTTGTCTATAGAAATTTACAGATGAAAAATTTATTAATCTACAAATTTTTAAATCAGAATTTTACAAATCAACAAATTTACAAATTAAATGTTACGAAAATTAAGAGTCTAGAACTTAAATAAATAATTTCCTAATTAAAAAATATAGAACAAATTTTTAAATTGGAATTTTACAAAACAACAAATTTATAAATAAAATGTCTACAAGTCTAGCACTTTAGAAATGAATAATTTTCTAATTTTCTATAATAATAATAGTTGCAAAACAAATTAAATATTTTCATTTTATGTTTCATTGATTTTCAATTTTTATAAATGTAATTTTATCTTAAGGCTGTTTTTCTAGTGTTCACGTGTCTGGGAAATTTACGATAAGAACACGTGACCTAGTAATTTAGAGTTAAAACAATTTTACCTTATTTTGAACAAGATTTAAGTCAATTTTAAATTTTAATAAAAAGTTTATTAGTTTTCTAAAAGTCCGAATTAGTAAAAAGTAGACTTATTTAATTCAATAAATATTTCTATTTTCTACTAATTTTTAGTATTTCCAAACAGACACTACTGAAAGTATCCCATATTTAAAATTCAAAATATAAAGTACAGTTTTTCATCTTAAAAATTTAAAATATAAAGTACAGTTTCCCATAGTAAAAAAACCATATAAAAAGTTTTTCGTTTTCTCGCTAAAAGTACAAACAAAAATTTTCAGCTAAAAGATAAAATTTTAAATTATTATCTTTTTACTTAGGCATTCGGATTTTTAAATAGACTTTTGCAAAAATGTTCACTAATTTGAACTTGGTGAAAAATTCTTCTTTGAATATAAAAAAGAAGAAAATTAAATTGAAAGATGATGAAAAAAGAGACTGTTCTTTAAATAACTGCAAGTTGTTACAAATTGAAAGTCTTTTAAATGTGAAATTGAGAGTTGCCATTACATGACTGTTCGAAATCGAACAAAATTTGAGCAGGTAACAGGCCTCTTGTTAACAAAACTGGTATATAATGGCGACCACGTGACCTTGAAGAATTTGATTGCCATCGACAAGCAGAAAGTATTTCCAAATCCATTTCATCCGTCTTTTGTTTCTGTTCCTTTTTTCTCACTCTAATAATTAAATTTAAATTAATTCCTGGAACATTTTTTCTGACAACTTTTGTCTTAATTTCTAATTCCACCCTAAATTTCTGTTTTTAATTTAAATTTCAATTAGTACTTTTTGTTTAGAAAATATTCCCCTCTTTTATTTGCTCTATTTTAGTTTTTATTGTTTTATTTTTTTTTTAATCATATTTTTAATATCATAGTTTTGCTATAAAGGATAACAAATTGAGGCAAAAAACGGACAATTTTAAATCGTTATTTGTCTCAATTTGATAAACATAGAAAAACTGATAAAAAAATATAAAGTTAGTAGAAAACTGGAATTATAAAAAAATTTTGTTCGCGGGGTAATATTGTTTTTAAATCGGGGTGAAATTGTAATTTATTTATTTACGATTTTACATTTTGTTGGTTTTTTTTGTTTTAGCAAATTTTAGTAAAATATAAAGTTGTTATTAAATGCTTGTATGATAAAAGTTTAAATTCACGGGGTAATATTGTTTCGTACTTGGGGTAAAACTGTAAAGAATTTAATATTCCGTTTTGATTTTCTTTTTTTCGTTTTTCTTTTTTATTCGTTTTGTTTTTGTAAATTTGATGAAAGTATATAAAATTATTATTAATTAGTACAGCTTGTGTGAAATTTTTAATTCCCGGGGTAATATTGTTTTTAAATCGGGGTGAAATTATAATTTATTTATTTACGATTTTACATTTTGTGGGTTTTTTTGTTTTAGCAATTTTTAGTAAAATATAGTTTTTTTAAATGCTAAAGCTTGTATGATGAAAGTTTAAATTCACGAGGTAATATTGTTTCGTACTTGGGGTAAAACTGTAAAGAAATTAATATTTCGTTTTGAATTTCTTTTTTTGTTTTTCTTTTTTATTCGTTTTGTTTTCGTAAATTTGCTGAAAGTATATAAAATTATTTTTAATTAGTACAGCTTGTGTGAAATTTTTAATTCGCGGGGTAATATTGTTTTTAAATTGGGGTAAAATTGTAATTTATTAACGTTTCTATATTTTGTGGGTTTTTTTGTTTTAGCAATTTTTAGTAAAATGTAAAGTTTTTTTAAATGCTAAAGCTTGTATAATGAGATTTTTAATTCACGGGCAATATTAATATAAAGAATATTAATTCTTTCGTAACTGGGGTAAAACTGTAAAAAATTTAATATTCCGTTTTAGTTTTCTTTTTTTTTCCTTTTTATTCGTTTTTTTGGTAAATTTGGTGAAAATAAAAAATTGTTATTAATTACTACAGTTTGTGTGAAATTTTTAATTCACGGGGTAATATTGTTTTGCAATCGGGGTAAAATTGCAACAAATTCTATATTTTCGTTCTGTTTTGCTTTTCTTTTGATTTTTTTGATTTTTTTATTTTTTTTTTTATTTTTTTGCATTTCTTTTTTGCTTTTTTTTGTTCTGTCAAACTTTATTAAAATATGAAGTTGTTATTAAATACTAAAGCTTGTGGATTTCATTTCAGAAGCGTATATAAAATGGAACGGATGGAGGGGAACTTTTGATGAAGGGCAAGAGGAAGGGAAAAATGCCGGCTGGCAAGCAGATGGTTGCTCCGTTTATTGGTTTATTCTATGTCCAACCCGACTAAAGTTCTTTTGTGTTGAAGAGAGAAGGAAAAAGGAGAAAGAGAGAAGAAGAGAGCTTAACAGCATCAACTCGAAACGACAATGTTTCGCGCCATCGTTGAAACGACCGAGGGAGAGAAGTTCATTCACGACGACGTAAGTCATCGCGTAAAAACGAGTTACTGTTATAATCTTCTATATATGCTAAATACAATTTACAATTCGCCAAACATTTTCAACTACTCTCGTTTATAGAATAAAAATGGCAAATATAAAAAAATTTATATTTATGTTCAGAATAGAATTTTATAGAATTGCAAATATTTTAACTTTAAATTTATATTCGCATTTCTAAATTCATAAATAGTTATTTCATTAATAGATGAACTGCGAAAGGTTTTAATTTAAAATTTTAGAAAATTTCAATTTTTTACAAATTTCATTAGAAAGTTTAAAACTGTAAAAAAATTATATTATTTTAAAAAAATTTTAAATAATTCAAATTCTTCTGAAATTTTTAATTTTTATATTTTATGTTTGTATTTTTAAATATATATTTAATTAATCATTAAAAATAATGGATTTATAGAAGAATTTTAGTTAAAAAACACTGAAAACAATTGAATTTTGGACAAGCTACAAATTATTGCAGAAATTGAATTATTTCCAAAAGTAATAAATTTCTTTACAGAAATTCAATAATGTTTAAAAATTTTAACAATTCTCGTCAAAATGACAATTATCTTCAGATGCAAATAATAAAATTCCTCTTAAAATTAAATTAGTTTCAAAAATTTTAATAACATTCTTGGCAAAATTTCAATTATTTTTAAAAATTTTCCTCAATCCAATGATTTTCTGTAACTACTAGTTTTACAACATTTTCCAAAAGAATTCAATTAGTTAAAGAAATTTTCAATAAAACTCTATGCAAACATTTATTTATTTTCATAAATAATAAAAATTTTATATGAATCCATTTTTTTTATTTACAAAGAGAAATTCAATTTTTGTAAAGATATAAATAATTGTAAAAATTCAATTATTCCTAAAAGTAGTAAAATTCTTTTCTGAAATTCAATTATTATGTTAAACAATTTAAAAACATTTTTGGCGAAACATCAATTATCTTCATAAATAGTAAAATTCTTCATGGGAGTTATACTTTTTCAATACAATTTTAATAAAATTTTTCGACAAGATTCAATTATTTACAAATTTGAAAAATTAAATTTTTATGAACTTACAAATAATTGTAGAAATTCAATTATTTTTGAAAGTATTACAATTCTTATTGGAAATTCAATTATTATGATAAAAAATTTGTAAACGCATTTACATCGAAATTCCTCGACAAGATTAAAATATTTTAAGAAATTTTAATAAAATTTACTGACAGAATCCAATTATTTTCAATAATTTTGATAAAATTCCTTATAAAGAATTCAAAAACGCACAATTTGAACTTAATTACATTGAAGAATCGAATTATTTTTAAAAACTTTTATAAATAAGTCAATTTATAAGTAACAAAATTCTACACTGAAATTCAATGTTTTTTAAAGTCTTATTAAATTTCTTAGTAAGAATTAAATTATTTTGTAAACTTTTTATTTCACTATTTGCTGAATTCAATTATTATCTTCTTAAATAACAAAATCTTTGCTAAAATTCAATTATTTTCAATACAATTTTAATAAACGGCCTAGACAAGATTCCATTATTCAAAAAAATTTTAATACAATTGTTTCGAACAATTCAATTACTTTCAAAAGATTTTAATGAAAATTTTCATAAATAATTAAATTGATTTCAATTTTAACAAAATTCTTTTAAAAAATTGAATTATTTTCAAAAATTTTAGTACAATTCACCACTGAAATTCAATCATTATAAAAAATTTAAATTCGTAAAAATTCAATTATGTTCAGAATTTTTATTAAAATATTTGGGAAGAATTCAATTATTTTAATTAATAAAAAAATTCTTCTCCTGAGTTAAATTATTTTTAAAAAGTTTATTAGAAATCTTGACAGGAAATTAATTATTTCAATTTTAACAAAATTCTTCGCTTCAATTAAATATATTTTTTTAACTTTATTAAAATTATTCGCAAAAATTCAATTATTATTTTCAATACAATTGTGATAGAATTTCTCCAGAAGATTCAATTTGCTTTTAAAAATTTTAATAAAATTCTTCGAAACAATTCACTAACTTTTAAAATACTTTAATTAAAATCGTTATAAAGAATTAAATCAGCTTGAATTTTACTAAAATTTTTTCAAAGAATTGAATTATTTTCAAGAATTGTATGGTTATTTTTAATTCTTATTTTCATAAGTTTTTTAATTTCAAAAAAGTTTCAATTATAAAACTCAAAAAAAGTAACAGAACAATTTTTTTTAATATTTTTTTTTTATTTTCTATAATTTCAAAAATTTTTAATTACATTTTCATTCAAAATTTGTAAATTAATAAATAGAATTTAAAAACGATTTTTTTTAATTTTGAAAAACCTTTGAATTTTAATAATAAAATTGTAATTAAAAAAATATAAATGGTGCAAATTATTCCCTTATAAAAATTGAAAATTTTTTTTAAATATTAAGAAATTGTGTAAAGTTTATTCTCCCCAAAGAAAAGAATCGCAGTTTGTGAAAAATATTGTTATTGACAAATAAAAATCAAGCATAAAATTTGTATATTTCTGACTTCTTATAATCATAATTTTTTAATAATTAACATTTTTCTATTTTTTATAAATAAAATGGAGAAAATTTTGCATAATTTAGCTGAAAGACAGAAAATTTGTTATTGAAGGAAAGCATATAATGAGGAAAATGGATATATTTTTTATTTGTTAATCATAATTTTTTCAATTTTCTAATTACTAGGATTATTTCACAATACCATGAAAAAATACCTGCACGAATATTTTTTATTAGTTAAGTAAAGAAATTAAATTAAAAAAAAATATTTTTTAAAGAAAAGAAAACTAACTTCAAACTGCAAACAAAGAGAGTGAATTATTGAAAGACAAAATTATCGGATTATTATAGTTAATTAATTGTTAATATTGTTTATTAATTGTTTTTTATTTTTCCAGCTAAAATAAAAGATGAGAAAAGGAACATTAAGGGAAAAAACTACAAATTGCTTAAGGATCTTAAGAGGAAAAATCACGAGCTCTATTATATAAAGAACGACGAGGAAAAAGTTGAAATAATTTTTTTTTTCTTGATATACAAGAGAAGAAATAAAAATACGTCCATAATGGCGTCGTCTTTCGTTGGACGTCGAGGCGGGATCGATAAAGAGGGGTGTATGGTCTGCAAAATTCAAACCTAAAAGGCAACCCCTTTTATATTTCACCCTCGTAATCTTGCCACCAGTCGTTGAAAGCATCTCGCACAAAATGGATTAACATTCATCCCAAAAAAAAGGGCGGCAAATATATATACAAAACTCTTAAGTAAGTGTTATTCCAATGACGCCTTATTCCTGCAGCAATACATTCACAAAAATACGACGCATTCTCCAAAAGAATGTGAAATTTCACCCTTTTTAAATAAGATATGTTTTGACTTTTGGCAAAAGTCAAGGATCAAAAATAACCGATGAAAGGAGATTTCATAGTCTCTGTAAGGTCTTAGGGATGCGTTTAAACGGATTAACATCGGATTTTGTAAATTTAATTTTTGACTTTCAAAGCTGAGACTAATTTGACTTTTGGGACTTTGGTTTTGTTTGAAGGGAGGGGTCAAAATTAGCCTAATCCTTAAATAGGATTACAAGAAGGTGGTTTGTCCGCTTCGACGAAACTAGTAGTGGGTCGGTAAAGTCAATGTTTTCAAAGCGTCTGAGAAGAAAGAGGCGGGAAGAAGATTGTGTTCGATGTTTCCTTCTGTTTTCCAGTTTCTACACCTGAACCCGCAGTCGGTATATAATTTCTCAATGGAATGACACGCTTCTTAGGAGGAGATTAAGGAAAACTCGACAATAAGACAAAATAATGTTTCTTTATCTTAAGAAAAAAAAAAATTATCGGCGAAAAAAAAAATATTCACCATTTTGGCGAAATAGAAATTCAAAATTGAAACTTTGAACAAAAATCGCCACATTTTAGTTTTATGGGTTTTTTAAAAAAATTCAAATTGAGACAAGAAAGGAATCAAAACTTTGCAACACTTTTGATTCCTTTTTTTCTCAATTTGATATTTTTAGAAAAATTGGGATTATTTTAAAAGAAAGTCAAATCAATTTTAGACTGAAATTTTAAAGGAACAGTTTCATAAAAAATTAAAAAGTTACAATCTGTTTTTTAACAATATACTGAAAAAAAATTTAATTGATTCAAATAAACGATTAATTGACTATTATCAATTAAATATTTAATTGAATCAAATAATATTATTAGAGTCAATTAAATGGTATATATTTGCTTCAAATACTGAAGTTATTGATTTAAAATACCATTTAATTGACACCATCTAATATTATTTGATTCAAGTTAATATTTAATTGATAATAGTCAATTAATCGGTTATTTGAATCAATTAAATTTTTTTCAGTGTAGTACTTTAGAAATTAATAATAATAAGAATAAGAATAATAATAAAAATAATAATAATAATAATAATAATAATATTACTATTTATGATGTTATTAAATTTTTACATTATTTTAAAGGAACAAATCCATAAAAAATTGTACATAACATTGCTTTGTGGACTTAAAATATCCGCAACATCTTAGAAATTTGCAAACGACACTGTTATACTTAAATCAATTGAAACAAAAAAAATTTCTCTCATTAGAATTTCAAATTGTTTTCTATTCCTACAGATTTTTTTCACCCTAATGTAATACTTTAGGAAACAGTATAGATCTCGAGTAGACTAAATTTTTTGTTGAATTATTTAGAAGAACATTCTGCAAACATTATGTAAATTTAGAATATAAGGTTTTAAAGTGACATTATAGCGGAGTAATGAAAATACATAAAAATTTACTGATAATTAAATTGTCCATAATGAAACGTACACTGAGTTCAAATAGTTATTAAATTTTACGAAAGTTGTTCGTTTTTGTTTGTTATTAATTATTTTAACTTTAGAATTTATTACTGTTTTAATTATTTATTATTATTATTATTATTATTATTTTTATTATAATTTATTTTATTTCAATATTTAGGTACAATATGATAAAAAAAATTAACAATGAAAAAATTATAATTTAATAATAGAACAAAACAGTCAGTAATACCAAAATATCAAAAAAAAGAAAACATTAAAAAAACGGTCAAAAATTTGATATTAAATAACTAAACAGTAAGAAAAGAAAAAAATAATAATAAAGAAATACAATTCTTTTTCTTTTTGTAATTTTCAAACAAATTTGTTTGAAAATTTGACCACTTTCTTTTTTTTAAATCAAATATTTTTATTTTAAAATTCAAACCTTTTTGGTTTTAAAATTCAAGTAATTTGACGCTTGACTTACTTTCTTTTCGGGAAATTAAAATCATATTTGTTTCCAATTTCAAACACGTTTCTTTGAAATTTGAATCATTTTTGTTATACATTTAAATTTATATGTTTCTATAAAAAATTTGAGATAAAGTAACAAAATTGTAAAGAAAAAAAAATAATAATATAGAAAAACAGCAAAAAATTAATAACAAAAATGTAAAACAGTCAAAAATTGTAACAAAAATAGTAAAATAGAGAAAAATAATAGCAAAATAGTAAAAAAGGAAAAGAATAACATAACAAAAATATTTAAATCGTCAAAAAAAGAAAAGAAAATAAGAAAGTAAAAAAAATGAAAAAAATAATCCCCAAATAGTAAAAATGAAGGAAAAATAATACAATATAAAACAATAACAATAAAATAATAAAATAGTATAGAAAGTTAAAATAGTAATGATAGTAAAACAAAACAATAACAACAAAATAGTATAAAACTTGAAAATAATAATGACAGTAAAACAAAACAATAACAAAATAATAAAACTAAACATAAAAAACAAAAAGTGTATAAAAAAATAAGTTCCGATAAATACAAAAAAGTATCTTAAAACAAAATTACGTAAAATTTTCAAAAAATAGGTTAAAATTTTTGAAAAACAAAAAAAAATACTAAAAACGTAATTGCTACTAATTAAAACTGTTTTTTTTCTTTCATGAACTTTATAAATTCGTCACAATGTCAGACAAATTGATACTGAGACAAGTAGATAATATGCGCACTTTATAATGGCATCACTTTTTTTCGCGATAGAAATCAATTTGTCCGATTAAAACGGAGAATTTCACCGCCCACGTTCTATGTCATCAAGTAATTAATGAATCTCATGACTTCAGATAAGAAAGAACAAAATCCTTTTATGCATTTCGCAAGAATTCATCTTTTATAATATTGCACAATTCCCATATCATTCTCTCATCACCAGCATTATTATCATTTTATTACAAAAAAATTATTTTCCTTGCAAAATTTTATACCATAAAATTTTTTTTCATAATAATGTAAATTCAATTTTTGTTTTAGGATTCAGAAGCAGAAAAAAGCAGTACAATATATTTTAAAAAACAGAGGATGGAATTGTATTAAGTTCAACAGAAGAAGAAAAAGAAGAAAATGAAACAAAAATGTTTTCTTGTTAGGAAAAAAACAAGAATTTGGTAAAGAAAGAGTTTCTCTTGTTTTAAAGAACATTTTTTTAAAATGTGGCTATTTTAAATAAAAAAGTTTTTTTTTTATTTTTTTTTCTACGCGGAGAAAAATATAAAATAACTTTTACTATTTTTATAGTGAAATATTTTTGGTAAAGAATTTTTGATAATTTTTACTACTTTCGGAGTAAATTTGGCTACATTCGAAGTAAATTTTACTACCTTTAAAAAACATATTTGTAAAAAAAAGTAAAATTTACTTCGAACGTAGTAAAATTTATTCCGAAAGTATAGTATAAGTTACAAAAAATGCTTTACCAGAAATGTTTCACTATAAAAATAGTAAAAGTTACTTTATATTTTTCTCCGTGTATCAATATATCGTTAAAAATTGATTTCTGTTTAAATATTAAAAAAAAATTTTTTGCATTTCATGAAATTATTTTAATAGTAAATTTTTGAGAGAGAAATTCAATGGTCGTCAAATAAAATCAGTCAAAAAATGTTCTGATTCTTTTTGAATTTTGAATTTAAAAAAAAATTAGTCTGTTTTCGTAGAAAATGTGTTTTTGAATCCACAAAGAAATGACAAACAAAAAAATTGATTTTCATAATTTTTGAAGCATTTTTTTGAAAAAAGAAACTATTTTCATAACAAAAATGCTAAAAAATTAAATTATTATTATTTTTTTTTATTTAGAAATTTACTTGTTTATTTTTCTAACTATTTTCAAATCATAATTCTTCTATATAATAAAACATTGAAAAAAATTTTATAATAAAATTATAATCTGACATTATTTGGAAGAATGAACGAATCAATTTTTTTACACCAAAATTGCTAAAAATTAAATTGTTATTATTTTTTGTATTCAGAAATTCATTTGTTTAGTTTTCTAACTATTTTTAGATCATAATTCTTATTAAATAAAAAATTTTTTAAATTGTATCATAAAATTAGAATCTGGCATTATTTACAAGAATGAAATAATCAATTTTCAAATAAAGAATTGAATGTTTTTTTTACATTTTCAGCTTAACAATAAATTTTTTTAAAAGAAAGGCTTCAAAAATTATAAAATCAATTTTATCAATTAAGAATTTTTTTGGGAGTTCAAAAAAATATTATTTTTAAAATAAAGTACAAATTTCGAAATCTATAAATTTTTCAACAAAATAAAAATTTAGAATGGTTTGAAATATATTAAGAACTTTTTTATTTTAGAATATTAAATTCCCCATAAAATAATGTTATGGAATGTTAAAATTATAGTAAATTAGTAATTATAGTTAAAATTATGAGTAGCGCTCATTATTGGCGTATAAAACAATTTTTTTATTATTTTCGAAAGATAGAATTTTATACGTTAGAAGTTTTCTTCAATCAAAATTTCTTTCCGTGAATTTTTATTTACTACAATTTTCATTTAAACGAGTTTTCATAAATCTAAATTTTCTTATAATAAAAAGTTTATTTGGCAGAATTTCTAATTTAAAAAGTAAATATTTTTTACGTTCATATTAAAAATTCGTTCAAATGTTCGTTCTTTTTAATAAAAATTCGATCAAATGATAAATTCGATAAATCAAAATTTATTTTTATCGTTTGTTAGAACTTTTATTAAAGAGAATGTCATCCAGACGAATTTTTAATAAAAATAAAAAAAAATTTGCTTTTTAAAAGTATTCTTTAACCCTTAAAATAGAAATTTAAAAATTGTTTACAAAGGATTAAACAAATTTTTAAGCTAAAATGTAAAAAAAAATAATTATTTTCAAGCTTTATGAAAGAGATCTATGTAGAAAATTTTCAAAAATATTAATATACAAAAAATAGTTGCTGTAGTTAATACTTAAGACTTTGTGGAGAATCACTTATTATAGAATAATAACATTTATTAATTTTTATTAATTTTTATAATTTTTTGTTAATTTTTATTAACTTTTGTTAAATTGTTAAAATTTTTATTCATTTTTATTAATTTATATTTATTTGTATTACTATTGTTATTACTAAAATTCTATTAGCAAGAAATAAGACATAAAACTAATAAAAAAAATAATAAAAACATTTCTTTCTCTCTAGACAGAGAAAAAGAAAGAAGTAGAAAAAAATTCTAAATAGATTAAAAAAAAAATAATGAAAAAAAACTGAAGAAAAAACCTAATTTCAGGTGAAAAGGAGATAAAAATACGTATTGTTTGAAGAAAAGGATTGAGGCTGATGAAAAAGCACAGTGGCCAAGTAACCTGAACTAATGCAGAGTGTATTGGTGATGTGTATATGACTGACAAAATAGAAATGAAAGAAGTTGTACCGCTAACAACAATAAGAGGAGAACGCGTCCTTGCAGCAATCAGCTTTGTCATCCTTGATCCGTTAACGCTCAGATGGTTCGCGTATCAATCACTATCGGTAGTTGAGACGGATCGTTCAGGTGTAAAAGATAATCACAGCCCACCACGAAGATAACCAGAGAATGATACCGCACACACGCACAGCCTCCTTAAAATTTGATTGACGTAACAAGATTTATCGTCACGAATTTTTCAAACATGCATTTTGTAAAATTAGAGCAACGCCTAATCATTCAGGTATACATTAATAATATACATAGTTATCGATCTTTTGTCTCTCTATTGTGTGGGAATTATTGTCAAGCTCATTTTTTGAGATAGTGAAAATAATTTCTCATTGTCTCACTGTGATTTTTCTCTTCCTTATGCACTCTGAGGAATTTTTTATTTAAATCGAATGAATTTTACTTCGAAAGAAAAATACACTAAAAAAATTATTTGATTCAAATAACCGATTACTTGACTACTAATTAAATATTTAAATAATTTATTTATTTATTTATTATCATAATAACTAATTAATTTATTATTATAATAATTTATTTACTTATTATTATAATAATTAATATTCAAATAATATTTATTGAAGTAAATTAAATGATGTTTTCTTCACTGAAAAAAAAATTATTTGATTCAAATAACCGATTATTTGTCTATAATCAAATAAATATTTACCTGAATCAAATAATTTTTATTAAAGTAAATTAAATGGTGTTTGCTTCAAATATACTAAAATTATTTGATTCAAATACAATTTATTTGATTCAAATACAATATTATTTGATTTAAATAAAAATTATTTGACTATTATCAAGTAAATATTTATTTGAATAAATATTTACATAATTAATCGGTTAATTATGAATCAAATAATTAATATTCAAATAATATTTATTAAAGTAAATTAAATGGTGTTTGCTTCAAATATACTAAAATTATTTTTTCAATTAACAGTTAATTGTCTCCAATAAATATTATTTGATTCAATAACCGATTACTTGACTATTATCAATTAAATATTTAATTGAATAAATATTTACATAATTAATTTAATTATTATTAAAATAATTAATATTCAAATAAAATTTATTGGAATAAATTAAATGATATCTGTTTCAAATATTGAAATTATTGGTTTAAATACCAGATAATTGTATCCAATAAAAATTATTTGATTCAAGTAAATATTTATTTGATAATTATTATCAATTAATCGGTTATTTGAATCAAATAAATTATTTTTTAAGTGTAGAATACAAATTTAGTAATGTGGGTTTGATAACAACAATTTTTAAATATCTTGTTTTTTTATAAATAAAATTGTAACTTTAAATGCATTATAAATTTTTTAATCAACAATATAAAATATTAAATAATTCAAAAATTTCTTAGTTAGGGAGAATAAAAAATTATTCAGTGAAAAGTTAAGGAATTTTGAAAATAAAATTTTGCGGCCGCCCTATAAATGGGAAAATTTGTATGTCAATGAATTTAAGAACGTTAATAATCAACGATTAAAAAAAATTTCTTCTGTTTAAACAATATAATGTTTTTTTTGTAAATTTTCTTTTACAAATTATTGACCAAAGAAACTATGAAGTAAAATTTTTGTACAAAAATGTGTAAAAATTTAAATAGTCTCAAACAAAAGTTAAAAATTTAAAACCCAAAATTTTTTAATAATCAAACGAACATTAAAATTTAGAAAAAAATGTCTCGATTAAAAATTTTTTTTGTAAATTTCAAATATGTTTATTGGAGAATTAAAATATTTTTGTTTTTAACTTGTTAACTTTTGTATGAAATTTTATTTAGAAACTTTTAAAATTTTTGTCGTAAACTTTGAATGAAGCATGTTTTTTAAAAAAAAATTATAATAATTTTTGTTGTCAAAAATTTTAAGCAGTAGTCTTTTAAACAAATTCAAACATTTTTTTGTGAATATGAATTCAAAATGTTTTTTTTGGTAAATTGAAACATTTTTTTTGTAAATTTCAAATTCGTTAATAGGAGAAATAAAATATTTTTTACCTGTTTTTTAAAACTGCTTGTAATAAACAAAGAAAATATTATGTAAATTTTCAATGAAACGTGTGTGTGTTTTAAAATGGAAACAATTTCGATTGTGGATTTTAAAGATGTTGATTTAAACATTTCTTTACTTTTAATGAAGACAAAAATTTTTCATAAAAATAATTGTGAAATTTTTGTTTTGTAATTATTTTCTAACACAATTTTTTAAATATTCGAAAACTTTGATTTTTTAATATAAAATATTTTTTTATTTTAAAATTCAACCTTTTCTCTTTTTCAAAATTTAAACACTTTTATACTTTATTCACTTTTATCCAGGAAATTAAAATCATATTTTTTCAATTTCAAACACGTTTCTTTGAAATTTGACATATTTTCGTTATTAATTTCAGTTTTTATGTTTTTGTTGTAAATTTTTTAATATTTTTGTTGTAAAATTCTTCAAAATTTTTTTTCGAAAATGTAAAAATATTTTCGATACTTAATTTTTCCTAAAATCTTTATCATTTCGAAAAAATTTTTTTTATTCTATCTTTTTTTGCAAATTTCATACACTTTTGTTTAACAGTAAAAAATGTATTCCATTCGACCACTTGTCTATTATTAAATAAATATTTACTTGAACTAAATATTTTCTATTTCAAGTAATAAAATGGTCTTTGTCTAAAATACTGAAATTCAAATTCAAAATTAAAATCAAATTCAACTCAAATATAATTTAATTGACTTAAATAAAAATTACTTTATTCAAGCAAATATTTTTTTGATAACAGAAGTATAATTTGTTCTTTGAATCAAATGCATTCTTTTTAGTGTAAAAAAACACAGACAAAATCAGTTTTTCTACAATAATTCAAAAAGGAAATACAAAAAATAGAAACGAAAATACAAAACATTAAAATAAAAAAATACAAATACAGAACAAATTAATAAGGAAAAAAAATTTCTTCACAGAAAAATACAGGATGAAAAACGTCGCTTGACAAGAAGATACTGGGCCAAGAAAGAAGTTAAAAATCCAAATTGAAAAGAATGTGCGTGAGAGAAGGCCCAGTTAATGCTCTACATCTACCCTGTAGATCCGAATTTGTTTGATAACAGGCGACAAATTCGGTTCTAGAGAGGTTTGTGTGGTGCATACAATGCTACAAAGGTCTCGTACAATGTACAATGCTCTCAAGGCACAAAAGAAGAAATAAAAGGGATGAGGATTCTTCAATTCAAGAATGGCAACAACTCTTTTTTCGAACTAAACGAACAAATCGTTTTAATGAATTTCGTTTACATTCTTATTAGGGAAATATTTAATAATAATTATATTTTAATTATAACTAAAGAATTATTATTATTTTCTTAAATAATTCATTAGATAATAATAATTATTATTTTCTTAAATAATTTATTAAATAATAATTATTATTTTCTTGAATAATTTATTAAATAATAATTATTATTTTCTTGAATAATTTATTAAATAATAATTATTATTATTTTCTTAAATGTTTTATTAAATAATTATTATTATGGAATTAAAATAAAAGAATTATAATTATTTGGAACTAAAATTACAATGATGAAATTAATACTAAAATTTGGACTATTTTTTTATGATTTATCGTTCCCTTCAGTAAAATTTAATAACTTTTTATATTGTCAATGTTGAAAACAGAAAATATTAAAACTTAAACCAGAAAAAATTATTTTTTGTCAAATGCATCCTTTTTTCTCTTCTAACCAAAAAGCTTTGTCTATTTATTCAACGATAAAGGTTTTTGTTTTAAAACACATTTAAAGATAGAAAATAAATTCTCTGCTTGTTGAATTCGTATTATTTGTTTTTATAAATATCAATTTTACAGAATTCTTCTGATTAAAATCTTTAGTGGCAAAAATTAAAAATTTACAACATTGTGTAATTTTTTTCGAATACGGTTCTGAAAAAATACTGAACTACCGAAAAATGACTATTTAAATAATTATTATTTGGTCTAATAGTAAGAAATAATAACAATAGGTGGTATTAAACAAAAATAAATAAAACAAGTAGAAAATAAAGAATAAATAATAAATAATCATTTTGTTAACAAGAAAAAAGTATGGAAATAGTGTAGAAATTCATTTGAGAAAAAAATCGTAATGATTACTTAAATAGACAAAAACTAATTAATTGAAGTTGAAAAAAGTTGGAATAGTTCATTTAAATTCGTTACATTCTCCTATTTCATTAATTTAAATTAATTAAACGCTACTAATTTAAAATCATTGAACATAATTAATATAACATTTTGAATTCATTAAACATTATTAATTCAACATTTTAAATTCATTAAACATTATTAATTTAACATTTTAAATTCATTAAACATTATCAATTTACCATTTTAAATTCATTAAGCAATATACATTTTCTTTACATTCTATACAGAGCACAAAATATTGAAAACAAAAAAACCAATTTATTAAAATACTGAAAAAATATCCAATTATCGAAAAAAGAGAAACATTTTATTAATAAAAAAAAAGAAAATCCATAAAAAGCAAAGGAGAAAAAAACTACCCATTTATTAAAAATAAATTTACCATTTCATTATTAATTGTGGGTTAAGATCAGTTTCAAAGAAAAGAAATATTGATGAGGAAATAAATATCTTTGCTAGACAGGTATTCAAGGTATTTTTATTATATATCTTCTAATATAATAACTTTCCCTTACGGAACGTTTATTAACACAGAAGAGATTTCGTCCTCAAAAGAGTCGAACGCGGCTTTCCACTGGCCGCTGCGGAGAAAAATTAAAAATCCAATGGAAAAAGATGAAAAAATAAAAAAGAAAAATAAAAAAGAAGATGAAGAAGAAGAAGAAATATCAAAGAACAAACCATTAATTTTGTGGAGTCGGTTGCATCCGTGACGAGGTGCTGCCAATGATGAACCGAGTTTTGACTTGTGACCCATTGCACATCTCCTGACACATGTCCATTAAATATATGTACACCAATACAGACAGATTTCTATGCATCTAACCGAGAAGAATAGTCTTCCAATGAAGAATATTGAGTAAAATGTAATTGCACTTCGTAACAATATTATAAAAAAAAATAAATAAATAAATAAAAAAAATAAAAAGAATATACAAAAATAAAATTCTAAACGAGTTTAAAAATAAATTCGTAGGTTACTTCAATTTTCAAAAACAAAAGAATTACAAATAAAGACGGTAAAATGTGGGTGGAATATAGAACCAAATTCAAAATTCAGACAAATTTTTTTTTAATCATAAATATAAAAAAAAGAAAAACCAAAATAGAAAAATAATACAGATCCTGACTATGACGATCACTTATTATTTTATTCATTGCATTATCTTTCGACTAAAGTCATTGACGACTAATTTGTAAAAAATAATAATTTTCAGGAATAATTTCAAATTTACTTGGATTACAAAATAAACAGAACTTTCATAACAATTGCAATATTTATTATCACATTTTTTCGAAGGATATTAATTTGAGACAAAAAACGAATCAAAACAAAAAAACACTTTTTCTTTATTCTTAGAAAAACTGTGTTGTAAAATAAGGTCCTGAAAAATGTCACTTTCTCATGTTGTAAATATTAAAGAAAATAGTTAATTTACAATGAAAATGTATGAAAAAAATTATTGGACTTTATTAAGTATGACTTAATTTATGAATTATAAATTGATAGCAACGATTAAAGATTAGAAGTATTTTTATTATGTGATTTAAAAGTTTACCTGGTGAAATAACCTAATTTTTCAAATTTTAAAATCATGGAGCTAAAATTTCGAACGTTCAAATGAACGAAATTTTTTTTCACCTTAAATATTTTTGAAAATTACTATCGAAAAAAGAAAAATAATTCAAATTGAAAATGTTTAGTTTAGAATTAATTCTTTTTAATCTAAAAATAATTTTTTTGTAAGTAAAATATAAATTAGAAGAAGTTAAAAAATGTTGTCGTTCATTTAAACGTTCGAAACTTTAGAAATTCTTAAAATCAGAGAAAACAGAAAAGAAAAACATTAAATTAAATAAATTCATACGAAATATACAGTTTCTGTGATTAATTTTTTACTTTTTCTCAAAATTTATGTTTATTTTTTCCTAATAAATGTGAAAGAACAATAAATAAAAATTTAATTAAGTTTGATTGAAAATTAAAATTTTTTAAATGAAACTAACTTTCTTGTGAAAAAATTAAAAAATTACAAGACTCGAAGAATTACTAAAAGATCACTAAATACACAAAACAACAAAATTCGCGTTAGTTCCAAAGATTTCTTTCGAGATAGTGAAGTTCAAAATATTCACTATTTTTATCGATGTTAATAAATATAATTTTTTGAAAAGTAAAAATTGGTTCAAAATGATAAACCAACGAGAATTTTTTTCCTGGGTGTATATTTAAAGACATTTTCCGAGTTTTGTAATTTTTTTTATTCTTCTGCAAGAAAGTTATATAAAGTGACTATTTTAAAAGAGAAAAAACAAAAAGGAACAGGAAATATTTAAACCCTTTTTGAATTTTCATTTCACTTAAAAATTCGTTGATTTTGAAATCCATGCGCAATTTTTTTGAAAATATAAATCTACAGAAAATTACCAAATAGAAAAATTAATTTTCATAATTTTTGAAGCGCATTTTTTTGAATAAAAATCTTTGTCTACAAGCTGAAAATGCTAAAAAATATCATTGATGTTCAATTTTTTTTAGGTAAAAATTAATATTTGCTTCTTTCTTTTCACTAATAACAGACCATAATTTTTACTTAAAAAATAAAAATTATTTAAAAAATATAAAAAATCGTGGGTTTAATAGTAGTTAGAAAAAGAAAAAAAATTCAAATGAAGAAAATTAAATAACAGTGGTATTTTTTTTAGCATTTTCAGTCTGTAAACAAAAATTGTTTTCCTAAATAAAAATGCTTTTAAAGTTAAGAAAATCATTTCTTTCATATGACAATTTTTTTATGGATTCAAAAAACTATTTTCTGCAAAATTACGCCTAGCATTCAACATCTATTAATTTTGAAGTAATCCAAAAATTCGAAAAAGGGTCGAAATATTTTCTGACCGATTTTATTTTTTGACTACATTATATTCATCAGAAAAAAATACTTTTAAAAACTAATTTTGTGGAACGTTTAAATTTTTTTTTTCTTAATAAAATTAAAAATGTCAATGTACCCTTCACTTAAATAATGTTTGTTTACATTTATTAAAAAAAAGAAAACAAGTACGTAATAATTTTGATTGAATAAAACTAAAAACTTTAATTCAATAACAATTACGTTTATTTCAATTATAAAATATGTTCAATTCAAACATTTTTTGGTTGGCTAAATACTTTTGGATTAAAAAAATTTTTCCTCAGTATAATAGAAACATTATTCAATTATTAATAAATAATAAAAATTAAAATATTGATCAAATTTTAGCATCATACTTTAAGCATTAGAAACAATATTTATTTGATACTATTTACATACAAAAATATTGTATTGTATTTTTTTTATTATCAGAAAAAAACGGCAAAGAATGTAGTAAGTTAAATGTATTAAATTTACATATTAATGATAAAATATTTGTTGCATAAATAGAAAGTCGATATGAAAACAAACGATAAAAATAAATTTTAATGAAAATTATAATTGTGGGAATAGAAAAATTATAATAGAGGAAAGTAGAAAAAAATTACAAAGGAATTTCTCGAAGATAGAAAATATTTTTTTAATGGAAGAGAAATAAGTTTCATGCTAACTAAAAGAAATTTTAAAAAAGCAGTAAAAAATGGACCAAACATTATTTTTTGTTTGGTTTCGTTTGAAACTTTTTTTTTCTTTCCTTTTTCAAAGAAACAACGTGTGTGCAGGTATATAATAGATGCTTTCGATCTCGTGTGAGCTCTTTAACCCTTCAATAATACCAGAGATAGAATCATTAATCTTTAATCATGATCATAATAAAATGACATGTCAGTATAACATTATGCAATGCAGATAAGTGTTAATGAAGTGTACCTTTACATACAAGAGGTTAATTATATACTATTCTAAACCATACGATTTCACTATACATATTGTCTACGAATAAAATTTAGTTTACGTAATTATTCTCAATTAAATCTTTCTTGAACTGTATTAAAAATATATTTGAGCCGCAATAACTAAAATACATTTTTTCTTTTATTTTTCCAAAAAAAAAAATTTATTGATTGAATGGTATTTTTGTGCCGAATTTTAAATACCACGAAACTCTGAGAAGAAACATATATTAATATATAACATTTAGTATCATTTTATACACTAATTTTTCTAATCAAACTTTTGTACACAAGAACAAAAATATATTTCTTTTTACTTTATAATATTTTTTGCGAAAATATATCAAATTTCAAGACTCGAATAATATTCTTCTATGCAATAAAAACAGCTGCAATTGTTTACCTTCCATGTCAATTGAATTTTTTTGTTTGCAGAAAAAAAATGAAAAGACAAATAAAAATAGTGAAGATGTAAAAAATCACTCTTCTTTTATCGCGCATATAAAACGTATTTTTATTGGCAACAATTTTATTTCATTAAAAAACTCCACATAGTTATAATTAATTCCAAACATAATAATTCTCTCTTGATGAAAAAGATTTTATTGCGCATTCAGAAGAGAAAAATTCTAGAGTGAATAAAATTAAATGAACGTCTATTAAATTCTCCTGCCGTCGGAAAATAAGAAGTAAAAAAAACTATTAACTTGTGTAAATAGAGATATTTTTCTAATTCGCGAAATAAATTAAGTCAATAACTAAAATTGTTTTATAGTTCGAATTTTTATTTCAAAAAATTGATAGTTAATTAGTAAAAAATTGAATAAGTGTAGAAACAAAAATCGAACCCAAATTTCAAAAAAGTTGCAATTAAAAAAAATTAATTATTTCAAAAACAATTTATTTTTCTAGCTGTTTCAATCATTTAATTAATATTTATAATTCATAAAGTTTATAATAATTATATTTAATTAAAGTTCTATATTATTATAGAACATTAATTATCTAATTATTAAATCAGATTTATAAATTTTGACTTGAGTTATAAAATATAAATTTAAAAATTAAATGTTTTGAATAATATTATTCAAAAATTCTAAAAATTTATTGAATTTTAGGAAACTTGCAGTTCAAGTTTCGTCAAAAATTTTCAAATGGTTTTACATTGAAAGTATTTCGAAATATGAACAAATGAAGAACAATAAATAAGTATGAAAATATTCATTTTACAAAAAAATGACAATTAAAATTTTAAATGCAATTAAAACTTGTCAGATTTAATTTAGAAATTCAGAAAAAAATTGGGTTTGCGATAAATAGTAATTAAAATTTTTTTTGAAGAATTCTTACAAAATAATTCCCAAAAAAATAAGAAAATTGGAAATATTGTAAAATTTTATTAAAATAAATTTGACGTTATAAAGAATTTAATTGTTTTGTCTTTAAAAATTATGTGTTTATGGTTTTTTTTAATTTATGGAATTAAATTAAATAAAATTAATTTAATCAAATTTAATTCTATGGAATTGGAATTACAAAAATAAATATTTAAATAATTTAATTCTGATAGGAATTATGATCAAAAAAATAAGAGTCTACATTTTGAAAAATAATTGTATATATTTAAAGGATTATAACAGAAATTTTAGGAATTAATTAAATTATTAATGATTTTGATTTTAAAGTTTTTGAAATTTAAAGGAAACGAAAGTATAAAAATAATGAAATTTTTATTTTAAAATATTATTAATCTTCTTTTATTTTTTTCAAAGTTCCTAAAGTTTTCCATAATTTTATTTAAAAATTAAAATAATATTTAATTAAGAAATTTTGGAAAACAATTGTAATTCTGCTTTTTTGAAAATAATTGTATTTCCGAAAATAATTTTGAAAAATTAAAACAACTGAACATTTTGTCAAATTACAGTGAAATAAATTATATATTTTAATAAATTATATTTGTTTACTGATAAAAAATAGTTCTGATATCTAAAAAAAATGTTAATTAAAAAAAATGATTAATCATGCCTTATTTTTCTTTGAAAACTCCTAAAGTTTTCGATAATTTTATTTTGAATAATATTTAATTAAGAAATTCCGAAAACAATTGTTATGATTCTGATTTTTTGAAAATAAATGTATTTCCGAAAATAATTTTGAAAAATTGAAACAAATGAAAATTTTGTCAAATTACAGTGAAATAAATTATATATTTTAATGAATTTTATTTGTTTACTGATAAAAAATAGTTTTTTACATCATCGCATTTTTAAAGAATTATAATTAAAAATTTGAAAACTAATTAAATTTAAAAAAAAAATTTAGAATTATACTGATTGGCATCAGGGTAAAGAAAATTTGTTCGTTTCTACAAAATAATTATTTGTATTTTCTGGTCCATTTAATATTAGCAATAAAAATTAATAATAAATTAAATAAAATAAAAAAAACTAAAATGTATAGAATTAATAACATAAAGAAAATGAACAAAATAAATTAATTAAATTTCGAAAACTTGAAATTATTATACACGCCATTCAACATTAAAACAAGTCCTTCTTATTTCTTATGTAAAAATGTTTAAATCGTTATTAATTAAATTTAAGTACAAAAATTTTTAAATTAAATTTATTATTAATTGAAGAATATTTCAAAACATTTCAATTGTCACAAAGAAAACATTAGAATACAATTTCAAGCTTTAAAAAATAGAGAGATTTTCTTAAATTCAAAATAAAAATTAATTTTAAGAATAATATATACGAGAATGAAAGATTTCATTGAATTCAAAATGAAAAATTTACGGAACGAAATAAACATATTACGTATTTATATATTGGCGGTCATTCTTTGTATGTCGATCACCTGAATCTTTTTTTCTACTCAAATATATATAATAGCGACGACAAACGGTACGAATATTATACATATATCCTTCAACATTGTAAAGTGTTTGAAGCCGCGGCATGATCCTTGCGACTCAAGTCTAAATCCACATCTGAGTGTGTGAGAAAAAAAACACAGCAAGATTAATGATTTACGTGACAAGAGAGGCTATATGAAGGGTGGGGGAGTTTGCCTGCCGACGGCGGCTGTACTAGAGGGGAAGAGAGAGAGAGAGAAAAAGAGAAGCATATAGGAATAGGTTACGCTCCTTTCAAACTCACTTTTCTCACAAAATGCCTTCTCCAGACTCGTTTCCTTTCTTTCTTTTCAAAAAAAAAAAAAAAAAAATGGAAAAAAATGGAAAAAAAATGAGAAAAAAGGAGAAAAACATTCTTTTTAATATAAAACACGCAAAATTTTACGTTACGTTAAATTTTTATATTATGAACCCAAACAACGTTAATCAAAAAATACCATGTCGTCTCAAAAAATGCTTTTTGTGAAAGTAATTTTTATTTTTAAAAATATTCTAGTATTTTTCAGGTTCTTTTCAATATTTTATTATTTTTTCTATTTTTATTATTTATTATTATTTATTGTTATTATTTGCAATATTAATTTGCTAGATTTTTTATAATTTAGTAAATTTGGAATATATGATTTGTCGCACGTCGATGTAAACTATTGTATTACTTTGAATTAGCTAATATTTTTGCAACATTAATTTGCTAGATTTTTTATAATTTAGTAAATTTGGAATATATGATTTGTCGCACGTCGATGTAAACTATTGTATTACTTTGAATTCGCTAATATATAGTTGAAACAAAAATAAAAATTATTCTAAAAAATTTTAATAAAATTCTTTGAAACGATTAAAAATTTTTAGCAAAAATTTTCCAAAATTCAATTATTTTCAATATTAATGAATAAGTTAATAAAATAACTGATAAGAATATAATTTTTTTTATCTAAACTAAATTTGGATAAAATTCATCAGAAACATTTTATTAATTGTAATTAATTCAATAAATTAATACTAATTAATACTATTTTAAATACCATCGATTCATATATTATTAAAATTTTTGCAAAATATAGAAATTCTATGGAAGAATTCCATTTTTTATAATTTTCAACCAATTTATAAAATTCTATTATTTTTATAATGAAATAAATTGAAAATTTCAATAAGAATTTTAAGAATTCGGTCTAAGAATTCAATTATTTTCATAAAAATAATAAAAATGATAGCAGAATTTCAATTATTTTTAATAAATTTTAATTTAATAATAATAATAATAATAATTTTTAAAATAATTTTAATTTTTTAAATAAATTTTTAAAATTTTTTAAAAGATTTTAATTTTTTCAAAATAATTTTTAATTTAATCTTAAGGAATGCTTTATTTAGATAATAATACAATTATTTACAATTTTCGTACAATTTTTACGAAATTCTTTTTCAAAATTATGGATTTTTGCAAATAATAAAGTTTTACGAGTTTTTTTTTGGAAAAATTTGATAATTTTAATTGTTGTCCAATTACTTTTATAACCAATTTTATTAAAATTAGTCAAACTTTTTTTTATATATATGTAGATAATATACATATCTTTTTTCATGTTTTAAATTCTTATCTCACTAAAAATAAAAAGTTTTTTGATTCAAATAACCGATTAATTGACTATTATCGTATAAATATTTACATGAATCAAATAATTTTTATTTGAATGAAATAAATATTTACTTGAATAAAATATTATTTAATTGATTCAAATAAAAATTATTCGATTCAAGGAAATATTTATTTGATAATAGTCGAATAATCGGTAAATAACTTTTTTTGAAAGAATTTTATATTTATAAAATTTTTAATAAAATTCGGTCGTAAAATTCAATCAAAATTAATTAATTTATTTATTATTAAATTTAATCAAAATGTTTGCCAGATTACAATTATTTTTAATATATTTTTAAAAGATTTTTTTGAATAATTCAATATTACTTACATTTTTATACAATTTTCATAAAATTCTTTCTCAGAATTATGAATTTTTAGAAATAATTAAATTTTAAATTTAAAAGGTTTTTAAATTAAAAAAGTTGAAAATTTTAATTGTTTTAAAACTGTAATAATGTTTAAATTCTTATTTTGATACTTTATTTAATTATTTTTTCAAAAACTGACTAATTTTGAAGAATTTTATTTGAAATTGTCAACAATAAAATATGCAATTTTCGAATGTTTTACAGTTGTAATTTTTAGAAATAGATAATTTTCATTAAAAATGTAAAAATTTCTCTGTGAAAAAATAAATAAGTATTTAAATAGTTTATAAAAATTATTATTCCAGTTTTGAATGTATACCTATAATTTAATTATGAGAAAATTAGTCTTTTGAAAAATTGTAATTAAATTTTTGTCAAAATAGGTAAAATACATTTAAAAAGGTGATTTTTTCATTATTTGAAACTATGTTTTCAAATTTAGACAAAATATACTTTATAATTTAAAGAGTACTAACTATATTTATTTACATATGTATTTGAAAATTGTTTTAAAATATAATTTTTTTTATTTTGAGGAATTTTATATAAAAGTTTCGATGATAATTAAATTTTGAAAAAATTTAGCATTGAAGTTATTACTTAATAGCAGGATAAGAAAATAAGTAGCTAAATATTTTTCTTACTTTAGGAAAAAGTCAGAATGAAATTTATGTAATTTTATTAAATCGCCATAAACGAGTTTTTTTAATCGTAAAATTTGTCTATAGCTATTTTTTACCACAGTTTTTTAAGTCATAGAGCTATATTTTTAATATTAATTATCAAGTGCGAAGCCGAATTTTGTATAAAAATAATGTACACAGAGAAAAAATTTTGCATGAAACTATTTAGCTCGGAAGTGTTATTTTAACACGCAGAAAATAAGGTAAATTTTTTATTATAGAAAATTTATCAACAATTTCAATCAAAGAAGAAGAATGATTAAATTTCATCTTTTTGTTAAAAAACTTTCAAAAATTAACAAAAATTTTTCTCTTTTGTAGATGAATATTAGAGTATATTGAAAATAAAATTTAAAAATAATTGATGAGTGGAATTTTCTTCTCACTTTAAAGTTTAATTTTTTTGGTGCATTAATACTTTATATTGATAATAATAATAATAATAATAATAATAATAATAATAATAATAATAATAATAATAATAATAATGGAAATAATAATAAAATAAAAAAATAATAATAATAATAATAATAATAATAATAATAATAATAATAATGAAAATAATAATAATAATAATAATAATAATAATAATAATGAAAACAATAATAAAATAAAAATAATAATAAAAATAAAAATGAGAATAAAAATAATAATGAAAACAATAAAAATAATAAGAAGAAGGGGAATAATAATAAGAAGAAAGAGAAAAAGAAGAAGGAGAATAATAATAATAATAAATTAGATTAAAAATGTGGCTATACGTCGCAGGAAGATTACTGCGAATAAAGGCGAGATTATAGTGAAGAGAGGACGGGAGAGAAAGAGATAGGTAAACGAGCTCTTTTCCACAAACAGTGCGCGGAGAACGCAACCCCCATACGGATTCGCGTCTCCATGACTGATGACTTCTCTTCGATCACAGTTGAGAGCGCATCAGTGAAGCAACCCCTTGCCGTGCACCCATTTACATTAATTATATGCAATGGCACGTTCAATCTCCACTGAAATAATGTTAATTCCAGATCAGCAGTCGCAACTTGCTCAGTGTTTAATCTCACTCGGATATTCATATCTTCTCTGTACACCCTTCAAAAAGTTATAGAAAAGAAGAAAAGATATCAGAAAAGAAAAAAAAACACTGCAGCGAAATTAATCATCGATACAACCCTTTTCTTATTTCTCATACTTTCATTATTTACACACATTGACAACATCTAGTTGTTGGTATATATATATTCTGTGGATACTACGTCAGAAATTATATATTTTCTGACGGTATTTGTATATATATATATTTTATTTTTTACGCAAGTCATCAAGTGGACTCTACAATGTCATCCTAATTTTCCATCTAATATCATCGTTGGTAACTTTTTGACGTTATTATATAATCACTGTACGATTGTGAAGAGTTTATTGTAAATATTAAAAAAAAAATAATGGAGTTTATTGTAAATACTAAAAAAAAATAATGGAGTTATTTGATTATATTTTGACTATAGTCAAATATGCAATAATTTTAATTTGCAATGATTTCATGTATAAAATCATTGCGGACTAATTTTAAAACAATGTAAATAGAAGAGCACTAATTTAGTGCCAATTCTTGCACTAAATCGTAATTTGATTCTATTTTAATACCGAAATCATCAGCTCTATAATTTAGAACCTTTTTTTACAGTGAAATTATAGTACTTTTCAGAAATAATTGCAAAGCTACAAGTATCATAGGAAATAAAAGAAATATCTTGAAACAATATTTGCTAATAAATGACTTCTCTGAGGTCCTATTCTTTTCAAAATTTTATCCTCTTTAAAATATAATTAAAAAAAAATTCTGTTTTCATAAATTTTATGTTAAAAAATTTTGTTATTCCTTCAAAAATGGGTGGAGTGACAATTTTGCCGGGTATTGTACTGTAACACAGTACTTGTTTCCAAAATAAATCATTTTTTGGAAAGTTAAAAAAAAGACCAACATATTTGAAAATAATGGGAAAAATCTTGCATAGGGTTGATCGCACTGGATGACAGTTCCAATAAGATTGTACGGCGTGAGGTGGACTGAAAGTCTCGTTTTTATAATTGCATTTCAGGAGGTGCAGCTTCTCATCAGATATCCATCAACTTCACGTTTAGGGATACACACGGGGTTTATAATGATGAAACAAAGAAGCCTGCTGTAACCTTGGAGAAGAACCTCATGATATTGGATGATGATGATGATGACGACGACGACGACGAAGAAGAAGAAGAAGCGGTTTATGTTAGTAGCTTTTTTGACTTCGTGTTTTGACCTTCGATTCAAGCGAATCTTGTTACGAACCAACAAAGTTGCCTCGTGAAAAAAGGTCGGCTCAGATCTGACGTTTTAGCGGTAATATTAATGATGACTATAAGCTTTTACGATGACCTCATCACACAATTTCGTGGTCAAGGACTCGGGTCACTGTTTTATCGTTTTTGAACACGTTTATCGAATTTATTCATGTGAGTATATAATCATCATAAGAATTCTAATAATTTAGCTATGATCTATTTCTATTTAGGAGAATCATTTTCTTTCCATGTGCGGTTTTTAATTTTTTCTAAGCTAACAGGCTTATAACAATGTAACAAACAGACTAGTGATAATACCTAACAGACTAGTAACAATACCTAACTGACTATAGTAACAAAACTAACAGACTAATAACAATACCTATCAGACTAGGAACAATACCTAACAGACTAGTAACAATATCTAACAGACTAGGAACAATACCTAACAGACTAGGAACAATACCTAACAGACTATGAACAATACCTAACAGACTAGTAACAATATCTAACAGACTAGGAACAATACCTAACAGACTAGTAACAATACCTAACAGACTAAGAACAATACCTAACAGACTAGGAACAATACCTAACAGACTAGGAACAATACCTAACAGACTATGAACAATATCTAACAGACTAGTAACAATACCTAACAGACTAAGAACAATACCTAACAGACTAGGAACAATACCTAACAGACTAGTAACAATACCTAACAGACTAAGAACAATACCTAACAGACTAGGAACAATAACAAACAGACTATAGTGACAGTAACAAACAGACTATAGTGACAGTAACAGACCCACAGTTTTCTTGAAAGTATCAAATTGATGCCAAAAGGCTGGATAAATTTTTTATTTGATCGACATTTTTGGTCTCAATTCGTTGCCACTTGATACTTTTAAGTTGACAATGCCAGTAACAATAACAGACCGGCAACAATAACTAACAGACTAATGCCACCTTATAAGGTATACCAACATGATGACAACAACTTAGAGAATGTACAAACAATTAATGGACTATATCAAAAACCTGCTGATTAATAACAACGACCTAATAGATTATTAGACTAATAGCAACTGCACTGACAGACAATTAGACTAATGATAAAACAACTAAGAGACTATAATGACAAAAACTGACAGACTGAACAAAAACTGCGGCATGATTATAATAACTTGTTACTTATCCAGACTACTTAGGATCAAGTATCAGACTGATAATTATTATTATTGCCTAAATAACGAACTGACTAATATAAGACCATTAAGTTACGTATACAAGTAAAAATATTTAAATGTTCGCAAATGCGTCGACAATTTTATATATTTATTTTTGCAAAACTCTCCCAACAAATGGAAATGAAACAAGTGGAAATGAAGAAATATGGCTACTATTTGTAGGCGGGATTAAAATATGCGCATCGGCGATCTTATGGAGAGTCTAGAAAACGATCGTGGGCAGCAATTAATAATCCAAGAAAGGTCTCTACCACGTCAGACCCGACAAAATGGTTTCTAAAGGAATACAAGAGTCTAAAATCGTGGCGCGATATATGGAAAAGGAGACAAAAAATACACACATGGACAAGATGGCGTCTATCTTTTTAGAAAAAAAAGGTGAATCGAAAGAAAAAAAGAAGAAGAGTAAAAAAAAGAAGAAGAGGAAAAAAGAAGAAGAGGAAAAAAAGAAGAAGAGGAAAAAAAGAAGAAGAGGAAAAAAAAGAAGAAAAAAAATAGAAGAAGAGGAAAAGAAGAAGAAGAAGAAAAATAGAAGAGAAGGAAAAAAAGAAGAAGAAAAATAGAAGAGAAGGAGAAAGACAGATGTAGAGGCACCAGAAAAGGAAAGAGAAAAGTACAGGCACGAGAAAAAAAGAGAGAAAAGTATAGAGACACGAGAAAAAGAGAAAGAAAACCAGAAGAACGGGGAGAAAAGAAGAACAGAGAGATGTTGAAAAAGAAAAAAAAAAGGAATTCCACAGAGGCATAGAGAAAATTAGATGAAAAGGCAATTAATAACCGTAGGAACGGTCTATTGGAATATGGAGGAGAAACATCACGTGTGTATATATATATTACCAAAGGGATCGCGATGCAAGACTGAAGAAATAAGACTGCACCTTTGCCCTGAGGCGAACAGCGGCCATGCAGACTTGTGTGACCACCTGCTGCCACTTTGATTTTGCCGCTAGATTCTCATTTCGTCTCTCGCGTGTAATATCGATATTCATTGACGAGATTTTTTTTTCCATGGGCGCAGTGTGTTTGTTGCCATTGTTAGTGGGCATTGATTTCTCTCTAGGGCTTTATTCGCATAATAACATCGTTGAAATTTATATTCATGTCTACATGCGTATACAATTTACATATATGCGCACGTCTTCATATCAGAATCAGTATATGACAAATATATGTCAATATAAGATGATTGCAACTGCCGGCAACTGTAGAAGAAAACTGCACTTTGAAATTTATCCGTTTGAAAATAATCGACTGAAAAAAAGAATTTATTTGAATCAAATAAAATTATTTAAATCAAATAAAAATTATTTTATCTAAATAAATAATTTATTTGGTTATAACCCAATAAATGTGTATTTGAACCAAATACATATTTATTTGACCTAAATATTTTATTTTATCGCTTTAAATAATTATTTATTTGAATCAAATACAAATTATTTAAATCATTTGATTTCAATAATTTGTATTTGATAAATGTAATATTTCAAGCTTATAAATAATTATTTGAATCAACTATTGAAATTATTCATATCAAATAAATGTTTCATAAGTAATTCATTATTTTCTTTTCGAATAATTATTTAATTAATTTAAATATTTTTTTTGATAAAATAGTGTATTAGCTTTAAATAACGAAACATTAAACGAAAAAAAATTAACGAAATAATTAAGTTTAATAGAATCAATTCAAATCAAATAAATGTTTCATAAGTAATTCATTATTTTCGTTTCGAATAATTATTTAATTGATTTAAATATTTTTTTATTTGTCTTGATAAAATAGTGTATTAGCTTTGAATAACGAAACATTAAACGAAAAAAAAAATTAACGAAATAATTAAGTTTAATAGAATCAATAAAATTAATTCAATAAAATCAAATAATTTTTATTTGCATCAAATATACGAATTATTTGAGTTAAATAAATAAAAGAATAGTTTCAAGTAACTCATTATTTGTATTAAACAAATTCATTTATTCAATTCAATTAATTATTCAATTCAATTAATTATTTAATTGAATCAAATGCGATTTATTTGGTTCAAATAAGTGTCAGTCAAATAATTCAAGTTATTTGAATCAAATACAAATTTTTTTGATGCAACTAAAAAGTATTTGAATTAATTGAATATTTTTCAAATAATTTCAATTATATTTGAATCAAATAAATTTTTTTCAGTGTCTTTTTTGCTTTCTTAGTTACTTGCAAACGTAAAATAAAAAGGTGAAAAGTTTTGTGGAGTCAATTAATCCTTTCGTCATTGATTTCTGTTTATGAATTTCAATCAAAACGGAAATTAATTTACTTTACAGAACAATTTTGGATATTTTTTTAAAGACTGTGTTAATTTAGAAATATTTCAATAAGTAGTATAAGGAATTAATGTTTCACTCATAAACACTAAAAAATTTTATGGTGGAAATTCCCCAAAAGTTTTTTTAAGCAAATTTGAAAGCATTTTGTGGAATAGGTCCCAAAAGTTTCTGTGGGAAATTATCCCCAAAATTTTGTGAGATATTCCACAAGATTTTGGTGAAAATTTTACCCACAAAATTTTGTGGAAATTTCACAAATATTTATGAATATTCTGCAATTTTGTTGGTGAATTGTCATCAATATTTTAGTGAAATTTCACAAGTTGTTGGTATATTTTCTACAAATTTTGTTAGTGATTTTTCAACAGAATTAGGGGAAATATTCATAAATATCTATATAAATATTCACCAAAAAGTTTTTGGATTAATTTTTCTCTCTCTACAGTTCTATTGAATATGTTTTTCCCCAAAAATCGTTATTGAATTTTTCCAAATTTTAAGGAAGAATTCCTTAAAAACCTGGGAAATATTTATCAACTTGTTTGGGGATAATTATATTCATTAGAATTTTGTAAATTTTGTATTTTGTTTCACCAAATTTTAAGAGATATTCCCTAATTTTGTTATAGGAAAAAGTCCTTTTCACTAAAAAATGTGTAATATTCAACAAGAAAAGTTTGTGAAAATTCTCTAAATTTTTTACAGTGAAGTTTAAAAATTTTTTAAAGTATCAAACTGCAATAGTTATTCAAAAGTGGAAATATTAAAAATTTGGATCAATTTTTGTTTTGATCCGCATTATTAGGTATCAATTAGTTCCGATTTGATATAGTTTTAACTTCTAAATTAACAGTTTATAGAAATATGACTAGAAGAAATTATGCTTCTAGTTCTAAATTATGAATTAATTAATTATGAATTTCATTTTAATAATTTTATGCTTTTTACGCTATTTAATGCAATTGCTTTTTCAGTCATGTTCTTCAAAAATTACTGTTTGAACAGTTCATCCCAATTTTACAGAACTATAATCAGGAATATTTCATAAATAAATTTTCTCCTTGTAGTGAAAAAGTAGTTCGAAAAACTAACTATTTGCCTGCAAGAACATTTTACTATTAAAAGTAAATATTAAAGCTCCATACGATAAGTTCAAAGATGTTTATAAACGCTCACGTGTATTTTCAATCAACATGACTTCTTATCAACTTGAGTGCCTATTTTTCGAATTAGATACACACAAGTACCAAAAGTCAAAAGTCATACCCAAAGGCTAATTCCACGTATAGCAATTAGTCTCATACATCATTGAAGCTTTATGTATATGCGCATAACTGTGTCAGAGAGCCGTCACAGATAATAATGTTGCGACAACTGTTACAATACAACGCGATGGAATACAATAAAAAAAAATCCTTACAATATATTTTTTTTTTTTAGAAATAAAAAAGAAACACAGTGCAATCATCGAAATATAACTGTAAAACATTTGGAGAATAATATGTTATCAATCTGTCAAAAGAAGCTTCTGAAGCTTATTGTCAAATGTATTTTTCTCTCCGAAATTTCCTTCAAAGGAAATATAATTTGTTTCATTTTTGAAAATAATAAATCTTTACCGCACAATAATTCATTGAATGTAGGATCATTATTTTCTATCCTCTATGCGCTGCGTTGTCATTCATTTTTTATGTATAGAAAATTAGTATATGTATATATCAGTAGAGGCATGGTATATATTTACTATGAGAGTGAAACGAAAAAATACTATCTTTCCGGAGCGAGGAGAAAATTTTCTAATTCAAATACTGGAATATTTTTTTACACTTAATGTTTGATTATTATAGCAGTGCTTAATTTTTAATTTTTTTACAGCATTACGACTTCGGGATCGTAAAAAACGAGGATAGACACATTTCCAAGTAAGAAGATTTAAGTGAATCTGAAAGAGTTTAAAAAAATTTCAGCTGGTTTGAATTTTTAAAAAGTGGCATAGTGATTATCATCTCCGGAAAACATCGATTTACAAATAGGTTTGGTGTATAATTTTGAATTTAGTTTTAATTTTGACAACGAATTTAGAAAAATGACCAGTAATGCTGCAGATTGAAGAATCAACTACATATGATGATAAATTTAGTGAACCGTTTTAGATAATAAAAAAAAAATATTAATATAATAATAATAATATAATAATAATATAATAATAATATTAATATAATATTAAATTACAAGAACAACTACAGAATCTGATTACACCAACTACATTTTTTTAGTTCTTTTTACAAATTTTCAGTAGTCGCAATATAACTTTTTAAATTCAGTTGAGGACCTATTGAATCATGCAGAGTATAGTTAAAAAGTAGTCAAACCTACTAGAAATCTTTTTCAGTGTAAAAATTGAAAGTATTCAGTTATTATTTTATACTTTAGTTGCCTATTTAGAAAGCAGTAATTGAATTTTTGTCAATAGAGGCCATTCTTATAATCGGTGAATGTTCCCATGAATGGAAGTTTAGTTGTGACTTGCAGAAAACCGAATCATGATTATGAGTTTTGTGTCGAACACATTTCATAGCTTGACTGAGTTTTTTGCTCTCTACGCATATTCTCTACATTTCAGCTGCAATTTGCAATTTATTCCTCACTTTCAGGCGAAGGTTAATTTTAATTTTAACCAAACCCCAAACAACATCCGGAATATCCACTATGCTTTTAGAAAAAGAACATTTACTTTTAATTAAACATTTACTTTTACAGAAAAATTTCAAATTATTAACAAAATTTCGAAAGGATTCGACTATATCTTTACGTCAGGAAAATTCATTACAATATTCTAATTAGTAAAATAGTTTGTAACATCCAGAATATGCTAAACAGATTAGATCAATTCTTTTTTTACACACTTTTTTTGTAGAAAGTATATATCAAATTGGATCGAATTGATACTTTGGTTAAGAATGAAGTTAATGAACAAGAGGAGAGATAATTGAAGTGTTTAATTTTTTTCGAATCATCTTGAAGAAAAACGCTACTGTATCGAAATTATACACTCTGAATTGAAGCAGTAGTGGATATTTTGATGACTGAACAAAAACCAACTTCCTTCGCAACGATTAATCATTCGAAGAATCGTACATCCAACTGTTTTCTTGCTTCTAATTGGCAATGATAACAAAATTATTTGTTTTTTGACATTCGTAACACAGCGAATACGCAAGTTTTACGTTTAGGAAAAATCGCAAAGGGCTCAGAATTCGTGAAATTTTCACAGAAAACAAAAGTATTTTTTTTAAATCCAAATGATAAAGAAACATTTTGAAAAATCTTTTGCAAAGCAAAAGTCTATTTAATCTTACGAATGTGTCTACCAAAGAATAGAAAAAAATATTATTTTTTATAAAAGTTATTGCAAAATTAATTTTTTTGCAACTTTTTAAACAAAATGTTATTTCTCCTAAATGAATGAACCGATTTAAGTGAATAATACGGGAATATAAAGGGAATGAAAAATACTTTCGTAGAATAAGAAAACTTTTAAAAAGTTTATATTTTAAGAATTATTTAATAAATTTTTTATAAACAATTATTTTTTTTAATGTTCTCCGCCTTTAAAAAATTTAAAAAAATATCTACAGTACCGTCCGCAATTTATTGTCAGTCCACCTATTTTTAAGGGAAAGAAAAAAAATTTTAACATAAAATTCATAAAAACTACAAATTTTTTTTTATTCATATTTTGAAAGACGATAAAATGTTGAAAAGAATAAGATCTTATAGAAGTCATTAGGCCAAAATTTGTAGAAAATATTCTTGAAAATCGTAATTTTCAATGCTTTACAAAAAATTTAAATAACTTCTAGACAGTGTTTTGTTCATTTCGTAGTTAATAATAATGTTTTATTTCTCAAAATCAGTAAAATCGCTTTTGCGTTCGATTAAATTTCCATTATAACTTTTAAAACAATTGTCGCTCATAAATTTTCTCAAAGGATTTTGATTTCTTATAGTTTTAGGTGCATGGAGATATCTTTTTAAAATTTTTAAAAGGCGCAGAACATTAACAAAAATTAATTGTTTATAAAAAATTTATTAAATAATTATTAAAATACAGTACCGGCCAAAATTATCAGTCCACCTATTTTTGAAGGAATAAAAAAAGTTTTTTAACATAAAATTAATGAAAACTAAAAATTTTTTTTGAATTAAATTTTAAAGAGGATAAAATTTTGAAAAGAATAAGACCTCACAGAAGTCGTTTGGCAAATATATTTTCAAGATATTCTTCAAAAACCGTCATTTTCAATGTTTTACAAAAATTTGAATAACTTCTAAAATAATAAACGCTTTTTAATAATCTTAGTCTTATTTTAAAGGTCATTTTCTACGGAATAAGAATTACTTATAGAAATTAACCTGTAATTTTTTTTCTTGAAATAAGCATGACGTCAAAGTTGGGCAAAAAAATTTTGAAAATTTGAAAAACATGTTTTGTTCTAAAAACTATTCTAGATCATATATAAAGCATGATATGGTATAGATTTATCAGGAAAATTTAATAAAAAAATATGTTTGAATTTCAAAAATTATTTTTCTTCTCACAATATTATTTGAAAGTTTTTGAATTTTTTTGTCCAACTTTGACGTCCTGCTTATTCCAATTAAAAAATTACAGGTTAATGCCTATAAGTAATTCTAATTCTGTAGAAAATGACCTTTAAAATAAACCTAAGATTATTAAAAAGCGTTTATTATTTTAGAAGTTATTCAAATTTTTGTAAAACATTGAAAATTACGATTTTTAAGAAAATCTTCTACAAATTTTGGCCAAATAACTTCTATAAGATCTTATTCTTTTTAACATTTTATCGTCTTTCAAAATATAAACCAAAAAAATTTTTTGTTTTTATGATAATTTTATGTTAAAAATTTTTTTTCTTTCCTTTGAAAATGAGTGGACTGACAATTGCGGACGGTACTGTAGATATTAAATTTTTTAAAGGCGGAGAACATTAAAAAAAATTAATTGTTTACAAAAAATTTATTAAATAATTATTAAAATAGAAACTTTTTAAAAATTTTCTAATTCTGAACGAAAGTATTTTTCATTTCCTTTAAATTCCCGCTCTTTATTTACTTAAATCGGCTCATTCATTTAGGAGAAATAATATTTTGTTTAAAAAGTTGAAAAAAAATTAATTTTACAATTACTTTTATAAAAAATAATATTTTTTTCTGTTCTTTGGTGGACACATTCCTAAGACCATATAGTCTTTTAGAATCGGTTAATCATATTTTTTTCTCGTTCCTTATAGAAAAATATTAAATACGTATTTTTTTATTTTTCCATAATTGCCAAAATTTTCGAGATATGAATTTTCGAAATTTTGGATTTTTAAAAGCAGACCTATTTTCAATAGCTTATAACTTTGAAAGTATTGAGTTTAGAAAAATGTTGCGTCAAAGAAAGAAAGTTTTTGTTTTTCTTCAACTTTTAAAAGATTTTTTAAAAAAATATTTTTTAAAATTTTTTAGAAAAAAAATTATTTTTTATAAACAAATTAATTTATTTTAAATTTGGGCGCTATAAATTTTTATTTTTTTCTTATTTATTTATACCTGCCAATATACAGAAGATTTTTTAAAAAGATCCAAGATGGGCAGACTCATAGTTTTCGTTTTATAAATTTTTTAATTAATTTGTTTATAAAAAAATAATTTTTTTCTAAAAAATTAAAAAAAATATTTTTTTAAAAAATCTTTTTAAAGTTAAAGAATAACCAAAACTTTCTTTCTTTGACAACTTTTTTCGAAACTCAAAATTTTAAAAATTATAAGCTATTGAAAATAGGTCTGCTTTTAAAAATCCAAAATTTCGAAAATTCATATCTCGAAAATTTTGGCAATTATAAAAATATAAAAAAATACGTATTTAATATTTTTCTATAAGGAACGAGATAAAAATATGTTTAACCGATTCTAAAATGTCGTAGAAAAATTTCACGTGGAATTGCCCATATCTATTTATTAAACTCTGAAAAAAGGGCTGTAACATATATCGATGGAATTGCGTGCGGAAAGAAATGGCCCCTGAGTAAAAGAAGTGTACGCATATAGTTTCCTTTTTCTGCAAGCTCCCCTTTTTCCTGATAGCCATCCCCGAATAGCCGTTCCCTACTCCGGATTTTTGAGAGCTGGGTGTGGGCTAAAAATGTAGGGGATGAAAGGGGGAGAAAGCAGCCAAACAGCCCCGACAGAGACTTGAAACCCCCCGAGAGAAAATTGCATAGAGGGTGAGGGAGAAAGAGTGAAATGGGGTGTGTGGGGGGGGGACACCACAGTGGCGAAGAAACCTAACCTAAAAGCATAAGGGAAAGCTGAGTGGAGTGGCGCGCGGATCCATGCGAGAGGAGAGGCCATGCCATATATACGCCATACCAAGCTGCTGGAAGCGCAACGCGGCTGCTAGTCAAACCAAAACTCCGGGCATGATTAATGATTGCGCGGGCAGGAGCGCTGCTTCAAACAACAAACTTTTCCCAAGGAACGCCGTCGAATACAAGGAAAAAATATATAAGAAAGGAGGGAACTCTCTTTCTTCGCATCCACCCTTCAAGCCAGCTAATACCCCGAGAGCTCCTCCACTCTTGACAGCCTTTCATTTCTTTCCTTCTTTCTTTCCTTTCTTTCTTTTGGGGGGATATATATATATATATATATATATATATATATATATATATATACCGAATCTCCTTTTCTCTCTCTCTCTCTCCGCGACAGGTCACCCTCTCTCAACCAACTATCTAACCTCTATCTTCTCTATCTTGCACATTTCCGCAACGAAACAAGATCCCCTGCTGTGAATTTCTCTAAATATAGAATGTACGTTTTCACCCAGGTGGATAAAAAATTACTTTTGTGTCCCCCACACGTGTCATGTTTTTCGATTGTTTCTCGATTTTTATATAAACGAGAGGAGGAGAAAATTATTATTGGACCGCTATATTATATCCTTCATGTTTCATATCACGCAATAACATTGAATTTTTCTCGTATAGAGTATATATGTGTAACGAGAAAGGGATCTGTGAGATTTTGGGGTAATATTGCCAACATTCATCAAATATTTGATAAAAACACTCAAAAAAAAAAAATTTGTTTTAATCATTAGTAACTTATTATATATAACTAAAATTTTTCAAAAATTTGGGAAAAAATAAAAGAAAATTTCACGCTATTATGACATGTTACGAAAAATTACAAAAATGAAACAAAATTTTTAGAAAAAAACAACGGAAGTTTTATGTTGATGCGCATTGCTGAAAATTACGAAACTGTAACATAATTTCCGAAATAAGCAACTGAAGTTTTCTGCAGTTACGTGTTCCAGAAATTTACGAAATTGTAACGAAATTTTCAAAATAAGCAACTGAAGTTTTCTGCAGTTACGAGTTTCGTAAAATTACGAAACTGTAACAAAATTTTCAGTGACTGGTGATTAAATATTTATGCGGTCACATGTTTCTGAAAATTATAAAACGTTTCAAAATTTTATGTCAAACGTAACTGCAGAAAACTTCAGTTGATTTTTTCTGAAAATTCCGTAAAAAATTTCTAACAGTGTAGTTTTAATCATTCAGTAAGTCTTACACTGAATTCAAAAAGTTATGTGTTACTACTTTACCAAAAAGTAGTACTAATAAGTATGCTGTTTTAATTTCAATCAGTTGTAATGCATTGCTCTTAAAAAGTAATTTTACCAAAAAAAAATTTCCAGATCCAAACTAAATCTGAAACGAAGTTTGCAATTTGCATTCAATTCAAGCCCTGATTTTAACTGTTTCTCTATATAAGTCTAAACAGTATTATTCCGATTCACTTTAAAAATTATTAAATATACCAAAAAAATTGTTTTATTGCATTTATTTACAAATTTCTTTAATTATAAAATTATTCGAAAATACAAATAGTTTTAATTAAAATAAATATGTATTTAATCATGCGTTATTATTTACCCATAAGAATTAAGATTTTTATACACTTAAAATTAAAACCTTTTGAAATTGAATAATTTATAAGGATACAATATTATAGGAAGAATATTATTATTAATTATTATAATATATTATTAATAATAATATCATTTAGTTATAAAATCATTATTTTAAATTATAAGAATATTGTTACTATATGATTTCTGCAAAATTATTTTCATCATTTCTATTCAATTATTATAAATAATAAAATTATTATTGAATAACTGAATGTTTTTTAAAAAGAATATATTGCAGATTAATAAAGTTTAATTATATATTTTTTTGATTTTTAATTTTTTAAAAAAACGTTTTTTGCCCATAACTTTAAAAAAATGTTAGGAGACCTATGAATGTTTTTCTGTAATTTTGTAGAGTTTTTTTAGACGCATCTTTTGAGCCCTTAATGAATATTTTTCGTCCATATTCACCAGAGATATTAAACTTTTAAAAATCAAAAATTTTGGAAAATAAGACTTTTTAGAATATTTTGTTGAAAAATGTAGAAATAACTTTAAAACTATCATTATCATCTTGTAGAGCATTAAAAAACGCTTCGATTGACCTATTTTTTATGCTAATTCGATTAGAAATAAAGAAGTTATTCATATTTTAAAAAACATAAATTGTGATGGAAACTTAAAAAAAAATTTTTAATGTGGAACATGAATTTTTAAACAAATAAAGAGAAAAAATTATTACAGCAATTCATATCAAAATATAAATTTTGAACAATTCTTATTGTTCAAAATTTATATTTTATTATTATTAACATCTCTATGAGGAAGCAAAGTGTTCATGAAATGATCACCAAAATTATAACAAAAACATATAACTTGGCAGAGGTTTTTGTATAGAATTTTAATTTTAATTATTTAATTAAATTAATTAATTTTATTAATTTAATTTTTATTTTTATTTTTTTTTATTTATTTATTTATTTTTTTTAAATTTTTAAGAATAATTACTGTTTTCGAGGAATTCAATAAATATTCAAAATAAATTAAATTTTTCATGATTTTTTTTATTTATCAAAATAATTGAATTACTTTAAAAAAATGAATCTCTGTAAAAAAAATATATTATCTATAATATAATAATTTAATTATTGGGATGAAATTTAAAAAAAACTTATAAATAATAAGTGAATGTTTCCGTAGAATTTTTTCAAAATGTTTTCAAAATATTTCAATTATTGAAATTTTTTCAAGAATGTTACTAACATCATTAAAAATAATTGAATAAAGGAAAAGAATTTTATTATTCATTAAGAATATAATTGAAATTTTTTACAAAAATTAAAATATTTTTTTAATAATTTAATTCACTTATAAAATTTTTTATAACATGCGTAGTAAATATTAAAAATCCTTGAACTGAGGAAATTTGTTGAAAGTAATTGAAATTTTTCTAAGAATTTTACTAAAATCTTACAAAAAAAATCAAATGACGAAGAAGAGTTTTTTTATTTATAAATATAATTGAAATGACGAAAATTAAAACAAAATTGTTTAAAAATAATTTAAGTCTCTTGTAAAATTTCATTAATATACATAATACAAATTTTAAAAAATAAGGAAATTTTTTGAAAATAATTGTAATTTCTTCAAGAATTTTACTGAAATTTTTAAAAATAATTAAATGCTGGAAAAGAATTTTATTATTTATTAAAACTTTTATTGTAATTTTTAACGAAAATTAAAAAAATTAAATTTTTATTAATCAAATTCTCTTGTAAAATGTCATTATAACATGTACTAAATATTGTTAATCCTTGAACGGAGGAAATTTTTAGAAAATATTTGAAATTTTTACAAGAATTTTACTTAAATTTTCGAAAATAATCGAATATTGAAGAAGAATTTTATTATTTCTATAATGATAATTGAAATTACGAAAATTTAAAAACTAATTTTTAAAATAATTGAATTCTTTTCAAAAAAATTTAATTTTTTCAAACCATTTATAATTTATCTTCAATATTCAATTTTTGTTAGAGTTTTTAATTAAAATTCTTTTAGAAATCCAATATTTTTCAAAAATTAATTAAATGTATACATTGAAAAGTTTAAAAGAATTTCAAAAGAATTTTTGATTATTTAAAATCAAAGTTCTTTAAAATTTGTAATTAAATTCATTCAAGGTTGAAATTGTCTTAAATTTCAAATTAAAACCTTATGACGTTGATCTATTTATGAAAACTAGCGATATACCCAACTTTTTTATATAATTATGTTTTATATATTTATTATAATTTATAATTTATAATATTTTATATATTTATTATAATTTATAATTTATAATATTTTATTTATTATAATTTATAATTTATAATATTTTATATATTTATTATAATTTATAATTTATAATATTTTAATAAAATTATTCGTTAAATAATTTTAATGAAAAATAGTGAAAATTTCTTTGTTTTTATTATGTCCGTTAACGTAGAGCTATATAGACGCACGTAAACAAAAATATGTCGATATATGTTACGCTTATATATTTTATCTACAATCATCAAAATAAACGCCAAGTCATTATACTAACCTTTGTATTGACGTATTTGCTAGTTTTCAAATGGACCACCAATGAAATCGTCAAAAATGTGACATTGACTCTTTAAAGGCACTCATCTAAAAGGAAAAAAACATTTCCTACATTAATAAGCAGCACATAGTATTAGGATTTTCAAATAACTAAAATCCAGTTTATTTGAGGGGAAAATCAACAGTATTTGGAATTCTTTAATTAATCAGCGACGTTGTATATCTTTAATCGCTACTACGATTGAAGCTTTAATTACATTAATAGTAAAAGATTTTAAGAAACGCGACTATTTCCAAAAAATTAGGAATTTAGACTAATTTTAGGAAAACAAAATATATTTTTGGAAAATTTAAAAGAAAATTCGGAAAAGAATGTTAAGGTATAGACCAGAAACGTTACTAAGGAAAAATTTATTTATTTATTTTATTTATTTTATTTATTTTATTTATTTTATTTATTTTATTTATTTTATTTATTTTTATTTATTTTTTTATTAAAAATTTATTATTTAAAATGTTAGGAAATAAACTATATAGTTTATTCCTAAACATTTTCGTTGGTGTCTTCCTTGGTTTTTTGCAACTGAAGATACCAAGGAAAAGATAAAAGAAAATATTAAAGAAAAGACCAAGAAAAGAATTGAGGAAAATCTAAGAAGAGACCAAAATATGTTGATCAAAAAAATACCAAGAAAAACATGAAGCTGAAGACCAAGGAAAATTTTTTAAAAAAAGCACCAAAAGAAAAGACTTCTAATAGATGATGGACTATACTTGATGAGTATCATGAAAACTCTCGCATCTTGTGTATATAACATACGGCACTCGACTTGACTAAGTTGTAAAGAAGGAATTGCAGGATAGGCTGTTTTTTTCCTTACATTGAATGCGCAGCATGATGTTTCGCGAATAATAGAATCCAGTGGATTCCATGTCGCAGATAATAAATCGACTATACGGTCTCCATGCGGCTTGGAACGTGTTAGCAGAAGATGATGATCGTTCAACGACACGAGCGCACAAACACATGGCACAAGAGAAACGCATTAGGTCTCTCTCTGTCTCGTCTCTCTCATTCTCTCTTTTTCTCTCCTTATTGCTAGTTGCAAAAGTTTTGTATATCTATTCCATCACCTTGAGACGTATATACACTACATCAGCATCAAAGTAGATTCTAACGATCGTCGCAATCAGTTCAACATGTTTTTACTCAGCATCATAACAGCAAAGTGTAAATTCTATTTTTCTATTATTTTAAATATCATCGGGGAATTTCTTCAGCGATGGCATTTTGCCATATACTGGAATCGCAGAAGAACGGTACAAATTCTATAAGCTAATGCCGAATTACTAAAATGTGAAACCTAACATGTATTGCAGCATCAAAAATAATAATGGTACTATCTATAAAATATCACGCATCAGGCATTTTTGTTGTCTTCTAATTCAATTGTTTCTTCTGATCTTCAATTCTTTGTTCAGAAACTCATTAGTAGTGAATTAGAAATATTTCCAGTTCCTAGAACATCATCGCATACTTGCAAAAACTTTCATCAGTTCCGCAAAGGGGATAATTTAATTAAAAATCTGATGAGAATATAATCCTTAGAAAAGTTGTGCCGATGATTGATTTTTTTCCTCCTTAATAGCTTACCTAGAATATACCTCGTGATAAATAAGAACAATTTTAGAACCGCGCCATTCATGGAAATTGTATAAATATTTAGCAAAACGCTAATCGAATTATACAGACATGATCATAATTGATGATTCTTATGTGGAACCTGTTCCACGATGATCCTGACCTATTGGTTTAGTAACAAACAATATTCACGTAATCATTAAATAAACGGCGAGAAAGATCTGCGATAGAAAAAACTAGACAAATACTTTTTCTAAGATGGCTTTTCAATAACAAATAAAAGATGCTCCAAGATGGCTTTTCAATAACAAACAAAAGATGTTTAGTTTGAGCTGTAATAATTAAACGCTATTTAGAATGAGCTGTTTAACGATTAACAGACATTTAGAATGAGCTTTTTATTACAGTAATAGATGATGTTTAGAATGTGCTTTTTAATAAGCTATGTGATATGCAAGAAGTTCCATTTTTAAGCAAATTGGGTCAATTTGCAGACATATTGTTTTAGCGTAGAAAACAAAAACAATTGCCAAAGTCCCGCTTATTCTCGGAGTTGTATAGAAAATGATTTATCACATCACGATCATTACGAGAGTCTTGCAATAATCACTTGACCCAACTTTCTCTGTTCGAAATTCAATTATAATTGAGAAAACGATCGCATCAACGACTTATGGTGCAGTCCGGAACTCGACGAGTCGAAGCAAAAGCAAAAGAGTTGAGGAAAAGCGCCTCGTCATGATTTCGACTCAAGGATAACGATGTGGCAATAGAGGAACGCGTGTATAGGTATTATACAAACATACACAAACACAGGCGAACATGTACGAACAGACACAAACGTTCATGAACATATATACGAACAGATACAAACATACACGAACATCTACGAACAGATACAGACATTCACGAACATATACGAACAGACACCAACATTCACGGACACATACTACCAGATACAAACATTCACGAACACATACGAACAGATACAAACATTCACGAACACATACTAACAGATACAAACATTCACGAACAAATACATCAAAAACCTAAATGACTGAATTCACACATACAGTTTTTATTTATCTTCTACAAGAATTATAGCATTAACAGCTGATACAAGTGAAGGTAAAATTCAAGCGACAGAATAATGGTACTTATTAGGTTGGCTACCATTTGCGTCCAGTGTGAATATATATAAATATTCACCTGATGAAAGCATTTTTTAAAGAGCACCGATCGCCTCTTGTAATGAGGATCAATTGGTCCTCGCTTCTTCATCGTCGGCAGTCTCTTGGATCCTTGTGTATACAATATTTCTAAAGAGAGGGGTTCCACTGATGACTAATGACGGCGAGAAGAAGCATCATCCGCAAGAGTTGTGTGTTCAAATTGAATTAAACGCGGGTCTCTAAAACCATGACGTGGCTCAATAATCAGCGACCATTGAGCGCGTGTTGCACTTATATTATCTGTAGAAAAAAATCACCATTTTTTATCCAAACAACAAGGAAAAAGAAAGTGTGACCATAACATTTAAAAAGGAGAATCACCCTTGGATCTAATTTGCGTAAATTAGATTTTTGATGCAGTTTATCATATACAACAGGAAATCTATCCTTAAACTTTAGAAACTATATTAGTTTACAGGGAAAAGTGAATTATAGTTCAGTTTTCAGACATGATGTGGAATATTAATCATTCGATCTTTTGGTATAATGCGGGAATAATCGTGGTATAATCAGAAGTTAGCCTAAGCTATATAAGTTTTCTGATATTTGGGGAAGGTATTATAATTTTTGGAAGAGGAATCAAAAAGTAATTTTCGTGTATTTAAAGATGGTTGGGTAAGAAGCATTTTTTCTTTGAGAAGCTGTCTTAAAGAAAGAGGTCCATTACAAATGGCATTAGGATTGCTGACAGCGTGTTAGGTGGTGTAACTATAGGAAGGAATGTAACAGACGTTTCCCAAGATCTTTGCAGCTTCGTTCCTCGATGAATCTCTCTCTCTCTCTCTCTCTCTCTCTCTTTCTCTCGATCTCTCTCGTATAGTTGAACGAGAAACGTCTCGGAATCGGAGGGACGAAGGAGGTAAAGTTGTACCTGTGGATCGGTATACCTTGAATGTTAGGGTCCCGCTTCAGTTGATTAACGATGTGAGCGTCCAGAGCGAGGTGGGTGGCGCATGCCTTTGTGACAGGACGACCGTTCTTCCGTTCCTCGACATCGCCACCGTTGATATCATGGATTATTATAACTCCGTAGCATTTCATTCCCGCTCCCTTATCAATTATATTCTTCGTTTTTTGTTTCATCATCAATATTCTGATCAGTATTGCTAATAATTATTAGGAGTACCCTAAGTGTTTGCTAACTATTCTTCTAATTCAGCAGCAAAGTTATCAGTATCTTTGGAAACCGAACCAAAATCCTGAAATAGCAGAAGAAATTTTATTAAATGCCTTCGGTATTTCTATCAAATGACTCCTATTTCAACTATTTTAGCCGTTTCTTGAAAATCTTTGAAGAATCAATGCGCAGTGGGGTAGGGAACAAATTTCACGTGCGCAGTGGGCGGGGAGTGGTTTCTTTTCCTATTTTACCCAGCGTACTGCTGTCATAAAAAAACCTGAAGAGACGATAAATTAAAAAACAATTGTTTCGTCAGACTACAGGACTCCTAATATTCGTCTGTTTGTAATGCCTTTTTGGGTGCGCATGACTTTGACAGTCAATTTTCAAAGGCGCAGTAAATTCGCACTGGTTTCTTTCTCACTTTTCCCTTGTGCAGTCCTACCAAAAATTACTTAAGGGCAACAAAACCCAAAAACGCTGGTACTGGCCAACTCGAGGACTCCTAATAGTAATCAAAACTCTTCAAAGCTTGCGCAATATTTTGTCAAACGAATTTTTTCTGCGCAGTGGGTGGGAAGTAGTTTATTTTCCAATTTTCCCTTGCACCCTTCTGGCAAAAATGAGCCAAGGACAATCTGATTCCAAAAGCGCCGGTACAGGCCAACTCCAGGACTCCTAATAGTAATTAAAAATTTTCAAAGCTTGCGCAATATTTTGTCAAACAAATTTCTTCTTCGCAGTGGGTGGAAAGTAGTTTATTTTCCAGTTTTCCTTACGCACTCCTGCCGAAAAGTAATTTAAGGATAACCTAAACCCAAAGACGCTGGTACAGGCCAACTCTAGGACTCCTAATAGTAATCAAAAATCTTCAAAGCTTGCGCAATATTTTACAAAACAAATTTCTTCTGCGCACTGGGTGGGAAGTAAATTATTTTCCAATTTTCCCTTGCGCACTTTTGCCAAAAGTAACCTAAGAACAGCAAAACCCAAAAACGCTGGTACTGGCCAACTCCAGGACTCCTAATAGTAATCAAAAATCTTCAAAGCTTGCGCAGTATTTTACAAAATAAAATTCTTCTGCGCAGTCGGTGGGAAATTAGTTTATTTTCCATTTTCCCCATGCGCACTTTTGTCAAAAGTAACCCAAGGAAAATCCAATTCCAAAAGCGCCGGTACTGAGATAAAAAATTCCAAAATTACCTCGCTCCCGAATTTCTCAAAAAAAATCTCCCATTACTTCGAAATTGAATTTCTCCAGCCCCAGTTGGAAAAAAAAACGGAAAACACGGTGGGGGAATTAAAATGAAACCGAGTAAAGGAGTCCATTTTGGGAAAATGAGAGTATGGTCCAGAGGAAGAGTGGCATTTAAAAAGAATATAAGGGTCGATCTGACGAGGGTACATAAAACCCTATATTGGCAGGCGTGGCTGTGGGGGGCATAGAAGTAACCGAGGGATCGCTGATTGGTTCGCAGCATCAATATGGACCAAAAGGAAAAGAATGGTGAGCGTTCCCCCCCTTGAAAATTGGAACCCTGCCGGGTCTTGGGAAGCGGGAAGCCCCTTTTATTCTTACAATGCAGATCTTTAATAAAATGCGCATTTATACGAGCTTTTTCTTCAATCGCAATATTGCTCCGGGCTATAGAGAATTTGCCTCGACGCTTATCGACTTAAGCTAAAAACTCCCTTTTTTTTATATATATTAAATACAGAAATATCAACCCCGAATCTTTTACCGCAAAAATTACGTGCATTGAAAGCAAATGTAAAAATTTTTTAAAGCACTTTTTAACTGATATTCTTTTCTGAATTCTATTCTCGTCACGATTTAAATTGTTCCTTTTTAATTTAATATTTTTTTTTTATTTTTCTTTTATTTTTTTTATTTTTCTTTTATTTTTTTTATTTTTTTTTTTTATTTTTCTTTTATTTTTTTTTTATTTTTCTATTATTTTTTTTTTATTTTTCTTTTATTTTTAATTTTATTATATTCGAATTATTACTGAAGTCAAGAATAAAAAAAAATAATGACTGTATACAATTGAAGTTGGTATTTAATTAATAATAATTACTTTTGATAACGAGTGGAAAATAAAGTTTTTGAGATGAAGGAGGGAGATGAAAGTTTTCTAGGTGACAGAGACAGGAGGGTGACTGGCGCGATTGCAGGTCGCTGTATAGGTGATTGATTCACTTTGAATGATTAAAGAAGGTCTGAAGGGAGTGTGGGCAGACTACGGAATAATAGGATTCGATAGACTCATCAAAGTTTCCCGGCAAACTTAAAGAGTTTTCCACGACAGTTTCTGAGTAAAAGTGAATGCTGATCAGAAAGTTTTTGCGCAAAAATACATTTCTGAATAGAACTTTTCTCAAGGAATCGCAATTTTCCTTAAGTCGGAAATTTCCAATTATTTTTCAGAAAATAACATTTTTTTCTCTTTTTTCAACTTTGTTACTTATTTATTACATTTTTAAAATAAGAAAATCTAATGTATAAGACTTATTTATTACATTTTTAAAATAAAAAAATATAATGTATAAGAAAACAATTTTTAGCAAGTATACATGTTTTCGGTCAACAGATAATTTTTCTAATTTTTATCTTTCTTTTAATAAATGTAAAAAATCGTCAATTAAAATTTGCACTTTCCTGTTTTCGTGATATTTGAATGGAAATAACTTTCTTATAGAAAACTAAAAATTCATAATGCTCAGTCAATTATAACCACAATTTTGTCATGACAATTTTTCGAAGACAATCAATTATATTTAAAAACATTTTTATACAATTCTTCTTATTTCCATTATTTTTATGAACCAAAAAAATTCTTTTCAGAAATTTATTTCTTTTTAAATATTTAAACAAAATTCATTGTAAGAATTCAATTGATTTTATAACTATCAAAATTCATTGCATGATTTCAATTATTTTTAATACAATTTAATAAAAATTTCTCAAAAAAATTCCATTACTATTAAAAAATATTATAAAAATTCTTTAAAAGAATTAAAATATTTTTAAAAATATTCATATTATTATATTATGAAAATCTATTTATTACATTTTTAATTAAATTTTTTGTCAAATTTAAATGATACTTAATTTTAATAAAATTCTTCGTAACAATTCAAATATTTTTAAAATATTGTAATAAAAACTCTTTTTAGAGAAAGTAATTTAAAAAATTTTCTGAAAAGTTCTATTATTTTTAATATATCCTGGTTTCAATAAATTTTCTAAAAAAAATTTAATTATATTCGAGAAAAAAGTAATTAATGTTCTATGCAAGAACTCAATTATTTTTATAGATCATAAAATTCTTCTAAAATAGTCAACTTTTTTTAAAATTGTAATAAAATTTGTTGCAAAAGTTCCACTGTTTGCAAATGAAACTCATTGCAAGATTTTATTTATTTTTTCTACAATTTTTAAATAATTTCTCGAAATTAAAAAAAAAATATGATACACATTTTGTTTCTTAGAATTTTAAAATTATTTTCAATAAACTTTTATTTAAATTTTATAAAAAATGTAATTATTTGTAAAACATTATTCTAATAACATTCTTCGTGACAATTAATTTATTTTCAGAGGAATTTCTGAAAATTCTGTGTAAAAATTTCATTAATATTTCAAAAACTTGTCGATATTCGATTAATTTAACTATTTACTATATCAATAAAAATTTAACAAAATTTAATTATTTTTTTAAAAAATACAATTTTTCTCAGCAAGACAATTATGTTTTTTTAAATTTTAATAAAATTCATTTGGAAAAAGAAGAATTTCAATTATAATTTTGAACATAATTTTAAAGGAATTCCTCGAAAAATACAATTATTCTTGAAAGTTTTATTAAAATCCTTGAAAAGAATCCAATAATTTAAAAAAATTTAATAAAATTAGTCTATTAGAATTTAATAATTATATTTTTAATTACATTTCTTGGCATAATTTTATTATTATATATTATATTATCTATATTGGAATAAAAAATTTTTCAAAAAAATTCAAATATTTTTTTAAAAAAATTAAATTTTTCTCAGGAAGTCAATTATTTTTTTTTAATTTTCAATCAAATTCGTTAAAAAACAATTTCAATTATTTTGGGCACAATTTTGCTCGCATAGTTTAAAATAATTTCTCGAAAAATGTAGGTAGTTATTTTTAAAAGTTTTATCAATATTCTTTGAAAGAATTTCAATTAATTAAAAAAAAGTAAATTTCTTTAAAATAATACAATTATTTAAAAAATATTTGATTTAATTTGTTCCATAGAATTTAATAATTATATTTAACAAATTTTTATTAAAATTTCTTAAAAGAATTTAATTTAATTAATTTCAAAACAAAAATTTAGTAAAATTCTTCGTAGAAATTTATTTATAATTTTAAAAATTTGTCAGAAGTTATTAAACTCATCACTGAATTTTAATTATACTTTGAGTGCAATTTTAAATGAATTTCTCGAAAAATTTAATTATTCTTAAAAATTCTATTAATATTCTTTGAAAGAATTGAATTATTTTGAAAATTTTCTATGAAGCTCTTTATAAGAATTGTATTTTAGAAAATATTTAGTTACTTAATAAATTATTGATTGTCTCTTAGAAATTTTCTAATAAAAAATAAACAAACGTTAAATTTCATTATTACTATTTATTACTACTATATTTTTAAAATTATTATTATAATTATTATTATTACTATATATTTTATTATTATTATTAGTATTTTATTATTATATTATAATTTTTTAAATTTTTATTATTTTATCTTCCGAAACAAGATGAGTTTCAGAAATGTAAGTTATACACTATGGTCATCGCCTGAGAAGATAAATTTCTCAGAAAACAGTACAAAAAACAGTTTAAAGTGCAAGTTATAATCAGGAGATTTAAATTTATTTTTCAAAAGAATGCAAAAATTTTCAGCCTATAAAGCAGAAAATTGAAATAGAAAAGAAAATATAGAGAGAAAATAATATAACTGAAGGAGAAGAAAATGTTGTGAAGATATAAAAATGAAGAGGAAAAAGCATGCGAATGGAGTGTGTCAGGAAAAATTTGAATAATTTACAACTTGTAAGTAGAAATTGAGTATATAATCAGCCGGAACTGGCTTTCATTGTGACATTATAAGCATGCTAAGAAGTGAAAATAACAACAGTAGCCGAATGGTCGCACGTTTCCCTTTTGGTTTTCACGATTCTAGCCCTCAGTAGCTAAAGGGTTATACGCTGGTTGCCGTGGACTTGACTGATTTATTGCCTTGCGAATAGAATTCTTTTTTCTCATCCAAAGAGAAAAAGCCAGAGGCAAACACATAGTCTCCAGAAAAATAGGTCACAGGAAAATGTCCCAGGAAAGTGTATATATTTTAGAAACGAAAAATTTTTTCTTCCATTTAAAGGGAAAAGAGCAAATTTTGTTCTTGCTTCTCAAGTTTTTTTTTTGAAAACAAAACAGCAATTTTTGCCAATAAAGAAGAATAGGGAATAGAATAAATAATATAATAATAATAATATAGAAGAATAGAATAAAACGCTTGTTTTTTTGTTTTCGATAATACAAATTTAATTTTCTTTCAGGAAAATTTTCTGTCTTTTTTTAAAAATTCCAAACCGTGAGAAAATAACGTGCGCTGAATTAATACAGTATATTTCTATCGGTGAATAAAAATTACTCATAATCACAGTGACAAGAGACAAGTTCTAATGTCCCCTTGAGCTGTCTACTCTTTCCACTTGCAATTTTAGTTCGCAGGAACTTGCATCATCTTCAAGTTGGAAAAATCTCAACAAACCGGGTTTACATCATCATCAATGACGCATCTAATTTGTATTGCATTAAGAGAAAAAAAAATTCCCTTTTCTCAACACATTATAACCAAAAGATGATGAACCTATTTGTGAAAAATTTGTCCCATGGGATTCAATTTTGAAGAATAAGAGAGAGAGAGAGAGAGAGTGGGCGTTACAAAAAGTTTTGAACGTTTTACAACGCTCGAGGGACTTGTTCTCATTTGCGTGTCAAAGAGGCAATTTGTGTTATTATTTGTTAATTTGAAGATTTGCGGGAATTTGCAGACAGAATAAGTGACAGAATTGGGGAACAAGAAAGAGGGATTTGGAAAAGGTATATAGACGAGGAGAGTTGGTGTCAGGGGAACTGGAATTGCTTATAGAGGGAAAGGCAAGGTGTAGATTGAAGAGGGAAATGTTGGACGAGTCCCGTGTGCAAAAAAAAACAGAAAGAGAAAAAGTAAAAGAGAGAATGAGTGAGAGAGAGAGGGGAAAACCTTACGCGGCAGCTGATGAGCCGTAACCGATGGCTATACAATAACCCTCCGCAAGGAGTACCGCTATCTTTCATTCCTTCGATACTTGCGGTATCTTGTGCGACCTTTATCTCATCTTCATGCCAGTCATCTTATCCTGACAGAGCACACGTAATTTCTAACAGTGTCGCAAGCACCCGGTACTTTGAAATTATTCGCAGTTACAAACGTTGTGATTGCAATAATGACAGTTTTTTATCTTTTGCACTTTTAGCTGTGTTTCTTTTTATATTTTTAGCTATTTCTCTTTTTTTTACTAGTAATAGAAGATCACTAGTAGCCTAGTAATAGAAGAAGATTCATCTCTGTTTCTCTTGAGTTTGTTTTTTATGCGCATATTGCTCGCGCAACGCTCGAGTCTAATTGGCATTCACGCAGGCGCAGATGCGCGCGCAACTGCCCTTTTCGCGCCCATGATTTCAACTATTCAACGCACATAGGTTAATTTTCGTAGTAAGAAAAAAGTACTCTGCGCAAAAGATTCAATTCGTTTCAATATATAAATTATAAATAATAGTACGTCGACATGCGATCGCTAGAAATAACAGTACAAATGATCAAACTTTGAATTATAATAAAATATAGAACTAAATAGTAAATAAATAAAGAAATAAAAAAAAGTAAGAAAAAATAAATATTTTTTAAATATAGTAAAACAGCAACCAAGAAAAATATTAAAATAGTAAGTCATACTAATAGCGCACGATTTTCAAAAATTTTTAATTCAAACCTTCCGAAATTCAATAACTTATTCTTATAAGTTATTGAATTTCGGACATTAATAGAAAACATAATAAAAATCAAATTATTTTTAAAAATAATTCAATTAAACTCTTTCAAAAAAATTCATTCTACATAATTATTATCTTAAAATTTTAACTGAAATTCATTTTTAAATTAATTTTTATTATAGAAAATTCTACGAGATAAATACAAATTGTAAATAATTAAGAAAATAAATAATAAATAAATTAATTAGGAAATACAAATTGTAATAATTTTTTGAATAATTCAATGCTTCTTGCAACTGAATTCCCCTTAAGAATTTTATCAACAAATTTTTCAACAATTGAATTCTTTTGAAGAATTTTATTTAAATTTTTAATAATAAATTGCATTTTTTGAAAAATTCAAATAAAATTATATTAAATAATTCAAATTCTGCGATGAGATAAGTTATGTTAAATTTTTTAAAATAATTAAATTTCTAAAAAGAATGTTTCTCAAATTTTTTTGAAATCGATTAAATTCTATTAAGAAGTTTAAATAAAAATGTGTTGAATATAAAATTATTAAATTCTATAAGAAACAAATTAAATCAAAAATTTTTTTAAATAATTGAATTATTTTGAAGAATTCTACTGTTTACAGAAATAATTAAATTCTTGGGAAGAATTTTGTACAATTTTTTTGGGGAAAAATTATTAAATTATGTAATAGACACTAAACATAATTTAATTGTTACAAAAAAAATACATTGAAATTCAGAATATTTAAATTCTGAAAAGAAATTTTATTAAGAGAATAATTATTAAATTCTAATAAACTAATTAAATTAATTTTTTTTACTTATCGAATTCTTTTAATGAATGTTAATAAAACTTTTGAAAATAACAACATTTTTTAAGAAATTCTTTTAATATGAGCCAAATTGTGCTCAAAATAAATCAACTTGTACTTTTTTCCAACGAATTTTATTAAAATTAAAAAAAAATAATAAATTTTCTGAGAAAAATTTAATATAGTTTTAATACAATATTTAAATTCTTGTGGGAAATTTTTAATTTAATAGACACTAGATATTGAAAATATAATTCAATGTCGACAAATTTTTTAAATTAATGAAATATACTTAACATTTTTATAAATTTCTTTGAAAATAATTCATTTGTCACGAAGAGTGTTATTAAAATGTTTTGAAAATAATTAAATTCTTTTTATAAAATTTAAATAAAAATGTTTTGAAAATAATTATTAAATTCTAAGGAACAAATTATATCAATTTTTTTTGTTTTTTTAATTCGAGAAATTATTTAAAAATTATAGAGAAAATAATTGAAATCTTGCAATGAGTTTTGTCACATATGCAAGTAATATATAACTTTTGCAACCAATTTTATTAAAATTTTTAAAAAATTGACTTTTTTGAGAAAACTTTTATTATTTATAAAAATAATTGAATTTCTGTAATGCATTACAAATGCGTTTTTTAATAATTTATTTCTCTTAGAAAAATTGATTTGAAACCAGTAGATATTGAAAATAATAGAATTTCCAAAATTTGTTGAAGTTAGTTTAAATTAATTAAATTAAATAATTAATTAATTTAATTAATTAATTTAATTAATTAAAATGTTCAAAAATAATTAAATTCCTAAGAAGAATTTTATTATTTATAAGAATAATTAAATTATTGACAAGAATTGTATATAAATCTTTTTAAATAATTGATATTTTTTCGAAAAATTGTTATGCAAAAACAATTATTACGAAAAATTATATTAAAATGTTTTAAGCATAATGAAATTTTTTTATATAATTTTAATTTTAAAGAATTGAATTATTTTGGAAAATTTTATTAACATAGTATAAGTATTAGAAATCTTTGAATTGAGGACATTTTTTGTAAATAATTGAATTCTGGCGAACAATTTTATTATTTATGCAAAACATTAAATTTTTGACCAGTGTTTTAAAAAATTTTTTAATATTATTGAATTTTTACAATGATTTTTATTATTTAAAAAAATAATTAAATGCACAGAAAGTATTTGCTTAAAAATAATTCATTTACATTTTATTAAAATAATTTAATTTCTGAAATCATTTGTATATAACATTTGAAATTTTCAATTTTTTAAATTTTTCATATTTTTCAATATTTGAAGTTCTGTAATAATTAATAACTTCTCCGAAATTCAATTTTTTTAAATTTTTTTAGCTAAATTTTTCTATAAATCGATTACTTTTTATAATTATTTAAAATTTTAAATAAATCTTAAAAAATGCAAGTATACTTTCAAAAGAATTTGAAGTATTAAAATTTTTCAAAAATTTATGTTCTTTTAAATTTCTTGTTGAATTTATTAAAAATTAAAGTTTTATAAAATTCCAAATCAATTCATTTTGAATTATTCAAGTTACTAAAAGAGAAATTCTTGTTAAGAGTAGTAAAGAAAAAATTAAAGGTATTGTCTTAGGATTCGTGGTAATTTCATAGTTTATGAAATAAACAAAAAAACACAAAAAATCAGAATTATTTTACGAATAATAAAATTTTTTTCTAGTACTTTCAACAAGTTTTTCTGACTTTCCCTTAATTTTACTAATCAATTTTACTTTCCTTAATTTTTCCCCGAATTTTTTGACCTATGGCAAACTTGAATAGTAAATAGTAAAAATATTAAATAATAGTACTAGTGAATGGTAAAATAGTAAACATTGGTAATGGTAAATAATAGTGACAGTAAATAGTAAAAATAGTAAAAAGTGGTAATAGTGAATGGTAATATATAGTAAATTTTGGTAATAGTAAATAATAGTAACAGTAAATAGTAAAAATAGTAGCAATAGTAAATAGTACAAAGAGTAAATAGTGAATAATACAAAGAGTAAATAGTGAATAGAAAAAGTAGTAAATAATAGTAATAGTATATAATAAATAATAGTAATTGTTTATAATAAAAAATAGTAATTGTAATTAGTAATTTGTAAATTAGTAAATAGTGAATAGTACAAAGAGTAAATAGTGAATAGTACAAAGAGTAAATAGTGAATAGTAAAAGTAGTAAATAATAGTAATAGTATATAATAAATAATAGTAATTGTTTATAATAAAAAATAGTAATAATAATTAGTAAACAACAATAGTAGAAAAATAGTAAACAATAGTCAAAAGTAAAACTAAATTGCACTTGAGGAAAGGATACGCGTGGCACCTGTCACGCTTGTCATGTATTTAAACTACCTCATCACTAACACGAAACACTCAAATAACATAAAGTCAAAGACTGTCTCAAGAGGAAAAGTGTGTGTGTTCCAAAGTGATCACCGGACGCTAAAATTAACCGGGTTAACATCGACCTTCATCCACATGACCCTAAACAATTCATTTCTGACCCAAACACAACAATACTTTTGACCTTCAAAAATTGTTTTGCATATAAGTACAATTTAGAAAGTGTAGGGTAACCACCCCCCACTGACCGTTTGACCCAGTTACATTTAAAGGACTAATTGACACAAAAACCAGTCTCACATTTCCCAATGTAAAAACCCTAAATGGAAATCATTCCTCGATTTGTTGTGTGTGTGTCGTGTCGTCCGCGCAGTTTCCACAGAAGCGCACAAGACTTTTTCAAAAAAAAAAAAAAAAAAAGATTAATGGATCTGTATTGTCGGTATTTTTTCAACTAGTTTTAAAGGAAACACTTTTCGAATTCATTTTTCAAAATGAAAAAAAAGACGATTGTCCGTTCCGGATGCCAGACAAAAATTGTAACCGATTTTAAGAATGGTCTTAATGGTTTTGAATTTAAGCGTGAATTTATTCGTGTTTCTTGAGGTAAAGAGAAGAAGGGTGTAAGGAGAGGGGGGGATTTGGAAGTGTTACTACATTCTAGAGGCATGTGTCGTTTAGGGCCGATGATATTTGAGCAAAATATTCCCTTTGTGAAAGGAGGAATGAATCCATCTCGAGATGGGAAATACTTACGATGTGTGATCGTTCCATTATGGATCATTCAAATCCAAACATTTAGTTATATGGGAAAAAATAATTTTTATACATACGATATTTTTTTCCTCTATTCTTATTTAATATAATTATTCATTTTTCCGTTTCAAGACAAAAATTCTCTTTTATTTCAATAACTATCTTTTAATGTGTGTCTTTTAATTTTTAAATTCGATTTAGAGAGAAATCGAAAAAATGCTTTAAATATCTCCGTTTCTTTTTAGGTTATTTTCCACGCGCATATTCTTTGCGCAACGCTCGAGTCTTGGTCGGCGTGTGCGCAGGCGCGAATGCGCGCGCAACTGACACTCTACTACTCGTCGGGTTTATTTAATTTCACGTATTTTTTTTATCATTTTTTTTAATAAATAATTATTTGGGTATCAAATGAACATTATGATTTTTAAATATATTCCCCTTTGGAAATTATTCGAGAAGCCAAAAATGGAGAATCACCTTTTTGCCTATTTAGTAACGCCTTTAAAAGAAGAATCGCACGAGTATTGTAACCCCTTTTATACCTGGGGGAAAGCCTGGAGAATCGTCTTTTAGGCGTTGATGTCGAAAATATCCCTCGAGATATGGACCCGTGTGCGCGCTCTGTAAACGCGACCTCGTGACTCAGCAAACTTATAAAAGGCGAATCTCAAGGGACTCATATATTTTTCCTCTTGTGATTTTTCCCGCTTGCCAACACGAGACGGCGTTCTGAAGGAAAAACTTTCTGGAAATATTTTCCATTTTGGCAATATGTATATAAAAAAAAACTAAAATCTCGATCACTCCCTATATATATGTCATTTTTAAAAAGGATAAAAATTCTAATAGCATTGGCAAAATATTTTTCATTTCCTTAATGGCCTCTCTCTCTCTCTCTTTCTCCTAAAGTTGAAAATAATACGAGAAATGACTATAAACGTCTTCGTCGATCAATCATCTCAGGAAATAATCATTATGTTTTGATCGACTCTCTGTTGTGGATCTTCATTCGTGAAGTGTATAAGGGAGTTGTCACAACTTTACTTGTCATTTTGATCGAGCACATTATTCTCATGCTTCTTCAAAAAAAAATAAAACGCGTATAATTTATGAGGTGATAATGGGATGTAATGGTGTTTTCTTTTTTAAAAAAGGAAAAGTGATTTTTATCAATAAAACTCATTAATAATTTTAAAGTATTCCAAGGACAACTTTACTTATACTCTAAAAAAAACTTACTCTTCTCAAAAAAAAAAAATTGTTTTTAAATATATACATTTTTCTTTTTTACACCCTTTTTCTTTTTGTTTTCAAAATTAATTTCATGTATTTTGCAAAATGGAAGAATTTTCTTAAAGTGAATGAAATATTTCGTGTATAAATTATAAATTAGTATTTAGTAATATAGTATATAAATTAAAATCTCGGCGAGAAACAAAGTTGAATCGTTTTTCATGAACAATCAACAAGTTATAAAAGGGTGACACTTAATAACTTTAAAGAGTCAAAGATAAATCGTGATGGTTTCTCGCTTTTACCCGCATCCTCAAGATGTAGAGGCTTTATTAAAACTTTTGCGCGTAATAAACCATAAATGGGCCCCTAGATCTTAAAGCCGATGTACACAATTCTGCAATTCTTATTTCATTTGTCATTGTGTCAGAAATTCGTTTCTTTCCAATTTTTTAAATTCTAACTCAGTTTTTTTAAATTAACTGCGCTTTCTAACATATTAACATTTTACACAAATTTATTCTTGTAAAAAAATTTATTTGATTCAAATAATCGATTACTTGATTACCATCAATTAAATGTTTATCTTGAACTTATTTTTATTTTTTTTTTGTAATTTTTGTTTTTTGTTTGACCGTACACGGAAAAACTTTTTTCAAGAGTCATTACTAAATTTATTCAGGAACTCAGGATATGGGAAAAATTTAGAACTCCTTTTAGAAAAGTTCAATATTCATTAAAGAATTTTCAGGTGTTTTTCTAATGGCTTGGAAATAATTGTTCTTGACGCTGCGACTGAGTTCTTCAGTCACTGCGCGCTGAAAAAGTCTAGAACTATTTAAGAAAGAAGGCGTAGCGTAACCAATAGGTATACAGCGCCACTTGGCTTTAAACGCTTTAAAACGATCTAAAACTAAAGTATCGTAACGCGTCCCTGCAGCCGAGTGGCATAAGGCGGAGCGACCTTGAGTGTCGAGGTCTCAGGTTCGACTACTCACGCGGGCAAATTTTTTTCGCTAATTTTACATTTTTCTATTCTTAAACAAGTTCAGGACTTTTTCAAGAAAACTCAACAAGTAGTCCAGAAATTTACTACAGTTATCCCTGAACAGCTTAAAATAATGTTTCAATTTATGGTTTCGTAGCATTTCTTGTATTATTTCCATATCCTGAGTTCTTGAATAAGTTTAGGAAATACTCTTGAAAAAAGTTTTTCCGTGTATCACTCAACAAATTATTTTTATTTTAGTCAAATAAATGTTACATGAACCAATAATTTTAGTATTTATAGTGTAAAAAATTGAATTTTGCTCAAATACCATTTTATTGTATCAAAATAAAAAATTAATTAAATCAAAATTATTTCATTCAAAATTTTATTTGATTCAAATAACCGTTTACTTAATTATTATAATTTTAATATTTATTTAAGTGAGTCAAAGCAAAATTATTGCATTCAAAATTTTATTTGAATCAAATAACATTTTTTTCCGCAGTGTATAAATTATTTATTTCAAACGAACATTTTTATTTCGCAAATTCGCAAACATTTTTCGTCTCTCTAAAGTTAATGAAATATTTTTTGAATAAAGTTCAATTTTTCTCATCAAGTAACAATTTTTTAAACTTATCAGAAAAAACTGTTCATTACCTCAGGAAAATAATAGACAAAACTATAAATAAAATTTTTTATAATACAGATAGTGGCTTAATATTAACTTGAGTTAATATCAAAAAGATAGGAAAATACTAAAGTAAATAAAAAATTACGAAAAATATATTTAACTGTCGAAAACGAAAAGTGAATATTTGCTTTAGACTTTAATTCTTATTTATAAAGATACTGGCCCAATTTCTGATTCGAGGAATGATAATAAAATTATCTCATTTAAGAAAAGTTTATAATTACATTTTTATAGTATTTATTTCTTTCTGTGCATAAAATTAAATAGTACGCAAGAGCATATCAAAAATTGAGTAAATAAAAGAGATTTAGGTATATAATGATCTAGTTTAATCTATCTTTGACTATAAATAAGCTAGGTTCATTATCAAAATTAATAGTAACTTGAATATTCATGCGAAGAACACAAGAGTGAAATCAGAAATTTCAGGTGAGCTTTACTAAAATTTTTTTTTTGTTAATTTATAAAAAATTCAGTGGCGAAAAAATAAAAAAGTACAAATGCTTAATAATTGCTACAACCTTCAAGCGCATAAAATTAATTTCAATATTAAATTTGCCTCACTCTAATATATAGTTGTTTAAAAAAAACTTTAGATTTAAAAAAATTTAATGAATAAGCAGAATTAATGTTGATTGCAAATGTACTTGAAACAAAACAGCTATTATACTGTATAGTCAAACTCGAATGTTTCTTTATTTTTATAATTCTCTTTTATTTCTTTACTTAAATGTTTTTTTTAAATCCGTTTAAAATTGATTTTTTTTTAAAATTGGTTTGAAATTTATTTTTTATGAATTATTTTGTGTTTAGAAATTTAGACCAATTATTTAAAAGAATTAATATAACATTCTTCACAGAAATTCAATTCTTTTCTAAAATATACTAAAATGCTTTATAGAGAAAATTAAATTATTTTTAATGACATTTTTATAAAATTCTTTTAAGATACATTCAATCATTTTTTTTAAATAAAAAAGCTTTAATAGACATTTCATTATTTAAAATTAAATTTTTCGTTAAATTTTTCAAACATTAATATTATTTAAAAAATTTATTATAAAATTTCGCACAAAGAATTTAATTATTTTAATAAATAATAAAAATTATCGTATTAAAATTTCAATCATTTTTAATACAATTTTTAATGAAGTTCCCGAGAAACGCAAAATTTATTGTTAAAAATTTTCTTAAAATTCTTCGAAGGAATTCATTTATTTTAAGAAATTCTTGATAAAATTATTTTTACGAATTAAATTTTAACACTCATATTTAATCAAACAAATTTTGAAATTTTTGAATAATCCCAGTTGTAATTATAAGAAGTTAAAAAATGTTATAAAAAGATTTTATATTTAAAATATTTTAATTCCTATGAAAAATTAAGTAAATATTTAAATATCTATTTAATAACAATTTTTCATGTTTAGAATGTAATTTAATTTAGAAATATATATGTAAAATTTAATTTTTCAAAAAGTTGTAATTAAAATGTTTTGAAGATATAATTAAATTCTAGGCGTAAATAATTTAAAAAGATTTACTTCAATTATTTGGAAATTTTGTCATAATTTATTGAAATAAATTATAAATTTATGAATTTTAGTTCTTTTTCTAAATCAACTTTTTTTTCATTTATTAACAGAAGACGAAACAAGGAACCAAAAATAATGAAATTCCACACTTGTCTCTTACTTGGGCTAATTTTAATTCAACAAATTTTCGCAAAACTCAGATGTGAAAATAAACTTCAATTTCCAAATTGTACTTGTCGAGCACAGAGGAATAATATCATAGAAATAAAGAAAATAAGATGTCCTAACTATACCATTGAAATCAATAAGCATTTGAATTCCATAAAATTAACTTGCAATGAGAATGGAACATTTGTCGATTTCAATAACAGTATTAATTTACACAAAACTTATAAAAAAAGATTCAATGTTTATCTGATAAATTGCAATATCAATAGCACTACGAATTTACAGAATGTTAACAGCTTGAATATTAAAAAGGTTGAATATACTCACTTAACAATAATCTCGGAAAATAAACATTTAACTCTTTCAAAAGATAATGAACTCAAAGAACTTGGAAACTTATTCGAATTAATAATATCATCAAGTGGAAATGTAACAATTCAACAAGAAACATTTAACGATATTCCGAAACTTAAATCAATTCAAATAAAAAATAATACAAATGTAAATTTGCAAACATTAACTAACGAAAATGTTATTAATTTAAATATAATCGAGAATAAAAAATTGGATCTATCAAGTACATCTTTAACAGGATTAACGAATCTCAAACAACTTCGAATAATAAACAATAAATTAACCTCATTGCCTGACAATTTTCTACTTGATGTTAATAATCTCCAATTACTAGATTTAAGTGAGAATATGTTAACCCAACTTTCAGAGAAAAGTTTTCAACAACTAAGAAGTTTAGAACAAATTATTCTCCACCATAATCAACTGGAGCAAATATCACCAAATTGCTTCAAAAATTATACAAACTTAGAGTTTATTAATTTTGAAAACAATAATTTAACATCACTACCCGATGGACTATTCACCGATTCAAAGAAGCTCGACTTTATTAATTTAAGTCACAACAAATTGATCCAACTTTCGGAAATGATATTTGGTGTACAGGAGAATGTGAGAAAAATTTATCTTCGCTTTAATCATATTAGAAACATTTCCAAAGATTTCTTCAGAAATTGGACAATGATTTTTTTTATTGATATACAGCACAATGATTTAACATCATTGCCCGATGACTTGTTCACCGGACTGAATAAATTGCAGAGTCTAAATTTAAATCATAATATGCTGAAACATCTTTCGGATAAAACATTTGGTCATTTAGAAAAACTCAGTGGGATATTTTTAAAGGATAATAGAATAGCAACTATTTCAGAAGATTTATTTAAAGATTATAAGAACCTAAGTTATATTGAGTTAGGACATAATTGCTTACAAACATGGCCAGAAGATCTATTTAGTCGCTTTAAAAATATAAAAATGTTAAATCTGCAAAATAATCTTATAAGAGTTTTAGGTGATGATTCGTATTATGATCCTGAGCGTCTCACAATATGTTAGATAGCCGTGAAGATAGTACCGATAATTTTTTAAATTATTATTTTTTTAAATGTTTGTTAGTCGTCGTTTGATATTTGCTGAATGATTGCTGATTGATAGTTGATATTTACTGTTTCATAGAAATAATTAGAGAAAACAAAGAAAAATCAAAAATTAGTGTGCTATTTTTATAATAATGCACCCCATTAAGTACCGCTTGTGAGAGAATAAATTAATTATTCAATTATAAGTATATAGCGAATATTCAGTGACAAAAAATGTTTAATTACCTAACTGTATTATTTTATAAATCATCTTTAGACATTATTTCGATCATTGTAAAATAAATTATTTTTTTAAGTTTATAACATGATAAATAAAATTGAAATCAACCCGACACATCTCAACCAATTCGAAATCATTGAGAAAAATTTCGAACTTTTTACGAAATTTACTTAATCTTACTAACTTTACGAAAAAATTAGAACAAGTTTCGAATTTATTCTACACTTTTCGAAAAATTTCGAACTTTGTATAGCAAAATCATTTTCTCAAGGTTTTTTGAAAGATTTCTAACTGTTTGGTAAGACAAATTTCTAAAAAATTTTACAGTGTAAATAAAACCTAATTTAAACATAATTATTTAAACCAAATTTAAACCAATTTTTTTAAACCTATAACTGTGAGGCATTTCATTTCAAAACGGCCCCTTTATAAACAATTGTCATTGTATGTCAATTTTTAAATATTTATTTCTCCTATTTATGAAAGCCAAACTTTATTTATACTATTAGTGTTCATAAAGGAAAAATTTCCCATTTTTACGATAGCGAAAAATTTTTTTAGAAATAATTTTATTTGTGAAAAATAAATTAAGTTTCAAAGATAACCTTTTGAATATCTCAAAATACGTCACCAGCAATTTTTCTAGAAACTTATAATATGTCAAAATCTCAAAATAAAGCTTAAATATTCAGTTTTATTACATTTCTGGTAAACATTATAATGGACAATTCAGGGGAATTTAAGAAATTAATTAAATTTTACAAAAGGTGTTGGAGGTTAAACTACGACTAAAAATTTCTGTGTAATTTTTAACAATTCTAAAAACAAAATAGAGAAAACCAAATTCATCTATAAATTTGGCAGCTTATATTATTGGTATTATTTAATGTTAAATGAATAAGTTAAATAAAATATTAAATTTTTATTTGATACTGTTATTACGTAACATTGTTTAAACCAGGGACTGACACGAACACGAAAAAACACGAAAATTCGTGTCGTGCCCGTGTCGTGCCTTGACACGACACAAAGTTCGCTTGATAATTCGTGCCGTGCCTTGGCACGACACAAAGTTCGCTTCGTAATTCGTGCCGTGCCAAGGCACGACACAAATTCAAATTTGTAATTCGTGTCGTGTCAAGGCACGTTTTAAAGACACGCATGAAATACTGTGTAGAATCTTGCAAGCGTTATTTGTGTTTTTTTAGGCACGACACGAATTACGAAACGAACTTTGTATCGTGCCTTGGCACGGCACGAATTACCAAGCGAACTTTGTGTCGTGCCTAGGCACGGCACGAATTACAAAGCGTTATTTGTGTCGTGTCAAGGCACGACACGGGCACGACACATATTTTTCGTGAAGGTCCCTGGTTTAAACCATTAAATATTTAAACCCATTTTTTATCCATTCCACCTAGAAACTTGATGTTTTTTTTAATTTTGCAATTTTTGGACCTATTAATAATTGTTTTTAAATGTTAAATGTCAAATCGCTATTTCAACAATTGTTTGAGCAAATAATTGTTGTTATTTATTATCATTTTTTCTATCGCACCGAAAAAGATGTATTTTCTTTCTAATATTACAATTTTTAATCATTATTATAATAATCGATAAATATTAATTTTCAAATCGCTATTTTAGCAATTTTTAAAGAACAAATAACTGTTACTTATTAATTTTTTCTCTACTTATCCTAGAATACTTCTTAAAATTTTTTCAATTTCTTTTTTAGTTTTAAATATAAATAAAAGTTACTCGTATTCTTTTTCATAATATTACATATGATAGATTGCAAAATTATGGTAACATTGCGTCTTTTCAGGGGCAACAGGAAAAAATTTAATTAATGAGAAAAATTATTTATTTAAACAATTTTTAAAATAGTGATTTAATATTTAACATTTCTTGCTTATTACTTACAATACCGACCAAAATTGTCAGTCCACCTATTTTTGAAAGAATGAAAAAAATTTTTTAACATAAAATTTGTGAAAACTCAAAATTTTTTTTAATTTATATTTTAAAGATGATAAAATTTTGAAAAGAATAAGACCTCACAGAAGTCATTTGGCAAATATTTTTTCAAGATATTCTTAAAAAACCGTCATTTTCAATGTTTTACAAAAATTCAAATAACTTCTAAAATAATAAACGCTTTTTAATAATCTTAGGCTTATTTTAAAGCTCATGTTCTACGGAATAAGAATTACTTATAGGCATTAACCTGTAATTTTTTACTTGGAATTAGCATGACGTCAAAGTTGGACAAAAAAATTCAAAAAATATGAAATAATATTATTAAAAGAAAAACAATTTTTGAAATTCAAACATATTTTTTTATTAAATTTCTTTGAAAAATTTATACTACATCATATTTTATATTTTTTCTAGAATAGTTTTTAGTACAAAAAATGTATTTCAAATTTTCACCATTTTTTTACCCAACTTTGACGTCATGCTTATTCCAAGATAAAAATTACTGGTTAATGACTATAAGTAATTCTTGTTCCGTAGAAAATGACCTTTAAAATAAGCCTAAGATTATCAAAAAGCGTTTTTTATTTTAGAAGTTATTCAAATTTTTCTAAAACATTGAAAATAACGGTTTTTTAAGAATATCTTGAAAAAATATTTGCCAAATGACTTCTGTGAGGTCTTCTTCTTTTCAAAATTTTATCGTCTTTAAAATATAAACCAAAAAAAAATTTCAGTTTTCAAAAATTTTAAGTTGAAAATTTTTTTCTATCCTTAAAAAACGGGTGGATTGACAATTTTGGCCGGTACTGTAAGTAGATCCGAAAATTGCAAAATTAGAAAAAATCTTCGTTTTTCTAAGTGCAATGCAGTTTTTTATTTGTAATTTTGCAAAAAACGTTTTTTAGACCACAAGTTTAGAAAACTTTGAGGACGCCTGTAATTGTTTTTCCATCATTTTGTAAATTTTTTTTGACACATTTTTTGAGCTGTAATTGAACATTTTTCGTTTATATTAACCGGAGATATTAAACTTTTAAAATCTCAAATTTTGAAATTTTTGTTGTAAAATGTAAAAGTAAGTTTAAAAATTATATTTCCAATTTGTGAAAAATGACACTTTCTCAACTTTTTTGTCTAGAAACTATTCTTTAACTATTAAACTATATTATAACTATCTCGTAGAGTATTTAAAAATACACTAATTTATCCAAAATTGAATTATTTTTACCATATTTATCAAAAGTTATTCGTATGTTTTAATTATTATCACAGATTTTTTAAAAGTATCAAATTGACACTAAATTGGATCAAATTCATGCCGAAAAACTGGATCAGTTTTTTATTTGATCCACATTTTTGCTATAAATTCGTTACTACACTGAAAAAAAAATTTATTTGATTTAAATAACCGATTATTTGTCTACAATCAAATAAATATTTACTTGAATCAAACAATTTTTATTTGAATCAATTAATTAGTATTTGCTTCAAATACTGAAATATTTGTTTTAAATACAATTTATTTGATTCAAATAAAAATTATTTGATTCAAGTAAATATTTATTTGATTATAGACAAATAATCGATTATTTGAATCAAATAAATTTTTTTTTCAGTGTATTTGATACTTTTAAGTTAAAAGTATGATCTTTATGAGAAAGAAAAATGTTCATGAAATGTGAACTAAAATATTATAACAGAAAAAACTATTACTAAAAACTTTCTACTATAGAAAATTTATTCCCTCACTACGATATATTGCCCTCTCAAAATTTAAATTATTAAATTTTAGTATTAAAAAGCGATACTCAGTTTTCTTTGTGATCACAGAAAAAAAAGTGGTATAAATTTTGTTGCGGGTAATTTTAACCAATGCTAAGTCACATAGACAGTGGCGCCCTCACCTAGGAGAAATTTTGTTGCAGCGAATTTTTACCCCAAAATCAGGTTAAAATTTAAACTTTTTTTTTCTTGTGATCCAAATTGTTGGCTTAAAAAATTTTCAAACTTTCGTCCTATATAAGAATATTTATATGTATGTCAATTTCTTCGTTGTGTATTAAGATGGAGTCTTCTCCTAACTGGTCTGATAAGAAACTAGGAGTGAATTTTTGAAGAATGCTCATCCAATTTAACTCCTTCTCTCCCTCTCAACAGTTGAAATATTACCCTTCTCGAAACTTTGCCCAGCGAGGGGTTCAGATCTGTTGGAATGATAGCGACGACAGTTTTCGTCTCATCTCCTTCCATTCTTGCTGCAGAAAAAGATACGAGAATTGTGAACGTGTGTGAGTGAGAGAGAGAGAGAAAGAGAGAAAAAGGGAAACTAAATGCGATACGGTGCCAAAGAGAAGACAGTAAGAAAAGAGAAGTAATTCAAGCAAGCGAAGAAGAACGCATCACCTGCTTTTTGTCCTTAAGACTTGAGTCTTTCCAAGAGTTGTATATAAGAGACAGTTGTCTCTTTATTTCTTATTTTTCTTCTCCTATACATCCACTTCATGATGCTGGGTATACTATATATAGAGAGAGAGAGAGGAAAAGACAAGCTTCAAGTAGAATCTGGATAAGTTTGGAGGTTGGGTTTTTGAAGATGGGGGGATGAAAAATGGAGTATGGGGTTTGATGCAATGGAAAAGCGCAGGGCGATATTCTGTCTCCTTGTTTTGCTGGTCGAGTTTTGCTACTGGTCGTCTCGTATATAGTCTCTCTATCATCGCACTTTCCAAAAGTTCCCATCTCCCTCGCACACTTTATAATCTTCTATTTCTCTCTTGCTCTTATATTCTGATACTCACCCTCTCTATACTCTTCCGGTGAAACACAATCAATCACTTCTCCTGACCCGCTGGCATGACACCCCCTTTTACTCCCACTGCCCACCCTCACAGATCGAAAAGCCTGGACGCTCAGATGCTCTCTTTCTGATCTCCTCTGAATTCCAGTCCTTTGCTATACAATCAACTCCTGTTTATTTAGAAAAACTCCTCACGTTCCGAATTTTATCCAAAAAAATATCCATTTCCATTTTTCGTAATTTCATGTCCTAAAGATTCAATAATCAATGTCGTAGATTGATTCCAATGTGTATGGAATTCCTAAAAGTTTGGAGAATTATTTTTAAAGACAAAACTAAACTTGGCGCCAACTTTGCTTACTTTTTCTGATGGAATTTTTTCGTTTAGATGAAAAGCGTATCGCAAATAATTTATAAATATTTTTAGGTCTATTGTAAGCAATGGCACGTCTGAATTCAATGAATCCGGATTTAAAAGTTTTGCTAAACGATTACAATTTCATCCTCATATTTGTAAACCATTTGTAATTTAATATATTCTTGTTTGTATCATGTTTTTAAAAATATGATGCATTATAATGCATCAAATCATAAAACATGATTCAAAATTTTCAGTTTCAAATTGCAATTTAATCAAATGGTATCAATATGTATCAATTTTTTTGCGAATTGATACTTTCAAGTTAACAATATTCCACACAAATAAATCAAAATTCAGTTTGTTGTGATTTGATACTTACAAGTCAAATGTGTATCATAATTGATCCGAAACTGGATTAAGGAAGAATGTGACAAACAATCAAATCGAAAGTTATACCAATGTCATAATTTTATATATTTTAAAAGAGAAGTTCACATTAAATTTTAAATTCCATTTGATAGAAGCTTAAGAAATGTAATTTTTTACATTTTGAACAATTTATAGTTATATTTGAATAAAAATTAGACTTTTTGTCAAAAATAAATGATTTTATGTATCTTAACTTAAAATTGAGCGGCTGGATTCCATAAGGGCACGTAAATTTTTCTCGGCCGAAATCGAAGTCCCCTGGACACTCAAAATTCAACTTCTGAATTTAAATGTTTAAAATATATATCCTTATAGGAAATTTCATTGCGCATCTTTTTTTCTTTTAAATTTTTATTGTATCTGTTACCGTTTTCAAAATATAAGGAAAAAACTGTTTTTTTAAAGAGTGAAATTTTTATTGTTTTTTTCACTTCAACTCGCGATTACTCAGTCAATTTTACGAATTTTTTAATGAAACAAAAACGAAAATACGCGTTGTTTTATCCTACGAGTGACTAAAAAAGAAAAATGTTGTTTTAATTATAAATAAAAAAGATATTAATTTTTTATTAAGATATTGCAAAATTCGTAAACTGAAATTTTCACTAAGCGGGGAAGTTGAGCAAATTTTGAGCAACAAAAAACTTCCAGCGAGAAAGTTGTTCATTTAGGTCTAAAAAAGTTTTTCCCGAAAGTTACAGTTCAATTAAACAATTAGTTAACAAATGGCGAATGTTAAAAGTCGTTGGCGACTGAACGCCCAGCGTGCGTATCTCACCCGTATTATGTATACACAGAATAAAACTCTCCAGCTTACTATTAAGTGAGATACGCGCGCTGGGCGTTCAGTCGCCAACGACTTTTAACATTCGCCATTTGTTAACTAATTGTTTAATTGAACTGTAACTTTCGGGAAAAACTTTTTTAGACCTAAATGAATAACTTTCTCGCTGGAAGTTTTTTGTTGCTCAAAATTTGCTCAACTTCCCCGCTTAGTGAAAATTTCAGTTTACGAATTTTGCAATATCTTAATAAAAAATTAATAACTTTTTTATTTATAATTAAAACAACATTTTTCTTTTTTAGTCACTCGTAGGATAAAACAACGCGTATTTTTATTTTTGTTTCATTAAAAAATTCGTAAAATTGACTGAGTAATCGCGAGTTGAAGTGAAAAAAACAATAAAAATTTCACTCTTTAAAAAAACAGTTTTTTCCTTATATTTTGAAAACGGTAACAGATACAATAAAAATTTAAAAGAAAAAAAGATGCGCAATGAAATTTCCTATAAGGATATATATTTTAAACATTTAAATTCAGAAGTTGAATTTTGAGTGTCCAGGGGACTTCGATTTCGGCCGAGAAAAATTTACGTGCCCTTATGGAATCCAGCCGCTCAATTGAACAAATGTTTCATATTGACAGAAAATTGCAATTTTTATTCAAAGGGAACTTTCAATCGCTTTATGTGTTCAAAATTAAATTCCTCGGCTTTCTACCAAAACGAATTTTAAATTTAATTTGTCTTCTTCTTTTAAATTATGAAATTATGACAATGGAATGACTTTTGTTTTGACTGTACGTCAAATTCTTCCTTAAATTGATAGTAAATTAAATTTAATTAGTAGCAAATTAGATGAAATGAATACTAATTTACTTAAAGTTGATACCAAAAAAAATCAAATTGACATTTAAAAATTGAATCAATCTGATGAAGAAATAAATAAAAATGATGCCAAATTTAACTTGATACCAAATAGAATGAAATTAATTCAAATTTTTATGAAGTCGATGTACCAAATTGAAATAAATTTACACGTATAGTTACATAAAGTTTGAATTATTCCATATTATTGGTATCAATTTGCAATTAAAAAAGTACCTTCGGGAGCACCAAATTAATTCGACATTTAATTAAGTGGATACAAACTTCAATTGGTATCAAATTAAACCAATTCATTGCGAAACTGCAACAAATTGATATCCAAATGATTCAATTTTATACCATGTTAAAATCAATTGGCACAAAGTTGATTCAAATTTAATTTACTCCACATTTTTGGTATCAATTCATTATATGCTATTAAAGATGTATCCAAATTTACAAAAAGCCTCTGTTTTTCGTTGTTTCTTTATTTAATTTTTTTGTTCGAGTCAAATATATAAATTTGAGTGAAAAATTATTTTTGTCAACGAAATTCCTTATTAAAATCTCAATGACATTTTTTTTTAAATTTAATAAGTAGCAAATTAGACGAAATTACACTGAGAAAACATTATACTTAAATGAAATACAAAAATAATGTTAGACTATTTTGTTTTATTGAAATTAGTTTGTAAGTTTTATCTCAATATATACACTCTAAATCTGAATCAGTAAAAATTTTCCTAATATCAAATAGGGTGGCCCATTTTTTTTTAATTCATCAGTAGAATTTCACTGAGAATCAATAAAAACCACTGATTGTCAGTGAAATTTCACTGATGAATTAATGAAAACTTGGCCACTGATTGTAATCAGTCAAAATTTTCACTGATTCAGATTTAGAGAGTAGAAAATGTCTACTGTATTGATTCAAAAGTATTATTTGTTTGAATAATTTTATTTAATTCAAACATATTTTCTGTTACGGTTTAAACAAAAAGCATGTTTAAAAATTTTATGTTTGAATCAAACTTAAAAGTTAACTATACAGATAATTTAAAATCAACCACGATTTATGTTTGATTTCAATATATCTCTTAAACTGAACCGGAAAATATGTTTCAATGAAAGTTAAATATGATTGACTGTCAGCAAAGATATTTTATGTTTGATTTAAACAAAATTTATTTGAATCAAATAATTTTTTTTCAGTGTGATACTAATTTACCTGAAATTAATACCAAAGAAAATCAAATTGACATTTAAAAATTGGATCAATCTGATAAAGAAATAAGTAAAAATGACGCCAAATTTAACTTGATACCAAATAGAATGAAATTAATTCAAATTTGTATGAAGTCGTTATACCAAATTGAAATAAATTTACACAAAGTTGAATCAAATTTGATTTATTCCACATTTTTGGTATCAATTCGTTGCAATTAATATGGAGTACCCTCGAGAGTACCAAATTAATTCGAAATTAAATTAAGTTGATACCAACTTTAATTGGTATCAAAAAGAATCATTTCAATTCGAAACTGCAACAAATTTATATCCAAATGATTCAATTTCAATCCATATTAAAAGCAATTGACACAAATTTGATTCATTACACATTTTTTGCATCAATTCATTATGCTGTTAAAGGTGTATAAAGTTAATTCAAAATTAAATTAAGTTGATACCAAATTGAACCAATTTAATAGCATTAAACTTTATAGCGTTGAATCTCGAACGAGTCTCGATCAACAAATTCTCTTTAAAGTCAAAAATATCGTTAAAATATATTACGATTGAAACAATTATATTTTAAAGTTTCATCTCACTTATATTTTATGATACTAGCAAATGTTTTCGCTTAAAATCCATCACTAGACCAAGTAGGATTAAATTGACATTAAAATGATTCAATTTTACATCAAATTCAACTACTTGATAGAGATACCAATGATCGAATTTATTTAGTACGATCATAAATTAAATTGTTATCAAATTGAACAAATTTGTAACTAACAAATTATATTAAACCTTAGCAGCAAAATTAATCAAATTAGTTAGAAATTAAAGCAAATTGTTAACAAACCGAATACTAAATTGTTATACCAACTTGAATCGAATTAACCCTTTTATGCTATGTTTGGGAAAATATTCATAAGATTGGCCCAAAATGTCCAGAAAAATTTAACTGATGTATTTTATTTGTCTTTAAATTATTATAGTACTTAAAAATAATAAGTAATTATTTATTTATTACTTAATTTATATCTTTGTTACCTACAGTATATTATGAATAATGATATAGAAAAATTTATTTTATAATTTAAGTAACAAATTCCATTTATTTTGGACTAAGAAGTTCACGACGAATAATTGTTAACAGTCTGAGCCATCTTCTTCCACGACCCAACTTTGGGTTTGTTAACAGTCAAGGTGTTAATATTAATTTAATTCAAATTGTTATCAAACTGTATCAAATTGTATCAAATTGAATGAAATTGTATCAAATTGTATCAAATTGTATCAAATTGTATCAAATTGAATGAAATTGTATCAAATTGTATCAAATTGTATCAAATTGAATCAAATTGTATCAAATTAAACCAAATTGATATACCACAAACTTATATGCATTAAAATGTAATTTACGGTTTTTAGTATCAATTTACAAAAAGCTGGTACTTGAAATGCTCATAAAATACTAATCGATACCATCATCTGAGAAAAAAAATATTTACAGTACCAAATTCCAAACGAATAATCAATAAAGTGAACCACAAAATGATCAAGGATTTCCACAACGTATCTATACACCTATAGTACATACCTAATAAATCAAGTCAGACAAAAAAACCGATTGCACTACACAATTCATCAATAAATCGGATTATAGCCATATAATAACAAGTGCATATGGAAAATCATGTTATGAATGATTCCGCAAAATAAACAAAACGAATGCATAAACAGGAGGCGATTGTAAGCCGCGCGGTTAAATCAAGAGATCAAGCTTTGCAAATAGTTTCATGTTATTTAGAGTCAGGGGTATATACATCAGAAAGATCAGGGTCTCCTCTGGCTCCATACACAATAGAGTATAAAATTGATGCTGATTTCCTCTACACACATACATACATAGGGAGAGGCAGAGCCGTGTATAATAGTTATAAATTACTTTTTTCCTCGAGGAGAAAAAATCGACTCATATGAGCAAAAGTTTTATTTCGATTTCCTAAAAAGACCCTCGAAGAGCCAAGGAAATCAATTAACCAGCAACTAGAATAAAACGTTTCTACCAGATGTCGTGTATATATATGATGAGAGTTGAGAGAAATACGTAGAAAAATTTAATGAAACGTCAAGTGTGTAACTTGCATTACAAGAATATTGTCGGGTGTCTTTGGCATTTTTTTCCCTCATATATTATTTACACTTTTGACTTCAATTTATATTTACTAGTTCTAATTTCGAAAAAAATTGTTTTCTTCCCTTCGTCATATTTTTAAATGGATGAAAAATTTGTCATTGAGATTTTAGTAAGGAATTTCGTTACGCAAAAAATAATTTTTCACTCTAATTTATATATTTTATTCGAATAAAAAAATTAAATAAAGAAACAACGAAAAACAGACGCTCTTTATATATTTGTATACATCTTTAATAGCATATAATGAATTGATATCAAAAATGTGGAATAGATTAAATTTGAATCAACTTTGTGTCAATTGGTTTTAACATGGTATGAAATTGAATCATTTGGATATCAATTTGTTGCAGTTTCGCAATGAATTGGTTTAATTTGATACCAATTGAAGTTTGTATCCACTTAATTAAATGTCGAATTAATTTGGTGCTCCCGAAGGTACTTTTTTAATTGCAAATTGATACCAATAATATGGAATAATTCAAACTTTATGTAACTATACGTGTAAATTTATTTCAATTTGGTACATCGACTTCATAAAAATTTGAATTAATTTCATTCCATTTGGTATCAAGTTAAATTTGGCATCATTTTTACTTATTTCTTTATCAGATTGATCCAATTTTTAAATGTCAATTTGATTTTCTTTGGTATCAATTTCAAGTAAATTAGTATTAATTTCAGCTAATTTGCTACTAATTAAATTTAATTTGCTATCAATTCAAAGAAGAATCTTCCGTACAGACAATACAAAAGTTAGTCCTTTGTCATAGTTACGTAATTTAAAAGAAAAAGATAAATTAAATTTAAAATTCGTTTTGGTAGAAATCCGGAGAATTTTATTTTGAACATTTAAAACGATTGAAAGTTGCATTTGAATAAAGATTACAATTTTCTGTCAATATGAAACATTTGTTCAATTTTAAGTTAAGATACATAAAATCATTTATTTTTGACAAAAAGTCTAATTTTTATTCAAATATGACTTTAAATTGTTCAAAATGGAGGAAATTAAATTTCTTAGGCTTCTACTGAAAAGAATTTAAATTTTAATGTGAACTTCTCTTCTAAAATATATAAAATTATGACATTGGTATAACTTTCGATCTGATTGTTTGTCACATTCTTCCTTGATCCAGTTTCGGATCAATTATGATACACATTTGACTTATAAGTATCAAATTACAACAAATTGGTACCAAATTAAACTGAATTTTGGTTTATTAATGTGACATATGAAGACCTCCACGGAATAACGATCTATGGCACGTTTTGACATAATTACAATTGTATATGAAAATATGTGCACATATTTTTGAATTTTAAGCCTAAATGAATAAAATCTTGTAATTAAATAAATAAAGAATATAATTTATTAGTTTTCATTAGATATTGTAGTTGCAATAACAATTTATGGCAATTCAAAGTAGAAAATTGTAAGCATTTAAAAATGTGCCATCGATCGTTAATCCGTGAAGGTCTTCATATATTTTTGACTAGAAAGTATCAAATGGCAAAAAAATTGATACCTTTTGATATCATTTGATTAAATTGCAATTTGTTACTAAAAATTTTGAATCATGTTTTTTGATTTGATGCATTACATAAACAGGAAAATATTAAATTACAAATGATACAATAATATGAGAATTAAATTAAAATCGTTGGCAAAACTTTTAAATCCGGATTCATTGAATTCAAACGTGTCACTTCTTACAATAGGTCTAAAAATATTTATAAATTTTTTTAGGTATACCCTTTTCGTCTAAACGAAAAAATTCCATTAGAAAGAGTATGCAAAAGTGGCGCCAAGTTTGGTTGTCTTTAAAAATAATACTCCGATCTTTTGGGGATTCCATATACATTGGAATCAATCTACAACATTGATTTTTGAATCTTTAGGATATCAAATTAGGAAAAAAGGAAATTAATTTTTGTTGGGTGAAATTCGGAACGTGAAGTGATTTTCTAAATAAACCTCTAAGCATTAATTGAAATTGGTACATTTGAATCTTTATACCGAATTGTCATTAAACTTTGCAAGTAAATATGCTCCGAAGTTTGCAAGATAATATTTCATAAATTTTTAGGAAACTTTCGGTGCTGTTTGGATTTTCTGTAATAAAATGATACAAGATAAACATTTAAATCTTTACTCGATTGTTACTAAACTTTTGCAATTACACTGCAAAAAGAAGTATCTTAATTAAGATGTTTTGGTAGTCATTTCTAAGATGTTATTGTAGTCACTTTTTAGTCATTAAAAATATCTTAATTTAAGATGTTTAAAGTATATCTTCGTACACATTTTCCAACATATTTTTTGGGAAAAAAGTTTTGAGGTGAACTATGGGCTTATATGTAAGATATTTTATGCATCTTAGGTTTTAGTAACTTAAATTTTTTTCGCATCTTACAATTCACAAGTAACTTATCGCTAAACATCTTATTGAGACAGAAACATCTTAATTTAAGATACTTTAAACAACTTACAGAAGTATCTTACTTTTTTAAGATAGAAAAAATATCTAAGACGTATAAAGCATCTTAAAAATCTGTAAGATACTTTCGATAACATCTTATTTTAAGATGTAAGATACCATTTTTCCATCTTACATTTTATGTTAAGATATCAAATAAGATACTTATTTTTGCAGTGTAAATATGGAATTAAATCAATATAGGAAATGTTGTTGAACCATAGTAGTATTTGAATTCGAACACTATTAAAATGCCACAAACAAATGTATCATTGAATCAATATAGAATTTTTTCTCAGAAAACTTTGAAAGTTAACGGAGTTATATCATGTATGTTTCGGATTAAAACAAAAAGTGCTCGCGGTATTTGAATGCACTGAAAAATATTTCTATAGTCGATTTGACTATTTGCTCCTATAGTTACGAGAGTCATCCAAATTTCTTGCTGTAGGAACTTAAAGTAACCTAAATTTTTAATGCATTAAGAATCCAAATTTCTTGCTGTAGGAACTAAAGTAATCTAAATCTTTAATGCATTATGAATCCAAATTTCATGCTGTAGGTACTTAAAGTAACGTAAATCTTTAATGCATTAAGAATCTAAGTTCCTACAGCAAGAAATTTGTCAATGTAACAGTTCCTACAAAAAGTAACCTTAATTCTTCAGTGGAACAGGGCATTTTTCTCAGCGTACAGGGAAAAACATTTCGGTAAAACATTAGCATATTATAACCGTCTGTGCGTTAATTCCTATAAAATATATTCCCTCTCGTATATAATATGCATTTTGCACAAAACAGATCGGGGAAACGGTTGGCTCGAAGTTGGAAGTTCGCTACATTGTGTTATTGTGCCAGAGTAAAACAGAGTGAGAATGCTGTTTATAGGATGACTCGACAGTTCTATCCGAGTGCTCACCGACGAGATCGTGCGGTCCGACTGCGGCAAAAGATACTTTGTGTATCTTATACGCACGCTGCTCCATAAAGTATGACAAGCACTCATTATTTTCAATTTAGGGCCCCCAGTGACTCTCAGACAAGAAATTCTTCTTTTTTTTTGACCTTGTCATGCGCGTCTATTTCTGGACATTGAAATTATTCAAAAAAGAATAGTCGCGTCGAACCATCATGATAGTATGATAATAACAACTATATATAAGTTTATTCGTATCTTATTTACCTTCCTGGTTGGCTTTTGTTTTTTCCACTTACTTTCTGTGAAGCACCGGCATGATCCAAGGTGGATTTCGAGCATTGGGAGGCGGGTTAAGGAAAGCTGTAGGAGTGACTCCCCCATAGGCATGCAGGAGCTAATACCCATAAGGGTACAGGATCTAGGGTTTTGCGCGGCAGGGGTTGGCCTCGTGTTCCCCTTTGGAGGGGATGAGTGGCAGTCTAGGTGGGGGGAAAGTCTACTGGTGGCGGTTCAAGCCATCGCGAGGTGGCAAGCTGGAGGGAGCGTGAACCAAACATAGTTGCCAGACGAGTTTGTGCCGAGGCACGGCGAGCTCTCACTCTTGTAGCTCAATTTCAACTCCTATTCGCGCTCCTTCACTTTTCCCCCAAATACAATTGCGTCCGAACCGTGAAGAAAAGTGTCCGAAAAATTTAATTTATTCCCACTTTTCCTAGTGCTGGATTTCGGGAAAATTTTTCCGAAAAAATTGTTCATTTACCACAGTGTGTTATAGCCATAGTGTTAGATTACATTCAGAAAAAGAGCAAAAAAAAAAAAATTAATCGAAGCAGGTGAAATCGAGAAATTTGATTAAAACGAAGAAGTTAGTGCACCTGCCACAGTGATCTTGTGGCGCCACTCACATGTTGCATGCGTGCCGACAATCCATCATGGTCGCGGACGGGGGGCGACTCTGATTGGTTCTCCGCGGTCACGTGGTATGCTAATTGGGCACTGGTGGGCGGGAACCGGTTCTCTTCGTTGAAGGGTGATTGCAAAAGTGTGTGCGAGAAAGAGAAGGTTAGAGAAAAAAGACTGAAAAGGAAGGAGGATCAGTTGGTTCAAAATACCGCGACATTCTAGCTAGGCGAAGTAAAAAAAAAATCCTTTTTAAAAAAAAAGGGAAACGATGGACAGTGCAGTGTTGTGCTGTGCATTTTGTGAAAGTGTATAGATTTTACGAAGAAGCGAAATTGTTTTTTCCTAAGTAATTGAATATAAAATAATAAGGTGAATTTGAAAATGAGTTCGTTTTTAATGAATCCGGCGGGTGGTTATCATCAGCAGCATCAACAACCAGTGGCTCATCATTTGGGACCAGCCTCGGTTGTTGATCCAAAATTCCCACCGAGCGAGGAGTACAGTCAGAATAATTATATTCCATCGGCGAGTGCCGATTTCTTTGGCGGTGGTCATCACCTTAATCATCCTCAGTCCCATCAGTTGCAATATGGTTATCATCAGCATCATCATCAGGCGGCGTCGACGCCCTACGGCGCGTCTTCGGCGGTACAATTGAATGGTGGTTACGCTGGTTATGGTGGTTACTATCCCCATCATCCACATCACCAAGTGCACGCCGTTCATCATCCGAGTTTGCATCCTCATCATCATGCCGTCGGAGCGCTCGCCATGCCTCCGGAGGCACAACAACCGCCCCTTACGTGTCCACCTTCGATGCACAATCAACAACAACAACCGCCAGTGTCTGCATCGACAGTTTTGGGCAGTACGCCTTTATCTCCGTCCATTATATCGAATCATGTTAGACAATCGGAAAGTATTCAACTACAACAGACGGCGCAACAGCATGATGTTAATGTATGCAGTCCGGCGGGCTCTGGATCATTGCATAGAGATAATTCCCCAGACCTACCGCAGCAGCAACAATCGAGTCAGCATCAGCATATGCAAGGAAGTCAGCAACATCAGAATCAACATCATACGGATGAGGGTTCTGATCAGGAGGATGTTGATGATGATCAAATTATGGATGGTTCGCCTGGAATGATGGATGATGATGATGACGAGGAGGAAGGGAGTCGTGTTGTCTATCCCTGGATGAAGAAGATCCACGTTGCTGGAGTTGGTAAGTTTCTTACATGTATACTTTTTGGTACAATTTTCATCCAGTATCACAAATTCTTTTCTAAATTCACAAAAGCTATTGGTTTGGAACATTATTCTTATGGAATCACACTGCGGAATGTTACAGTAGAAACTAAGTACTCTCCTGAAGACTCTAAAATTTGCCAACAATCTCAAAAACAAACCCACTACCGAAAATTCGGAACATCGATGTTCCGAATTTTCGGTAGTGGGTTTGTTTTTGAGATTGTTGGCAAAGATCTTTACTGATGCAAAAAGAAGCATCTTTAAATACATTGTAGCTATTAAGTACATTCTTAAATGTTGTTTTAAAAACATCTTATTTTTTCATCCTCCACTTCTAAGATCAATACAATAAGATGTGTTTGATAACTTTCTCGAAACAATGGAATAGAAGTGACTACAATAGTAGTGATATCTTAAAACAAAATTGCAAAAAGAAGCATTTGAAAATTGTTTTTAAAATATCCCATTTTTGAACATATCTTAAAAGTCATTTCAATATATGTTTTTGAAAACTTTTTCAAAACAGATTAGATGTATGACTATAATACTCTAAAAATAAGATGCCTAATTCTTTTAATAAGGACAACAAAATTTGTTCTTCTTTTCTTCACTGCTTAAAAATTATCAGATAGCAACCAGATTTACACCAAAAACGCGGCTCAAATAAAAAATTAAACAGCTAAAATTAAGTACATATCTTAAAGGTGACTACAAAGTTATGCTTAAAACATCTTAATCCCAAGTATACTTAAAATTTTGAGACATCTTAAACAACAGATGTTTTTAATAACTGTATAGTCACATTCAAAATATATACTTCTTTCTCTTTAAGGTTCTAAAAACTTAAAATACTTCTTTTTGCACTGTGATCCAAATTTTCAGCAATGATTTGATCCACTTCAGTATCAAGTTCTACTTTCAAAAATGTTTCTTCCAAATATGTGTTTGGTTTCACATGAATTTGATACATGGATTTGATACATGAATTTGATACATGAATTTGATACATGAATTTGTTACATAAATTTGTTACATGAATTTGTTACATAAATTTGTTACATGAATTTGATACATGAATTCGATATAAATTAACGATGCTCCTAAATTTCCAAAAAGAACACCCAAATTTTCAACAAACGATGAACAAAAATATACCAAAAAAACTTGCAGTTAGGATATAAATGATATGGTTAACTGATAGGTGTAGTGCACAGGTGCTTGAAGGGAATAAAAAATTGACTAATAATGAATTGAAAATATAATGATAAATATTATAGTTTCATGTATTGAGGGTGCGAGAATATTGAATCAGATACAATCCAAAAGTATATCAATTACAACCATCATTAACGTGACCCTTACTGTATATTATTACGATTCTTATATATACATACATTCGACTAATGACCTCTGATATAATGACTACAATTTTCTTTAATGGTCTTATAATTTCTGTTGAATGTCATGATAGCATACAATATTCAAATGGTGACCACATTTCTCGGTCGATTATATTTTGAAAACTCGAAATTATCAAATTAAATACTCTCAACGAAAAAAAAGAAACAAAGATTATAATCTAGTCTCTAATAGAGAATATGAATATATATTAAAAACTGTATTTCAATATGGAGAACTATTTTAATATTAAATACTATTTGGATACATTAAAGACTTTGTTTGAATGCTCAAAAGTGTATTTTATTAGCATTGGTGTTTCAGTATATATGAGAGTAATATAAGTTGGAAGTATTTCGATATTAAAGCAATTTTTTCAAAATTAAAAAATGGGAAAAAAGTTGCAAATTGTTTTGATATTAAAAATTGGTTGAATATTAAAAACTATATTGAAGTATAGTCAAAACTATTTTAATATTAAATACAATTTTTTTAAAGACTGTTTCAATATTAAAGACTATTTCAAAATTAAAAAATATGGAAAAAGTTGCAAATTATTTTGATATTAAAAATTGGTTGAATATTCAAAACTATATTGCAGGATAGTCAAAACTATTTTAATATTAAATACAATTTTTTTAAAGACTGTTTCAATATTAAAGACTATTTCAAAAGTAAAAAATATGGAAAAAGTTGCAAATTATTTTGATATTAAAAATTCGTTGAATATTCAAAACAATATTGCAGTATAGTCAAAACTATTTTAATATTAAATACATTTTCTTTTTTAAAGACTGTTTCAATATTAAAGACTATTTCAAAATTAAAAAATATGGAAAAAGTTACAAATTATTTTGATATTAAAAATTGGTTCAATATTCAAAACTATATTGCAGTATAGTCAAAACTATTTTAATATTATACAATTTTTATTTTAAAGACTGTTTCAATATTAAAGACTATATTTCAAAAGAAAAAAATATGGAAAAAGTTTTAAAAATAAAAGAATAATAGTAGAAAAATATGATAGAAAACTATAAGCACATTTTTCTCTCAAAAAATGTTAGTAAATTCTGTCATGTTTGGTGGGAATCAAACAACAAAATCACATCGATTTATATTTTCAAAGAAAATCAAAGAAAATTTTCAAAGTGCGTGATCTAAACATTATATTGTTTGGTACTCTTTAAAGTAAATACTCCGAAAAACATGAAACATTTTTGTTGCCCTTAAATGACTGTACTTATTGATGAATGACAATGTGAATGAAAATACTCATAAGAGCTGAGGAATCAGTTTATAAAGTATTATTGTGTTTGACCCAAGTGATGTATATATACTCCATGAGATAAATAGCACGCCATTATTAACAGGTTGCACACCTAAGGCATTAAATTCGACTGGCGCATCCATCTCCATTTGATTTGAGATGCTTTCAAAATACGGAAAGACTTATGAGCCGCAATTTATCCTGAGCACCTTGTTGTCACCTGTGTGGGCCCACATTAGGTGTTACTTTCCAAATAAATCTGTTACATCTAATTTATCACCGCAAACACTAATACAAACTTACATGAATTATCTATGATGTATTGAAACACATTTCTTTCCAAATAAAAAATTATCGTCACTAATTTTTTCGATATTTATTTTGATCGCGGTGTTTCAACTCATAGACTTGATAATAATGATTACCTATAATAATTCATTACCTATAATGAAAAAGATTAAATTCTTTTTAACATATTATTAATATTAGTATTATAATACTATAATATTATACTTTGCTAACTAGTATTACTATATTAGTATTGTTTTAATTCTTACTATTAGTATTACTATTATTTTTACTTTTACTATATTAGCATTACTATTACTTTTACTATTAATATTAGCATTACTATTACTATCCTTATTACTGTTGGCATTACTATTTCTATTAGTATTATTAGTGTTACTATTGCTATTACTAGTAGTATTAATTTTTTATTATCATTACTATTAGTATTACTTAAAAGATGCTTAAATTCATCACGAAAAAAACCATTAACTGGAACAGCGATAGCTTTCGCTAAAATAAGAAAAGTATTTGTTAAAATAGCGAAAGTATTCGTTGCAATAACTAAAAATTTCGCTAATTTAGTGAAATTTGTAGTTGATCCAGGTTAAGATTTTTTTTCGTGATGGATATAATTTATGGCTTCAAAAAATATTGAATTATTACTAATAATATTGGTAATATTATTATTATTATTATTTGTATTAATATCGGTACTACTATTATTAATGTAATGAATTAGTTCAACTACTAGTTTAGTATATAAAATACTACACGGTGTCCACATGCACCAGTCAAGTCAGGGAAATGTCAAAAAAAACTTTTTAACATACAAATTAAAAAAATTGAGACTTTTTCGATTTATTTTCCAAAATTTCGAATTTTTCAACTTTTCTTCCAAAGATTGCAACAAAATGCCACAATTTTAAGTTAAAAAAGTGCAAATTATTTCTATTTTCATAGTGTGAAAAATGACTATATAAACAAATCTTTTTAAAATTTAATAACTTTTTTCATAATCTATTTTACATTTAATAATTTAACATAATTTAATAATAATTTCATTATTTTTTAATCATTTTTTGTCAATATAATAAAAATCTTTTTAAATTCTTGAAATTTTGCAAAATTTAAGTGAAAATATAAATGTTTTTTTCATTATTATTGTATTAAAATTTTTGAAAAGCAACTTTTGAAGAATGTTCATTGCAAATTTTGAAAATTATTGAATTATCAAAAATTTGAATGAAAAATTTTTAAATCGAAATTTAAAAATGAAAATTAATGAAAATTAACTTGTAATTTTTTAAAATTGAATATTTTCAGTACTTTATTTCCGAAAAATCAAATACATAGGAACAATTATAACATTTTGGAATTATTTTTCAAATTTAGTGAAAAAGACCTGGTTCAAAATTTTTAATTAAAATTCATCAATAAGTTGATTAGTTTTTTTTAAATTATATATAAACATTCTCTGGAAAAAATTCAATTATTTCCGAAAAATTACATTAAAATATTTTGAAATCTTAAAATTGTTTTATGATATAAAATTATAATTTTACAAGATTTGGTTTTTTTGGTACAAAGTGAAAACAAATTAATTTGATTAGACTTTTTCAAAATTTCAGAGAAATCATGTTCTTATTATCACGGTAAATCGTTAGGTATTAAAATAACACCAAAATGGATTAAAATAACACTAAATTGGATTATTTTAATCCTTTTTGGTGTTATTTTAATACCTAACGATTTACCGTGATATTTATAAACTGAAATTCTTTAAACATTTAATTTTTTCTTCAAACCTTCAATTGTTATTAAAAGAGATTACAAAATTTTTTTTTAGTTTGAAAATTTTTCTATTGTATATAATTGAACTGTATTCTACACTGAAAAAAATTTATATTAAATTTTGTAAAAGTATTTTGCAATTTAGAGAAAAAGCGCAACAAGCCGAAATTTTAATATAAAAAATACTAAACTTAAAAAAATGTGAGTGTAATTTTGTATAATTATATCAAATATCAAGAATTTTTATTCCATATTTAAATATATAATATATAATATAACTTTAATAAATTTCACATAAATTTTTTTTAAGTTTAGTATTTTTTATATATCAAAATTTCGGTTTGTTGCACTTTTTCCCCAAATTGCAAAATACTTTCACAAAATTTAATATACATTTTTTTCAGTGTAAAAATTATATATAAAAATTCAAGAAAAAAACATGGACGCAGTTACAAGTATTATAAAAAATTGAGTTTTTGTATTTGGATAAATAATTGAATTAAAGAAAAAGTTTCGGAAAATTATTTTTAAAAAATTGAATAAGGAGATGAAGTTTAATTGAAAATAGTAGAAAGTGATTCGTTTCAGAAACGATTATAAATTTATTATTTTAATTCTTACAAATAAATAAAATTCATCAATTTTACTTATTTTCCAAAAACATTAAAATTTTTCTTTAAAAAGACATTTTTTTACGGAAATTAATTTTAATGTCAGTAAATTGACAGAGAAATTGATAAACTGAAACTTTTGATCAACCCGGTATTTGTATTAGTAGATTTTATTGTTAGTAGTAGTAAATATTATTCTTATTAGTATTTTTTTACACGAATAAAAATAAATTTGTGTCACTCTCCGAAGAAAGGTATCTGAGAAGCAACAAATTTAAGGTTATGTTTTTAATTTTTTTAGTAAAAATACAGATAAAGAATAAATTATTAATTAAAAATTATTGACCTTCAAGTCTTCAGTATATCCCAAATATTCCGTGAAAATAGGTTTCAAATGGAAATAATTGAAAATGAACTTTTAATAAAGATAAATCTAACACGAACCTAACCTAAAATTTGTTTGCTTCTTAGTTACCTTTCTTGAGAGTGCGACACATTTTATATTTACTTATTTAACATTTTTATTTTTTATCAGTAAAATTTAATACTGCGCACGAATATTTTTTCATAAACAGTATATATAGTAAAAAAAATAGAATAAGATTTTTTAAAATTCAAAAATAATTTCCAACTTTTCACAAAATACATATATACATTTGAAGAATAAAATCAATTGTTGTCCGTTGTACTGTACAATTTGTTTTTCATTTAGCCATTGTGAAAATATAAATATGAGCGTGAATTTCATATTTTTCTGAAATTGAGATAAGGCCTTTTGAGAAAGAGAGAGAGGGAGGGAAGGAGGGAGAATAAAAAAAAATCCCAATTCGCGCCACGTGTTCTTTAACAATGAATAGCTCACAGGCTGGGAGGTTTCGAAAACGATTTTTTGCCGTGTAACACTCCTCGGAATTGGCTGTCTCGATCGGCTTTGCAGCTTCCCCCTATTATAGAAGTCCCTCTTTTCACTATATACATACAGTGTATATATGAAAAACTGCTGCTCATTCTAACTTGCAACTATTGCTATATAGGCAACTGGCAAACTTATAAACTAGACAGAAGCAGGCTTATTGTATGTTTATTATACATATTGTATTTGTGTCTGTGTATGTGCGTGTGTACAAACACTAATATAAATATGGGTTAAAACCCCATCGGCTTTTTTGATGCTAAATATATTCTTGGACTCGAATATATATTGAGAAAACAGAAAAAAAAGAAAATGAAACAAAAAATAAGTGCTCCTTTTTTGTAATGTAAATATGTTTTTTATATGGGACTATTTTTTTTATTTTTCAAAACTTTAGCACCAAAGGACCTTTCCTCATTATGTTTAGAAGTAATGCACAAAAAAAATAGTTTAATTTGTTGAATATTTTAAGAGAAAAGTGACCGAAAAAGTAGCATTACGAGGAATTCTCCAAAAACTTAAAGACATTTTTTTTCTAAAATTAAATAATTACTAGTGCGACTAATTTTTTTCAATTTTTTACTTATCGAAATGTTTTTATAGTTTTTGGGAAAGTTCATGAAGAACTTAGCGAATTTTGGTAGTCAGAAAAAAGTCAGAAAATTATGACGGAATTTCTTTCGAAATGAGGGAAAATTTGTTTAAAATAATACAAACGTGTAAATTATTTCTGAATTTAACATTCTTTCTGGAATTATTTATTTTATAAATTTAGTACAAAGTTTGTAAGTATTGTTCTTCCTCTTCTTGAATGCGACTTTTTGCTTCGCCAGCTGTCAGAACAACAATTTATAATTTTTTAAATGATAAATTTTTAATTTGACAAAAATTAAATATTACATATGCCTCGAAGAAATGTATGTATAAGAAGCAAAGAATTCTAGGTTATGTTGGTAAATTTCGAAATAAAAATACCAAGAAGAAACTCTCAGTATATAACTGATTAATCTTTTTTATATCTTCAGTTTAAGCAAAATAATTAATAAAAACTGTTTTTCGCTTTAAAGTAAACACAGAAGTTTTTAATTAAGGCAAAAACAATACAAAAGATAACCTTAAAGTTAAAACTTTTAGCTTATAAGGTACAAGAGGTAAAACACATAAAATCGATATTTATAAAAGTATAAAGAACAATTAATATTATTAAAAAGCTAAAATTCGTTTTCCTGTCGCAAAGTCTGTGTCGAAAGAAAAAAGAAAAAATTAATATAAATAAAAGTAGAATAAACATTTAAAATTTTTAAAAATTAAAATTTGTTTTTCTGTCACAAGAAAAAAAATAATAATAATAAACGTATAATAAACAATTAAAATTATTAAAAACTAAAATTCGTTTTCCTGTCGCAAATTCTGTGTCGAAAGAAAAAATAAAAAATTAATAAAAATAAAAGTAGAATAAACATTTCAAATTTTCAAAAATTAAAATTCGTTTTCCTGTCGCAAGAAAAAATAAAAAATTAATAAAATTAAACGTATAATAAACAATTAAAATTATTAAAAACTAAAATTCGTTTTCTTGTCGCAAATTCTGTGTTGAAAGAAAAAATTAAAAATTAATTACAATAAAAGTATAAAATAAACATTTAAAATTATCAAAAACGAAAATTTGTTTTTCTGTCGCAAATTCTGTGTCGCAAGAAAAAAAAATTTTAGAAATTACAAGTATAATAAACAATTAAAATTATTAAAAATTTAAACTCGTTTTCCTGTCGCAAATTCTGTGCCACGAGAAAAAATAAAATAATTATAAAAATAAAAGTATATTAAGCAATTAAAATTGTTAAAAACTAAAATTCGTTTTCCTGTCGCTAATTTTGTGTCGCAGGAAAAAAAATTAATAAAAGTAAATGTATAATAAACAATTAAAATTATTAAAAATTTATACTCGTTTTCCTCTCGAAATTTCTGTGTCGCAAGAAAAAATAAAGAAATAACAAAAATGAAAATATATAATAATCATTTTTCGAAAATTAAAATTCGTTTTCCTGTCGCAAATTTTGTGTGGCAAGAAAAAAAACCGTTGTTTCGTAGTAGCTTTGATTACAGATTGCGGTTGGTCCCTAAATTTTGGTTTGAGGTTTCGTACACACGTAACTTTTAGACTCTGGTATGCAATGACCGTCGCTTCTCTTGTCGAACGCGCACCACGATCTCCCCTTTCGGTTATATTTGAATGCTCAGGACTAACAGCAACTTTTGAGACCAGAAGGGACGGTGAAACATCATGGTCAGATTCGAATGGAATGTGCTCGCACTGATTCTACACAAGTACCGGCCTTTAAATATTTCTATAAAGAAATTGTTTAGAACCACTGGACCACCAACAATCGGGTCCATTCATTTTTTTCTCCTCTTTGTCTTTACATGCTTATATATCTATAATATTCAGACGCATTGAGACAAGAAAAAATGTACACACAGACGATTGGCATATCGATATCGGAAGTTTGGTGATTTTTTTTCAACTCTCTTTTCTTTGTATAGGAGAATCGTGAATAGCCAAATTTTGCATTCTTGCAATTAAAAAAAATGTTCTGTCCATTTTTACTTGAGTATTTTATAGTAAATATTAGGTTGATACTTGTAGAATAAATTTTTTAAAATAAATTAATAAAAAAACGATGTATTAATTAATTATTTATTATTAATATAAAAATACCGTTAATTAAATTTTTTTCTTTTGAATTTCGCGGCAAAACAGTTTTTTAAATTCGCTCACAAACGTAAAATTAAACACAGTGAAACCTGTCGCAATGAAACTCGACTTTTAAAATTTTACAACAGTAAATAAATTTTACACTCCTTGAAAAATTGCATTATAATTTAATTTCGTAATATTTTTACAATATTAAGAAACTAAGTGAAAATAATTTTTGTTGGACATTTTGGAATCAAAAAGAAATGTCTAAATAGATTTACTTTTCAAGAAGGTTCAACTGTAAAGTGAAAATTGATAACAAAATAAAAACGGTTTTGTTTTAATAATAAAATGAATAATATTACAAACTTAAATCTATACAGTCGACTTTCGATAAAAAATTGTTAAAAACGATTTAATTCTCTCGACAATTATAATTAAAATTTATAAATTTTAATTATATTTAAAATTGTATTGAATGTAACTAATTGAATTCTTATGAGGGTTTTTTATTAAAATTTTAGATAATTAAATTTCATCGAAGAATTTTATTAAAATATTAAAATTAAAATTAATTGTTTCAAAGAATTTTAATAAATATTTTGAAAATAAGTAAATTCTTTTATAAAATTTTCAAATTCTACTGAAAACCATATTTGCATAAATTCTAAAAAAGAATTTTATGAATATTTTTGAGAACTGAATAGTTTTAGAAGTTTTATTAAAATTATATTAAAAATAATTGAATTCTTAAAAAGATTCTTATAAAAATTTAAAAATATGCATTAAATTGTTTTCAAAAGAATAAAATTTTTGAGAAAGAAATGTATGCAAAAAATTGTCTTTTTTATAAAAATATTACAATTTTTTTGTCGAATTATATTAAAATTATATTAAAAACAAAATTTTTCTTTTGAAGAATTTCACATCAAAATTATTAAGAATTAAATTTTTAAGAATTAAATTTTTAAGAAACTTTATTAAAAATAAGTTGTAAACAATTGAATTCAAATAAAGAATTTTATGCAAATTTTTAAGAAGTGAATGCTTTTGAGAAATGTTATGAAAATTGTTTTGGAAGAATTAAATTTTGGTGAAGAATTTTATAAAATTTCTTGAAAATAATGAGATTTTTTTCAAATAATGTTTTTTAAATTCTTGTAAATAATTTAATCCTTTTAAAAATTTTGGAGAATTCAATTTCTGAAAAAAATGTCTTATTTATAAAAATATTTAAATTCTATGGTAGAATTTAATTGAAATTGTGTTGAAAATAATTGAATTCTTATTGAAATTTTTGAGAATTAAATTCTTCAAGAAATTTTTTTAAAATTGTATTAAAAAAATAAAAAAATAATTAAATAATCTTGTAAAGAATTTTATGATATAGTTTTTGAGAATTGAATTCTTTCGAGAAACGTTATTAAAATTGTATTCAGAACAATTGAATTCCTGTGAAGAATTTAAATATCTATGAATTTGCCTTAATATCTACGAAATTATTTAATTCTTGACGAGAGTTTTATGAAATTTATCGAAAACGGTCACATGAAATAAATAAATAATATAATTTCTTCCAATAATATTAGTAAAATTCTTAAATATAATTTAATTCTCTCAAAATTTTCGAAAATTGAATTCCCGTGAAAAATTTTCTGATTTATAATAATATTTAAATTCGGTAGTATAGAATTTAATTAAAAATATATTTAGAAAAATTTTATTAAATTGTTATTAAAAAAAATTAAAAATTCAATTCTAAAAAATTGAATTCTTTTAAAGAATTTTATAAAATTTTTTAGAATTGAATGCTTTTGAGAAATTTTATTGAAATTGTATAGCTAAAATAATTGAATTCCTCTGAAGAATTTTAATATTTATATGCAATTATTTAATTCTTGTAAAAAATTTCATTAAATGAATTTATAATAATGGAATTGTTTCAAAAAATGTTACTCTTAAACATAATCCAATTCCTTTAATTTTGAAAGTTAAATTCCTGCAAAGAATTTTCTGATTTATTAAAATATTTCATTTCTCTCATAGAATTTCATTAAAATTGTTTTGAAAATCAATTGAATTCTAATGCAAAGCTTCAAAAGATTTCATAAATAATTTAATTCTTGTTAAAAAATTCATCAACATTTTCGAAAATAATTGAATTCTTTTAAGAACTTTTATTAAAATTTTAAAAGAAATTCAATTTTTTGGAGAAATAATCTTGTTAGGAATATTAATGGCTTAATAATTTTTATCTTTCTTTATTTCTACTACATTTTAATTATAGTTTATTCTATAGAAATTGTACAGAATGTTAACTGGATTTTTCGTAAAATAATTTTACGTAAAAACCTTTTAGTAAAATTGAATTTTAATATTAACTTTAAAATTCAATTTCTGACAGCTGTCAAAAGAGTTATAACATAAGTTTGTATACATAACATAAGTTTGTATAAGTTTTTATTCAATTAAAAAAAATTGATTATAAAATCAAATTAAAAAAACATTATTGCCAACAGAATTTACAGAGTAACAATTTCTTTTTTAAAAGAAAATCTTTAAATTTTAAACAGAATTATTGTTTAATATCAGCAATTCAATTTTTTTCGTCGAACATTTTTTGAAACTCTTTTTCTTCGATATGGAAATTTTACTATTTTCTATAATGTCACAAAAATTTCCAATTCACAATATGCAAAATAGTTGAAGACTATGCTGATAAAGACACACCGATTTCGTTTTAACACGCGCATCTAAATTATTTCCAAACAACATATTTCAATTTTGGAATTCTTATATTATTTTGATGGAGTAGCAAATTGAGAATGTTTTTTGAGATAAATCGGAAATAATCGCTCATAGTTCTTCTGCTTTTTTGTATATATAATAATACATATATGCGATACAAAGTGTAAAACGAAAGATGATATCGGTTTCACTTTTATTGTTTACTAACGGTAATCGTCAGTGATGAGGATGGATGAGTGACCAAATACTTGTTCCGTATTCATCTTCCTATCTTGTTCGATATTCCCTGTCACGCACTCACACAAACTGTCTCCGAATAATATGAGTCACTATATAATAGTCTGAGGACCACCATCGTCTTGTTTTAAAAAGGTCCCCAAAAAACAAGCGCGCATAAAAGATATGGGAATAACGATTGCGATATTAGTCCAGTTCAGTAGCCTTCTTCTCGGTTTCATTTTTGACACTTTAATCGATATACGACTTTCGGCTTCTTGAAAAAAAAAAAAAAAAAAAAAAAAAAATCAGCTGCTGTTGCTGGTACACTATACATATAAACTCATCGCTGCTGATTAAGAACACTCCCGTGACAGCCGATCCTTTTTAACCGAGTTTAAGACTAATTAAAGAAAGGAATTCTGGGCTTTTTTCTTTTTTTTCTCTTGAAAGTAAGACTCAAAAACAACTTCCTTGCTTCTTTATAATTAATAAGCTTGTCAAGTTAACGTGAAATATTTTACATAACTTTCATTATAAAGGGAATTGTTAATGGTAGCTGATCCTAATTGGGGGTTATTTTTAGTTTTGTGAAGGGAAAATCCGTTTTCTACAATAGTGATGATTTGACGGAGCAAAAATTTAATACATGTGAAATCATAGGACTTGCTTCCTGCTTGAACCAGTTACATTGACCTGATTCGAATCGAGAATGCATGAGAAGTACTTTCAAGCATAATTGTCTTACATACAAAGTTGACGGACCATGAACTCTCATTTCTATAACGAGTAACAAGTTGAGAAGTAATGAAAATATACTTTATGCCGACTTATATCCTGTATATTGAGTAATCAGATAAATTTATTCAATTATTTTTTCTTTCTTTTATATTTACAGTGTGAAAAAAGCTATTGAATCAATTTTGTATTTTTATTTGTCGCAATAGAAATGACAAAGTCAATATCGTTCGAATTCAAATACAGTTGGTTTAATAACATGTTCTATTAATTGAATTAAAATATTATTGCACTATAGATTTAAATTCATCTTGTATTATATATATTATTTCACTGCAAAACTTAAGTAAATTTTTTTTGTGATTACAAAATTTATATTTTTTAACAGAAAATGCTATCATATCAAAAAATGCATTAATTTTTTACGTGTGATTAAATTTTATAAATTGAATAGCATAGTGATTTAATTTCTATTTTATTTTAAAACAATAGTACATGCATTCAATTTTAAAGTATACAGCAACAATAATTTAATGATGAAGATTTCCTTGTAAAATCATTTTAACCGTTTCGTGTCCTCGAGAAACCCAGCGATTGGATTTTTTTGATACTTTTGTTATGTTTGGTGTCACTAATTACGAATCTGAGGAATGATTTTCAAAAATTTGAAAATTCAAAATGGTGGATCCAATATGGCGGACAATTTTCAAAATTGCTCAAATTTACTTGTAAAACTTGTTACTCGGGGATTTTCGGGGTCACTGAATGCTAATCTGAAGTTACGTTTAGAAAATTCAAAATATTGACCCTAAGAAATTCTGAATAACAAGTTTCAAGTGAATTTAAGCAGATTTGAAAATAAATATCCACCATTTTGAATTTCCTTGTAAAATATTTTTAACCGAAAGATACACCGTTATTTTTAACTATATTAATTATTAGGAAAATAATTATAAAAAACACAGAATTATTTTGAAGGTAATTATTTATGGAGAAATTCAATGGTCATAAAATAAAATCGATTAGAAAATATTTCAATCATTTTTTAATTTTTTTTTCAATTTTTGTAGATATTAAAGTACATGCATCATTTTTTAAAAACCACAAAAAATTTACAAATAAAAAAGTTGATTTTCATAATTTTTGAAGCATTTCTTTGAAAAAATCTTTGTTTTTAGACTGAAAATGCTGAAAAATACAATTGTTATTGAATTTTTGTTTATGGGAATTCATTTGTTTATTTTTCTAACTTATTTCAAATCATAATTTTCATTTACAAAAGATAAAATATACAAAAATATTAGGATTAAATTATAATCTGAAATTAGTTAAAAAATGTTTAAAAAATACAATTATTATTTAATTTTTTAACATGAAAGTTTAGTTTTTTTATTTTTTTTACTCATTTCATATGACAATTTTTATATACAAAAAATAAAAAGTATAAAAAAATTATAGGATAAAATTGTGACTTGAAATAAGGTATAGAAAAAATAAACAAATATATTTTGATTTACAAAAAATTATAAACAATCGTAATTTTTTTAGCATTTTTCAGTCTAAAAAAATATTTTTTTCAAAAAAACGCTTCAAAAATTATTAAAATCATTTTCTCTTTTGGAAATTTTTTTTTAATGATTCACATACATATTTTCTGAAAATTTACTTATATTGGAGTTCAAAATTTACGAATTTGTGAGAAAAATAAAAATTCCAAAAGAGATGAAAATATTTTATGACTAATTTTATTTTATGATCGCACTGAATTTCTGACAAAAACTTACATTAAAGATTATTTTTTGTAATATATAAATTTTTTTTTTAAATAGTTAAAAATGTTGGTTTACCCTGGCCCTTAATAAAGCTTGAAAATAATTATTCTGTTAATACTTAAGCTTAAATTTTTTTCAAATTTTATATATAGTCATTTTTGATCTATTTCTAATTAAATCATAACTTTTGTTTAAAACAAAGATCAATTTCCAAAAGTTTGAAGCAGATTTCTTAGAAATTTTTCAGTCTAAAAGGAAGATTTTTCACAAAAAATTGCTTTCAAAAATTATGAAAATCATTTTTTTCTTTCGGAAATTTTTTAAATAATTCACAAACATATTTTCTACAAAATTTACGTATTTGTAGTTCAAAATTCACGAGTTTGTGAAAAAAATAAAAATTCCAATAAAAGTTGATAATATTTTATGATTATTTTTATTTTATGACCGCATTGAATTCCTGCCAAAAAATTACATGTAAAAAATAATTTTGTGGTATATTTAATTTACTTTTTTTGAAATAGTTAAAAATATTGGTGTACCCTGGTCCTTAATAATGCTTGAAAATAGGAAGTTGAAGTCCACAACGTTTATAAACGAAAAAAATTTGTTTAATTTATTCAAAAAATATTTTTAATTTAATATTTATTCATATAACAATTATTATAACATAAACATCAATCTATTTTTTCTAAATATTTTTATGTCAATATTGCTGCTTCATTTTTTTTAATTCATTAAGTGAATAATTTTTTTCGTTGATAAACATTGTGGACTTCAACGTCGTTTGAAAATAATTATTCTGTTAATATTTGAGCTTAAATTTTTTTAAAATATTATCTATTGTCACTTTTAATCCATTTCCAATTAAATCTTAATTTTTGTTTAAAAGTAAAGATTAACTTTCAAAAGTTTGCAGCAGATTTGAAAATAATATTTAAAGATTAATTAATAGCAAATACTGGTTTCGTACTCAATTTTTATTTTCCATTTGTTGAAAAAAAATGAATTACAAATATCAAACATTGTCACTTATCTGTCACTTATTTCAATAAGTCTTAAACGGGAATCGAATATATTTTTAAAAATGCCACACATGTCCAATCAACAGAGAAAGTAAATATATTTTATACTCCGAACTGAAAGTGATGGCAATTAATAAATTTTTTTCGACTATATATATATATATATATATTTAAATTATAAGCCGACTCATTAGTTTCAGAGTAATTATTACTATACCCGAGGTACAAGCGTTTCCTATACTCGTATATACCTTGAATCGATATTAATTTGCATTTTCATTCGAGCACGATAACGTGTTCGATATTTATCTCCAAATGGGCTATGTTGAATTTACACATGAATTTTTAATAAAGTGACTCTTTTTTTATGAAATACTTGTATATATCTATATACAATATATGCTGTATTCAAAAGGCAAAAGAAAACAGTAACATTGCATTTAGATTTGATGAGATAATGTTTATTAGCACATAAAATGTAAATATTTTTCTACTCTTTTTGCGATTATACCTGACAATGATGTGTGAAATGTGAGCAGCATGTAATAAAGAAAATATAGAGTTTTAAAAGTGCATTACATGGATGGAGTTTATTAATATTTATAACTTTTGATGAAGTGCTTTTATAATTATCGTTTTGCGGTTATATTACGTTACACATTTTTTCATTATAATTAAAAACTACAAGAATACATTTTTTTCCAGTAACAATAGATTGTAAGAAGCTTATGCCTTAGGCGCACTACAAAAAATTTAGTTGAAAATTTAGTAGAATTTGCTATATATTAATGCTGATAATTAAATTTTTGGGATGCCCAATTTTTGAATTTCGCGCCAGGACAGTTCTATAAATTACCGTCTAGATGTCTGGAAAATTCTCACATAATTAATTCTTCATGAAATGAAGCGAATAGAATCCGAAATTTTGACTTCTACTTTATCAAGCTTTAATTTTAACCACAATAATTTTTTTTTGTTACAGCAAACGGATCCTATCAGCCAGGCATGGAACCAAAGCGTCAAAGAACCGCGTACACGCGACATCAAATTCTCGAATTAGAAAAAGAATTCCACTACAATCGCTATTTAACGAGGCGACGTCGCATTGAAATTGCCCACACACTCGTTCTATCGGAGCGACAGATAAAAATTTGGTTTCAAAATCGCCGCATGAAATGGAAGAAGGACAATAAATTACCGAATACAAAGAATGTGAGGAGAAAAAATACCAGCGGTCAATCGCAACCATCGAAAAGTAAAGCCGCAAATTCACGGGGTAAAAATGGAAATAATAATAGTTCGAGAAAAAATAATAATAATTCACCGTCAAGCGGTATGGAGAATAGTTTAGACGGCAGTATCGGTCAACTTGACATGGCCGACGTTCATGGTGGTGGTCTTCAACATCCTCATGGCCCACATCCTGGCTTTCAAGGTCACACACATCCACTGGCCCACCTCCAGGCACAGCTGAGTCATCATCACATAGGCGGTATGATGGACGTTGGTTCTGCTGGTTCAATGGTTCACATGAATTCTGGAAGTATAAGTCCACTTGCGCCGGCAACGAGTCCTCCTGGACTTTCCACGCCGGTACCACCGCCAATTATAAAGTCTGATTATGGACTCACGGCCCTGTAACATCGACCCCATTATTATGAAATCGGTCAGCTTATCGATAATTTCCAGCAAGTCGTACTGTGAGTGATGAGACAACAGTTATGGTTGTGTTGGGAGTTTTAATACAACTGTTATGGTTGTACTAGTTGACACAAGAATTATTGCTGTACTGCTAATGTTGAAACAACCATTATGGCTCTACTGCAATTTTTTTATTAATTGTATTTGTTGGTATGACTATTATGGTTCTACTACTAGTGTTGGTACAACTTTTCTGGCTGTACTACTAGTCCTGGTACAACTATTATGGTCGTACTCGTAGTAATGGTACAACTATTACGGTTGCACTACTAGTAGTGATACAATTATTATGGTTGCACTATGAATGTTTGTACAATTATTATTGCACTATGAATGTTGGTACAACTATTATTGCACTATGAATGTTGGTACAACTATTATTGCACTATGAATGTTGGTACAACTATTATTCCACTATGAATGTTGGTACAACTATCATTAGTGCTATGAGTGTTAGTACCATGACGGTTCTTTTAATAATAAATCAGAAAATATATAAAATTCAAATAGGTCATTGATTCCCTTATTCGTCAAAAAGCAAATTTAACAACAAACATGCCTTTCAGACACCAGTTAGTTTAATTGAATTGGAAAACTAACAAAAACAGTGATTCAATAATAATAAATAAAAGTAAATCAACACTTCTCTAATAGTCAAAAATAATCTCAAAGGAGATTCCGCTGGGAAAAATTAATAAAGGGAAATTAAATTAATTTAAATTTAATTTCTTGAAACAGGACTTTTTAAACCACTTTGTCACAGTACTAATATGTCAACAACGATGGTGTGCAACAATCGTTGTTGTAATAGTGTTTAAGTAGTGCATACTAGAGTCTATGCAACAACTAACGTTGTACCACGATTGTTGTAACAACAATTAGTTGTACTGTGACTGTTAATACAACTTTTCTGATTGTTCCACTAATGTTAGTGGAACATTATTGTTGTGTTACAATTACTAGTAGTGTGACTTGATACCAATTAGACAACAATTGTGGTAGCACTACTATAGTAATGACAATAATTGTGCTATGAATGTTGTTACAACTATTACTAGTCCTATGAGTGTTGCTACCATTATGGTAACAATCGTTGTTGCACTACTAGTAGCAATACAACTATTATGCCTGCACTACTAGTGTTGATACAACCATTAGTTGTACTATGATTCTTAATAGAACTATTTGTGGTTATACCATAAATATTGGTGCAATTGTCAATGGTTGTACCATGAATGTTGGTCCAATTATTTACGGTTGTACCATGAATGTTGGTCCAATTATTTACGGTTGTACCATGAATGTTGGTCCAATTATTTACGGTTGAACCGTGAATGTTAATGCAATTAGTATAGTTGTACCGTGAATGTTAATGCAACTATTATCGTTGTACCATGAATGTTAATGCAACCATTTATGATTGTACCATGAATATTGATGAAACTATCAGGTCTACAATGAGTGTCAACACAACCAACAGTTGTACTATGACTGTTGATGCAACCAAAAGTTGTACTATGAATGTATTATGAGTTTGGTTTTAAGAATTTTGTGGTCATCCCGGCACCGAGTGGTACAACGAAAGTTTTCCTTAAAAAAAAAGCGAGAGACTATGCCTTCACGTGGTGTTGTTATCGAAATATTTCGTGCACGATAATATAGTGATTACGTCGACTATCAAATTGTCCAAAAATTCCAATGTTAATTTTGACTGATGACAAAAAAGAAGTTTACTACTGTTGGATATTATCAAGCATGCATTTTTTTTTTAAATAGAAAAGAAAAACCAATATTTAGTTTTCTGAGAAGTGGAAAAGTATTAACAAGGTGTTTAATCGAATCGAATTTGGTATGGATTTAAATCAATATAGTACGAATTTGATTGAATTTGGTATTAACTTTATCCAGTGTGGCATCAATTGGATACAATTTGATAGAATTTGATACAATTGGATAAAATTTGATTTAATATAGTACTAACTGGATCCAATGTGTTGTAACTTTGAACCAAATTGGTCAACTTGATCCAAGTTGGAAAACGTTTGGTACAACCTTCTGATAAGAATTCGGTTAAAATTGGTAAAAATTTTAGCCTAATTGTGGTTTTAATTTTTTTGAAATTGATAACAATTAAAATTAACATGATATTAATTTAATCCAATTTGGTACAATTTGATTCATAGTGGTACCAACTGTATCCAAATATTATAATTTGATCCTGTTTAGTATCCATTTAATGCAGTTTGATGTAAATTTGATTGAAAGTGGTATCAACTTGATCTAATTTGCTATATATTTGATACTATTTAATGCAATGTGGTATCAATTGCATTAAACTTGGTACAAATGTGGTCCAATTTGGTATCAATTTCATTGAATGTGGTACCAACCTGATCCAATTTGGTATCACCTTTATTCAATTAGGTATCCATTTGATACAATTTAATATACTGAGGTAACAATTTGGTAAAAATTTTACCCCAATTCTGGTACCAATTTAAGGAAATTTGGTATAAATTAAAATCAGTATAGTATCAAGTTGTTCCAATTTGGTATCATCTTTATCCAATTCGGTATTTATTTGATACAATTTGATTCCATTCAGTATAAATTTGATCCAATTTGATAACAATTCAATAAAATTTGTTATTAATTAAGTTAAAGGTGATATCAGCTTTATGTAATTTGGTAAATATTTGGTACAATTGGAGACAATGTGGTATCAATAAAATTAAATTTCGTATCATTTTCTTAAAAAAAGTATCAACTTGATTCAATTTGGAACATATTTAGTGATTCTAAATTTTATTTACTCATTTTTTTTCAAATATTGAAGTTTTTCATAAAAAAAAACACATGAATGGTAATAATTAACAGTACACTGTAAAATGTTTTTCATAGATAAATGCAACTTACGTGAGTGCGATATTCAATCGTATTTTTAGAGATATTATTTCATTTTTTTTATTTTCATAAAAATCAGGATTGGTAGGTGCTGCTATTTACAAAAAAAATTATTTCCCCATTTGCGAATTTCATTAAAAATTATAAATATTTTAAAATATTTATATTTTATAATTATAATATTAATCATAACGAAAGGAAAAAATTAAATTAATCAAGTGAAAGAAAAAAGATTAAATTGATCAGTTTTATAAAAATTATATTTTCCCTTTTCTAATAATAACAATACAAAATAATTAAATTGAAAACTGTAAAGTATTAAAGAAAACAGAATTCAAGTAATTTTCAATTTTAAATATTTAAATTTTGTATTAGAAAGAATCTTTAATATTAAAAAAAAAATTTCCAAAAAGCAAAGCCAATCCTATTTTAGAACAAAAGAAACAACAACTAAAAATAGAAATTCGCCTAACCACCATTATACTTGTTCATTAATATTAATTGAAGATTCCTGAATATTTTGCTCAAAGTGTAAAATTTATATACTTTTTAGTTAATGGGTCCTTCTTTTTGAAAATTCAAATTTATTGTCAAATTCCACCCCTTGTCGCATATATACATAAAATAAATGCCGAAAATTTAGAAAAATGTCAAGTGTTGCAAAAAATTAGAAATTTAATTCACTTTTAGAAAGTTTAATTATGTTTAGGTATTTAACAATGTAAATATAATATTACAATATTAAAAGCGCAAAATTTACTTAATTCCAATTACTTTAGAAAATTTAAATTATTTATTAAGAAACTGAATAAAATGTAACTGTCATACGATAAATTCTATATGTTTGGAAAATTTTTTTCGAGAAAAAAAGAAGGAGGAATGACCCCTACCTGTGTAATGTAATAAACTCAAGACAACTTGTGAGGATAAATTTAGTTTTTTAAAGTATGTGCCCTGTGACTATTACGAACTTATTTTATATGTATAATTCTGTAAATATAATTAAGAATGTGTAAATATATTTGTAAAGAGATGATTAAATTACATAAATTTTTTTGTTTATGAAATTATATATATTTCCTGAAAAAATATTTTTTCTTTTACCTAAACGGTACTTTCGTCCGGCAATTTTTTTTTTATAAAAATTGTTTAAATTCATACTTAAAAATGTATTTTCAAATACAAATTTTATTTTTTTTTTGAAGGACAAACAGTCCTTCCTAAGAAATACTTTTGGTATTTTTTTTTTTTTGTTGATTATAATAAACTAAAATAGTCTTCAAAAATTGAAGAAAAAGATTTTTTTCAAACCAAAGGAAAGAATATTTGAGGACCATTTTAGGTAAAACGAAAAAAACCATTGTTAAAAAACTATAATGTATATATACTAATCTGAAAAATAGTTTCTCTATTTTTATCGAGTGAATGTTAATAGCAGAATGACCAATACCGTTTCTATAGGACAGATATAGCATTTTACTATAAATATATATTATTATAAATATATATATAATAAGAGAGTAGAAATCAAACGATTTTGCGATCCACAGAATCGCTGTGACGATTATACCAAAACAATATTAATTATATTCTATTATTAAGTAACCCGTGAATCGAAAATTTTTAAAATAATGCATGTGTATACATCCGCGTTAAAAATATGTATACATATAATAGGATCAGTATTCTAAATCGATCTTTCTAATGCGCACGGTTTTAATTATTAAATATTATAAATAATTACCGAAATTTAAAAGGCAAAAATGAAAAAAAAAAATCAAACAAAAACAGAAAAACATAGAAATTATACGAATTTGTCTCATATAGGTGTGAACACTTATGTATTCCCTTGTAAATGTATATATATACCTTGTATTATAATATATAATATAATTGGGCATGCAATAATGCTTATTTATATTAACAATGAAATCGATCAAATACAATCGTATCGCAAATAAAATAAATGTTTCGTAATTTCTCGTTTCTTTTTCTAAATTTTGTTTTCGCAAATTTTTATCCTTGTATCCCTTAAGCAATAATTATTTTTGAATTAGGAACATTTTTAATTAAAATAATTTTTTTAATTTGACGGTAAAACGTTAGGTATTAAAATAACACCAAAATGGATTAAAATAACACTAAATTGGATTATTTTGATCCTTTTTGGTGTTATTTTAATACCTAACGATTAACCGTGTTTATTTAAATTAAAGTTTCAAGTTTACTTATTTACAATTTTTCTAATGACATCAAGTGGAGAGAAAATATTTTTTTGCCATCATTATCTAGAACTTTAAATTTACATATTGAAGAAAATAACTTTTTTTTAAACCAAAGGAAAGAATATTTGATTTTATTTTGTGGTACAATTTCTCTGTAGTTAAATTAAATTTTAGAAGTGATATTAATAACAAATATTAATGTTATAAAAATAATGATAAATAATGTATTAAATAATAAATAATAATATATAAAAATAGGGAAATATAGTTAGTAATAGTAGAGAATTTTTTGTTTAATTTTAATGAAATTATTTAATTTAATATTTTGTTCATTTAGTAACGAAATTTTTTGAAAACATAAATTATGAGTAAACATTTTTTTATAATTTAATACAGAATTATAAGGTTGAAGATGTTATTTATCTAAATAGTTGAGAAAGTAGGACGCTAAGAATTACAACAGGGCCTTACCCCCACCATTTATGGAGGAAAAGTAATAACTTGCGCGCGCAGGTTTCCCTCTCTACTTTCAAAGTCATGCGCGCGCAGTGTTCTCGACTTCGTTCTATATAAAAAAGATTTTTCTTCTTTACTAGTCTAAACTTTAATCTCTATTGCAGAAAATACTATCAATTATGTAAAATATCCTGCGGATAATACTATTATACTTAAAAGTATCAAATTAATACGAATTGATACCGTAAATGTGGATTAAATCATAAATTAACCAAAATTTTTCGTATTAATTTAATCCGCTATTGTCTCTTGAAAAATAAATAGAAATTTAAATATTTGAATCGAAATGATCTAAAAAAAAAATCTAAAATCTAATCTAAAATCTAATCTAGATCTAGAATCTAGTTAAAAAATATATTATATCAAAAATATTTTTCATACTACAGGATTAATATTCAATTCATGCAGAATAACAAAAAAATTGCATCGGAAATCAGGTAGACCTTCAATACAAAGACTTGGTATAAAAAGAGAGGAAAAAATAAATTACGCAATATTTGACGAATCAATAAACATTTTGCATTAAAATTCTCTTTGTTCCCGCATCCTGTTTATGAAAATCTTCTATAAATTAAAAAAAAACAAGATTAAAAGAAGCTAGAAATAAAAAGTTGTTTACACAACTGACAAACAGTGAGTAAACAATAAGTAAATTACCTCCACATTACTCTCTAAATCTAAATTAGAATAGAATTCTACTATAAGAAAAAGTAAAATTTTACTAACTTTTGGTATTCATGAACGACTTTTGACCTTTTTAGTTATAGTAGATTATTACTAATTTTTAGTAAAATTCTACTAATTTTTTAGTAGAATTTCACTTATTGATAGTAATATTTTTTCACTAAATGAATTAGTGAAATTGTTTTATCGACTATTAATAAACAGTTCTACTAATTGTTAGTAGAATTCTACTAATTGTTAGTAGAATTCTACTAATGTTTTAATAGAAATTCACTTATTGATAGTAATATTTTTTCACTAAATGAATTAGTGAAATTGTTTTATCGACTATTAATAAACAGTTCTACTAATTGTTAGTAGAATTCTACTAATTGTTAGTAAAATTCTACTAATGTTTTAATAGAAATTCACTTATTGATAGTAATATTTTTTCACTAAATGAATTAGTGAAATTGTTTTATCGACTATTAATAAACAGTTCTACTAATTGTTAGTAGAATTCTACTAATTGTTAGTAGAATTCTACTAAACAATTAGTAAAGCTCTACTAACAATTAGTAATATTTTACTACATTTGTTAGTAGATTTATTACTAAATTATTTTGTGAACGACTTTTCACTATATTTCATTAGTAACTTTCTCCTAATTCAGATTTAGAGGGAAAAAATAAATATTATCTGTAAATGAAGATATTTTACTGGAAAAAATTAATTTTTGAAGAAATGGACAATTTTTAAAAGAACTATTCATACTTTATTAGTTTATTATACTATTTATTACAGTAAATACCTATAAATACAAAATATCCATTATTTATTAAATACCATACAGTATTAGCTATTTTTGGAGTAAAGTTTCATATACAATGTGATCGAAATTGAATATTATAATACGAGCGGCGCTTGCGCGTTAATATGAGTAAACATACCACTATATGGAACACATATACTGCTACAGAAATCGTTGCAGCAGTGTAGAAAAGCAATGAGAGGAGAATTCGTGTATAGTGAAAGAGGGTGGCTCCCGGGAAACGATTGGGAGCCGCCCGTCCAGCAATGCCACCGCCCATACGGTAGGCAACTCTTCTGTTACGAGAAAAATAATCCACTGTTATATATGATGATCAACCTGAATCCGGATTCTGGTCAGGCATTTAAAAAAAAAAAATTCCAAGTCCAACTTAAAAATCCCCACAGAGAAATGTTTTATCTCTTTATACACACAGGAGACTTATTTTTATTGCATAAATCATAAATAAAGACAAGTATCTTCATTTTTAGTTTTTATGGGTTCTTTATGTAAAATTTTTAGGGACTTTTGAGGGAGATATTTTTTTAAAATTGTCCGACTCGTTGGAGATGTTTGCGCGAGATATAGTTTTAATCTTATTGCGATGTGAGATAAATAACATTATATACTTATAGTGCTATTAGTGATGTATAACATATATCTCTAAAATGCTACTGGGGTTGAACATATTCTTGTTCTTACTAAATGGAAGATTTTTCTAATGATGTCAAAATTGTCTGTTGGTTAGGAACTGATTTTCTGAAGTATCACAGTTCTTGAAAGAATCAAATTGATACTAAAGCAGATCAAATTGATGCGAAAAATCTGGATCAATTTTTTATTTGATACACATTTTTAGTATCAATTAGTTGCAATTTGATACTTTTAAGTTAACAGTGATGCTATTCCAAAAAATTAGAAACGTTTAGAAAAAGTCTTTCACAATCAGAGGAAAATGTTTTTGTTTGGAGAACAGAAATTGCCGATGGTTACGATTCGTTTTTCTAAAACTCTATTTCTACTGTATGCATTTTGTACTTCAATAATAACGTTAAACTAAAAAAAAATTTTTTAATTTGAGAAACTCCTATATGAATATTAGGACCAAATATTCAAACTCAATTTTCAATAAATTTAAGGGATCACGTTCTTATATCCATACAATTTGCCACAAATTTCAATGAAAGCTGTATTTAAAATAATTTAAATGACAAATAATTGTTTAGTTTTGTCAGAGTTCGTGTAGACTTTAAAAATAAAAGTTTGAGAAAATTTGTATTAAATTAACTAGATTATGAAGCAATGATTCAATTTTTCAAAAATTTTACGAAACGGATTCTTTCATTAATTTAGTTCATTAATTTAATTTTCCAGAAAGTTCAATTAAATATGTTTTTAAAATCATGGACAAGAACCTAAATTATTTACAATTGTAAGAGTTCAAGTGGGCTTTTTAAGGAAAATTTAAGGTAATACTTAAAATTGATCAGACATTCCTACTGAAAAATTTTCCAAACAATTTTGTGGACCAGATTTCCACATTTTCTATGAACTCCATGACTCAATTTCCCATGAATTTTAATTTAATCTGTGTTAAAAATAATTTAAATTAAAAACAAATTATTCAGTTTTGTATAGCATTGTAGATGATTTTTTGAAGAAAATTTAAGAAAATCTTTTAAAATTACCAGATTTTTGCACTAAATTAATTTTCTACAAATTTTACTTGCGAGATTCTGTCATTCATTAAAAGATCCTACATCTTTATTGTAATTTTTATGCTTAAAATCATCGAATCGAACTCCAAATATTTAGCTTTGTAAGAGTGTGTACTTAAAAAAAAAATTAAAGAACATCATTTTACATTGACAAGTTTTTGAAACTCTCTCAATTTTTCAGAAATGGAAAGAAAAAAGTATTCACATTTATTTAATTTTTCACAAATTCCAGTGGAATCTGTATTTAAAATAATTTAAACAGATAAACATTATTTAGTTTTGTAGTAGTTCAATAAGTCTTTTGGAAGATAATTTGAGAAAGTCCTTCAAATTTAATTTGTCACAAATTTTGTGGACCGCATATATTCTCAAATTCAATAATTTTTCCAGAAAGCTTACTCTAATTTGCACCTAAAATCATCGAAACGAACCTAAAGATGTTATAATTTTACAGACTTCAAGCGAACTTTTTAAAAGAAAATTTAAGAAAATCATTAAAATTAGCCAGATTCTTACACTGAATAAATTTTCTACAAATTATACGAATTAGATTCTTACAGTCATTCAATTTTTTTTTATATAAATTTTAATGAAATCTATAATAAAAATAATTGAAGATAATAGAAATTATTTACTTTTCTCGAAATTCAAGTGGATTTTTTAAAGAAAGATTGAGAAAATCCATCAAAATCAATCAATTTTTCACAAATTTTACGCGGATCAATTCTTACGCACGTATATACGTATAGAAAAAAACTGAAACTTAAAACTATAATCAAAATTTTTTCTTTTAGCAGAGTTCAAGTGGACTTTTTACAGAAAATTTAATTATATTCTAAACTGGTGAGATTTTCGCATTTAATAATTTTCCTATAAACTTTACCATAATTTGTACTTAAAATAATTGAAAATTACATATTTCATTTACTTTTGCAGGTGTTCAAGTGGACTTTTGGAAAAAAATGTGAGAAAAAGATTTCAACTATGACCAGATTCTCAAAATCAATTTTCAACTGATTTTACGGACCACATTGTCATATTCATACATAATAATTTTCCACAAATTTCAATGAAATCTGCGTATTTAAAAACAATTTAAATTAACAAACCTTATTTAGTTTTATCGGAGTTTATATGCAAACTTTTAAAAAGATTTTTTAGGAAATTCTCTAAATTATAAATTTAACATTGAAACAGTTTTTTAATTAAATGTATATTTAAAACAATTAAAATTACTTAATTAAATTTTAAATTGTACGAGTTCATGTATAGAATTTTGAAAGAAAATTTGAAAAAATCCCTTAAATTGATCACACTTTTACACTCAATAAATTTTATAATTAAATTTCCTTAAACAAATTCTAAAATTCATTAAATTTTCGACATTTATTTATGTAGATAATATAATTGATACAAACTAAAAATATTTATTTTTGAACGCGACTACAAGTGGAATTCTTAATAGAAATTCGAGTAGACTATTCTTTAAATTTAATCCACAAGTAAATATTTCAAATAATAAAGAGGAATGCATTTGCTTTGAAGACAAGAATCGTGATGGTTACGATTCGCTTTTTAGTAACGTTATTATTTTTAGAATATTTGATCTTTTACTACAACTGAAGTATAAATATGATTAAAAATCTATATCAAAAATGTTTTTTGTGCTTCCTTTTTGATACACTAGAAATGTTACAAAAAATAATTAAAATTAACAAGCTTTAGCTTCGAAAACATAAGAATTAATGATGGCTACGATTCGGTTTTCTAAAACTTTATTTTTTTTTATATATATAGTAAATCCTTCTGCTGCACCTAAAATACAAGAAAAATATAGAAACGAATTAAAAATTCATTTTATCTAATCGCTACTCAAAAAATGGGACAGACGAAGAAATAATTCACACTTCCAGTCGTTGGGATACTTGATACAGTTGATTTTTTGGAAAGTTCGTCAAGAAGAATATTTTATGAGAGACCAAAAAATCTTATATTAGATTATTATTAGAAGGGAAAACAGGAGAATATTTAGAGAAGTTCCTAATGATCAACATCTTTTTTTCCCCCTTTTTTTCTTTTGCATCCTGTTTGTAATCTTGAATTGAACATATAATAAGCATCAGGTTTATAGAATGGGTGGTCGCTGCTTTTTAGTTAGGAAAGTCCAATGACTTTATTCTCACACCTCTCCCATCTTTCTCAAAAGGGTTACTTATATCCCTCTTGACCACACAACCAGGTGTGTCCTGATACAATCGCTTATAGTGCGTGGTTATTGCAAAAGGCAAATAAACTCATGCTAAAGATGAACTTCCGTTTGAAAAATAACAACTTTTACCATTTTTTTTTTCGTAAAAGAAAACATTTTTTTGTTCTTTTCATTCAAAGACAAATGGCCGAAGGTATCGAAAAGAAAAGCAAAATATAAAAAAGATAAGAACAGAATATAAACAGGGTAGGCGGAAAATAAGAAAGGGTAAGAACAGAATGTAAAAAGGATAAGGACAAAATATAAGAAGGGTAAAAAAATTTAAGAAGAGTAAGAACAAAATACAAAAAGGGTAAGAACAAAATACAAAATAGGTAAGAACAAAATGCAAAAAGGGTAAGAGCAAAAAATAAAAAAAGGTCACAGCAAAATATGAAAAATAGATAAAAACGAAATATAGAAAAGATAAAACAATATTATTATTATTATTTATTTTTATCAAAGATAATGACAAAATACCAAACAGATATACTTTTGTCTCACAATGCAAATATTCTGATGAGTTTAGTACAGTAGATTACATCCATTATAATGAACTCTAAAATGTATAGTGAAATTCATAAAATTAAAAACTGCTGAAAATAACGAAAGGCAGATCTAGTGCGAACGATCCCCATTAGATGTAATTGTAGGGGATTAACGAGTCACGACTCCATTTATCAGAGACTGTAATTACAAAGCATCTCTACCCCAAAATCACCCCCTCGAACTCTTCACCTTCAGCAAAACCGTTTCACTCGACATCCGTTCCGCCAACTGACTGACATCCCCCAAAGACAAGTTCGCATCTCAAATATATATATATATCTATATAGTTTGACTCTCAACTAAAAATAACACGGTACTTCTTGTCATCGGCAGAAAGAGGAAATTAAACATCGTCTTTTGATTACATTCCAAATATTTAATAATATTCTTTAACGATTTTAATATTTTCTGTAGCGCCGAGATGAAATTTCCAACATTTGCATCATTGATCCATATATGGGTGAATTTTCTGAAAGTGACATTTTTTATGTCTCAATTAATTTTACAATATCTACTCTTTAATAATTATTATCAATTTCCATAGTGAAAATTTAGCACTTATTTATCATTTTTAAAAGAAAATTAAATAATTTTATTCAACTTAATTTACGTAATAACTAAATTACTTTCATCTCCGAAGCATTTTCAACATGTCTTCAATAGGACTTCTACAATAAAATTAAATTTTCATGGTTTTTTTCAAATTCTCAGAAATTTTTTAAAAATATTGTCAGAAAGTACAATGTTTTTTCTATCATTATGTGCATTTTTAATATTTGTAGACCTCACTTTTATTTTTGATAAAAATGTTTAAACTTTGTCTTCAGTTTTAGGTAAAAATTACTTTACAATGATTACTGACATTTTATACTTTAAAAATATCTTAAACAAAATTTTAATGCGCATTAAAATAAAGCTAAGAATCTGATGTTAAATTTTTCTATATTTTATCTACAAAAAGGAGAAAAATTATTGCTGTTATAAATAATCGAAATTTACATTTTTCTCCGAGTAAAAATTAATTTCATCTCCGAAGCCTTCCTTTTTAATAAATAACTGAATGTAGAAGTAAATTTAACAGAATATTTCGATGGTAATATAAAATGAGGGTGTGAGATTTGTATGTTTTACTAAAAAACATATTTTATTTGCGCCCTAATGTATACAAATATGAAAGAAAATTTATTTTTCATCTCCGAAGCTTTTCATGTCCGAAGCCTTTTCTTCGAAATATGCTAGTTTTTCTTTTGTTTTTAGTATTTACCTGCATTGCTTTGAAAAAATTAACCTAAATTATCTTTAAATCAAATACTTTAAATAAATTAATATTTTCATCTAATTGAATATATTTGGTATTAAAATATACAAATTATTAATTTTTAAGCAGTGTAATTTTATTTTCGATCACTAGAACGCGATATTAGCGTGAATTTTTAATAGAAAAGCTCGCTAATTAAATAAAATTAATTTAATGGAGCAACAATAATATTTTTCAAATGAAAAAAACTTTAATATTTTTAAGAATTAATTTTGCGCAACCTAAAAATCTTACTCTTGAGTATGAAATTAAGTAGTTTTAATAGAAAAAACCATATAATTGAAGAAAAAAATTATTGAAAAACTGAAATTTAAAAGTGTCACTTTCAGAAAATTCACCCATATAGAAACCGCAACTAAAAAATTTGTTTTGAAATTCGAAGAACAATATAAATAATGTTAAATATCCTTTTTCCTTGACAGAAAAAAAGAAAATTAGGGCAATATAGTTTTCTTGAAAGTATCAAATTTGATACCAAATTGGACCTAATAAACGATACAAAAATTTGTATTATACTATTATTATTAATAATATTATATAATAATATTAATATTAATAATAATAATAATATAATTATATTAATAATAATAATAATAATAATAATAATAATATATTAATAATAATAATAATAATATAATTATATTAATAATCTTTACTATTATTATTAATTTTTATAACTAATAAGTATTTGATCCACTTTCTGATATCAACTCGTTGCCATTTGATACTTTCAAGTTAACAATGGAACCATAAAAATACGACTTTTATTTTCTTCAATCAAAAAAAAAAAAGAAAAAAATCTATCTATATTAATAAAATCAGACTTTTGTCTGTACATTGCACGAAATTCATTTTTTCTAACATAATTTATTTATTTGAGCAACGGAGATTCCAAAAATGGTAATAGAAAATTTCCTGTCTGTATGTATGTATGTATGTATGTATGTATGTATGTGTGTATGTATGTATGTATGTCTGCAAAATTTTGTTCGCTTATAACTTGAAAACATCTTGACCGAATAAAGTAAAATTTAGCAATCTTTTAGGTATTGGTCTAACTTAAAATATTAGCTATATTTGATGAAAAAATATTGAGCTGAACAAAAGTTATGAATTTTTTCAAAAAGTTCAAAAAAAAATTTTTTTTTAATTTTTTCAGATTAGGATAAATTTCTTAATTTATTAATAATATAAATGATTTTAAAGATATATAATATACATATAATAATAAACAAATTTTTTTTTATTAAAAAATAATACTAATATGAAAAAAATTATGAATTTTTCCAAAAATTTAACCTTTAGGGATGTTTTAAGCATTGTAAAGGCAAAAGTTAAACAGGGTGTCTATTATTATTTTTGTTCAACAAACTATCCGGTTTTTCCCAGCTTAGTCCAAATTTTTCCAGGTGGAAATGGCTACAAAAATTAACTTATTTTATGAAAATACTCTTCGACGGTTTTTATTCTTATCAATACTCTCAACAGGGGTTCCACCAACTGGAAAAACGGTAAATATGCAGGAATTTAATTTAATCGGGAAAACTGTGAATTCAGCTTGCAATATAGGTCTTATTTTAGATTTTAGCAATTATGATACAATTAGTTCGAATTCGACTTTACTATAAATCCAAAAATTAGTGAAAATTTTGGATTATAATTATACTATAATACTATAATACTATAATTAAATTTCTACAAATAATTGACAAATATTGTTTTCTGTATTTTAATTAATTAAAAAAAATTATTTGATGATAAAAGTCAATCACTGATTTAAAATAGTAATATTTTTTTTAATGAAATAGTTAAAGGTAGCTAATTATTATTTTTTTGGTCAAATTAAATTCCCCACCATTTCCCATTCTTCGAGACTGGTAGACACACTACTGAATGCATTTGAAGAAACTAAAACCCGTCGAAGACGGGTACGACAGCTAGTAATAAATATAAATAAAATAAACAATAAACATAAAAATATAAATATATAAACACATTTAGTCACAGAAATAACAATCCCCGTTAGTTCGTCTATATGAATATTCAAAATTACGTTGAAAAATATTTTCTCCATTCTTTTCGAAGAATATAAATTTAATTGAATACCTGTATGATCCGCATTTTTAATAATTCAATACTCTTAATATTGTACATTAAAGCCTAAAAGATATAATAAAGAAAAATTTCAGCGTATAATAAAAATATTTAAAAAAAAATTATATGTATATACTATATATATTGTGCGAGTAAAAAGAAGAAACTAGTCATCGATTTGAAAAATCATTTCTAAAAGGATTACTGCATGCGTGGACGTATATCTTTTCTAATCTACAACACGGTTGAATACAGTGGCTGTCCGACAGTTCAAAAACGAACAGGCAGCATATACATATACCTATATATATATTCTGTCGTCTTATATGACGTGGGCGGTCTTCACAACTCAGCTGGATTCATTAACAGTACCTAGACTGAAAACGAGGGACATGTATTTTTATCTTTCAACTTGATAGATTCCTAAAGCGTTATCCACAAAACAAGCTGTGAAAAAACTTATACGTACACAATTTTTGACAAATAAAAAAAATCTACAGAAAGATCTACAGAAATATATATATATATATATATATATATATATATATATATATATATATATATGATGAACAAAATACCTCTATAGATATATATTTACGCATCTAGAAGTGGAAAAGAAATTTCAAACTTTATTTTCTGAATCAGTATTTATTTATGGGTTTGAAATTGAAAGTTTATCGTTGGGGAAAAAATAAATTGGATTAGATATTAGAATTAGTATTTTATTAAATACTAGAATTAGTGTATAGGAATCAGTACTAAATTTGTTAAATAATTAGGCATTAATCTATGCACCATATAATAGCAAAAAAATATTTAGGATAGGAAAGATCGAAAGATTAAGAAAATTAAAGAATAAAAAGAACTGTTTGATGTAGTAAAATTCACTAGATTTTCGCACGTTCAAAAATTTTCCCAGAAAATTTACAGTAATTATAGTACATAAAATAATTAAAAATAAACATATTTTATTTACTTTTCTGGGTGTTCAAGTGGACTTTTGGTAAAAAATTTGAGAAAATGATTTAAACTGCGACCAGATTCTCAAAATCAATTTTCGACAGATTTTACGGACCACATTCTCATATTTGTATAATTTTCCACAAATTTCAATAAAATCTGTATATTTAAAAACCATTTAAAATAGAAAAAATTATTTAGTTCTGTTGGAAATTATATTTGTAAATTTTTAGAAAAATTTTTGATAAAATTCTATAAATTTTTTCTAAAAGTCTTACACTAAATTAATTTTTTACCAAATCTGCGTATACAACAGATTTCTCTTAATATTTTCAGATTTATATATAAGCTGATGAAAATAGCCTACTTTTAAAAATCAAAAATTTCCAAAATATGATGAAAATTTTAAAAATTTATATTTGAAAATTTTTAAAATTAAATTTTTTAAAAAATTTAAAGGTGTGAATCCGAAATTTGAGAATTTCAGATTTGGAAGAATTCATAAATCGAAAGTATGGACAATTAAAGAAATATAAAAAAATACGTATTTCATATTTTTCTGTAAAGATAAAGAACAAAAAGGTACTTGAATTATTATCAATTGATAATTCAAGTACCTTTTTCTTTAAAAAATTTTAATTACTATTTTTCAAAAAAATAATTTTTTAAAAATTTGGAAATTAAATTTTTCAAATTTTAATAACTTTTGTAAAATAAATATTTAATTAATTATTGTTCTTTATTTGTTTAAAATTTCGAAATATTTAAAAATTTGAACTAAAAGTCTTCCAAAATTAAAATAATTTTCTAGAATTTTTGAATAATATTATTTAAAATTTAACTTTTAAGGAAGCTAACAAATTAAAACATTACACATTACACATTAACAATGAAAAATTCAATTTCTCTATATATATTCAAGAAAATCGTGAAAAAGTCAGAAAATTTTGTCAAAAGTACTGAAACAATATTCAATTTCGAAAATTCATAAGAAAATTCTGAATATTAGATTCCTCATCATTAAAAATATTTTATTTATTTCAAACTTTTTCTATTTTTAACAACAATTGAACTTTACAGATGTTAAAGATAATTTAGGTTTATAAAAAACTTTATTCAAATTCTGTTAAAATTCGTTATATTTTTTAACATACATTTCAGTCATTATTAAAAATAATAATGGCTTTATGGATGAATTTCACTTAAAACACTAAAAAAATAGAATTTCATAAAAAATATAAACGATTCTAAATCTCAATTATGTTCAAAAGTTTTTTAATATTCTCGTCGAAAATTCAATTACTTTAAAAATTCTTAACAATATTTTTGGCAAAATTTAATGATTTAAAAAATTTTAATAAAATTCTTGCCAAAAATTAAATTATTTAAAAAAAATATTCCTCAATTTCATGTAAATTCTATTATTTACAAATTTTTTATAAATTTCTTTCTTCTTAAAAATGTTATTAAAAATCGTCGAACGAAATCAATTATTTCGTATTATTAATGTGGTAAAAAATAATATTATTTTAAAAACCTGGAAAATTTCCAATTTTTTAACTGAAAAAATCAGGAACTTTCAAATGAACAAATGCGTGACAACTCTGATCAAGTGTTCAATAGATTTCTCAAGCAAAGCAAATAATAAAATTAAAATATTTCTGCCCAAAAGTCAGAATAAGAATAATCGTAATATATTTAAATTATTTGAAAAGAACTGAAAATATTATTAAAAAATTTGGTTATCCAAAAATTGTTTTATAAAATAAAAATTGTTTTATTAATTTATTTTTTATTGTAATTTCGATAATATATAGTTTTTAACAAACAGAAATTCTGTAAATATTTTTTCCAAAGTAAATATCAAATTTCTTAATCAAACTTTGATTTATAACTTTTTTCTACTTAAAACTTGTACTTTGTTTATAAATTGTCATTGAGAAGCAGAAAATGTGCAAAATATTTGCTAATTTTAATTTTTTGACTGTTTTTTCATTTTTTTTTTTAGAAAAAATGAAAAGATTAAAAATAGGTAATAAAAAATAAAAAAAAGCATTAAATAAAATAGGTAATTACCTGTTCCAAAAATTTTTATAACAAAGTGCTAATTATTCTAAAAAGAAGAGAAATATTGAAAAATAAGAATAATTTTTCTAGATTAATAAAAATAGTTTTGTATTATTTGAAAAAATAAAAACAATACTTCTAAATAAAATAAATAAATACCTATTATTAAATTTCAAAAGTAAGAGTGAAAAATAAAGAAAAATAATATTATCAATCAAAACATATCAAGAAAACAAATGCATAATCATGACTAACTTCAGGTGTGGACAGACTGGACAGAATGAATAAGACGATTATTATAGTTAATAATTGAAGCCGCACGTGGAAAAGGGATCTAACTCATTTTTTATCAAATTTTAACTGTATAGAAAAATATATTCAAAAAAATTTCGCAATAACTTGTATAATATTGAATTAAAAATTTTCTATCGTGGAAGAAGAATCTATCTGCTTTTAAAAACATTAAACAGTAATTAATAACTTCCGTAATTTTCATTAAATGACAAAATAGAAAAATACTTATTTATTTTTCTTATACAGAATCAAAAAAAAATTGTTTTAATGAAATCAAATTTTTTAATGAAAAATTGAAATATTTCAGAAAATTGAATTCGACGCCCCCCGTTGATAAAATGTCTATTGGAAAGCCAGTGGAATAAAATGTTAATTAAAAATTTTGTGGAATATAAGTCTAATTCAATTGTTTGTGTAATAAAATGCTTGTTGAAGTTGCGTGCTATAAAATGCTAATTAAAATGAAAATTCAATATAATGTTTATTCAAGTAAATAACCAAAATAACGAATAAAATTATAAATCCATCTTTAATAATTATAATGCTAACGTAAGTTTTCATAGGAAATATTCTCTTCTTAACCTTGCATCTTTGAATCATAATTTGCCACATATTTTTTAAAATATTTTAATTAATAGTATTTTCTAGTTGAAAATACTCGAAGTTTAAAAAAAATAAAGTGATTAATTATTATTTACAATATACATGAAATATTTCTACAAAAATATTAATATAATAAAAAAATATATTTTCCAAAATTTATTTACTTTCAAATAAGAATTTAATTATGATTATTGCAACAAACTATTATTTAACATTATATTATTTTATATTTAATTTAAAATTACACCTTTAATCCTTGGATTATTTATTATTTAATAAAAGTTTCTATAAACTTACTACGAAAAGTCACTAAAAACGTTAACATTATAATTATTAAAGAGCAATTTATAATTTTATTGGTTATTTTGGTTATTTACTTGAATAAACATTATATTGAATTTTCATTTCAATTAGCATTTTATAGCACGCAACTTCAACAAGCATTTTATTACACAAATAATTGAATTAGACTTATATTCCACAAAATTTTCAATTAACATTTTATTCCACTGGCTTTCCAATAGACATTTTATCAACGGGGGGCGTCGAATTATAAACCAAAAAGTGCATGGTCTATGTATTTGGATGTATGCTGGGTTTAGACTTTAGAGACGAAATTTTTGTTATATTTCGATTATGTTTCATTACATTTGGAATAGTGACAGTTAGATGTTAGATCCGGATGTTGCGCGCATATATATAAGCCTCGTTGGAATTAGCTACCAAGGAAAGGAGACACGATGCGATGCCAGGAGTGCAGCATTATTATACGAGGAGCCAGCGACAGTAACTGTCGCTTGGTTGCTGCCCCTGTGTAGAGAGCGGCTGGGCGGTGAAAAGGTTTGGCTGGCAAGCCGCGTGTTCATTAATCTTGATCGGATCAGTCGAGATAGCGGCGAGCTGTTTCGGAAACCCCGCACTCCCCCCTCTCTCTCCCTTTTTCTCCTCATCAAGTCTTCTAGTAAAACCAGTACCATACCTTCCTTCTCCTTATTTCTCATCGCACTTTCGGAACTCTCTCCTTTTTACCCCCTTCCCAATTTACTTGATGTGGCTGGCGGTCCATCCGCGCGCTGGACTCTACTCTCTTTCTCTCTCGTAAAAGAAAATTCACCGCGCGCACTGATCGGAACGCTGAGGGCCACCACCTTAATTCCGTCGGGATTGCCTGCCAATCTTACCGCCTGCTTATAATTCATTAAAATTCTTTTTGCCCTCTGAAAACGTGATGGATTTTGTTTTCAATTTAGTAGATCCCCGCTGTGACCTACTACTATCTCCCTTGTGGAATAGCAATGAGACTACTATGGTTCAGTGTGGCATTGAGACTGTTTTTGTAAAACTCTCGCATTGATACTGCGGATTTTTATGTGTAGTTTAGCCGATATAGATTAATGGCTCAACTCTGGTGCTGTTCTGTCGGGATGATGTTGTATATGGCAGTGGACTAAATTTTTAATGCATCAAGTTTACTTACAGCATTTTGTGACTTTTATCATCGTTATAATTTTTTTGCAGTACTAGTATTAAAAATAGTAAGTATTGCACCGAAAACTCTGGTGCAATATTGGCATTAAGTATAAATCTTTCTAATTCTTTGAATCTACAGCAGAAAAAATTCAAACATCAAATTGTAGCACATTTTTTGGAATGAAAAGTATAATAAATTTTCAGTTTTATTTCCGCTTCTCTTATCTATTACATGGGTGAATTTTCTAAAAGTGCCATTTTTTATGTCTCGATTAATTTTACAAAATCTACTCTTTAATGATTATTATCAATTTCCATAGTGAAAATTTAGCACTTATTTATCATTTTTAAAGGAAAATTAAATAATTTTATTCAACTTAATTTACGTAATAGACTGAATCCATTTGAAATCAGGCAGGTCGACTAACTTCAAGTTATAGATTTAGCTGTCGCTAAAATATGTTATTGTACATGAAAAATAAAGAGACACGTATTTTTTTATTTTCCAATAAAGTTAAATTTAAAGAAGTTATGCACTTTTGAACTTTGAGTGGTAAAACTCGAATGAATAGTGAAAAAAATTGTTTTGCTTTGCATTTTTTTTCTTTTGAGTATAATTTAATTTTCTTTCTTGGGTCTTGTAGACGGACTTGTCCTATTCAAAATCCAGATTGAAATTTGAAAAAATATTTGAAATTATAAAAATAGGGGATGATTTTCTGAAAATAAATAAGATCGATTTTCTCAAAAACACCACCTTTTTTTCAATCCAAATTTTTACTACAAGTTCTTAAAATAATTATGAACATTTCCTATGAATTTCAAGCGGGCTAAACCATTCTGGCAATCAGAAGAATTTTTTTTTTTGAAATATTTATTTTCGCAAATCTTCAAATTGTTAACGTTCACGCCAACAATGTTATAACGATTCATTTGTTTTTAAAAATGCAAGTTAACAATTTGAAAATTTGCGAAAATAAATATTTCAAAAAAAAAAAATTCTCCTGATTGCCAGAATGGTTTAGCCCGCTTGAAATTCATAGGAAATGTTCATAATTATTTTAAGAACTTGTAGTAAAAATTTGGATTGAAAAAAAGGTGGTGTTTTTGAGAAAATCGATCTTATTTATTTTCAGAAAATCATCCCCTATTTTTATAATTTCAAATATTTTTTCAAATTTCAATCTGGATTTTGAATAGGACAAGTCTGTCTACAAGAGCCAAGAAAGAAAATTAAATTATACTCAAAAGAAAAAAAATGCAAAGCAAAACAATTTTTTTTCACTATTCATTCGAGTTTTACCACTCAAAGTTCAAATGTGCATAACTTCTTTAAATTTAACTTTTTTGAAACATAAAAAAATACGTTTCTCGTAATTTTTCATGTGGAATAACATATTTTAGCGACAGCTAAATCTATAACTTGAAGTTAGTCGACCTGCCTGATTTGAAATGGATTCAGTCAATAACTAAATTACTTTCATCTCCGAAGCCTTCCTTTTTAATAAATAACTAAACTAAGTATAGTTTTAATAGAAAAAACCATATAATTGAAGAAACAAATTGATTGAAAAACTGAAATTTAAAAGTGTCACTTTCAGAAAATTCACCCACATATTAGAAGTGGTTCGTTTACGCAGAATTTCCATTAATTTTCTACAAATTTTCTGCATTCTTCTTTTCATTCATAAAATTCTACACATTTTACTAAAGTCTGTATTTAAAATTATTTAAAATTAACAAAAATTATTTACTTTTGTATAGGAGTTTGTTTATTTATTTATTTTTCTATTTTAGTAAGTAAATAGTACTAAGTACTAAGTACTAAGTAAATTTAAAATAATAAATAAATTAATTAATAAATTAATTTAATCATTTAAATATCAAAAATAAAACATAAGTAGCAGCTGAACTTTAAAACAAAAATTTAACTTTAATTACAAAATTTTTAAAAACAAGCTGACCAAAAAGTGCAATGAAACCTTGTTGAGTTATACGATAAAAAAAATCAATGTCTATGAAGATTATTATTTGATTCTGTGTAGGAATTCAAGAATAAACTTTAAAAGAAAATTAGGACAATTATCTAAATTAACCACATTTTAACATTCAATCAATTTTCCACATATTTTACAGATCTGATTTTCACATTCATATATTCAATTTTCTACAAATTTCACGGAAATTAGAAAACAAACCTTAATATGATCATAATTCGCATACTAAATAAATTTTTCATTTACATATTTTATATGAACCAGATTCTCACATTCTTTTAATTTTTCTGAATCTTTACTAAATTTTATAATATTTAAAATAATTGAAATTCATAAAATATTTAGTTTTTTAGAACTTCACAAATGATCAATTCTTGACAAATTTTACGAAACAGATTCTCTCCTTAATTTAATTTTCTACAAATTTGAATTAAATATGTATTAAAAATATTTGAAACAAACATAAATTATATTTACAATTGTAGAAATTCAAGTGATCTTTTTATAAAGAAAATCCTACACTGATAAAATTTTTTTTTAATTCAAAAATAATTTGTCAATCAAAAAGATATGTTTGAATTAAACATATTTTGTATAATTGAACTAAACATGATTTTTATGGAATCAAATTTATTAAGTGTTGAATCAAAATTATTATGTTTAATTTAAAGGTAATTTTTGGTTGAATGTATAACAAAGATAATTATACATTTGATTCAAATATATTGTTTTCTCATTGTAAATTGACAGAATTATTTAAAATTGTAGGAGTTCAATTATAACTTTTGGAAGAAAATTTGAGAAAGTCATTTAAATTGACCTTAGATATTGACACTTTTAGTCAATTTTTCTCAAATCTTATATATATATATATATAATTATTATATAATATTATAATATATATTATTATATGATATATATAAATTATATATATTTCAATGAAATTTATTTTCCAAACAATTGAAATTAATAAAAAATTATTTAATTTTCTAGGAGTTCAAGCAGACTTTTGGAAGAAAATTTGAAAAAGTCCTTAAAATTATTGTTTTTTTATCGATTTGAACATTTTTTTTTTAATTAAAGAAGAGTTTTCTTCGAGTCACGAAGGTATACTCAGAACTTTTTTAGAATTTATTTGCGATTAAGAAAAAATTTAAAATAGTTATTATTTTTCACAAACTTTGCTGTAAATTGTACTAAAAATAATTGAAATTAATAAAAATGATGTATAGTTTATGGTATAGGAGTTCAAGTAGACTTTATTGAAAGAAAATTTTACAAAATCCTTTAAATTGACTATAAATTTTCTTACCAAACGATAGTTTAATTTTCCACAAATTTGCAATTTTTTTTATATAGATAAAAATAGGGTGAATGAAACCTGTTACTCTACGAAATTTAATTTATCGAAACATTCATTTTTGTATACATATGTATTAATTCTCGGAAGTGATTCCAGAGAAGATAGTGCGTTATATATCTTGAAATGACCCTCCGTTTGTCCAACTCATTGTCAGAGATCCTTGTCAAGACTGACGAAATTGAGCATTAACACTCTCGCCTTAATTAATCCTATAAACCACCGACTGACCGGACCTATAATTCCAAGAGAGGGTTTCTGCCATATAAGGCACTTGCGGATTATTACAGCACAACAGCCCTCTTTAGTTTTTATTAACATCGTCTTTCGTTAATAATCCCAAAATTCCATTTCCCATTTAGATGTTTTAATTTAATACCCAATATAATCTTCCACCTAAAAGTTAATTGAGAAATGATCAACTTCATCAACTGTACAGCATTTCTTGAAATTAAACTTGATCGAAAATTGTAATTGAGAATAAATTACCAATTTATAGAAATAATTTATAGAAATAATTTATAGAAATAATTTATAGAAATAATTTATAGAAATAATTTATAGAAATAATTTATAGAAATAATTTATAGAAATAATTTATAGAAATAATTTATAGAAATAATTTATAGAAATAATTTATAGAAATAATTTATTGAAATAAATAGAATTTATTTAGAAAATCGAATTTCTATAAAAAATAAAAAAACATTTATTTTAATTTAATACCCAAAATAATCTTTTACCTGAAAATAAATTTCTTTTCGAGAACTGATCAACTTAATCAACTCTACAGCATTTTTTAAAATTAAAATTCATCAAAAATTCAACTGAGAACAAATTACGAATAAAATTTCACACTGAAAAAAAATTTATTTGATTCAAATAACCGATTGTTTGATAATTATCAAATAAATATTTACTTAAATCAAATAATTTTTATTTGAATCAAATCAACTGTATTTTAATGAAATATTTCAGTATTTGAAGCAAATATTATTTAATTGATTCAAATAAAAATTATTTGATTTAAGTAAATATTTATTTGATAATAGTCAAATAATCGGTTATTTGAATCAAATAAATTTTTTTTCAATATAGAAAATAAAAAAACATTTTAATTTAATACCCAAAATAATCTCTCACCTAAAAGTAAATTTGTTTTCGAGAACTGATCAACTTAATCAACTGTACATTTTTTTCATAATGAAATTGATCAAAAATTCCAAATGAAAATAAATTGCCAACAAAATTCTATATAGACAAAAATTTTTCTCCAATATTAAGATATTGAATTGAGAGAAGTATTTTTCTAATGTATAATCGGAATCTAATTTTTGGGATTTTTACGAAAATATTTCATCGAAATGAAAAAATTTTCAACGACATAATTTATTAAGGAAGCACATGATAGAAACGCCCCGAACTATTTTGTTCACATCCCAGTTTTCTGTACCCTGAAGTCATATTGGTGAAGGGTCTTTGAAAGTTATAGGGAGAGGCTGGACTGAATTCAATCCTAACGCCCTGCTTTCATGTTCCTCCATATAGCCTCTCTTTATGGCTGCCGCATTGACTATGGAGAATCGTGTTTTCAGCTTTCAATTTTGATATATGTAAGAACAAGTTTCAAAAAAATGTTTTCTCAACGGAATATTTCTTTTTTTTTCAAAAAAAAATTTTTTCCCAAAGCTATCAAAAATATAGTATTGAAAAAAAATTATTGAAAAAAGTATTGAAAAAAGTATTGAAAAATATTTGGAAAAACATATTAAAAGGAAAATTTATTCTATGGAGTTTCTACAAAATGAAATATTTTCTTCTGATGGTAAAATGAAGAAATATTGGACTTGGCTTAATTTTTAAATGCGTAGATAGAATTTTTCTGGAGAATAAGTTTGCATTCTGTAAATCTTTATTGACTCGAAATTAACATTTTTCATCTCTCGTTATCCAAATAATGAATGATCCTTAAACAAGACTTGATAGATGTTTAAAGTGAGCCCTTAATTGAATTCACACTCAGTCACTCGGTATCGTTTTACAAAACGGCAAGTCATTCAGCACTGATTTTCTTTTTCCTCTCCACACCCGGATATTTCTTCCGATCACAAAATTTCTTCCTTGATCTAATTAAGCTACACAATTCACTAATTTGTTTAACAAGACGATTAAATAGTCTGCATTTCTTTATTTGTTATACTCAAAAAATTCAAATCTGCAAAAAAAAATATTTATTTAGAATATTATAAATATTCTAATTCTTTAATTCCTAAAATGGTCAAAATCGCAAAAAACGAAACTTTTGTAACGTAAGTCTCTTTAAAATGTTCATAACTTTTAAATAATAAATTGTAAAAATTTTATTTTCATAAGCAATATTGGTGAAAAAAATATATTTTAAGACGCATCCAAACAAATTTATTAATTTTTTTTACTTATTTTTTATTTTTTTTATTTATTTTTTTAAAGATAACAGTCTTTTTGTTTTGTCCTTAACTTTTAAATAAAAAAAACATTTTATTTTTACGTTTAAGATTATATTAATTATATTAAATATTTTATTTACTATTCCACATTAAATTGAATCTTAATATTCCTAATTAACAATCAAATATGGTCAAAAAATAGTCTCACGATTATCTTCTTTCCGGTATTTTTATTTTTTGTATAAGAAAAAGACTATAATTATATTCTCAAAACATCATTAATCAATTTTCCACAAATTTTACGCGCACCACGTTGTCAAATTTATATACAATTTTCCACAAACTTCACTGAAATATGTATTTCTGTATTTAAAGCTTCAAAATAATTTAAATTAACAAAAATTATCTAGATTTGTAAAGGCTTTTAGAAAATTTTTTAAAAAAACTCTTTAAATTGACGCACGATTCTCCTATACATAATAATTTTCTCAACATTTTTACGCACCAGATTTCCATATACATTTATACAAGTTTTCACGAATTTTAATTAAATCCGTATTAAAAATAATGGAAGTTAAAAAAATTTATTCAGTTTTGTATAGGATTATAGATTTTTGGAATAGAAAATCTTTCTATTGCAGATTTTCACACTCAATAAGTTTTCTACAAAAAAAATTCAACATTTTGAATACTGAAATTGAAAATTGAATGAAACTGTCCTCTCAAGTTCAAAAGATAAAATAAATAAAATGGTATAGATAATAATTATACATGAATTCGAAACTTAAAAGTAAGGCAGTGAATTTAAATATAATTATATATTAAGATTAAGACAATGAATATAAATTCTTAATTAGACGTTTAATTATTATTATATTCTTAGACAATAAGAATATTTAGCTCGCATTAGTCTATGAAGATCTTATGCGTGATAAAATATTATAATTTTCAAATTTTTCTTCACTGTACTTGTAAACGGTTTTTTAAACAACCTTTTCTATATATAGACTGAGAAGTTTTTTTTTTAAATTTAAAAATAAGTAGTCAACCAAAAAAATAAGTTTAAATTAAACATATTTTATAATTGAATAAAACATAATTTTTATTGAATCAAATTTACTATGTATTGAATCTAAATTATTATATGTTTCATTCAAACACGGTAAATCGTTAGGTATTAAAATAACACCAAAAAGGATTAAATTAATCCAATTTAGTGTTATTTTAATCCATTTTTGTGTTATTTTAATACCTAACGATTTACCGTGAAAATAATTTTCGGTTGACGCTGTATAACAAAGATAATTATTTTAATTTTCCCAGAATTTTTCATAGCTTTAAATTTGTTTTTCAAGGATAATTATGTTTCATTCAAATACATTATTTTCTCAGTGTAGAGAATTCATACAACGTAAAATTGAAATTATCTGCTCTAAGGACAATTTTAATACATTTCGAAGCCATAAAAAAGGGAAAGGATTTAAAAAAGACGTAAAAAATGTTTTAGAAGTATATAATTCAAATATAAAATTCATAAAATAAAATAATTGTTTGTTCGTCCTCCTCTTAAATGTTCTTTTCTCAATAAAACTCATTTGATGAGGAAAATTTTATATCCTCCTAAATTAAGTAAAACTAATAAAATCAATTAATTAATTTATAAAACACACAGTGTCTCTATATATAAAATATTAAAATACATTCTCTGAAACGATGTTTCTATTTATAATTTTTTTTACGTTTCTCAAATTTTTAGTTATGAAACATTTTTCTCTTTAATATAAAAAATAGTAGTGCGACGCTTCTTTTAAACTTTTTTGTTCTTAGATATTTCTTCATTCAGAGTAATTCTAAAAAGAAAATGTTTCATTATTATTATTTCATTAATATTCTTTTATCTGAAGACTAAAATTTTTTTAGTCTTTTTTTTACTAAAGTCGTCGCAGACTAACTTTAAAATATTCGCAGGAATAATTTCAAACGTTTAAGTCGGCAATGAATTTAGTTTAGTCAAAATTATATAGATTATATTTAGTCAAAATATATCGGAATTACTCTATTATTTTTTAATGTTATTATTATTCTTACATTTTTTTTAGTGATTAATCTTATCTTGTATACGAAAAAAACCTTTAACTGGATCAACGATAACTTTCCCTAAAATAGCGAAAGTATTCGCTAAAATAGCGAAAATATTAATTAAAATAGCGAAAGTATTCGTTGCAATAACTAAAAATTTCGTTAATATTGTTAAATTTTTTGTTGTTTCAGGTGAAGATTTTTTTTCGTAAATAATTTTTTTATTTTTTGTAAATTATATACTTACAGGTCTTTTTTGTGCATAAACGGATAAATAGTGGGAGGTTGAAAGCCATTAAATTTACTTGCGCACGACGAGGTGTAAGCGCCCATATCATTCCAAAATAGCCAATCGCCAACTTTATAATCGGGTAAAACTTTATTTTTTATTATGCAATCCAGTGCATCACAAGTTGGTCCCCATAGTGTCGAGAGGAATTTTTTATCACTCTCAAACTGAAATTGAATATAGAAAAATAATTGTTAAAAATTAAGTAAATAAATAAATAAAATTAATAAAAAGTAAAAATACAATTAATAAAAAGTAAAAATACAATTAATAAAAAGTAAAAATACAATTAATAAAAAGTAAAAATACAATTAAATAAAATTAATGAAAAATAAAAATAAAATTAACTAAATAAATAAAATTAATAAAAAGTAAAAATAAAATTAAATAAAATTAATGGAAGATGAAAATTAAATTTAATAAATAAATAAAATTAATAAAAAGTAAAAATTAAATTAAATAAAATTAATGAAAAATAAAAATGAAATAAAATAAATAAATAAAATTAAAATAAATTAATGAAATTGAATTAAATTTCGGTATTTGTATTTATATACTTACGCCATTGAGCGATTTCGGTTGACGAGAATTCATCATTAGCAATTCTTCAATGAACGATCCAAATGTTCCATCATTAACGTAATACATTTTTACTTCTTCATTATCGCGCATTATTGTCTTTTTCCCAAATAAATGAGCGACCGCCACAAAAGCAGCTGTTACGTAATATCTTCCTGGTTCGCTTATTATTTTTATTGACGGATCGATGTTCTTGACTGATTCGTTTATGACTTTTGTTATCTTTTCATTAAAAAAAGAAATTGAAGAAAGTTTAAAAATTAAATCAGAAAATTTAATATTTATTTGTATTTAAAAAAAAAATTTTTAAAACGGTATGTTATTTTTTAAAAAGTTTTTTAATTTTATTATTTTATTATTTTATTCTTTTTTTCTTTTTATCTTTTTTTCTTTATTATTGTCATACCTTATTTAGATCGTAATCACTTTCGCCAGGGAATCCACCGCCAATGTCAATTAGACAAACCTCGTGGCAGCCAATTGCTTTTGCCTGATCAATCAAATTTTTGGCAATTTTTATTCCCTCCTCGTACGCTGTCAAATCACCACAAGGACTACCGGCGTGAAAACTGAATCCATATAATGTTAAACCCAATGATTTTGTTAAACGAATCAATTCAATTGCCTCTTTTTGCGCGTCACAGCCATACTTGGCGCCCAAATTGTTGCAGGTAATTTTCGAATCACAACGAAAGCGAATTATTATTCTACAAAGGAAACAAAAAATGAATCGAAAATACAAAAATAAAAACAAATTATTAGATAACTTTACAATAAAAAAAAACAATCGAAATAATAATAAGAAATAATAATAATCGAATCTGTCGGAATGCAACGATTTTTAAAAAAATATTTTCCTATCAATAATGTACAACAGGAATTATTTAATTTATTTTCATTTAGTTGTAAAAATAAAAATTGTAAAAATATTGGGAAATTAAATTAGAAAATATTTTTTTAAGTATTATTTACTGCAGTAAAATTGTAAAACTTGAGTTACATTCCGACAGGTTTTACTGTATTTATATAATTATAATATACTTATAATATAATTTATAACCCGCTTCTAAAATTTTCATTTTTTTCGTTAACAAAATACATTTTAAATATTCAGAAAAACAATTTTTTAATTTCGCAAAATTGTATCCTAATCGTATAATTAAAGAGTATAAAAATATCTGTAAATGATTATCTCTGAAGCAAAAAAATAAAAATACACAATAAATTTTGCTTCTTTTTCGAGAAGAAAAATAATAATGGCTATATTTAAAAATTTACACTCACTTTGCTTCTGGAAATAAATCCTTTATCTTATAAATTTCGTGTTCACAGTCAGCGGTTAATTTGTCAACACCAACTTCTCTTGCAAATTTAATTTGCGATGGGGCTTTCATTGGATTAGCAAAAATAATACGTTCGCCAGACACATCATATTTCATAACATCAGTTATTTCCTTCTGCAAAAATCAAAACATTTATTTATTTATTCATTAATAAACCTATGAATTTAAATAAAGGAATTTTATGTTAAAAAAAATTTAATGCCAAATCCATAATTTTTTTAATTTTATAAATTTTTTTTATAATTTTATAAAATTTTTTTATAATTTTATAAAGTTTTTTTATACTTCACACTGTTAAAAAAGATTGTAAATTTACAACACTTTCATACAAAAAGTGTTTGAAAATTTAGAAGTAAAATTAGAAGTATTTTAAATTAAAAATAAAATCTGTAAAAAATATGCAAAAATAGTGAATAACTAAGAATATTGAAAAATAAATAAAGAAAATAAATTGAAACTTTTTCTAAATTAGTATATTAATTATTTATTAATAGAAAAAAGAAATATTTGGAGAAATAATATTACTCTCGATGCACAATCAAAGTGTCCATTCATTTTGGCCAAAATTTTTATCACTGTTGGATTAGGATTACACTTTACGGCTGAAAAATAAAATTATTTTTTTAGTTTTAGAAATTTTTTTATACTTCTTCGAAATTAGAAGTATTTTATAAAATAAAAATAAAATATGTAAAAAATGCAAAAATAATGAATATTGAAGAATAATGAAAAAAAATGTTTCGTGTAGAATTAAAATCGATGTTAAATTAAAATTAAGAAATTAAAAATATGAAATTTGTATTAACTTATGAATAAAAGAATAATTTTTAATTTATTTTATATTTACCAAAGTAAGGTGTCACTCGGGGCATGTTTTCTATCCAAAATTTTTGTCTCGCAACCACTTCGCCGACATTTAAAATATGAAAGGCGTCTTCTTGATTTTTACTATTGATGATGTCCCGGATAATATCTTCAGTATCGAGACCATCGTTGACAATTTTTATTTCACTAAAATCGGAGCTCGGCATCTTGTCTGCATAAAAAGAACGTATAAATTATAGAAACTAATTTAAACACTTATTTTTAATTTTTTATTTTCAATTCTCTGCTTTTTAAATCATGACTTACATTTTATTACTTTTTGAATTTTTTATTTGATTTTATTTATTTTTATTACTTTTATTATTTTTATTATTTTTCTTATTATTTATTTACTTTGTTTATTTTTCTTATTATTTATTTATTTTCTTTGTTTTTCTCATTTAAATTTATTATTTTTCAATTTTAAACTATAAATATATGATACAAAAATCAAAAGAAAGTTTTAATCGCACGTTAAATTTTCAACATTTAATAGAAGTTTTCTTCGTGAATAAATTACAATTATGTTTTGATAGTCGACAATAAGTAAAGGCATTAAAGAAAAGTTTGTCAACTATGCCTCTACTTATTCTCAGGGCCGGATTTATACAGAGGCAAATTGGGCAACTTATGGGCCCTCAACATAATGTTTTTTTACAAAATGTGTTAACAATTTTTTTTTTTTTGTATTTTACAAGAATAATTTTAAGTTCTTAGAAATTTAAGAAGCTCGCTTATTTGAGCGAAATTGTCGAGGTTTAACTCTTTTATCGACACAAAAAATAGCAAAAATACATATTTTATTTTAAGAGAACAAAATTATTTTTAACACAAGAGTTAAAATGTAAATTTAAAATTTTTTAAAAATGATAAATTTATATTCACATTTAATATATGGTTTAATTAAAACTTTATTATAGGTCAATTTTTGGAAAACCGTTTACTTACAACCCCACCACGGTTGCCTAGGGCTCCCTGTCTAATAAATCCAGCCCTGCTTATTCTCAAGAATAATAAATTATTTACCTCACTCACTATATTTTTCATTCGCATATAATTTTATCACAAAACTCAAATTATTATCTCTCGAAATATTTATTAGTCATCATTACACTGACCTACTCCAGAGGAAAAGTGATAAATGAAAAAGAAAACAAGCATTAAAATTTGAAATAAACAACTTTCCCACTTCACTTTACAAAATAAATGTTGATTTTTTCCAATAAAAATTACAAAAATGTTGAATATTAATAGTTAAAAAGTCAACTTTTTAGTTAACTTTTTTTATTTCTATCTTTTTTTATTTATATAATGTTTATAGGTAAATTTTGTGTTGGGAAAGTATTATAGACATAATCCTCGCGACGATCATAAAGCGTATAAGAAATTATATCAACATTTAAAGTCACACGCGGAAAGAAATTATTACATTCGAGGAGAATATCTGCAAAGAAACTGATAATGTTATAGAACTAAAATATATATTTTTTTTTTTGTTGAAGGAAATTAACTTTTTGTTGGAGTCAAGTAAAGAGAATTAAAATTTATTGTTTGTTATTGCACGGGGCATTGTATTTTATACAAAAAGGAAAATTAAACGCGAAAAAAAAAATTTGAGACAACTTTTCCAAGACAATGTTGAAATAATGTTTTAAGATAAGAATTAAATATTTAATCTGTCTTTTCTGTGGATGAGGTAAAAAATTAATTAACTCTCGATTTTTTAAATTCTGACAGTAGTCAGAAAGTTATAATTACATTTTCCTACGCACACGGAAAAAATGTAAACTTTTACCGTTTGTTTATTTTTTCTTTTGTAATTATAGTAAAATGTTTACAAAAAAAATATTTTTTGTTTGTTCCAATTTTTACTGCGTGTATATTTGTGAATTACTTTCGTTTCTACTTTCCGAACGAATAAAAATTACTCTGTTAATTTTGGTTTATAAAAAAAAAATTACTTGATTCGGAAAAAAATTGGAAAAGTTTTAAAAATTCAAAAAAATGTTTAAGTAAAAAAAAATTATAATGGTACAAATTGGATCGTTTTTTCATCGCTGTGAATTTTTTGAACAGTTTTTTGAAATAAAAAAAAATTACTGTTTTTTATAGAAAAAAAAAAGAAAATTCTTTGTTGGATTAACTTCCTGTTGAGCAAAACTTCATCCATCTCGTACAATGTACCGGATATTTCGTCGAACGAATCACCCCATCAGCGCAGCATTGGCGTTGATTTCCGCGGGGAGTGACGCGTCACGTTGAATGTTTTTCGAGGGGTGATGCTAAAAATTCTACGTCCACCAAAAACCCTTTCTTTCCATTTTATTCCATCGGCAATATGATAAATAATATTTTTAATATTATTAATTTGATAATTTAATATAATAATAATAAAAATAATAATGTTAATAATAATTTATAATTATATTTTTAACAAAAAATATAACACAAAAAAATAATAATTATAAATTATCAAATTAATACACGCAGAGAAAATTATTATTTAAACCAAATATAATTTATTTAACTGAAATAAACGTATATTTGTCTCAGAACCAACTTGACTTTTTATTTGTTTTAAATAAAATTTTATTTAACTTAAATATATGTTTTATTTATGTCAAATATAAATAAACATATATTTAAGTTAAATAAAATTTTATTTAAACTAAATAACATTTATTTGAAACAAATAAAAAGTCTAGTTGGTTCTGAGACAAATATACCTTTTCTCGGGGTGTAATATTAAAAATATTATTTATCGTATTGCCAAAGGAATAAAATCGAAAGAAAGGGTTATTGGTGAACGTAAAATTTTTAGCATTATTTATTTTTTGTTTATAAATTATTTATAAATACAAAAAAAATAATAATTATTATTATTATAAAAATATAATTGTTGATAGTTTAACAATAAATTCTTTAGTTAATTTTAAATATTTAAAGTATAAAAAATCTTTTAGCAGGACAAAAATGAAATATGAAACATGATTAAGATGACAAACAGAAGGAATCGCATATTATCTTTATATAATTCAATATTTAGACATGTTTATTATTAAATCAAACAATAAACATTCCGGTATAAATATATAATTTTTATTCTCTTTATTTAGCGGGTGTCTGACAAAAAAAATTTTTATTGCACTGTTATTCCAATGTTTTTTTTTTATTTTTAGTACTAAAAGAATTTGTAAAATCTTTTAATTCGTTTCACGTTATGTAAGCGACATTTGATTATTTAATTCCTTTTTGACTTTCACATTCATTTTTCAATTTATTATATTTGTACTTTAATCAAGATTTTCATCTTTTGATCAATTTTGACAGTTTTAATTTTACTTTCATTTTCACATTCTTTCTATATTTATTTTCACGTTCATGCTGTACTTTCGTTTTCATATATTGAGACATTTCTGTTTTGATTGACAAATATTTATTCTCACACTTTAAATATTTAAATTACTTTTTTTAAAAGTTTTGGTATTCTTTTAGTATTTTTAATATTTTTTAGTATTCTTGGTATTATTTTAGTACCTTTCAGAATTATTAAATTATTTTTTAGTATACTTATATTTCATCTGAATTTTTCAGTTTTTTTAGCATTTTTCAGATTCTTAAGTATTTTTGGTATTCTTTTGGTGCTTTTGCATTCTTCTAGTATTTTTAAGTATTTTTTAGAATATTTTAATAATTTTTTGGGATTTTTGATATTTTTGGATGTTTCAGCAGTCTTTTAATAATTTTGAATTTTATTTTGTTATTTTGAGAATATTAAAATAATTTGTTAGAATTTTTCACTTTTTTCGGTTTTTCAGCATTTATTTAGTATTTTTCAGCTTTTATAAGTATTTTTTTCTATTCTTTTGGTGTTATAGCACTTTTTAAAGCATTTTTCAGTCTTATTTTGTACTTTTTAGAATTCTCACACATTTGGTATTTTTGATATTCTTTTGGTGTTTCTGCATTCTTTCAATATTTTTCAGATTCTTAAATATTTTTTGGTATTCTTTTGGTGTTTTTGCATTCTTCTAGTATTTTTACGTTTTTTTTAGTATTTATTAGAATTTTTTAATAATTTTTTGGTATTTTCGATATTTTTGGGTGTTTTAGAAGTCTTTTAATAATTTTAAATTTTATTTAGTTCTTTTTAGAATATTAAAATAAGTAGTTAGAATTTTTGACTTTTTTTCGGTGTTTCAGCATTCATTTAGTATTTTTCAGCTTTTATAAGTATTTTTTTGTATTCTTTTGGTGTTACAGCATTTTTTAAAGCATTTTTCAGTTTCATTTTTTACTTTTTAGAATTCTCATATATTTGGTATTTCTAATAATAATTTTCTGTTTTAGCATTTTTTTTAGTAATTTTCAGCTTTTTAAAGTATCTTTTTATAATCTTCTAGTGTTTTAGCATTCTGTTAGTATTTTTTTTCTTTTTTAGTATTTTTTGTTAGTTTCAATACTTTTTTATGGTTGTTTGTGTTTGCCTTAAAATATTTTTGAATTTTATCTAGTAATTTATAGAATTTTAAAATAGTTTGTTGATACTTTTGACACTCTTTCGGTGTTTCATAATTCATTAGGTATTTTTAGATTTTAAAAATATTTTTTTGCATTCATTTGGTGTATTTTTTTAGAATTTTTTTAGTATTTTCAGCTTCTTTTAGTATTTTTTAGAAATTTTAAATAATTTTTTGGTATTTAAATTTTTTTATGAGTTTTAGCATTTTTAGTATTTTTAAGGTTTATTTGGTATATTTTGGAATTTTCAAATAATATTTTGGTGTTTCTCATAATTTTTTGGTGTTTTTGTATTCTTTTAGTATTTTTATTATTTTGTAATGTTTTTGGTATTCTTTTGGTGTTTTAGAATTCTTTTGGTATTCTTCAGCTTTTTTTCAGTATTTTTTAGAACTTTTAAATAAATTTTACGTAATTTTGATATTTCTTGTGGGTTTTAGCATTCTCTTAGTATTTTTTGTACGTTTTAGAATTTTCAAATAATATTTTGGTATTTTTGATAAATTTTTGTGTGGTTTTGCATTATTTTTGTATTTTTATCATTTTGTAATGTTTTTGGTATTCTTTTGGTGTTTTAGAATTCTTTTGGTATTTTTCAGCTTTTTTTCAGTATTTTTTAGAACTCTTAAATAAATTTTTCGTAATTTTGATATTTTTTCGTGGGTTTTAACATTCTTTTAGTTTTTTCATGTTTTTTTGTACGTTTTAGAATTTTCAAATAATATTTTGGTATTTTTGATAAATTTTTAAGTGGTTTTACATTCTTTGAGTATTTTTTGTACGTTTTAGAATTTTCAAATAATATTTTGGTATTTTTGATAAATTTTTGAGTGGTTTTGCATTCTTTTTGTATTTTTATCATTTTGTAATGTTTTTGGTATTCTTTTGGTGTTTTAGAATTCTTTTAGTATTTTTCAGCTTTTTTCAGTATTTTCTAGAACTTTTAAATAAATTTTTCGTAATTTTGATATTTTTTCGTGGGTTTTAGCATTCTTTTAGTATTTTTCATGTTTTTTTGTACGTTTTAGAATTTTCAAATAATATTTTGGTATTTTTGATAAATTTTTAGGTGGTTTTGCATTCTTTTAGTATTTTTATCATTTTGTAGTATTTTTGGTATTCTTTTGGTGTTTTAGTATTCTTATACTATTTTGTAGAATTTTTAAATAATTTTTTGGTATTTTTGTTTTTTTGCCTGTTTTAGCATTCTTTTATAGTATTTTTCAGTTTTATTTGGTACTTTTGAGAATTTTCAAATATTTTAGTATTTTTAATAAATTTTTGGGTGGTTTTGCATTCTTTTAGTATTTTTATTATTTTGTTGTGTTTTTGGTATACTTTTGGTGTTTTAGCATTTTTTTAGTATTTTGTAGAATTTTTAAATAATTTTTTGGTGTTTTTGTTTTTTTTTGCGTGTTTTAGCATTCTTATAGTATTTTGTAAAATTTTAGATAATTTTTTGGTGTTTTTGTTTTTTTTGCGTGTTTTAGCATTCTTATAGTATTTTGTAAAATTTTAGATAATTTTTTGGTATTTTTTTGTTTTTCTTTGCCTGTTTTAGCATTCTTTTAGTATTTTTCAGTTTTATTTGGTACTTTTGAGAATTTTCAAATAATATTTTAGTATTTTTGATAATTTTTCGGTGTCTTTGCATTCTTTTAGTATTTTTATTATTTTGTTGTGTTTTTGGTATTCTTTTAATGTTTTCATGTTCTTACAATTAGTATTCTTTCAGTATTTTTTAATATTTTTGTAGTATTTTTTTGCAATATTTTAGCATTTTTAGAATTATTTTCGTATTGCTGCATTTTTCTGATAGTTTAAGTATTTCTGTAATATTTTTATCATTTTGTAAATATTTTCCAGTATTCCTTTAATATTTCAATATTTTTACTATTTTTACTAGTTTTTTCCCATTATGATTTGCATCTGTTATCAAAAATTTTCAACTCTGACAATAATCGTCATGTCTGAGTATCTCTTTTTTTTGTGTGAATTTATATGTATGTATGTGTGTGTGGGGTGATTTTGCCCTGGCTGCAATATGAGATTCGAAGCGTTTCTAAAACCAAGTTGGTTATACAGTATACCCTTATAGTGTAAGGTACCCCTGGCGTGGAGCTAGCCAAGACACGAACGTGATTAATGATTGTACGGAGAGCCATGCACCGTATACCATTTCTACCCCCCTCCCCTCCCCTTCAGCCCTCTTCTTTCTCTCTCTTCCCATACCACCCCATTTTACCATCATCCACTTTTCTCTTCACTCCGTTTTCCTCTTTCCCTCTTTCTATTTTGCCCCCTTTTTCCCCATCTCTTCTTTCATATAACTCCGCAAGCAAGTAGCTCGCTATACCTATATACACAACTGCGTATATAGAGAAACAACTGTCGGCAAAATCCGACTCGCCTACTGCTGCTGCTGCTACTTTCAATGCAGACAACTTCTTTCATTGTTGAAAAAAAAATTTCAACTAACAGAATGGTCCAGATTATTGCACTCAATTTTTGGTCTTTATTGTGCGCATGATGACTTCTATACTGTGAAAGAAAATCCAAAGCATTTGGTTTTACTTTACATTTTGGCTTCACTATATATTCAGAATGTGGGCAAAGAATTTGTATTTGCAATATTTTTCTTTGAGAGAAGGGGGTGAACTTTCTCTCTATGGACAATATTTTAAGTGAACCGTAATGCTTAATGGGAAGGAATATTTCGAAAATTTTTTTTCTTTTTTTTTTTTGATAAATGAATGAAAATTTCGGGGAAAATTGAACTGGAGCATAAATAGCTTTTAGTATTTGGTGCGTGCGTATGTGTATAAAGAAATAGTTTCGAAATGACAGATAGACATTGTTGAGAATTTTTCCCTTTGAGTTTGAGTCATTGACATTGAGATTGTATGTTAGTCCTGTGTGTTTTTGTTGTTGTATATGGGTAATACTGCCACGCGTAGGAAGAGAAATGTAATTTTTTTTCGTTCAGATGCAGTACAACAAGGGTCATCCAATTGGATGAACGATTATCCTATTCTTTTTTCTACACTAAATGGAAAAAAATGCGGAGAGAAAATTTTTTTTTTTTTTTTTTTGAGAGGAAAAATGAAAATAATTTCTCACAGTATATATGTTTATAGATTCGCTTCTCTCTACTAGAATTAAATAAACAATAAAATAAACAACAAAAAAGTGAACAAAACAATAAACAAAAAAAATAAACAACAAAAAAGTGAACAAAACAATAAACAAAAAAATAAACAATAAAATAAACAATGAAATAAAGAATAAAGTAAACAAAACAATAAACAATGAAGTAAACAATAAAGTAAACAAAACAACAACCAAAAAAATAAACAATAAAGTAAACAATAAAGTAAACAAAACAATAACCAAAAAAATAAACAATAAAGTAAACAAAACAATGACAAAAAAAGTGATCTAATTACAGGGTTGCCACAGATTATGAAAGTCAATAAAATGAAGTAAATGTCAGGGATTTTATAAAAAAGTATTGGAAAAACTTAAATTTTTGGAATTCATTAGAAAATTTGGAATTTAAGTGTATTTTTTGTTTGTCTCGTAAACTGTGAAATTACCACGAATTCTAATACAAAACCTTCAATTTTTTCTATTTTTGAAAATAATTCATTTTTGTATAATTCAATTCTTGAAAAACCATCATAAAAATATTATACTTAGAAATTATTTAATGAATAACTTTACTTTAGTTTTTCAATATTAATTGAATTTTAAAAGAGTAACGTTTACAATTTTCATAAATAGAAAAAATTCAAAAGGTTTTAATTTCAAGTTTTGGAAAATTTAAGTTTTTAATAAATTTTAATTAAAAATTTTTAAGAACTTAGACTTTTTAAGAATTTTAATGATTTAAATTTTCCTGGAATTAGTTAAAATTTTAAATATGTATATATTTAATTAATTTTTATAAATAATGGATTTATAGAAGAATTTTAGCTAAAAACAATAAAACACAGAACTTGAATTTTGGAACAAATTTCTTCACAGAAATTCAATTATGTTAAAAAGTTACAAAAATTCTAGTCGAAGTTTCAATTATCTTTATAAATAATAAAATTCCTGTCAGAAATTTCCATTATTTTTATAAAAAATAAAACTCATTGAAGAATTTAAATTATTTAAAAATTCGTTGATACAATTCTTTATGAGTATTCAATTTTAATAAAAGTTTTAAAAATAATTGAATTTTTTTAGAAATTTTATTAAAATTTAAAAGAAACAATTGAATGCTATTATGAAGAATTTTATTAATTTAAAACTGAAAAATATTGAAATTTTTTATTCAAATGCAATTAAGTAGAATTTAATTACTTTCATAAATAAAAAATTCTTTTTAGGAATTAAATTATTTTCATAAACAATAGAACTCATCCCATAATTTTAACTATTTTTATAATAATTTTATTAAAATTTAGGATTGAAAATAATTTATATATTCCATGTCATTGAAAAAGAATTGAATTATTTAAAAATTTGTTAATAAATTCTTTATATCAGAATTCAATTTTATTAAAATGTTTTAAAATATTTTAATTTTTAGAGATATTTTATTGCAATTTAAAAAAAATATTTAAATGCTTTTAAAGAATTTTAACATTTATTCACTAAAAATACTGAAATTATTTATGCAAATTTCAAATACTATTTATTAGGATTTAATTATTTTCCAAAAAAATAAAATTCTGTTAAAAACTTCAATTATTTTCGAAAAAAAATAAAATTCTTCGTATAAATTCACAATTATGCTCAACATTTTTTTATTTTTTCCCAATTTTTCAATTATTGTTATAAAAAATATAATTAATCTGCGAAATTTAATTATTTTCAAAAATTTTAATAAATTTTTTACCGAAACTTCAATTATTTAAAAAAAATTTTTTTTTTTAAATTTTCAATATCTACTATTTTAATAAAAATTCTCAAAAGAAAGCAATTTAAAAAAAATTTAATAAAATTCCACGCAAAAATTTAATTATTTTCATAATGAACAAAAACTTCAAATGAATTAAATTATTAACACATAAGTAAAAATATTATTCTTTTGTTAATTCAATTATTTTCATAAATAGTAATGCTCATTGCAAAATTAAATTTTTTTTAAATAAAAATTTTATTTTTTTTAAGCGAATTCCTCTCAAAATGTAATTTAGTCTTAAAAATTTTACTAACATTCGTCAAAGGAATACTACTTTCTAAAACATTGTTTATAAAATTGTATATGAGTTTTAAATTTTAAGAAACATTCAATTATTTAATAAATTATTTATTAACTGTATTTTAATCATTACATTCTCGTAGAATTTAATAATAAAAATTGAATAAAAAATGAATTTTAGTCAAAATTTTAGATAATAAATAAATACTTATTAAAATCATTAAAGCGTGAATTTTTAAAAATAACACAATTTTGAAGTTACAAATTAAAATCTTTAAAAATTTAAATTTTCATACTGTTAACTAACAATTCGATAAAATAAATTTTTGTCATAAAGTTTGAATGAAAATTTTTAGAAACTATTTGAACTATTTTATGTTATTCAATATTTACCTTATTGGAAAATTTCCAAACAATCAAAATTTCATATAAAATTTAATTGTAAATAAAAGGATTTAAAAATTCTCAAAAGACGTTTTTGAAAATTTAAAAAAATAGTTGATTTAGAAAAGAATTATGTTTAAACATTCTTGAAAATAATAATTAGAAATTAAAAAATAGAAAACAATTTTGAAGAAGTTACATTAAGAATATTCTTATAATTTGTTACATTTCAAAAAGGATTAATTTCGATATTTTTGAAACATATAATTCCTATATATGGAAAAATAATACTGATTAATTATTTATTTAAAAAAGAAAGTTATTGACATTTTTGAATAATTTTTCATTTAAAGAAATTTATAAATGAACAAAAAAGAACATTTTTGAGCAGCTAATAATTTTTAGAGTGAATCAAAATATTCCTTTAGTGTCAGAGAAGAAGTTAAATTTTTGTCTGAAAAATCATGAAAAAGAAAAATTAAATTTTTGTAGCAAACAAAAATAAAAATTTACATATTTTTTTATTTTCAATTTTTCATATGAATAAACAATAAAATATTAAAAATAAAACAAAAAATAATGCAAATTGTTAGTCTTCGCTTTCCTTCGAGTTTCACAATGATCTCACAACTGAAGTACAAAATCATTAAGTCTGAATCAAAACCCAGCCTCATATTAACATACCTGTCATTGGATTTTTTTTTTTAAATTTCTTTATATACTTCGTATTTGAAAAGGAAAAATAAAGATTGATTAATTATTATTGGTATTGAATGTTTTGTGCTGTTGAAAATGGCGATGATCTCTTGCGAATGGGAAAATACAAGAAGTACAACGTGTGCAATTCCAAGTAACTCCTAATTACCTCTTGATAAATATCACTCTCGCGTTGCTCACGAATGACGTGCGTCCCTGCTGCGTTACCTGAAAGGTCGTCAGTCAAATACGTCAGCCAGATTCGTACATATAATCGCAATATATTGTAATTTCTTTTCCTTTTTACACTCTCGCAGCAATTACTTTAACTCTCTCACAATGGAAAACGTTCAACAATCAAAATTAAATTAAATTAAAAATTTTACTCAATCTTCATTATGTACTTTTTACTTTTTAATATTTACTTTCTTTATCATTAAAATCAATTTTTATTTTCTTCTTATCTCTATTTAGTCAATTTTCAAAGGGGTGCGATTTTAGAATTTGAGTTTGACTTTCGATTTGATTTTGATTTTGACTTTCATTTTCACTGAGTTTCATTCTAATTTTTATATTGAATTTAATATTTTGAAATTAATTTTCACTTCGACTTTCCCTTTATTTTCAAAGTTGTCGTCAAAGTCAAAATCGAATCGAAAGTCAAAGTTGGAGTAAAAATAGAAGTCAATGTCAAATTAAAAATTAAATTAAAAATCAAATTCAAATTTTAAAATCCCACCCAAGTTGAAATTTGTAAATTTTGACGAAAATTTAAATTTAAAATGAAGAGAAAGAAGAAATGTAAATAAAATCAATTAAAATTTATTGATATTATTAATATAATAATTTATTGATTTTGAATCATAAAGAAAGTAAAAATTGAAACGTAAAAAGTACAATGAAGAAAAAAAAATATATATTTTCTACTGAAAATCAGTAGATTTTAAGTACTTTTTAACCAAAGGACACAATAATAATAATAATAGTAATAATAATAATAATAATAATAATAATAATAATAATAATTTTAATAATAATAACATATAGTTAAATAATTAACAATAAAAGAAAAAATAAATAAATTATATTAATAATAAAAATAATAATATATTGTAAAATAATTAATAACAAAAGAAATAATGAAAAATTGTAATAATAATAAAACTAATAATAAAAATAATAGTATATAGTAAAATAATTAATAACAAAAGAAATAGTAAAAAATTATAATAATAGCAATAATAGTATTATAATAAAGCTTATAATAACATTAATAATAATAATTATTTCTAATGACTATTTTTATTATTTAAATAGAAAAAAATCGAAACATGAAACGGCATAATTTGACTTTTGTGATTTTATACATTTATTATATAGCAACAAAGAGCTTTTCTCCTATTTCTCCATAGTGATTTTTGACCGCATGAAAATTTTCTTGACTTTTGAAATATTTTTGTTTCCGCGTTTAACCCTTTACCTGAAGCCCTTTAAGAAAAAGTCAGAATGCGATCATAAATAAGTCACTCGTATTCGATGACTTTGAAAATATGAATGCTTTTACATGTGCAGGTACATTGCAAAATTTAAACCGTGACGAGAAAGGATATCCCTGCGATACTGTTTAGATTCGGAAAAATTTTGTAGTTGCCGAAAAATTCTTGTCTCACAGAAAACAAAATTTTGCTTTATGTAAATTTTCTTATTTTCGTTGAAAAGCAAAAATTCGTATCTTTAACTAAATCTTTGAATATATGAACAGAATTTTTTCCCTTTAAATTTTTTTGAACCTTTCACTTTTTTTTTAAACTGATGCGAGGAAATTTGAAAAAAAAATTTTTTTAGAGTAAACAATTTTTTGAATTTTTTTTTATTTTTCTTAATTAGTAATTTTTTGAATTTCTTTTGTTTTTCGGAATTGGTGATTTTTTGAATTTCATTCATTTTTCATAATTAGTGAGTTTTTAAATTTCTTTCATTTTTCATAATTGGTGAGTTTTTAAATTTCCTTCATTTTTCTTAATTGATGATTTTTTGAATTTTTTTTCTGTATTTTTAAATTACAAAAAATGATTTCTTTTTATAAGAGAAAATTCAAATTTCTTTGCTGCAATTTGAAAAAAATTTAAAAATTTGTTCCTTTCAATTTTTAATATATTTTTTTTTTTTTTGAAAAATCATCTGATATTTAGCAGGGACTATGTCTTAGACAGTATTAAAGAATAGAACATTTTATTTAATTTTAAAAAATTTTTAACACTATCAGCCACTCAGCTGCCATTTGAAGAAAATTTTAAAATTTGTTTCTTTCCATTTTTATTATTTTTTTTTTTTGGAAAATCATCTGACTTTTAGCAGGGACTATGTCTTAGACAGTCTTGAAGAATAGAACATTTTATTTAATTTTTTAAAATTTTTTGACTCTATCAGCCACTCAGCTGCCATTTGAAAAAAATTTAAAAATTTGTTTCTTTCAATTTTTTCTTCATCGGAAAATTACCTGACTTTTAGCAGGTACTATGTCTTAGACAGTCTTAAAGAATAGAAAATTTTTTTTAATTTTAAAAATTTTTTTGACACTATCAGCCACTCAGCTGCCATTTGAAGAAAATTTTAAAATTTGTTTCTATCCATTTTTATTATTTATTTATTTGTTTTTTGGAAAATCATCTGACTTTTAGCAAGGACTAAGTCTTAGACAGTCAATGAAATAATCTAAAAGTGTTTTCATTTGTTACTATTTGTTATTATTTGTTATTTTATGGTATAGTTTGTAATAATTTATAATAATTTATAATAATTTACAATAATTTACAATAATTTACAATAATTTACAATAATTTACAATAATTTACAATAATTTATATTGATTTATAATATATTATAATAATTCACAATAATTTATACAATATTTTATAATCATTTTTACAATAATTTATAATTAGCAATGAAATTAAAAAAGTTGAGAAGGAAAAATTGTGCAAAAAATGAATAATTCTCGCTCATATGAGCAAGAAATGTAACTGTTCGTGCGCACACATATATTCATACTTCCGCCAAGTTCTTGCCTTTCTTCCGGCAAAATGTCCATTGTTCTAGGAGGTAATATCCTCTTTGGCTAGAATCTCGAGAGTTCGTAATAAGGGTTCTCAAGACCTTTCCCTCTTTCGTGCTCTTAGCCCTTCAAGCTAGTGCTAATTCTGACAGGATTAATGTTACATGATACCTTCCACTTCTGTATATATACTATTAATTATGTCATGGAAATAATATAAATTTGATAGCTTCCCCCCTTAATAAATAACTGTATACGTACAAAAAACTATTACGTCACAAGTTTTTAATTATATTTCAACGTCAAATAAATATTCCTCTCTGTATATATTAATAATTTAATTAATTTAATTTAATAATTTAATAACTGTTGTACATTGAGTACTGTGTTCGCAGCGCAATATTGCGATTTTCTGCAATATTGGGGCAATATTTCTGCAATATTTTTTTTTTTAAATGACCCAAAACTGTGAAATTAGGCTCTTTTTTTGTCAAACTTAGAAACCAAAAAACTTCAAGAAGACAACGCTAAAATTTCAAGAAAGATATTAATGAATTGTTTTTTTTAATAACTAAAAAGTAATACAAAATTACAAACTATAATAAGTAATACAAACTTTAATGATACAAAATTGGAAAAAGTTAATTAGGATCTTCGGAAAGGCTCACAATTTTTTTTTAAATTGTAGATAAATTTGAAATAAGCTTTTTTGACAAACTTTAAAGCAAATGAAAATCATCTCTTAAGACTATCTTTAATTTTAAAAAAATGTTTTAATGAATTGTTTATTTAGTAATTCAAAATTTGGAAAAAATTCAAAAAATAATGTACTTATTTGAAAATTTAAAATAAGCTTTTTTTAACAAACTTTAAAGTATATAAATACTTTAAATAATTAAATTATGAAATTAAATTATTAAAGTAACAAATATCATCTCTTAAGGTACTATCTTGAATTTAAAAAAATGTATTAATGAATTGTTTATTTAGTAATTTAAAATTTGGAAAAAATTTAAAAAATAATGTACTTTTTTGGAAAAGCAGACAAATTTTATGTTTCTTCAAAAAATTGCCCAAAACTGTAAAAAAAGCCTTTCTTCAAACTTTAAAGCCAGAAGATTGAAATTTAAAGTAATGTACACTGAAAAAAAATTTATTTGATTCAAATAACCGATTATTTATCTATAATGAAATAAATATTTACTTGAATCAAATAATTTTTATTTGAATCAATTAATTAGTATTTGCTTCAAATACTGAAATATTTGATTAAAATACAATTTATTTGATTCAAATAAAATTTATTTGATTCAAATAAAAATTATTTGATTCAAGTAAATATTTATTTAATTATAGACAAATAATCGGTTATTTGAATCAAATAAATTTTTTTTTCTGTGTATTAACGAATTTTTACTGCTACAAAATTTAAGTAATACAAAATAAAAAAAAGTTAGGATCTTCGAAAAGACCCACAATTTTAATATTATAATAATTTTCACTTTGTAATAATCTGTCTTAATATAACCTGGGCAATATTTCATTAAGGCAGACATAATGAATATTGCAACCTTTTTCTAAAAATTCTTTTTGCTCATCCTTACCCTAACCAGAGTTAGTAAAAAGTAAAAAGCAAAAAAAACTGCATTGTATGAAAAATTTTCTAATTAAATTTTCTTCAATGTTCTTTGAAAAATACGAGCTTGGTAGTACCAGGAGGACCGACGGAAACCACGACAGCTGATGAGGACCTTGCTAGGGGGACGATCAATATTATGTATAATACCTCGTCGCTTTGGGTACCATCGCGCTATCACACAATCATATTTTATATATATACGCGTATACCAACGTAGACAATTAAATCGAAAAATATATTTATCTTTTGAAATATTATAGTCACTTGCAATCATTTTCTACTTTTGACATAAATGTACGCTCGGAATATAAATTTTGGAAAATAAACATTTGTTAAAAATTGGAAATTAAATATTCAGTGTTAAGGGATACTGGAAAGAAAGAAAAAAATATTAAAAACAAATTTAGAAATTTATTTTGATGACTGTCGATATTATTTTAACGTCCAAATGAATATTTACAGTTAAAGCAATATTCATAGTTAACTGATATATTAATAAGTAGCTATTAATAAATAGTAAATAATAATATTGATATTAATATTAAATTGTTAATAGATAAAGTAATATTAACTTTTTATACATTATTTCAACTATTAATACTATTTTATATCTACATCTAATGATAAATGACAAATGACAAAATGAAAAATGATATATTTTTTCAATTAAAATTTCATTTATCTGTTTTTCAAAAAAAAATTTACTTTTGTTAAATAGAATTTTTATAGAAAAGCAATAAATAATTTAGTAGGTTTAGAATCTACTTAACTATTTATTTGTTTAAAATAAATTTTAGTTGGTTTAAATCTTTAAAGAAAATTTATCTAAAACAAATAAATAGTTAATAAGATTCTAAACCTACTAAATTTTTTATTGCTTTTCTATAAAAATTCTATTAAACAGAAATAAAATTTTTATAGAAAAGCAATAAATAATTTAGTAGGTTTTGAATCTACTTAACTATTTATTTGTTTTAAATAAATTTTAGTTGGTTTATATCTTTAAAGAAAATTTATCTAAAACAAATAAATAGTTAACTAGATTCTAAACCTACTAAATTTTTTATTGCTTTTCTATAAAAATTCTATTAAACAGAAATAAAATTTTTATAGAAAAGCAATAAATAATTTTGTAGTGTTAGAATTTACTAAACTATTTATTTGTTTAAAGTCAATTTTATTTGTTTCAAATCTTGAAATAAAATTTTATTCTTTTGAAATATAATGTTTATTTAAGACCAATAGATATTTTACTAGACTCTGAACCTTGTAAATCACTTATTTGTTTCAAGTAAATTTTATTTTTGTCACATAAAATTTATAATTGAAACAAATTAATATTTTAATAGGCTCGGAGTCTACTAAATTATTTGTTTGTTTTGGAGAAAAATTGTATTTGAAAGAAATAACATTTTATTCAAACCAAATAAAATTAATACTTAAAGCAAGTAGATAAAGAAATTAGTGTTTTTTTTTATTTACTTTGACATGAAATGAAAAATAACAACGAGGTAAATTAAACATTTATTTCATTAAATTCTTTGAGTATAACGATTTTTATAAATAATCCATAGAGATTGTAATCGAAATTAAAAATTTTTGCCATCCTTTGTCGAAAACAAGCAGAGTATAAACGATTTTCAAATTAGGAGCAATTTTTCAAAGTTGATAATTTGAAAAAAAAACTTTGATAAAAGTTGATCCATTTAAAAAAAGGGAAAGGTAAACACCATATTCGAAATATTAAAAATTTTAAATCCTTATAGAAATCGTTTTATTACTGTTCAATTTATGAAAAAAAATTTACTACCAAAGAATTTTCAATTTAAAAAATATTTTTGCCTACCCTTGACGATTTTTAATTTTAATTTTTTTTATTATTAAAAATTACGAAAACTTTTCAATTTTCTCCTTACAATAGAATACTTTCATTACAAAGAAAGCTTTTTAAATAGTATAATAAAAATATTAAAAAAAGAAGAATTAATTGCAATTTTTTTTTATTTTGAAGTTAATTTTAATAGTTATGTGAAATATGTAATTTTTTTAAATTTCTCGAAATGGCAAAATTTCGATTTATCAGGTTTTGAAAACTTACTCCTCAAATACTTTACCATCACGATGTTTTAAGTCAGTGCTGACATCTACTGGAAACGAGTGAAGCCGCGGACAAAATTTTATTATTGTTTAACAAAAAAAATTTTTAATTATATTCTCTACAATTTGTCGAAAAGAATTTAAACAAAATTTAAGAAAAAAATTATCAATAAAAAGAAGAAATTAGAATTAGAATATTTTTTGATAAAAAAATTAATTTTCACATACACTAAATGGAGAAGGATTCTACTTAGAAGTACAATGAAGTACAAAACGATAATGTAAAATTTGCGAAATTAAAATAAATTATTATTGTTGCTGTATGAATTTAATTTTGTGGAATATATAATTTTTGACTAACCGAATAGAAGAGAAGAGAGTGAAGTTTGTATGGTAAATGAGACGTTACCTACGGCGAATTTCTACTTTAACAGAATTTCTTCTTTTGTAATAAAATCGAGTTATTAATTTAAGAAAAAAAATTTACTACCAAAGAATTTTCAATTTGAAAAATATTTTTGTCTGACCTTAATGATTTTTATAAAATTTTTAATTTTAATTTTTTTTATTATGAAAAATTACCAAAATCTTTAAATTTTCTCTTTACAATAGACTTTCATTACAAAGAATATTGAGAATTTGAGAATGATGAGAATTCATAATGAATTTCCTCAAAATTTGAATTTTATATTGATTTTTAGATAAATTAATTATTTTTAATATGAATTAAAATTATTCGTTATTTTTAAGATTTTTAGATCTATGAAATTTTGAAAATTTTGAAAATGTTGACTCAAAATGTTTACATCAAAAATATTTTACTTATAAAAGTATAAAAATACTTATTATTTCATCAAAAAAATTAACCATTTTCTATCTAAAAATTATTACTATTATTATTAACATTGTTTTCTTTTTGTATAATTATTATTATTTCTTATATTATTATCTTATTTGTAATTTAGTAACAGTAAGTATAAAATAATTTTATTTTCAATTATTTATTTTCAAATCTAAAACTATTTTTAAAAACTGTTTTTATAATACATAGTTTATTTAGTTAGAAACGTATTGATTTAGTATTCAATAAATATTTTGGATGTAGGTACATAATGTAACATGTTTATTACATTAAAAAATAATTTTATTTTATATCTTTAATAACATCTTACATATTAAGCAGAACCTATAATATTATTATTTATTTGGTTTAAATTAAATACAAATGTTATATTCGACATAAGTAAAATTTTTATTTGAAACAAATAAAATGTCCTATTGACCTCTGGGTGTGACATTTTAATTTTTTCTCACTGAAAAAACAGATTATTATTATTATTATTATTATTATTATTATTATTATTAAAATATTATTAAAAAATTATTTGATTCAGATGAACAATTACTTCTTCATAGTAAAATTCAATTAAAAATATTTATTTGATAATAAAAACAAGTAATCTTAATAGTCGGTTATTTGAATCAAAAAACATTTTTTTAGTATATTTCAATGCAATATTTTCTACTGACAATATTTTATTTTTTAAAAGTTAAAAATTGAATTATGGTATTTTTTAGAAATAATATGAAAATCATACGAAAATAATATTTCACCTCTGAAACTTAACTTAAATTATTAACTTTCTCTAAAATATGAAAAGACTTAACGAAAACAATAAATATTGCCAATATTCTATTTTTAATAAAAATTAAAAATTGAATTATGGTTTTTTCGAAATAACATGAAAAACGCACGGTAATAATATTTCACTTCTGGAACAGCGATAATTTTCTCTAAAATAGGGAAAGTCTTAACGAAAACAACTAAAAATTTCTCTATAATAATGTAAAATTTGTAAAAATAAAAACATAAAAATAAAATAAAAAATATTAATAAAAATAAAATTTGTATTTGTTTCAGATAAAATATTTTTAGCGTGTGCATAATTTTCTATTTTTAATATTAAAAGAGTATTTAGATTAAAGATTATTCCCAGCAGTAAAGACGCAGTAATTGACATCCTCAGGTGTTGATATTTGAATTTCATTTTAAAAGTCGCGTGGCATGTCATCCGTAAGATACCTGTAGAGACGAGCTTCTGACGTCTATTATTCTACAAAAGCCCGGATCTACAGGGTAGATCACGAATGTGCCTATTTACTGATTTTTCATCTTCTTTTGATTCCATTATCTGAAACATAAAATTAATTTTTTACTCCTCGTCTTAAAAATTAGAAATTTTATATTTTTTCTACACAAATTTACTTATTTTTCAAAAATTCAATAATTTTATCACGTTCAATTATTTCAAAGTATTCTAAAAATTGTTTTTTAATTCTTCCACAATTATATTATGTAATAAATTATTTTTTCGATTTTCGAAACGTCGTCGTCCTCGATTTAATCTAATATTCAATTTAATTTAAAGAAATTTTGTTTCTTAGCTGATCAACAAAAATACGATCACTTGCAAATATTTTCTACTCAGCTCGCTATTCAGTTTATTTTATATAGAAAAAAAGGAAAATTTTGATAAATGTAATATTTGAAATTTTCTTCTACTATTTTGTAAATAAATTTACATTTATTATATTTATTTTCTTGTTCTCTGAAAATTTAATTTAGAGAAAAGTCCATTAATTTAAATCAGTAAACAATTTTACTAATTGTTAATAACTTTTCAGTTCTCACTGAAAATTTAGTGAAAAATTAAAAACTGCCAATTGAAGAAGTAGAATTTTACTAGATTTTTACTATTTAATATTTCTTTTAATTTTTACTAATTTAAATTTAGAAATATTATTTAAAAAACAAAAACAGATGATAAAAATTGAATCTCCTACTATTTTTTATTAAATTTACAATTGTTTTTTTTTTACACAGTTGTTTTTTGAAAATATCAAATTGAGACAAAAATAAATCAACAATATTGCAACATCTTTGGCTCGTTTTTTGTCTCAATTTGATATTTTTAGAAAAACTTCGAATTAAAAAATAATGATAAATATTATTATTATTATTATTATTATTATTATTATTTTTATTATTATTATTATTATTATTATTATTATTATTATTATTACTACTATAAATAATTTTCTATAAAAATAGGCAGTAAAAATTTTGCTACAAAAATGACTTTAAAATAATTTTTAAGAAATCATTTTATAATAACTTTTTTTCGAAAAATTTTGCAAAAACTAAAAAGATATTTTATATTTTTGTTAATGTAATTATTAAAATGAAACAATTGGCACGTACCATATCGATTGTGAGTTGGTGACGTCACTTAAAACAGGACGTGATCTAGCACGTGCATCCGCAATATAATATACACGATTAGAGGAAGTCACGAATAGAACCTTTAAAATGCCTGACGTGACTACGCATCTCGATTTTAGCATATGAATAATTTTGCCCGCTCAAGGATTAAGAGCCGTAATAACTCCATGTCTCACATTTATAAACCATTTCAAAATAGTCTTCCAAGGAGGAAATGCGATATAAACCTGTAACAAATTTCCAATTCAATATTTTACTTCAAATTATTTTCTAAATAGAAAATAATAATTAAAATAATAATAATGAAAATAATAATAATGAAAATAATAATAATGAAAATAATAATAATAATAATAATAATAATAATAATAATAATAAAAATAATAATAATAAGTCTATTATCTAAATACAGAAGAATAGGTACTCTAAAAGAAATCATTATTTTGTATTTTTTCAGAAAAAAATTTTAAACACCAAAAAAAGTGAGAGAAGTATTAAAAATGTAAAATAAAGAGATCTCTAACTTGATAATAAAAATTAAGAAAAGTGTAGGAAAAATAAATCAATAAATTAATAAAAAAATATGTAAAATAGTAAATAAAAAATAAAAAGGAAAAATAGAAATAGAAGTTTGTAAATCTGTAAATAAAAACACTGCAAAAGAAGTTTTCTACTTTTACACCACTTTCATATAAAAAAATTTTTTATATAAAATTTAAATTAAAGAAAAAGAGTTATATATAAAGATAGAAAAAACCGAAAATACAAACAGAAAAAATACTTGAATAAAAATAAATTGTAGAAAATATTTAAAAATAAACAAAAATTCGTAAATGAAAGAAGACAAATTTTCTTCTTAAAATACAACATTTAATTGCAATTTTGCAAAAATTGAAAAGAAAAACAATATGAAATGGGACAATAAAAGCGCTGAAGGTAAATATTGAAGATATTGTAATTGAGCTATAAATAACAAAAAAATAAAAAATAAATAAAAAATGAATAAAAATAAATAAAAAATAGTGACATTCGGAAAATTTTTTTTTGTAAAGAAGACAAAAAATTTTTAAATTGAGCAAGAAAACAAAAATCGAAAATAGAAAAATAGAAGACAAAAGTGGTTCATGCGGGTGGCAGTTGTAAATATAAAAGATCTTTCATTTTTTCCTGTTCTTGTTTTTTTTGTTTTGTTTTTTTTTTTTGTTGATAATAGCTATAAATCAAGAGGCACGACACTAAAGAACTGCCAAAACTGACACACTTTCAATACCACACTCGATCACGAAATAATAATTGCCTTCATATACATATATGTATATAAATTATCCCTTTCGCTGATGAAACCAGTTTTAAAACTCGGGTTGAAAATAATTTTAAAAAGCCCACAATTTCGCTACAACAGGAAAGTATAATAAAACTGGTCTGCAAAAAGGACTCAAGGTTCAAAGATTCGAGATCCATTTATCAGTCTGTTGAGTCAAATGCGGGTGAAACTTCAGAGGTCACAGGAATAAAATCCAGACATGCAACAAGCAAGAGACGTGATATGGAAAGTGGTATAGAAAAAGTGAGAGAGAGAGAAAGAGAGTAAAATTGATTGGATCTGAATTTTTTCTGGACCGTGTAATTATTTAATAAAATCTCTACGGGGAAAGTTTATTTAAATAAAAATTGTGATTTTTTTATCATCGATAAAGTTAATATTTAACTGTAATAATGTAAATTTGTAACTAATCGTAAATGCAGAAATAACTCAATTGTAGATTTTCCAAAGAAATTAATTTTAAATTTGAAAAAAGAATGTAATTGCAAATTACGAAAAAGTTTAAAATCAAATTTGTATAAAAGAATGTAATTGCAATTTAAGAAAAAGTTTAATTTCAAACATGAAAAAATGAATGTAATTCCAAACAAATGTTATGGTAGATTTAAAACTCAAATAAATTGTGAATAAAAGAATTAATTTTAAATTTAAAAAAAATTTGAGTGTTAATTAAAAAAATCTAATTCTTAAATTAAAACAATGAATTACAAAATAACAACAAATTTAAGAAGAAATTTAAGATTTTTAGAAAATTTAATTGTATAGATTACGAGAAATTTAATTTTTAATATTTCATTATAAATTAATTATAATTTAATTAAAAATTATCTTTTTGATGAGTAGAGATAGAAACAAAAAACTTTAAATTTAAAAATTAAAATTTACGAGTGAAAAAGTTAAAAACAAATGAAAAAACAAGTTGACAGAAGCAAAAAAAATATTCTCTTTAATTGTGAGTCGGTGAAATTCTACTGGAAATTAGAGAAATTTGACTGAGAATCAGTGACTATTCTCGCGATGAAAATCTTGGAAATTCCACTAAAAATTAGGTAACAATGACTACAATGTCAGTTATTTTTTGCTGATCAAGTAAAAAAAATTTTTAATTATTGAAAAATTGCTAGAAATTTCAGTCACGCATACTGATAAATTCAGTCATTTTCAAACTGTCCAATTACTATGAAAAATGACAAATCATTCAATAATTTTTAACTGATTTTCAGTGAAATTTCAAAATCTAAGATATGTAAACTTATAAATTAAAAGAATTTTGTCATAACTTTAAAAAATTTGTTTTAATTTAAAAAAATTTTTTTAGTTTATAAAAATTTATTTATGAATAATTTAGTTATGAATATTTTATCAATGTTACATTCTACATTCTAATACATTTAGTTGTAAGAAAATATTTTCAACATTTATTTTTTTTAATAATTCAATATCAATATTACATAAAATGAAAAAATTGACATTTTTTCCAAATTTAATTGCGTCAAGGAAACAAAATGTTTAAATAAACAAATTAAGTTTATTATTAAAAATCATAAAATTTTGCACTTTTGCACTTTTTCCCCAAACTATAAAATGCTTTTACAAATTTTAATGTCCATTTTCTTTCAGAGTAAAATAAAATATTCAATTATAATTAAATTGCAACAATTTAATAATTTTTTTAAAAAAATTCAGAAAGAATTGATTTTTTTTTAATTTGTTACAAAAAATTTGAATGGAATACAATTATTTTCTAAAAGTTAAATATTTAAAATTATTACTAAAAAAATACATCTTTAGTTGATAGTTAAAATAAAATAGAAGTTTAATATTAAAAACATTATTAATAACAACGTTTATTTAGTTGAAATTTACTGTGAAATTAAAATTAAATATTAAAATTTTGGAAATAATTTTAAAATAAATAAATTTAGTTAAATTTTATAATTCGTCAAAAATTGTTAATATCAAGAATATTAATTTATTATTTAGTGGAAATATTGTAATATTATAAAAAATAATTATTAAAAATACGTATTTTATTGAAATTTTATAATTTTTTTCAAATTATTTATTAAAAATATTTTTTTTTTGAAATTTCAATATGAATATATGTTGACCAAATAAGGAAGAATTATCATTATTTTACATAAATAATTATTTTTCTCAATAAAAATGAAAGAAAATTTTTTAATTCTTTAGAACAAATTTCATTTAAGACAATTTCTTGATTTTGAAATTTTCATTAGTATTTTGTCTGGCAACAAATATTAAATAAAATTTACTTCGATTTCTGTCCAAAAAAATTTACATTCATAAATTCATAAACAAATAAAAAAAATTACACGATTAGGTCAAACGAGAATTGAGTTTTTTTAAGAACAATATTACAATTCAATAACAATTAAATTATTATTAAAAATACTTATTTTTTTTAAATTTAAAGTGAGATTGGATTTTTGTACTAAAAATTATTTTTGATAAAAACAATCATTCGATTTAAATTTAATATAAAAATAAAATTAAATGACAAATTTAAAAAAATACCTTCTCATGTGATGAAAATGTAATAATTTGTAAATAAATAAATGTAGGTGAAATTTTATATTTGGTCATAAATTGTTAGTAGTGAGAATATTTTTTCCGTTAAAATATTGTAATATTACCAGAAGTGATGACAAAAAGTACTTATTTATAGTTAAACTTTTTTAATTTTTTTATATCAATTTTATTCAAAAAAAATTTTTAAATGAAATGAAAATTAAATATATTAAAATTTTATTAAAAATTATTTATTCAAAATGTTATAGTGAATAAGTGTATATATTGATTAAATACGAAAAAGTGAGCATTATTTTACAGAAAGAATTACATTTCTCAATAAAAATATAAAAAAAATTATATTCTTTAGAAGAAATTTCACAGGAGGCAATTTTTTGTTTTTGAAATTTAAATTAGTTTTGGGGCAAGACAACAATCATTCAAAAAAAATGTATTTAAATTACAGTAAAAAATAACAGTAAAAAATTAAAATAACATTAAAAAATTAAAATTAAATAATTAAAATTAAATTTAAAAATTGAAATTGAATTAAAAAATTAAATTTAAATAAAAAAATTAAAATTAAATAATTAAAATTAAATTCAAAAATTTGAATTGAATTAAAAAATTAAATTTAAATAAAAAAATTAAAATTAAATTAAAAAAATTAAAATTGAGTTAATAAATCAAAATTGAATAATAATTGTTAACTTTTTTTTCGGCAGAGTGGCTAAACAAATAAACAAATTTTGCCATTAGGCCAAACAATTAAGTTTAAGATCTCTATTATTTAAATTATATGGTTTTAGAAATTTTTTATCACATCAATTTATCAAAATTCTTAAGAAAGAAAAACTAATAATAAAGAAATAAAAATAAATTTGAATACAAAACTAGTAAAACGAGAGACAAAAACAAAAGAAATAGATTTTAAAACAAGAAGTAAGTAAGAAATGAAAGACAAAGAAATACTAAATATTAAAAACGAAAATACATTAAATAAACAAAAGATGCTCTAAACTTGCCTCGAGAAAAAAGTCACACAATATCAAAATCACTAAATGTCAAAACGAGTTTTCAAAAAAAAAAGCAAAAAAAAACAAAAAGAAAAACAAAACGAAAAACTAAAAACAGAAAAGATAATAGAAGAAAATACAGAATCTATAGTCGCGAGAAATAATTTTTTCATGCGTGATTTCTATATGACGAAGGAGATGAAAAAGTGCATGTGAGATTAGGGGGGGTGGTGTTTTTTTGAAGTGGGGTTTGGGTGGGTGTTTGCAACACTGAAGGGTAGAAAAATATGTATTTCTTTATATACTGGGTGATCCGCGAGGTGACCCTTGGCTCAGAGTACGGTTCACTGGACCCTTCTTGATGTTCGATGAGGATGAGGCCGAGACGACGCTCTGTGTTGCGGATGATTTTTCGGACCGAGGACAACGCCCCTCTTTTGAACGGCCACTTGACTATAACCTTTTTGTCGTGGAAGAGATGGAATCGCGACTCCTTTGAAATTCTGCGAATCGCGCGGGGCGGCGGCGTCGTCTCCTCTCGTCGGCTTCCATCGCGTATGCCCGGGGCGAGTGCGTCAAATAAAAGGGGGATGCTGTGTGAATTCTGCGATGATTGGACCGCGCATACCCTTCAATTCAACACACACGCCACGTGGGGATTGCAAATCTCTTCAGTAGCGTCACAAAAATTATGGTTCCTTCAATTTTAGTCATATATATATATATATATATATATATATATAGATACAAATACTCCCACACATCTTCTTGTGTAGTTTTCTCTCAATTCTGGAAAAGAAAAAGCAATTTTTCTTTCATTTTTGGAAAAATTTTTCTATTTCAAAAAAATTCAAAACAAAAAATTTCAAACAAGGATAAATTGCAATTTTATATTTAGTTTTTTATTAGTGTTAATAAAAATTCTATAAATTATAATTCATGAAGCTAGGATTGCAACAAATTAATCAAATCATTCATTTGCAAAATGATTATTAAATAACAATTAATTAAATATGAGTTTTATAGAAATCACAATTTTTCTCTACTGAAAAAATTTATTTGATTCAAATAACTGATTATTGACTTTAGTATCAATTAAACATTTAATTTAATCAAATAAAATTGACTATTATCAGTTAAATATTTAATTGAATAAAAAAAAATTGACTACTTTCAGTTAAATATTTAATTAAATCGAATAAAATTGACTAATATCAATTTAATATTTAATTGAATCGAATAAAATTGACTATTATCAATTAAATATTTAATTGGGGAAAATAAAATTTATTGGAGCAAATGAAATAGAAAATTATCAATTAAATATTTAATTGCATCGAATAAAATTGACAATTGTAAATTAAATATTTAATTGGAGAAAATACACTTTATTGGGGCAAATAAAATTGAATATTATCAATTAAATATTTAATTGGGGAAAATAAAATTTATTGGAGCAAATGAAATTGACTATTATTAATTAAATATTTAATTGAATCGAATAAAATTGACTATTATCAATTTAATATTTAATTGAATCAAATAAAATTGACTACTTTCAGTTACAGATTAAATTAAATCGAATAAAATTGACTGTAATTAATTAACTATTTAATTGAAGAAAATAAAATTTATTGGAGTAAATAAAATTGACTATTTTATTAATTAAATTTTCAATTGGGGAAAATAGAATTTATTGTAGCAAATAAAATTGACTATTATTAATTAAATTTTTAATTGTAGAAAATAGAATTCATTGGAGCAAATAAAATTGATTATTATCAATTAAATATTTAATTATGGAAAATAAAATTGACAATTGTGAATTAAATATTTAATTGGAGAAAATACACTTTATTGGGGCAAATAAAATTGAATATTATCAATTAAATATTTAATTGGGGAAAATAAAATTTATTGGAGCAAATGAAATTGACTATTATTAATTCAATATTTAATTGAATCGAATAAAATTGACTATTATCAATTTAATATTTAATTGAATCAAATAAAATTGACTACTTTCAGTTACAGATTAAATTAAATCGAATAAAATTGACTGTAATTAATTAACTATTTAATTGAAGAAAATAAAATTTATTGGAGTAAATAAAATTGACTATTTTATTAATTAAATTTTCAATTGGGGAAAATAGAATTTATTGTAGCAAATAAAATTGACTATTATTAATTAAATATTTAATTGAATCGAATAAAATTGACTATTATCAGTTAAACATTTAATTGATCAAATAAAATTGACTACTTTCAGTTAAATATTTAATTAAATCGAATAAAATTGACAATTATCAATTTAATATTTAATTGAATCGAATAAAATTGACTATAATCAATTAAATATTTAATTGGGGAAAATAAAATTTATTGGAGTAAATAAAATTGACTATTATTAATTTAATTTTTAATTGTGGAAAATAGAATTTATTGGAGCAAATAAAATTGATTATTATCAATTAAATATTTAATTATAGAAAATAAAATTTATTGCAGCAAATAAATTTGACTATTATCAATTAAATATTCAATTGGAGTAAATAAAATTGACTGTTATCAATTACATATTTAATTGGAGTAAATAAAATTTATTGAAGTCAATAAAATACTATTTGATTAAAATACTAAAATTTTTGGTTCAAATATAATTCTATTTAATTGAATCAAATAAATACTATTTGCTTCAATTAAATTTTCAATTGATAATAGTCAATTAGTCAGTTATTTGAATCAAATAAATTTTTTTGTAGTGTAAGGATATAAATGTAATCCAAAAAACGATTCAAAACGATTATTCGCAAAACACTTTTTTGTCTTTATTTAATGTACGTCCTTAGGAGAACTAGGAAATAAACGGAAAAGAAGAGGAATAATAACAAAAAAATAATTAGAAACATAAAAAGAAATAAGAGTAAAAATGAAATTAGTGAAAATTAAAAACAAAAAAAGTATATAATTTAAAAATAATTTAAAAATAATTTAGAAATAATTTTAAAATAATTTAAAAATAATTTGAAAATAATTTTAAAATAATAAAAATAATTAACAACAAGTAACTGAAATTATGGAAAATAATGAACATAAAAATGAATAAATAATAAAAATTAATAAAAAACAAACAAGGAACAAAGGAAAAGTAATAGAAATAATTTATAATTTATATAATAATTAATATAATATAATAATTATAATTCACTAAAAAAATTTTCATTTTCAAGGAACAAACCACTTTAAATATACAACTTAAAATATTTTCACTTTCAGACAAAACATTTCACTCTCATTTAAACAATTTTCTCCTCCACTTAAAAAATTCTCACTTTAAATTTTTGTCAAAAAAAACCTTTCACTTGCAAAGAAAAAATGTTGAATAAAAGTGTAAGTTGAAATTTTTTTATTGAAAACAGTGAAAAAATTTTCCAGGAACTTGAAAGTGAAGATTTGTCGAGAGAATGTAAAATTATTTGTTGTCAAATTGAAACTCAAAAGATTTAGGCTGAAATTAAAAGTAAAAATATTTAAGGTGAAATTAAAAGTAAAAATAAAATAATATATATATTTTTTTTTTTGCTATTTTAGGTGAAATTAAAAGTGAAAATCTGTCAGCAAAATTACAATTAAAAACTCTTTTCAGAAGTGAAAATCCTTGGGCGGAATTGTAAGTGAAAATTTTGCATGTAAAGTGAAAGTATTTTAGGTGAAATTAAAAAATTTTTAATCGACACTAGAAGTAGAAATTTTTTTCGTGAAATTGAAATAATAAATATATCTATCCAATTTGTTAAATTAATAATTTTATAATATTTACAGATTTTAAACAAATTTAATACAATTTCCATTGTAATCTAATTTTGTTTTATTACTTTATTAAGATGAGTTAATAATATCATCGACAAATCATTATTTAATTATGAATAACAAAAATTTTAGCTAGACGAAAATATGTAATTTTCCGAGACTTTCATTAGTAGGGACAGCCAGTTTCAGACAGACTAAATCAATAGATTCTTGAAATTTTATTTTCAGTAGAAAAAGTACGATTTAGACAGACAATAACAGAAATTCTTGCAAATTTTGAAATTTTAGAAAAAAATTTTGAAAAATTAGAAAATATTTTTCGATAAGTAGTCAACATAAGTCAGAGTCAGACATTATAAACAATTTGTTAAAATTTTAATAAAAAGCAATAATTTCTGTATTTTTAAAAAGAATAACAGTTAAGATAAAGTTAGGACCAACATGAAAATCGTAAAATTCTGAAAGTTAAAGTAAGTAGTAAAAATAGTATTTAGTCAGACAATCAAAAAAATTTTTTAGGAGAAGTAGTAATAATATTATTTAGTCAGACAACTAAAGAAAGCTTTTGTAGTTTTAACAGAAGTGGTAAAAGTATTTTTTATTCAGACAAAAGAAGATATATTTATCAAACAAAGAAGTAAATTTCTTTCTATTTTCATACTAAAAGTGAGTTTTTAAAAGACAGAAGAGTAAAAATTGGAATTTCTAATTCAGTACAAAACATAAATTACAATCAGACATTTTTGAGCAGTTTCTCAATATTTTTTTAAGTAATTCCTAATCTTGAGATTGTCAATTGAGCCAAACTTATGTAACAAACATCGATTAATTTTACAATAAGTAGTAGAGTACTACATACGGTCAGCCAGAAATAATAAAATTAAAAACTTTTTTTTCTTAATTTCTACTGAAGATTTTTGTTCTCTTTGTTTCTACTTTTAACTTTTGTATTTCAGCTCTTCTATGTTATACTGTTTTTTTTTCTTTTTTTTTGAATTGTGTGACTGGAAAATAAATCCTCATAATTCTGTCGGAACTTTGATATATATCTTTTGACTCTGTCATTTCTTATACTGTCACATCTCCCTGGATAAAATTCCCACGCGTTGTAAATAAAAGCACGCATAACTCTATATTACATTAAATAGAAGATATTACGTCATTCATAATTTTGAGATATAAGTAATCTCAATCTGAATTTAGTATTATTTTGAAAAAAAAATTTTAATATTTATTTTTTAATAACAATTAAAGAGTAATTCCGGGAAAATTTAAAGTAATTTAATTAAACTGATTTTTAATTTTTACTCTTCATGTTTAGTAGAAAGTAACTAATTATAGCATAAGAAGTAGGTAAATAAAAAAATATTCTCTGAATTTTAATTAGTTAAAACATATTAACTAATTTAAAGTAGTAATTGCCTTTTTTAATTTTAACAGAATCAGTAAATTTTACTGCCAAATTAGTCGAAAATACAATTTATTAGTTAAATTTACTAATTTAAAAGAAAAATCAAAGTAACTAAAGCAAATTAGTAACCATTTTTTATTAATCTATATCTTGAACTAATTAGTATTAGCAAATTATTCATTATTAGTAGAAAAAGCATAATTATTAGTTAAAAAAACAACTATTGTCAATTTAATGATGAGAAAAGAAAAATTTACCAATCATATATAAAAAGCGGAGAAAAAAATAATTATTTTCGGTAAGTAGTAAAAGTAAATCAGAGCCAGACATTATAAGAAAAATTGTTGTAATTAAAAAAAATCAGTCTGAATATAATAATAATTATTATATATTACAATAATAATTACTTTAGTCTGATAAATAAAAAAAAATTTTAATTTCACTCACAGGAGTATAAAATAAATTTTTACAATAATAACAAAAAAAAAAATGCTTCCGTTTAAAATAAGTTGTGAAAACAGTAATTTGTCTGACAATTTAATATTTTTCGTAAATAAGAAAGGGAAATAATATTATTGAAAATAATAGGTATTAAAAATTCTGTTCGTCAAAAATAAGTAATAGAAACAGTATTTAGACTAGGCAACTTAATATAATTTTCTTTATTTCAAATACTCGGTATTGTAGAAGTAAATTTAAAAATAATAAAAAATTTTGTAATTCTTAATTATTTATTTACTTTTAATTAATTGTTAAATATAACATAAGTAGTATAAATATTATTTGGTCAGACAATTGAACAAATTTTTCTCTATTAAAAACAACGTAGTAAAAGTAATTATTAAGAATTCAAAGATGATATACAGTAATAAAAGTATGTTTTTAGAAGAACAACAGTAAAAATTCTGAAGTTTAAATTAAGTAGTAAAAATAATATTTTTTTCAATTTTTATAGACAATTGGACAATTTCGTCAAAACTAAAAATAATTGAAAAAAATAATTAACAAAAATAACGGCCCAAGTCTATGTTCAAAATAAGTAGTAAAAACAGTATTTTGTCAGACGATATAAACAATTTTCTTTAACTGAAATGCAGTATTAGAAGTAAGCTTTGACAAAAGTATCAGAATTAGAACATTTTGTGAGTTTAAAATAAGTAGAAAAAATAGTATTTAGTCAGACAATTGAATAATTCTATAAAATTGGAATCATTATTAAAGGTAACTAATTAATTGAAAATAGTAAACATTTTGCAATAATAAGTAGTAAAAACAGTATTAAGTCAGACAACTAAAATATGTTCTTCAATTTAAATAAAATAATTTAGAAGTAATTATTGAAAAGAATTCAAGTTAAAAAAATTGTGACTGCAAAATAAGTAGTGTACAAAGCATTTGGTCAGAATAATTGAATAATAATAATAATAATTGAATAATAATAATAATAGAATATACTTTCGAAAGTAAAAACAATACAAAAAATACAATAGTAAACATAAATAGAAATAATTGTTAGTACTCTCAATCTGAATTTAGTATTATTTAAAAAAAAATTTGGCAAACGTGAATAATTCCGGAAAATTTAAATTAATTTAATTTAACTGATTTTTAATTTTTAATCTAAATGTTAGTAGAAAGTAACTAATCGTTATAGTACAAGAAGTAAATAATTAAAAAAATACTCTCTAAATTGCAAGTAGTTAAAAAATATTTACTAAGTTAAATAAGTAACTACCTTTTTTAATTTTGACAGAATTAGTAAATTTTACTAACAAATTAGTGGAAATTACAATTTATAAGTTGAATATATTAATTTAAAAAAAACAATCACTAAATCAAATTAGAACTTAAAGAAAAATAACAGTAAAAATAACTATAAAATTATATAATTTTAAAATTATAATGTATAAGTGTGTAGTGTTATTTAAAAAAAAAAAATTTTACTATTGTAAAGTGGAGAAATTTTTCTTTCAAAACCACTAATTGTAAATGAAGTTTGGTTTTAATAAATACAGGGAAAAAAATCACCTTCAAGAACTATAAAATTCACTATATTAGCGAAACTTTTAGTTATTGCAACAAATACTTCCCCTATTTTAAAGAATAATTTCGCTATTTCAGCGAAAGTAATCGCTGTTTTAGTTGAAGGTTTTTTTTAACTGTAGGAGAAATAATTATTTCAAAATTGCCTTACAATAATAATTGTTTATAAAGTAGGTCCTTCTGAAATGGAATGCCTCGCATATTAATTATATAATAAATTACACTGAAAAAAAATTTATTTAATTCAAATAACCGATTATTTGACTATTATCAAATAAATATTTACTTGAATTAAATAATTTTTATTTGAATCAATTAAATAATATTTGCTTCAAATACTGAAATATTCCATTCAAATACAATTTATTTGCTTCAAATAAAAATTATTTGATTCAAGCAAATATTTATTTGATAATAATCAAATAATCGGTTATTTGAATCAAATAATTTTTTTTTCAGTGTATAAATAATTTTTTTGCTCATGCTAATTTATTTTTTTATTTAAACCAATAAGATCTCTATTCAAAACCAATAATTTTTCTATTCAAAGGAAAAAAGTATCCTTTCGAATTCTATAATTCTATTATATAATTCTATAATTCTATAATCCAATTTTCTACTCGTTCCTATAATTTTTCTATTACAAGAAATAATTTCTTTCCACAAACGAATAAACAATCTATTCTAATCAACAGTCGTTCTATTCGAACCTATTATTCTTCTATTCGAACCTATTATTTTTCTATTCGAAACAATTACCTTTCTACTCAATCCAATAATTTTTCTACTCGAACCCAAAAATTTTTCCTTTCGAATCTATAATTTTTCTATCCGGACCAATATTTTTTTTTACTAATGCTAATAATTTTGTCTAGTTTTTCGCTATTTTAAAGAATAATTTCGCTACTTCAGCGAAAGTAATCGCTATTCCAGTTGAAGGTTTTTTTGCGTATAGCAGAAATAATTGTTTACTCTCTAAATCTAAATTAGTGCAGATTTGTTTACCAATTTGAATTAGTAACATTTTTTACTAATTTATAGTAGTTTTTTTACTAATTTATAGTAGTTTTTTTTTACTAATTTATAGTAGTTTTTTTTTACTTATTTATAGTAGTTTTTTACTAATTTATAGTAGTTTTTTACTAATTGCTAGTAGAAAATTACTAATTCAGTTATAGTAGAGCGTATTTTTTACTATTTCAAATTAGTAAATTTTCTACTAATAATTAGTAAAAAAACTACTAAAAATTAATAAAAACAGTTACTAATTCAATTCGTGAACGAATCAGGACTATTTGAATTAGTGAAAGTGTTTACTAATTTGAATTAGTAAAAGTGTTTATTAATTTGAATTAGTGATTGATTTTTTACTATTGAATTATTAAATTTCAATAATAAATCAGTAGGTTAGAATTCGTGAAATTTTCACAGAAAAGAAAAAGTATTTTTTTTAAATCAAAATGGTGAAAAAACATTTCTATTTGGTTTTAGGAATGTGCCCACGAAAGAACAGAAAAAAAATTATTTTTAATAAAAGTTATCGCAAAATTAATTTTTTTGTAACTTTTTAAACAAAATGTTATTTCTCCTAAATGAATGAACCGATTTAAGTGAACCAAGCGGGAATATAAAGGGAATAAAAAATACTTTCATTTAGACTTAGAAAATTTTAAAAAAGTTTATATTTTAATAATTATTTAATAATTCTTTTATAAACAATTAAAATTTTTTAAATGTTCTACGCCTTTAAAAAATTTTTTAAAAATATCTACATACACTTAAAACTATAAGAAATCAAAATCCGTTGACAAAATTTTGGAGCGACAATTATTTTAAATGTTATAATGAAAATTATATTGGCGCGGTGTAGTGAATCAACACTGAACTTAGTTTTTGATCATTTTAATGGTTATATAACTGAATAAAAATGTTAATTCGACAGTGTTTTATTCATTTCATAGTTAAAAATAATGTTTTAATTCTGAAAATCATCAAAATCGCATCTCCGTTCGATATAATTTCCATTATAACTTTTAAAATAATTGTCGCTCCAAAATTTTCTTAACGGATTTTGATTTCTTATAGTTTTAAGTGTATGTAGATATTTTAAAAAAAAAATTTTTAAAGGCGTTGAACATTTAAAAAAACTAATTGTTTATAAAAAAATTATTAAATAATTATTAAAATATAAACTTTTAAAAAATTTTCTAATTCTAAATGAAAGTATTTTTTATTCCCTTTATATTCCCGTCTGGTTCATTCATTTCTTAAATCGGTTCATTCATTTAGGAGAAATATGGTTTTGTTTAAAAAGTTTCAAAAAAATTAATTTTGCAATAACTTTTATAAAAAATAATATTTTTCTCTGTTCTTTGGTGGACACATTCCTAAGACCAAATAGAAATGTTTTTTCACCATTTTAAATTAAAAAAAAAAATACTTTTTGTTTTCTGTGAAAATTTCACAAATTCTGACCCCAGTAGAAATTACTATTTATTTAGTAAATATTACTAATTCAGAAGCAAAATATCAGTCACTTATCATTCAAAATTAATTTTTACTAATTCAGATTTAGAGAGTGCGCTGTGGTAACTGACGACATTGGCACGATCCTGAATATTCGTTGGAAATCGGCGAAATTCGCAAACTCTCGGGATAAATCCTATCCAAAACCCCACCAACAATCCCGGGCATCCTTCGTTCGTCTCTCATCATCTTTTCCTACAACCATACACCGCTCCTCTCTCCCTTCCCTCTCCCACGGAATAACTGGATTCTCCCGACTATATATATATATACCTACAAGCTTTACCATGTTGCCTTTCGAGAAATTCGGCACAGTTCGTCCTTGTTCTTTGGCTGAGACGCAACGACAAACCTCTCCCCCCCCCTTCTTCCACCCCCCTTTCTCGCTCGCTGCTTTTGCTTTTCAACCCCCTTTTAACCACGTCTCCTTTCCCGCGACGTATTGATCGCTCCTTCTAGTCCAGAATACCGGAGGCTGACAACACTGAGAAAATACTCTAGATGTATATACACACAAGGATGCAAGGAAACGCGATGTTGACATGAAGAGATTTTACACGACCAGGAGATAAAAAGGGGAATAAAAAAACAGAGAGAAAAAAAAATTCCCAAGAGAAATGGTGGGAGGTGGTTGATTGTGAGAAGGTATAAAATGTTATAGAATCGTATTGACGCGTTGAATCTTCTCAATAAATCCTATATGACCCATTTTATCTTAGCGTCATCTCGTAAACGTTGTAGTGAAATACCTTTTTCCTAAGTCTCTCTATCACTGTGAGGGATTTTTTTTTTCCTCTTCCGTATAGTGTGATAGAGATAGACTCTCGAATTATCTATATGGGGGGATAAAAATTTTCTAAAGTGGGAATTAATTATAGAGTTTGAAAAAAGAAGAAGATTTTTATTGTTGACGCAGAAAAAGGAGATTTTTATTGTTGACGCAAAAAAAAGGAGATTTTTCTATCATTTTTCTACTTGAGACTATAATTATTCTTTCTGAATTAATAATTTTTCTATCCAAACCAAAAATTTTTCAATTCGAGAAAATTATTGTTCTATTCGAATGAATGAATTTTCGATTCAAAATAATGTAGTTTTTCTAATCGTACATATTATTTTTCTATTCGTAACAATAGTTTTTCTAGTCGAACCAATACATTTTCTATTCGAGCTTTAACTTTTTCTATTCGAGCTTTAACTTTTTCTATTCGAACCCAAAAATTTTTCTCTTCGAATCTAAAATTTTTCTATCGAAATTAATAATTTTTTTTACTTATACTACTAATTTTTCTATCCCAATCAATAAGATTTCTATTTGAATGAATAATTTTTCTACTCTAACGTATAATATTCTTTTTTACTCTTGCAAATAATTTTTCTACCAAACCAATAATTATTTTTCTTATAACAGTATTTTCCTATTCAATGAAATAATATTTCTCTATCAGATCGAATATACTATCCATTAGAATTAATAATTTTTCTATTCGAAACTAGTATTTTTCCATTTCAAATAATAATTTTTCTACTCGGTGCAATCATTTTTTTATTAATCATTTTTTTATTTTAAACCAATAATTTTTCTTTTCGAATCTATAATTTTTCTATCCAAACCAACAATTTTTTACTAATGATAATTATTTTCTCCAGTTAAACGGTTAATTTTTAATTCGATTCTATAATTTTTCTATCCGAATCAATAAACTTTTAACTCCTGCTAAAAATTTTTCTATTCACAAGAATAATTTTGACCAGTGTTGGACGTATAATTTTTTTAATTGAATATAAATTCTTCACTGGAATCAATAAACTTTCTATTCGTAACTACAATTACTCTATACGAAATAATAATTTTTATTGTCGATCAAAAAATTTTTCTATTTCAACCAATAATAATTTTTATGTTCAAGTCTATAATTATTTTATCCAAATCAATAATTTTTTTACTTACACTAATAATTTTTCTATTCCAATAAATAAGATTTCTATTCGAATAAAAAATTTTTCTATTCGAACGAATAAAGTACTTAGTCAAAATCTTTTCTTTCATATCTATAATTTTTCTATCCAAACCAATAAATTTTTTGTTTATACCAATATTTTTTTTTATTGAACTAAATAGTATTTCTCTAACTGATCAAATATACTATTAGAATGAATACTTTATTCTATTCGAATCTATTATTTTTCTATTTCTAACAATAATTTATCTACTTAAGGCAAAAATTTTTTTGTTCATGCTAGTTTATATTTCTATTTAAATCAATGAAATCTATTTAAAACAATAAAATCTCTATTTAAACCAAATAAAATCACTATTCAAACCAATAATTTTTCTTTTCAAACGAAAAAACAATCTATCCGAATCAATTGTATTCTTATTCTAACCTACTATTTTTCTATTCGTTTCTATTATTTTTCTATTGCAGGAAAGAATTTCTTTCCTTAAGCGAATAAAGAATCTATTCTAATCAATACTCGTTCTATTCGAACCAATAATTTTTCTATTCGAAACAATTGCTTTTCTACTCGATCCAATAATTTCTCTATTCGAACCCAAAAGTTTTTCCTTTCGAATCTGTAATTTTTCTATCCGAACCAATAATTTTTTACTAATGCTATTAATTTTTCCTGTTAAAAGGATGATTTTTCAATTCGATTCTATTATTTTCCTATCCGAAGCAGTAATTTTTAAACTCATGCTAATCATTTTTCTATTCACAAGAATAATTTTGTCCAGTTGAATGCAAAATCATTTTAAACCGAATAAATCTATAATTTTTTTTTATTTATCTATAATAAAGCTCTATTGGAATCAATAAACTTTCTATTCGTATCTGCAGTCACTCTATACAAACTAATAATTTTTGTTGTCCATCAAATAATTTTTCTATTTAAACTACGAAACTCTTCATTCATATTAGTATGACTTTTCTATTTGAATATAAAACTTTTTCATTTGGTACAATAATTTTTTTACTCGAGTCAATAACTTTTGCTATTCTGACCAGTAATATTTTTTATATTCGAGTCTATAATTTTTCTATTCGTATTAATATTTTTTTTAGTCATATTTATAATTTTTTTTAGCCATATTTATAATTTTTCTATTCACAAGAATAATTTTATTTCTCGAGACAATAATTCTATATACTTTTCGAAATAATAAGTTCTCTGCTTGAATCAATAAATTTTCAATTCTTTAATTTTCTTCTCTTGAAGGAAGAACATATTCGATTCACTAAATGCACAATTTGAATCAATTAAAATAAACAAATTATATTTTTTTATAAAAATTATGTTTACTTATAATTATATTTACGTGCAACAAATTAATTTCCATAATAAACCTTCTTACTTAAGTATAATGCAAACAAAATGAATTTTATTTTAAATTTATTTAAAAATTTTTAACTTGTTATTTAAAAAACTTTAACTTCTATAATTAAAAAAATTTAATTTTAATTTAATTTTAATTTAATTTTAATTTAATTTTAATTTAATTTTAATTTAATTTTAATTTAATTTTAATTTAATTTTAATTTAATTTTAATTTAATTTTAATTTTATTCAATTCTTATTCAATTCAATTTTAATTTAAAAAATAAATTTTCCTTCTTTTAAGAGAAATAGAAATGCAGTAAAATAGAAATAAAAAACAGAGAAAAATTTTACTCTATATTCTATATACAATTGAACTCGTAGTGTAAAAGAAATATTATTGACACTTGGAAAAATCGAGTGCTTCCTGCATTTTAGATTTTCGTATAGACGTGATGATGTACATATATTTTTCATCTGAGACAAGACTCCTCTGAAATGTAGCACTTGCTTCGTGACATTCGATTTCAATCTGATTGAGTGCCACCGTTCTGTCAGCATAGAAAATTATTTTCTCCAAAAGAGCGTTTCTTCACAAACTTTTTCCAAGCGGAAAAGAAAAAAATATTTAAGAAAAAAAATTTGTTCTTCCCCATTCCATCTAGAAAAAAATATTTATCAAAAAAAAAATTTCTTTCCTATTTAATCTAAAATAAATATTTAGTAATATAAATAAATATTTTTAATTCTTATATCAAAATATTTCTAACACTTTTTTTCAACCATATAAATGGAACATAAAAATAATAGTCAAAAATATAAGAATGTATGTGAAAATAAAAAGTGGAAGAGATTAATTTTTACTGTTACCTAATTGTTAATTTGTTGTATTATTTTTATTATTATTTTTTGTTATTATTTACTTGTTACTTTAATTATTCACCATTATTTTCAACTTTTATCAAATAAATTAGCAAATAAGATTATAAAATACAAAATTTAAATAAATAAATAAATAAAAAATTGGAATATAAATTAGAAAAATGCAAATTTTTTGGTATATTTATTATTCACTAATATTAATAATTTATTGCTTTTAATACTTTGTCGCATTTTGAAATATCATTTTCACTCTTGGATGTTATATTTAAGTTTTTGCGCAACCAGTAATTACGCATTTGTCGATACTGAGCGAGCGAGAGGTAAAACACAACGAGAGATTCAAATAAAAAAAAGACAGATGTCCTCGACTTGAGAGAAAAAAAAATCCACCAATGGGAATTTAACCAAGCGTTATAAATATCTATATTAGAATTTGTTATATATTATAGGAAAATTTTATGGTTCACCTTATGTAAACGACACGCGAACCGTTTCCCATTCTTATACGTGCGCCTTGGCACATTCACATGAATCATAACTGCAAAGATAAGACTTTTGAGAGCTATAAAAATAAAGAGAAATAAGAAGAACTGATCTCTGTAAAAAAAATAAAAATAAGAAAGAGGGATTCATAAAAAAGCATATTTTTTTAAGACAAAATATATTTGGGTCCCTAAAATATATTCTAATCAGTATTATTATGAGAATAAAGCAAAAAAAAAACAGGAAATTTTTTTATTAATTTCTTTTTGGACAATTTTCTTCGCTATTTTTAATGTAAACGAGAAAAATTAACAAGAGGAAGAAGAATTTTTAAAAAAAAGTGTCGTGGTCACCATGGGCGCATGGCATTACGCCTGCTCTTGCAACTCAAGGGTCTAGAGTTCGATTCTTCATAGATGCGAAAAAATTTTATTCCTTGTTTTCGACAAAAATTAAGTGCTCAATATTTATATTTTTCTTAATTGTTTTTTTCTAAATCAATACAATATTCAACGAAATATTAATGTCAAAATTGTAATAAAATGTAAATTATTCCCTAAATTAAAATAACATTGAATTGGAGCAAAATGAAAACAATTATACAATATATTTATTCAAATTAGATAAAAATTTATATTCACCAGAAAAAATAAATTGATTATTATTCAAGTGAAAATATTACTCGAATGAATGAAAAATATTTTTAACTTCCTAATTTGAAGCAAAATAATTATTCGAACAAAACAAATTTGTTTCATTGTAAAAAAGTAAAATTATTCGAATTAAATTTTTTTTTAGTTTTTAATTATTGAAATGCGAATATTATGTGGAAAAATATTTTCAATTGTTTACTATTTGAGTTCAAATGCTATTCGAAAAAATATTTATTTAATTTCTTGTTTTTTCAAGATAAAAATATTTCCTAAACAAATTTAACTGTTTATAATTCCTGTAAAATTATTACTAGAATGAAAACAAAAATATTTTTAATTTCCTAATTCCAAGCAAAATAATTATTCGAACAAAACAAATTTGTTTCATTGTAAAAAAGTAAAATTATTCGAATTAAATTTTTTTTTAGTTTTTAATTATTGAAATGCGAATATTATGTGGAAAAATATTTTCAATTGTTTACTATTTGAGTTCAAATGCTATTCGAAAAAATATTTATTTATTTTCTTGTTTTTTCAAGATAAAAATATTTCCTAAACAAATTTAACTGTTTATTATTCCTGTAAAATGATCACTAGAATAAAAACAAAAATATTTTTAATTTCCTAATTCCAAGAAAAATAATTATTCGAACAAAACAAATTTGTTTCATTGTAAAAAAGAGAAATTATCCGAATTAAAAATTTTTTTTTGTTTTTATTTATTGAAATCCTAATATTATGTAAAAAAATATTTTCAATTGTTTACTATTTAAGTTGAAATGTTATTCGAAAAAAGTCTTAAAAATTTTTTTTTTCATGGTAAAAATATTTTCTAAACAAATTTCATTGGTTATTATTCAAATGAAAATATTACTTGAATGAAAAAAAAATTTGTAATTCCCTAATTCCTAGTAAAATAATTATTCGAACAAAATAATTTATTTCATTGTAAAACAGTGAAACTATTCGAAAAAAATTATTTTTAGTTTTCAATTATTAAAATCCTAATATTATGTTAATAAAAAAAATATTTTCAATTGTTTACTATTTGAGTTTAAATGTTATTCGAAAAAAGGCTTTAATTTCTTGTTTCTCAAGGTAAAAATATTTCGTAAATAAATTTAATTATTATTCGAAAGAAAATAATATTCATTACAAAAAATTGTTAATTTTCTCCTTGAAAAATAAAAAATTTATGAATGAAAAAGAGAAAAAAAACAAGTAAATATTAATTTCCCATTAAAAATAAAGAGTTACGCAGCACTCTATATTAAATATATAACTACTTATGAACAAAGTCATAACGTATATTTAACGCTCTTGCCATTTATTGATTAATTCACCAGAGGAGCCAATGTTGTGGAAACGAATATTCTTCTCTAAAAATGAAAATACTCGTTTACCACGTTATTCTTGATAACAAGGTAATATTTACGATCGTAATTCCTCCGTTATTCAATTTGCTACACGGTTTATCTTGTTTTATTACCAACAACTAGAAGGGAATTTAAAAAATAAAATATACACACACTCACACTTACGCGATACTATACAATATTAAATTCAATTCATTGAAAAATTAATCTGCAAATGCATTATTCTAATTATGAGCGTATATAACCAGTAGTGAAAAGTTTATATATACGCACGAAATTTTATATAATCTCGAGCGATAAAATTTAAATATCAACATAAAGCTAAGTATATAAAATTATCGTTCATTTCAGTTGATAAAAACAAAGGATTCGCATATACAGTGTTTCATTAAATTTTTTTATTGTCCGAATTCATTAGGTAAAATAATATTTCTTATAATACAATTTTGCGAACGAAATTTTTCTTTTTATACTCCAATTAAATTTAATTAAAATTTTTATTTTAATTAGAAAACAGAATTATAATGGAAATTATATTTTTTTTATCTCTTTTGGGTTTATTTTGCTTTTTTCTCTTAATTTTTTGTTTTGGTGAAAATTCTTTTAATATTTAAAGTAGAATTATTAGAACATTAAAAAAGTTAAAAAGTTAATTTCAGAATTCGATTATTTTTAATTTTAATATTGTTTACTATTATTTTTATACTATTCGATTTATTTCATTTAAACAGGTTTGCAAAAAAATATTGTTTATATTGTTATTTAAACTCTTTTTGTATTAATTTAATTAATTCCTGTAATATTGAAAATTTGTTCTTGTTAATTTAAACATTTGTCGACCTTTTTTTTATTCGGAATTTGATTATTTTTAATTTTAATATTATTTATTTTTATACTATTCGATTTATTTCATTGAAACAGGTTTGCAAAAAAATACTTTTTACATTAATATTCAATTAATTTTGGTATTAATTTAATTAATTTCTTTAATTTCTACAATTTTTGAAACTTCTGTTCGTGTGAATATTGTTTAAATATTTGTCGACATATTTTTAAAATTTTGTTAATACTGTTGAATTCAATTAAATTTGAAAAATATTTTGTTAATTATTCTTATTTGATAAATTTTGTTAATTTAATCGTAAATTTAATATTTTTTTAATTATTGTATTGAAAAAAGCGTACCTTGTTTTATTTTTTTGCACTCTCGCACACTGGTCGATGGATAATTGTTTCTCACTGCATTTACACGACTGAAAGAAAGTCCTGACTAAGAGTGCTTGTCTCTATTGTATCGTGTGGAATGTTTCACATGGAAGGAACGTCCGGAAATCGTGACTCGAATAATAAATGTTCGGCAGCCGATTTCCTTTTTCTATCACCTACCGCAAGCATATTCCAAGACGTTGAAGTACCTGCAAAAATGTTTTCGAGTAGATTTCTTATTTCTTAAATATATATTCATTCGATACTAAATGCAACTAGCAATTTTTTTATTTTAAATAAAATTTTTGAATTTTTACACTCTTTACATTATTTTTCTTTTTTATTTTCTTTTTTTTCTTTTCGATTTTCTAATTTCTCAATATTTTATTATAATTTTTTTTTAATTTTTATTTTTTTTTATTTTATTTATTTTTCATTTTTTTTTTCGTTTCACAAAAAATTAAATTTCCATAATAATATGGAGAATTTTTACAATTTTTATATAAAGGTTAGTTAATAATAAAATTTAGTCTGAAAGTAGTACAAGTCACCAACAGTCAGACAATTGTAGGTGCAAATTAGAATACGAAAAATTAAACAAATTTTAACCAATTTGAATTGCTTCGATTTTTATTTTAAGAATCTTTCTTAAATTTACTTAAATTAAAATATTAAGTAGTAAAAGTATTTGTTTCCATACAAAAATTATAATTTTTAAGATGATAAGATAAAATTGTTAAGTAGAAAAAGTTAATTTATGACAGGACTTAATTTTTGTCACTATACGTATTGCAGTAAATTTCAGTTTTTCTATTTTAAGCAAAAAGTAGTAAACGCAAGTTTTAGACAGACAAAGAAATTAATTAGATTTTAAAAATAGTAGTGAATGTTGGTTTCGGTCAGACAAATCTATAGTAATTTTTGATAATTAAAATAAAAGCATTAAGACAATTGTTTATTGGAAACATTTTAAGATTCATATCAGTAGAAAGAGTAGATTTTAGTCAGACACAATTGTTAAATCTTAAGATTTTGAAACAAGCAGTAAATCTAAATTTTCGTCAGACAAAATATAAAATTATTAAATGTTTTTTAAATTTAATTACTGCTCTTTTTAATTTCTTACACTTTTGAATCAGTGGTATAAGCACATTTTAGTCAGACAAAAAACAAAATTGAATATTTTTTTGTAATTTCAAAGTGAGATATATAATAGTGATTTGTAATTTTTATTTAAGTAGTAAAAGTCAAATATAGACAGACAATAGTTTACTTCTAATATGAAGTAGAAAATGCAAGTTTCAGTCAGACAAATGTTTTTTTACTTTTAAAAAACTAGTAGTAAATGTTTATTTTGATCAGACATGTGTGTAAAAAAGTATTCGTAATTTTAAAATAAAAGTAGAAATTGAATTTTTATTCAGAAACTTTATTGCACTTCAATATCAGTAGTAAGAGTATATTTCAGTCAGACGAAAATGTAAAAAGTTTAGATTTTACTGTTATTTTTTATTGTGAATGTAATTTTACTTAAAAATTTTACTTAAAAATTTTACTTCAAAGTTAGTTATTAAGCTAATTATAAAATTAGTAATTTAATTATTTACGTGCTTAGTAATTTAGTTAGTTCGTAACTAAAGTAGTATTTTAGTTATAAGGTTAATTATTTAGTTAGTAAGAAGATTAGTAATCTGGTTAGTTTGTAACTAAAGTAATAATATAGTTAGTTAGTAACTAAAATTGTAAGTTAGTTATTAGGTTTCTTTATTAACTTAATAACTAAATTTAGTGAGTTTGTAACTTAAGTAGTGAGTTAGGTATTAGGTTTAGTTATCAACCAAATAACTAAATTAAGACATTAGTAACTAACTAAATTTATACTTTAGTTACAAACGAACCAAATTACTAACCTAGTTACTAACTAAACAAGTAACTAAATTACTACTTTAGTTACTATTTAGGTAGTAACTAGGTTAGTAATTTGGTTAGTTGATGACTAAGTTAGTAATTTAGTTGGTTGATGACTAAGTTAGTAATTTGGTTAGTTAATGATTAAGTTAGTAATTTGGTTAGTTGATGACTAAGTTAGTAATTTGGTTAGTTGATGACTAAGTTAGTAATTTAGTCGCTTCTTAACTAAGTTAGTAATTTAGTTATTTATTTAGTAACTATGTTGGTAAATTAGTTAGTTTATAATTTAGTTAGTAACTAAGCAAGTAAGATGTTGAGTAAGTTAACTAAGTTTGTAATTTAATTATTAAGTTAGTTTGATAACTAAGTTAGTAATTTAGTTATTAAGTTAGTTTGTTAACTAAGTTAGTAATTTAGTTATTTATTTAGTAACTATGTTGGTAAATTTGTTAGTTTATAATTTAGTTAGTAACTAAGTAAGTAAGATGTTGAGTAAGTTAACTAAGTTTGTAATTTAATTATTAAGTTAGTTTGATAACTAAGTTAGTAATTTAGTTATTAAGTTAGTTTGTTAACTAAGTTAGTAATTTAGTTACTTAATAACTAAGTTAGTTTTTTAGTTAATTAGTAACTAAGTTAGTTTTTTAGTTATTAACTAAGTTAGTTGTTTAGTTATTAACTAAATTAGTTGTTTCGTTAGCAACTAAGTTGATTATTTAGTTAGTAACTAAGTTCGTAAGTTATCAAGTTAGTTAGTTAACAACTAAGTTAGCAAGGTAGTTAAGTTTGTCAGTTAGTTAGTTAATTAGTTAGTAGGTGTCTAAAATAAATCTACAGTCAGGCGAGAAGAAAAACGTTTTTTATAACTTTCAATTCAGGGGTTAGAGTAAATCTACAGTCAGACACTATTAATTTTTATGTAAATTAAATTTAAGTAGTACAAGTACTATTTAGTCAGACAAGACACAGTTAATTTACATTTTTTAAGATTAGTAGTACAAGTAAAATATAGTCAAACTAAATTTTCTTTTTTCAATTTGCAATTTAGAAGCAATAGTAAATCATTTCAGAGGCTAGATAATTTTTCTTTTTTAATTTTCCATTCAGTAGTAAAAGTAAATATACAGTCAGACTGCTTTTGTTTTCAACTTCAGTAACAATATAAAACGCAAACATACAGTAAAAAGGTTAATTTTCTTACAGAAAATTTCTTCTTAATTTTTCTAAATCAATTTTAAGTAGTAGCAGTGCTTTTTGGTCAGACGCAATTTTATGAATTCAAAAATTTTTTTTTCCCAACAGTAGTGAATTTAATTTTTAATTATCTGGAAAAATAAAACAGTGAACATCAAGGATTCAAAGAGACGACGAGAGTTAATAATTTTTCTTCTCGTTTTACTGCCAGTAGTAAAAAAAACAAGGACCTTTTCAATTATAATTTAACGAATTCTCCAAATGCCCAAGCGACAATAAAACAGTGTTGGGGACGAATTTTAACCGAGGGATTTTTGGAATAAGTATATATTAGTCGAGAGCGCAATAAAAAGCTTAAACGACTAAGCTAATGTTATTGAGATGAACCTTTCTAGCCCATAGAAAGGCGGAAAGAGAGAAAAAGAGAGAGAGAGAGAGAGACTGGATTTCCCAACAAAGAATAGCAAATACACCCGCCCCTTTTTACCGAAATTTAGGTTTTCTCCTCCTCTCCATTGAAAAATGCTCCACTTTCCAAATTGAATCGCACTTGCAAATGCCCTGCTAATGTATTATGCTAAAATCCCCAAAGACTAAATAAAATTACAATATCAAGTTTGAAAAGTGTCTCATCTATTTTATTTTTTTTTTTAATTTCCTTTTTTATTTTTTTACTTCTTTTTTTATTTTATATTTTCCTTCTTCATTTTTCCTTTCAATTTTTTTGTCGTTAAACGATTTTTATTGTTCTACAAAAAATAATTTTTGAATTCAAATTTTTTTCCTTTCAATTTTTCTTTGTTTAACTTTTTTAATTGTTCTCCAAAAAATAATTTTTGAATTCAAATTTTTTTCCTTTTAATTTTTCTTCGTTTAACTTTTTTAATTGTTCTCCAAAAAATAATTTTTGAATTCAAATTTTTTTCATTTCAATTTTTCTTCATTTAACTTTTTTAATTTTTCTCCAAAAAAAATATTTTTAAATTCAAATTCTTTTCCTTTCAGTTTTTCTTCGTTTAACTTTTTTAATTGTTCTCCAAAAAATAATTATTAAATTCAAATTTTTTTCCTTTCAATTTTTCTTCGTTTAACTTTTTTAATTGTTCTCCAAAAAATAATTTTTGAATTCAATTTTTTTTCCTTTTAATTTTTCTTCTTTTAACTTTTTTAATTGTTCTCCAAAAAATAATTTATGAATTCAAATTTTTTTCATTTCAATTTTTCTTCGTTTAACTTTTTTAATTGTTCTCCAAAAAACATTTTTTGCATTAACTACCAAAATCAAATTAATTCCACAAATTACATTAATTACCCGTAATATACTTTTTGTTTACAAATTGCAGTTTTTTCTAAAATCAAATTTTGTTAAATTTCAACAAACTTGTTCTAATTCTTAAAGGCTGATTTACAATTTTTTTTTTAATAGATTATATTATTTTCACAATCTCTTTCTTTTCCACTGAATTTCGTCATTACGTTTGCATAAATTATTTCAAATCTATTTTAATAATTTGGCAATAATTGCTTTTATTTCTCTGCCTCTGTGAAGACAATATATAACGAGTCGACATTTCGAAACTCAATCATTTATTCATTTAAGGAGCTTTTAGGACTATTGAATGATTCTAAAGCATGGGGTGTTTTTTATGTCAAAAGTAATTTGTCCTCTTACTCAACGATAGGTCGTTTACTTCAATTATGTCTAAGGAATAAAAGTCCACAGTACTCGAAGCTATATATTTTTTCATTATTAATTATTCATTGAACTGAAAATTTAAAAATCGACAATAAAAAAGATTTTAAAATTTTCAAACTCAAGTATCAAGAAAATAATTAGTGTCAAGCTTCATAAAGAAAATCTACATAGAAAATTAAAAAAAAAAATATTTTTGTTATGAAAAGTTGATTATTTTTAATACTTTCGTTTCCACTTTAATATCACACTTGTAAAAAAATGTATTCGATTCAAATAACCGATTATTTGACTATTATCAAATAAATATTTACTTGAATCAAATAATTTTTATTTGAATCAATTAAATAGTATTTGCTTTAAATACTGAAATATTTTCTTCACATACAATTTATTTGATTCAAATAAAAATAATTTTATTCAAGTAAATATTTATTTGATAATAGTCAAATAATCGGGTTATTTGAATCAAATAAATTTTTTTTCAGTGCAGTGACAAAAGTAGATTTTAATTAGACAAAATTGGATGTTTTTTAACATTAAGAGTAACATTAATTAACATTTCAATTTTGAACATAATTTTTTTTAACTATTAACATAAAACAATAGAAAAGAAAAATTTTATTTCTAAGATCCTAAAGTTCTCAACGTTCAAATGAACGAAATTGATTTATTTCTTCTGAAAATTAAATTTTTATTGCAATTATTTTGATCCACTATCCAAAAAAAATATTATTGAGTTTATAAACGTAAAATTTTGGTTTTTTAATTTTCTTATGTTTAGTAATTTAGTAAAATATTTTTAATTAAAATTATTTCGTTCATTTGATCGTTCGAAACTTGGGGATCATTCATTTTTATGATTAGAACGAAAAAGAAGAATTTTTATTTTTTGATTAGAAGAAAATAAAGGATTTTAATACTAAGAGTAAAAGACGACGAAATCGTCATTTAAATTTAAGTAGAGAATATAAATTATAGTCAGACGAAATTAAATATTTTTTGCAGTTTCAACACTTGCGACAATGACTTTTATTTTAATTTAAGTAGTAAAAGTAGAATTTATTATAGGTAATAAATTATTTAGATGCTATTTACATTAAAAACAAATAAAATTAAAGAAAGAAAAGAGGAATTCTTATTATTAATTCTCTAATTAATTATTATTAATTATTATTATTAATTAATTATTATTAATTATTATTATTAATTAATTATTATTAATTATTATTATTAATTAATTATTATTAATTATTATTATTAATTAATTATATTATTAAATATTATTAATTCCCATTCTTTTTTATTCCTTTGTTTGTTTTTTATTTTATTATATTATTTTAAATTCACAGTTTTATTATTAATTAATTAAATTTTGTCCTGCAGTAGTCAAGGTAAGTTTTAGTCAGACAAAAGTTTAATTATCAAAATGTAAAAACAAGTAGTATATGTAAATCTTTGTCAGACTTATCCATTTTAGGCCCTGTTTTTTAAATTTTTACTCAAGTAGTAAAACTGCGGTATTTTCAGACACAAAAGGAACAAAGAAGAAGAATTAATTACGTAAATTACGTAAATTACGTTCAGACAGAATTGAAAAAAATTGTTGTTTTTACCACAGTAGTACAAGTAAATAATTTAGTCAGACACAAAAAAAATTTCCATAATTTAAATAAGATTTATTTTCCACAGGAGGAGATTTAAATAAAAATTTTGAAATATTGCAAAAAAAAGTTCAAACAAAGTAGTTGTAAATTTAATCAAAAACGAAATTAATTCTGGTTCAGAAGGAGGGAGTGAAAAAAATTTTTTTTTTCATAAAAGAGAAGGGAAAATTGATCAGTCTGTATATAATATACTTTAAGCGTGCAGATTCATGCGAAAACGTTTTTGGGGATCTGAAAAATGTAGTCTGGAATAGAGGGGATTTTGTATTTCCACTCGGACGTTGACGTCGATCCCGTGGGACGTTTTCGCGAATGAAAGTATAGTAGTTCAGCCCCTCCATCTCAGTCTCATCTCTTTTCCCCTCTTCCTCTCACATTTTACATATATACACTCAATGTTAAATTCACAGTTCGAAAATGTTCTCCTTTCGTCCCTCAATTTTTATTATTTTTCTTTTCATTCTTTTATTTATTATTATTATTTATAATTATTTATTATTATTATTTATAATTATTTATTATTATTATTTATAATTATTTATTATTATTATTTATTATTATTATTATTTATTATTATTTATTATTTACTATTATTTATTATTATTATTTATTATTATTATTTATTATTATTGTTTATTATTATTTATTATTATTATTATTAATTATTATTATTATTTATTATTATTATTTATTATTATATATTGTTATTATTTTTTAATATTATTTATTATTATGATTTATTTTTTATTCATTTTCTTTTTCTCTCTTCTTTCTTTTCTTCTTTTTCCCCTTTCTTCAATTCCCTTTTTTCACTCTTCTTTTTTTCTTATTTTATTTTTTCTTTTCTTCTTTTTTCCCTTTCTTCAATTCCCTCTTTTCACTCTTCTTTTTTTCTTATTTTATTTTTTCTTTTCTTCTTTTTTCCCTTTCTTCAATTCCCTCTTTTCACTCTTCTTTTTTATCTTCTTTTATATTTTCGTTTCTTCTTTTTCCCCTACTTCATTTTCCTCTTTTCTTTCTTCATTATTTTTGTTTACTCTTTTCCATTTCCTCTTCTTTAGTTTTCTTTTTTCTCTCTTCTTTTATTTCTTCTCTTTCTCTTTCTTCATTTCCATTTTTTCTCTCTGTTTTCATTTCTTCTTTCTCTTCAATTCCCTTTTTTCACTCTTCTTTTCTTCTTCTCTTCATTAATTTCTTCTTTTTCCCCTACTTCATTATTGTTTTCTCTCTTTTCTTCATTTTCTTTTTTCCTTCTTTACTAATTTTTTTTACTCTTCTTTCTTTTCTTCATTTCTCCTTTCTTAGTTTTTTTCTCTCTTCTTTTATTTCTTCCCTTTATCTTTTTTCATATCCCTTTTTTCTCCTCTTTCATTTTTCCTTCTTTCACATTCTTTATTTCCCTTTTTTCTCCTCATGTCTTCAATTTTTCCTTTTTTCTCTACTTTTATTTTCTTTATTTTCTCCTTCTTTCTCTTCACTTTTTTTTATCCCCATACTCATTCTCCTTCTTTTCTTTTATATATAAAAAGGATTTTTTTTAAAACCTTTTAACTTCTTTCTTTTTAGCCCTCGACTACGGGCTTTTTATCCCTTCATCAGATACGAAGAAGAGGTCAACGTAAGAAGCTGACATATATAAAGGAGATTCCACTTTGTGTTCGTACACATACATATATATACATAAGAGACCATCGTAACTGGTATTTGTAAACTGAGGTTTACCCACCCCCCTCTACCATTCCTCCCTTTTTTTTCCTTTTTATACCGTCTGGACGGAAAAAATTATATTTTTCTTCAAAAGTATATAGAAAAAAATTAACATTGCAAATTTTTTTTATGTCGTTCAATGAAAATTTTTTTAAATACACAAAAATGATGAAAAGAAAAAAAAGATGAAAATAAAAAGAAAAGAGAGATAAGGAGAAGAAAGGAAGAAAAAAGAAAGAAGCAAAAAAAGAAAAGAAGAAGTATTAGAAATTAAATTACAAAAAAATTAAAATGGGTGGGTATTAAAAATTGAGAGATGAAAAAAATTGTATTAATATTGAAAATATAGTTAATAGAAAAATAAAAACATAGTTAATAGAAAAATGAAAAAAATAGTTAATAGAAAAATGAAAAATTATACCTTTTTACATTATATTAAAAATATGTAGATAAATGAATATGATAAAGTTGAAAGAAAAGAGCGCAAGGGTGAGTGTGTATAGTCATAGGCGGAGACGTGGGGGGAGGGGGTTGGCAGGCAACGTGAAGCATTCAAAAAGGGGGATGAATGGAGGTTTTAGGTATGGAGAAAACGAATGGTGGAGTGATGTAGGCAAAAAAAAGACGGGAGAGAAAAAAAGGGGGGAACCCCCGTATATAGCGATTCCATCTGCCTGTCATTCTGATACTGCGTATACTGTCGGCTGTCGACGACCGCGCGATCAATACACTGCAATCTATACAAAATGGCTGTTTGCAATATTTCACAACTTTTTTTCTTCATCTCTCTCTATATATATGTACATAGACATATCCAATATTTATTATTATAAAATAGTTCTTTGACAGTATTGGAAAATAAATTTTCTTTTTGAATTTCGTTGGAGGAAAGCCAAAAGAGGAGGAATTTGAGAGAAGAGAAAATGGAAAAAAAGGAAAAACCTAAAGAGGAGGAATTTCAGAGAAGGGAAAATCAAAAAAAGGAAAAACCAAAAGAGGAGGAATTTTGGAGAAGAGAAAATCGAAAGATGGAATAGCCAAAAGGCTTTTCTTTATTTAATTTTTCTTTCGGTTTCATTCTTCTTTTGGAAAATAGAAAAAAACAAAAAGAGAAAAACTATTAAAAAATTCAAAACGAGGAAAAATTGAAAGAAGGAATAGCCAAAAGGCTTTTCTTCATTTAATTTTTCTTTCGGTTTCAATCTTCTTTAAGAAAATAGAAAAAAACAAAAAGAGAAAAACTATTAAATAATTCAAAAAGAGAAAAAATTGAAAGAAGAAATAGCCAAAAGGCTTTTCTTCATTTAATTTTTCATTCTTCTTTTGAAAAACAGAAAAAAACAAAAAGAGAAATACTATTAAAAAAAATCAAAAACAGGAAAAACTCAAGAGAAAAGAAAATGAAAACAAGAAAATCGAGAAAATAGAAATACCAAAAAAGAAAAGAATTTGAAAGAACGGAAATCAAAAGAAGAAAAAATCGAAAAAGACGGTAAACCAAAAAAACGAAAAAAAAAAGGGAAAAAAAATAAAAATAATAAAAATAGACAAAAAGTAAAAATAGAGAAAGAAGAAAAAGAAAAACTAAGAAAATAGAAACAAGAAAAGAAGAAATTAAAAGAAGAAAAAACGAAAAGAGAAAAATTATTTAAAAAGATAGTAAAACTTATAGAAGAGAAACAAGGAAAAGGAAAAATTTGGAAATCGAAATAAAAGAAAAAATGAAAAGAAGGAAAAATCGAAAGGAAAAAACAATTAAAAAAGCGTAAAAGCAGAAGAAGAGGAGTTTCAAAAAAAGTGAAAAATTAAAATTTGGAAAAAAGAAAAAAAAAGAAAAGCAAAAATTAGAATATAGGAAAAAAATTGAAAAAATCGAAAGAAGAATAAGAAAAATCAAGAAAAAGGGAAAAATTAAAAATAGCACAAGCAGAAAGAAGAGAAAATAGAAAAAGCCAAAAAGAATTAAAAAGCAGGAAAAACTATTAATAGAAAAAAAATAAAAAAACAAAAATATAAAATAAGAATAAAAAAATAGCAAGAGGACCACAAAAAAACAGAAAAGAACAAAAAGAAGTGGAAAGAATATTTTAGTTTCTTTTTAAAATTTATAAATGGAGCAAAAATGTACGTTTTTTTAAATTTCTTTATAGTTATAAAGATCTGTAAATTTACATAAATTTCAAAAACATAAAAATTAATTAAAATCAATTTAATTATTTTTTATTTATTATTTATTTATAAAAATTCCTGTAAATTAAGATAAATTTCTAGCTTTTTTTAAAAGAATCATTGTGATTTCTCAGAGAAGGAAAATTTTTTTAAAATTTGAATTCGAATGTTTTGATGTAAGTGGCGCCATCCGAAGAAAGTTGCCTCTAGTTTAAGTTCCTCGAGTTTAGAAAAGATGTCGACACAACCACCGTTCTTAGTTCTTCTTTCAATTTAGAATTTATCAATGGAAAATTTTATTTTCGATGAAGAAGAATAGAGAATGTAAAATAAACGAAAAAAACATGGAAAAAAAATTAGAAGAAAAACCAAAAGGGAAGAAGTAGAAAAAGAAGTAAAGAAGTAGAAAAATAAAGATGAAGAAATCTAACTTCTGGTGGAAAGCGTAAAAATTACCGCAGTGTTGTTATAATATTTTTTCTCTCCCACTACTTTTCGGAAAAAAAAATTTCATTTTAAAGAAAGAAATTTTCCCGCCACTGAAGTCAAAAGTCGATTAATTTGCACTACATCACTTTTACACTTTGTCGAAAAATTTTCAATGAAAACATCGTTCCTTGTTCCTTATTTTCAATTCTATACCAAAAATTGAACCACTTTTTATTATTTTCAAAAATAGACACTAATTTTTTTCCCGCAACATTGCAGTAGTGGAGCTTCGAAACAATACACTTACAGTAAATTACTTACTTTCTTCTGAATCATTCAATATTCGTAAAAATAATGCAAAAGATGCAGAAATAATTTCAAACATTCAACCAAATGAGTGTTCCTAAAATTTTCTCTTTAAACAATAAAATAACAAAAAGAAATAATATTTTTGTAAACAAGTGAAAATATTGAAAATATCAGGAACCATTTTTTTAATTTTTTTCATACTATTTACAAAATTTGTCAAAAACTTAAAAAAAAAACTAAAAAAATGATTAGAAAGAATTTTTTTTCTCCCAAAAAAGGAGAAAAAAACGAAAATAAAAATACGACTGCACGGCAAGCAGGTCGAAGTAGAACTAAACGAAGTTTCCGTGTACAATATAAAGGGGGATCATTTTGAATCTGTGTGAAGTGTGTTGAAATTTATGGTTCTCCCACTCGCAGCATCCCTTCGCCTCTGGACCGTGGGGCCGCTCGTAAAAGGCCGGCCATTAATTTTCCGTTTGCCAAAAGAGTAAAGAGCTTCAATTCCTTCCGTTCATGACGACAAGTGCCACTATCGAATCGTGTACAAGGAAAACTTCAACTCGATTCATCATTTCTCCTCTTTTTTTTGGGTGTAGGGGGTTTAAATCCACAATTTTTAACAATTTTTAGAAACTTCGGAAAATAATTTATTTTCGAAACTATACACAATTTTTCTCCAAGTCTTACACTCTTTTGTCACTATTTCTCACAAACATGTTTTTTTTCTTCTTTTTTCGCAGATTATTTTTCACTTTTAACTTTGCGAAACGGATTTTTCACTTTGTTGTCACTTTTTTATTTTTGAATAATAACTAATAAGTAATCCTTACTGACTTGGTATTTTTAATTTAGAATTTTACATTGAAACAATTATCGATTGAATAAATTTGACGTGAATGACTTTAAAGTCCTAAAATTGATATTGATTTTATTTAACCAAAGAATTTGTGAAGTAAAAAAAAAATTGCAGTTGTTGAAATCGTGAGAGAACGAAAAAAATTTGTGGTAGTTTTAACTATTTTTAAAGTAGCACAAAAACTGGGGTAGGTTCACGTAATTTTTACTTTTTACACAAAAAATTTCCACCCATTACTCAAAAAACTCCTACTTTCTTTTGAAAAATGTTTAAATTGATTAGAAAAATTCTCACTTTTTTCACCCTTTACTAAAAAAAATGCTACTTTCTTTAAAAAAAATTCAAATTTATTAGAAAAATTCTCACTTTTTCCACTCTTTACTCAAAAAACTGCTACTTTCTTTAAAAAAATTTCAAATTTATTAGAAAAATTCTCACTTTCTTCACCCTTTACTCAAAAAACTGCTACTTTCTTTAAAAAAAATTTTTAAATTGATTAGAAACATTCTCACTTTTTCCACCCTTTACTCAAAAAACTCCTACTTTCTTTTAAAAAAATTTTTAAATTCATTGGAAAAATTATCACTTTCACAAAAAAAAATGAATTCGACTTTAGTCAAAAAAGTTCGATTTCATTGAAAGAATTTTACTTTCTCTAAAGAATTCTTACTTTCCTTAAAAAAAATTGTCACTTCCACATTCACTCCAAACATGTTTTTAGTCGTTAAAAAAATTTCCCACTATTTACTAAAAAAAAAAGTCTTCACAAAAAAAATATTTACATGTATTCAATAAATTTTACATTTCTTTGAAAAATTCTTATATTTTTGACCAAAAAGTTTCTTGACAGAATTCTTACTTTCTTTGAAAAAATTACCACTTCCACATTCACTCCAAACATGTTTATATTTGTTAAAAAAAATCCCTACTATTTACCAAAACAAATGTCTTTCCTAAAAAAAATGGTTACACATTCAAAAAATTTTACATTTCCTTGAAAAATTCTTATTTTTGATCAAAAACTTTTACCTTTCACTTCAAATTTGAAAATTTTTTAAGTGAATGTGAAAATATTTGAACTCAAAGTAGAGACTTTTTTGAGTGGTAAACAGAATTTTTTGAATGAAAATGCAAATATTTGTGTCAAAGTGAAAATTACAATTTTAAGAGTGAAAGTGAGAATATTTAAGGGAAAGTGAAAATTTTTTTGTATGAAGTCAACATTTTTTTAAAGTGAAAGTAAGAATTTTTTTCATGAATGTAAAACTCTTTTTTAGCGAAAGTGAAAGTCACAATTTATTGTAAAGGTCAACATTTTTTTTAGTAAAACTGTGAATTTTTTAAAAAAAGAAAAACTTTTTGAGTAAATCTAAACATTTTTCTTAATAAGACTGTTAATTTTTTAACGGATGTAAATTTTTTTTTTTAATTTTTAAGTGAGAGAATTTTTTTTAATAATTTGAACTTTTTTTGAGTGGATGTGAAAGTGACAATATTTTTTAAGTAAAAGTAATAATTTTTGATGGGGAAAGTTGAATTTTTTTTACTGAAACTGTATTCTTTGAGTATAGTTGAATTTTTTTAGAATAAAAGTGGTAATATTTTTAATGAATGTGAACATTTTTTTATTGCAGAAATAGAATATTTATCCAGTGAAAATCAACATTTCCTTCAAATGAAATTAATCAATTTTTTAATGTGAGATGAAAATTTTTTTTATCAAAAATAAGAATTTTTTGGTGAATGTAAAATAAATATTTATTTAAATATTTAAATTTAATTTAAATTAATTAAATTTATTTATTTATTTATTAAATTAATTTTAATTTAAGACTGTGAATTTTTTAACGAATGTAAAATTATTTTTTAATTTTTAAGTGAGAGAATTTTTTTTAATAATTTGAACTTTTTTTGAGTGCATCTAAAAGTGAGAAGTTTTTTTCAAATAATTTGCACATTTTCTGAGAGAATACGAAAGTGATAATATTTTTTGACTAAAAGTATTAGTAAGGATTTTCTATAGGGAAAGTGAAATTTTTTACTAAAACTGATTTTTTTCTGGTGGAGTCGTATTTTTTTAGTAAAAGTGAAAATTCTTTTAATGAATGTGAAAGTTTTTTTCATTGAAAGTAAAAGTGATAAATTATTGAGTGAAGGTCAACATTTTTTTCAAATGAAACTGAGAAGTTTTTAATAGAAAATGAAATTTTCTTGATCGAAAATAAGAATTTGTTAGGGCAAGTAAAATTTTGAAAGTGAATGTAAACATTTTATTTAATAAAAATAAGAACTTTTTTAAATGAAAATAAGAATTTTTTTTAATTAAAATAATAATTATTTAGTAAAAAATAGGAATTTTTTTTTTAATTAAAATAATATTTTTTTTTAGTAAAAATAAGAATTTTTTGAACGTATACAAAAACTCTTTCAGTGAATGTGAAAGTGAGACAATACAATTTAAATCAAACACATTTATCTTTCTTATAATACTCTACCAAAAATTATTTTTGAATTAATCATAGTAATTTTAAGTGTATAATAAGTTTCATCTTTGATCCAATAAAAATTACATTTAATTCAATTGCAATATAAATTTAGTTTAAACGTTTTTTTTTTGCTTGGCAAACTTATTTGTAGATTAAAAAAATAATGTTTCTCACTGTATAGTAACTTTTACTCTAAAAAATAGTAAAAATTGCCAAAAATGTACAGATGTTTATGCTATCGTAAATTTTACTTTGAAAGTAGTAAAAGTTACTTTATTATTCACTTTTTCCGTCGAGATTAGCTAAAAATTAGTCAGTACGAAGTGAAATAAATTAAAGTAAATAGTATTTTAATTCTTAGGGGGTTGTTTACAGAATTTCTCTAAGGATATTAAATTGAGACAAAGAACGAAAAAAAACTTGGCTTCGCAACAATTTTGATTCGTTTCTTGTCTCAAATCGATAACCTTAGAAAATATGAAAATTTAATAATTTAATTAATTTAATTTAATTATTTTAATTTAATTTTAGAGAGTTGGTATTAAATTCACTAATTTTCGAACTAATAAAAATTAATATTAAAGCGGAGGGGGGGGGGGTATTTACATAAGCAAAAAAGGGAGGAAAAAAGCGGGAAATTCAAAATAGAATGTTTTTTGGAATTGAAAACAAATTTTTTTTATGGAAAAAATATATATTCGTGAATAAAACTTACTTCCTGGAGGTTTGGTGAACGAATTTTCCAGGTGATGTTGTTCCTTTGCCGATCTTCGGGGTTGTGATGCAGTAAAACACCGAGGGGTAGTATCATGGGGAAATGATTTATGGCCAACCAGAACCAGGTAGGGCGCCATTCAACTCTCTGAATCCAGCCTTCGTTTCCTTTACGTGCCTTTGGCTATACTATACGACTATACTGTGTATTAACTACACCGTATATACTATATACTAACTATATTTTATACTATAACTAAAAAATATATATATATATGTACTTTATATAGTGAAAAAAACGAGTCCCTGGTCTTTCCAACTGTCGTTTTATTACTCTCGCCGAATGTCAATGATTTCAGTTGACTTGCCTATTTGCACGAAGAACGATAGCTGCGAAATAATTCGCTCCTAATCGTAAAGTATCGAAAAATTTCAAACTTTGCATTTTTAATAGAAATATAAATTTGGTGTTTAAAAAGAAATTTTTATTATTTTCTATTCACTGAGAAAAAACATTTTTTTAATACAAAAATAATCAGCCAAGGGAAAAACAATGTTTCAATTAAACATATCTTACAAATTGTATTAAATGTAATTTTTATTTAATCAAAATTATTATGTTTAATAATGCAAAGATAATTTTTTGTTAACAGTATAAAAATGAATAAAATAAAAACCTTAAATTAAATATAAATATAAAATAAAAGTAAATATAAATATATATATTATAAATATATTTGTCAACAGTATAAAAATGAATAAAATAAAAACATTAAATTAAATTAAATATAAATATAAAATAAAAGTAAATATAAATATAAATATAAAATAAAAGTATAACAAATTTATAAAACTGTTCAAAAAAATTCAATAATTGTCCATTATTGAAGATAATTGATTCAAATATATTGTTTTCTCAGTGTTTGTATAAATTTTCATCTCTGCAATATATGAAAGGATTAAAAATTTAGGAGCAAAAAATTTCTTTCCTGGTAAGTTTTTCTTAAAACCGAATATTTTGTTTCGCAGTAAAAAAATATCTTATTTTAAGGCAGCAAGTCAGTTTTTAATTAGGATACAACATTTTTATAACATTTAATGCTGAATTTCCGCTGTAAAATTTAGAACACTACATTGAAGCATGTAAAAGTAAAAATGGTTGTAAATTAAGATTGTTTTACTGTGTTTGATTCTTGAACTCTTGTCTTTAATTTTTCTGAATTTTTTTATTCTTAATTCTAGGTTTAATATTTTTATTTCTAATTTTTCGGTATAAATTTCATCTTTAATAATTTAGTCCTGTGGTTTAAAATTGTTATTTTTAGTTTATTTAAAAATTTTTTATTCGACTTGAAATTTTTTGTTATTAAAAGTTATTAAAAATTTGAAAAAACTTGAAAAAAGTGGGAGAATAGGAGAAAAATTGATACAGAAGTTATAAATTTTCGCACGTTTTTAAAAAATGATTCAAACTTTAAATGAAAATGAGGAAAACATTGTAAACAGAAATAAAAAAATTGAGTTTAAGTTTAAAGTTTTCGTTTTTCGAACATTTTGGAAAATTAAAAAAAAATGGAAAAAATAAAAAAAGGTAGAAAGAATGGTTTTAAATTTTTGATAGGAAATAGAGACAAAGAAAAAAAAGAAGAAAAGGGGTTTTTAAATTTTGATTGAAAAAATTATTTAAAGTTTAATTACTTTATTTAGTTTCATTATTTAATATTTATTTTCAAGTTTAAAATTATATTTATTTAATTATTTAAAGTTGAAAAGAAAATAAGAAAAAGTAGAAAAAAGGGATTTTAAATTTCCATTTTTATTTTATTTCTGAAAAATATTTCTAAATGAAAATGAGGAACAAGACGAAAGAATCAAAAGAAAAAGTAGAAAAAATGGAAAAAGAGATTTTAAATTTATGGTTTTAAAACAACTATTAAAACTAAAAGTAAATGGGGAAAAAAGTCTTTAGATTCTGAATCCAACAAATTTAGTAAGTTTAAAATAAAAACTGTGTAAAAAAAAGGTTTCAAATTTTTATTTTTAAAAAAATTTATTACAAAGATGGTGGAAATTGAGTAAAAAATAGGAAAAAGGGGTTTAAATTTTTCGTTCTTTAACAATAATTAAATTAAAAAAATTGAAAGAGAGTGGAAAAAATTATAAAAAAGGACAAAAAAGGAATTTATGTTATTGGTCCTTATAAATAATTAAAATTCAAAACTTAAAACATTGGAAAAATATAAGAAGATATAGAAAAAATAGTTTTTAAATAAGTTGATTTTTGGAAATTATTAAAGCTACATTATGAAATGGAAAAATCAAAAAAAGAATTTTTGAATTTTTATTTTTAAATCTTAAGCAGTTTAAGAAGAAAATGAAAATAATTTAAAAAAGCAGAAGAAGGTTTTCTTAATTTTTATTTTTAATTGCTTAGCAGCTTAAGAAGGTAATAAAAAAAGTAGAAAAAAATAGAAAAGGAATTTTTAAATTTTTGTTTTTTAATAATTTGTTAAAACTTTAAAAGAAAATGAGGGGGAAAAGGAAAACAGGGGTTTGAGATTTTAATTCTGACAAAGTTATTATAAAAGTTTTTAAAAAATACAATAAAAATAGGAAAAAGGAAAAAAGGGATTAAAATTTTTGTTTTTTAAAAAATTAGTAAACCTTGTAGTTGTATGGAAAGAAATAATAATAGAAATGAAGAAAATGGGGGGTTTTAAATTTTTAATTTTTTAAAATTGGTAAAAAGCAAAAAAAATGGGACAAGGGATTTAACTTTTTTTTTTCTTCAATAATTATTAAAAATTTTGAAATAAAAATGGATAAAAAACGAAGAAAAAAGGAAGAAAAAAAAGTTAAAAATTTCTGAATTTTTAAGAATTATTTTAAAATTTACCAGAAACGAAAAATAATATATAAAAAATTGTTTTTAAATTTGCGGTTCTAAGAAAATTATTTATAGTTTTGAAAAAAAATTCTAAAAATGTAAAAAAAAGGAAAAAAAGTTGGAAAACGGGGAAGAAGGTAGAAAAAGGGTAAAAAGGAAAAAAATAGAGAAAATCCTAACAGAAATAAGCATATGGAAGAAGAAAGTACATAGAGAGGAAAACTGGAGTTGAGTTATCGCAATTTTTTTATATATGTATATGTTGTGTACTACATAATAGTGTATTATATATAAGACCTAAAGTTCTTCATTTTTTGCATGTAAAAGAGATATAATGTTATCCGAAAAGAGGAAAAGCAACAGAGATATATGCTTTGTGTTGACATTGCAAAACACCGCAGGACAAAAATTCCCGCGTGCATTTCAACTATATGACAAGCGACACATTTTTTCTTATAGCGAATCTTTTGCGAGATTTTTTTTTCCTCTTGTACCACTTTGCCAAAATAATTTTTTCTTCATATCAACTTTTTCTTCTCGCCGTTATTTATTTTCACAAAAAAAAATTCCATTTCTATCTTTTTCTATTTTTCTCATAATCTCTTTTAATTAGAATTTTTCTACATATTAATCAGAACACTTAAAAGAAAATTCTATTTTGCATTAAAGAGCAATTAAATTTTTACCAACCTATTTAATTGCGGAACAAAATTTAAAATTGAAATTATAAATTCTTCTTTGGAATAATTGAATTGTTTTGTTAAACTTTTAATTAAAAATGAATGAATTAAACAAAAGTTGCAATTACAATTTTCATAAATGAAGAAAAAATTTCACTTGGAATAGCGATAAGTTTTTCTACAGTAACGATTGTCTGAAATAAAAATTTCGCTAATGTGAAAAAAAGAAAACATGATTTTCTGAGATATCTTCATTCAATTAGGAATATATATTTTTTTCTTTTGAATCGAGGTCAATAACCAGAAAGAATAAAGTAATTGTCATCAATTTTTCGAGGGTTCGAAGAAAAAGAAAATTTAATTGTAATTCAATGGAAAAAATGTGGAAAAAGTAGAGGGGGAGAAAGGAGAAGAAATTATCGAAATACAGAGAGCGGAAAAGAGATAAAAGAGAGTCAATGTGGTAGGAGCTACCCCGAATGATCATCAATCATCAAGAGCGAGACAATCGTATATAGCACACCAACCCAGGAACAGCTGTCGCTTCGCTACTCGACTTCAAACCCGTGTTACATGTTGCTATAAAATTACAAATACAAAAATTCAAAATAAAATTGATCACAATGGCTTTTGTGATTTTAAATTGAAAAATTCGATTTTTTACACTGACAACAAAATTTATTTGTTTTAAACAATTTACAACTTGGTCTTCAAGAAATAAGCAGATTCTCAAATTGATTCAATGATTAAAGGTTATTTTTGTCCTACAATTATCTTGATTAAAATTTCTTTTTTTATTATTTAAATTTAAAAACAGTTTTTAATGAATAATTTCGATCTAAAAAGAAATTGAAGATCAATGATTTGCAAAATAGTATTTTATTCTCTTTGTGTATTTTTAATAGGAAAATTGTAAATATAACCTAAAATATTTGCTCCTTTGGTAACTTTCTTAGGAGCGCATCACAAATTTTACTTTTGGACTTAAAATAATTGTTGCTTGTTAAAATAATTGGACTTAAAACAAATTTATTTAATTTATTAGCACTTTAAGTAGACTTTGTAAAAAAAATTTGTGAAAATCCTCTAAATTAACCAGATTTTAAAATTCAAACATTTTTACGACATCTTTATTAGAATTTCTACTAAAAAATAATTTCAGAAAATGTAAATTATTTAATTTAGTCGTAGTTCAAGTGGACTTTTTAATGATTTGAGACAATTCCCTAAATTAAAAAATTTTTTGCATTGAGAAATTTTTCTACAAATTTTAATTTATTGGTATTTAAAATAATTTGAACAAACAAAAATTAATTATAGCTTTTTATGAGTTCAAGTGAACTTTTTGAGAAAATTTAAGAAAATTCTTTAAATTAACTAGATTTTGGGACTTAATCTATTTTATACGAGTATTTCGGAAAAAATTACCAATTTTTATTTTTACATTAATTGTTACTTTTAATAATTTTCTTTTACGCTGACAAAAAAATTTTTTTAAACCAAACATAAGCAGTCAACCAAAAAAATATGTTTAATTTTAAACATATTTTATTATAGATTTAAACGTCATTTTTATTAAAATATAAATTTTTTATAAATTTTTTTTTAATCAAAACTTGCTACGTATTGAATCAAAGTTATTATGTTTAAATCAAACATAACTTTTGGTTCACTTTATAACAAAGATAATTATGTTTGATTAAAATATATTCTTTTCTCAGTTTACTTTTATTCTCACTTTCACCATCACTTTGATTTAAAAAATTTTTATTTTCACTTTGACAAATTTTTATTTTCGTTCATCATATTTTGATGAATTTTTCAGGGTTCGCTTTTGTTCCTTTCAAATTTCCTGACTTTTCCAGGTTCTCTTTGAGAATTGGAACTTTTTATATTTTTAATTAACAATTTTGTAGAATTTTTTTAAAACGTTTAATTGAATTTTCTTTCAATTATTATTATTATTTTTATTTTCTAATACAAAAATCTAATTGAGAAATTTTCTAATAATCGAATTTTCACATAAAATTGAATTATAAACAAATTGAAAACAAATTAAAAACAAATTAAAACAAACAAATTAAAAACAAATTAAACAAATTAATTTAATAATTCTGAAAATTTAATATTTAATATTTCTAAAAATTCATGATATATTGCTTTCAATATATTCAACGATATAATTTAAATTTTATCTGAAATTTATTTTTAAATCAAAATCTATTAGAAAAATTTCCAAAAATTAAATAATTTAAATAACAAAATTATATTAGAGAATTTAATATTTCCTAAAATTAAATTTTCAAAAAGAATTTTATCGACAAATTTTAAAATAATTAAAGAATAATTTCATTTTTCGAGAAATTTAATTAATTGTAGAAAATTGTATTAAAAGCAATTTAATTTATTTAAAAAAGTTTTAATAAAATTTCTGAAAATAATTTAATTTTGTAAAACATTTTATTAAAATTCCTGGGAATAATTGAAGTTTGCAAAGAATCTTATTAAAATTTTTGAAAATACATAACTTTTTTTGAAGAGTTTTATAAAAATTCTTGTAAAATTTTGGAATTTTGCAAAAAATTTTATTACAATTTCTGAAAGTAATTGAATTTAAAAAAATTTTTTAAATAATTAAATTAATTTGTGAAATTTTATTAAAATAGAATAGATAATAGAAATTATTGAATAGAGAAAAGGTTTTGAAAGTAAATGAAATTTTCTCAAGAGTTTTAATCAAATTTTTGAAATAAATTGATTTTCTACAAATACATTTGTAATTGACTCAAAAAAAATTTTTTATAGTGTTTTTAACTAAAATTCTTTTAAAAATGCATTATTTTAAATAATCAATTAAATATATATATATATTTAAAAAATTTAGCTAATTTCAGAAGAATTTGAATTATTAAACTTTTTCAAAAATTTACATGAAGAAAAAATTTAGATTTCTGATTAAATTAATTTAAAATCGAAATTTTCTAAAATTTTAAATTCAAGCCTTTTAAAATCAATCTACTTATACAAATTATAAGGCAAGTTTCTTAAAATTTAATAATTAACTTTGAAATATTTCAGTATCTAAAATTAGATTTCAAGAATAATCAAAATAACTTTAGAAAGTAACAATTTTCCAGGATTTCGATAAAAATTCCCTGAGTTTTTCAGGTTTTTTAAAAAGATTTATAAAATTCCCTGACATTTCCAGGTTTTCCAGGTTTCTACATTGCGTGGCAATCCTGATTTTTATTATTAGTTTCTATCACTGAAAGTGAAAATAAAAAGTGAACAAAAAATCAAAGTAAAAAAAATATTTGACTATCAAAGTGTGAGTGAATGTAATTTTTTGTAAATATAGTTTTTGAGTTTCTGATGTCAAAAAATTGTGATTGAAAATTTTTACTATAAAATATTGTCTTAAGGAAACTATATAATTTTTTCAAATTGAAAATAAAACTGAAAGTCAGAGTAAAAATGAAATTACCTAATTTCAAAAAATCATTTTAGTTTTTAATAATTATCTATATAGTCAGGAAAAAATATTTCTAAATCGAAAAAAATTCAGAAGTGTTAAAAACAAAAAAAGAAGCACCAATTTTACGGGAAAAAAGTTTTTATTTTTTTTTTGTCATTTGGAAAAATACAAATTGCTTAGTACATAAATTATGAGTATAAAAATATAAGTTAAATTAAAATACAAATTAATTCGTAGAGTACATAAAAATAAAATTATAATTAATTAGAATTATTAATTAATTATAAGTAATTCTTTTGGTTAATATACAATTCGTAGATAGACTATTCTACCTAATCTGCAATTATATATCTAATAGATTAAATATACAAATTCTAAATTGCAAATTTTCGTTCCAAATTGCCCTATCTAATTTGCAAGCCTATTTACATCAAAATCAACTCCATAGAAGAAAGCTATTTTTCGAGACTAAGAAATGAAAATTCAATTAATAAATTAATTAAATAAATTATTTCTTTGTTTACAATTTTCCCTATCTTCTTTTTTTAATAATTCACTACTCTAACCACAAACTTGTTGAAGAATCAAAGTTTTAGTTTTCAATGCCTCCTGCAAATGCACTGGCACTTTAAAATGATGAAGCATTGTGGGGAATTGAGGTTGACCATTAGGTCCAATCAATGAATTAGCATTTTCAGATGAAAAAATATTTTCATCACAAAGTGGCATACCCATTGAATAGGCTTGTTCAGCAATATACTCAGGAGTATAGCCTAACTTGATTTCTGGATTTTTTGGGAAAATTTGTTCAAACAAATGTTCTGGATAATGATAATGATGAACGTCAATGACATTTGGTCTTTTGAATGGAAGATAATTATTGTTAAGTTGACCCACATGATGATTCATTAGAGAATTATTCATTAACATCATTTGCCATGCATTGTAATTTTCATAACCATTAAAGTGCATTACAGTTGGAATTTTACTATTATTTCTAAGTACTGGTTTCTTACTATTCGACTCAACCTTAACACTACTCGTTGAATTATGTTTTGAACAACAGCACGGTTTGTCGAAATCTAATTCAGCTTTGAGTTTATATAATTCCTGCTCTAAATTAACAAACAATCTTTCATCCTTTAAATTATTATTGTTTCTATCAAAAAATTCACCCATGACTGGCGATAGTGCTCGTGCCTCCGACACCTCGTTGGTTGCTTCGTCCACATCGTTGAACTGCATCGCTGATTGTCTTTGAATTTCCGTTGCTAAAATTAGAAAAATAAATGTTTAGTACTTAGTAAAATATTTTTTAAACTAACGATTAAAAGTTTAACTTCAAATTGTTTAATAGATTCATTTAATAAATATTTTTTCCCTTTTTGTAGATATTTAGTCACTTGGAAGAAATTTAGTTATTTTGTTAGCACCCAAGAAAAATTTTACAGAAAAAATTTTCCACGAAATAGATTTTTTATTATTTTACATGCCAAATTCTTTTGTCTAAAAATTACATAACTTTCGGGCAAAATTTGTGAACAAAATAAAACAAAATAAATAAATAAATAAATAAATAATGATAATAAATAAATAAACAAATTCAAGTCTAGAGTTACGTACAATCAGAAATTAGGTCAAAATAACAGGTCAAAATGTAACTTTTAATTTATGTAAAAAAAAAAATTTTGAAAATTCAACATGTTAAAATTAAAAAAATCAAAAATTAGATAAAACAGTGAACGCAAGATGAAATTTAAATCAACTGAAAAAAATGTTGAATAATCTCAAAAATAAAATGAGAATAATAAAAGAGTGAAAAACAACTTCAAATTGAGGTCGAATTAGGTCAAATGGCAAATGGAACTTTTAATTTGTAATAAAAGGAAAAAATCTTTTTAATTATGGACAAACAGATTGAAAGTTATCAAATGAAAAGAGTAATTTATCTTTAAATTTAGGTCAAATTAGATTAAATGGCAAAAAAATTGAAATTTAGAAAAAAGGAAAACTGTTTCTAAAAAATAAACAAATTGATTGAAAATAATTGGACAAAAAGACAAATTTAACTTTAAAATTAGGTAAAATTAGGTAAAATAGCAAAAGTAACTTTGAATTTAGAATAAAGAGAAATTTTTTTAATAATATTAAAATTAAATTTGAAGTAATGCCAAAAGAGGAAAAATGTACAAATTCAGGTCAAAAGTTTCTATAAATTTCGAAAAGACAAACATAAAATCAAATTTTAAAAATAAGAAAAACAATTTGTTAAGTTCTTTAAAAATTAAATCATAATAATGGGATACAAAAGAAAAAGTAGATTTATATTTAGGTCCAATTAGGGCAAACGTCTAAAGTCACGTAAAATTTAAAACAAAAGGAAATAAAAAAGTAGAAACAAAAAAGGGAATGAAAGAACAAATATAACTTTAACTTTAGGTAAAATGTCCAAAGTCACGTAAAATGTAAAACAAAAGTAAATAAAAAAGTAGAAACAAAAAAGTGAAAGAATGAACAAATATAACTTTAACTTCAGGTCAAATGTCCAAAATCACGTAAAATTTACAACAAAAAGAAATAAAAAAGTAGAAACAAAAAAGTGAAAGAAAGAATACAAATATAACTTTAACTTCAGGTCAAATGTCCAAAATCACGTAAAAAAAGGAAAAAAAGTAAATGAAAATTATAAGCAAAAAAAGTGAAGAAAAAATAAAAATAATTTTAAATTTAAAAAAACGTAGGTCAAAAAGTCAAATGCAACTTTAAATATAAAACTAACATAAAAAAACAATTTTAGAAAATTTTAAAATTGAAATTCAAATAATAGCACGAGAAAACAAACATAAATAAAAATTTAGATCAAGTAAGGTCAAACGACAAAAAAAATTTTGAATTTCGCTCAAAAAGAAAAAAAGTGTTTGATTTTTTCAAAAATGGAATCAAATGGGACAAAAAAAACAAAGGTAACTTTAAATTTAAGTCAAATAAGATCAAAAGCAAAAGTATATTTAAATTTTGAGTAAATGGAAAACAATTTTTAAATGCTCTCAAAAATATAATCAAATGGGTGAAAATAACAAATTTAACTTTCAATTTAGATCAAATGGCAGAAGTAACAAAATTTCATTTTAATTTCATTAATTTCACTTTAAATGTTAAATAAAAGAAAAGTCATATTTGAATTTCTCCAAAATAAGAATCAAAAAGATAAGTTTAACTTTAAATTTTGGGTCAAATTGGATCAAGAGGCAAATATGTTTGTTAAAAATTAGGTCAATTGTACTTTTGTTTGTATAAAAAAATATAATGGCAAAAAAAGTGACAAAATATAATAATAATTTTAAAACAAAATAATATTAAGACCAGAAAGAAAAAAACGATTTTTTGAAAAATTTGGTCAAAGTTCTAAGCTGTTTAAGAGTATACATTTGACTTTTTACGTACATTTATAATTATTTATCAAGTTTTTAAATAATTTTAACATTTTTTAATCAGTAATTGGCATTTTTGTTTTTTATCGCAGTTAAAATTTACCGATTCACAGTAGAAAAAAATTTCCCACCAATAAATCAGTGGATTTTTAGCAGATTTTAAAAAGCAAAGAGTCAATCGCGTATTCAAATAAGTTAAAATTTCAAAGAATTCAGATTTAGAGAACATATTTAGATAATGTGAAGAAACAAACATTTGAAAATTAGGTCAAAATGCAGTCGACCAAAAATCTGATTTCGACTAAATTTTGCCTTGAAAATAATATTTGACACCAAAAAAACAAAGATAAATAGCAAACATGACTTGAAAATTATGATCAGAAGGACATTTTTGAAAAATCAAACATTGGCAAAATTTGACTACAAGTAAAATTCGGTTTCAAATGCAAATTTTCAAAATTACAGCAAATCATATTAGGGAAAATAACTGGAAATGTTAAACTTGTAAATAACGAAAAAGATTTGATGCGAAATTTAGAATCAAAATTGAAAAAATCAGGTTTTTTAAGATAGAAAAATTGAGACAATAAACGAACCAAAACTGTTGCGAAGCACAAAGTAGAAAATTTACATTTGTTTGGAATTTTACAAGCAGAGAACAAGAAAAATTGTTATAAACATTGTAAATACTTACGAATTTTATCAATCGCTTTCTCGAGTATTTCGGCTTGCTCCAAAAACATGTTCCCCGCACGAATGATCTCAGCATCAGACTTCGAATTATGGGATGTCATCATATCAGAACCGAAGAAGCTCAATCCTTGATCGAAAAGTAAATCCTCGTCCGGTTGAATCACAGGCGTTGTCGTGAAGCTTCCAAAATTATAAGCCTCCTGACTCCAAGGAAGACAGAATTCAGAACTGCCCAAATTGCTGGTGTACGCCATCCTTCCGGTTGAGGTTGATGCCACTGGTTCCGCTGCTCCTGCTGATGCTGCTGCTGCTGATGATGATGCTGCTGCTGACGATGCTGCCACTTTCGAATACATTTTCAAATCACTGACACTTTTTTCACGAAATAAAACTCAAATTTAGAAAAACTAAATTTAAAACTTTTCAGAATCGCAAAGAACAGTTGAAGTTTCAGGAAGAAAACTGAGAAATTTTTTGAAAATGTTCCAAAAAAAGATACAAGTGTAAACTTTTGAAAATTGACAACTTGACGATTTGAAGTTTAGACAAGCAATGAGCAATGAAAAGAATTACAGTGCTTAATGATCACCTTTCGGAGAGAAAAGAGATTTTTGGTTTTTGCAAGTACCTGGCGCCTGCTTATATACCCTTTATGCCCCCACCACCACTATATTTTGGGTACAAGTGCAAAGTGGAAATTAGCCACTCGTGAACATTTGGAGGCAGGTACAATTGCATCCTTTCGTAGTAAACAATAACAGATTTCATAATGATTACATTGTCATTGGCAGAACGACATTTTTCCACTTCGCAATGACCGCACCCATCAAAATAAGGGTTTTTCATTTGAAAATTGAATTCACCTGTTTTGTCCCCACTGCAAAATTTTATTTTCATTCAAAATTCAAACATTTTCGAATATTTAGTTTGTAATATTAATAATATTAATATAGTAATAATATTATTTTATTAATAATAATATTAATTAATAATATCATTAATAGTAACAGGAAAATAATAAATCTAAATAAGTCTGTTAATAAATTTATAATATATTAATATATAGTAAATAAGTCTAAATAATCTATGAATCAATTATAAATAAAATTTTCTTAATTCACATCTTTCTGATTCAATTTATATTTTTGGATTAAAGACCAATTGCTCCAATGTATAATTAATATTTTTATTTAAATTTAAAAATTATTATTTTCATTCGACACTTATAAAATTTTCTTAATTTACATTTTTTTGATTCAATTTTAATGTTTGGATTAAAAGCCAATTGCTCCAATATATAAAATTATTTATTTGTTTTAAATGAAAATTTCCATTCGACACAAATAAAATTTTCTTAATTTACATTTTTTTGACTCAATAAAAACTCAATCAATTTTTGATTAAGTCAAAATTTTTTGACTTAATCAAATTATTTTTGGATTAAAGACCAATTGCCTCAATGTACAAAATTATTTATATGTTTTAAGTGAGAAGTGTCATTTGTCACAAATTAAATTCTTTTTTGAGCTAAAGAAAAAGTTTAGTCCAAATTCTATTTGAAGCAAAAAAAAAAAATTTATATACGAAATGAATAATAAAGAAGTTATTTAATAAAACATAAATTTATTTGGTTTAAAAACTGACTGCATATCTATTATTATTAAAACAAGTATTTATTTGAGTCAAATATTATTTTTATTTAAATTTAAAAATTATTTTTATTCAAATAAAACTTAATTTTATTTGCACCAATAATTTCAATATTTGAAGCAGTTTAAGTTAAAAAATAATTGAACCGAGAAGAAATAAATTTGTTTGTTCAAATTTTATTTGGGGCAAATAGAAATTATATACGAAATTAATAAAAAGGATGTTATTTAATAAAACATAAATTTATTTGATTTAAATAATAGACTGCATATCTATTATTATCAAAACAAGTATTTATTTTATTCAAGTAATATTTTTATTTAAATTTAAAAATTATTTTTATTCAAATAAAACTTAATTTTACTTGCATTAATAATTTCAGTATTTGAAGCAGTTTAGGTTAAAAAATAATTGAACCGAAAAGAATTAAATTGGTTTGTTTCAAATAAAATCTTCATTTCCAACGAAATATTTTATTTAAAAAACAAATAAATTATTAAATAGATTCGGAGGCAAATATACGTTTACTTAAGGAAATTTTTCGACTACTTTTCATTTAAAATATTTAATAAGTAAACCTGCAAAGTTTGTAAAAAAATCTAAAATATAATGAAGAAGGGCAGTACTTTGAAAAAGATTTAATAATTCAAAAATAAATTATATTGAAACAGTTTTAAAGCGGTAAAGACGAGAAATTAATGAAAAGTGACCGGGGCAATAAAATTGGTAATTTAAAAATAATTTGTAATAATTAATTTCAAAAATATTGAAATTTTTGCACTTTACTTTACTCCTAAATAAAATTTTATTTTTCTTAAGTATATTTGTTATCTATGTCAAATAAAATTTTTATTTAAAACAAATAAAATATATTTGGTTTAAATAAAGTGTTTAAATAAATTTTATAAAAGTTTTAATGTAAATAAATTTAAATAAATTTTCCAGGTGTGTAAAATTTTGTTTGGTTGTAATTAAATTTTGTTAAATTCAAATGAAAATTTTCTTTCTATAGAATGAAAATTTTTATTTAAAACAAATTAAATATTACAGTACAGGTTCCTAGACAATCACCGTGAAATAGTTTCCGGGAGACCGAGAAATTCCCGGGAATTTCCCAAGAGCGCAAAAATAATGAATACAAAAAGAAAATTTTTTTTCACTACCGGGAAATTCCCGGAAACTTTTACACCTGGGAAATACATGTTTATTTGATTCAAACAAACTGTTTATTCAAAAAAAATGTTTTAGATAACATTTGAATAAAACGATATGGTTAATAAAAAATAAATGACTCAAAATAAATTTTTTATTTGGTTCAAGTATATATTTTGTTGGATTAAAACAAAAATGTTGTTTTTGTCTAATGAAAAATTCTGTTTGAATGAAATTAATAATGTATTATTGGTTCTGTGTTAAATACTTAAATTCACGTTTATTTTATACTCCAATATATTAAAATTGACTCGGATGAAATTTGTTTAGATTAAATTTCATTTGGTTGAAATTACATCTCGCTTGGTTAAAATTAAATCTCAAATGGTTGAAATTAAATCTCATTTGGTTAAAATTAAATTTTGTTTTGTTCAAATTAAAGTTTGTTTGGTTCAAATTAAAGTTTATTTGGTTCAAATTAAAGTTTATATGATTTAAACAAATATTTTATTTATGTAGAATGAAAATTTTTATTTAAAACCAATAAATTATTCAGTGTTTTTTTGTTTAACTTACATTTCTCTTGGGTTAAATTAAAATTTGTTTCGAATGAATAAATTCTTTTTGGTTCAGAAATTTTGTATCGTTAAAATTAAATTCTTTATAGATGAAGTAAATTTCATTCGGTTGAGATTTGTTTTTCTTAAATAAAATGTTTGTTCATCTGATTCAAATGAATTTTTTTTTTTAAAGAAAATTTATTTCTAATTAATTCTCTTTGATTTGAATGAAATATTCTTTGATACAGATAAATTTTGCTTCGTTTAATTATTTAATTTTTTTTTTTTTGTCAATAAATTTTATTTCGTTCAAATTAAATTTTACAAAGTTCAAGTAAATTTTGGTTGCCTTAAATAAAAAATTTCTTTATGTCAAATAAATATTTGTTTGTGAACAAAAAAATAATTTACAAAGTTCTAAAACATGTACGTTCACCTGACTCAAATTAATTATATTTGATTAAAAAAAATTCGTTTCTAATACATTTTTTGTGCTTCAAATTAATTTTTCTGTGGATCAGATAAATTTTGTTTGATTTAAATTAAATTCTATTTTTCTTAAATAAAAATTATTTGTAACAAATGAAATTCTATGTTCATAACAAATAAACAATTTAGTAGGTTTCGAATCTTAGTCTTAGTTTGATGACTTAGATAAATATTTGAGTCAAACATAAAATATGTTTTGAATCAAATTTTATTTGATTCAAATTAAATTTCGGTTCTTTCATAGAAAAACAAAATTGTTAAACACAAAATTGTTTTTAACAAAATTGTTGTTCCGGTTAACAAAAGCATTTTTTAATTTGCAAAAAAAAACTTTCTCTATTTTATCAATAAAATATAAAATTGTTAAATGTATTTTAAATATAAAAATGAATATAAAATATAAAAATGAATATAAAATATAAAAATGAATATAAAATATAAAAATGAATATAAAATATAAAAATGAATATAAAATATAAAATATAAAAATAAAATATAAAATATAAAAATGAATATAGAATATAAAAATTGCATCTAAAATATAAAACATAAAAAAATAAATAGAAAATATAAAATTTAATTGAAAATATAAAAGTGAATCCAAAATAAAAAAAATTCAAAAATTTAAAAACCTTTTGAACAAAATAAGAAATAATAAAATACAATTTCAATATTAAATTCAATGGATATGCCGATATGAACATGTATGATGGATAGAAGGAGCTTTATTGTCTTTATAAAAACATAACCATTTATTTTAGAGAGGGTTTCATATTAAGGATGGGTCTCGATTCAAGTCTCAAACGATACACAAAAGATCTTTTTTTTCTCTTTTTTTCACTCAGCATGAGGGAGGAGGGGGAGGGGGGGTGACGACATTGACGAAAGATACAATCTGGCGCAAGATTTGTAGCTTCATCTCTCTCTCTCTCTTTCTCTCTCTCTCTGTTTGCCGACAGAAAAAAATGTATTCTTCCCCGCCTTTTTTCTTTTCATTATACCAAAAAAAAATTTTTTTTCCTTCTTCCCTATTTAATATAAATAATGTTTATTAAAACATTTAATCAACAAGAAAGTGAAAAAAAGAGAAAGTTTTTAATATAAAAAGTTAAAAAGTCCTGCGGAAAATTTTCAAAGCGCTTTTTAAAAGAAATGAGGAGCAACAAAATGCGCTTATGAAAATTCAAGAAGGGTCTAAAAAGAACAGTGGGAGGGAATATTTTACTCTCGACAGGGACTAAAATGAAAATATGAATATATGGGGCCTAGCTAGTAAATTAATAACCTTTCTTCCTTTTGTATATTGTTTCTCCTTTTGTTCCCCTATCCCCCTTTTTTTGCAACCCTTACATATATATGTAAAAGGAAATAACTATATTTTAATTAAATTTCCTGAGGACTTTTCTTTTTATAAAAATGAGATTACTATCAAGATTATAGAAGATTATTATTTTCAATAGAATTTTTAGCGTCTTTTGTGGAAAGTTAATACTTTGAATAGAATTTTTAGCATCTTGTGTAGAAGATTATTATCACTTTTACGGAAGATTATTATCTTTTATCGAAGATTATTAACTTCTACAGAATTTTTAACACCTTTTGTACCAAATATTATTGTGTTGTACAGAATTGTCAACACTTTCTATACAGAAAATTATTATTCTCACTAATTGGAAAAATAAAGAAGATTAATAAAGATAAAGAAGAATAATATTTATTTTGATTTTTCCAATTTTTATATTTCACTTTAAATATCATAAGAAAAAACGTATGTGAAAAAATATGTTTTCAATTAAATTTTATATTTTATTTATTTATTTATTCATTTATATTTTAGATGCAATTTTTATATTTTCCATTCATTTTTATATTTAAGATATACATTTAACATTTTTATATTTTATTGATAAAATAGAGAAAGTTATTTTTCGCAAATTGAAAAATGGTTTTGTCAACTGGAACAACAATTTTGTTAAAAACAATTTTGTGTTTAACAATTTTGTTTCTTATAAAAGAAACGAAATTTAATTTGAATCAAATAAAATTTGATTTAAAACATATTTTACGTTTGACTCAAATATTTATCTAAGTCATCAAACTAAGACTAAGAAGTATGTGAAATAATAGAAAAAATGTTCTCTTTTTTTTATTTTTAATATTTCTTTTCAATTTAATTTTATTTTATTTTCAAAATTCCGTAGAGAATTCAACATCGTAAGTCGATAGAGAAGTTTACTGAAGAAATTTATCAGTTGAGTGTCAGAATTCCCGTGTTAAACTTCGGATGACGCCACTGGTGTATTTTGAAAGCCCAACTTTGAAATTTTAAATATTCTTCATGCTACGAATTTTCTGTGTATTTTAAAAAGTAAAAACATTTTTTTAATTGCAGATTTAAATTAAAAAAGTAAATTAGTTAAAAAGTAAATTCTATTGAAAGTAAAAATATTTCGCATATAAAGCTTTACATCAGATGAAGCTTACGTTTAAATTAGTATTATTATTGTTAGTTTTATTATTATTATTATTATTATTATTATTATTATTATTATTATTATTATTATTATTATTATTATTATTATTATTATTATTATTATTATTATTTTATAAAATTATGAATAAAATTTATATTTGTTTTACGCGTTACTTAAAAACTGAATTCGAAAAAGTTAAAAATCTTATAGTAATCGAATAATAATAAGTATAAAAATTATAATAATGATTTAATACCAACTGAAGATTGAATTATAGTTAAAAATTATAAATTATAAATTAAATGATAAATTATAAATTAAATTAATTAAATTATAGTTAAAAATAATACCAAATAATTGTACAAAATAAAAATAGTAATATTCATTTAGTACCAAATAAAAGACTGAATTCGGAGAAGTAAAAAATTTTATAAAAATAATATATAAATAATTATAATAAAAATAATAACAAAAAGTAGGAGAAGAAGGGAAAGAGAAAACAATCAAGAATGAATAAACAAAAGATGAAAATATTAAAAAGAAGTAATAAATTATAAAAGTCTGAAATTATTAAGTCAATAATTGTTAATATTACAGAAATACTTAATGAATAATAAACGAACTTGATTAATAGTCTCATAATTAATTACCACTATTTATATTTGTTATTAAAAAATAATAAGTACAATTTATTATTAATACCAATTATTTATTGATACAAAACTAATAATTAAAGTATTTTACAAATAACAAAAAGTTAAAAAAAAAATTTTTTTTTTCAATGAATGATTCAATAATAAATAGATTTGAAAAACAATTTCATATAGGGAAAATTAGTAAAGTGAGTTTCAAGAATATTTCGTCACTTTGGAAAAAAAAAAATGTTGTTGAAAGAAAGATGGACGTGGAATGAATAATGTAGAGAGGAGATGACAAGAAGCGATAAAGTCACATTGTGTTTGGCCACTAATGAGTTCTTTGCCCATAAGGATCAAAACCTATATAATAAAATACGTGTGACTATAAATTCCTTATTCGTGTTAAACAAATTTCATACATAGATTTTCATCCCTTTTCAAAACATATAAAGAGCTCATTAGCGAATAAACGCATATAATGAGATTGTCCACAAATTACTTAAATATATATACATAAACAATAACACGGGGATTTTCATTTACTTGCATATTATAATCATATTAGGCTGTACAATGTAGAATAATATTATAATTATGCTGGTATAATATGAGCATTTAAAATATAATATAATATTATTATAATTATACTGCGGTTTAGTACAATAGCAAATATTACTGATTATTTATAATTAGTATATTTGTTGTTGTATTCTACCTGTACATAATTAGAATATTTTGATTAATAATTAGTATATTTGTTGTTTTAATACACCAGAATAATTGTAAAATTATTATAATTAAATGAAATATAATGGCAATTCCATTATAATTAAATCTGGTCAATTTATAAGGATTATTCTCTCAAACTTTCTTTAAGAAGTCCACTTGAACTTTTAGAAAAGTAAATAGTTTAGTTTCAATTATTTTAAATACAAACTTCATTAAAATTTCAGGAAATTTTATATAGAGTGTGAGAATCTCGTCAATTTAATAGATTTTCTTAAATTTTTATAAAAAAATCCACTTGAACTATATACAAAAGTATTTAATTCATGTAAGTTACTTTTAATTATATATTAATTTGGCATTTCATATATATTTTTCAAATACCAAATTAATTGAAATTTGTAGAAAATTGGGTGAAAATTATTTATAATAATAAAATAATTTGTGGAAAATTGATTAAGTGTTAGAATCCAGGGAATGTAAATTCACTTTTTAAAATCTTTTTTAGGGAGTTGTCTGAAATTTTTTTAAAATTAAACTTGAACTCTTACAATATTTATTTATAATTTTTTTAATTTATAATTTCTTTATTTACTAAATAAATATAGTAGCGTAGAAAAAATTCTATTAATTAAATACAATACGAATTATTGCCAAAATATTATTAATATTTAATATTAATTGTAATATATATTATATAGTATAATGACAACTAAATCCAATCCAGCAGCAAACAATCATATTTTAATTATCAATAATTATATCCTTTAATTGAACACAATAACAACTATATTAATTCAATAAAAGAACAATTACATTTAATTTAATGTAATAAAGATTATTTTAATTATTTATAAAAATAATTATATAATTTAAGGAATTTGAGAATCAAGCATCGAATTGTATTAAACATCAATTATGTTATAAATAATTATATAAGCGAACTATTACTTATAATTATAAGCATTAATTTATAGCATTTAAATTTACAATTAATTTAACACTAACAGTAACTGTTAATTATATTAAGTATATTAATTATCTTATTTAGTATTTATAATAATTATTAATTTTAATAATATAAAAATTATATTAAGGAACAATTATGGTATTTTCATAAGCGAACGATTTTATTTATTATTAATTACGTTAATTAATTATAATACAGATTGTGTCAAGTTACTATACGAAGAATTATAAATGTATAAAATAAATATATTTAAAAAAATTAATATATTATATTATATTATATTATATTATATTATATTATATTATATTATATTATATTATATTATATTATATTATATTATATTATATTATATTATATTATTATATTATTATATTATTATATTATTATATTATATTTATATATTATATTATTTTATTTAATTTTTATTTTAATATAAATATATTATAAATATATTTATATTAATACAATTGGGCAAAATATTTACCGCTTTGAACAATTATTATTAACTATGAACAATATTTAAACAAACAATTGAGCATCAAATGCCAAATTATTTTAGTAAACAAAAATATCTAAATTAAAAAAGCGAACAACTATATTAATTATTGATTGAACTAATTATTAATATTGTTAATTATTTATTGTGCTAAATATTAATTTTTTTAATTACGGCTTGTAATAATTAGTAATTTTGTTAGTCATTAATTATAATAATTATTAATTTCATAATTATTAACCTAATAATTATTAATTTAGTAATTATCAATTTAATAATTATTAATTTTATAATTATTAATTTAACAATTATTAAATATAACCAAGATTATATATATATATATATATATATATATATATATATATATATATATAATATCATTAAATTCTTTTTATCATTGTATTATTTATTACATATAATATCATCATTGTTATAATAGAAAATAAAGAAAAAAATAATAAAAAATTAATTTCTCAAAAAATTACTAAAAAAAATTATAAAAAAGAAAAATAAGGAAGATAAATATTAAAATTGTGTAATTTTGTAGATTATGTGGAATATAAATTTTTATACCTGAATTAAAATATGTTAGAAAAAAATAAAATTAATGAAAAAATTATGAAACGAAAAAATTATTGCATTTTAAAAAATGATGGAGCTTATTAAATTTTTGAGTTGACCGAAGAATAAAAGGGACAGTGTAGGGAGTGTGTACTTATTTATGCATTTCTCCGGGAAGGCACATCAGACTCCCAGAGAATCCCTGGCAATATTTCGATCGATCTGGTGTGCGCCACGTGCTGTAGTGAGTGACGTGCAAAAAATATATTCCATGGAAATATGTATATGTATAGAGAGACTCCCGAATATCGGCCCAATATTATACCTCGCCCAAGGAATTTACATATATCTCTGCGATGCGCAAAAGTGGATTTCGCGATTTTCATTTTTAAAAATCTTTTTTTTTTCCTTTTATTGACTTTTTTAACATTTTTGTTTACTGCTTTGTTTATTCCCTTGCTTACTAATTTGTTTACTTTTATGTTTACTCATTTGTTAACTTCTTTGTTTACTTTTTTGTTTACTTTTTTGTTTACTCATTAGTTTTCTTTTATGTTTACTCATTTATTTACTTCTTTGTTTACTTCTTTGTTTACTTCTTTGTTTACTTTCTGATTACTCATTTGTTTATTTCTTTGTTTACTTTTTTGTTTACTTTTTTGATTACTCATTTGTTTATTTCTTTGTTTACTTTTTTGTTTACTTCTTTGTTTACTTTTTTGATTATTCATTTGTTTATTTCTTTGTTTACTTTTTTGTTTTCGCTCTTTTTTCATACTTCTTATCTAATTCCTTTTTTTAGCTCATTTAATTTACCTATAACTATTTTAGAATTTCTAATTTTTATTAGATTCAAAATTATTTTTTGCCGAATAATTTTTTACTAGTTTATTGTTTTTTTTAACTTTTTATTTCGTAGATAAATTTTTTACTCTCACATATATTCTAACGAATTGATTTAAATTGCAGATTTAAAAATGAAAATTTATTTTAGTTTCTCTTTATTTTTGTATTTTTTATTTATTTACCTAGTTAAAATAAAAGGATTTATTTACATATTAATAAAAAAATTTTTTTATTTATTTAGTTAAAGTAAAAGGATCTTTTTATATATAAATAAGATTTCTATTTCGAATGTTATTATCTATTTTTCTATACCCAATTTATAGGATAAAAATTCAGTAAATTAGAAATTAATTTCTGAGAATAATTGTAAATAAAATGAATTTAATAATTTATATATGTATGCATATTAGAATTGTTTTTTTTAACAATATGTTTGAATAATGTTCTTGTCCATAATTTTGAAGACGGCTAATAGAATATTCCAGAATTCTATCTACCAGGGGATTATTTAGCAATGGTAAAATAATGAGCTTTCGATACTCATATAAATATTTATACATGCCACTAGAATCGATTTTCCTCCTCTTTTCAAAAGACAATTACGCCTTCTTTTTAAAACCGAAAAATAAATTAATTTTTTTTCTTTTTTTTGGAACTATATATCTTATAATGTGTGGAATTTATTTTCCAAATTTATTGAACTTCTTTTTTCAGTATTTTAGTATTTTTTTACTTTTCTTTGCTTTTTATTTTTTGAGGTTTTTGGTTTCTTTATTGCTTCTTCTTTTTTATCTTTTCTTGTTTCTTCATTTACTGTTTTTTTTCTTTTTTATTTCTTTTTTTCTTCTTCTGTTTCTTTTTTTCCTTTTCTGTTTCCTTTTCTGTTTCTTTTTGTGTTTCTTTTTCTGTTTCTTTTTCTGTTTCTTTATCTGTTTCTTTTCTGTTTCTTTTTGTGTTTCTTTTTCTGTTTCTTTTTCTGTTTCTTTATCTGTTTCTTTTCTGTTTCTTTTTTGTTTCTTTTTTTCCTTTCCTGTTTCCTTTTCTGTTTCTGTTTCTTTTTCTGTTTTTTTTCTGTTTCTTTTTCTGTTTCTTTTCTGTTTCTTTTTTGTTTCTTTTTCCCGTTTTCTTCGTCTCATTGTCGCTTTTATAATTTTTTTATTTTTTCCAAAACAGTTATATAATTGAATAAGAACCGAGAAAATGTGAAAAGAGAAATAAAATTTTCAAAAAAGCATCTGGCAAAATGGAGTATTATTGTTAGAACTGATACAGTCTGCAGACTTAGGTTATGTCTAGACCACCGAAAGATTTATATTACCCCGCACAAAAGAACTCTTATACCTGACTAAACCTAAGACATGACTTCTTTAATTTTTAACACTTAAATGTTTTCTTACACCACTATCACATAAATAGGTGCCTGTAAAATTGGCGACATAAGCCTAAAAGAAGATGAACAATCAAATTACGTCCTTTCAAAAAGAATATCTTCCCCTCTTCTATACTCATATACGCATATAACAATCTCAGAAAACTAAATTGTAACAAACCGAAAAATTAAAATTAACTTCTTAATAAAAAATATAAAATCAACTCCGTTTACAGTAGTAAATTATTTGTTTCAATGGATTCTGTTAGGATATAATTTTGTTATAAATAAATAATTTTTGCATTTATTAAATTATTATTTATTATTTATAATAATTGTTAAGAAGAAAATTTATTTCATTCAAACAAATGATTACCTTGTATATTATGAAATAAACATTTATTTGCATAATTTGATAAATTAGCGAAATTACACTGAAAAAAAATTTATTTGATTCAAATAATCGATTATTTGTCTATAATCAAATAAATATTTACTTGAATCAAATAATTTTTATTTGAATCAAATAAATTGTATTTGAATCAAATATTTCAGTATTAGAAGAAAATACTAATTAATTGATTCAAATAAAAATTATTTGATTCAAGTAAATATTTATTTGATTAAAGACAAATAATAATCGGTTATTTGAATCAAATAAATTTTTTTTCAGTGTACGATTAGTAAATGTTACTAAAAAATTTGTAGAAATTACTATTAGTAAATGTTACTATAAAAAAGTATTTGTAAATATTACTATATTAGTAAATGTTACTAAAAAATTTGTAGATATTACTATATTAGTAAATGTTACTAAAAAATGTGTAGAAATGACTATTTATTGATAAAATTTACTATAATTAAAAAACTAAAAGTTAGTCACTAATTAAAATTAATAATTTTACTACAATCAATTTTTTTTAATATTCATTTTTACTAATTCAAATTTAAAGAGCATAGTTGAATAAAAAATTTAAAAAATTTACTATATTTTACTCTATTTAATTTTACTACATATATATTTTTAAATTTATAGTAAAATGAAATAAGATTTAAAATTTGATAATATAAATAAATAATTAGTGATTTATATTGATTGAAATTTTTTCAGTGTAACATACATATAATAATATTCCAAATAAATAATTTTTCTATCATTCTTTTTAAATTTCAAAACAAAGCTTTCTGATTTTTAGTGTTTATTGTTCCTTTTTTGTTCTATAACTTATTTTATTGATTTTTTTGTTCTGTGTTTTAATATTTTTTCAGAACTTTAAGTTTTTTTTAGAGAAAAAAATTAATTCTCAAAAAAGGATTAAAATCGAGAGTTTTTTTAAAATTAGTCACATGTTCAGAAATGTGGAATATAACTATAAAACTCATCATCATTGAGTGATGGCCGCTTAGTCGACCTCGTAACCGACGCCATACATCATTCAAGATGGCTGGATTCCCACCCTACTTAATATATGTATATATATAAAGGGTGACAACCCCTGTCTATTCCTATTTTCAAATATCTATATCGTTTTGCCTTCATTGATAAGATATTCAGTACTTTATTAAACTCGGCACATTTTTTTAAATATATTGATTCCTATATATATATATTTTTTACTGAACTCTACATTTGCAACAACATTTTGTAGAGAACGTTTCAATTTATTACTATTTTTCTATTTCTATTTTTTATTGAATTTCCTTCTATAATATTTATCTCATTTATTTATTTAAATAATTAAATTTATTCAGTAAAATGCTATACCTTATTTACTTATTTTATTAATTTAATTTATTCAGTAAATTGATACTTTATTTACTGAATTAATTTATTTTTATTTAACAATTAGTTCTTTATGTTGAACAATGAGTTACGAAATTAATTTCGCAAAGTGTTAAATAAATAATAAATACAAAAATTATTACCTTAACATAAAAAAATAATTATAAAAATAAGAATCTAGAAATAATACAGAACTGGTTCTGTAAAACCTATGTAAACGTATCGCAGAATCATTATGTTCATATTTTTTATTTCAGTTTGTCTATTTATTAAATTTACGTGTTTAGAATTATTTTTCAAAAAGTTCCATATAAATTATTAAGAATCAACGTGTTACGGAACCAGTTCCGCAAAATTTAAAAATGATAGTTACACGAATTTTTATCCATTTACATAAAAACATAAATAAATGTATTAAAATAATATAATATGTTTAAATAATAAATAAAATAATAGAAAATATATAAACAAAAAATAAAATAATAGAAAATATATAAACAAAAAATAAAATAATATAAAATATATAAACAAAAAATAAAATAATAGAAAATATAAAAACAGAAAATAAGGAAAAGAAAAGTAATAAAAATTAATTAAATGCTTGAAGAAATAGTATTGAACTGCATATGTAAAAAATGTAGAAATTTCGCGCTCTGAGAATTTGCGCTATATTTGAAGCGTGCATATATATGAACTCTGCCAGACGAATAACGAAAAAAGTGTCGCCGTTTTCCATATATGACAGGCTGTCAATGACAGAAGCTGGCAATCAATAATCGCATCAAACTTACACGCAATGCCTCGCCATCCCTCTTCTATCTCTCTCTCTCTCTCTCTATGAAAATTTCCTTCTATTTTCCATTCTATATTTACGCGATCGTTTATCGAAAATATTGCATTTTTTTTACTTTTCAAAAAAATATAACATTTATAAAAATTAAAAAAAAACCCTTTTTGATATTCTTGTAAAAAATGAGATCTTGATTATACCATATTTATACTTTTTTTACTATATTTTTTTCATCATATATATTTACAAATTTTTCCCCATCGTGACTAAAACCGAAAAAAATATAATATTTACAAAAAAACAACGATGGAGAGATTAAATATTTTTCTCTAATTATTTCTAAATGGTTTCTTAATATTTTTCAATATAGCGAAAATAATTTTTTACAATTTTAATTTATTCCTCATTTCTGTATTGTTTGAAAATAAAAAAATATAAGAAAAAAAACATCCTTTAATCAAAAATTCTATTATTTCATCATAAGAATTCATTATATAATTTTTATAAACGCTAAAGAGATTTAAAGGAAAGATTTTTATTCTAATGCACCGTATCACATGGAAGATAATTATTTTACAACTTTATGTTATGTCCTTTAATGACGTTTTGGGCACGAGCCAAAAATGAGTAATAGATAAAAATTAAGGGGAACAAATCGGAGAACAATATCTGAAAGGAAAACAAAATATGCCCTTTTATCATTAAGGGATAATCGTAAGTGTTAATATTCTCTTTTTTTTTCTTCCTCTTCTATATCTTGAACCGCATACGATAATATTCCGATGCCAAAAGTCGATGGCTCATCATCTTTTTTTCCAAAACTATAAGTTAATTGCAATTTCTTTAAAAGTTGATGAGTTTATGCGCCATGTTAAAGGACAAATATAACATAAGATATGCCCGCGTACTTTTTCACTAATAGAATCATTACTTCCAGTATTTTAGTAGGCTTTAAACATTTACGAAAACGATATTTATGGCTTTCCCATTAGCTACTGCTTCATGTATATATAAATACGAAAAAATAATTTAATGTGTATTTTATTAGGTTTTCTAAACAAGGAATATGGGGGGAAAAATCCGCTTTGGAATTAGAGACACGAGAAGGGATGTTTTTATTTTTTTTTATTTTACTTATTAATTTCTGGAAGGATAATTATTTTTATCCTTTTATGATAATAAAAAATACACCTAGAGAAATGATTTATTTGAATTAAATAAAATTTATTTGAATTAAATAAAATTTATTTGAATTAAATACAATTTATTTGTAACAAATAAAAAAGGATATTTGTCACAGAAGCAACTAAATTTTTATTTTGCTCAAATGATCTTTTTTATTTGAATTAATATATTTTGTTTGAATATCCATTTTTATTTGAATGAAAAAATTTGAATATTTTCTTTAAATATATTTTTTTTTTAGAGAAAATAAAAAACATTTTTTAGTTTAATAAATCCTGTAAGCATTCTGGAATATTAAAATTCATACTTATGGCCCTTCAAATAAATTTATTATTCACAATGACTAATGAAACTTTTAATATTAATTAAACACCCAGAGAAATGGTATATTTGTCTCAGAACCAACTAGACTTTTTATTTGTTTCAAATAAATTTTATTCATTTTAAATAAAATTTTATTTAACTCAAATATATGTTTTATTTATGTCAAATATAAATTTTATTTAAAACAAATAAAAAGTCTAGTTGGTTCTGAGACAAATATACGTTTATTTAAGTCAAATAAAATATATTTGGTTTAAATAATAATTTTCTCTGGGTGAAATAAATGTTTATTTTTATAAGAATATTAACTCAGATAATAATAATAATAATAATAATAATAATAATAATAATAATAATAATAATAATAAAAATAATAATAATAATAATAATAATAACTCAGATATTATTTATAACGCAGATCTTCTTAGTATACTTATAAGTCAAACAAACATTTATTTGAATCAAATATATTTTTTATTAGCTAAAAATATACTATTTCCTAAATTGCATGTATATTTCTTTATTTTAGATTAATAAAGGTGCATTCATTTGAAATAAATATTAGTTTATTTATTTTAAATAAAATATTTATTTGCAACAAATAATTTTTTTTACATATACACTTTTAGTTAAAATAAATAACTTTTTTCTCAGGGTGTAAAATTAGGTCAAAAGGTAAAATATTGTAAAACAAATAAGAATAAGTAAATAGAAAAGTAAAAATTAGAAAATAAAAATTGAAAATTAAAAATTGAGAATTAAAAATTGAAAATTAAAAATTGAAAATTAAAAATAAAGAATTAAAAATTGAAAATTAAAAATAAAGAATTAAAAATTGAAAATGAAAAATTAAGAATTAAAAATTGAACGTTAAAAATTAAAAAGTAAAATTCGAATGTAACAGAAGTCCGGGAATAAGTAAAAATAATTTTAAAAAAATTAAAAAATAATTTTCCAGTGAAAAGAAGCATTTTGTGCGGGTAAAAATCGGAGTCTAAAGGAGTGGTGACTCCCGACAGCGTGTAACATATGCTTTTATCTAAATTAAACAGTGTCGGCGCGATTTTCATTTCCTGGCCCGAAGCCGCTGATCTTATCGTGCAGGATAGCGCTTCGCGAGAAGCTGACAAGAGAGAGAGAGAGAGGGAAAAGGGTTTTCCTCTCATTCCCACACACAGGGACTTGAAGTGCGAGGGTCTTCACTATTCCCTCTCCGTGGTAGCATAAGGATCCTCTTGAAACCATTCTCCCAAAACCACGACAACTCACACCACTGCAAAATATCAGAATCTGTATATTATACTATATATATATATATATACCTATATGCTATCCAGTGCTTACTATCTCTCCCTATACACATATATATCTATATATATTTTAACCAATCCCATCGTCCTTTGCCTCCTTTTCCTGTGACTGTCTCTTCATCCGCCAAAACCTCCACTCACTTTCCTCCACCTCCTATGCGAAACCCCCTTTTCAAGCTTCCATGGTTCCTCTGTCAGCAAACCCTGTCAAACTTCCAGATTATATTATACAAAAGCGAAGATACCAACCTGAAGGGTAGTCAACTGGAAAGTCAGACTTTTCGAAGGGAAGAACACTTTCCACCCCTTTGGAGTTCTTAATATACAATTTCTAATTAATATTTGCGCCTGTGAGGTATAGACTTATATTGTTGAGAATTTTACATTCAATTTTTTTTCACTTCATCATTGACGAACTGATTATAGTGGAAAATTAGTAATTAATAATATATTTTTTAGCAAATGAGAAATATGTATACTTTTGACTGTATACAAACTAATACTATACTTATATGTAACTCCTACTACTACTACTAAAAAAAATTTTTTTAGCCATAACACCACAATAATATATTTTTTCACTAAATGTAAATCTGTGAAAATTCACTTGTTTCTAAGTTATAAGTCGCTGTCTCGTTCAATAAAAATAGTATATTATTATTAGTATATTATTAATAGTACTAGCCAAATTATCCGCGCGCAAGCGCTCGGGAATATTGTGCTACAATGTTTATAATAAACAATTTCAAGTCAATTTAATTTAAGTAATTTTTAAGGAAATACTTATTATGACACATAACTAAAAAACTAATTAGAATTAAATTTTCAAAATATATTATATTTTTAAACTTTAAAGTATATAAAAAAACTTTAACAAATTTCGATACTAATTTCAAATTTGGCATCAGATTTTCACAATTGAAAATAATTAAACTCTCTTGTACGAGGAAAATTGAATTTCACAAAAATTGTTATCTGATACCTAAATTAAAAAAAAAAACTTCATTGCGAAAATTTTAATTATTCTAAAGAATAGAGAAGGTAAAAATTCCATTTTTTCAAAAAAATTTTTGATTACATTCTAAGCATGAATTTAATTATTTTCATTATCGTAAAATTCAATTACTTTCACAAATAAAGTTTTGAACAAGAATTCAATTATTTAAAATAATAAAATTTTCATAACATTTAAAAATGCATTGTTTAAACATAAAATAAAATTCATATGAAGATTTCAATTGCTTTCAAAAGTAATAAAATTTTCAACAGTAATTCAATTCTTTTTAAACATTTTAATAAACTTTACCGCAATAATTCAATGATTTTCAAAAATTTAATAAAATTATTCGAAAGAAATTAATTGTTTTAATATAATTTTAATAAAAATTTGTTTTTAAATAATAAAAAAAATTGCTCCCGAAAATTCAATTATTTTGAGGTATTTCAATAAAATTCTTTTCAAAATTCAATTATTTTCATAAATAATAAAACGTTTTTTTTTGGAAAATCCAATTATTTTCAAAAAAATTTAATAAAATTTCCAACCAACATTCAATTATTGCCAAATTTTTAAATAGAATTCTTTGTAAAATTTAATTATCTTTAAAAACTTTTCACATTTCAATGATTTTTAATATCTACTATTTTTATAAAATAACCAAACAGAATTCTATTATTCAAAAAAATTTATGATAGAATTGTAGGAAAAAATTCAATTATTTTCATCAATTTTAATAAAATTCGACGCAAGAGTTTAATTATTTTAATAATAAATAATAATATTTTATTATTTTCAAGAAAATTCAATTATTTTCATAAATACCAAAATTTGTCTAAAAAAATGAATTATTTTTGTAAATAATAAAATTCTTCTGAAAAATTCAATTATTTTCAATTTTTTTTTAAAAATTCTTCGCAAGAATTAAAATATTTTAAATTGTTTCATAAGTATTAAAATTCGTAGCATAAATTCAATTTATTAGCAGGATAAGAAAAAAGTAAATATTTTTGATGAAAATTAGGAAAAAGCTAGGAAAATAAAAAATATGGAATGGAATTTTGTCAATTTTGTGAAGTGAATAAAACGAGTTTTTTTGGTTTCTTTTTGACATTAAAAAAATGACAATAACCCACAAAAATGAATTTTCAAAAAAAAAAACAAATGAATACAGATAATTTGCTAACGGTAAGAAAACTTACGATTATTATTATGTATATATGTATTCTATTTTCTATCAAAACGTATAAAAAACAAAAGAATAACTATAACTAACTTCAAGTGGGGACAGAGATCCGGAAATCTGGAATCACGACGATTATTATATATAATATTAATAGTATATTATTATTAAAATAGTATATACTATAGTATATTTTTACAGGGCTCGGATCGTCTTTACGACTAAAAAAAAGTCGCTTTAGTCGAATTAATTCACAACAAAAGTCACGAAAAGTCGCATAAAATTTCCGAAAAAGTCGGAAAAAAGTCGACTGAAATTTTAGGAAAAAAACGACGAAAAAGAAACACGAAATTGTCAAAATTGTAAAAAAAATCACTTTTCTCGCCAACAAATATACTTTAACATCAAACAATTTAGAATAATATTTAATAGAATTTAATAAAATGCATGACAAAACTTTAATTAGGATTTTTAACATTTTTTTCAAATCTGTTCAAAATTTCAATTATTTTTATAAATAATAAAATTCTTTTCCAAAATTCGATTTAAATGAAAAAATGTAATAAAATGCCTATCATAATTTCAATTATCTTCATAAATAATAAAATTCTTTTTTAAAATTCATTTATTTTCAAAAATAATGAAATTCTTCCCAAAAATTCAATTATATTAAAAAAAAAAATTTTATAATTTCTCGTCAAAATAATAAAATAAAAATAATTATAAAATAAATAAGAATAAAAAAATAAAAATAATTTCAATTATTTTCAAATGTAATAAAATTCTTTGCAGAATTTCAATTATTTTCAAATTTTTTTTCCATTTCTCGTCAAATTATCATTATCTTTATGAATAAAAAATGCATCATGGAAATTTAATTATTTTCAAAAGTACTGATAAAATTCTATGCAAAATTCAATTATCATCAAAAAAATTCTTCGCAGAAATTCAATTATTTTCAAAATATATATTTTTTTAAATTCTTAAAATTTCAATTATCTTTATAAATATCAAAATTCTTCTTCAAAATTCAATTACTTTTAAACATTAAAAAAAAATCTGTTCAAAATTTTAATAATCTTTATAAACAAAAAAATCATCCTAGAAAGTCAATTATTTAAATTTTTTTTTTTTATAAAATCTTATAATATAAAATAATGATTTTATCACTCGGTCATCTTTAATTATAATAAAACATGAAGACATCGATTGTTTAATTTCAAAAAGGTTTGAATTTGAATCTTTTGAAGGATTTTAATTCTTATGGAAAACTAATAATTAAATATTTATTTAAAAAAGAAGTTATTTATGTTTTTTGAAAAATTTGAAAAAATCTGTAAATAAACTTAACAGAACATTTTTTTGACTAAAACTTTTTTCTTTAACTTTAATTTTCTGAAAATTTATAAAATTTTAGTCGCGTTTTACAAAAAAAAATTCGAAAAAGTCGATTAGTCGCATCTTTTCACAAAAAAGTAAAAAAAAAAAGTCACATTTCCTTAGAAAAGTCGAGAAAAAAGTCGAAAAAGTCGCACAATCCGAGCCCTGTTTTTATGTATTTTTTCATTTTGAAACCGAATTCAAAGTCAGAATTGACAGCTTTGTTCAAAATTCTGGGCCAAACTAACAGTAGAAAATTGTCATTTTTTTGTGAAAAACTGCTAATAAAATGAATACTATAATTACGAATAGTAGAAAATAATAGAAGATTAAAAAGTATTGTTAATAGTAGGAAATTATTAATTGTTATTGGAAAAGTACTAAAAATAGAATGAAAATTAGTACCTAAAAATATACTTATAGTGAAATAAAAAAGCACTTATAGTAGAAAATTACTAATTTCAATTAAAAATATATAAATTGACTGTTAATATACTACTTAAAACAGTAAACTTTAGGATAAGCTTTTAATTAATACTCACCCTCTAAATCTAAATTACTCACTTGCAACTAATGGAACACAGCCGAGGCGTTCGTTAAATAAATTAATAAGTGTTTTAACTATAATTATCAAAACTAATTAATTATTTTATAAAAACTATTAATTGAGAGTATAAAAATTTACCAGTTTATTAAAATATTAAAATTATTAAAATTTATTAAAATTAATTTATTAAAATTTATTTTTAATAGTATAGTAGTTGAAGCAGTATTAGTAATATATAGATTTACAAATTAATTAGTAGTTTTCTACTACGAATTAACTTTTTTTGAATTAAAATTAATGAACATTTTTTCTGGATTCATTTAATGAACAAATTGACCCAATTTTATTAATAGCAGTCAAAAGTAATTAATTCAAAATTAGAGAGTATTTATACTGTGAAATATACTCTTTAAATTTGAATTCGTTCGATTACATTCGTAATTTTATACTATAAATAATAAAATTTTTAGTACCAAATTGGTAACGAGTAAAAATTAATAATTATTGTCAATTATTGCTATTAACTATTCTTTATTATTATAAACCTTGACAATTACTGAATATTGCTTAGTAAAAAATAAAAATTATTATGACTACTCCTAACATTTTTCCAGTAAATTAAAATTTTTATACATGTGATTATAATTTTCATCTTACCTATATATGACTTAAATATTAGAAATTAATTTTTTTCAAAAAAATAAAAATAAGATCTTTTTGTCCATTATTAGTAAAATTCCTAAATATATTATTGAAGATAAAAATAATCCCCTTTTGGAAATTTTATTTGTTAACAATTCATATACAGAGATTATATCACATATTTCATAAAATATTAAGAATTTCTTAAAATAGTAAAACGTTAATTACTTTTAACTTTGATTATATCTTTAAGCGCATATTGGAACAATATATATATATATATATATATATATATATATATATATATATATATATGTATATATATATATATATATATATATATATATATATATATTATATATATATATATATATATATATATATATATATATATATATATATATATATATATATATATATATATATATATATATATATAAATAGCTTCCCTAAAAAAAGTTTTTTAATGATAAGACTTAAAAACAAAATATAACAAAATATATATCATATATTTATATCGTCTTAAAAATGATTATTTTTTAAATTAAAAAATTGTGTAAACAATTAAGCGAAGAAATGGAAAAATATGCGAATAAGTAAAAGTTTACTAACTAAGCAGTATTTAAATAAATAAGTAAACAAAGAATTTGGTAAATATGCAGTAAACATAGTTAAACATAGAAGTGAATAAATTTTTATTTTAACAAATAAATAAGAAATAAAAAAAATTAAATATACTTTAAACTAGAAATAATGTAACAATGTAGAAGCAATGTAAAATATTTATGGAAAAAATTCCAAAAAATTTTAGTTACTCAATTTTTACCTAAATTTTTAACAAAAATGATAAATTTTCACTAGGAAAACTCGGGGATTTTTCCACATAAAACACAAGAAAGTTTCCTCTCAAAATATTTTTGCATTTTTCCTTTGAAACAATGGGGGATTTTGCCTTTTAAATCTTGGGGAATTTCCCCTTAAAGTTCTTGAGGAATTTTCCCCTTGAAACGTTGTGATATTTTTATTGTATAGAGTATAGACAAAAAGTAGTGAATAAATAAGTAATAAATAAGCAGTAAGTAAGAAACTAGGAAGTAAATTTATAAATATATTAGTAAATAAATAAATTTATTTATTTACAAACATACTAAATTAGTAAATAAATAAGTAAATAAGTAAATAAACAAAAAAATAAGTAAATAAATAAGTAACTAAAGCGTCGATAAGTAGGTAAATAAAAAATATGTTTATAAATAAATAACAAAGGCGGTAAGTAGGTAAATAAATAACTAAATAAGTAGATAAAAAATTAAAATATCGGTAAGTAAGAAAATAAAAAAGTAAATAAGTGAAAAGTGTGTAAGTGGGTATAAATAAAAATTAAATGTGTAAATAAAAAGCGGTAAGTAGGTACATAAGTAGATAAATAATTAAAAAGACGGTAAGTATTTAAATAAGTAAAAAGGCGGTAAAGACGTAAATAAAATGTAACTTAGTTGGTAAATACAAAATTAATTAAATATATAAATATGTAAATAAATAAGTAAATATAGGGTCGTGTAGAAATTACATAAGCAAATATATAAGTGGGTAAGCTACAGAAAAAATAATAAAATAAATAAAAAGAAAAAATAAAATAATGAAGAATAAAATAAAATAACGCAAATGTATGTTCAATTTTTACTCAGTGGTGGGGTGATTAAAATTTTAAATAAAATCCTTTCCTAATTTGTACACTGCTGCACGGGGTAATTGAGTAAATAGGTGAATAATTAAGTAAATATAAAAATATAAATAAATAAAAAATCAAATAAATACATAAATATAAGTAGGCAAATAAGAAAAAATGAATTTCGAACGTATATTTGTGACAAAACATATATTGTAAATTACCAAAAAAAACTCATACATATAATGTGCAATTATTACACCTAATCATATCCCTATTTTGTTAATACAATTATATTATATACATATATATAATAATATTATTGTATTTAAATAATTGCAAATAAAGATAACTGTAAAAGTGAGAAAACAACAGAGATTGTAAATCATGAGCTTTCTTATTGGAAGGTGCTTCTGTCTGGCCTTAAAAGATAACACCTTTTCTATTTACTTAGGGAAGCTTAGTGAGCATAGGATAGAGACGGCGACGCGACAAATATACATATATAAAGTATGTATATATACATGTAAACTGTCGCCAGTCAAACATTTTATGACTGCTTTAAAATTTTAACTTACTTTTGCCCACACTGCTCAGTGACTGGCATTTGCCTCCTTTATGTTTTTGACAACGGATTAAGAAGGCAGTAAATATGTTGTATTGAGAAAATATAAAATGACTTTAGCAAAACCTGTATTATATATATATATATATATATATATATATATATATATATATATATATATATATATATATATATATATAAACACATCTGTCCCAGACTATTATGCTAAACCTTCGAATCTTAATTTTCATCATTTCGATTTTTACCGAGGGAAAATTTCCCAATTGTTTACAAAAAGCAGGTAAGGCCTAAGAATTTTTAAAATTAAAAACAAAATTCCATTTCAAAATGTTAAGTTTCTTTTAGAATCGGAAAAAGAAAATAATTTTTATTATAATTAATTAATTACTATAATTAATTTCTGAATAGAATGGATTTCTTTTCCAATCAGAATAAGAAAATAATTTTATTATAATTAATTTCTGGTTAGAATGGAATTTTTTTCGAATCGAAAAAAGAAAATAATTTTATTATAATTAATTTCTGAATAGAATGGAATTTTTTTTTTTTTTTGAATCGGAAAAAGAAAATAATTTTATTATAAATAATTTCTGAATAGAATGGGATTTTTTTTCGAATCGGAAAAAGAAAATAATTTTATTATAATTAATTTCGGAATAGAATGCAATTTTTTTTCGAATCGGAAATAGAAGATAATTTTATTATAATTAATTAATTACTACAATTATTTTCTCAATAAAGTGGAATTGAACGAAAAAATAATTGATTAAATCAATTCAAAATTTGAACGGAAATTATATTGAAAAATAATTTGATTATTATTTTTTTTTTTGACAAATTTTCTATCAAGTGTTTTATTCTCTTTTCGGAAATGAAGTGATAAAAATAAAGGAATGACGAAACATGGTTTATTTCTCATTAAGGAATTCGGAGCATAGATAACAATTACAAAATGATAAGAAATTTTGTGTGGGGATTTTAAAAAAATACATTCCTTTTGTATTTTTTACAAAGAAAAATAATTTTTTTCTTACATAAATAAAAATCAATCTTTTTTTACTCTCAAATCTTGTACCAGTACAAATTTTTTACAAACTTGACTTTTTTGCTTTCTATTTAGTAAATTTAAAAAATAAGTTGTTATTTACAGTAATTATTCAGTAAAATTTTCTAAGAAAAGCAAGCTTGGAAAAATTGTCATTAATTAAAATTTAAAGAGTAGGAAAATTTTAGGGTAAATAGATATAAATTTTACTGAAAAAAATAAGAGACAAGTTGAGACTATATAATTTATTGGAAAATTTGGAGAGGAAATTTTTGGGCGGGAACAAAATCTATGTTATAAATAATATTTGGCTATTTTTCCAAAATATATTCAGTAAGAATAATAAATAGTCAATTGTATAATACAAAAAGGAGAAAAATTATTAGCAAAATCTCCTTAACTGTGCATTAAGTTAAATTTTATCTTCAAAAAGAAATCTTTTAGAAAACAATAGCATGTCCTTATAGGATTGACAGATTTATTTGAAAGGAAAACCTGTAAATTAATAATAAAAGTCAGAAATACTTTGAAGAGTTCTTTTAATGCGTTAATATTCACAATAATAAAATCCTCCAAAAGTCAATGAGATTTTTCAATAGAAACTTAAACATGAAAGAGAAATTATCTCTAAATCTAAAGGGTATTAACCCTTACCCGCTTAAGGCACTCCCTCCCACTGGTACGTCGCCCCAAATCAGCGGAAACTAGAAATTAAGTGGATTTCAGGTATATTAAATACAATAAACACTTTCGACTTCTACTTATAATTTTTTGTTTGTTTGTTAATAAAGTTGCAGGCAAGATAAGACCGAGGGAAGATTTAAAATTATTTAAGTGGTAAATTTACTTAATAAGGTTATTGTTAATATTTTTCGAAATGATCGTTATTTGCTGAACAGATTAAGTGGAAAATACCTCGCGATTATTTATTACCATTTGGAAAATTTAAGGAGATTATTGAAAATTTAGTTGTTGATAAAATCTCATTTAGTGGAAGTTTACTGGGTATATATCAGTGAAAATAAAAATTGTCACGTAGGCTTTGAATAGAATCCCCTCACTGACCTTTATTTTAATTTCAAAGTCAAATTTCTAAATTTTGTGTACAAATCAAAATCAAAGTTATAAATTCTCAAGAATTATCCTCTTCTCCAGAAAATTATAGGTATATAACAAAAAGAAATTGAAAATTATTATGATTTTTTTCCATTATATATTATAATGTTAAAAAAATCATAATTGTGTTTCAATAAAAATTTGGTAATTGATTATGATGAATAATTGTAATTTTATTCCACAAAAACAATATAATTTGTCCTATTAAGAAATGAAAATATATGTTTCCGACTAAATAAAATTTTTTTCTGTTAAATGCAATTTTTTCGATGAATGACATTTTTTTATTTGTACCAATTAAAATTGAAGCAAACAAAAATTTTAGTTTCTACCAAAACTATTTATTTCCGGCCTAATCAAAATTTCTTACGGTCAAAAAATATTTTTAATTGTGACAAAAAAATTGAATTAAATAAAAAAGTTTAAACTATCTCAAAAAAATTTAATTCAGTAGTCTCAAAAGAGTTTTAATTCACAGATATGAAATTTATTTCCGTCGAAAAAAAATTTATTGCTGCCAAGTAAATTTTTCAATCGAGCTCGAAGAAATATTTTCTCAAAGTTAGAAGAAAATTTATATCGAAAAACTATTTTTGCAAGAGACCTTAGAATTTTATTCAGCCAAGTAAAATTCAATTAAATATAATTTTCAATTTAATTTATTAACTTTTAAAAAAATTTATTTTCGCCTGTAAATAAAATGTATTTAACTAACTAAATTTTTTATTTTTCAAGAATAAAATAAAATTAAATACAAGTTTATAATTTCAAATTTATTTATTTCGATCTCATCAAATTTTTTTTTATGTTCAACAAAATTTTTTATTTATGACTAAAATGAAATTTTACTAAACAAAAATTTTAATTCTAACGAAATAAAAATTAAATTCGTCTAAAAAAAATTTATTTCAGTCTACATAAAATTCGTTTCTTTATAAAAAATATTTATTTTCGTGAAAAATTCCGATTTGGTTGATTTAGGAAATTCCTTAAATTTGTTTGAAACAGTCGAATTGAACTTTTACGAAAGTGAATAATTTAGCTTAGTTTCAATTATTTTTTATACAAAACGAATTGAAATTTATGAAAAATTGAATAAGAGTGAGAATCTAATCAATTTAAAGGATTTGAAAAAAAATTCTATAAAAAATCCACTTGAACTTCTATAAAACTAATAAATAATTACTTAAAAAATAATTTAATTTAATTTAATTTAATTTAATTATTTTCAATAGAAAACTAATTACAATTTGTGGAAAAATTATTGAATGTTATGATAATCAGGTCCTTCAAATCTGTCGAAAATTGATTTTGTTTGGAAATCTTTCCAATTTAAAAGATTTTATTCAATTTTCATTAAAAATGCCACTTTTTCTACAAAACTAAATGTTTCAGCTTCGATTCAATTATTTTTAAATTTTTAATACAAATTTTTTTTTTGAAATTTTGTGCAAAATTAAATGAACCTGACAATCTGTCCTGAAAAATTTCTAGAAAATTGTTATATGTGGGTGAAATTTTCCCTTAAATTTTTTTTTAATAAAACAATTTCCTTCGAATTCCATATAAAAAATAAGTAAATACATGTTTTTTTATTTTTTTAATTTATAAAAATTGCGGAATTTATAATTTTTTTTAATGAAAATAATGGAAAAACAATGACTTTAGTTTTGAGAAAAATCACTTTTTGAACGCAGAATTTCACTTTATTTAATATTTTTGCTCTATTAACGTTATTATTTTTTTATCACATATTTGAAAAATTCAAGAAAAAACAAATTATTTTTATATATTACATTATTTTTTTATATTTTGATATAACGGAGAAAATTGTGTTCCAAATGTTCTCTGCTATACTGAAGACGTTAAATTTAAAAAAAACTTTAACTTACGGAATTTTAATCAATTAAAAAAATTTTTAACATAGGTATTTATACTTATTTTTCATATAGAATTTAAAACAAATTTTGAGCAAAAAATTTCACGGAGATTGCCTCATGTGTATCGGGATCTGGGCAATTTAAAGGATTTTCTTAAATTTTGAACAAAAATTTTATTTAATTTCATACAAAAGTAAATAATTACGATGATTAGTTCTGCTGTTCAAAGTAAAAACCTAGTAATTTGCATCTGTCCACTGAGCAACATTTTTTTTTTATTTCAAAAATAAGAATTAGTCAACCAAAAAATATGTTTGAATTAAACTTATTTTATAATTCAATTGAACATAATTTTTATTGTTTCAATTGCTTTAGTTTAAATATACATTTTATTTTAATTTCATTAAAATTTAATAATTAACACTGGAAAAATAATTATTTGATTCAAATAACCGATTATTTGACTATTATCAAATAAATATTTACTTGAAACATATAATTTTTATTTGAATCAAATAAATTGTATTTAAATCAAATATTCCAGTATTTGAAGCAAATATTACTTAATTGAATCAAATATTCCAGTATTTGAAGCAAATATTACTTAATTGAATCAAATATTCCAGTATTTGAAGCAAATATTATTTAATTGATTCAAATAAAAATTATTTTTGATTCAAGTAAATATTTATTTGATAATAGTCAAATAATCGGTTATTTGAATCAAATAAATTTTTTTTCAGTGTACTTTGACGGTAGACTTGAGAAACAATATATTTGAATCGATCTTTGTTGGACAGTCAACCAAAAATTATCTTTGAATTAAACATAATAATTTTGATTCAATAAATTTGTTTCAATAAAAATTATGTTTAATTCAAACATATTTTTTTGATTCAATACTTATTTTTGAATTAATCAAATTTTTTCCTCAGTGTATTTTATATATGTTATTATAATCCAAAAAAAATTTACATCTACACTGAAAAAAAAATTAATTGGATTAAAATAACCGACTATTTGTCTATAATCAAATAAATATTAACTTGAATCAAATAATTTTTATTTGAATCAATTAATTAGTATTTGCTTCAAATACTGAAATATTTGATTTAAATAACCGACTATTTGTCTATAATCAAATAAATATTAACTTGAATCAAATAATTTTTATTTGAATCAATTAATTAGTATTTGCTTCAAATACTGAAATATTTGATTCAAATACAATTTATTTGATTCAAATAAAATTATTTGATTCAAGTAAATATTTATTTGATTATAGACAAATAATCGGTTATTTGAATAAAAAAAAAATTTTTTTCAGTGTATTATAATATTATCATTGTTATTTTATTATTATTATTGTTGCATTGTTGACTAAAAATGACTACACGGAAATAACTAATGGACTTTCTAGAAAATACAATTTAGGACAAATCGACAGTTTAAGTGAATTTGGGGTTATATAATGAACATTGCAGTAAAAGTGTCAGTTATATCCGGGTTGAACGCATGTAACGAGATGTACGGACACTGGTTGGTGTGATGATGCTGGGGTGGACCAAAGGTATAAAGGAGGATGAGAACGGGGGTGGCATTTGACGTAGGGGACGAAGAGAAACTGCGCGGCAATGGGGGCAGAAGGGGCAAAAGGGAGTTTTGGTGGCGAAGAGAAGTGTGGGAGGTGAGTGGGGGGGTTGCTTGCACAACGGATGATATATTATCAGGCGCTGTTTGCACTTTGACAACATCGCGGGGCATAAAAACGCTGACTCATTTAAAGCGGCCCTCGGGATTGCGTCGTGCTCTCCGAGAGAGATCCGCGTGCCACTTTTACCCCTCCCTGACACCCTATTGCCCCCTAGAATCGTCGCAATCGCCGCCGCCACCCCCAAACCACTCTTTTTTTTCCTATTTCTGCCCGCACACACCCTTTACATCCCAGAGATCCACCGCACAGCATCTCGTGACTCTCTTTTTCTTCCACACCAACAACTAAACTCATCCTCTTTCTATATATCTTCAACACCCCCCGATTCCTCGCGAATTTCTTATTCCTAGTAGATTTTTTTTTCTATCCGCTTTTTTTGCGACTCCTTTTATTTCTTCTTCCGAATCTCGTTTTTTTGGACTCTATTTTTTGTTACTCATCATGATAATAACTTCTTTTTCGGAATTATTGAAGAGTGGAATTTTTGTTTTATTTTAATTATATATTCTACTGGCATTGTATCAAATACAATATGTATTTATTATAAAACACAAGCGTCGAAAAATTCCACAGAAATATCCCCTGGAAATTCCATGAAACTTTTTGATTGAATTTCTGTGGAAATTTCTCATGGAAATTCTGCAAGTTTTTTTTATATAAATAAGAAAAATAATAATATTTTAACACTTTTATTATGATTAGAGTCTAATAAAAAAAACTTTGTTGCAATTTTTTTGCAAAATGAGTATTTCAATTAAGCCTTGCAATCTCAAACCACTCGCTCTTTTGTTTCTTTTTTTTTCATATTGCAATAAAGTTTATTATTAATTATTATTAATCGAATAAAAAATATTAAAATAAAAAAACTTAAAGAATTTCCATCATATATTTCCAGGCAAATAAAATGTAGAAGATTCATGGAATTTTTTTTAAGTCAACCATCAAATTTAGGCTTTTCTTTATTAAACTTTCTTTAATTTTATTATGGAAGAGATTTTTCCAAAATACGGAGGTGCTCAAGCCATTTTTAGAATTTTCTTTCGATTCAAAAAAAAGTACCTTGAAAAAAAGTTGCTTATTTTGACCTTTTTTTGAACTATTTTTGAAGTTATATATCAAATTTGGTCTTTTTTTATCTAATTAGAGCTTTTTTTATTAAAGAAGCACTTTTTCCGAAACACGGAGGTGCTCAGAATTTTTGTAGAATTTTCCCAATTCAGAAAAAGCCTAAAATAGATATTTTCTAAAAATTGTTAAAAAAACATTACCAAGACTACCATCGTTTTTCTTAAAAAAAATTGTTTCCTTCTGTATATCAAAAAAAGCTCTTATTTAATAAAAAGAAAGTCCAAATTTAATAAAGAAAAACCTAAATTTGATATTTGACTACAAAAATTCTTTACAAAAAAATAATCAAAACCAGCGTCGTTTTTCATGATTTCAATTTTTTTTAATCGGAAGTAAATTCTTAAAAAAGTTCTCTGTATCTCTGTATTTCAAAAAAAGCTCTCCCTTAACAAAAAAAAGCTTTAATTTCATTACTAAAAGCCCAAATTTGAAAATTTGACTAAATTTCCAAAAAATTTTTTGGAAAATTGTCGTTTTTCAAGATACAAATTTTTCCTGAATCGAATACAAATTCTTAAAAAAAGTTATGAGCACCTCCGTGTTTTGAAAAAAACTCTTCTTTAATAAAAAATAGTTTTAATTTAATGAATAAAAGCCTAAATTTGATATTCGACTCCAAAAATTGTTAAATTTTTATTTCTCAAAATGTTACTTCAATTTGCAGAAAACAAAAATTATTATTTGGCATAAATAAAAGTTCGTCTATATAAAACAGTACAAAAATTACAAGTTATAATAAAAAACTAAAAAATTTTAGTCGCATAACTTCGAATTGAAAGTAAAAAATGTTTTTTATTAATATACTAGAAATACTAAAATTTACGATTAATATCAAAAATGTTAGTCAATAGTGGAAAAACATACAATAAATAATAAACAATCCTAAAGTTAACAGTATAAAAAAAAAAGATTAGAATTTATAGTCAAAATTTACAATTTTCGTAAAAAATAGTAAAACTTTTAGTAAAGAAACTTACGATTTGCAGTAGAATAAACTTTTATTTTGTAATTTAAAAAACTTACAACTGGAGAAAATTTTTTTTGCAGTTTATATTAAGAAACACATTTAATTTTGATTTAGAAATAAAAGTGGAAAAAATACAATGCATTATTTTTATTTTTTTATAGTAAAAACTAACTACAATGAATAATTAAATTAATACTATATTTAATAGTAAAAAATAATTCTTTTAAGGCATAAAATTTTATTTACAGTAAAAATTACAATTAATTGCAAAAAACAGTACAATTTTTACTAAAGAAACTTACGATTTATAGTAAAAAAACTTACAATTAACAATAAGAAAATCTTTCAGTTAAATAGTAAAAAAATTACAACTTACAGTTAGAGAAACTAGGAATTAATAGCAAAAACTTACAAATAATTAGGACAGTAAAAAAAGTACATTTTATAGTAAAAAAAATTTACAGCTAACAGTAAAAAAACTGACAGTTTATAGTAAAACAAGACCAAATATAATAAGACACTTACAATTAATAGCAAACATATTTTTTTTAATTAGTAGTGAAAAAACTGAACGTAATTAATAGTCAAATTTTGGAGTGAATAGTATATAAAAAACAGTAAATAGTAAACAATCGTACAATTAATAGTATAAAGATATTAGAAATTACAGTAAAAATTTACAATTAATTATAAAAAATACAACACATTTTATTACAGACAATTTATAGTAAAAAAATACAATTAACACAGGAAAAAAAATTTTCACCTGGAACAACTATAAAATTCACTATATTAGCGAACTTTTTAATTATTGCAACAAATACTTTCGTTCTTTTAAAGAATGTCTTCACTGTTTTAACGAAAGATTTTTTTCCGTGCAGTAAAAAAATTGCAATTTATGGTAAAAGCTTACATTTAACAGTGAAAAATCGTCAATTGATAATTAATATAGCAATAATGTCAGAATAAATAGTAAAGAAATTTGCAGTAAATAATAAAAAATCGTACAATTAATATATAGTATGAAAAAAGATTACAATTTGTAGTCAAGATTGACACACTGAAAAAAAATTTATTTGATTCAAATAATCGATTATTTAACCATTATCAAATAAATATTTACTTGAATCCATTAAATAATATTTGCTTCAAATACTGAAATATTTGATTCAAATACAATTTATTTGATTCAAATAAAAATTATTTGTTTCAATTAAATATTTATTTGATAATAGACAAATAATCGGTTATTTGAATCAAATAAATTTTTTTTTCAGTGCATTACAATTAATAGCAAAAATGTTATGAATAGTAAAAAAAACTTAAAGTAAACTCATCGTATACAATTAATATAGTAAAGAAGAAGATTACAATTTATAGTAAAAATTTACAATTAATTGTAAAAAAATAGTACAATTATTGTTACTAAAGAAGCTGACAGTTTTGAGTTAAATACTCACAATTAGCATTTTCTTTGTTTAAAAATTATTATAGTAATAATCATAGTAAAAAAACTTATAAAATATAGTAATATTATTAATTTACAAAATTGTTACTAAAAACTGTCGGTATAATATTGTTTAAAATAAAAATAAATAATATTAAAGTAAAAATGTTCAAAGACAACTTTATTACTAGAAACTTTGTAAACTAATAATAATAATATTTGTACTATTTTTTACTATTACTAAGGAACTTTACAAGTTTTAGTGAAAAAAACATATTGGAAATGTTTTATTTCTACAATAAGTAGTAGAAATAATAAAACAATGGCGAAAAAAAAATTTACCATTTATTAAAAAATGGTATAAAATAGAAATGTACTATTTACTGTAAAAATAGTATAAAATAGAAATGTTCCATTTACTGCAAAAAATAGTACATTTCTATTTTTTACTATTTTTTAACAATTTAACTACTTATTACTGTAATTGTTTTGAGTTAGAAATAAAATGGAGGAAAATACAATGCTCTTTTATTTTTTTATGGTAAAAACTAATTATAATGAATAGTTAACTTCATACTATTATTATTACTAATAATAATAATTTATTATTATTATTATTATTACTATTATTATTTATTAGTATCATTTTAGGCATAAAATTGAATTTATAATAAAATATTATAATAATAATGGTTTCTCATAAAAATAAAAAAAAGATTCAAGTAAAAATATTCAAAGGCAACTTTATGACTAACAACTTTGTAAACTAATAACATTACCAACTATAATGTTAGTTTAATTATGTTACACAATAATTGTGCAACAGTCAAGTAACCAGTATGAAAAATGAAGAAATGTAGAGTGAAAATTAATTTTCTCCCTGACCTTTTTTCTTGTTGTATACGCCAAAATAATATGTATAGTTATACTTTTATTTTGAATAATCAGAGTGCTGGCATCTTGAGGAGACGCTGACATTGTTCGCAGTCTTTTGTTGCACTCGGTTTGCAAAGCTCCTTAACGTGTGCCAGGTATGTCTGTGGTGCAGGTGCCGGCGCGACGCGACGCCAGAAACTTGTTTTACGGCTCCTAATTCTAAGGCCCCTTAAGACTGTAGACACTGTATTTGCAGAAGCTGTAAACATTGCGAATTCTTTTGTCTTTTCGTCAACTGCTTCCAATACGGAACATCTCCACTATGTCCAGACTCTCCAGCTGAGAACATTTTTCATATTACACATCCAGACTCCTTTGGCTCCTAGAAAATAAGATTAAAATCTCTCCCTTTTGGGTGCTCTTCCCAATTATCCAAATCTTTCGCCAAAAACCTTCAGCATTATCTTTGAGAGGGATGGAGAAAAAAAATCAGTAGCTGCAATGTAAAGAAAATTTTCTCAGTTGCCATTCGATAGATAGTAGAAAAAATTATTTTTATTTAGTATTTTATCATTTCATTTTATTTCATTTTAATTCATTTTATTTCATTTAATTCCATTCATTTTATTTCATTTTATTTCATTTTATTTCATTTAATTCCATTCATTTCATTTTATTTCATTTTATTTCATTTTATTTCATTTTATTTCATTTTAATTCCATTTATTTCATTTTAATTGAAACAAGTCCAACACTCTCAGACGAATTAGAAAATAAAAATTTTAATATAACTAAAATTAGAAGATAATTTTTTTTAATTTGCAATTTACAGCAAAACAATCTTCCCTACAGTAAAAACAATTTACAATTTTCAGTAAAATATTTGGAATTTATCAATTTTAAAATTAAAATTAATAGTTAACAATCGTAAACGAAATTAGTAAATAAAAAGAAATTTTTAGTAAATAATCGTGCAATTTATATATAGTAAAAAAAATTATTTCAAAAGAAAGTTATAATTTCTAGTCAAAAAATCAAATAACGGAAAAACTTTGAGGTAAAACATTTCACAGAGAAAAATTGTCAATTTAGATTAAAATTAATAGTAAAAACGAGTACAATTATTACTAAAGAAACTTGCTTTTTATAGTAAAAAAACAACTTTTAATTATTCATAAAAAACTTTCAAATAATAATTTTAAAAATCTAAAGAATTTTATTAAAATATCTTACAAATAGAGTGAAAAATATTTTTCAATAATAGTGAAAATATTGAAATTTGCAATTAATAGCAAAACTGCTAGAGTAAATAGTAAACAATCGTACAGTTAATAGTACAAAAAAGATTAGAATTAATAGTAAAAATTTACTATTAATTGCAAAAATAGTACAATTTTAATTACAGACAATTTCTAATAAAAAGATTCAATTTACAGTAAAAAAATTCCAATTTATGGTAAAAGCCTACATTTTATAGTGAAAAATCGTCAATTGACAGTAAAATTAATAGAAAAAAATAGTATAATTAGGAAAACATTCAGTTCATAGTAATAAAATTAGATTTTATAATGTTAAAAATTATAATTAATAGTAAACAATACTACTCATAATAGTAAAAAATTCAATTATTACGAAAGAAACTTAGAATTTATAGTAAAAGAAACAATTAATTAGCAATAAATAAAAAAATTACAATTTATAATCAAAGAAACATTTAATTAGTAATTAATAAGAAACATACAGTTAATAGTTTTAAAAACTTATTAATTATAGAAAAACTTACAATAATAATTTTTTTATTTTTTTGCCATTTCATTACTATTTCTACTATTTATTAAAAAAAAATAGAACATTTACAATATAAATTGCAATTTTTATCACTAAAAATTGTAAAGTTCCTTAGCAATAATATTTGTACTATTTTTTACAATTAATTGTCAATTTTTCCTTTAAAGTAAAAATTAAAGTAAAAATTCGCAATTAATATAGTAGAAAATAGTACAATTATTACTAAAAAACTTTACAATTTTTAGTGAAAAAAATTACAATTTAAATTGGAAATGTTCTTTTTTTACTATGAATAGTAGAAAAAGTAAAACAGTAGCAAAAAATAAAAATGCACCATTTATTGTAAGAATAGTAAAATACTATAAAATTATTATTAGTAAAATAATATTTATATTTTTTACTATTTTTTAACAATTTAACTATAATTGTAATTGTTTTGAGTTAAAAGTAAAAGGGGGAAAATGCAGGACATTTTTATTATTTTATAGTAAAAACTGATTATAATGAATTAGTTAAATTAAGACTATTTAGTAGTTAAAATTTATTTCAGGCATAAAACTAAATTTATAATAAAAATTTATAATTAATTGTAAAAAATAACACAATTTTTTCTAAAAATACTTACGATTTGTAGTAAAAAAAATTTATTGTAAAAACGATTTATAGTAAAAACTGACAATTAACAGTAAAAATTTTTTCACTTAAATAGTAAAAAAACTTACAATATTTGATAAGTGAAACTAATAATTAAAAGTAAAAACAGTTTACTATTTGTAGTAAAAGACTAGGAAAAAAAATATTTTTTTTGATATAAAAAGAAATTAAAAATTCGTAATAAGTCGACTTACATTAATAATTTAAAAAACTACAAGTTATGATTTATGAGTTACAAATATAATTTTTTTGTGTAAAATTTTGCAATTAATAGAAGAAATTTACAGCTTTTACTTTGTAGTAATTAAAACATACAATTTACGGTGGAAAACTTAGAATTATATAATAGTAAAAAAACTTGAAATTACGAATGAATAGCAAAAAAATTGATACAGTTTATAGAACAAAAAAATGACTCTACAATTAATTTAAAAAAAGAGTAAAAAATTCTCACTATTAATAGTACAAAAAATTTCATATTACGACTAATAGCATATTATTCTTACTGTTATTAGTGAAAAAAATTAACAATGCAATTAATAGTCAAAAGTTTTTACACTACGTACAAAGAAAAAATTACATTACGATTAAAAGGAAAAAATTCTTACAGTTGATGGTATAAAACATTCACATTACAATTTTTTTATTTAAAGCACAATTAAAAGTCAAATTAATAGTAAAATTAATACAAATTAATAGTAAAATTAATACAAATTAATAGTAAAATTAATACAAATTAATAGTAAAATTAATACAAATTAATAGTAAAAAAAATTCTTCTCCAGTATAAAACTGAATTTTCATTATAAAAAAATCGAAAGAATTAATGATTTGTTTATTTCAATCATTATTATATAAATTTTTGTGTTTTCTAGATTCAAAAATCACTTTTTAATGTTGTATACAGCATTGGCAGAAGTTAATTATTTTATGGTTTCTCCATTTCAAATAAGCCTTTTTCTGCCATTTTAGTTAAATGAACCAATGCTTTGGCACGAGGCAGACTGATGAGATTACATATAGATATATATAATAGCTCATCATCTCCAGAATCTTGATTTTTAAACGATGAATACACTTGCGGACGACAAATCATGACCGTCATTTTCCATAGGTTGAGAACATTGATGCCAAATATCGATGTCTGATCTTTATTTCCGACAACAATATTCTAACTACTTTGTAGAGCTTGATGAGTTTTCTATTAAATAAAAAAAAAGAAGCACGAGCGAATTTATGCCATAAACCATAAGTTTTTTTTCACTAATTGTAAAAATTTTAGTACTTTCCCCACCATGCAGGAAAACTATGATTTATTACCAGATAGTTTTTTATTTTATTCAACATAGTATCAAATTTTTATTTATTTTTATTATTTTGATAGATTTTTGTATTCATTTTTACTTTGATTGAAATTTATTTTCACTTTGATTGAATTTTATTTCCACTTTGATTGAATTTTATTTCCACTTTGATTGAATTTTATTTACACTTTGACTGAATTTATTTCTATTTTCAATCAAATTAAAAAGTGAAAATAAAAGGAAATGAAAAAATAAAAATCCATCAAAGTGAACACAATAAAGGTGAGAAAAAAATGTATGAATGTAAAAGTGAAAGTGGAAATGAAATTACGTCATCGACTTCCCTTAATAGTAATTTTGTTCTTGATCATTTTTTCAAAAAATGCAAATTAATCTTGTAATCATTTTTCAGATTTTTAAGTAGTGAAAAAAATTAACAAATTTAAGAAAAAGAGAATAAAAAATACCATTTACGTTTCAATACAGTTAACAAAGAAGAGTGTAATAACGTGAAATTTCGATACAATCAGAAGATACACATTAAAGTTAAGGAAAATATTTTTCTTCGACACATATTATATGAGTAGTTTCGATAAGTCAAAGTTAAAAATTTTTTAACGATAATGAGGACATTAAGTTTACGTTAAGACTGAGGTAATAATTTTGTCATTTAATTTTAAACTTTCGAAAAGTCTTTCGAGTTAGTCGTACAACTTCAAGCACTTGCATTGGATTGATTACTTCCTCGTCTTAGCCAAAAGTGATTTTCACCAAAAAAAGAAAAACTCCCTTTCGAAAAAAATTATTTTACTTCTAATTCCAAAAAATTTTTCGCCACTGCAAAACTAAAAGTGATCTTAATATAAATCGAAAGAAAAGAAAAGTAGTTTGGTAAAAAAAATATAGAAATTTAAAAAAAAATCAAGTGTAAAAAAGTGTGAAGTGTAACAAAGAATATCGAAAAGTAAATCTTTATTATTATTTTCGTATTTTTGAAAAATAATTTTTAAAAGACAAAAAAAATGTCAGTCAACGAAGGAGTTATAAGGGAGACACATGTCACAAATTCAACTTCCGTTATATCGCAAATAAACAATAATATCGATGATACAAATCAAAAGGAAAAAGCGGCAATATCCCTAATGGAATTGGGTCATTCGAATGTGAATCAAAATTTATTACGTAATTCCGTTGTACAAACAATTCATCCATCCGCATCGCCAATAAGTGATAATAATTCCGGTACATCAATGACAAGTTGGTCAACTGAATATCGAAATTATGGACAAAGTGAAAAAATCGTTAATTTCAATGAGCAAATTATTAATTCCTGGGAGATGAAGACTGATCAAAATATGAATATGGACAGAGACGATTCGAAAATAAAAGACGAACATTCATTTTCAACTGAGAAATTATACGAGAGTCAAGATTCAGGTAATTAAATGTATATGAAGATCAATATTTATTTTTCCAAATTCTAATATTTCTATAGAAAAATGTAAATATTTTGAAAGACTATTTGAAAATTTCATTGTTTGTAAATTGTCAATATTCAAATATTTTTCCATTATATTAGGAAAATGATAAATAGAAATTCGATTTAAATAATTTCAGAGGTATAATATGAAGTCGATTAGAATTGGAATAATTACATTTTTCAGTGATTGTTATAATTGTAATTAGAAATTAATTCGTGTGGGTGTCATAATTAACTGTTTTTATTTTGATATTTATTTCATTTTCATTAATTTGTTATTTATATTTTCATTCTTAATTGCATACGAATTGTAAAAATTGTTTTTAATTTGTTGCCATCTTTTAGAATCGTTTTTAATTTATTACTTGCATACAAATTGTAACAATTTTTTTTCAATCGTTTTTAATTTATTAGCAACGTTTTCAATTACTTTGAATTCATTACAATTGTTTTTAATTTATTACAATTGCATAGAAATTATAACAATTGTTTTTAGTTTCTTAAGATCGTTCTTAAATTACTTTTTATACATTAAAATTTTTTTTATTTATAAGGTTCAATTACTGTTAAAACTATTTGCAATTGTTTTTAATGTACTACAATTGTTTTCAATTTTCAATTTTTAATTTACAATTATTTACAATTGTTTGCAAATATTTTCAATTTATTACAATAATTTTTAACTGTGTTCAAATGATTTTTTATCCTTTTTGTATTAAAATATTTTTAGAAAATTAATGATGGAAAAAATTGTTTTTTAGATGTAAAAAGTTGAAACTACATTTTTTTAGATGAATAAATTAAAATTGTACTTTTTAAATAAAAGAAATTAGAAACATTTGTTTTTTGGAAAAAAAAGTTTCTGTTAAATAATAAAATTAAAAATTTCGTCTTCTTTTGCAGACGGACAGAAGAAACAGGGAAAGAGCAAAAGATCCCGCACTGCCTACACGAGCGGACAATTAATTGAATTGGAAAAAGAATTTCATCACGCTCGCTATTTGCATCGTGCAAGAAGAATTGAATTGGCCACATCCTTGGGACTCTCTGAGCGTCAAATAAAAATTTGGTTTCAAAATCGTCGCATGAAATATAAAAAAGAGCAAATCAACAAATCCACTGGCCAAACGTTTATCAAAGATTCATTCATTGAATCATCATCATCGTCGTCGCCACAGCAATTGAATGTTAAAACAATTCCCGACATCTCGTCAATGCGTCGCGATTATACAAGTTCAACAAATCAATATGGTTATCCATCGTGCTATACAATTGGCAATTCCACTTTAAATAAAAATTTAATTCTTGAAACAAATTCCGAGCATTCGACGCAAAATTTCAAGGACAATGAACATTATTTGGATTCATCAACAGTCTATCAGACATCGCAGGCAAATGCTGATTACTATGAAATTCCAAGTGTTCGAGATAATTATTTTTCTCAACCACAAGTGTGGCAGCATCATCCAAGTCAATATACAACGTCCTATCAACATCAACAATATCCCTATCAGCACTATCAACTTTCTCAGGATGTGGGCAAATATTGTTACGAATTGCAGAGTGAAAATTGCAACGATCTCACTGTTTTATAAGGGGAAATTGTATTGTTTTCCTTTTAGTGTTAAAGTAAAATAAAATTAAATAAATTAAAAATAATTAAAATTAAATTGAAATTAAATTGAAATTAAATTGAAATTAAATTGAAATTAAATTAATATTAAATTAAAATAAGAAAAAGAGTTAAATAAAAAAATATTAATAAATTATTAAAAAAATAAAAAATATTAAAAAAAATTAAAAATTAAAAATAAATTAAAAAAAAATAAAAACCTATTAATAATACAAGTTAATTGAAAGAAAATAAATAAAATTTAAATGCAGTATTAACTAAAAAATATCAAATTACAACAAATTCATAGAAAAATGTAGATCAAATTAAAAATTGATCCAAATTTTTATTAGTATTAATTTGATACATTCAATAAAGCTGTGTAAAGAAAGAAAATAATATTTTTAATCAAAATGAGCTAATAATAAAAATGAAAAATAACAATTAACAATACAAAAAATAGTAATAAAATTGATATTAAGAAGAATAAAAATAATTTATTATATTTTACAATAAAAAATACGTAATATTGTTTAAAGATAATAATTTTGTATATCATAATTTTTCGTAAATATATCCTAAAGTAATTTTAGGATTTTTTATATTTTACGAGCGTGAAAAATTTACTCAAAATACAATATACATTAAATACATATTTGTTTTTGAAAATATGTATCTTAAAGTATATTATTTATAACAAACGCAAAATAAATTTCTTAAATAATAATAAATTTATTCATTCATTCCTTAATTTATAAGGAGATAAAAGATAATATCCGACACCACGGAAATAAATTTATTAACAGTAAATTTTAATTATTAGACTAATTAATTTAAAATTAACAATGAAGTTGAACTCGATGATTTATATTTAAAGTTTGAATTATTATAATTTATTTGAACTAATAATGAAGGAAATAAATGAAAGTTTATTTCAATACAAACAAAAAATAAAATTAACGAAAAAAATAATTATGAAGACAAAATAAATAAACATAAATTACAATAAAATCCTCTTAATATAATGTTAAAGAAATTTAACAAAATTTCAACAATATTTTTGAAAAAATTAATAAGATAGAAATAGTTGTAATTCATTTGCATAATAAATGAAAATAATTTTTCGAAATCATCATATTTAAAAATATTTTTTGTTATCTTCAGATTATTATTATTAATAATTGATTTAAATAGTTTTAATTACCAGGTAAGGAACTTTTTTTTATAAATAATCTTTATTTATTGCTTGAATAGTTATTTAGTCACAAACAATATTTTTTTCTAAGAATATTACAAAGAGTGATTCAAATTTAATTGTTTATCGTGAGTGAATGAATTGTTATGTAAAATGTTTATTTTGTATGATTCATTTTTCTTTTAATTGTAGTCTTCGTTTACTTTCGTCTTCAATTGTTTTATAAATTTTTTGATTCGAAAATTATTTTTCTATTATTGTAGGAAACTAGATTAAATTTATTAAAATAATTTTGTGTATTATTGCAAAAATTCTACATTATTTAGTCAATAGGAATGAAATAAAAAAACTGAATTCAACAAAATATAAAAATGAAAAAATAAAAATAAATAATAAATAAAAATCAGTAAAAATAATAAGTTTCGTAATATTTTATTTTTCGTCAACTAAAATCCCTTTAATTCGTTAAATGACATAGTTTAAACTAAAAAATTTGTTATTATGAATAAAGTTAATACATAGATAACAAATATTTTACCAATAAAATTAATAATTAGATTATGTATAAATATTAAATTCTAAATAAAGTAAGTAATTAAATAATGAAAAATTATAAGTAAAGAAAATAATTAGATTGGAACGAAATGAAAATGATAAAATAAAGAGAAAATTTCAAATTTCACGATTATTTCCAGTGACACATCGGTTTTTTTTGTAAAGTTTTTTTTATAAATTTCAATTAGTGCAACGAACTTCTTAATGAGTTTCACAGTTTTATGTCATTTAAAAACATGTTTTAAAAACTCGAAAATTTTAATGATAATTCTGTATATTGGAAATTAGAGTGAAATTTTCTTCAGATAAGTCCTTTTTTGTAATTAGTTCAAAAACAAAAGATTGAAGATAAGATATATAAACTCAAAAATAATCCTCAAAAAAATGCAAATGTATCTCTAAATGGGTTAAAAAAATCAAATTACACATATTAAATATTTCTAAATGGGAAATTAACTCAAAAATTGTATAGGAAAAAAACAAAATTCATTTCTTAGATTTTCGTCAAAAAGATTCATTTCTTTTTTTCAAAATTCGTTTCTTTTTTTTATAAAAAAAAGCAAGAAGTGTAGAATTAATTAAAATTATTTTTTATATTTCGTTAAAAAGTGTAAAAAAAATTTTAATTTCTTTCCTAAATGAAAAAAAATGAAAAAGTACCGCAAATATTAAAATTTGTTTCTTAAATTTTCCTTATTAAAAAAAGCAAATTATATTAGTTTCTTCTTTCTTTTTTTTTTTTTTAAAAGCAGAAGAAAAACACTGAAGAATTCTGTCAATATGAGAAAAAGGTGAAAAATATACAAAAGGAGGGAAAAACGGGACAAAAAAACGAAGTCAATATAGAGGAGAAGAAAAGAAAGAAAGGTCCAGTTTATGTCTCGAGATGCAAAAGGATGAGATTGATTATCCTTTTCCTGTCAGTTGATTTCCAGTCCTTCCATTTCGTCCACTATAATTTCTTTGTTTTTTTTTTTATTTCTTTTTCGATTTCTCAATTTTCCTTGTTTTCTTTCTCTTCTTTTTTTTTTACTTTTTCGCCTTTTTTTTACTGTTAGTATAAATTCTCAAACTCACAGCTCTCTCGATTTTTGCGATTTCCTTCCTTTAGGATATCACATCGACAAAAAGAAAGTGAGAGTGAGAACTGTCTTGCAGCTTACCCGATTTTTCTGATTTTCACCCTCTTCGTTTCGAGGGTTGAAATTCACCCTTCTTATTCGATTTCCCCTTTTTTTCTGCGGTGATGCGCTGTGTTCCTTTTCAGAAGCAAAGATCGTCGAGAAATCGCAAAAAAAAAATGAAGAAGAAAATATTAACAAAAAGAAAATGGAAAATGTTTTACTTTTTTTCATTGCAGCAACTTTCGATAATATTTCAAGTCACTGTTATTATTTTTTTCATTTATTCATTATTTTTCTTATTATTAAGTAATAATTTTATTTTATTATTTTATTTTGTGAATTTTTTTCTTTTTCTATCATTAAAAAAAACAAAGAAAAATTAAATTAAATTAAATCTTTCTTTTCTTTTTCTATCATTACTATTTATTATTGCTATACATGAAATGTACAATGTAATAAATAATAATTTGATTTAAAAATACAAAAACATAAATATATTTAACTTCAAACAATTTAATAATAAATTATTATTATTATTATTACTATTATTATTATTATTATTATTATTATTATTACAAAAAATATCGTTTTTGTCATATTTATTTTTATTCTTCAGTACAGTTTAATTTTAATTGCAAGCTATTTTATAATCGTTTTCGTATTCAAAGAAATTCATTTTATTCACTATTTTTTTTAATATTCACTTTATTTGTTAATTATTTGAAAATTATTAATGGTCAATAATGTTCATTAAAATTTTTAATTCATAAAAACTTGAAATACCGGTAAAATTCAGAACCAAATGAATAATAATTATTTATTAGCTAAAATTGTATTTTTTTTGGTATAAAAGTTAGTTGGAAAATTTTTCACTCAATTTTTTTCAGTCAATAAATGAAACGAATGGTAACCAACAAAATTATAACAGAATTTTATTTTTTTTAAAATGTAATAACTTTTTGGATTCCGATTCCGAAACTGAAAATTCATGCATGAAAATATGTTTGTAAATATACGTTGTGCGTATCAGATAATTGAAAATCAACAAAAATATTTCTGTATTTTCATTTTCTAACTATTATTCGTCAACAATGTATCAAGAGCTCTTAATTTTTTTTCTTCTCTTCTCCATTATATATATTTTACAATTGAAACTCAGTTTTGAATTTCTATTAATTGTTTTTATTAATTTTTATTTTTTTCACTTTACAAAAATAATTTATAGTTCTTCTTTGTATTTTTTTTATTGAAAAAAAATTCCTGATAAAAGTGAAAAAACATAGAAACATAGAATAATAAATAATAAATTAAGAAAAATATTTTTTTTTCTATTTTTTGATGGAAAATATATATATTTTTTTTTATTCATAATAAATGTAGAGAAGAAATGAAATATAAAAGAAATAAGAAGGGGATAATAATTAATTAAAAAAAAATATTATATTTTTCATTGATTTTTTCGACATAAATATTGTGGGTAAAAAAATTGAATAGTGAATAATTGATAATTATAAGTGACCAAATAAACATTTACTGAGAACTAATGTTTTCTAATCGATTAGAAAGACATTTATTTATTTGAATATTGTTCAATATAAATATATTGTTAATTAATAAAGATTAAAGATGAACTTTTTTATTTTCTAGACATAGAACAATTAATAATAAAATAAAAAAGCAATTTTTATTTTTGTAAATCGTTGTCGATAAAAATAAAATAGTGTAATAAACAATTTGAAAAAATTAACGGTTTCTTAATATTTATTTATGCAAAATAAATATTATAGACAAAAAAAAGAGAAATATTTAAGTAATTAATAAGATAGAAAAATTTATAATAAAATACAATAGCAATTTTTGTTTTTTTAAATTGTCGATAAAAATAGAATAGTGTAATAAACAATTTGAAAAAATTAACGGTTTTTAATATTTATTTATGCAAAATAAATATTATAGACAAGAAAAAGAGAAATAGATAAGTAATTAATAAAATAGAAAAATTTATAATAAACTACAATAGCAATTTTTGTTTTTGTAAATTTTCGATAAAAATAAAATAGTGTAATAAACAATTTGAAAAAATTGCAGGTTTTCAATATTTATTTATGCAAAAAAAAAATATTATAGACAAGAAAAAGAGAAATATGCGAGTAATTAAAAATTGTAAGTGAATAAATAGATAAGTATTGAAAATGTTTTTGTCCTTTTGATTAAAAATATATTTATCAATATTAATCAATGAAATGAACAATCAAATAATTATTTAAATTAATTAATAAAATTAAAAGTAGAAAGTAGTAAAGTAAATTAAAAGTAGTATTTTCAAGAAATAAAAAAATTGATAATACAATTAAAAAACTAATTGTCATTTTTGTTAATAAACTAGGTAATTCTTATTTTATATAAATTAAAAAACTGATTCTCCTTTTTCTAAATAAAAAAATAAATTTTCATTATTTAAAAAAGTGAGAGAGAGATGAAAAGAGACGCCTTGGATTTACAATGTCTGTGAAAAGGGAAGTTAATGAGTATATTTGGCGCCCGCCTAATGAACAACTATTTTCGCAGTTTGGGGTCCGTGTCTGCAAGTGAGTAATAGAAATTACCCATTTCTATTGGCTCCTAGATTTTAGTGGGACGGCACTAAGAATTTGCTAAGTGGTCAATTGCACTTGCACTTGCGTTAGGGCCCAAATGGAATCTAGTGGGGGTGATGGGTATATAAACCAGGGTTATTTACCCAAAAAGTATCATTACTTGCAACGCAAAAGTTTAGCTGATACAAAAATAAATTTTGCTTTCTCGTATATTGCCTCTTCAATAGTGATTTTCAATCTCCAAATTTCTTCTTCATAGAAACGAAAAATTTTCTCGTTTTCACAAAAAGTTCATAAAAGTGTGCTGTTTATTAACAAAGTGTTAAAATTTTTTGATAAAATTTTAATAAAATTTTGATTATTGATCAAAATTTTTGTAATATTTTACAAGTGACTTTTTTGAGAAATTTGAAAAAAAAAATAAATTGAGGAAAAAATGGCCTTCAACAACAACAATAACAACAGTGATTTGGGATTCAGTTCGTTCTCATCTTCATCGACTGATGAAAATATCCTCTGCAATTTTGAGGTTGCTTCCGTTCTGCCGCCTACTCCGCCTCATGATTATCAGGAATTTGGAAATTCAAGATTCGTGCCGGTGATTAATTATTGTCCGGTAAATCAACGGGCGATGGCGAATTTTTCTCCTGAATCGATTACGACTCATCGTCAAACGAACTCTAAAGGTATGTATTTATATTTATCAATTTCATTATCACCTTTTTACTCAGTTAATATTTTTGACTCCTTTTTTTTGTTACTTTTTTTACAATTTTTCACAATGTTTTGCAACTTTTACAATTTTTACTACTTTTCTTGTATTTTTAATATTTTTACTATTTTTACCAAGTTACCAATTTTGCCTATTTTTTACTTATTTTTTTTTTACTCATTTACTATTTTGCACTTATTTCTAATTTTTTTGCGATATTTAATTTTTCCAAAAATTTATTATTTTTCTTTTTCGAGTTTGTATTTTTCTTGAAAACAGTAGTTGAAAGTTAGAAATATACCTCAAATTTTCTTGTCAAGTAAAATATTTCCCTTGAATAATTTATTTCCCCCGCAAAAAAAAAAATGAAAAAGAATCAAAATTTTAACGTTTTTCTTATTTGCAATTTCAGAATCGAAAATCGAGCCTAGAAAGAAACGTCCAAGGACCGCATTCACGAGCGAACAACTCATTCAATTGGAGAGGGAATTTGCCAATTCTCATTACATTCATCGCACTCATCGCATTGAATTGGCCCGTCATTTGGATTTGTCGGAGCGTCAAATTAAAATTTGGTTCCAAAATCGTCGCATGAAGTTGAAGAAGGAGAGCAAAACGACCGTCACCATTGTTACTGAGAAGAAACAATGCACCATCAGTCCAAAATTGGAGAATGCAAAGATCACGCCAAATATCCAGGTGGCAAGATCCGAGTTTGCAAATATCAGCAATCAAATGATGGAATCAACGTGGCAAAATCATCATCATCAACAACAACATCATCTTCATCATCATCATCATCAAGGTGCCACTGAGAGGACAACAATGCCCGCCGTTGTCATTCCACAGCAAGTATTCAATTATAATTATTTGAGCGAAAATAATTATCAAATTCCTCAACACGATTATTTTGAAGTACCAACAGAAGTAATGACCAGCTGTCGCTATCAACAACCGCAGGTCTGTCAAAATAATCAAAATCAATTTATGTCTTTTGCATCGATTCCTTATGATGATCATACATTCTCATACGATCTGGGAAAACTCAATGAATTTCAAAATGAAAATTGTGGCAATTTTACCGAACTTTAAATAATTCATCTTTTCCATTAGACTTTTTGAGGAAATTTGTTAATTTTTTTTTTCGTTTTTTTTGTCTCTAGTCAACATAGTTATTTTAAAAATATTATCAAACCACATTTTATTTATTTTTTACCATATAAAAAATCTTTTTAAATCTGCAACTTATAAAAAAAAACATTTCTAAATTCTTAGTTCAAAAATCATCTTGTAAATACTGTAATTAAAAATCAAAAACTTTTAGAGTACTTACTTTTTATATTGTAAAAATTGTACAATATTGATACTTATTTGAAAATTGAAATATTTTTGGTAGAATTAGATTAGAATTACAATCACAAATATTTATATAGTTTTAAGTATAAAAGAAAAATATGTATTCCATTCTAATCAATTATTTTTGTGTACAAAAGTATAGTTAAAAATTTAATTATAGATAATTTCGTAAATTTACTATTAATTGTAAATTATAATCGTATTGTTTTTATAAAACACTATGTATATTTGTTATACCATATATGCTATATCTTTATGTCATACTATATACATCGCTATGTCATTAATAATTTAAGAATGTCAACATTTAATTTTAGTGAAAATTAGAAATAAGAATTGATTTTTGTATGAGAAATAAATATTTGGCAATAATAAACGTTGTTCCAATTTATATTCTTGATTTTCTTTATAAACCCATTTCCCTTCAAGTTTCTTCGAAAATATTATAATTTACTAATTTTCAAATTTTTCTGCAAGTGGAAACAAATAACTTTCAATTTATTTTCAATTTTGAAGAAAAAAAAGAATTATTTAAGTAATTAATTGTGCAAAAAATAAAATTTTTTCAAAAAACTTTAAAAATTTTTCGACTTTGGAAATTATGAGTTTTTTCGTCTTTTTTCGACTATTTAAAAAAAAATAACTTCTTTTCGACTTTTATTTTTAAAAACTCCGACTTTTTCGTTTTCACTTCTTAACATTGCATCAAAATAAAATTTTTAGTATTAAAAACATCTTATTTTAATCTTAACTGTGCGAAATATAACTGTAGATATTAAAATTATTTTTGAAAAATTTTTCTACTTAAATTTTCAAAATATAAAATTCAAGAAGATTTTGAATTTAAATTTTTATAACAGTTTTTTGAAAAACAATTTTTTTTAAGAATTTAAACTGCAAATTTTGTTTATAGAATTGATCTTACTAAAACTTTCAAAACATAAAATAATTAAAAATATTTTAAATAATTGCAATTTTCTGAAATTTAATAGAAAATAATTGTTTTTCTCAAGTTTTTATTTACAATTTTTAGAAAATCAATATTTGATGAATTTGGATTGTTAATTTTGATTAGAATTGATCTTATTAAAATTTTTGAAACATAAAATTAAAAATATTTTGAACAAATAAAATTTTTTGAAATTCAATTGAAAATAATTGTTGTTTTCAAGTTCTTTATTACAATTATTAGAAAATCAATTTTTGAAGAACTTGAATTGCAACTTTTGATAAGAACTGAATTCATAAAAATTTTTCAAACATAAAATTAAAAATGTTTTGAATAATTGTAATATTTAGAAATTTAATTGAAAATAATGGTTTTTTCAAGTTTTTTATTACAATTTCTTAGGAATCCAACTTTTAAATAATTTTAGTTGTAAATTTTTATAAGAATTAAATTGATAAAAATTTTCTAAACATAGAATTAAAAATATTTTTTGAATAATTACAATTTTTGGAAATTTAATTGAAAACAATTGTTTTTTCAAGTTTTTTATTACAATTTATTAGAAAACCAACTTTTGAATAATTTGAATTGCAAATTTTAATAAGAATTGATTTAATAACAATTTTCGAAACATAGAATAATTACAAATATTTTGAATATTAAAATTTTTGGTAATGTTTAATTGATAATAATTGATTTTATACAAATATTTTATTAATTTTTTGAAAATCAACTCTTGAAGAATTTTAAATGCATATTTTGGAAAAGCTTTAAATTTTCAAAAATTATAATGAATCATCGACATGTTAATTTAAAAATGAAAATTAGTTTTTGGATTGGTGAAAAAATTCTTTTATAAGAATTTAAATTATTTTTGAATAATTACATTAAACATTTTGTAAGCACAACAAATTTTTGTATTCTTTAAAAAATTAAAGTATTTTTAAAATATTTGCACAGCAAATTTCAATTATTTTCAAAAATTTTACAAATTTTCAATCGATTGGAAACATTTCAATTGTAAATAATTGAAAAACTATTAAATTTAAAATATAGTAAAAATTATTTAAATTATTTTTAAGGAAGATTCGAGCACAAAACAAAAATGAATGGATTTTTACGAAATTTTAAAAATCATCATAGAATGTGAATATGAATAACCTTTCGAAGTTTTAATAGACCTCATAACATTGTTTATAAAGAAAAAAACATTTAATGTAAACATTTATTGTTATGTTAATAGGCATTTTTTTGGAAATTTGACGTGTACTTGTTTGTAATTTTCCTTTTTTTGAAGGGGGCGAATAATTACCAAAAATAATTTTTGATCTACTTCAAATATTTTGATAAAGAGTTAAAAATTTTTTAAAATTGTTTTACATTATTTTGAATTTTTTTTAAATTTGGTTTTCCTAAATAATACAATTTCCAATTTTAACCTTAAACATTTAAGGTTGTTTTTCTATAAATAATAATTCCGACCCATTTTTGGACTTAAAATCAGTCCAATCCGCACTAAGTATTCTGGATTTACTTTCGAAAAAGAAAATTGAACATAAAATAAAATATTTTTATAAATTTCTTTTCACATTAAATTATTAATTTAAATAGAATTTTTTTTCAATTTCTTTTTGTTTTTTGATAAAAAATACAGGTAAAGAAGAAGAAGAAAAACAACATTAAAATCGACATTCAGAAGAAAGAGGCAAAAATTCCCTATTACATTATTAAATAAAATAGAATTTTTTTTCAATTTCTTTTCGTTTTTTTTGATAAAAAAATACAGGAGAAGAAGAAGAAAAAAAACATTAAAATCGACATTCAGATGAAAGAGGCAAAACGGAAAAGTTGCAGGTCACGTATGGTTCCGATACTTGCCACAGTATGGCGCCTGATGTGGACCCCCCTACCCTTCCACTTCGAATATATCAAAGTTCATGCGTTTCTATACCTAATATCACTTGCACCTTGCCCCCGTTACCCCAAAGAGTTCAACTTTCTTCACGTGCCACACAGCGATCCACATTTTCCCTTCGTCTGATCTTTATTCATTCTTCACCTCGCCCATTCCAGTTCTTTTTTTCTCTACATTTTAACTGATATGTGCTCGATCACGTTAAGAATCTTAAAATTTTCCCTATGGACTGTCTTTTTTTTTTTTTTTTTTCTTTTTAATCAAAATACAGGCTCGTGTATGCGCGGTAAAAATTATTGTCATGTAGGTATTATATTCGTTACCAGTAGTAACAGGCTTGCAAACAATCGTTAGTCCTTTGATATATATATATATGCAAAGGTAAATTTTCTGAGGGGTTGTATTTATTTTATATTCATGTATATACGAATATGTCATTAATCTCAATCGGAACCTATGTACAGTTTCAATAATCCATTATTGTAAGATAATTAATTTTCTTGTCGACGATATGGTAAATATTCATGTTCGAAATAATTGTTTTGATAAAAATGTAATTATTTGTTGAGAGAAAAGTAAGTTTCGAGTTTACTTTTTCTGACGTTCGTATGGCCGAGTGCGTAGCGTTGCTGACTGTAGCGCAACTTGGTCATAGGTATTGGGGTTCGATTCCTGATAGGGGTAGGAATTTTTGCGATAAAAATTAGTTGATATTATTCTGTAATATTAGTTCACTGCCTCGTTGCAATATTCTCTCACTAGCTTTTACTTTAATTTACAACTAAAAATTACTCAAAACTGTATAAATTATTAATTTATATAGTTAATAGTTCATATAGTTAAACGTTACAAAGAGATTAGAAAGTGAAATGTTATAAATATTCAAATTGTATACAACATTTGAAAATTGGACTATAGAATTTTTATAATCAGAGCAATATTGCGCTTATGTACGATGAAAAATTGTAATATTGAATTTTTTCATTTTGATAAATAGATAAATTCATTATTCATTGGAGAGGGCGAAGCAGAAGAGGCTAATATTGAATCTCCATAACTGAAGAGTACATATATATTTGAAGTAAATCCTGATGCCAAAAATGTTCAATTCATATTCAGATGATCTTGAATAGGTTTCAAGTGGTCATTGACTTATGGAATTTTTTTCCTCGATAAAATTACGTAAATGTAGAAACTTTATCTTTATTATCATATTGAATCCAGATTTTAAAAGATTCATCGGGTAAAAAATAAAGCTTTCCTCAGGTGCAGAACATTTTTAAACCACTTTGAAAAAATAATTTTTCTGCATATAGATTATGACTAAACATTAATTTTTGTTTGAATTAGTTAAAAAAAAATTGAAAAAAAATTAATTGAATTTTTAGTTGTAACATAGTGAGAGAATAGTTCAGAAATAAAGTTACAGTACCGTCCGAAATTGTCAGTCCACCCATTTTTAAAGGAAAGAAAAAAAATGTTCAACATAAAATTCATCAAAACTAAAAATTTTTTTGGTTTATATTTTGAAAGACGATAAAATGTTGAAAAGAATAAGATCTTAGAAATTTTAATTAAGTTGACCAAGGTAATAAAGTTAACAAAGTTAATAAAGTGGAAAAGTCAGAAAAGAAGAAATTTTCTCAAGGGCATTGTTCCCATTACTCCAAAGTAAAATTTTGCATGTTTGCAACCTCAAATAAAATTTTCAATTTTATAATTTTAATCAAAAAACCCATATATTTATTTCATTAAAAGAAAAAAACGTTGAAAAAATGTGAAAATTAATGCTAAAATTTGTTTAATACTTATATATTAAAAAATATATTTAATTAATTTTCTGAAATTGTGTTAAAAATCATGACAATACACACTCGACTTATGGTTTGTACAACTGGTATTTTTGTATATAGTATATATTTTTTTGAGGTTATGTGTTGTTGCGATGTTGCCACATTTCCATTGCTTTGAAAACTAAAATTAAAATAAATATTAAAATTGAAATAATATATTCATTAAATCTGTGGTAAACTTTCTCTAAACTTTCCTACACTGTTAAAAATTTTGTGAATTTTTCCAAACTTTTGCATGGGAATTTTCCTAAAACGTGTTTAGAAAAATTTTTTTCCCAAAAAAATGGTTATTTTCCTGAGTGTTTGGAAATTTTTAGATACGAATTGAAATTTTTCTAAATTCTGTTGGGAATGACATTTTTTTTAAATAGAAATGGTACTTTTTCTTATTTTTAAGAATTTTTTCGAAAAGATGCAGAAATATTTTTTTCAAAGCTATTGGAATTTTTTTGATAATTAGGAAAAATTCATGCTTCAATTTCAATGTTCAACAAAATATTTCATCAGATTCTAATTAAAAGTAAGAAGTTATTGGATTTTCGAAAAATATATTTATAAAAAACTGGAAATTATTTTATCAGATTCAAATATCCAAGTACTTGTCAATTTTTAAATAGAGATTTTTTTATATTATAAAATTATTTCAAATGTAAAATACAATGATTTTGACATAGTCCATCTGTACACAAAATCACAGATTTTTCTCTCATTTCGTTCAAACTTTTTTAAAGATTTATCTAAGCTCCCATAAGAGCCCATGTTAAATTTTAAATTTATTTCATTTTTTTAAGAAAAAAACACGTAAAAATTCTGAAAAAATCATGTTTCTAAAATAATCTAAAGAAGAAAGTGTCAAATTTTTACAAGTTTCTCTCATTTCCCTAATTTATAGGTGACAATCCTTAAATCTTGTGTAAATTAAAACCGCAAATGGAAAAAAATTGCAATTACCTATATAAGACAGAAATTTCAATATTAAAAATACGTTTTTTTTCTATTGAGGGGAAAAGAAATGAAAATTTTTTTTCCCGGAGAAAAAAATGAATAAAGTTTTGACAACAAACAGAAAAAAAAAGTGGCTTAAATTCCTAACCCAATTTTGCATATTCAAGAACGTCACATGCAGAATTCCAGTGGAGTCCCTTTGGGAGCTCTTCTCTTTTGAGAAGAAGAAGAATTTCCCTTTATGTATCCGCGCATAATATCTCATATACAAATATATTTAGATATATTTTGGTGCGGGTTAGACGAGGATTGGATGCTAGGGCATATATAGAATTCACGGGGACCAAAAAGCGAGAGAAAGAAGAGTGATAGTGAGAGAGAGAGAGAGAGAAAGCAGAGTGGCTAAAAAGGGGTTGAAAGTGGGAGCGAAATATAGGGAGGGAGAGAGATGGGGTAAGTTTCAACCATGATTTCCATTCGCCAGCCATCCATCTTATTTGAGACTGGAAACTGACAGATAGACGCGCGGATCCAAGAGCCGGTGACGTGGCAAGTCTTGCGTGACTATATATATGTGTATATACGTAAACGTAATACCTATATACTTGTATTTTTACACTCAACATCCCCTTGATGTAATTTCAGTCCACTTTTTGCCTGCTCGCAGTACTCAGGTGTCAAACGGTCACTTATTTCTTTTTACTAATGTTAACATTTAACCATAAATTATTATTATTATAAATTATTGTTATTATAAAATAACATTTTGCAAAACGAAGATGACTTTTAATTGCAAAATTCGAATAAATGCAATGTAGAGCTAAAGTATCAATTTTTGATTTTTCTCTCTGCCCACACTTTAAGGTTAGTTTTTGTGAATGTTTTTGTTTTCTTAACATTGTTTGATAAAAATAGCTTTGCAGGTGTTTTTCATAATTAATAAAAAATAAATAATAATATAATAATAAATTAATAAATAATTTAAATAATAGTAAAAATAATAATAATAATAAAGTACATTTTCCGGTATAATCTGTTCGCATTTTAATATTAGTTCTTTTCTTCTTTGTTTCCCAACTTTATTAAAAACGTTTTTTTAATAAAATGTCATAAAAATCATTCAAACTGTTGAGAAGAATCTTACAATTTATAAAAATAATTAAATTGTTTTAAAGAATTTTAATATAATATTTAAAAATAACTCAATGTTTTGAAAGAATTCTTTTAAAAATTCCCAAAATAATTGTATTCAATTGAAAACGTTTATTAAATATTTTTAAAAATAAATGTATTCTACTGAGAAATTTTAATAACATATACTATTAAAAGTAAGTAAATTTCTGCAATGAATTTTACGATTTAAAAAAATAATTTAATTTTTCCAAAGAAATTTATTAGAATTTTTAAAAAAATAATTGAATTTAATTAATATTTAAAAAAATAATTGTATTCTATCGAGAAATTTTACTGCAATTAAATTAAAAATAATATATGCATTTTTTTAAAAAATTTTATTATTTATGAAAATAATTGAATTCTTGCGAAGAATTATGTTAAAAATGATCAAAATCCTGCATTAAATTCTTTTGAAGAATTTCTTTGAATTTTTTTTAAATAATCTATTTTCCTTAATAATTTTAATCAGAAAATTTTGAAAATACTATTGAATTTTATGAAGAATTTCTTTCGAGTTTTTAAAATAATCGCTTATGCTAAAAATTATAATAAAATACTAAATTGTTGAAGTTAATTAAAATTGTCCTCAATATAATTGAATTTCTGTGAAATGTTTTATTATTTATAGAAATAGTTTAATTCTTGCGAATAATTTTACTGTTTGGAAAATAAATGAATTTTTTCGAAAAATTTTATTACAAAAATTAGAAAAAACTTGACTGATTCCTTCAGTGGAATTTTATTAAAAAATTGACATAATAATATTTTTACAAACAAATTGGAGATCTCACAAGTTCTGTAATTTTTTTATTTTTAAAGAAAATAATTTATTTTTTTACAAGAATATTCTTAAAAACTTTCAAAAATAATTGATTTTTTGAAATAAATGTTACAGACAATCTTGGAAACAATTAAATTTTTGAGATTTAGTCACTTTTATAATTGTTTTTAACAGAATTGAATGATTTAAATTTTTTAAAAAATATTAACAGTAATAATTAAACATTTACTTAATAAGTGAATTTTTCTAATTTTGATAATGAATTTATCCAAAAAATAATTTAATTATAATACAAAAGTAAATAGCTTATTGAATAATTTGAATGTTTTATAAAAATGATTTTTCACAGAATTTTATCAACAAACTGTTAAGTAATTAAATTCTTTTGACGAATTTTAAACAAATTGTTAAGAATATTTACATTTATCGAAGGATTTTATTAAACTTTATTGTAATAAAAAGAATTAAAATTCTGCAATATGAGCTTTATTATTTATGAAAATAATTAAATTCCAAAAACCGGGTTATTTATAATAGTAAATAATAAATAATAAAAATTAATAAAAAAATTTATTGAATTGCTGGGAAATTTTTACTTTTTAAGAAAATAATTAAATGTTTAGATAAAATTTTATTAAATTTTTTTTTTCAAATAATTGAATTTTGTCTTTTGGAACAAACGTATGTCAGTTCAAAACATTCAAAATTCTTTCTTTTTTAAGTAAAAAACATTTTTTTTATACTAACAAATTTTATCTTCATTAGTTTAGTTAAATGTTTAAATTAGTTTTAACCGCAAATTTTATTTTCATTTTATTAACTGACTTTAAAAAACGATTTCATTGTTTCAATAAAAGTTTCTTTTCTTGGCGTAGGAAAAAAAAATTTTTATAGATAGCAAACGAAAATTTTTTAATTCAACTAATCGATTACTTGGTTATTCTAATTTTAATAATTGCTTATATTTAATTGATTCTGAAATAAAAATTCACTTGAACCAAATAATTTGTTCCAAATATTGCATCAAAATACCACATTTTTAACATAAAATCAAATTTTGAAAAGAATTAAATTCTCAAAAATTTTTAATGAATAATTATCAAGATGTAAAAATAATTAATGTAAACTAATTAATTCTACAACATTAAAAAACTAATATCTTTATAAAAAATTATTTCAAACAAATTTTAAAACAATAATTTAAGGAATTATATTATAATGTTTTGTGTGTCAATATTGCCTGAATGTTGCCGTGCAACTTTGTGGCAATATTGACCCAATATTATTCTCTCTGTCAGCTTTGAATCAAAATTTATAAAAAATAAATGAAAAAAATATGTGTAGAATAAATTATCGAAAAATACTTTTTGAATAAAAAAGAATAAACTTTATAGAATCGAAAAAAGTTTTCAGTTTGTCAAAACTTGAAAAAGAGTCAAATGTAGCTTTTCGAATATATATATATATATATTTAAGGAGTTGGTGTGAGAATTGGAAACGATAGAGAGTGAGAGAGAAAGACAGAGAACGAGAGAGAGGAGAGGAAAAGCGGAAAACAACGGAAAATAAAGCAGCGGAAGAATCGTCGCTGGAAAAAGAATGAGGGCGCTGTCAGCTGGTGGAAATTATTCTGATTATGCTAATTCCAGTTCTGTTCCACTCCTTTACCCAGGCGTCCCCAGCCCATTGCCTCCCTGCTGCTGTCTGCGCCATCTTTCATGGGTGATATTTATAATATAGGGGCGCCTGAGCAGTTTCAAACTCTTTTCGCCCCCCCCCCTTCCTTCTTCTTCCTATTACCACCCTTTTACTCCCCCCCCCCTTTCTAAAGTAACATTTCCTCCCACCCCCCTGAAAAAAAATCCATGTCAATAACATTATTCATACTTCTTGCTAATCCAAGGCATTTAATTTTTTTTATCGCAAAAAATCAGTTATTCCTTCTTTTTGTATTTTTAAATAAGACATATTTTATAATTGTAAAATTATTACAATATTAATGCTAAAAATTGAAAAATAGTATTATGAGGAAAAAAGACTGTTATATTAAAAACAGAAAAAGTTTCAAAATAATATTGCAAGAAAAAATTGCAGAATAGTTTAAATAAAAATGATTGAAAATATTTTTGCCGGCAATTATTGTTTAAAAGTGCAAAATATTGTAAATAATTCTCTCAATTTTTTAATTTCTTTGAATTTTGCAACACTAAGGTATTAATTAGTGCAATCTTTAAAATTCAGTAGTTTATAGTACAGTTCATTTTTAGCCGCGCGGAAAAGTTGTTCGTCTCCCACACTGAAAATTGAGGGTTCGAATCTTCAGACCAACAACATTTTTTTCCGCGTAAAAAATATTAAAAACGGCATTTAAGAGAATTGAACTGAACTGTTTTCTGCTTCTCTAAAAAATTAGGCAAAAAATTGTCCGGAAATGTAATTTGGAAATATTTAAAAGAAATTTACATAAATTTCTGCATAAAAATTTATGTAAAAAATTAGAAAAGCATTAGAGGAGTCTTTACAGTTTTATAAAAATATTATAGGGCATTTTTACCGTCATGAATAAATTTTATTTTAATATTGAAAAATTTTCCATGTTTTTTTAATCGTTTTGTGAAAGGAAAATTTTTAAGCTGCCGCGGGGAGAGAAAAGGAAGTAGAAAAATGCACGTGTGACCCTTTTTGTATACATACAATATATGGGGTCAGGAAAATTCAAGTAAAGGGCCATTCAAGGGGTTGTGAGAACATACCCTTTTTAGCGAATCTCGACCACTAGTGCAACTGTTTTGCAATCTTCTACGCCACTATAACTTATCCTTTTTAATTAAAGGTGCTTTGTATTCGTGGCATTGTTCCTACGCCCCTATGAAAGATACGGTGTGTTATTTCGTAGTTCGAGAAAAAGATTTGCATGGGTCTCGGAGAAGTTGCTTGGAATGAATTTTTACTTGCGAGGATGAGCGCGCAGCAAATGCTATACTGCTGCTGCTACTGATGACGGAAGAAAGAAGAAAAAAAGAAGAAGAAGAAGAAGAAGAGAGAATATATAATAATGTTTATACCCAAACTGTATCTATATAAACTATAGTTTGAATTTACTAAATGCGCAAAAAAAAGTTCCTTCTGGGTCTTAAAAATATTTTTTTCAAAATCGTACTCTTTCAAAAAAAGTATTTTTTCGAAAACAAAAAAAAAATATATTCTCTTCCTGTAAAAATTATCTTTAAAAAAAACTCTTTCGGTAAACATATTTCCACAAAAAATACTCTTTTTGAAAAAATATTTCTGCGAAAAAAGTACTCTTTAAGTAAAGATACTTTTTCAAAAAAAAAAAAAAAAAAATACTGTAAAAATACGTTTTAAAAAAAATACTCTTTCTGTAAAAATATTTCCACAAAAAATACTCTTTCTATAAAAATATTTCTGCGAAAAAAGTACTCTTTAAGTAAAGATACTTTTTCAAAAAAATATTGTAAAAATACGTTTTAAAAAAAATACTTATTCTGTAAAAAAATTTCTGCGAAAAAATACTTTTTCAAAAAAATACTCTGTAGGTAACAATATTTCTTCCAAAAAAATGCTCTTTCTGTCAAAAAATTTTTGCGAAAAAATAATTTTTCAAAAAAATACTCTGTAGGTAACAATATTTCATCCAAAAAATACTTTTTCAAATTAATACATATAAATTTTAATAATTTTTCTTTAATAAATTCTTTTTCGTTAAAAATACTTTTTCAAAAAAATACTCTTTAGGTAAAAATATTTCTTTTAGAAAATACACTTTTGAAAAAAATAATTTTCCATATTGATACTACAATTTTCATAATAATTTTTCTCTAAATAAATGCTTTTACGGTAAAAATACTTCGTTAAAAAATAGTATTTCTGTAAAAATATTTATGCGAAAAAATACTCTTTCAGTAAAAATACTTTTTCAAAAAAATACTCTTCAGGTAATAATATTTCTATGAGAAAATACTATTTTAGTTTACTATTTTAATTTTTTTAAAATTAAATTCTTTTTCGGTAAAAAGATTTTTTAAAAAAATACTGCTGTAAAAGGATTTCTTTAAAAAAATACTCTAAAGGTAAAAATATTTCCACAAAATACTTTTTCTGTAACATTATTTCAGCGAAAAAATACTCTTCTGTAAAAATATTTCTGCGCAAAAATAATCTTTTAATAAAAACACTTTTTCAAAAAATATACTTTATGAAAAAATATTTCTTCGAAAATATACTGCTTCAGTAAAAATACTTTTCCAAATTGATACCAAAAATTTTCATAATAATTTTTCTTTAAATAAATTCTTCTTCGGTAAAAATATTTATAAAAAAATAAAAAATGCTATTTCTGTAAAAATATTTCTGCGAAAAAATACTCCTTCAGTAAAAATACTTTTCCAAAAAGAAATACTCTTTAGGTAAAAATGTTTCTATAAGAAAATACTATTTCTATAAAAATATTTCTTTCTTAAAATAAAAATATTTCCGCATAAAATACCATTTCTGCGTAAAAATATTTCTTGAAAAAACTACTCTTAGGGTAAAAATATTTCAAAAAAATACTATGTCTGTAAAACCACTTCTTCGAAAAAATACTCTTTAAGGCGGTGTCAAAGTCGATTGGGTTTTTGCATTGAGCTTCAATGGGAAAATCGCATCGACTTTGACACCGCCTTAAGTAAAAATACTTTTTTACTAAAAATATTAAAATACTTTTCCAAAATTACACTGTCAGTAAAATGAAAAAAAAAATAATTTGTCAAGAATAATACTTATTCGAAAAGAATTTTTTCCCAATAAAATAAATTTTAATAGGAAATTTTTTTTTGAACAGAATTTAACGTATAGATTGATGTCATTAATCATCGAGTTAAATATTTTACAACTACTAATATTGTGATGATGGAAATTTATCCCTCTATTATTCTTGTAGACATCATGTGATACCTTAGTAAATATAGACAAGTGCAAATAATAGTTAATGTGCTCTGTAAAATGTTTGCTCTCGAAAAAAAATCGATTGTTATGACTTCTATTTATTACGTGATTATAATCTCTTTCTATATAGTGTATTATTCTTTGCAAATACAATCTGTTTTTCCGCAGTTCTAATTTAGGCAAAATTGTCATTATTGATGAAAATTTTTACAGCTTTTTTTTATTAATATAATGTCAAAATTATAATATTGAATTTAAATTCTTATGTTAAAGGTCAAGTTATGTTGAAGTGATAATAAAATCTTACGTCAACGTTTTAGTATATAGAGTAACACTAAAATCGCTACAGCAACGTTAAAGTTATAAAAAAAATTACTTACGTTATAGGAATGCTTAATTTATGTTGTTTAAAGTTCATTAATGTTAGTTACTTTAACGTTGCTTAGCGTCGACTGAACCTACGTAACTTAACGCTGATTTAACATTATTTCGCGTAAAGTTAACGTAACTTAGCGATCATTTAACGTTATTTAACGTTACTTTGCACTGATTTAATGTTATTTAGCGTTGATTTAACGTTATTTAGCGTTGTTTTAACGTTATTTCGTGTTAATTTAATGTTATTTAGTGTTTAATTATAAAAATTTATGACTGATTTAACGTTACATAGTGTTAATTCAACTTTACTTAGTATTGACTCAACGTGCTTTGTAATAATTTATTTAACGTTAAATTGAAATTAACTCTAAAATTATACTTAAACGTTTATCTACTATTGCCGTTACTTTAATTTTGTTTTCTGCAACTTTAACATCTCTATATTGTAAATTTATTGTTACTTTACCAACATTAAACGTAATTTTACCATTACTATAGATAAATAATTATATGTTTAGCGAAATTTCAGCTATTAATTTGTTGTTAACTAAATCTTTAACGTTCTTGTTGCTCTAAGAATTTTTAACATTAGTTTAACGCTAGTATTTAACTAATAAAACGCTAAAATTTAACTTTAACTAAATGTTTTAAAATTTAACGATACTAAACATTTACAACAACCTAAAAGGTAACAATACTATTAGAGATAATAAATTTAATTAATATAAGGAGCGTTTGAAGGACGCTATGGTAATGTTAAAGTGACGTTAAAATTACTGTAGGAACGTTAAAGTAATAGTAATGTTAAAGAAACGTTAAATATGCTACAAAAACCTGAAAGTAACAATATACTGTTATAGATCATTTAAGGTATCGTTTGAGGGACGCTAAGGTAATGTTAAAGTGACGTTAAAATTACTGCAGGAACGTTAAAGGAACGTTAAAGGAACGTTAAATACGCTTCAACAACGTGAAAGTAACAATACTGTTAGAGAACATTTAAAGTATTGTTTGAGGGACGCTAAGGTGATGGTAAAGTGACTTTAAAATTACTGCAGGAACGTTAAAGTAATGTTAAAGGAACGTTAAATACACTACAAGAACTTAAAAGTAACACTACTATTAAAGATAATTTTAGGTATGGCTAAGTTAATGTTAAAACAACGTTAAATACACGCTACGACAAACTGTAAATAAAAAAGTATTAGAGATAATACTTTTAGAGATAATTTAAGGTAACGTTAAAGTAAGCATAAAACAACGTTAAATTCGCTATACAACATATACATTTAACTATATTCTTCCTTGAAAATGTTGACATTATCTGTACAATATACTTTTAGTATACTTTACTGTCACATGAAATATTTCGAGTGTGAGAAAGAAAATCTCGGTTCTCTCTCTTTCTCTTGCTCTCGGAAGAGGATAGTGAGTGATGGATGAACGAGCGGCTCTGCGAGAACGGTAGACTGACATGTTTATAAGAAGCTTGTCTGTAAAGAGCCTCGTATACCACCTATGCCTCTCTTTGTATCCCTCAGCCAAGTGTGTCTACAATTTAGCTCCCATCCATATACAGTGTACATGTATATGAAAGCACCAGAATTCAAAGAGCCTTTCCCACTTCTAGGTCGAATAGAGTCTCTCTCGAGGAAGTGGCGAACGAACTTAAACAGGAAATAATACAGTTGTATACATATGATTAATTAATTCAAACATCATTTCAAAGCGACCATATATATGTATATGTATTTACAAATCTGACTTTTGAGAAATAGTTCCAGTTTCTTGCAATTCTTTGTTTACGTTTCAAAACTTATTCTCAATATATATATTGAATTTATGATTATTTATTTCGAAGCACATGAAAATTTCCAAGTGACGTAAATCTGCTATTGTGTTTCTTAAATACGTTAAGTATTATTAATTACGAAAATCATGAGGGTCTTTAAGGAGTATTTTTAGGTTTTTCTGTTCCTTGAACATACCTTGTTGACACTTTAGCTTTAGGTTTTACTATTTAACGTTATTTTCCATTGATTTAAGGTTATTTAACGTTGACTTAACGTTATTAAACGCTATTTAATGTTATGTAACGTTGACTTAACGTTATTAAACGCTATTTAATGCTATGTAACGTTGATTTAACGTTATTAAACGCTATTTAACGTTAAGTAACGTTGATTTAACGTTGGCTTAAAGTTATTTAACGTCGATTTAACTTTGATTTAATATTATTTTACGTCGATTTAACGTTAATTAACGTTCAATTAACGTTATTTTTGAATGCAATGTTAAAGCAATATTATTGTCAAATTTTATTCCCTTTGAATATTAAATTATTAATAAAAATTTATAATAACATTATAAACATTTAATATAATACAAAGAATAGTTTAAAAAACAGAATTAATATTTTTTAACTTCACTAAATCATTATCATCATTCCCTATTCTTTATAAACAGTAGAATCTTTTTTTTAAATTCCCATAATATTTCTATATTTAACAAATTTTCTATCAAGAGAATCAGTTTGAATATAGAAAATATGTTTCTTCGACAAGAATGAGAAATGTTTTACCTTGAGGCAGATAAAGTAGGATATACGTGCGCATATAGATGATGGAAAAGTGGGGTTTATTTTTTACAAGAATAGTGCGCGCACGATGAGAAGAAAAAAAAGTTGTGTATAGGTGACGTATGATGAAGACGTCAGAGTACGTCACTCAATGTAGAGAGAATGGAGGAGGTGACACGCGGATGGCATCAGCTAAGGACATCCCCGAAGCTGTCTTCATCCTTACTGGAAGGCATTGTTGCCAGGGAAATCAGACGAAAAGACGCGATAACTAACCGCATAATAAATGAACTGTTCACAGGGATGTACATCATGCCCAACTCCATCTTTTTTTTTAAAGATACGCGGATAAACCTATATATACTTTTTCTTCTTTTCGTCTATGTAACGCTCGCTTCTCGGATGTCGATTTTTTCTCTCAAAGAACTATGTTCTGATAAAAACGTTGTTAAAACGTTGTTAAAACGTTGTTAAAACGTTGTTACAATGTTTTACTAAAATGATATATTTTAGTAAAATTGTAATCTTTTTAGGCTCATTTAATATTCATTTTAACGTTATTTGACGTTGAATTAAAGTTCTTTAATATTTGACACTTTAACGTTATTTTTCGTGTAATGTATAAGTTGTTCGTGTATTTTTCTCTTGATGTAACGTTGCTTAGCTTTGATTTAACGTTATTCGATGTACATTAAAAATTATTTAGCATTAATTTAACGTTATTTAGTGTATATTTAAAATTATTTAGCACCGATTTAACGTACTCTGGTTAATTTGAAATTTACTTTAACGTTACCATAGCGTTCTTCTAATACTAACGTTATTTTTTGCGTTTTGCAATTTATTATTTCAAAACAACAAACTTATGCTAACGCTAATTTAATATTTCCAACTTCAACGTTCTTTTAACATTAATTTAACGCTAATATCAAGTGACTTTAAGAATATTTAACGTTCTTGTACCATTTAGTTTAGTTTACCGTTGCTCTGCCAATCTTTAACGCTAATTTAATAATATTTTGATCTTCAACATCCTTTTAACATTAATTTAAAGTTAATATAAAGTTACTTTAAGAGCATTTTACGTTCTTGTACCATTTATTTTAGTTTAGCGTTCCTTTGTAAATATTTAACATTATTTAAACGCTAATATGAAATTATTTTAAAAAGATTTAACATTTCTTAAACATTACTATCACTAAATAATTAGTTTAGCAAAATTATAATCTTATATTAACTTAAATTATTTTACTGTACTCTGAGCTTTAATATTTTTTCAGTATTTATTTTACCTTAACATTGATAAACGAGTCTTTAACGTTAAATACCGTTGCTTTAACGTTACTTTCACATTTATTCACGTTAAAGATACTTAAACTTAAAGACTTTACAGATACTTAACGTTACTTTTACGTTCATTAAGCCTATTTTAACAATATTTAACGTTATTCTAACATTCATTAAGCCTATATTAAGAATATTTAACGTTACTATAACGTTCATTAGGCCTATTTTAACAATATTTAATGTTATTTTAATGTAAGTAACATTTATTTAAATCACTTTAAGGTTATTCAACGCTATTTAAAGTTACTTTAACGTCATTTAGCGTTATTTAAATTACTTGAACGTTATTCAACGCTATTTAAAGTTTATTTAACTTTATTTAATGCTGTTTAAATTACTTCAACGTTATTCAACGCTATTTAAAGTTACTTTAACGTTATTTAACGCTATTTAAAGTTACTTTAACGTTATTTAACGCTATTTAAATTACTTCAACGTTATTTAATGTTATTTAAAGTGACTCTAACTTTAGTTACCGATTCTTCAACACGGATTTATCAAGTTTTTAGTTACTAAAATTCGTTTATGTTTAATAAAGCGAACTTGAACGTTACTAAATATTTACTAACTTACTAAACACATACCTTAACAGAAGGTAAAATATAATATCACCCAAAAATAATTAATCTAGTCCTACTTTAATATTAACTTTTAATTATTTAATTAATATCTAATTAAACATTCATTAATGAACAACATATATTCACTTTAAACTAATACCACATTGCAACTCTGCAAAAATTCTAAACTAAATTCGACAAAAACATCTTCCTATCACGTTAGTATTCATCAATATCTTATCGAATGTAGAAAAAAAAAAAAATTTTTCGATCCAATATAAAAAAAAGGAAGTAGCAATAGTTATATATAAAGATTGTAGAATATTTGCAGAAAAGAAAAGTGTTCTTTTAAGTTTTCTTATCAGTGTGAAATCATTGAAAGACTTGGAAATTTTCTATAGAAAAAAATCATTGTGTGAGAGGTGAGGGCCGGAGATGAGTTCTGACGGATACCTGACACTTCCTAGCAGTCACCTCATCATCATCAAGCGGCAGTAAAGATGAGGTTGGTCTTTGCCATCAAGAAAAGTCGACGCCATTGAAGTCGCTAATTCACTGATAAGAAATACACGAGTGTACCCCTTCCTACCACCAATACTACTACTACTACTACTGCCACCAGAGAACCGACCCTTTCCTCCCCCTCAATTCTCCTTTCACCAGACTCAATACTTATTGGTCGCTATCTCTTATATATACGCGGTAAAGGTGAGGGTATCGAAGAACTGAAATTACTGCCGAGAGCTTGTCTATCGATATATATGCAAAAGAAAATATTACGCTGCGGAGAACACTGGGATGATTGAAAAAGTAATAATTATGAATATTAATATTTCTTTTAAGGATGTCGTAAAAAGTTATGTGTGTGTACTATTTTATTTTTCTTTTAATCACGAAATAAAATTTTATCATTGTTTTTATTGTTCGAACACTAAAAACAAAGGCTAAGTTAACTTTTTGTTAAAGTTGCTTTAATGCTGTTTTTTAACCTAAAAATACAGCCGAAAATTGACCGTTATAGTCACTTGAAATTAATGTAAGATATTGTATGTTTACTCAACATTACTTCAGAGGTACTTTAACGCTAATTTAACGTTGTCTCAAAATTACTTTAACGTTTATTTAAAACTAATTTAACGTTATCTTAACATCCATTTAACGCTCTTTTACACTTACTTTTTTAATTTTAATGACACTTTAACGTCACTTAAATTCTTGACTGAACATTATCATTAACGTACAATCTTTTAGTGTTTATTGAACATTACTTTAACGTTTAATTAATACTCTTATTTTACTGTATTCCTACTTTAACGCTACATATTCGTTATCTAAACATAAGTTTACTTTTAATTTAACATTTGTTTAAAGTTCATTTAACGTTATTTTAACTTTATTCTTTAACATTACTTTTACATTACTTAAACATTACTTTAACATTACTTTAACACTACTTTAACATTACTTTAACATTACTTTAACATTACTTTAACATTACTTTAACATTACTTTAACACTACTTTAACACTACTTTAACACTACTTTAACATTACTTTAACACTACTTTAACATTACTTTAACACTACTTTAACATTACTTTAACATTACTTTAACATTACTTTAACATTATTCTAACATTACTTTAACATTATTTAAACATTACTTAAACATTACTTTACCATTTTTTAACATTGGAGTATTATTAGAATAATATTACTTTATTTTTATATTTCATTAACCTTTATTAACAGAAATTTAATTTCACTTTAATTAATCTAATTAAGTTACTTTTCCTTTAATGCTATTGAACATTGCTTAATTTTATTTCAGCTTCAATAGGTACATTTGCTATAATTAGCGAAACTTTGAGATTAATTTACCCAGTTTAAACTCACTGAAGTTACTTTAACGTTACTTAACTTTACTTAAAATTATTTTAACGTCATTTAGCGCTACTTTAACATTAGTTTACAAATTTTAAAATTTCCTATTTTATTTCAACGTTAATTATTTTCACTTAAAGCTACTTTGAAATTAATTAGCGATAATTTAACATTAATAAGTGTCACTCCAAAGTAAATTTACATCCGTAATTGAATGTTATTAAACATCACTTAACGTAACTTTATCACTATGTAATGTAACGAAACTTTAACGTTAATTTAACAAGTTCATAGTTACTAAAGTTTCTTTAACGTTAACTAGCAGTACTTTAATAATAATTAGTGATACTTTAATACTAATTAGCAATTTAACGACAATTATCGATACTTTAACATTAGTTTATTGATTATAATGTTTAAAAAGTTAACGTTACTTAACATAATTTAAAACAATACAGAAACTTAAGTTAATGATACTTTTACACACGGAAAAACTTTTTTCAAGAGTATTTCCTAAACTTATTCAAGAACTCAGGATATGGAAATAATACAAGAAATGCTACGAAACCATAAATTGAAACATTATTTTAAGCTGTTCAGGGATAACTGTAGTAAATTTCTGGACTACTTGTTGAGTTTTCTTGAAAAAGTCCTGAACTTGTTTAAGAATAGAAAAATGTAAAATTAGCGAAAAAAATTTGCCCGCGTGAGTAGTCGAACCTGAGACCTCGACACTCAAGGTCGCTTCGCCTTATGCCACTCGGCTGCAGGGATGCGTTACGATACTTTAGTTTTAGATCGTTTTAAAGCGTTTAAAGCCAAGTGGCGCTGTATACCTATTGGTTACGCTACGCCTTCTTTCTTAAATAGTTCTAGACTTTTTCAGCGCGCAGTGACTGAAGAACTCAGTCGCAGCGTCAAGAACAATTATTTCCAAGCCATTAGAAAAACACCTGAAAATTCTTTAATGAATATTGAACTTTTCTAAAAGGAGTTCTAAATTTTTCCCATATCCTGAGTTCCTGAATAAATTTAGTAATGACTCTTGAAAAAAGTTTTTCCGTGCACCGTTTTGTTTAATTCAAAGTTAGTAAAGTTATGCTATAATATTTTTTAACATTACTTAACGTAATTTTATGAATAGTTAGCGATAATTTGACACTAATTTATCAAGTTTAAAGATTCGAATGTTGCTTTAACGGAACTCAACGTTAGTTTAATGATAATTAACGTTGTATTAATGTTGTTCATAGATATTTAACATTACTTCAACATTATTTTAACATTACTTAATGTCATCTGTAGCATCTTTAACGTAAGTTAGCTACATACTTTCACATTGATTTATGTAGTTGTTTATAGAAATTTAAGTAGCTTGAACGTCAATTAGCATTATATTTATGTTGTTTACAGAACGCATTCACTGCAATGTCACTTAAATTAACTTTAATATTATTTAACAATATTTTAACATTAGTGTACCAAGTTTATTATTACTACAGTCCCTTTAACGTTAATCAAAGATTTTTTAAGTTATTTAACGATATTTAACATTACTTTAACGTTACTTAATGCCATCTAAAGCATATTTAACGTTAGTTAGCGATACTCTAATGTTAATTAACGTTAAATAATGTTGCTTAAAGTTACTTAGCATTACTTTTACGTTATTTAATAGTACTTGAAGTAACTCTAATATTATTTAACTATATTTTGACATTAATTTACCAAGTTAATTATTAGTACAGTTCCTTTAACGTTATCAAATGATTTTCAAGGTTATTTAACGATATTTAAGGTTACTTTAACGTTACTTAATTTAAAGCATATTTAACGTTAGTTGGCGATACTCTAATGTTAATTAACGTTAAATTAATGTATTAATTAATGTTAAAATTAAAATTAATGTTTTATTAATGGTGTTTAAAGTTACATAACATTACTTTTTTGTTATTTAATTAATAGTATAGTATTAATAGTAATATTTAATAGTACTTAAAGTAACTCTAATATTATTTAACAATATTTTAACACTAATTTGCCAAGTTAATTATTAGTACAGTCCCTTTAACGTTAACAAATGATTTTCATAGTTATTTAACAATATTTAACGTTATTTAATGCCATCTATAGTATATTTAACGTTAGTTAGCGTTACGTTAATGTCAATTGAAGTTAAATTAATGTTTTTAAAGTTATTTAACATTACTTTAACGTTATTTAGTGTCACTTAAAGTAACTTTAACACTACTTTGCGCTATTTTAACACTTATTTACCAAGTTTATTATTACTACAGTCCCTTTAACGTTGATAAATTATTTTTAAGGTTATTTAACGATATTTAATGTTACTTTAACGTTATTTTAACGTTACTTTAACGTTACTTTAACGTTACTTTAACGTTACTTTAACGTTTCTTAATGTCATCTAAAGCATATTTAACGTTAGTTAGCGATTCTCTAATGTTTATTAACGTTAAATTAATGTTGTTTGAAGTTATTTAACATTATAACGTTATTTAGTGGCACTTAAAGTAACTTTAACCCTACTTCGCGGTATTTTAACAATTATTTATCAAAAATAGCTACTAAATTAATTTTATCTTTATTAAACCTTACTTTAACGTTTCTTAACAGTATTAATAGATGTCTTTAAATATTTCTAATTATTTAAAATGAAAAGTTGAATACTCATTTTCTATTTAGAAAGAATTTTCTCTATATTAAAAAAGAAAATAAATTCATCACGAGAAATCTCTTATAAAACGGAAATACTTTTTACGGCGAGTGCATTGGTAGTCGTCTCGTAAGCGTGGTCGTGAGTATTGAATTTGTCGAGGGAAAGACAAGCGGGTGAGGTGGATGATAATCCCGCAAGCACAGTGTGCTCCACTTTCCTATCAACGGCGCAGTAAATTTAATGTGATATGCGACGATAGGGAGCCCAAAAGGAAGAGATGGTATAACGTATAGAGGGCAACGCTGCGCGCTCTCTGCTTTAGGTATATAATGCTCAAACTAACATTGTCAATTGATCTATCGGTCTTGAGCTCACAGGTTTTCTCTTTTTTATTTTGCGACGAAAAAAAGAACGAGAGAGAGAGAGAGAGAGACACTTCTTTTGCGCGCGAGGAAAGACTTTTGGATTCAAGCTTCGCCTTAACGAAATCTGGTAATGGGAGAGATAGCGAGGTGAATGAGTGGCGTATTTTAAAGGGAAAAGAGGGGGCGTACTGTAGGCGATTCGCCCAGAAAGCTTTATATTTTTCCCGCTCTCACCGCATAGAAAAAAAGAAAAAATGGGAAAAGAAAACTTGAGAATTTCCACTTTAAAAAAGAGATAGAAGAAAAATATGAAGGCCTCTTGGCGAGTTTATTAAAATTATTACACCACCCCCTCCCCGCTTTTCGTGCGATGCTCGCGGGAGAAAAAAAAGATTATTTAAATTCCCTCCGTTTTGAAACATATTTCACATTTCTTTTTCTGAATTATTAAATGTTTTGTCATTTGCAGTATTATAATTTACAATTGTAAATTATACGTAATAGAGTCGTTCACACATATATATTGGACCCAATAAAAAATGTCTTCTAATTTTTTTATTCTAGTTTCAAATTTCCCTCTAGTGTTTAATACAATTTTTTGAAAAGATTTGTTATCGAAAAAATTATTTTTGTAGTTTTCATGTTCATAGGACTTAATAATAGTAAATAACTTTTTTTTAAAAACAAATTTAAAGATATTACTAATGATTCTTACTAATGAGTTGACAATTGTTTCGTGAAAAATTCTGGGAAAATTTAAATAACCTTTTTACTATTCTTCCAAGCATTTTGCTACAAAATACCAGATTTTCAGTACACTTTGTTAACTTTAAAGTATCAAATTGCGACGAATTGAAATCAAAAGGTGGTTTAAATCTAAATTCCAATTAAATTTTCAAAATGTAAAATTAAAAAGATCTTGAATAATTGAAGTATTATAACATTTAATTGAATATAATTTATTTTTTTCCACTATTTTATTACAATCTTTTTAATCAACTTTTGAATCTTTGAAGAATTTTAACGAGCTTGCCCTGAGTAATTAAATTTCTTTTTCGCCCTAAATTTTCAAAAAGAACCAAAAAATTTCTCAATTTAGAATTTCGTTTCAATTTTAAAGAAGAAAAACTGTTTTCCCTAAAAAAACGAAAAAAAATTTCCTCTTCTAAATGAAATAGTAAACATTTTTAAAACTGAATATAATGTGCGAGAGAATACTAAAGAGCAGGATCTCAGTAAGTCGTGGTGAGTTAAGGGGGTTGGAGCGAAGAACAGGATTCTCCAGGAAGTGAACGCAATGGAGTTTTCAGTGGGGGGTATGAGCGATAAGGCGCCGTGAGTAATGAGCAATGCGGCGAATGATATCGCGAACGAGATACATTTAATCGTTCCACTAGAGAGAACGAGATGCCACTACAAATCAACTTTTATACTTGGGAAAAAAAAAAGTTCATTATTGGTTCCCCATAAAAAAGTATGGAGATTTCGCGGCAAGTATATATATAAGAGAGAGAGAGAAAAAAGAAGAAAAGGGACTGGGAGACGTAGAATGGAAATCGAAACTAACCCGAGAAAAAAAAAGAAAAATAAAGAGAGAGAAAGAGAGAGTTTCTTAAACGCCTTCATCGATTACGTTATTGCTATATACAAATTCGCTCATTTGGATAAACTTTGTTTTCCCTTAAAAAGTACTCTGCGGGATGCAAATTCCTTTCAATTGCACCATCCAAGAGTTCTTATACATTTAATTTACTGTATAATTGAACAGAAAAAAGAGGAAATTTGAATCAGTGGAATTTTAATTAGAAAAGTATTTCGTTGAGATGGCAAAAGATGCGCGCGCACTTTGCATAAACTTGCAGCTTACCCCCACTCTTAATTTATATATTTTCATGCGATTATTAAAAAAGCGAATCTTTATTTAATTTATTTACAATTTATTTATTTTTACTATTTTCAAATTTTAAAAAACGAAATTGTTTGTAACCAGAATTTTCATAATGATATTACTTTTGGTGCATTTTTTGTCCCATTTTGACATTCTTAAAAAAACTGGCACAAAATTAAAAAATTAAATTAAAATTTCGAAATAGTTGCAGTCAAATTTTCGATTGGGGGACAATTTTCCCAAAAAAAAAAACTTTTTCCCAATATTAAGTTTCCCAAAAAATAAATTTCCCAAAAAATTTTCCCAATATCAAATTTCCCAAAAAATTTTCCCAATGTTAGATTTTTTCCAAAATGGATATTGATTATTGAGTTAGAAGAAAATAAGAAAACATCAACCAAATTTTTCAATAATTTCTCGTAGACAGAAAAAAATATTTTCAATAAAATGACATTGAATAAAAATTTAGTTTTGAGTAATTTCAAAGAAGATAATTTTTGATATATTTTTAATCTTTAAAAATAATCAATTTAAAAGGAACAATTCAAATAATAATTGAATACTTGCACAATTTTTTCAATTTTAATAAATATATTACAATAAGAGATAAATGTTTTGCTTCAAGAATATTAAATTTTCTTTAATATATGAGAGTGATTTAAAAAAAATATCTTAAAAGAATATTAAATAAATAATTATTGTAATTATTTTATTTTATTTATTATTTAATTATTAATTTTCATTTCATTTTTATTTGATTTATTAAATTTAATTAATTAATTTAATTATTTCAATAATTAATGAAAATTATTCTGTATAATTTAAAAAATAATTAACCAATATGAATTAACAAGAATAGACTTTAAGGTTTTTTCACAATTTCCCTGAAATTAAGATTCAACCGTCTTTTGTTTTTCCGTGAAAAAAAATTCCGTAAAAAATAATTTCCGTGAATTGACACCTAACGAAAATGTATGTCGCGTTGGATTATTTTTCTTGGGAAATATTTTTTTTGGGAAATATTTTTTTTGGGAAAAATGATTTGCTTGGGAAATTAATTTTTTGGGAAACTTGATATTGGGAAAAATTTTTTTTGGGAAAACATTTTTTGGGAATAATTTTTTTTGGGAGAAAAATTTTGGGAAAATTGACCCCCCACCAAATTTTCATATCAAAATGAAATATTGAATTTAATTTAAAATTTAAATTTAATCTACTGAAACCTACTATTTACTACTTTTTTTGCCTTATCGTATTATTTTGGTACTTTTTTAATTTCAAACACTCTTCTCAAAAATGTTATTCTCAAATTCTTTAAAACTATTTTATTATTTAAAAAAAATTTTTTCAAAATTTAATTATTTTTAGTATGAAATTTTAATTTTATTCCTCGTATGCATTTTAATTTTTGCTTAAATAATTGAGTATCTTTACAATTTTTGTCTTATTATTTTTTTTTAATTATTTTAATAAATATTAAAATTTTTTACAGTAATTAAATCATTTAATTTATATTTAATTATTATTATTAATACAATTTTAAATAAATTTTTCCAAAAATGTAATTACTTTTGAAAATATTGTTTTAATTATGGAAACAAATTTTGATGCAATTTGTTTATTAGAAATTCAATTATACTGAAAATTTATGGAAACTTATTTATATAAGGATTCACTTGAAAATTAAAAAAGTTTTTGGACAAAATTCAATTATTTTTAAAACAATTTCAAAAAGATTTCTGCATAGAATTCATTATTTTTAAAAATTGCGATAAACTCTTAAGAATATTTCAATTATTTTCAGTATAAAATTTTTATTTTTTTCGAAATAATTGAATTTTTATATATTATTTATTTAATTTTATTGAATTTATTATTTTTTATTTATTCAATTTTTATTTCTTTATTATTTTTGTCTATTTACTTTAGAAACGTTACAATTTTTAAAGGAATTAAATTTTTATTCAAGTTATTTTTATTTATTATTATTATTATTATTTTTATTATTATTATTATTATTATTATTATTATTATTATTATTATTATTATTATTATTATTATTATGTAAATACAATTTTAAATAAATTGTTCGAAAAATGTAATTGTAACACTCTTCATAAAAATTCAATTTAAAACAAAAATTTTAATAGTATTTTAAATTAATTGATAAAAAATTTAATTACCTGAAATAAGTTTTTCGTAAAATTTATTACACTTCGAAAAATTTAATAATTTCAAACAATCTTTATAAACCTCTTATGAAACAGTCAAATTTTTTTTTAAATAAGAAAATTTATCTCCCAAATTCAATTCTTTTTAAAATTTAAACATATATTAAAAACATTTTTTGCAATAGTTCCATTATTTTTATAAATAATAAAATTCTTCTCAGAAGTACAATTATTTTTGAAAATTTAATTTAACTAATTATTCCTAAAAAAATTTTTTTCTATTCCTCAAAAAAATGAATTACTTTAAAAAATTTTTTATATCCTTTGGAAGAATTTAATAATTTAAAAAAATATTAGAAGAAAAATTCAATTATTCACATATTATATAATTCTTCAAAAGAATTCCATTATGTCGATGAATATCAAAATTATTCCCGAAAATTCTATTATTTTGAGGCATTTTAATAAAATTCTTTGGAAAATAAAAAATTTTTTTTTCATAAATATTCATCACAAGAATTCAATTATTTTTAAAAGTTAAAAATTTGTCCCTGTAAATTAAAAAATAACAATATTCATCAGAAGAATTCAATTATTTTTAAAAGTTATGAATTTCTTCGTGAAAATTCAATTTTTTCAAAAAGGAATAAATATCTTCTTGAAGATAATAAATTATTTTTTAAAGTTATAATAAAATCTTTTGCTAGAATACAATTATTTCCATAAATAATAAAACACTTCTTAGGAATTCAATTATTTAAAAAAAAATTGCAAAAAACCACATAAACATTCAATTTTTGTCAAAAATTTTAATGAAATTCTTTGTAAAATTTAATTATTTTTAAAAACATTACGCAATTCAATTATTTTTTATATATATTCTATTTTCATACAATTTTCAAAAAGAATTCAATTACTTAAATATTTTTTTGTAAAAACATTCTAAAAATTCAATTTTGTTTATGAATAATAAAAATTTACCCGAAATTCAATTATTTAAATTAGAATTTGCATTAAATTAATGGTAAAAATAAAACTTAAAGACTTTACGCAATTCAATTATTTTTTATATTTTTTCTATTTTCATACAATTTTCAAAGAGAATTCAATTGCTTTAAAAATTTTTTTTTAAATATTCCTAAGAATTCAATTCTTCTCATGAATAATAAAAATTTATCAGAAATTCAATTATTTAAATTAGAATTTTCATAAAATTATTCGAAAAAAATAAATTTTTTGAAAATTTTTAGCAAAAATTGATATTTATATTTTTTTTATTTTCATACAATTTTCAAAGAGAAATCAATTGCTTTAAAATTTTTTTTTAAATATTCCTAAGAATTCAATTCTTTTCATGAATAATAAAAATTTATCAGAAATTTAATTATTTAAATTAGAATTTTCATAAAATTATTCGAAGAAAATAAATTTTTTGAAAATTTGTAGCAAAAATTGATTTTATTTAAATATTTAAAATTCTTTCGTGAATAATCAAATTCGTTGCAGAAATTCAGTTTAATAACAGAATAAAATCGAAGTAATTATTTTGGATGAGAATTGTAGGAGAAAAAGTCAGAAAATTAAAATATATTAGAATTTTCTGCAGTTTTGTAAAGGGTCTAAAATTAGTTTTGTTTGGTCAATAACTTTAATTTTTTGATACTGTTTTTGTACTTTTTTTATATTAAAAGTTACTTTTTGCCACTTTTTTAAAATTAGTTATCAAGTGCGAACTTTAAAATAAAATAAAATTAAATAAAATTTAGATATATAAAAAAAAATTAGATATATAAAAAAAATTAATTAAATTAGATATATATAAAAAAAATTTAGATATATAAAAATGATGTATAAAAAAATAAATAAAAAAATAAATATAAATAAATAAGTAATGTAAAAATAAATTTAAATAAAATAAGAATTTCATAAACTATAAAAATAACACGTTTAAAAAAAAAGAAAATCCATAATGATCGATTGTGACTTTAAATCGAAACGATTTTCCCCCCTAACGGGTCTATGCATATATATACAACTTGTAAAATTACAGTTTCATATAATTATGAAAGTATACGGAGCTTTGAAAAATAATGGTCAACGGTTTCCGGCTCGTATTATTTTTCGCGACCTGGCACCACCGGAATTTACGGGAAGCGAATGGAAGCAGAAAATTAACGATTCTAAAGGAGGAGGAGGGGTGGTTATGGGGGGGGATGGGGAGTTGAAGTTTTTCTTAGTATTTTAATATAAATGCGGCTTTGGCGGTTGGGCGAAGCAAAAGCCGACTTGGGTGAGCCTTACCGGATTGTACGGTTGTTTGCGGCAGTTCGTGCCAAGCTAAATGAAGAATGAAGCTAGAAATTATTTGGTGGAAAACAGTGAAACAGGATGTGGAAACGACACCAACGAGATTTACAGGCGCGCGTCTCAGCCACTCGCGACAGTATACTTTTTAAATTTTTCCCTTAAAGAGTTACCAGTCTCGCGATATTATTTTTCTATTACACAGTAGAGTTGTTCTGTGCAAATACTGCTAATACTACTTCTACTACAATAACTATACAACAATTACTACTACTACTACTACTACTACTACTACTACTACTACTACTACTACTACTACTACTACTACTACTACTACTACTACTACTACTACTACTACTACTACTACTACTACTACTACTACTACTACTACTACTACTACTACTACTACTACTACTACTACTACTACTACTACTACTACTGCATAAAAATTAATATTTATATTTACAAATTTTTATTCCATTAAAAAATATTTTAAAATAATTTCTGATTCCTCTTAATTTTGATATATAAAAAATACTAAACATAAAAAACAAATATGAGAGATTTAGTAAAGTTATATTGGAGTTTAGTTAATATTTTTAATATTTAATATCTTTATACTAAATTACACGTCACTTTTTTTAATGTTTAGTATTTTTTATATCAAAATTATTTTGAATTTTATTTTGATATTTCGCTTTGTCGCACTTTTTCCCCAATTTGTAAAATAATTTTACAAAATTCAGTGTATATTTTCTTTGCATGTATTTATTATTACGTCGCTCTCGCATGTGGGATCGAACCCTCGTCTCCCGACGCGCATTCGAATAATGCGAGCAACTACACCGCACGGCCACGAAACGTTATATATATTGTTATTCTATACTAATTAATTAAATTAATTATATTATTATAATATTAATTATTTTATTTAATTATAATACTACTAATATTGATTAGGTAATATTATTACTAATATTATCTAACTTCTTAATTTCTTCTTTAAATAAAATTAGCAATTTTTTAAATACGGAATAGAACATTTTTTTTATAACAATAGAATATGAATTGGAATTCAGTTTAAATATTATTATAACTACAAACAGGGAATTCAGGGAAAAATCAAGAATTTTTGTTAAAAGTACTGTAAAAAGAAATTAATTTGTTTGTCTCGTAAACTATATGAAATTACCACAAATTCTAATAAGAAACCTTCAAGTTTTTCTATTTCTGTCAGTAATTTTTTTCGAATAACTTAATTCTTGTCGAACAAAATTATTACTTAGAAATTATTCATTTAATAATTTTACTTCAATATTTCAAAATAAAATGAATTTTAAAAGACTTCAAAGAAAAACATATTCACCTGAATCAGCTACAAATTTCGGTAGATTAGTCAAATATTTAATTATTTTAGTTAAGACTTTCGCTATTTTAGAGAAACTTATCGCTGTTCCAGATAAAATTTGTTTTCCATGTTGCATTTGCAATATATTGATAAATAAATGAAATTCAATATAGGTTTGAATTGAAAATTTTACCAACGTTCAATAGTGAAAGAATTTAATTAGAAAAAAGAATGTAGATTTTTGAAAAAAAATTTATAATTCAAGTTCTTTTAAAATAAGTTACATTTTTTACGTATATTTAATCAATAAAAATAATAACTTTGTAGGAGAATTTTAGTTGAACCCCTCTCCCAAAAATTAAATTTTCGATAATTTACAAATAATGTAATATATGATTATATAATAATAATAATAATTGTTATTATAATTTTAACTATGTTTATATTTTGCGAAACCAATGTTTAAATTTTTTCATAATCATAAATTATTTTTATAAATAATACAAATCATCGCAGAAAATTAAATTATTTTCAATAATTATAATAACTATGTTTAACCAATTTTTTAATTTTCCTATAATTTTAAATTATTTTTATAAATAATACAATACATCCCCAAAAATTAAATTATTTTTAATAATTTTAATAAAATTCTTTATTAAGTTTCAAATATTTTCAAACAATTTTCCTCAAGTTAATAATTTCCAATAACTAACCATTGTTTTAATTAATTTTTTCTAACAAATTGAATTACTAAAAAAAAAATTTGACAAAATTCTACTCAAACATTTCACAGGAATTCAAATCGTTTACAAATTTTTTTTTTAAATATCTTTGCAATAATTCAATTTTTCCCATAAATAATCAATTTTTTACACGGATTCAATATTATTGCCATAAATAATAACATTTTCTTTAGAAATTTTATTATTCTTATGAATAATATTTATTCATCGCAGGATTTCTATCATTTTTAATAGAATTTTAAACGAATATCTCGAAAAAAAATATTCCTAAAAATGTTTTTAAAATTCGTTTTAAAAATTTCGTTACTTAAAAACGTGTTAATAAAATTTTTTATAAGAATAAAAGTTTAAGAAACATTCAATTGTTTAATAAATTATTTATTTTTGTATTACAATAATTGATTTTTCGTAAAATTTTCTAATAAAAGTTGATTTAAAAATGAATTCCAGTTTAAAAAATTAGATTATAATTGAATTTTAAAAGCATTATTACGTGAATTTTTAGAAATAATTGAATTTTAAAAAGTTTGAATTCAAAATCCTTAAAAATTTAAATTTTCTATACATTTAATAACTACAATTTTTGTAGAATCATTTTTTTCAAAAGTTTAATTAAATGTTTTTAAAATTATTTAAAGTTTATTATTTTTTGCATATATTCAATTTTAAGAATTCCCGAAAAATCAAAATTTCGTAAAATTTAATTGTAGACAAATGGATTTTTAAAAATTCACAAAGATAAACTTTTTCAAAGATTATTAAAATTACTTTATTCAAAGAAAAATGTTAGTTATAAATTCTAGAAAATAATAATTGAAAAATGGAAATTATAAACATTTTTTTCCTTTATTAAAAAAAACTATTAATTTTACTAAAATAATTGTAATTAAGAAATAGAAACAATGAAAATTATTTCCTTATGAAAATTAGATTTTTCTACAAAAATATTAATAATTTTTTATAATTAAAAATCTTCTTAAGATAATCTTTCTTAAGAAGAAAAGAATTAGTTCGTGAATAATATTTTTCTTGAGATATAAAAATCATTCGTAAGTGTATTTAATATTTCTTAATCGTAAATTTTTTAACAATTAACAATTTTCTTTCTTTATAAATAAAAAGGAGAAATTTTGCATAATTCAAGTCAGTCATACGAAATTTGTTACTGAAAAATGCAAATAATAATTTAAAATATGGGTATATATTTTATTTGTCAATCAAGTACTGTATTGTTAATTTTTATTACATTTTCTCATTTTTCAATCTCTACTATTATTTTCTTATAAATCATAAAAAAATACCGGCATATTTTCGATTTGTAAAACAATATATTTTCTAAATGTTTTTAGAGAAAAAAAGCAAACACAAAAACTAACTACAAACCTATAATTGATAAATAAACGTTAATTTATTATTATTATCATTTACTGTTTACATATTTTTTTTTAAATTTATTTTGATTGCTATACTTTGTAATTTCATTTAACTACAAACAGAGTGACGCTGTGGATCATAATTCTTACCCTCACCCGGTGTTCTTAGAAGATTATTTTCAAGATTTGAAAATTTTATATCATTCAAGTCAGTGAACAAATTGTCAGGTATTGTTTCTAAGCAATTGTGGCTTAATTCAATAAAACTTAAATTCTTCCAATCTCTGAAAAAATTGTCAGAAACAGTTATTATTCTATTATGCCTGAAAGTTGCAAATCTCAAATTTTTTAAAAGTCCAAATGATTTATATGAAAGTTGCATCAGCATATTATGATTTAAACTTATATCCTGCAAATTTTCCAGTCCAGTGAACAAATCATAGGGCAATGATGTTAAATTATTGTGCTGTAAATCAATTAAATTAACGTTTGTCCAGTTTCTAAAGAAATCCATTGAAATTTTTGTTATTTGATTATAGCGGAGATAAATTTTTCTCACATTCTCCTGTACACCAAATATCAGTTCCGAAAGTTGAGTTAATTTATTGTGACTAAAATTAATCAAAAAGAGTTTCTTTGAATCGGAAAATAGTCCATCGGGCAGTGATGTTAAATTATTGTTTTCAAAATTAATGAACCTTAGATTTGTGTAATTTTTGAAGAAATTTGATGATATTTCGACAAGTTGGTTATTCTGAAGATAAATTTCTCTTAATGTTCGTAGTTGTTGAAAACTTTTCTCTGAAAGTTGTGTTAACTTATTGTCACCTAAATCTATTAATTGGAGATAATTAACATTATGTAGAAAATTGTCAGGCAATGAGGTTAAATTATTATTTATTATTCGAAGTTGTTCGAGATTTATTAGTCCTGTTAAAGAAGTACTTGATAGATATAAATTTTTATTCTTATTTATATTAAGATAAACAACATATTCGTTGTTTAATTTTTCCAAATTTACATTTCCATTATTTTTTATTTGAATTGATTTGAGTGTTAAAATATCGTTAAATGTTTTCTTTTCAATTGTTACATGTCCACTTGATAATATTATAAATTCGGTTAATTTTTCAATTTCCCTGAGTTTATTATATTTTGTAAGAGTTAAATTTTTATTTTCCGATCTTATTGTTAATTGCATATAATCAGCTTCTTCAATATTCAATCTGTTAACTTTTCGTAAATTCATAGTGCGATTGACGTTGCAATTTATTAGATAAATTTTTTCCATTTTGAAATCTTTTCTAAAAAATTTGTGAAAATTAATACGGTTTCTGAATTCTGTGAATCTTGTATTATTGATGCAAGTGAATTTTATAGAGCTCGAATGCATATTGACTTCAATATCATAATTAGGACATTTTATATTCTTTATTTCTGTGATATCATTTCTTTGTGGTTCACAGATGCAGTTTGGAAGTTGAAATTCATCTTCGCATCCAAGTGTTGCAAAAATTTGTTGAATTAAAATTAGTCCCAGTAAGAGACAAGTGTGGAATTTCATTATTTTTCTTTCCTTGTTCCGTCTTCTGTAAATAATTTTAAATAAATTTCATTAAGAGTTTAAATTAAAATTACAGTTGGGGTGAACTGCAGACTAAATGTCTTCAATTCTAAATTTTTACAAAATTCACTAATCTTCTAATTTTCAATTTAATATTCTTCAAAAATACGATTATGTTTAAAAATACTTTTTAAAAATAGAAAAAAATATTTAAAATATATAATTTATTTTAATTAAATTTGACAAAATTTTCAAATAATTGGAAATGTAATTTAATCTTTTTACATTATTTAAGCGGGAAATTTTTCTATCTTGAAAACATTTAAATTACAATTTTTCAGAAGACTAGATTTTTTCATAACTTCCAAAATAAATTATATTCAAAACTTAAAAAATTATTGATAAATAAATATTTTAATACTTATTTATTTTTTCACAGGAATTCATATTTTTTAAGTGATTAACTGTCTATGAAATATTTTTAAAATTTTATAATTTCTAAAAATTATTATTAACTGATTTTTCCAAAATTCAATAACTTCTATGTTGAACTATATTTCATAAAATTGAAATCAAAATTAATTACATCAAAATTTCTTAAAATAATTAAATTTATTTTATTGATTGCAAAGAATTGTTTATGAATAAAATTGCATTTTTGTGGAGTTCTTATAAAATTGTATTTAAAAAAATTGAAGTTTTGTGACAATTTTAATGTTTATGAAAATATTTATAAATTCTTGTTGAGAAATTTTACGAAAAATTTCTGAATGCAATATTTCTGTAGTACGACAAATTTCATGAAAATTGTAATTTAATTAATTGAATTCTAGCGAAAATTTTATTTATAAAAAAAATTCAATTTCTGCGACAAATTTCGTTTAAATTTTTCAAAATATTTGAATAACGAGAAAATTTTTTACAATAATTCTTTTCACTAATTTTTTTTTTTTTTGAAAAATTTCAATGAAAATAGAACCTAATTTAAATAGTATTGAATTTTGTGAAAATGTTATATTATAATTACCTACATTGAAAAATTATTGAATTTATTTATCTAATGAATTTTACTATTTTCCAAAATAATTATATATTCACTCGAAGATTTTTATTTATGAGAAGAATTAAAATGTTACAAATTTTGTCTACCAATTTAATTAAAATATTATTTTAAGAAATACAATTCTTATATATTGAATTTTACAAAAATTTTTTGAAAATAATTCTACGAAGAATGTCGTTAAAATCTTTTAAACTAATTGAATTATGCGAAGATTTAATATAATAATTCTTTTCAATAATTGTTTTTTTCGAAAGAAATTAATGAAAATTTGTATGTCAAATAATTGAATTCCAGTAAAAATATTATTTATGAATATAATTGAGTATTTGCGGAGAATTTCGTTAAAATGCTTTTGAAAAATTTTATGAATGTAATTAATGTTGCAAATAATAGAATTTACAAAACTTTTTGAACATAATTAAAATGGTTAAAAAGAATTTTTTTTTAAATTATTGAGATTAATTTTTTTATTCTAACTTTTATCAAATTTAAAGTTGCACTTTAAAAAAAAGAAAGAAAGTAACTTTTAATGTCACAAATATAAAAAAAATTGATAAATTGAAAAGTTTTAAATGAAAATTCATTTGATACTTAATTTTCAAATAACTTTTAATTAATATTATAAAATATTAATGAAAAAACATTAATTTTTAAAACTGAATTTTTTTTTGCAATATAAGTACAGAGAAAAAGAATTTGGAAAAACTTACATAAAATTTCTGATTCGACACTTGTGCTCTCCGTTTAAATATTGGAGTAATTATTAATTTTGATTATGAACCTAGTATTTATATATGTAATAGAAGATAGATTATAGCGGATCATTGTACTTGACTCTATTTTATTTACTCAACTTTTGATAAACGCTCTTGCGTACTATTTAATTCTGTATGTACATATAGAAAAAAAGACTCTTAAAAACTAAATTATAAACTTTTCATAAATTAGATAATTTTATTATCTTTTTTATAAATATAAATTAAACTCTACGGCAAATATTTATTTTTCGTTTTCCACTATTTAATAGTTTTGTAATTTTTTTTATTCCTTTTATTTCCTTATCTTCGAAAACCAACTCGTGTTAAATTATGTATTATTTTTTTAATAATTTTTTTTAATATTTATTTTATTTAATTTATAGTTTTTTCTTTTATTTTTAAAAAGTAATTGTAGAAGTTTTTGCTAATAACGTTAATAAACAGGAATTGTTAGTTGAGAAAAATTTATCTTTATTTAAAACATTTTTATTTGAAAATGTAAAAATTAAAAAAAAAATTTTTAACGAGAAATGTTTCAGATTTTGAAACAAAAATGTAACATAAATTTTACTTCACTTTATGAAAAATTTATTTAATACAATAAATATTTCAACTATCGAACAATTACTATTGGCGATGACATTTTTTTCAGTGTGAGAAGAAATATTTTTTTAGCGATAGTTTGTAAGAATAGCGAAAAATTTTTTTTTTTAAATAATAAAAAGAGAATTTCTGAATAAAAATAATTTTTTAAAAGACAATTTCTGATGATTGTCAGGGAAGGAAAAAGTTGTGATGGAAATTTACATTTCAATGGAATATAAAACATTTGTATAAGATTCTAATTAGAGTTGAATAAGTTAATGACCATTATAAGTTACAAGTTGTTGAAGTAAATTTGCCTTTCGACATTGTAGATTAAGAAAAAAAGGAGATTTCTTTCAATCACATATATACTTTAGAAAGAAAGCGTCACAATAAAAATAAATTCCCAACAACAAATTAATAAAATTCAATGGCAACTTTTGTGTAACCATACGTATATATATGTATGCGCATATTATACCTACCGCGATGTTGATCCGAAGAAAAGAGAAACGGTGACAAAAGAAGCGTATTGTATATCATTAAACAGCAAAATTGAAATTGATAAATGATCACTCCTCGCACTCTAATCCTCACATTGAGATTATTTCCTTTTTGTCAAAATCGTACACACAAGCAACAGGAAACATTTTTTTTTCTTTTTATTTTATATATATTTATATTTATAAAAATATATTTATATTAATATTTATATTTATATTTTTAATTTTACTTTTATTATTTTTATCTGATAATTCTGTCTTTCATTCATTCATTTATTTTGTCCGCAGTTTGAAACTAGTTTTTGTGTATAAACTCTATTTGTCAAGAATTATTATTATTATTATTATTATTGTTATTATTATTATTTTCAAGAATTTTTAACTGAAATTCTTCTTTAAATAAATTTATTTTGATAATTTTTTAAAAAGTTCATCTTTGCGAATTTTTAAATCCATTTGTATACAATTAAATTTTACGAAATTTCGTTTATTCAAGAATTTCTATTAGAAAGTAAATACTTCTAATAATTTTAAAAACATTCAATTACATTAATAAATAATATTTGTTCGATTCAAGGAAGAAATAATTAAATGAAACAATATTATATATATTATTTATTAACAATATGCGGAAGGATAAAAAATTATTTTAAATTCAATTACATTTTTTGAATTTTTAAATCCATTTGTATACAATTAAATTTTATGAAATTTCGTTTATTCGGAAATATTTATTAAAAAATAAATACTTCTAATAATTTTAAAAACATTCAATTAAATTTAAAAAAATAAATAATAATTCTGCAGAAATTTAAGTTATTAGATAAGTATAAAAAATTTAATTTTTTAAGATTTTAAATTGAAACCCTTTCAAAATTCAATTATTTCTAATCATTCACGGAATAATGCTTTGATAACCCAATTAAAATCTAAATTTTTAACTGAATTTTTATTTTTAGATCAATTTTCTTTTAAAAATTCTACCAGAATTCAATTATTTAAATACAAATATAAATAATTCATTAAACAATTGAATACTTCTTCAAAATTTATTTTTATAAAAAATTTTATCAACGTATTTTTAAATAATCAAATTCTGAAAACAAATTTTAATAAAATTTTTAAGAATATAGTATTAATTTTTTCGAGAAACTCGATATAAATTGTTTTAAAAATAATTGAAATTCTGCTGAGTTTTATTATTTATGAATATAATTAAATTCCCAATGAACATTTTATTATTTATGGAAATTATTGAATCAATGTAAAAAAAATTATTATTTATGGGAACATTGAATTGCTTGAAAGAAATTAATAAAAAAAAGTTGTAAAAGAATTGAATTCCTATGAAATGTTTGCGTAGAATTTAATCAAATTTAAAAAAAAATAATTCAATTCTTTTGGAAAATTTAATTAAAATAATAGTATTTATTTAAAATCATCGAATTGAGAAAAAACTTTGGAAAATATTTGAAATTTTACAAAGAATTTTATTTAAATTTGTCGAAATAATTGAATTTTCGACGAAGAATTGTATTATTTATGAAGATAACTTTTATTCTGAGGTGAATTTCAAAAAATTTTTGAATATAATTGAATTTATGATGAAAATTTTAATAGTTTTTTAAAAGAATTGAATTTTTTCAATCATTTGTTACTTATACAAAATTAAATTCTCATAAAGAATTTTGTGAACAAAATTTTTGAATAATTACAATTTTTTTGACCAATTTTAATAAAATTTCTGAGAATGATTTCATTTTTAGAAAAATTTCATTAAGATTGTATTAAAAATAATTGAATTTTTGCAAAAAAAATTTATGAACAATCTGAAAATTGAACTCCAGTAATTTTTTATTTTCTTTTAAATAATTAAATGATTGCGAAGAATTTTGTCAAGCATTTTTTTAAGTAAAGAAATTTTGTCAAACATTTTTTTAAGGAAAGAAATTTTTTTAGAAATTTTTTTAAAAATAGTAGATGTTAAAAATGATTAAATTGAGAAATTGAAATTTTAAAAAAAATTTCATTTAAAAATTTTTTTAAATAATTGAATTTTTAAGAAGAATTTTATATTTATTCTTTAAGAATTAAGTTATTTAATTCGAAATTATTGAGAATAAAGAAAAATTCGAAGATCTTGCTTTAGAAAACGTGGTAATTTTACAGTTTATGAGGCAAACAAAAAAGACACAAAAGTTTGAAATTTTTCTATGAATTCTAAAAATTTAATTTATTCCAACACTTTTAATAAAAATCCCTTACTTTTTCCTGAATAATTCTCTGTCTCAGAATATATATGACTATTATAGGTATAAATTTATAATTCATTAAAAATGAACTCCAATTCATATTTTATTTTAATTTAAAAATTTTTAAATTCTGTTATTTTTAAAATCAGGTGCTAATTTTCTTTAAGGAAGAATAAGACAAACATTTCGAGCAAAAGGTAGTCCAATGTCATAATTTCGTATAATTTAAAAGAAAAATAAAAATTAAATTATAAATTCGTCTTGGTTACAAGGCGAAGAATTTAATTTTAAATATTTATAACGATTAAAAGTTGCATTTGAATAAATATAAAATATATTATATAAAAATTATAATTTCTTGTCAATAATAAATTTAATAAATGATTCATGTATAACATAAACTAAAATTTAGTTAAGGTTCCTTATTGACAGAAAATTGAAGTTTTTATTCGAATGCAACTTTTAATCGTTTTAAATATTTAAAATTAAATTCTTCGCCTTGTAACCAAGACGAATTTATAATTTAATTTGTATTTTTCTTTTAAATTACGAAATTATGACTTTTCATTTGACTGTCCGTCAGATCCTTCCTTAAAAAAGGAAGTAAGAAGTCAGAATTGTTATTAGTTTTTTTTAAATGTAGAAACATTTTTTTTTTTGTATAAAAACCTAAGGTTAACATCTTAATACCAAAGAAGGTTTAGAAGAAAAGTTTTTTCTATATTTTATAATTCTTTTTTTGTTCTATTTTTTTCGAAAAATTTTTTTTTCTGTTTCGAAAAGTTGGGACTGGGTCCAATGAGAGAATATGGAGGAATGAAAGCGGTTTGTATATATATATATGTAAGACCGTATAGTGTGTAATAGGGTGCAAGGCTGATTTTGAAGAGGAGATTCGACTTGACTAATGAGGCGGTGCGTCCTCGACGTTATTAGATCGCCAAAGGAGTTTTTAAGAATGCCCATTCGTCCCGAGAGCCGAATTCACCGCGAAGGATGGGTAATGATATGGCTGGACCCCGTTTCTTATTTGTCAAACGTCAAACGCGCTGTTGTTCTGTATAATACTAGTAGATATATACCGCATAGGAGGAAGTCAGACCGTCGCTAGTAACAATTTACTTGCACGCACAGACTCGTTTTAATAACGCCAATAAGTCCCTGTATTTTTCAATCTTCAGACACAAAGTTTCAATTTTGTTTTTCATTGCAAATTTATTTAATTTGCAGTAACTAAAAAATTACTAAAAAAAATTCAGAAAATTTGAAATTCAGTTAGAATAATTCCGTAAAAGTTAATTTTTGTTTGAATTTCGCGCCAATGTTGCTATTCATTAAATGCCTCATGGGTGAAAATTCACTCACAAGTGAATTGTTATAGCGAATAGAGTGCATTTATGTAAGATATTTATACAGATATTTAGATATTTATTTTTATTTTATTTTATTAATTCGCTTGTGAGTGGATTTTCACCTAGGAAAACTTACTTTCCATTTAATGGAAAGTATTATTGGCGCGAAATTTAAAAAAGAAATGAATTTACAATAAATAATAATTTTATAATTTTATAAATTTTTCCATATGCAAATTTATTGTAATTTGCAATAACTTAAAAATATCTAAAGAAAAAATTCAGAAAATTAGAAAATCAGTTAGAATAATTCCATACAAATTAATTTTTGTTTGAATTTCGCGCCAATGTTACTTTTCATTACATGCCGCCTAGGTGAAAATTCACTCACAAGTGAATTGTTATAGCGAATAGAGTACATTTATGAAAAATATTTTTACAGATATTTATACATTTATTTTTATTTTATTTTATTAATTCGCTTGTGAGTGGATTTTCACCTAGGCGGCATTTAATGGAAAGTAATATTGGCGCGAAATTTAAAAAAGAAATGAATTTACAATAAGTAATAATTTTGTAATTTTATAAATTTTTCCATATGCAAATTTATTCTAATTAGCAATAACTAAAAAATATCTAAAGAAAAAAATTAAGAAAATTAGAAAATCAGAATAATTCCATACAAATAATTTTTGTTTGAATTTCGCGCCAATGTTCCTTTTCATTAAATGCCGCCTAGGTGAAAATTCACTCACAACCGAATTGTTAGCGAAGTGATTACATTTTTTCGTCTCATTTTGCAATTAATCGAAATTTTTTTTGAAATATAGCAAAAATGTATTATTTATTTATAAATTATAATATATTTCGAAAATTATTTTTTGTTTTCGTAAAAAAAAGAGAAGAGGAGGAAAATAATGTTTTATACATGGCGGCATTAATGAAGTTCAAGAAGAAAGTGAGAGAGAGAGGGGAAGAGGGTCGGAAAAAGGAACAAAAAATTGATCTTATAATAGCACGAAATTGGTCCAGCAATCGTTGCTTGCTTATTAGGGTTTGACGTTCGATTAGTCAACCGAGGGAAGCAAATCTACCGCATATTCTAAGCTCCTCCTACTACCTGTTTCCAGGTAACATTTTACATCGCCATTGGTTTCAAGACATGCTTCGCTTCACCGCTAATTCTCCGGATGTCGGATATTTAATATTATAAAAATCTTTCTAATTTACTCTCCAATCAGAAAAAAAGGAAGAGAAAAATTATAAAATTCGAAAATTATCAGAAAAAAATTTACAAATAAAATGTTTTTATAATTTTTTATTACTATAGCCACAATTTTCCTAAAGGCGTTAAATTTGAGACTAAAGTGGATTATAGACAAAAATTTTGATCATTTTTTTTATTTGATCCACATTTTTGGTGTAAAATTTATTGCCCTCGATATTCCGGCATTTAATATACTTTTAAGCTCGCTTTGCAGAAATAAATAATAAATATTTAATTTTTTATAAATAATCTAATTTATAGTTTACAATTTATTCGCAAATGTAACACGGTAAATCGTTAGGTTTTAAAATAACACCAAAATGGATTAAAATAACACTAAATTGGATTATTTTAATCCTTTTTGGTGTTATTTTAATACCTAACGATTTACCGTGAAATAAAGAATAAATTTTTTTTACTAAATACAATTCCTTATAGTTAATGATAATTATACATAATTCTTCATTCCTCACAAGTGTACAAATACAATTTTTATCGAGACCTAAACACATGTATATTTATCGACATTAATTTGTAACAATAGAGAATGTAAATATATGCGATTACCTGTCGATAATTTTATGCGTGGCAACTGTACTTTGCTTGTAATAGTTGATAGAGGACAGTAAAAACATTATTAATATATTTCAAGGAAACCGGTAAGATTAATTTGCAAAACGCGTCGCCATTCAAAAGTTCTTCTTCTCTCGCGCATCATTAATCTTATTCGGGTTGGAAAAAAAATTTATTTTGTAGAATGTTGAGCATAATAACAGTAGAGGGAATCTTGTCGCGTCCGCACGGATGTTGTGTAAAATGAAGGCCGATATGTATACATATAGATATATATAAAAAAATAAAAAACGTAAAATAGAAATAAAGAAAAAAAAATGTCAGAAAAACCATATAATCAAATTCTAAATTTCTTCTTCTCCTGTGTTCAATTATAAATTCCGGATATTATGAAACAATTTTTTTTTGTTTTATATATTCAGTAGCAAATATAACACTATTCTTAAAAAAAAATTGTCTAGGAATATAATATACTTTCTAATAATAAAAAATAAAAAATTAATGGTTTTTTTTAAATTTGTATATTGTGGACCAAACTTATGTCTAAGTTTGAAACAAATTGGTACGAAATTAGGCAAAAAAATGAAACAAAACAGTGGAACAGTTTTATGAAATTTGATACCAATGTGATAAAAATTATACCAAATTGAATTAAATTTATTCCAACCATACAATTTTATCCAATTTGATCAAATTTATACAAAATTGGATCAACCATATACCAAAGTATTTAAATCAAATTGGTAGCAAATTAAACAAAGGCAAAAAAATACAATGGTATAAGTTTGATCCAATTTGATACTAATTTGATCAAATTCATTCGAAAATGAAACAAATTTTTTTATTCATAATTTAAATAAAATTGGTACCAAATAGGATTAAAATCGAACAATTTCATACAACTTAGTGTCAATTTTTGATGAAAAATCTACCAAATTGGATTAAAATATAAAATTATTAAAATCAATTAGGTGCTAAATTGGTAAATAGTGAAAAAATAAAATAGAACAATTTTTTTCAATTTGGTACCAATTTGATGAAATTTCTATCAAAGTGTAATTCAAATTGCCGTAACAAATGAAATAAAAGTTAATAATTACAATGGTACAATTCAATTCAATTTGCTACCAATTTCATTAAATTTATACGAAATTAGTTCAAATTTATTTCAAAGTTTAAATCAAATTGGTACCAAATGGCATTAAAATCAAACAATTATATACAATTTCATTCAAGTTGATTAAAAATCTACCAAGTTGGATCACACTTAATGCAAAAATATTTAAATCAAATTGGTGACAAATTGGATAAAATTGAAAAATTCTTTATGGCAATTTTATCAAATTTAGTGCCACTTTGATAACTAAATATTTAAATGAAATACATACCAAGTTGGATAAAAATTAAAACAACACAAAATGTACAATTTTATCCAATTTCATTAATTTTATACTACATTAAACTAAAATTCCGCCAAAGTTTAAATTAAAGTGGCTGCAAATTTGTTAATACCAAATTGAATTAAGTATATTTCGAAAAATTTAAATCAAATAACTACCAAATTTGAATCCAATTTATACCAAATTCCATTAAACTTATACAAAAATATTTAAATTAAGTGGTTAGCAAATTAGATAAAAAATGAAAAATTTATATAAATTTTACCAAATTATATCAAATTAATAACAAAATATTTAATTCAATTGTGTATAGCAAATTGGATAAAAATGAAAAAATTCAATGAATCAATTTTATACAATTTGATTTACTTTATTCAAAATTAGATCAAATTTATGTCAAAATTTAAATTAAATACCAAATTGGATAAAAACCAAAGATAACCAATGGAACGATTTTTTATACAATTTATTACCAATACGATAAAAATTTATAGTAAATTAGATTAAATTAACCTCAAAATTTTTAATGAAATGAATATTAGATGAGCTAAAAATCAAGCTATTTAAAAAAAATTTTGAACCAATTTGATCAAAACTATACTAAATTGTGACAAATTGACAAATTAATTCAATAAAATTACACCACATTGGATAAAAATGAACAAATATACAATGGAACAAATATTTTATTCAATGTGATCAATTTAGATCAAACTGATACAAAAATATTTAAATCAAATTGGTATCAAATTGGATAAAAATAAAAAATTCTTTGTGGCAATTTTATCAAATTTAGGACCAATTTTATCAAATCTATAACAATTTGAATCAAACTTATACCAAAATTTTTATATTAAGTAAATACCAAGTTGAATAAAAATTTAAAAAACAATTGTACAATTTTATCCGAATTGATCAATTTTATACCAAATTGAATTAAATTTCTGCCAAAATTGAAATTAAAATAGGTGCCAAATTATTAATGCCAATTCGAATCAAATATATTCCGAAAAATTTAAATAAAATGTGAACCAAATTTAAATTTAATTTATACCAAATTCCATCTAACTTATACCTAAATATTTAAATTGAATAGGTTGCAAATTAGATAAAAATCATTTGATTTTTATCTAATCGATATCTAATTTGATAAAAATTATACTAAATTTGGATGACATTAATAAAAAAAATTCTATTGACCAATTTTACATAATTTATTACAATTTTATCAAAATTTATAGTAAATTGGATTAAATTTACTTCTTTAGTTTAAATCAAGTATTAAATAGGATAAAAATTAAACTATTTAAAAAATTTTTGGTATCAATTTGATCAAAAATACAGAAATTTGGATCAAATTTTTGCCAAATTAGTTCAATTGAATTGTCACCTAATTGGAGAAATATGATCAAATACAATTATGCAATTAGTTTATCCAATATTTGATCAAATTTATACAAAATTGGATAAAAGTGATACTAAAATATTTAAGTTGGATTCAATTTTATTTTAATTTGGCTTACATTTTAATATATGTATCTAATTTAATTTTGTGTAAACTTCATTTGATATCAATTAGATTTAATTTGTTATTATAATTCGCACTTTACTAACAATTATTTAGGAAAAATATGTTTTTGCAATTTTTCATTGTCGTTCTGAGTAATTTTTTTTGTGAAGGTATATTAATTTAGTATCAAATTGGATAAAATTGGTAACAATTTGATCAAGCTTATACCAAATTGTATCAAATTTAGACCAAATTGTATCAAATTTAGACCAAATTGTATCAAATTTAGACCAAATTGTATCAAATTTAGACCAAATTGTATCAAATTTATACCAAATTGTATAAAATATATACTTAATTGAATCAAAATGAGAAAATTTATATCACGTTGGAAAGGTGATATAAAATTGGAAAGGTCAGGGTTAGACCACTTTTAAACTTTGTTTATAATATTTTTTCTTAAAAAATAAATTTTCTCAATTAGTTATATTTTTGCAAAAATCTACAAAAGGTGAATACTTTTTCATCGCATCATAAATTGATTGATCAAAAATTACAAAAACTTATAAACATTTGAAAAAAATTTAGTTAAAGTTGGACCTTATACACTGAAAAAAAAATTATTTGATTCAAATAACCGATTATTTGTCTATAATCAAATAAATAGTTACTTGAATCAAATAATTTTTATTTGAATTAATTAATTAGTATTTGCTTCAAATGCTAAAATATTTGATTCAAATACAATTTATTTGATTCAAGTAAATATTTATTTGATTATAGACACATAATCGGTTATTTGGATCAAATAAATTTTTTTTTCAGTGTACAGTCAGAATTGGACCATAATGTAATTTATTTACAGAGACTTTATTATTATCGAAAAAATCAACTTAAAATACAAAATAATTTCATTAAAAAACAGAGTTTGACTCTAATAATTTATTTACAGAAACTCTATTTTCTATAATTAAAATTAACATGAAATACAAAATAATTTCATTAAATAACAAATTTGATAATATTATAATTACGCATATTATATATTACAGGTGTGGAGAGTGAAAGTTTGACAGAGAAAATGACGGAGTGTACTTGAAATACATCCGGATGACAGTGTATTGTCGCAAAAGTGTCACTGATGATGTTAACTATCCAATAAGAGGCAATCACCGCGTGTCAGAGCATCGTCCGGAGGCCAGGATGGATCTTCCAAGTGCCCTGAGAGTTAGCGAGAGCCAAGACTCTTTGTGTGTGTCTGTGTATTTAACCATCGAGAGGTGATGGATTGCCTCGATGCTTCTACAAACAAAACTATAGATATTAAATACTTTATGCTTCGTTCCGCTTCCGCAATTAAACAATTACAATTCATATTGCTTTTATTTCTGCCCGCTCTAGAAGAAAATTTAAATACTTTTCTGATTAAAATTTATTGATCACAGTTGGAAGAGAAATAATTTTTCATCACTAAATATTTCTCTACATAGTTCTCGCTATGGTCTTTGTCATTAAATAATTGAAATTTGACGAAATTATTACGCAATTCATTTAATTATTAAATTGAAGTCGTTATAAATTTTCATTTTAAAATGTTTATACTTTATACTTTTTTTACTACTTTTACGCTTTACTCTTAAACTTTATTTATTTCTATATAATTTACATATTTGCGTATTTCGGTATTTTAATTATTTTTTCGTTCCATTTATTTATTGAATTTAAATTGAAAGATTATTTTTTCTATTTTATTATTTTTTTACACTTATTTACTTTTTCGTATTTATATATCATTATATTTTGTTTATTCATTAAGAGATAAATGCTTGGAGGGAAAATAATGTTTACATCAAAAATCACATTTGGAAAGAGAAAAGTCAACTTTCTAATTTTTTTTTGTTATCGACTAATAGCCATTTGCTACTGTGATGCCAAAATAAGATTTGACTTCAGTAATTAGTGGCTATCATACCCACAAATAAGAGTCAATTTTCTCATTAACGAAATTAATGTAAGTTTTTCACTAATTATATTATGGAAGTGCATATTCTACAGATACATCTCGAAAATCTGATTTATGGCCGAAAACATATATACTTTCTGTTTCTAGAGGCAATTTTTTTATAATTAATTTTTAAAGCTAAAAACGACAAAAAAAATTTCCTTTGATAATTTGTTTATTTAGGTCACAATATACTGGCAAAGAAACTTTTCCTGCGGTAATTTTAAAGCGTGGTAATAATTTTTTTTTTTAAATTTCTTCTTTTATAAATTTTTAAAAGTGAAAAGTTTAATGAAAGGGGAAAAAATTTAAATGTAATTTCTTTAAAACTAAAATGGATAAAAAATAATTGCATTAAAATACAGAGTTTGATTTTAACGTATAATTTATTTACAGAAACTCTTTTATTTTCCTTTTATAATTTTTTAAGAAGAAAATTTTTAATGAAAGGGGAAAAAAATTTAGTTATTTTTTGAAAACTGAAATGGATAAAAATTGTTTGTTTATAATTTATTTCAAAATATCCGGGCAAAGAGATTTTTCCTGTAAATTGTTAAGAGAGGAAATCAGTTGCATAAGAATTTTCTTAAACTGACATTTTTTAGCTTTTTAGATAATCAATTTTTTTAAATAATTTATTTCACTATACATATTGCGAAGAGATTTTTTCATTTGGCCAATTTTTAAAAGGGAAAATCAGCTTTTTGCAAAGTAGAAAAAGATTACAATAAATTAAAAATATAATTTCTTATTTCAATAAATATTTTTACATTTAGTTTCCAATAATAGATAATTTGATGGGTGTTACGAAGAAAAAAACCCTTAAATATTCTTCGCAAAAATGTACAACACTCCTGATTTTTAAATTGAAAAAAGAAATTAATTTTAAAAACTAATTTGATAATATTAAATTTCTAAACAAATATCACATCACAAAAGGGAAAATCGAATTATAAAATAATGAAAAGATTTTTTTCTCAATTTGTGTCGAATTTTTAATTTTATCATTTTTCGAAAAAGAAACATAAAAGATTGTTATTTTATTTGAATTGTTTGAAATTTTCGCGCTCTATTTTTTGACGAATCAGACATTAGTCGTGAAGCATGCGCAGTTCGATCGTTAAGAACAGACGGTTTGTGAGATGGGAGATACTCACCACTATACTACTGAAGATTTTCTAATTTTTTAATACTTTATTTACATAACTAAAGAAATAGATTAATTTGATTATTAATTTCGAGAATTAGCCTATTTTTTCTATTTTTTTATTACGAAAATACTTTGCTCTCACTGTAAAGAAGGTCTACGTCAAATTTTTACGTATTTTTAGGTTATGTTCGCCTTTTTATACCACTACTTTTTATATAAATTAACTGATTAAATTAAATAACTATTATAGAATAAATACAATTCAACAATTAATCTTCGCAATAAATACTCTTTGCAAAGTAATCGGGAATTAATTAAAACTTTTTGTTTTTGGGAAAAAATGAGGAAGAAAAAAGCTGGCTGGTAGAAAAAAAGGATAATAGTACAGTAAAAGTTGAAAACATTTTTAGTCCCGTGCCTGGTTCTTTTTCCACGACAAGAAGGCGTGTTTTCCAAAACGAAAAAGCATTTTGTGCTTTTAGCAGTGTGCACTGACGACGCATCATTTTTCAACGGCGCTCCGTGAGAGAAACCCGAAGATAGAGAAGCTGAGCCCGTCGGCGACGTCAAATGTCGACTAAGGGCTCGTTCGTTTTTTTTCTTACCCTACTTTTTTTCCCGTTACCTTTTCTTTTGTCCACTTACATACTCTCCTTTCTAAATTTTTCTCTCCAAAAAAAAAAACATTGTACAAAATCTAATTACTTACAAATGAAAACAAATAATCTTTTCGGAAATTGTTTACCCTTTTTAATATTATTTTCAAGAATCGTTAATTAAAAATCAATAAAGCTTTAAATCAGAAATGGTAAATAAAAAGAGAGTTCACTAAAAATAAAATTTTTTTTAGCAAAAAAAATAAAGTTGATTAAAAATCATTTCCTCGTTTAGGAAACAAACTCTTGAGCGAGCTCTTGAGTGAATTTGATACAAGAAAAAAGAATATAGAAATGAACCTTTTCTTTTTTTTTATCTGCGTATTTTTGATAAATACATTTGGAACGGTTGGCATTCTGGCAAAGAAATCGCGTGTAAGCCATCAGGTAATGACGTGAGCAATGTTCATTTTTCATTTTCATGGGTCACTCCTGCTCTCCTAGTCTCATGATTTTATCCAACTGAACGATCTACAGGGGATAAAGAGAAGCGTCCTAGGAAAAGAAAACTTGGACGCTGATATACACACGCGATATCGTCACGCGAAAATGAATCTCTCGCGACTTGAAAACATAAAAAGACCGAATAAAGAAATAATAATAAACTTTACTCCATTAATTTACATTACAAAACATTTTTTTTTATTTCCCATTTATTTCTTTTTTTTCCTTGGAACAAAAAATTTAATTATTTATTTTCTTTTTGCCAAAAAAGAAACATGAGTTACTTATTGTTTTTTAGATTAAAAAAACATGATTTATGGTTAATTTATTTATTTCCAATTAATTTTTATGTTAGAAGTAAGAAATATTTTTTCAGCATTAAAAAATATTGTTATTTTGCGAAAAAAAATTTTCTTTTCTCTAACAACAATTGAATCATTATAATTCGAGTTTCAATCAGCTTTTTCTATGTGTTTAAGATTTTTAGTTCCTTTAAAGTTTAAATTAATAAAAATTCACCAAAAATTGAAAGAATAAATTATTTATCAAAAAGAATTCCTAGAAAATACAAGTGTTTTGGGTCCCAGTAGATTTTTTTATAAATTTTGAATTTTTAGTTATTGTATTTAGTCTGAAGACAACTATTATATTCAAAAACTCATAGGAAAATCGAATATTCGGGACGAAAAATTTATGTATTTATTTTCTGCGAGCTACTTTATTGTATTAAAACTCTTAGAAGCAATTCATCAAATTTTAATAAAATTACTTCACGCTTTTGAATTATTTCACCCAACATTTTTAAAATTCAATCATTATTTTCAATATCTATTATTTAAAAAAAAACTATCAAAGGAATTTTAATATTTAAAAAAAATTATCAAAAAAATTCTATTATTTAAAAAAAGTTTTCATGAACTTCTCGGCTAACATTAAATTATTTTCATAAATAATAAGAACCATTTTACAATAAAATACAAATATTAAATAAATTTATTACTTTTTCCAGAAAAACATTTTCTATAAAAAATAACTATTCTATTATTATTATTTATCTTAATCTTTATAATTTAAAAATAAATAATTATTTTTGGAAATAATTTTTAAATATTAGTAAGAAAATTAACAACAAAAAATATTTTTAAATGTTAAGTAATTAAATATTTAATTAAACTATTGAATCTGCACACTAATTTAAGAAATTTATATCTATTTAGTAACTTGAAAATATTTTCCTGGAAAATTAAAATTAAATAACTATGAAAATTATCATTATTGTTTATAAAAAATATTATACCTATTTATTACAATGTACGAAATTTTCAAATTAATAAATAATTAATTTTTTTACCTTTTTCCCAAAAATAGGTTTCATAAAAATATAACTATTCTATTTATTAATATTTCCTGTTTAATATAAAAATAATTATTTATTTTTTGAATTATTATTAAATGTAAGTAAAAAAATTATAAAATGCTAAATATTCAGTAAATAATTAATTTTTTTTTATTTTACGGCAAAGCATTTTTAAGAATTAAAAATATTGAATGTATTACAATGTTATATATTTTTAGATCAAAATATATTATGAATTTAAAAAAAGAAAATCATAAAAATTAATAATAAGTTAAGTTTTTTTAACGTTTTTCAGGAATAAACATTTTCTTAAACAAAAATAGTTGAGTCATTAGATTTAATTTCAACTTTTTAACACCTATATTTTTAACTATGTGAAAAAGTATTTTGAATACTAAATAAAATTATTTTTACAGTAATTTTTGTGAGGAATTCAATGGTCATAAATCAATGATCAGAAAATATTTTGACCCTTTTTGAATTTTCATTTTTTCTCAAAATTTCAGAATGAAAAATTAATATTTACGACAGTTTTAGCATTTAAATAAAAAGCTTTTAGGTTAAAAATTTAAAAATATGATTATTATTAATTTTTTTTGTATTTGTTTTTTTCTAACAAAATTTTAGAATATAAACTTTAAAAAAATTGTTTTAGCGATAAAAACAAAATTCGATAAAACTTTTTTTTTGTTAAAGTTTTTGTTCTGAAAGTATTAATTTTTGCATTCGTTAATTTTTTAATGGATTCAAAAACATATGTTTTACAAAATTACGTATGCGGATTTAAAAATCTATCAATTTTCAGAAAGAATAAAAATTTATAAACGGTCAAAATATGTTCTTATCAATTTTTTATATGAACATTGAATTCCTCTCAAAAAATTACTACAGAAATAATTTTATTGAATATTTAAAATATTTTCTTCATATAGGTAGTTGGAAATATAGGTGTACCCTCCCCTTAAAATTAATTATCGACTGCAAAGCCTGATTTTCATTTTTAAATAAAATAACATACGTTAACCTGACAAAAATAGTAAAAATTTTAAACTTCCTTATCTCGAAAAACTATATATTTAAGACCAGCAAAAAATTTTCATATTCTCAGAGTAACTAGAAGTTTAAAATGATTTCTTAAAATTATTTTTTTTTAAATTAGTTGTGTTTTAGTCATAATAATAATAATAATAATAATAATAATAATAATAATAATAATAATAATAATAATAATAATAATGAATGACTCCTTTCTTAAAAAAAATAAATTATCCCTTTTTTTAATAGCAGAAATACAAAGATGAAAACATATACGTATAAGAAAGATAAAAAAAAAATATCGGGAAACTATGAGAAAATAGGCAATTGTTTACGGCTTACGAAATGGCAATAAAATAGAAATATCGAAACTATGGCTATTTTGAAGGAAAGCAAAAAACAAAAAAAAAAGAAGTGAGTTGGAAGAGAAAGAAAATGTGGACGATTCGCAAAGAGAAAGAGGGTTTGGTACGTAGGGCACGTTCATGGGACCGCGCCAATGTTATGCATCCCGCATAAACTAACAGGCGCATCGGATTTTACATAAAATTCCTAGCGAGGCGTGATTTCAGGAGATGGACGGTAGACGTGACGAACGAACGGATCATTGGTACAAAACGTTGAGGCGACTTGAATTATGATTACTGATTACAATGTTGAACGCATTCCGAGGGTCGAAACTTCGATCTGATCTTTTTTTTTTTTCTTTTTTTGGTTTTTCGTTCTTTACACGCGTACAATTTTTGTCTTCTTTTTTTTTTTTGACCTCCCCGTATCACAAAGCGTATATAACAGGTCTACGAATAAGTGTATATACGTATGATGAAATTGCAAACAGACGGAGCACGTGTTTCATAAAGGCGAATCGTTTTTTCGGCATCAGACGTTGCCTCATCGACCGACTGATATGTTTGACTGCTATCATATTGTTTCGCGTGTTTTATCAGATCAGGGGAATTCTCAATTTCATATTTCCAAACTCTCCTTTCCTCTTATCAATCACGATATTGAAGGGGGAAGGGAAGCGAGAAAAGGGAAACGTAAAAAGGAAGAGATATAAAGCGAAAAGGGTAAAAAATAAAAAAAAAGGCAACAACAAGAAGAAGGTAACAATTAAAGAAAAGATAAAAAGGTAATAAATAAATAAAAAGTAGAAAAAAGAAAAGGCAACAACAAGAAGAAGTTAAGAAAAAGAAAAAAAAAAGAAGGTAACCAACCAAGAAAGAAGATATATCGAAAAAAGCAAAAGACAGCAACAAGTATAAGGTAACAAAAAAAGAAAACGCAAGAAAGAAAAGGCTAAAACAAAAAAATAACAAAAAAGATAAGGTCGAAAAAAGATAATGTATCGAAAATAGAAAATTTAACAAATAAAGAAAAGGCAACAACAAAAGAAAATAGAACTATAAAGAAAAGGGAACTATAAAGAATGTAGGTAACAAAACTGAAAATGTAACAAATTAAGAAAAGACAACAACAAAAGAAAATAGAACTATAAAGAAAAGGGAACTATAAAGAATGTAGGTAACAAAACTGAAAATGTAACAAATTAAGAAAAGACAACAACAAAAGAAAATAGAACTATAAAGAAAAGGTAACGAAAATCAAAATTTAATAAATAAAGAAAAGGCAACAATTAAAGAAATGGTAACAAATTAAGAAAAAGTAGAAAAAAGGAAAAGGTTACAAATTAAAAAATGCTAAGACAGCAAGAATAGAACAAAAAAAAAGAATCGAAAAAGGTAACAAATAAAGAAAAGGTAAGAAAAAGAAACCTGAAAAAGAAAAGGTGTAAAAGAAAATAATATGTCGAAAGAGAATGGTAACAATTACAAGTAGAAGATAACAATTAAAGAAAATGTAGAAGAAAAGGTAACAAATATAGAAAAGGCAACAACAGGAAGAAGGTAACAAAAAAGATAAGATAGAAAAGAAAATAATTTATCGTAAAAACAAAATTTAACAAATAAAGAAATGGCAACAACAACAAAAAAAAGAAAGAACAAGAAAATAGAAAGAAAAGGTAACATATAAAGCAAATGTAACAAAAAAGAAAAGTCAACAACAAAAAGAAAAAGAAAAAGAAAAAGAAGAAGAAGAAGAAGAAGAAGAAGAAGGAGGCAATAAAAAAAGTAACAAATTAAGAAAAAGTAGAAAGGAGGCAAGGTTACAAATTAAGAACAGATATCAACAACAAGAACAAAAATAAAGGAAAAGTATCGAAAAAAGTAACAAATAAAGGAAATGTAACATCAGGAAGAAGGTAACAAATAAGAAAAGGCGACGAAGAAGTAAAAGGTAACAAGAAAAAGTAGGAAAAAGAAAAGTATAGAATATAAAGAAAAAGTAGATAAGAAGAAAATGTAAAAAATAAAGAAAAGGTAACAAGAAGAAGAAAAAGAAGAAGAAAGTAATAAAGAAGAGAAAGTAACAAATTTAGAAAAAGTAGTAAAGAAGAAAAGGGTTAAAATTAGGAAAACGATAACAATAACAAAAATGTAACAAAAATAAAGAAAAGGTATCAAAAAAAGGTAACAAATAAAGCAAACGCAACATCAGGAAAAAGGTAACAAAAAAGAAAAGGTAAAGATGAAGAAGAAAAAGAAAGTAACAAAAAAGAAAAGGGAAAAAAGAAGAAGATAACAAGAAAGGTAACAAGTAAAGAAAAAGTGATGAAGAAGTAAAAGGTAACAAAAAAAGGTAGAAAAGAAGAAAAGGTAACAAAAAAGAAAAGGTAAAGATGAAGAAGAAAAAGAAAGTAACAAAAAAGAAAAGGGAAAAAAGAAGAAGATAACAAGAAAGGTAACAAGTAAAGAAAAGGTGACGAAGAAGTAAAAGGTAACAAAAAAAGGTAGAAAAGAAGAAAAGGTAACAAAAAAGGTAGAAAAGAAGAAAAGGTAACAAAAAGAAAAGTAGAATAAAAAAAAAGTTAGATAAGAAGAAATTGTAGAAAATAAAGAAAAGGTAGATAAGAAGAAAATGTAAAAAATAAAGAAAATGTAACAAAAACAAGAACGTAATAAAAAACCGAAGGTATCAAATACGTAAAAGTAGCAAAAAAGAAAAGGTAACAAAAAAAGAAAACAAAAAAAAATAAAACAAAAAAAAATATAATAAAGAAATAACATTGAAGAAAGAAAGTAAAAAATAATAAAGCAATTTTTTTCCTATAATATTGAATTTAAAACAATAATTTTGAGCCCACAAGAAGGGTGGGAGTTGACTTGAAGAATTTGGGAAGGATCGAGTGTGTGGACTTAAATAAAGGGTGCGAGGTGAAGAGCTTTAGGTAGCTGGTATATAAGGGCTCAACAGCTCCGACAACTCCCCGTGGCGAGAAGACAAATGAGCTTGAGGTGAAAACTTGCCCGATAAATACCAAAGGCGACACACTGTTTGACCATAGCACTTCACTGGCAAGAAATACTGCGGACACGGTCCTTTTGCCCTCGTGATCCTTTACACCTCTTACATACTATAGCCTCCTCATTCTCAAATACGGTGCGAAATAATTATATTCTCCCCCATATGTGTACGAATAATGACTTTTATTTTTTTACTTATGAAAGAAGTGAAATAATTGGCACCTTTTTTTCCAAATTATTACAATGATTTAGAATTATTGTGCTTTCAAATTTGAAAAATTATTTACTTACACTAAAAAAAAGAAATGGATTCAAATAAATAGAATAAATAATAAATGAAATAAATAATATAAATGATAAATGAAATAAATAATATAAATAATAAATGAAATAAATAATAAATAAAAATAAGTAATATAAATGATAAATAAAATAAATAATATAAATAATAGATAAAATAAATAAGAGTAAATAAAATAAATACATAGGCGATTAATTGTCAAATAAATAAATAAATATTTATAATTATTTCAAATAAGTAAAGAAATTCAAATAAATGTTCACATAGATAAAAGAAATTGTATTTACTCTATTATTTGAATGATAAATTACTTAATTGTACCAAAAAAATTATTATCCTATTTTTAATTTTTGTGAATGAAATCAAAAAGTACAAAAAAATAATTGAAAAATTAGAATTATAAAATTTTTTTCCAGTTTGTTATAAAAATAATACTCATTATTTTAAATTCTCAATTTTAATTTCTATTAAAAATAACAAATAATAAAAAATTTTCAATTTTTTTTTTCAATGAGACTATTATGAAAAATTAATGGTGATGATAAATTAAAATAATGCAAATTTTTTTCAATAAATTCTAAAAAGGAATTGTAATTAAAATTAAAACATGTGATTGAAAAGCAGAAATTACAATTTCTTTTCAAAAGAAACTAAAAAGTTTTGTATTAGAAAAGTTTGACTGGCAAATCAAAATTATGCAAATTTTATTCTTCATTTTATAAATATTTTTATATAAACTTCTCAATTTTATTTTTAGTTGCAATTAAATTTATAAAAAATTTAGTTTTATTTTTAATTGTGATTAAATTTGTAAAAAATTTTATTTTATTTTTAATTGTAATTAAATTTGTAAAAAAATTTGTTTTGCTTTTAATTGTAATTAAATTTGTAAAAAATTTTGTTTTGCTTTTAATTGCAATTATATTTGTAAAAAATTGAGTTTTATTTTTAAGTATAATTAAATTTATAACAAATTTTGTTTCTTTATCTGTAAAAATATCTGAGATTTTGACAAAAAATTATGATAAAGAAATAGAAATTGTGCACATATTTTTTATTTATTACTAAAAAAATTCGAAGATTTATTGAAAATTATGAATGAGAAATATAAAAAATACAAATTTCTTTTCTTCTTTTTTTTAATTGCAAAAAAAAAGAATAACAATATTTCATATAAAAATATTGTAATTGTGAAATAGAAATAATTCAAATTTCTTATCTTTTTTTTTAATGGCAAAAAAAAGAATAACAACATTTCATATAAAAATATTGTAATTGTGAAATAGAAATAATTCAAATTTTTTTATTTACCTATTACTAAAAAAACTCAAAATTTTTTTTAACAATTGAGATTGTAGTCTAAATTTATTTCTTCTTTTAAAGAAAAAAACAAATTTCGTATAAAAATTATGAAATATAATTACATATAGGTAATAATAATGAAATAGTAATTTTTCTTTTCCTTCGTATTAATTTATAAAAAAAATTATAATTTCATTAAAAATTGTGATTAAAAAATTGAAATCGCACAAATTTCAATTTCCAAAAGAAACATTTTATTTTCATTTAAAAATTGTGATTAACAGATGGAAAAAGTGTGGATATAATTTTAATCTATGAAACAAAGTGTTTCACAAAGAAGAAAATTTTTTTAAGAATAAAAAATAAATCAAACTGCGAACAAAATCTATGAAACAATACAAAGATTTTTACATACGTAAAAACAGTAATTATTAATTAATTGAATTATTGAAGAAGAATCAGCAAAATAGAAAAAAAAATAAAATGAAAGAAAAAATAATAAAACTAGAAGAAGATGAATTATTGAAGAAGAAGCAGCAAAATAGTAAAAAAAATAAAAGGAAAGAAAAAATAATAAAACTAGACGAAGATGAAGGAAGAAGAAAGTAGAAATGAAGTAGAAGTAAAAAAATGGTATACAGTAGAAAAACGATGAGAAAAAGTATAGAAAAAGAGGAAGGAGGAGTAGAACAAGAAAAGAAGAAAATTATAGAAAAAAGTAGAAGAAGGTGAAGAAGAGAAAAAGAAGAAAAAGCAGAAGGCATAAAGTATATAGTAAAAAATCTAGAAAGAAGAAGAAGAAGAAGAAATTGATGCAATCTATGCCTTATGAACAATATATAGAGAATTAATCATTTAATCTCGACTCAGTCTTTTAATTTATTAATTATAAAAGAAGAAGAAAAAAAATGTTTGGTAAATTTTATACGTTATTTCACGCAGTCGTCTTAATAGAACAGTAGCCATGGGAAAAAAAGTGCAAAAGCATCATTATTAATGACAAGCGCATGGTGCATATAATATTCATTATCACAAATATAGTTGATTATTGTATACGTTAGCTCGTATATTATGAGTGGCCGACAAAGGCAAAGTTACGTGGCACAGCCATGACGAATTAATCTACTGATTAAAGCAATCCCTTGAAACTGCACTGCACTACCATACATATATACCATGTACATATATATATTTAATACATTACCGGAAGCAAATGACTTCCATAGTGCATATATGCGCATCCACTCTAATTTTATTTCTCATTTCAGTTTTTCTCTTTTACAAATAATAATAATAATAATAATAATAATAATAATAATAATAATAATAATAATAATAATAATAATAATAATCATAATAATAATTTTAATAATAATAAAATAATAATAATAATAATAATAATAATAATAATAATAATAATAATATATACACCTAGTTTTTATCATTAAAATTAAAATCAGTTATGTACAATATTTATTGAACAGGTGCGAATTTTTTGAAAAAAGGTGAAAATTATAAGATCATAAAGTTCTGAACGTTAAAATGAACGAAATTTATTTATTTCTTCTAAAAATTAAATTTTTATTGCAATTATTTTGCTTCACAAACCAAAAAATTAATTACTGAGTTGGTAAAAGTAAAATTTTAGTTTTAAAAATTTTTAATGATTAGTAATTCATTAAAATGTCTTCAATAAAAAATATTTCGTTCATTTGAAGGTTCAAAACTTTGGGACCATAAAATTAGACTAAAATAAACCAAATTTAAATTATTTGACATTTACGTTGATCCCGCTGGTTTTTAAATATCGTAGCGCCGTCTATGCGCAGGCGCGACGAAGTTACTTTCAGTGCCATCTAACTTATTTTTGGGCAATTACAAAATTACATTTTTTGAAAATCAAAAGTAGCGTCGATAATGCGTTTCAATTTTCGGAAATGGTCCAAACCGGATCTGCAAGATTTAACATCGACTTCTTTTTTTTTAATTATAATTTTTTTTAATTTTAGACAAATAAATTTTTGATGTTCATCAAAAGTCATCCTTTTAAGTAGATATTTCCGCAGTCATACAACAAAATTGACTTCATTTATTTTTTTAAAAAAATTGTACCAGGAACAAAATGCAGAAAAACATTGTCAAAGTAAACAATAGTTTAAAATCATAGAATTTATATAATTTGACTATATGGTCAAAAATTTAGAAAACCAAAAAAAAATCCGGCCAACGTAAATTTTCACTAACTTTTTAAATGATATTCACTATTTTTTTGGGGAATTATTATTATTATTATTATTATAATTATTATTTAACATTTAATAATTTTAGGAAAACATATTCATTAGAATTTTAGGAAAATTTCATTAAACTTTTAGCAATTTTTAATATCTTTTCAAGAAAAAGCATTTTTCTCTGAAATTGTAGAAAATTGACCATAAATAATTGGTGAAAATTGCCAAAATTGTTTACATAGTTACAACCTGAATATTGATATTCTTAGTCACATTTTTTTGGTCCGAAAATACTTTTGCCTTTGACTACTTATTTTTTTATTGAGAAACAAATCCTACATAGTCTTAAAAGATAATTTAATAAACGATTCGAAACTCTTTCCATTAGTAAAAAGTGATTAATTTGGATTTAGAGATTATAGTGAGTATATATAATAAATAAACAAACATTTGTCAACATCCTGGGTTTATTGAATTAAATATAATTATATATACATTCTATTAGTTCGTTATGTGCGTATAAAGTTGTCATTTTTTTTATGTTACAATTCATGTGACAAATCTGTACATTCCCAGTTAAGAATGGGCATAAATTCGATCCATCACAATCTTTCAGTATCGCACCATCATCCATCAACATTTCAGAATCCATGGAACCCTCGTATCACGTTACTCTCCTTATAGGACATGATTTGTTCCCAGCATTGTAAAAAAAAGTATAAGGAACGATAGAAAAGGTGTTTAGAATTTTTGATTTTACACTCTTGAATAAGACAATTATTTCTCGAACCGGAAACTTCAGGGTATAACAGATCCATTAGGTAATTTATGGTAGAGATGTTTAAATTTTTTATTAAAGTTTACCTCTGCGTCTTTAATAACAAGAAATTTACCAAGTTAGTCAAACAGTGTCGAGTGAAATGAATTAGTATATTCAAATAATTCTTAGTTCTAGTGATTCTTAGTTCTAGTGATTCTTAGTTCTACTGATTTTCAGTAATAATTGGGTTTACACAATACGTTTTCATAACTAAAGGACTTTCTAAATTTGTAACTTTTTTCTTACAATGTAATTATTATATCTAATGCTAATTCTTAGTTCAAGCATTTCTTAGTTCTAATAAATCTTAGTTCTATTGATTTTTAGTATTAATTAATTCTATAATTCTTTTTAATACCTGAAGAAGGCTCTAAAGCTGTTTTTTCCTTGTACAGTATAATTTTTACTTTTATTAAGTCTTAGTTATTGTATTTCTAAGTTTTATCAATTCTTAGTTCTAGTATTTCTGAGTTCTAGTAATTCGTAGTTCTAGCAGTTCTTAGTTCTACTGATTTTTAATACTTATTAGTTCTATACTAAGATTTAATAACTATATACAGAAATAGGCTTTAATTTTCTCACTTTCTTCTTATAGTGAAATTTTTAGATTTAATAATTCATAATACTTGTAATTCTTAGTTTTCGCATTTCATAGAACAAGTATTTTTAAATATATCAATTCTTAGTTCTAGTAATTGTTAGTTGCACTGATTTTTAGTACTGATAAATTTTATGTAATACCATTTAAGAACTGCTGAGTTGGCTCTAAATTGTCGCTTTATTTTAAAAGTGTAATTTTTAGTCGTTTGCACCGTAATTTTTAGTTCTATTATTTCCTAATTCTAGAAATGTTCAATTGCATCAATTCTTAGTTCTACTAATCGTTAGTTCTATAGTGATTTTTAGAACTAATTAATTCTATGAAATCTTTCAATATACCTGAAGTATATAGGCTCTCAGTTTGGCGCTTTCTTTTTACAGTTTAATTCTTTTTAGCATTTTATAATTCTAATAATTCTTAGTTCTACTATAGTTCTTAGTTCTACTGCTTTTTAATACTAAATAGTTTCATATTATATCCTTTAATAAATAAAGTTGGCTATAAAGTGACTTTCTTTTTACAGTGTATAATTCTTAGTTCTACTGATTTTTTCATTTCTGAGTTCTATAGTAATTCGTAGTTCTAGTAATTCTTAGTTCTATTGATTTTTTCATTTCTGAGTTCTATAGTAATTCGTAGTTCTAGTAATTCTTAGTTCTATCAATTCTGAGTTCTACTGATTTTCAATACTTATTAGTTCTATACTAAGTTTTAATAACTGATGAAATATAGGCTATAAATTTCTCACTTTATTCTCACGGTGTAATTTTTAGATTTAATAATTCTTAATACTACAGCAATTCTTAGTTTCAGCATTTTTTAGTTCTAGTAATGTTTAATTCTAGCAATTCTTAGTTCTAGTAATTCTTAGTTCTAGTGATTTTCAGTATTAATTAATTTTAGAATCCGTTTTTACTTCCCTGAATTTTGGCTCTAAGTTTTTTGCTTATTTCATTTAAAAGTGGTTTGCGCTGTAATCTTTAGTTCTACTATTTCTTAGCTCTAGTATAGTGTTAAACTCTATCAGTTCTTCGTTCTACTAATTGTTAGTTCTACAGTGATTTTTAGAACTAATTGATTCTATAAAATCTTATTTTAATACCTGCGTATATAGGCTCTCAGTTTGTTACATTCTTTTTAAAGTTTAATTCTTTTTAGCATTTCATAATTCTAGTAATTCTTAGTTCTATACTAGTTCTTAGTTCTACTGATTTTAAATACTAATCAGTTTCATATTATATCTTTTAATAAACAAAGTTGCCTCTAAAGTCACTTTCTTTTTCCAGTGTATAATTCTTAGTTTCCTTCACGGAAAAAAAGGTTTGGTTGAAACAAACGAAAATTCGTTTTGGCCAACCGAACTGGATGGTTGACTATGGACTGACCAAACTCAGCGTTTGCTGTGACCAAACTAGTTTGGTTCCACGGAGTTCGGTTAACACAACCAAACTGTTTGTTTGGAAATACCATTTGAAGTTAGGTTATCGGAAACAAATAATTTGGTTAAAACAACCCTACATATAAATATTTTTTTCTTGAAAAAAGTAAAGAAAATGTAAAATTTATTTGTTTTTAGCAAAGTGTAAAAATTCTGCAATTTGAAGAAAAAAGTTTTTATTTTCAAAAAATTTTATTTACTTTCTTTATAAAATACATCTTAGGCTGACATATTTATATTAAATTTAAGCAAACCAGACATATTTTTTCTTCATTGGTTAATATATTTTTCAAATCTATACATTTTTGAAGGAGCTTTTTATAATCCATTTCACGTAATCACTTTTGAGATAATAATTATTTAATAATTTTTATTTATTAAATTTTGGGTTTGTTAAAAATAAATTAATTCCACTTAATGCACGAAACCACTATTTTAAAAATTAACATTTATTTAAAAAAAACACTTATCACTGCACTGAGAAATTATATTTTTCTACGACACTTTGCTTTAGAACCAAAGACTTCAAACGAAAACGAGATACTGCGAAATAACAGAAAATTTGAAAGATTTACCCTGGTTGAAATGCTTTCTATATTTTCCGATATTTTACGAAAAAGGCCGATGTTAAAAACTATTTAAAAAAAAGGGACCGAAGTTATTTGAAAATTAGTAAGGGGACTTGAATTTTCCTCCTCAGAGAGGATCATATTCATGGTCCAACATGTGGTTTTCAAACAACGAAACGACAATAAATTCCTTTCCAAAATTTTTTTCTGCATTCTTTATAGGATGAAGAAATTTTGTATGTGACAAAAGATTTTTAGAAACTTGTGTTAAATGAAATTTTAAAAAGTTCATAATATTAAAAACTTACTGCAATTATTAGTAACAATCTAAAAAAAATTTGTTTTACTGAAGTTAACTTTTAATTTAATTTATAGTAAAAAAATAAGTAAAGTACTAAATTTTTTATTTTTATCATTGTTAATAGATTTTCCTTTTAAAGGAATACTTGATTTTTATTAACATTGCTTTTTCATGAAAAACGAACCGGTTAAGTAACAATCCATTATTATTAATGTAATTATTAAAAACTTTAATTTTAATTGAAACAAAATGTGCTAGTGTTTTAATTTTTTAAAAATAAAGAAATAACTATATATATAAAGTAATTTCTTTATTTAAAAAATTTTAAGTGCTGCAACAACAAACAATCGATTTTCTTAATTCTGTATAACAAATAAGAAGTCCAGAAATGTTCTAAGTTCGCATTTGAAAAAGTGGGAATTGTCACAAGTCGGTCACTGTAACCCGAGAGTTTGGTTCCAACAACCAATTCTGCCTTAACCAAACGGTTCAGGTTGATACAACCAAACTGCGTAGGTTGAAATAACCATACCCTCTGTTTCTAATAACCTATCTAGCATCAACCATACTCAGTTTGGTTATCGGAAACTAACCATTTTTTTCCGTGTTAATTCTTAATTCTATCATTTCTTAGTTCTACTAATTTTTAGCTTAAGAAATTTAAAATTTAATTTATCTAATTTTATTTAATTTTCTAGTTCTACTTGTTTTTAATTCCATTAGTTCTTAGTTCTATTGCTTCTTAATTTTTCTTATTTTTTTATTAATTTTCAGTTCTATCAATTTTAGTTTCTGTTCTTTAGTTTTAAATTCATAGATAATAATAAAATTTACATATCGATATAAAATTAAAAATTTCTAGAAAAATTTTTCCAGAAGAAGAATTTTTGAAAAATTATTTTTTCTAATAGTTTTTTTGAAAAATTCTATTTTCTAATAGTTTTTTTTTGTTTATTCATAACTTATATATATACCTACGTTCTAATTTATATACTACAAGTATGCATATAAGTTTGTGAACCATTTTTTGGAACCAAAAACAGAATATATTGTATTGATGAAACAAAGCACGCGAACAGATACTTAGCACCACGAATCGCTACACTAGTTATAGTGTCACGTGACTAAAATTATACAGGGTGAATTCTGAAAACCCCGCAGTTGGTTCAATTCAACCGAAGCGTGTCACGTGACACGCCTACCGATCACGTGTAAATCCTTGAATTTCAGTTTTTTTCTCTTATTTTGGTGTATTAAAAATTTGCAAATTGCCTATATGGGAGAAAAATCGAATGTGAACAAAACCAGTATTTTAATAAAAATTTACTATCCGTTCAGGTGGGAATTTTTTTTTTGAAACAAAAAAATAAATATAATATACTTTCACCAAATTTAATATATAGATTCTCTCTCCGAGTATATTAATTTTCTGAGAGCATGGTGCAGTTTGAATCTGGAATAATTTGTTTTCATAGTTTTTTTCTCTTGTAAAACGTAATTTGTGTAAATTTTAATAAATTTTCACGCTCTAGAAGTCATGTAAGAAATATTTCACTGTTTGCTGCGCCATTTTTTCTCCCCTAATTCTTATATATACATATAATTTTTGTTTCATGTCTTTCACCATCATCGCACGTAAGTCTATATATATGTACGCTGTTGAAAACATGTCGTATTATTATTAGGGAGGGGAGATTAGCTGTCAAAGGTATTCATCAAATCCCGAGGCTACTACATATTTTACTTCATTCGTTATGATTTCTCGTGTGCGATAAGAAAATTTGGCTTCTCTAATATATATCGCGTGTGTGTATATAGTATAATACACAGCCCGAGGTGATTTTTTAGATCTCGTAAATGGAACAAATTTTAAAATAAAATGGCCTCTGTATAATGAATATATATTGTATATACATATTCTTTCGAAATTTTTGTGTACATTTACATTATACTGCATATATAGACATAAAAAAATTAATTTTCCGGTAAAAGTGATTTTTTTGTTTTGTATGTAAATAGAGAAAATGATAGTTATTAATATAACATTAGGAGAACTATACAGTAGTTCTGTGTTATATTGAAAGTTGCAATTAGAACGATTATTTCAAAGTGACATGTGTTAAAACTTAGGGAATTAATGACAAACATTGCGACACTGCGGTTTTGTAAAAAGAAGATTAGAATTTTTTAAAAGGTGGTTATATAAAATTAAAGTCACTTGACATTAATAAACGAATTAAAAAAAATATGCATTTTAATTCGATTTAAAAAAATTTGATTTCTCATTTATTATTTTATTAACAGGTTTACTATTATCTAATTCCATCATTGTTAATTTACACTGAAAAAAAAATTTATTTGATTCAAATAACCGATTATTTGTCTATAATCAAATAAATATTTACTTGAATCAAATAATTTTTATTTGAATCAATTAATTAGTATTTGCTTCCAATACTAATTTTATTTTTAATTTTTTAATTGTTTTTGATTCAAATACAATTTATTTGATTCAAATAAAAATTATTTGATTCAAGTAAATATTTATTTGATTATAGACAAATTTTATTTTTATAATCGGTTATTTCAAATCAAATAAATTTTTTTTTCAGTGTAATATTATCAAATTGCAACAATCTGATACCAAAATTGTTGATCCATTTTTTATTTGATCCGCATTGATCCACAAGTTTGGCATCAATTTGATATTTTACAAAAAAAGTGATTTCATGTTATTTAAATTTGTTTAATATAGTATTTAATTCTACCAATTTCGGTTAATTTAATTCGGTAATGCAATTTTAATAAAAAAAAGATAAATTTCCACTAATAAAACTTAGGGAATTTTCAGATTTTCCACTAAGAAAACTTAGGGACTTTTTCTTTTAAAATCTTAAGGAATTTTTCCCAGAAAACTTGGAGAAATTTCCCTTTAAAATCTTTTGAATTTTTCCTTTTTATACGTTTGTAAAACAATGACTTTTAATAAAGATTACCTCACTAAATCTATTTTTAAATTGATTTTTATTTTTCTTCCCCAATGGCAATGATTTTTTTCATTTTTAATCATTTTTCACCTTTTTAAGTAACTCTAATTTTTCTAATGAATAAGATTTAGATAATTTTCTCTAAAACATCTGCTTATAGCTTTCAAAATTCACAGTAATATTTAAAATTGATCAATTTTTGGAAAAACTAAAATTTTTTTACAAAAAAATGTCGATTTTAATATATACTTTTTCACTTTGTAAATTTTTATTTTTATTACTATCTTCTTAACTCTCTTTTTGATAAAAGTTTTATTTTTACTTTGCTTCTTTAATAACTTTTTATTTTCAGTTTAATTTTGATAGATTTTCATTTTCACCGCGTTTATCAATGTCGAAAAGAAAATGAAAGTGAAAATAAAAATCTATCTAAGTAAAAGTGAAAATGACTTGATTTTTACAAGTAAAATGACATAATTAAAAATAAATTTTTGTTACTAAATAAAATTAAATTAAAAAAAAATAAAAATACGTAATTTTATTTCCACTTAAAACGACATTTTCACCTTCATTTTCACTATCACTTTGTCGAATTTTTTTTTATTTTCATTTTCACATTCGTATTGACAGATTACAATTTTTACTTTGATATATTTTTATTTGAATAGAATTTTACTTAATTTTATTTTTACTCTCATTTTTAATATAAAATTTTCACTTTCAACCATTTATTAAAATTTATAATGAAAATGTATCAATTTTGAAAGCAAAATTGAAAGTAAAAAATTCTACTAAAGTGCAGATAAAAAAATGAATAAAAAAAATAATAAAAAAATAATAATAAAATAATAATATAAGTAAAAGTAAAAGTGAAAATAAAATTCTGTTTAAGTGAATGTGGAAATTGTAAATTGAAAATAAGAGTAAAAATTATTACTTTAACTATTATTTTTCATTTATTCATTTTTCAATAATTTTTTTTTCATTTTCAATTTATATTCGCACTATTATTTGAACAGAATTTCATTTGTCTTTCAATTTTTACTTGACAGAATTTTTATTTGCGTTTACTTTCACCGGCGATAAATCTTCCATACTTGGAATGAAATTTTATTTTTATGTTAAAAAGAATTACTAAAGTGATTTAATTTTTCACTTTTTCATTTTTGCTTTCACTTACAGTTCTTTATTTTTACTTCTGCTTTCATTTTGATAATTTTTTATTTTTATTTTCCCTATTATTTAGACAAAACTTCATTTTTCTTTCAATTTTTACTTGACAGAATTTTTATTTGCGTTTACTTTCACCGGAGCGATATATCTTTTACTATAGGAATTAAATTTTATTTTTATGTTTTAAAAATGAGTCTAAAAAAAGTACTAGAGTGAAAATGAAAATTTCTCAAAGTGTAAATGACAGTATTAATACAAAAAAAAAATTCAGAAAAAATGCGTCATAGAGAGAAAAAGAGAGCGAAAGTGAAATATGTTATAAATATGTTATTATATATAATTAAATAGTTATATAGTTATAAAGTCGAAATCTTCATATTTTCAAATATCCTATCAGCGAATAAATTCTAACATTAACTATTAATACAAAAATTCAGCATAAGGTCATAGTTGAAATAAAAGTGAAAATAATATTTTTAATTTTTTTTTACAGGTCACATATTTTTCACTTGGAATGAAATTTAATGTTTATGTTTATGTTTTGTTAAAACAATGAGTCTTAAAAATAATTGAAATAAAAATGAAAGTACTAATAAAAAATTTCATCGTAAGGTTTTAATTTTTAATTTCATTTTTACTTTCAATTTTTACTATATGATGAAAATTAAAGTAAAAATAAAATTAAGTGACAATATCCAGAGGGTTTATTACATAATTTAATTTTCACTTTACTTTCAATTTTAAATTTGACAGATTTATATATTATCATTTTTTTTTTGTAGAAACGAAAGTAAAAATAAAAATCTAAGCGACAATGAAAATTAAAGAAAAAAATGCGTCATAGAGAGAAAAAGAGAGCGAAAGTGTAAATAAAAAGCTGTCAAAGTGAAAGTGAAAATAAAAATCTATTAATGTGAAAGTAAAAATAGAAATGTGTAAATGACTTTTATGTTTTATGTGTAAATTCTTTTTAATTTGATTTAAATTAATATAATTCTATTTCATTCCATCTGCATTTTTGTTATAATGTCAGAAATAAATATTTACAAAATTTCAACTAAAGAAAAAAATATTCGTATTGTGTTGCTATTTCATTTTAAAAGCAGTGGAAATATCGCCGAAAGGAATGCTAAACGACAAAAGCAGATCTCTCACGAACACAAATGGAATTCTTTCTGTTTGTGATGAGACTGTCATATATGAAAGTAAATATATATATATATATATATAGAAACGGTTAAGGGAACGAAAAGGAAAAGGTTGCGAAGGAAAAAAGAAGGGCGGGGGGAGGGGGGTTTGGAGAAGGTTTGCCTTCACTTTTCCGAAGGGTGGTTCGCGGGGAGTATCGAGGGCGCTAATGTTCCCCTGGCAGGAAACGCTGTCTCCATCCTACGCCCTCTATCTCTTCGCTTGCTCGCCTATTTTTATTCGTCTTTATCTGAAACTTGAGTTGGTTCCTCTCCATTTCCTCTTGAGGAGTTCGCCGTGTCTCATCCCTTCCTTTTTCTTCTTATGCATCTTTTTTTTTCTTCTTTTTCTTTTTTTTCCCTTTTTGACAAACCCTCCTTCTCTCTCTCTTTTCCTCCTTCCCCCTTGTTCCGCAAGTTTCTCTGTGCTCCCCCCCCCAGCACCCTCTTTGCAAAACTCCTTTGGGCGCCGATGCGGTGACAACAACATGCAAACATTCCGGTATTTGCAATTCGAATGGCCACAAAATGCGGGTGTGGGAGGTCGAGAGAAGCGCGTGCGGTTTTCCAAGTTTCAAGAAAAGAAAGGAATATATACTTCTACATACCGCAAAGAATTCACGTCTATTCTATTAACACACGCGAATGATAAGCTCCACTTTTGGTAAACCGATTTCTTCGCCGCAGGAAAGATATATATGTATGCATATACTTTTGCGATGTTTTTTTTTTCTTTTCTATTTTCATATAGAGGGAGATTTTTTCTTAGTGTTGTGATGTGACCATATACTGGAAAGAATTTTCTCCATATGTGCGTATATATAGTCAAACTTTTGGAAAACAAGAGAAAGAATATGGCTCCAAATTTTTCTTAATGATTTTCGTCTTTTTTTTATTATTATCACTGTAAAAATGTTTGGGGAAAATTTACCAAAATCTTCGTAATGCAATTTTAAACAAAACAGTTAAATTTCCACTAAGAAAACTTAGGGAATTTCCGTTTAAAATCTTGGGTAATTCTTCTAAAAAAAACGGACAAATTTTCCTTTAAAATCTTTTGAATTTTCCCTTTGCAACCTTGGGGACTTTTTTCTTTAAAATCCTGCGGTGATTTTTCCTCAAGAAACTCGAGAACATTTTCGTTCAAAATCTTGTGAAATTTGCTTTTTGAAAACTTGGGGAATTTTCCCTTTGAAATCTTGGAGAATCCTTCCTAAAAAACTCGGGGAAATTTTTCTTTAAAATCTTGTGGAATTTTTTTTTTTTTGCAACCTTGGGGACTTTTTTCTTTAAAATCCTCGTGAATTATCCTCAAGAAACTCGAGAACATTTTCCTTCAAAATCTTGTAAAAATTTGCTTTTTGAAAACTTAGGAAATTTCCGTTTGAAATCTTGGGTAATTCTTCTAAAAAAACACGGAGAAATTTTCCTTTAAAATCTTTTGAATTTTCCCTTTGCAACCTTGGGGACTTTTTCCTTTAAAATCCTGCGGTGAATTTTCCTCAAGAAACTCGAGAACATTTTCGTTCAAAATCTTGTGAAATTTGCTTTTTGAAAACTTGGGGAATTTTCCCTTTGAAATCTTGGGGAATTCTTCCTAAAAAACTCGGGGAAATTTTCATTTAAAATCTTTTGAATGATAATTCAAAAAATTTTAAAGGAAAATTTCCCCTTTTCAACCTTGAGGACATTTTTCTTTTTATATCCTATTGAATTTTCCTCAAGAAACTCGAGGAAATTTCGCTTCTAAATCTTGCGAAATTTTCTTTTTGAAGACTTCGGGACTTTTTCTTTGAAATCTTAGGGAATTTTATCGTAAAAACTCGTGGAAATTTCCCTTTAAAAACTCGTGGGAATTTCCCTTTAAAATCGTTTGGAATTTTCCTTTTGCAACCTTGGATACTTTTTCTTTTGAAATCCTGGTGAATTTTCCTCAAGAAACTCAAGGAAATTTGCCTTCTAAATCTTGCGAAATTTTCTCTTTTTGGGGTAAAAAAAAATCAAAAAAACTCGGAGAAATTTACCTTTAAAATTTTAAGGAATTTATTCCCTTTATATAATCTTGGGAAATTTTTCTTTGTAAATTCATAGCGAATTTTCCAAAAAACACCGAGTAATATAAATTTCAAGCAAATTCCTTAAACTTTTAATATTTTTCATCCTCCATATTGAATCCGACATTTTGAATTCTTAAAATCTGCCTTGAAATTCATAATCGCAGCGACTCGTATATAATTTTTCAGTATAAATTACGATTGTTTGCTTCTGTATCTTAAATTTTGTTTTTTAGTAACAATTGTTAAAAATAGCAAAAAATAAAAATTTTAATTGTTTTAAAAAAATTTAGTTTTTTCCACTTACAACTTTTTGTCCGACATCTAAAAAATTTTCAGATTTGTAAATATTTTTCTAACTACATAATTTTATCTATATTCTACACTAAAAAAACTTTTTTTCAGTAATTGTGTCATTCAAAAAGCAATCTGTTTATAAAAATTTTGATAATGTTAAATTAGTCATAGTGATGAAATTTTATCATAAATATTACTTTTATACTACACTGAAAAACAATTTGGAAATAATTTATTTTTGTCCATTTTCCGGCAAAACATTTAAAAAATTAAAAATTCTTTTTTTCGACGAATATAATGGAAGCATTATTTTACAAGAAAGCTAATTCAAGAAATCTAAGGAAATTAATTCTTTGGAAATGTTTCTCGGAAAATAAAAAAAAAACAAAACAAAATTACAATTATGATTTATTAAGCAATTTATTTTTTCGTATTTTCAAACAAAACATTTTACATTCTAAAATGTGTGTATCGATGAATTTTTTTCAAAACTTTTTGCAAGAAACTAGCACTAAATTAACAATTTTTTAAATCATTTTCTTGCAATCAGAAAAGAATTAAAAAAATTATTAATTTAGTGCTAATATCTTATAAAAATTTTGAAAAAAATTCATCGACAGATACATTTTGTAAAAAGTAAAATTTTATTTTAAAAATTTTATCGTAAATTATTTTTAAAAACGTTTTTTATATTTTGAAATTTTTAACTTTTATAAAATATAAAAATGAAAATTTTCCAAATAATTAAATCCTATCGTTTGTTCACAATCAGACAAGGATTACAAATTATTAATTTAGTGCTAGTTTCTTACAACAAAATTTAAAAAAATTAATGGATACTTAAATTGCGTAAAAAGTAAAATTTTATTTTAAAAATTTGTTAATTTTATCGAAAAACATATAAATTTTTTTTTCATATTTTCATTAAAAACTAACATGATGCGTAAGAACAAAAATTTTCGTTATCAGAGCATCCAATTTAATCAATTTTTGGACAAGTTATAAGCATTTAAGAAAATATTAACGTAAAAAACATGACATTTCAAAAATTTGTATCCCTGAAGTTTTACTTATTTTATTTATTTTTTCCGAAGGTTTCATGGCAAGCTCGCACCCAATCATCAAAGTCGCATTTAACTAGCACTAAAAGAAAAAAAAATATTTGAAAAAAATTTTAGATGCAAAAGCAAAATAATTTCCGATTTAGTGTGGAATGCCCCATAAATATACGTTTTGCCCAAAAAATTAATAAAAATCATTAAAAAAGTTAGAGAAAATTTCGTTAAATTCTAATAAATATATTTTCCCCAGACAATTTAGTAAATATTATTTGAAAAGTTAGAAAAAAATCGTGATAATAAACAGATTAATTAGGCTGTAAGTTTGTAAAATATTTCAATTAAAAGAAATATTTGGAAATTTTCCATAATTTCTTAGGAATTTTCGTCCTTAGGTTCTTTTAGCGTCAGTTACGTTTTACAGCATTTCCAGGGGAAGTATACGATTTTAATAATTTGTGCGGTGAGAAAACATATGTCTGCAATATGTTTTTCAGACTATTATTGAAATCTTAGATATTTAGGGCCGCAGGTTTGAATTTTAAATTTTTCCTTCAGCGATTTTCAATGAAAAATATGATTTCAATGAAAACAATCAAAAAATTTTGTATTTTTTTTTTTTTTTTGTTTAAAGAATCATAAAGTATTTTTCCCTATCTGCTATGTAAAAAGCCATTAAATCAACAAAAAATAATCATAACTTCTATATCTTCAGTAAAGAGTTGAATTTTTTTGCAGATTTTTGGACGAAATACGGATTGAGGAAGGATAACAATTATTTTTCACAAAAATTATTTTCAAATGGAATTTAATTTTTCCATAGAGATAAATTTAAAATTATTATGCGTCTATAATGTTCTGGTTCGACGTTGATCGGTGACTGTACTATTAAACGAAGTTTATATCTGTGCGGGAATATAGTTTATATGACCTTGAAGCGTAGGGCCCCGAAGGTTTCATGGCAAGCTCGCACCCAATCATCAAAGTCGCATTTTCAGTGTATAATGGCTGGTGTTTAGTGCGTATATATATAGAGAGAAGGAGAGAAATAGAGATTGAGAGAAAGAAGAAAAGCACAAAGATAACGCGAAGCATCCTGTGTTGTATAAATGATCGACAAGATCGTGTCCAGATTCTCGATCGTGATCGGCCAACAAAACCGGCACCAATAATCATCATTCGACCGCAATTACTAAGCCCGAGGCGTCCAATCATGTTTCGTTAACGTTCCACGACCTCCGAGTTCTACCTTCGTAGTATGTTATTAGGCAGTATTATCGTAACGCGCCATCCGCCATGTCCTCTCTTGAGACCGATGAAGCTGCCCCGATAATAAAAGCACACGATGGGGGTTTTAAGAGAAAGGAAGAAAAAAAAACAGCAACGCTATTCTACATCCAACGTGGGACGGAACTCCGATGGCACATTGAGTAATTGCATACCACGAGACACTAATGGCGGCAAGCGTTTGAGGAAACATGGCAGTTTTTATGTGTACATAATATATATATATGCTGTATACATTTATAATATTATACATGCATATATACTTGAAACGTGAACATGAAATAAGTTTTTTCTAATTCTGTATATACACGGAGAAAGTTTCATTCCTATATTTCACAGTAGATCTTTTTAATAAACTTTAAAGTTAATCCTATTAATTTTTTTCATCCGCCATATTGGATCCACCATTTTGAATTTTTACGTTTTGACATCACATTTGAATTCAGCGTCCCCAATACCAAGTTTCATGTAAATCTAAGATTTACATGAAATTAAAGTTAATTAAATAATTTTAAAATTATTTAATTATTTTACTACAAAAGTAAATAATTTATTTAATAAATGAATGTTTTTTTTTAAATTTAATTCTTATAAAGAATTTTATCAACATATTTTAAATAATTCAATTCTTTTTATGAATTTTAATCAAATTTTTAAGAATAAATACATTTTTGAGGAATTCGATTAAAACTGTATTAAAAATAATTAATATACTGGGATGAGCTTTCTTATTTATGAAAATGATTAAATACCCAAAACAAATTTATTATTTGTAAAAGTAATTTAATTTATAAAAAAAATTTATTTATTATTTAATAAGGAAGGAAGAAGTAAGCAGGGCAAATTGTTGATAGTTAAAAATAAAAAACAAATGTTATGTGAACTTTTTTGCATATATTCCTATGAAAATTGGAGTTTTTTCTGAAATTTAATAACAATGTTCAAATAATATTGTTATTTCTTGCAAATAGAAAAAGTATTACTTCAAGAAAATAAGTTTAAAACAATACAAAACATAACAGTTTTGGGTTCACCCATTTTCAGGGCCTTGAAAAGAATGTTTAAACATAAAATTTATGAAAATTAAAATTTTTTCAGTACATATTTGGAAACGTTATAAAATTAATAGCCAGTAATAGTGTTTCATTCGAGCGACACGATCCGAGAAACGAACCAAAAAACGATTTTCTTTTTGTTTTAATAACCGAGCAGTCATGTTCGCTCGTCTTATTGAAGTGAACATCTCGAGCGATTTCTCCGATCAAACGAGAAGTTCGATCTAAATATTAAAAACGTATTTTTTGTATTGAAAATAAATTAATAAAATTATGTATCATTGTAAAAAAAAATAAATAAATAAAAAAATAAAAAAAATAAAATAGTAAAAAAAAATAAAAAAAATAAAATAGTAATTAGATATATGAATATATTATATTATTTATAATGAATGAGATTTAAGTTTTTAAAAATTCTTTATCTTTAAACGTATTTATTTGTAGCGGCTTGTTTATGTTATGAAAATCATTTCAACAAATTAAAAGCCTGAATATATATTCTGTAAATTATTGACGTAAAATTTTTATACATACTAAAACTCTAAAACTCCTTAATTTACTTCACACATTTATCTAACTTTTCTATAACTTGTTATTAATATTATTAATTATTATTAACTTATTATTTTATAATTAATTGTTTTATTCATTTTTTATTTTACTATTTATTATTAATTTATAATTTATTATCTTTCACTGTAAAATGCATTATAATTTACTTCCTATATTGACGTAATTGTTTTATACAATTACAAAATGTCTAGCATTCAGAAATTTCGGGAAAAACCGTGAATTTAGTTAGACCAGGAAAAAATCTGAAAATTACACTGACTTTTTTTAAATATTCGCTACTTGTAAAAATTTATGAAAAATTTGAATATAAGTTTATATTTTTACACAACTTAAACTATTAAATTTAGAAAAATTTTATCTAGAGGAGAAAACTGTTCTTTCGTCAACTTTTGAATAATGTTGAGAAAACTAAATTTTTATTAATGTTTATTAAAGAATTATTTTTTCACCTAAAAAAATTAAACTTTTTCAATTTAGGTATGATTATTTTTAATTTTTATTATTTTATTACACAATTAAAAATAATAACAATACTTTGTAAAATAATACTTTCTCATGTGATGAGATTGTAAAAATGTGTCTACGTAATAGAAAAATAAAAAATAAGTTTAATTTTAAATTTAACTTCCAATGTTATCGACTTATTAGTTAATATAATAATTAATATTATATTTCTCTAAATAAAGAAAATGTCTATTGACTTTTTAAAGTCGATTTTCTTAATTTCTTTATTATAAAATATTAATATTTTAATATTATAGTTATTATTGTTTTAAAAAATAAATTCAGGAATATTTTACTTTTTGTCTGGGATTTTAAAAATCACAATTCTCTAGACACTCTAAATTAACTTTTTACACTAATCTTAATTAACCAAAATAAATTTAATTATATTTTTAAATGAATTAAACACAAAGAATTTAAATATTTTTGGTTATTAGATTTTTTTTAAAATAGGTTATTAGTTTATTATGATTTTTTTGAGAAAATTTTTTTTAATTGTTACTGCACTATTTATACGCGCGTCAGCGTCAACATATCACGCAAGTTTTCAAGGTAAATAATTAATTATTGATATTTTTGTCCAAAATAAACACTGTTAAAAAAAAAATTTATATTCATAAATAATAATTTTTTACACTTTCTAACCACTGTATACGTTTTTAATTTTGCAAATATTAACCAAATTGAGTGACATAAATTTACATTGATATAAAATATATATTGTCTATACTTAAAAAAACCAAACATGAGGAAAAAATTATTGTAATAATATTATTATTAATATTATTAATTAATATAATTAATATTTCAAAAAAATATTTCTCAAAAAAAATCAAAACCTTATTCATATTTACACAGTCAGTTCTGTAAATAATAATATTTATTTAAAAAATAAATAAGGAAAGTCCATCATTATCTTCATGAAAAAAATAACAATAAAAAATTATTGTTTAAATAAATTGTTAAAAAATAAAATTTTGTCATTTTTAAAAATAATATTTTTAATGTTTTCTCTGTAATTTTGAATAACAAAATTCTTTTGCTATACGATCTATATAGTTTACGAGATAAAAAATTTCTAACAAATGTTTGAAATTATACAATTGTAAATATCTTGAAAAATATTAAACATTTTACAAATCTTTTTGTTTCACATATTGTTATAGCAATATTGTCTAGACATTGAGTATTTGCAATTTTAGACAATGGATAAATAAATATATCTTTCCAAAGCGGAGTTGTATTTCCAAAATTAAAAAAGGTAAAGTGTTTTGAAAATATAAAAAAATTATTATTATTTATGAAAATATAAATAATTTTTATTAAACATTGTGTAATTCCACAGAAACATCAATAATTGACTATTCACATTAAAAGTTTTTGTATATATTGACGCTGTGAACGGTGACGCTCGTATGAATAGTGAAGTAAAAATTAAAAAAAAATGTCTCAAAAAATTACCAAAAAACAAAATTTTTACATTTACACAGTCGGTTCAGTATACATAATGAAGTTTATTTTGAAAAAATTTTAAAAATTCATCACCATAATCTTCATAAAAAAAATTAACTTTAAAATATTATTGTTTAAACAAATTGTTAAAAAATTAAGTTTTGTCATTTTTGAAAACAATATTATTAAAATTTATTGTTTTCTCTATAATTGTTAGTAACAAAACTTTTTTCTAGGGTCAATAGTTTACGAGATAAAAATTCCTGAAAAAAGGGTCGAAATTATGTGATAGCAAATATTTTGCAAAATATTAAAAATTTTCCAAAACTTTTTTGCTTGCTTATTTAGGACCCTTAACATTATCAAATTACAAATTTTGACTTCAGATTCGTAATTAGTGACCCCAACAAACACAGAGTAAAAAATTGTAAGTCAATATTACTGATTTTCAATTTTTTCGCCCGCCATATTGGATCCGCCATTTTGAATTTTGCCATTTTGACTTCAGATTCGTAATCCGCGATCCGAACAAACTCTTATACAAAAAAAAAAATCAAAGCGTACTAAAAATCGTAAAAATCGAAACTGTGGAAATATTTTGGGTTTTAGAAGGTTGAAATTCAATTAATTAGATTTAACGTTATTTGTCGATAACGTTAATTGATTTAATTTTGATTTAAGCGCGTTACGTATCTATCGTTTTCTATGTAAAGGAAGAGCTACTTTTTTAGAAGAAAAGTAATTTTTTCTTCTATAAATGAAAAGTACCTACATTTAAAAAAAATGTTGTAAATATTTTCAACAAAAATGTTGTAAATATTTTAAACAAAAAAGAGTCTTTATGAATTCGAGAAAAAAAGAAAAGTTACCAATTACTTTTAAGAATCAGAGGACATATTTAATTTCCGCAGGATAATGAGAGTGAGTTTGGGAAGTACTTTGGAAAAGATACGACTAGGAGTGCCGGAAGACGACGCCCGTTTTTCTAGTGTAGAAAGAAAAGAAAGAGAAAAGCGTCCAGAGTTATCACCTACTCTCTCGTATATGTATATACCATGTGCTCTAACATTTAAGAAACATGTTTCAGAAAATTTAAAACAATTTTTCCATTATTGTTTCATTATTATTATTTTTTATTAGTATTATTATTATTATAGTAAAAATGTATTTTTTCTTCGTACTTTATTTCTATTAAAAATTCTCTCATTCGATTAAAAAAAAATTATACAAAAGTAGATAATAAGATATATAAGTATAGATAAAAAGAACAAAACGGCGATATTTTAGATTTTCATAAACAAAATAAAAAAGAAACTTTTTTTTCAAATTCGAAAAAGAAAAGACGTGGCTAGAAAAAAAGTGTCTGGAAATAAAATTCTACAGGAAGTTGAAAGTCAGTCATTTAATTGAACGTTAGAATAGGGAGAGTTTAAAAGCGGAAGTCAAAGTTTCATCGTTCATGATGCTAAAACGCGGCATTCTTCTCTACCTTACTCCGACACAGATGAGCGACCATGAGTATACAAAAGATCGCTAATTATGATTCTTTTATGAATTGATTTAGCCAATCCGGGTATAAAACCGGTAGTCGCTTGGTAAATTTGCGCGCCTTCTAAATAATCTATATATATGTATATGTATATATATTGTGAGCGCGAATTAACAGACTATTAGGCATCGGACAAAAGGGGATTTTTTTTTTATCTTTTATTATAGCACGAGTGAGGCAAGTCGTTGATCAATGTTCCATCAGCCATGAAAACGTTTTCTCCGCTACCTGTTTTCTTCCCATTGTCATTTTGCGCGCTACTTTCGTCTCAAATTTACTTTTTTTTTTTACTTAAATTTCACTCGCAAACAAAATTTGTACTACATTCTAATTTCTTTTTCTATATATACAATAAGAATGTAAATTCCGTGATGTGTAATTTTTTTTCAAAAAACAAGAATTATTTTTTGAACGAAAAGAAATAATTAATGGGTCGAACCACGTAAACTCGGACTTAAATTTTTCAAGTTTTTTTTTTTTTTTGAAAACGTAAAAACATTTATGAAAACTTATAGTTCACAACTACCTTAAGAAAATACTTTTAACCATTTTACGAAAATTTAAATTTTTGTAACAATCTTTTACAATAACAAAATTTTTCCATCTTTCTAAAAAAATTAATAACTTAAAATGATTTTCATATAGAAATTAATAGGGATTTTTTTGGTAATTAATTAAAATACTTTCTTTAAAATAAAAATATTTGTAAAAAAATTTCAAAATAAACAAATTTTTAATAACAATTTTATAAACACTGTGTTATAAATTTTTTTTAAATGCAAAATTTTTTATTATAAAAAACGTTATAAATTTTTCTATAATAAGAAAATTTTTGCATCTTTAAAAAAAAGTAATAACTCAAAATGATTTTCATATAGAAATTGGTGGGGATTTTTTTAGTAGTAAATTAATATGCTTTCTTTTAAATAAGAATAATTGTAAAAAAATTTCAAAAAATTTTAATGTTTTATAACAATTTCAAAAACAATGTATTTAAATTTTTTTTTTAATGTAAAATTTTTTACTATAAAAAAAGTTATAAAAATTGTAATTTTCGAAAAATGGTTATAAAAACGTATTATTCACAACTAACTAAAGAAACACTTTTAACCAATGTAGGAAAATTTAAAGTTTTGTAACAATTTTTTACAATAAGAAAATTTTTGCATCTTTTTAAAAAAAAAATAGTAACTCAGAACGATTTACATAGAAATTAATGGGGATTTTTTTGGTAGTTAATTAATATGCTTTCTTTTAAATAAAAATAATTGTAAAAAAATTTCAAAAAATTTTAATGTTTAATAACAATTTTATAAACAATGTGTTATTCATTTTTTTTTAAATGCAAAATGTTTATTATAAAAAAAGTTATAAAAATTGTAATTTTCGAAAAATGGTTATAAAAACGTATTGTTCACAACTTACTATAAAGAAACACTTTTAAGCATGTTAGGAAAATTTAAATTTTCGTAACAATTTTCTATAATAACAAAATTTTTGCATCTTTAAAAGAAAATAACTCAAAATGATTTTAATAGAAATTAATAAGGATTTTTTGGTAGTTAATTAAAATGCTTTCTTTCAAATAAAAGTAATTGAAAAAAAATTTCTCAAAAATATAATTTTTAATACCAATTTTATAAACAATGTGTTATCAATTTTTTTTAAATGCAAAAAGTTTTTACAATAAAAAAACGTTATAAAAATTTAAATTTTCAAAAAATGGTTATGAAAACGTAGTTCACAACTAACTAAAGAAACACTTTTAACTATTTTTCGAAAATTTAAGTTTTCATAACGTTTTTTTATAATAAAAAATGATTGCATTTAAAAAAGAAATTAATAACAGAATGTTTATAAAATTGTTATCAAAAACTAATCTTTTTGAAATTTGTTTACATTTATTTTTACTTGAAAGAAAGCTTTCTAATTAACTGCCCAAAAAATCCCCATTAATTTCTATCAAAATTATTTTGAGTTATTAATTTAAAAAATAAATTTTTTTGAAGATGAAAGAATTTTGTTATTACAAAAAAACGTTATAAAAATTTAAATTTTTGAAAAATAGTTAAAAGTGTTTTTTCAGTTAATTGTATACGAAGCAATTAAATTTTAGAAAAAACATTAAAAATTTTAGTTCGAATTGACGTTGTTTGACCTTAAAATGTAAATGATAAAATTAATAATAAATAATTAATATTACAAAATAATAGGATATAAATTATAACGATAATAAAATTTAGTATAATAAGTAAAACAAAATAAATAATTAATAAAAAAAGATGAAATCAATTTAATTTAATTAATATATTGATGATAATGATGAGGATAATAAAAATAATTTTTGAAAATGATGATAAAAATTGAATTGAATATACATTTGTATGCAAAATCGATTAAGTGGCTAAAGGGGATTTTCTCCTTTTTTCCTGTGGGAAAAAAAAAACAGCGAGAGAGTAAACCACGTTCTGAGACCTATTTAAATCCACTAAATGGTATAGGGCAGCGTTTTCTTTCAGCAAAGAAGATTCAAAGGCAGTGGTTTTACTGTTAAATTTAGTACACACGAAAGACTTACAAAAAAGAAAATATAGCTGCAAAAGAAAAAAAACGTTGAATTGAATTTTAAAATAATGTTTCAATTTATTTTGCAAATTTTAGCTAAATTACCATTCAAATGTTGCTATTATTATTTAAATATTGATCAACGAGTCCCTATTAACAACGTTTATTTTTTTCTCTTAAAGTCTAGTTTAACCTATATACTAGTAATTTTTACTAGTATTTAATAGTAATTTTTACCGATTTTGTTTTCCAATCCCAGAAAAATTTTAACGTTATTTTCTAATAAAATTAATTTTAGTTAAAAAAAATCGACATTTGTATACAATTTTCTGAAACTTTCTGAAATTTTCCAAATTTTTGTATTTTTTCGCTATAAGTAATTTTGATCTATAAAATTGCTGTTGGAATGAATGTGGACCAATTGTTTAATTTAAGTCACGAAATTTCTACTCTAAATGAATATTAATTATCAACATTATGATGAATTTGGAGAAAAAAAATCAGTGAAAGTGTTGAGAAAGAGATGTCTAACGGATGGTCCACGACACAAATTGCCTCTTTAACAAAGGTTGCTATATATTCGTCGAGTCGAAGATCTAGTTCTGGGTGGAAAGATGGAGTGGTCCCTTGAGAGAAAATACGCTTCGAGAACAAAGAAAAAATGTCCAGTCTCAGGACTCATGGGGAGATACCGTGACATTGGTTCAATCGAAATTTTTTTCTCAAATAATAGGTTTATACGCAAAATCAAAAAGAAGTGTTGTGATAAAATTGTCCCTGGATGGCGGCAATAAAAACACTACTAAGTGCTTATTGTCAAATTTTATTTAAACATTTTTACATTTTTACATTTTTACATTATTTTAAAATTATTTTTTCAGTAATAATGTAATAAAATTTAACGCAATATCTTGATTTCTGGAAAGTTAGTAATGTAAAAGTTGAAAAACAATTTAAACTGAACGTTTAAAACGAAATTAATAAATTTTTAACGTTATTTTGATTAACAATACATAGTGTTTTGGAAAAACAATGCGATTATAATTTACAATTAATTAATTTACGAAATTAAATTTTGATTTAAAATTATATACACAAGAAAAAAGATTACAATGGAATACAAGTTTTTCTTCTTTAATTAATAAAAATAAAATTAAAGTAAAGATTAATTTTAATTATATATAGTTTTAATTATAAAAGAAAAAAGAAAGTTTTTCTTTTTTAATTAATAAAAAAAAAATTAAAGTAAAGATTAATTTTAATTAATATATAGTTTTAATTAAAAAAGGAAAACTTGTTTTCCATTGTAATCTCTTTTCTTAATTAATAAAAATAAAATTAAAGAAAAATTAATTTTAATTAATATATAGTTTTAATTAAAAAAGAAAAACTTGTTTTCCATTGTAATCTCTTTTCTTAATTATTAAAAATAAAATTGAAGAAAAATTAATTTTAATTAATATATAGTTTTAATTAAGAAAAGAAAAACTTGTTTTCCATTGTAATCTCTTTTCTTGTGTATATAAATATTTGTCACTGTATTTCAAACTTAATTCTGCACAAAATATTTCAATTTTCAAATAAGTATTAATTGTACAATTTTTTCAATGTAAAAAGTAAGTGCCCTAAAAATTTTTGATTTTTTTATTTCAGTATTTACAAGAAAGTCTTTGAACTAAGAATTTAGAAATGTTTCTTTTTTTATAAGTTCCGTTTAGTTAAGTTTTTAAACCGTTGATGGTTCTGATATTTTTTTCTCGATTTGCTTGCGACGTGTACCAATTTTAATTTTTATCTGAAATCAAATTTTGCTTTTTTTGTTACATCTTTAACTTATTTTCAAAGACTATGAACCTCAATTTAGGAAAAAAAATAAAAATAAAAATTTTTGAAAGTGTTTGAATTAAATTTAAATACATCTATCGTAAGGATGACGCTTTTCACTTTATTATATGTAATATAATTGCAATCTAGTTCTTGAAAAATTACTGTTCTAACAGTTAATTCCAATTTTCTTGAACCATAACTTGAGTAAAATTTCAGGAATTAATTTTCTTCGTGTACAGCAATCGTTAAATGTATTCGGGTGGATCTTTGAAAACAAGGTTTACCTAAATTAAATTACACTATAACTGTATTGAAAACCGCATTCCTGCTCGACTTACGACGTCATTACAAGGCAATCTTCACCTAATGTCAAGATGCGACCGCATTTTGTGATTTTCCACTATTCGAAAACCGCAAACTCGCTCTTTGGTATACTATTTCGAAATTTGTTAATGAAAATTGGTCCTGGTAATGTTTAGAAATATATTTTGATATTAACCCTATAATAACTGTACTATGTATGTTGTTCTCTATATGAATAATTGTCATATAGTCGTATGGATATTCGATTTGATAATTAGTTTTCCAATTCAAAATTTTAAACCCGAAAAAAGGCCTTCACCTTGAAGGAGCGACATGTTTCTCTAAAATAACAAAAGTATTAAGGATTGTCACCTGTAAATAATGGAAATGAGAGAAACTTATAAAAATTTCACGCAGTTTGTTCTTTAGATTATTTTAGAAACGTATGGTTTATTTCAGAATTTTTTACTACATATGTTTTTCTTAAAAAAATAAAATAAATTTGCAATTTAGCATCGGCTCTTATGGAAACTTAGATAAATCTTAGAAAAAATGTATGAAGGAAATGAGAGAAAAATCTGTGATTTTGTGTACAGATGGACAATGTCAAAAAGTTAAAACTAGGAAAGTTTTAAAAAAGTTTACCACAGATTTAATGAATAAATAATTATTTAAATTTTAGTTTTCAAAGCAATAATAAAAACACACGAAAATGTGACAACATCGCAACATTTCAAAAAAAATTTATCCATAATCTACGAAACATTATTTATCTTTACATAATCTTATGTAATGTTAAAATTTAAAGTTTTTCTTAGTAAAAAAATTTATTTAATTTTGTCTTTTGGTTTTGGCTAAATATGACGCATATTTTTTATTATTTTTTAATATAATTAAAGATTTGGTAATATACTCTTAATTTATATCAAATTAAAGCTTATAATCTACCGTTTATTTTTCACTTATATTTAGTTTAAATGAAATAAAAGAAATGTTTTAAATAATTAATTAAAAATTACTGGCAATGAGAGTAAAAATTCAAATTCATCTCTGAAGCCTCGTTTTTCAGTTAATAACATCATATTTTTAAACTGTTTTTTAGCCATACGTAATCTACATATAAATATTTAAAGTTGTAGTAGCTCAAAAATTTTTTGTTGAATTATATTTCAATATTTTTAAATTTAACAAAAACGTGAATTTTTCATTTGAAAAACTATTCATCTCCTTAGCCTTTTTCATATTTGGTAAGCGTTATTGGTTTTTTTTATTTTTTAATAATTATTCTTAAATACCTAACTCTTGAATTATAAAAAAAATTTCCATTTTAATTGAAATAAAATATTTTTAATTTTTTAAAATATAATATATTAAGTAGAAAGTTTAATAACAAAATTACAATTAAAAATAAAAATTCTTGTACAGAAAATATCAATTTAGAAGTTAAAATAATAAATTAAAAAATTCATTACAATTTTTTTCCGTTGAATATAAAAAAATATATATTTGTTATTTTTGAAAAGATAAAATAGTTATAAGTAAATTATTAAATACACAATTCATTGAATTCTAAATGAATAATGTTAAAAGTTTAATAAATTATTGAAATTAAATTTAAAAGGAGTTTTTTTTTACAAAAACCACAATATTGATTGCAGTATATTTAACCTTAAAAACACTTTATATTAAAATGATGCTGGAAGGCCTATTTCTGAAAATTAATTATGCTCAACTCAGATTTTTATCTTTAAACGTATTTAAAACCTACCCCTGGCAAAAAAAATGCAGAAAATGTAAAAATTATTTTTTTTTAGTTCTTGGAAAAAAACAGGTGCCTTTTAGAAGAATCACCCAAATATATTTCTTTGTTTTAGATTAATAAGTACATTCATTTGAAATAAATATTAGTTTATTTATTTTGAATAAAATATTTATTTGCAACAAATACATTTTTTTTTAAATATACACTTTAAGTTAAAATATAGTATATTTCGTAACTTGTGCAAACAGTTGGTAATTTTTGAATGAGGACTTTTTTTGAAATAAACTAGAGTTTATTCCAAGAAAAGTGGTCTTTCAAAAATTGCCAACTTCTCGCACAAGTTACGAACGATATTTTTCATAACAAGGTGCAAAAAAGTGCCTTTTTTAGCACCGCGTTACGAAAAATAACTATTTTTCTCTGGGTGTATATAAGTATTAGAACAATTAAAAAGTTATGTAATATTGTGATGTTTTTCTTTGTTTTAGGTGAAGGTTTTTTTTTTCTAAAATAAATACATTTGAGGTATACTTCGGGGTATAGATATAAACAATGTAAGCTGAGCCGAAAGAAAATCGGATGATATGTGTATTTTTTGGATTGCTTGCGCTCTCGAGGAAGTTTTGTGTCCTTTGGGATTTCGATATAGAGGGCGCGTAGTGGAACAAATCTAACCCGAGTCGTTTTGAGGTACGGGGTTTTTCGACCAGCACTTGGCGCAAATTGCCCCAGTAAGTGTAGTGCATTAATCTTTGGTTTGGTTTGCTCTCGGCCACCGCGTGTGTTGTGGCCGCATTTCTCGTTTGCCGACACGCCGCATCCCAAAACCTTCTTCCTACAATATATACGCTCTCTTCGTTTTCTTCTCCTATATTTTAAGCCCTATCAAAATTTCCCTCTCTTTCTCTCCTTCACTCTTTCTTTTCTCTCTCTATCTCTCTGTATCTCTCCTTGGTTTTCTCTCTCAGTTTCTCTCTCTCTCTCCTTGCTTTTCTCTCTCTTTTTCTGTCTCTCCTTTCTCTCCCTCTTTCTCTTATACTTGTATCCCTTTCATTACTTGCGTCACTTTAAAGAGTAGAAACCCATGACCACCGAGTCCCTCTCGTCCCTTTTCATTTTAGAAGGTGCCTTAACAAAATTGGAGACACACCCCGTTGACCCTTCTTCTAGAGGTAATGCGAATACCATGTAACCCTCAGGAATTCGAGATCTCGGGGTACTTTCCCTTAAAATAAATTAGCAACGATTATTTCTCTTCTGGACAAATCGAATTTTTAATTTCACACTTAAAATAAAGTATATATATATATATATATATATATATATATATATATATATATATATATATATATATATATATATAAGATGTTAGAATTTTTCACTTTTTTCCAGACATATATGGAACAACTTTTAAAACTAACCCCTCTAACTCTCTTTAAGCACCGCGTGCAATTCTTAATTTGAAATTAATTTCAATTATAAAAATATTATTGTCCTTTATAACGCTGGCAGGTGTTTCGCGGTCAAGGGGTTACTTCTTTTTTGTATTATGACTCCAAAGCATGCACATACATAGTTTAACCCGCGCAACCAACCTCAGAACCTTAAAAAAAAAGGCTTAAAAACTTTCTGAAAGAGATTTCGTCTCCGTGAGAGAGCTGTATAAGCGTTGAGCAAGATTAGAGTGAATACAAGTTCTTGAATATTAATTGTTTGCACAGTGAAATTTAGATTCACTGTAAAAAAAGGGAGTTCAGTTTTAAATTAACTTTGAACTTAAGTTTCATGAAAGTCACACCCATTTGGGAGTTAAAACAAAGGGAGTTAAAATTTTGCACAGTAAAAATTACAAGTTTCCAAATTAACTCCCTTTTGCAGTTGACACAAATTTTCATTTTTTTTTTGAATTTTTTTTTTTTTGCAAAATTTTACTCCCAACTCCCGTGAACGTCAACTCCATAAATTTTTCACAGGAAAAAAATGTATCTTTGTTATACAGTCAACCAAAAATTATATCTTTGAATTAAACATAATAATTTTTATTCAATACATATAGTATAGATTTGATTCAATAAAAATTATGTTCAATTAAATTATAAAATATGTTTAACTCCTAAATATATATTTTCGGTTGATTATTTGTGACGCGATCTGAAGAAAGGGACCTTAGAAGCAAAAAAAGTATAGGTTATGTTTGCAATTTTTTAAATGAAAATACAAAAAAAGAATTTACTGCCAATGTAAATAATTGATTTTGAAGTTTTCTTTATAATTAAAATATTTTCTAAACACTAATTTTAAGTTTCAATAAGTGATAAAAAACTTTTAATCGAGACAAAAATGGCGCAAACATAACCTTAAAGTGATTTGCTTCTAAGGTCCCTTTCTTCAGATCGCGTCACATTTATTTTTGAAATAAAAAAAAATTGTCTCAGTGTTCCAGTGGAATCTTTCCAAACTTTCTTTGAAAATTTAAAGAAAGCTGTCCTAAAGCTCAACATTTCTTTTGGGGTTCGTTCCCATATAACTTTTACTTTTGCCCAAAAAAATCTTACTTTCACTCTAAAAATGTCCACATTCATTAAAAAAATTCTAACTTTTACGTTCACATTCATTTATAAAAAATCCCACTTTTACTAAAAAAAAAAATCGACTTCAGTCTAAAAAACGTTTAATTCACTCTCTGAATCTAAATTAGTTAAAAATAACTAATTATTGGTAAAATCGTGGCTGACTTTTTGCTTCAGCAATTATTAAAAAAGTAACTAATTATTAATAATTATGTAATTAAAATATTAGTAGGTAAATTAAATTATAAGTAAATAAATAACTAAAAAAAAGTCAAAGTTCACTAATTGAATTAGTTTCTACAAATTTCAGTCATTTTTACATAACCTAAAAGTGAATTTTACTAATAATTAGTCATTATTAACTATTTCATTAGTACAATATATTACTATTTGAATCATTGGCTGACTTTTTGCTATATCAAATTAGTTATTTTTAACTAATCCCTTAGAGAGCACTCGAAAAATTTCTCCTTTCCTGCAACATTTCTACTTGCACTAAAAAACAATTGTCACTTTCACATTCACTCAAAAAAACTTGACATTTCTTAAACAAATTCTCACTTCCACTTAAAAAATTAATTGTTGACATCACAAAAAAAATTGTCACTTTCAGAAAATTTTCACTTTTACTTTCATTTAAGAAATTCTTACTATCACTGAAAAATTATTTACTTTGATTCAAACTAATTTTCCTTTCAGTTTAAAATTTTCAAATTTAAAGTAAATGTGAAAACTTTTCGACTGACAGTGAAAATTTTTGGGAGAAATTTTTTACTCGCAGAAAATTGTCACTTTCACTTTCATCATTATATATATATATATATTGGGGTTGTTGTAAAAAAATTCCTTTTAAATTTAATTTCTTTATTTTATTAACCTTTCAACATTATTCATTTATAATTTAATGAATTGTGTATTTAATAATATATTTATAACTATTTTATCTTTTCAAAAATAACTAAAAAATATATTTTTTTATATTAAACGGAAAAAAATTGTATTGAATTTTTTAATTTATCATTTTGAGTTCAAAATTGATATTTTTTATAAAAAAATTTTTATTTTTAATATAATTGTGTTATTTCTCTAACTTTCTTCTTAATATATTATATTTTAAAAAGTTAAAAATCTTTTATTTCAAATAAAACGGAAAATTTTTTTATAATTCAAGGGTAAGGTATTTGGAAATAATTATTAAAAAATTAAAAACAAAACAATAACGATTACTAAATATAAAAAAGGCTGCGGAGATGAATAGTTTGTCAAATAAAAAATTCACGTTTTTATTAAATTTAAAAATATTAAAATATAATTTAAAAAATTTTTTGAGCTACTACAACTTGAAATATTTATATATGGATTACGTATAATTGAAAAACAGTTTAAAAATATGATGTTTTTAACTGAAAAACGGGGGTTCGGAGATGAAATTGAATTTTTACTTCAATTGCCAGTAATTTTTAATTAATAATTTAAAAAATTTCTTTTATATTATTTAAACTAAATATAAGTGAAAAATAAACGGTAGATTCTAAGCTTCAATTTGATAGAAATTTAGACCACATTTCAAAATCTTTAATTATATTAAAAAATAATTAAAAACATGTGTCATATTTAACCAAAACCAAAAGACAAAATTAAATAAATCTTTTTACTAAGTAAAACTTTATATTTTAACATTACAAGATTATGTAAAGATAAATAATATTTCGTTTATGAATAATTTTTTTTTGAAATTTATACTCAACAAAATATCAATAATAAGTTAATACAAATATTGAGTCTCACGTTGGAGACACGTGAAATGGTCCCTTTCAGGAGAATCACCCATATCTTATTTTCTTTTTTTCATGACTAAATCTTGTGTGCTATACCGTATATACCTATAATCCGTCTCGTTACGAATAAAACTAAAAAGGAACAATTTTTTTTGATAACAAAATAAATATTTCTGATATTGATCTCTATAACCGGAAGCGCGAGTCATTCCTGGGTATCACGTTAGGTGTATAAACTTATTCGCATAAGGCTTTTATGGTTTCGTCGTCTCATCATTCCCCAGAGGAATGAATGATGACTTGCAATAGTAACGAGAAAGCATGACTCAACAATCAAGCTCGCAATAACACCAAACGAAATCTTTTCTACTCCTCATCTTCATTGCACGATTCTAGAAAAGCAGGTCCCTAAACTTTCTTCTCACCCCCCACCCTATAAAAAAACTAAATTGTCAGTATACCTTTCGCGCACAATCATTTATCTATCCAAGAAAAATAATATGTTTACTCAATTTACTATTTTCTCCGCAATGATAAGCAAACTCTCGCTACATAATATAACGAAATATGTTTATATGTATCTCGGTGAGGTTACTTTTTATTCTATCGGGGTGAGACTATTTTTTATTACTACATCACGGTAAGAGTATTTTTTTATTAGATCACGATAAGGGTATTTTTTATTAGATTATGATGAGAGTATTTTTTATTAGATCACGGTGAGAGTATTTTTAATTAGATCACAATAAGGGTATTTTTTATTAGATAAGAAATATAATAATAATAATAATAATAATTATAATATTAATAATAATAATAATAAATACTTTCGTCATAATAGGAGTATTTTTTATTACATCACGGTGAGAGTATTTTTTATTAGATCACGATAAGGGTATTTTTTATTAGATAAAAAATATAATAATAATAATAATAATAATAATAATAATAATAAATACTTTCATCATAATGAGAGTATTTTTTATTAGATCACGGTGAGAGTATTTTTTATTAGATCACGATGAGAGTATTTTTATTAGATCACGCTGAAAGTATTTTTAGTTACACCTTCGTGCGAGTATTTTTTTAGGAAAAAAGTCGAGGCGCCTGGGTTCCGACAGTAGGAAGAGAGGGCAACGCCAATAGGCGGCTGGGTTCGGCTGACAGAGAGAGGGGGTAACGCCAATAGGCGCCTGGGTTCGGCTGACAGAGAGAGGGGGCAACGCCAATCGTTCGCCTCGATCGAGAGTGGGGGTAACGCATTGACGGATTAAAATTCATAAGTAAAACTGTTCAGTTTTTTCCCATAACCATTCCAGCTGTAAAACGTATCAAGAAAGTGAATTATTATTATAAAATATGCAATTATGTAATAACATTTCATTTATGTAATGGCATTTTTATTTTTTTATAAACATCCCATATGATTACAGTCGTTGAGCAACAAATAGATAATTTAAAATCGACTTTTCTAATTTGCTTACTGCAAAAAAAGTATACAAAAATAGAAAATTGAAAGAAATGGGTGAAATTAAAATGCAATTTGAAGAGAGTGTTCTTTCTTGAATTTCAAGTTATACACTTGAGGCACTTCACCTGTATAATGGCAAGTTCTATATTATATTCAAGGATCCATTTTAGCCCCCTCTCCTTTACCTTTCGACTATATAGCATTGGGAGAGTGTTGGGAGGGACTGTCTCGACTATGGTATCATGAGGCAAGATGTAAGCAAATTATATATGCATAATTAAAGGGTTGAAGAGAGTCTACCGCTCGCATTTTCCGAGTGACGCACTTCGAGGTTAGCCGTGCTGGTTGCTGTGCATTGAAATCGTCGTAAGGATAACCGTATAGCAACATCTGGCCGCTATGAAGTATAAAGAGGTCTGCGATATCGCTTTAGAGAAAGCTTAATTAAAACCTCAGACTCCTTCTCGCTCTCGCTCTCCTCACATTCTCTCACAAGAAATCCTCTTGTTCCACCAGCATTTCAGACCCAAGAAAGAATCATCCATATATTCATCTCGCAATTCCTTTTTTTTTCTTTTTCGTTGAAAATAATTGTTCGCCTATATATACGAAAGAGAAGAGATTATATATTAGAGAAATTATTGCATTTATATTATATCTGAGAAATTACAAAAAATTGTTTATTATTTTTATTCTAAACTGACACAAAAGAAAATATAGTATAGTGTTAATATTTATATACGCAAATAATAGAAATAAGTATGAACTGTCAAAATAATTTTTAAATTTAAGTAAAAATTAAGTTGAGTAAAATGATATACAACGCCATGAAATATTCTACTTAAATTCAATAAAATTTAAGTAAAAATTGAATTGAGTAAAATTATAAACAATTCCATTTGTAATGTTGTACTTAAATTCAGTAAAATTTGAGTAAAAATTAAATTAAGTAAAATTATAAACAATTCCATTTGTAATGTTGTACTTAAAATAAGTAAAATTTGTGTAAAAATTAAATTGAGTAAAGTTATATAAACAACAATGTTAGCTTAAAAATATCAAATGACAACGAATTTATACTAAAAATGTTGATCAAATAAAAATCAATTTGATTTTTTTACTTTAGTATCAATTTGATACTTTCAAGAAAACTAAATATTATGAAATGTTGAGGCAACATTATTAGAAGTATTGAAAAAAATTTTTAATTCATAAGAATATTCTGCATTTGTTTTAAAATAATTTCAGTCTTGAAAAACTGTTAATAAAATTGAGGAGCAAGTTTTCAAAACCTGATAAATACAAATTTTGTTTTTTCGAGAAATGTAAACGACAATTCTCACATAACCATGAAAATTAATTTTTACATAAAAAAAATGTAATCAATTATTAACTTTTTAATAATTTTCTATTTAAAACGCTCTGTTTGTAAATAAAGTTTATTCTAATTAAAAAATTTCAAGATTTTGGTAATTTTTTCCAATAAAAAATTAAAATTAAAAATCATCAAGGTTTGGTAAAAATAAATTTTAAATTAAAAATTCTTTGGTAATGAATTTGTTTTCTTAAATTTTAAGAATGATTATTCAAATTCTAAGGATTTTAATAAACCGCGATTATGTGATTTTCTCAATTTTGTTTGAAACATGAAATTATCAGCTTTTTGGAAAATTGCACCTGAATTATTGAACATATAAATTACTTAATAAATAATTTTACTTAAATATTTCTATAAATTAGTTGAATTTTGAAAGAGTTGCGTTTACAATTTTCAATATTAGAGTTTCGATTTAGAAATTTTTGATAATTTCAATTTTGAGTGAATTTAGATAAAAAATTTTAAAGAACTTAGAGTTTTGAAAAATTTTAAGAATTCAAACTTTTTTTAAATTATTTAAATTTGCGTTTTAATTTTAATTCTTTAATTTACCGAATTTTAGTTAAAAACACTAAAAAATTATGTTTTGGGGAAGTTACAATAATAGTTGGAGAAATTCAATTATTTTCAAAAGTAATACAATTTTTTGCAGAAAATTAAATTATAATAAAAAAATTTAAGAAAAGTCTCTCAAACTTTAAATTATCTTTATAAATAATAAAATTCTTTAGGAAAATTCATTTATTATTTTCGAAAGTTTTAATAAAATTCTTTATAAAAATTAAATTCAAAAGTAATACAATTCTTTGCAGAAATTCAATTATAATCGAAAATTTAAAAAAATTATCTTAAAACTTTAATTATCTTTATAAATAACAAAATTATTTATTTAAAAAAAATTATTAAAAAAATTTTTTTTTTAATTTATTATTTATTTATTATTTTATTTATTTATTTATTTTTTTCAAAAATTTAATAAGATTCTTTGTAAAAATTAAATTAAAAAAAGTTTATTTAATTCAATGATTTTCAATATATATATATATATATATATATATATATATATATATATATATATATATATATATTTCAATCTAATTTTACAAAAGCATTCAATTATTTAAAAAAAAATTTAAGAAAATTGTAGGCAAAAATTTCAATGTTTTTATAAATAATAAAAATTTCATAGGAATTCAATTATTTCCAAATTTTGTACAAATTTCTTCTCAATGATTCAATTATTTTTACAAATATAATAAAACTCATAGCAGAATTTCAATTATTTTTAACACAATTGTTATCGAATTTTTTAAAAAATGTTAATATTCTAAAAAATGTATGTAAATTCTCAAAAAGAGTTTAATTATTAAAAAATTATTAAAATTCTTTGCGAAAATTCCATTTATTGATTATTCAATAAATTATTTATTTTTCTTTTAAAGCAATTGAATTGTAGTAATATTTTTTAATAAAAATTTATTTAAAAATGAATTTTACATAAAGTTTTAGATAATATTTTTTTAATATTAAAATCACAATACGATTTTTTTGAAATAATTAAGTTTTGAAATAGTTTTAAATTAAAATCTTTAAAAATTTCAATGTTCCACAAACTTTCAACTGTCAATTTTGAGGAATACATTTTTTAAAAATGTTTAGTATGGAATTCGTTTTTAAATTGTTTGAAAATTTGATGTAATGCCCACGTATTAAAATAAAAATTTTTTGAAAAATAAAAATTTCGTAAAATTTAATTTTAAATAAATGGATTTGAAAATTTTCAAAAAATTTTTTTAAAAAGTTATATAAATCAGTGATGTGGGGAAGAATTTTATTTAAAATTCGAGAAAATAATAATTTAATTGAAATGATGAAAACAATTTTGATGTATAGTTATACAGTAACAATATTTTTATATAATTACCTTTAAGTATTGTAATTATAAGTTATTTACTTTCAAAAAGGTCAAAAATTAAAAAATTTTGAAATTTCGGTGGAAATTAATAATAAATAAAAATTAACGATTTTCTATTGTTTATAAATAAAAAGAAGAAAAATTTGCATAATTTACAGATCAGTCGAACGAAATTTGTTACATAGACAAAGACATAAAATAAACAAAATTTATTTGTTAATTATATTTTCTTTCAAATTTTCTAATTTTCCAATTTCAAATATTATATCTTATTATAAATCATGAGAAAGCGCCTGCATATTTTCGATTTGTCAAACAATATTTGAAAACAAAATCATATCAAGAAACTAACTTCAAACTGTAAAATTATTTTAATAGTAAATTTTGTGTTTAGTAATTTTTTTGTTTATAAAAAATAATAATAAGAAACGTCAAAAGAAAACATTATTTCCAATGTGTAAAAGCTAAGAGCGTTATAGTGCTCATTGCGAGGAGGGAAATGTTTTCTCAACCGTGAGGTGTGGGTTACACATTTAGTAAAAACGAGAAATTTTTACTTTAGCCTCTAACGAGTTCGTTTTGAGCCAGACGTCGCCAGAGGATGCTCTGCAATGAAGGAAGGAAAAAAAAAGTTGGTCTCGAAACGGAGAATGAGAGAGAAAGAAAGAGGGGTTGGAAACACTCCCCTGTTTCAGCTATAAAGCGCGTAGTTTCGTTTCAGTGATCTGGTGATTGACAGCTGTGCCCCACACTCGACACTGTCATGCGACGAAAATGGCGACGAAAGATGGTGTACTTTTTTAATTGCCCAAATTCCTTCAATTTTATTTTCCATTTATCTTCGATTCATAGAAATTTTTATTCAATTCTTTTATTATTGTTTATTTTATTTTAATTATTTTTCATGTATTTTATTTTAATTATTTTTCATGTATTTTATTTTAATTATTTTTCATGTATTTTATTTTAATTATTTTTCATGTATTTTATTTTAATTATTTTTCCATGTATTTTGTTTTAATTATTTTTAAATTACTTTTCTTATTCTAATTATTACTGTATTATTATATATTTTACTTATTTTGTTTGTACTTAACTTATAGGTCGAAAAATAGGTAAAACTTAAACGTAATGTAACGTCCCCTAGGGGGGGGGGCGTTACAAAAGTTGACTTCTGTATCAAAGGGTACTTAAGGGGACTTAAACTAAAGTTCCGTAAAATAAAAAATTTTTTATTATTAATTATGTAATAATAATATAATATACAATCGAAAAATTGTTTTTGGAAAAAAATTTTTCCTTTCTCCAAAATAATGGAAGATTGAAGTTTTATAGTTGAGTTTTTCACCTGTCAGTTTGGATTTGCAATATGTCGGGAAGAAGACTGCGCTTCTTGGGGGGAAAAAAAGAGAGAGAAAATGAGAGGGAGAGAGAGTGAGGCTGTAATGTCAATATATATGCAAACGCCGACATAACGATCTATCGGTACGTAAATATATATAGGGTGAAGCTGGGGAGGAAAGAAGGAAAAGCTCAAGTAAGGAACTTAGGTTAGGTATGTCTAAGAAGGGCGGAGTAAGCAAGAGAAAGAGAGAGAGAAAACTCCAGGCTTAATATAAAACTTCATTTCGCAATCGGTGAATAGAAAAAGAGAGTATATATATGTATATAAAAGACTGACAGTCTTGAACAAAGACCCAAAAAAGCTCAACTACAACTTTATTTTCTTTTTTTCAATTCTAAAAACGCTTTTTGTTTTGTAGCATCAAATGTTGATGAATGCAAAACTATTAACAATTGGGGTTAAAACTTAAAATAGTTAAATAATATTTCAAATATTATAGTAATAAAAATTACACCCAGAGAAAATTATTATTCAAACCAAATATATATTTTATTTGACTTAAATAATCGTATATTTGTCTCAGAACCAACTAGACTTTTTATTTGTTATAAATAAAATTTATATTTGACATAAATAAAACATATATTTGCGTTAAATAAAATTTATATTTGACATAAATAAAACATATATTTGCGTTAAATAAAATTTTACTTAAACTTAATAAAATTTATTTGAAACAAATAAAAAGTCTAGTTGGTTCTGAGACAAATATACCATTTCTCTGGATGTAAATTGTTCTGTTCTTAAATTTAAAATAAAAAAAAAATAAAAAAATTTATGAAAGTGACACTTAGAGGCAATATAGATGATTTAATAAATGATTTTTTTGAAATATATTTTAATTTCAAATTCTATTGAAATTATTTTCAATTTTAAAAATGTTAGAGCAATTCTTCAAAAGAATTCAACTATATTAATGAATATTAAAATTCTTTACAGAAATTCAATTATTTTAAAAAAATAAAAAAAATTGTTCGTCAACATTTTAATTATATATATTTCTCTATAAATAAAAAAAAATTCTTCGTCGAAATTCAAGTATATATACATAAATGTTCGGAAATTTTTGTAAAATTCATTGTAAATTTCAATTATTTTCATAAATAACAATATTCATCTCGAAAATTCAATTATATTGAAAAATAAAAAAATTCTTCGAAGAAATTTAATTATTTTTGAGAAATTTTAATAAAATTATGGAAAAATTGAAATTCTTCTAAAAAACTCTTCTCAATTCAATAATTTTTAATGTTTTACTAAATTTAATAAAATTTTCAAAAAGAATTCAATCATTAAACAAAAATTTTGATAATCTACATGAATTGTTTTATAAAAAAATAAATAAATATTTCCCAGAAATTCAATTGTCTTTTAAAATTTGGCATTAAAATTTTTACAGTAATTGAATTATTTTCATAATTTTTAAAATTCTTTTCAGGGATATAATTATTTTTATAAATAATATAAAAAATAAAATCAATCGGAGAAAGACAATCGTTTACGTAATTAGTACTATACGTAATTAAAAATATTCACCACAAGAATTCAATTATTTTTAATAGAAATAAAATTCAATTAATTAAAAAAATTTTAATAAAATTATTATATAATTTTTCCCAATTCGATAATTTGTATATTTATTATTTTAAAAAAATTTCCCAAAAAAAAAAATCATTTATTTAAAAAGCAATCTTGACAAAGTTCTAAACGAATTCGAATTATTTTCTAAAACAATGAACATTTTCGAGAAATTTGATTATTAAAAACAGAATTTGCATAAGTTTTTTTTTGGAAAAAAATTAATTGTTTGAAACTTTTCAATAAATTCCTTCGCAATAATTCAATTGTTTTAATAATTAATAAAACTCATTGCAGGATTTCATTTGTTTTTAATTCAATTTCAATTAAATTCTTGAAAAATGCAAATATTCTAAAAGAATTTGTTAAAATTTTCCAGACGAACTTAATTATTGGAAAGTTTTTTGATAAAATTCTTTATAAGAATTTAATTTTCAGAAACATTCCATTATTTAATAAATTATTTATTTTTCTATTTAGGTAAATGAATTTTAGTAAAATTTTCTATTAAAAATTTATTTAAAAATGAATTTTAGTTAAAGTTTTAGATAATAACAAATGAATATTAAAACCATTATAATACGATTTTTTATAAATATTTAATTTTTTAAGTGGTTTTAAATTAAAATCTTTGAAAATTTGATTTTTCTAATAACTTTCAACTGACAATTTTATGGAATAAATTTTTCTGAAATAGTTGAATGGAATTCGCTTTTTAAATTGTTTAAAGTTTTTTAAATGTATATACTATTTAAATGAAATATTTCCCAAAGATCAAAATTTCGTAAAATTTAAATATTGTAATCAAATGGATTTGAAAATTCTCAAAAAAGTTTTTTAAAAAGTTTTATAAATCATTGATTTAGAGAAGAATTCTTTAAGATTTTATTAAAATTCATCAAAAGAATTTAATAATTTAAAAATTTGTTGATAATAAAGTTATATATAAAATTTTTATTTTATGAAACATTCAATTATTATTCAATAAATTGTCTATGTTTGTATTTAAATAATTGAATCCTACTAGAATTTTCTAATAAAAATTGATTTAAAAATTAATTTTATTTAAAGTTTCAGATAATAATTGAATTTTGAAAAAAAGTTTAACTGCAATTTTTATAAATAATTAAATTTTGTAAAAGTTTTAAAAATCTTAGAAAATTTTAATTTTTAATTCTTTTGTAGTTAAAAATTCAATTCATCTAATTTTTTTTAAAAAGCTTATTCGCATTTTTTAAAAATTTTTTAAAACTTAATCGAAATTTTGCAAAATAGAATTGTAAGCGAGAGAAGTTTGTAAATTCTCAAAAGATTGTTTTAAAAAAATTTTTTAAATTTTATTCAACCCGAGTGTACTCGAGGTGTATTTTTCAATTATTTATTTAAAAAAAAATTTAATTCGAGAGTAATATGTAAATAGAATTGCCAGTAACTTGAAGCTAAATATTTGTTTTATTTAATATCAAAGGAAAAAGGAAATAGTCAACATTAATTTTAACCAAATTATAAACTTTTTTCTGCTAAATTGAAAAACGATAAAAATAATAATAGAAGGTTTAAAGAAGAATTTTATTTAAAAATTCTCGAAAATAATAATTGAATTGAAATTATGAAAATAATTTTCAAGTTGCAGTAACAATATTCTTCTATTATAATTATAATACAAAATAATGGTTTTATCACTCGGTCACCTTTAATTATTATATAAGTATAATTGGATTTAAAAAAGGTTTGAATTAAAAATTTTGAAAATCGTTTACTTTCCAAGAAAAAATATTAAATATTAATTTCAAAATGAAGTTATTGGTGTTTTTTAATAATTGTACAATAAAAAAAAAATTTTTTTCTCATTGTAGGTGCGTTTGATTAAATTATTCGATTTAAATATATTATATAATTTGATAAATCATAAATTCATAATATCAAATCTATAAAATGAAAACAAAAATTGAAAACAACATAACCAACTCGGATAAAAGAGGGAAAAGAATTGTTTATATGCATGATACTTTTCGCGTCATTTAGAGACGAACTCTCTTTCTCCCCCTCCCCTCTTTCTTCCCAGTCTGGAATATATATAAAAAAGTTGAATCGAGAAAACTACAAATGGAAGTTTGTCGAAAAGAAAGTTCGTCTCGCTGTTTTATTGCTGGAAAGTAAATAAACGTATCAGAATCTATCTCCGGCAGCGTTTGGTCCGGAAGTTGGTTCCGTATTTGGAGAAAGGTTTTCTTCAAAGGCGCGCGCAAAAGAAAGAATCAAGAGGGAAAAAAAACGAGAGAGAAAGAGAGAGAGAGAGAGGTGAGCGGCGCGCGATGAAACTTTTAATAAATGGCAGAGTCGATATGAAGTATAGGACTTTGACATATCGTGTGTCTGTAATGTATAGTTAAATCTGGCAACAGATGCGGCGGGTGCGCTCACTCTCTCTCTCTCTCAAACTCTCAGTGGGGTCGAGAGGGGTGAGGGGGAGGTTTTTTCCACCCTCGCAGCATCCCTGACTTTTACTCCCCTGAACCCCCACACACACACATATATATATCTCACATCCACTGTGAAATCAAATAATTCACCGCGAAAAAAAACAAACTACAATCGAGAGGCAGGTACGTTTCATTGGAAAAAAGTTGACTTGTCTCGTCGTTGCGCTCTCGTTTTTATAGCTCAACGATTTTCAAGTGCATATGGAAAATATATCTCACTTCTCATCCATTCTTCATAAACGTGTTCGATTCCCCTTCTTTAGTACGTGTAATAAATATTTATAATAACCCCCTTTTTTTTATTAGAATTTATTTTAATTTTCAAATTGTAGATTCAATATTTATAATAACTCCCTTTTTGGATTAGATTTTATACTAATTTTCAAATTGTAGATTCAATATTTATAATAACTTCCTTTTGGATTAGATTTTATTTTAATTTTCAAATTGTAGATTCAATATTTATAATAACTCCAATATTCAATATTTATAATAAAATTAGATTTTATACTAATTTTCAAATTGTAGATTCAATATTTATAATAACCCCCTTTTTTGGATTAGATTTTATTTTAATTTTCAAATTGTAGATTCAATATTTATAATAACTCCCTTTTTGGATTGGATTTTATACTAATTTTCAAATTGTAGATTCAATATTTATAATAACTCCCTTTTTAAATTAGATTTTATTTTAATTTTCAAATTGTAGATTCAATATTATTTTGAAAGTAAAAAATTTAAAAATATAAATGTAAAATATTTTATATTACAATTATATTTTATTTCCAATCCCAACTGTCTTCGCTTATGAAAATTCTTACTGAAAAAGCCGAAAATTAACTTCAGTTTAGCGAGAGAAGAGAACACTTCGCTTGGAGAAAAAAATTCTTCTCTTAGTGAAGAAAATAAACATTTGCTTTATTCAAACTATAAAATCGCATACGAGAAGTGTAAAAATTTAAAAATATGTTCCGAAATACGAGAAAGAAGAGGCGACGGATTGTCAAAGAGTGGGGGGCGAGAATGAGAGCGAGAAGGAAAGATTGAGACTTCTCTCTCCGTTCCATTGTCCCCACTCCGGCGCTTGCGTCTGCGCGTCACGGTTGAGTTCGTTCCGACCGCGCGTTTAAAATGTAAACACGAATAAAAATTCTAGCGGAAATTCTTTTTATTTGTAGAAACTAAAAACGAATGAAAATAAATTAATTTGTTTCCAAGCTCAAAACTTGGTGGAGATTTAATTGAGACAAGAAAAGAATCAAGACGTTAATTTTTTTGACAACTAGAAAAAAAAGTGTTCCGTTGCAACGTCTTTTTCTTCTCAATTCTTTTTTTTGTCTCAAATTTCATCTCCTTGGAAAACGTCTTGCTATTTAAAAAATACAAATTAAGAATTGTTCAAGTAATCTTTAACGTCCGAGATCCATCATAAATTAAATAATTAAATTTCTTTAAAATTTATTCAGTTTTAAATTTGATTTTGCAGTTTGCAATACATTTTTAATTTGATTTGACAGAATATTTGTTTTATTATATTGTGAACTGTTATTTATTTATTTATTATCTGTATGTTATTTATTATTTATTTATTGTTTTTATACAAGGACGGATTATTTATTTATGACTCTACTCCATCGTAAGAGCAAAACAAATTTATGTCTATTTTAATTATTATTTTTTTACTCCCTAAAGGGGAAATCTTTTAAATTTCGAAACGTTGGAGTAAACAAATATTTTATTCATTGTCCGAATGTTTTCGTTCGATTTGCCTTAATTTACAAATTAAGAAATTAGAAGATTAAAAATACTAATTAAAAATTCCGCAAGGTTTATAAATTAATGAATTTAAATTTTTAACGTTCACTGAAGAGAAACTGTTCAAATTCTTATCAAAAATTAACTTTTTCCAAAAAATAAACTTTTTTTGGCTTGAAATATTTATTTAAAGTTTTATATAAATAATTATGTGAAACGAAGATCATTCCTGATTTTTTTCCATCCGCATATATATGAAAGTTTGTTAAAACGAAGAACGGTAGGAAAGTTTTTTTTTCAGCTCGCGGTAAACTTTTCAATCAAATTTACCGTTCAAATGAGAGCCCACCACAAAGCGAATCAGAGTAATCTGTCATCAAAACTGCCGCACGTTTTGTCCCGTCGTGTCTCCGTTACAACAGCCGGCGCCCACAGCAGTTCCGACCGTTAATACAACATACGCTTGCTTTCGGGGCATACAAAATACTGTTTCAAAATAAGCCTTCTGTTTTATAAAGATACACATATACAGAGGCACTTGTTCTTTTTTTATAAAGTCCAAAAAGAAAAAAGAAATATAAATCTTCATATCATTTAAAATTGCTTATTTGAAAATTTCAAATATTAAGAAAATTAACTTCTCTATATTTATGCGGGCATTCGAATGAGCAAAATTGACATTAAATGATGAGTGGTTCAATTAGTGGTTTTATACTCGAATTTAATGAGGCTATAAATGAGGCTCATTAAGTCCGAATTGACAACCAGTGCGGGAGTAGTAGATTTAAAGCTCTAAAACTCTCGATGAAAATTGGGGGACAAAAATCAAAGAATGATTTAAGTTTATGGTTGTGATTAAGATTAAGGATTTAATCATTGATTAACTTTTCATTGTCATTTGTTAAAACTAACCCTAAAAATACGCTGTAAAAATTTTTTTGATGAAATTTCCCTAGGAAATTGTTAAAAATTTCCTAATATCATTTCGGAAAACTTTTTCCCTACAAATTTTGGGTTTTTTCTCAAACTTTCAGGGAAAATTATTTCCATAATTTTGTGAAATATTCTCTAAACGCTTGAGCTCGCAGTGTTAACTTAAAAGTGACAAATGACAACGAATTGGAAACAAAAATTCTTGATCAAATAAAACATTGCTCCACATTTTTGACATCAATTTGATCCACTTTGGTATCAATTTGATACTTTACAGAAAACTGTGGCTAGTTTTTTTCAATTATTTTTTGAATATTCCCCGAAATTTTTGGTAAAGTTATTTAACACTAAAAATTTTCCGAATAATTTTGGAACTTCTCCTTTTTTGTGACTTTAACAAATAAATTTGACTATGAAAAAAATAATTGTACTGCATAGAGATTCTTTATATTCCAGAAAATACGTTTTATTACAGAACTGTTTTACAAAAAAATTGTTTATAAACCATAATAAATTATTATTACCATAATAAATTATCTTTAAATACATAATAAACAATTGTGAAGAACACAATAAAATAATAAAAAACAGTAATAAAACAGTATAAATATTATATTAATTATAACTCACACTTACAATTAAATGTAATTCCGAGAAAACAAATCAGAAATTGATTCCAATTTTTGGGTCAAATTTAATCTAAATTGTTATCAATTTGTTTCGAAAATATTGCGAGAATTTCCAAAATTTCAGTCTTAATGTTGATTCAAGGTTCAAAGGGGAACAAAACCTAAAAGCTGAAATACAGCTTTTGGAGGCTCAAACTTTGATTAATTTTAGAAATATCTACATATATAGATATTTCTAAAACTTCATTAAATTTCTGGTATTTTAATAAGTTTTCAAGTTCAAGTTTGATTTTAACCTGAAACGGAATAAAAAGTGTGAATAACTCTAAATGATCTTAAGGTCAAGTACCTGAAAACTAAAACAAAGTTCTGGAAATTAAAGACTCAAACTCGTTTTCATAACTGAAACCAGAACAAAATTATTTTTCAAGGCTCGTGCCTTAATTATTTTTAAGACTCAAACTCTGTAGCTTAAATAAAATCTAGCAAACTTTTGGTGTTCTCAAGCACATTCGCAGCTGAAAGGATTATTAGTCCTTTCATGGTTTAATGTCCATGAAGTCCATGCTTTAATGAATTTCAAGGGTCAATTTAAACTTTCTGCAAATTTCAAGACCGCTCAAAAATCTTTTCGATATTTTAAATAGCAACAAACTCTAAAATATTTTAGAGTTATATTTACAATTGAGATGGTTCAAATTCTAAAATCAAGTTTAAAGTTTGATCTTAAGACTGATGGATCAAAATTGAGATGAGGATGCAATCTTTACTCTCTTAGTCGATTAAAGCTTGAAAGGTTTTTTTTAAATTTGTTCAAGATTTAAAGATCCCTCATGATTTAAGGTTTAATTGAATTCCGTATAATAGTAATTAATGCTCAAAAATTGCTGAACCTTTTGGTAAATAATTTGAAGTTTATCTATATTGTTTAAGGCTTTATTCTCAAGACTCAAATTCGATTCAAGATCAAAACTATATTCTTAAAATTTTTCAAAGCCTCAAACTATGTATGAAGAATAATTTGAAGCTTTACTCTAAAGATTCAAAATCGATTGAAGTTCAAAATCATTCTCATAATTTGTCCCAAATTTAAAGATTATTTCTGATATGAGGTTTGATTAATGCTCATATTTTTTTAATTACAGCTGAAAAGTTATTTTTTAGCTTCAAAAATGTATCAAAGATTATGAAGTCACTTCAAAATCGCTCACGATTTGGGGTTTAATCATATAAATATATAGCTTATTGTTTACTGCTCAAAATTTCTTAAGGTCAAATAAAACTCAAAAAGTGTAATATTTGTTAAAAAAAAGCGCTCATAATTCAAGGCTTGATTAAGGTTTTTTTTATTAAAATTGCTTAGGAATAAAGTTTTAAAAAGTTCTTACATTAATTGTTGCTCAAAAACTGCTCAACAGTTTTTAGGTAAAGAAGATTCAAAGTTCAAGTCCTAAATATGAACTTTAGGACTATTTTTTGAGTTTGTAACTCATAGTTGATTGAAACCTTGAAGACATTATAAAATATTTTTCAGTTTCAAAATTTAGCTTTTATGTACAAAAATCAAATTTTGCGCTCTAAATATTTGAGGATTTTATTTGCGCACCTAATATACTTTATATCGTTTAAAACTTAACAACCTTTTAAAATTTCGTTTAGCACTCAAAATCGAATCAAACTTTGATCAAAGGTCACGTTTTTCATATAATCTAAAAAATTACTTTAGTTTTAGCAGTATTTATCAAAATTTTAAACTCAAAATTCTATTTGAAAGCTCAAATTTCAACCGTAGGTGTGTGTTTACTCTCTAAATCTAAATTAGTAGAATGTTACTAATGAAATAGTGAAAAGTCGTCCACTAAAAGATTTAGTAATATTTCTACTAACAATTAGTAAAATTTTTCTAATTCTTAGTAGAGCGTTACTAATTAATTAGTAGAATTCTACTAACAATTAGTAGAACTGTTTTATTAATAGTCGATAAAACAGTTTCACTAATTCATTTAGTGAAAAAGTGACTTTCAATTAGTAGAATTCTACTAAAACATTAGTAGAATTTTATTAAAAATTAGTAATATTCTACTAATTAAAAAGGTGAAAAGTCGTTCATGAAAACTACTAAAAATTAGTAAAATTTTACTAATTCTTATTAGAATTCTACTAATTCAGATTTAGAGAGAATAAGTATAAAGCAAACTTTTTTATTCCAGATTTAAAGTGCACTTGAAGAAATGTTTTCTCAAAATTTGCAGAAAATTGAACGAAAACTGCGATAAAGGTCCTTTGAAAATATTTGACCCCTATTTTTTTTGTTTTCCCCCAAAAATATTTCCTCTTATAACCTATCCTGCTATTTATATATACAGTTTTCTTGAAAGAAATATATATTTTAAATTGATCCTAAACTTATTGATCAAATGAATTCCAAAAATCCGGATCAATTTTTTATATTATCCACATTTTTTTGGTATTAATTTTTTGCCATTTGATAATATAGAATTCGTTTTTTTTCTATAGGAAATTTAAAAATCGTGAAATTCTTTGATTTTTGGGACGAAAACTCCTTTTAAGCCCCAAGTTCGTTTAAATTATCAGTCATTTTTTTCTTATTCACAGTAAATCGTTAGGTATTAAAATAACACCAAAAAGAATTGAAATAATACAATTTAGTGTTATTTTAATCCATTTTGGTGTTATTTTAATACCCAACGATTTACAGTGTTTGCAGACAAAAACGCAGTGTAATGTTAGCTATGTTGCAAAGCAGTTTATGGGTTTACAAAGTCGCTGATTACGAATTTGAAGTCGGATTTTAAAAATTCAAAATGGCGATTTTAATATGGCGAAAAATTTTCATAAAACTTTTCAATTGATATAATCTGAATGTTGTACTATATCTACTTGGGGGTTTTTAGCGTCGATGATTATTAACCTAAAGGCGCAGATTTTAAAAATACAAAATGGCGATTCCAATATGGCGGACAATATTTCTATTTATTAGATTTTGATTATAAATGTGGGTTTCCTTGCGTCTTACAAAACGGGGTGCTTGATAAAATGTAAAAAAAGGAGGGGAGGGGAAAATCTTTCTTCGGGAACAGCAAAAAAAAGGGGGGTTGATACTTTTTTGGGAAACAGATTGTTGATTAAAAAATTTTTTAACCCTTATTTTTAAATATAAATCAGCGATTAACACTGTTATACGTTTGTAAGACACTAAGGAACTATAAAGAGACTTTTAGAAAAACCTAGTCAAAAAAAACTCGCAAGCCCCCATGGAGAATCACTTTTCTCTTTCAATAAACATATTCGATTCGGTAAATGGATTCCTGCCTCTCTCTCTCTCTCTCTCGCTGACTCTATACCTTTGCAAACGGTAAGAATGTATTGGTTCATTTCTCTATATCCATGAGAGGATAGTTTATAAGAGTATACCTGTAAAACCTCGTGGTCGAGCACGTGACATTGGCCCCCTCCACCTTTAAGGGAGAAGAAATACGCGCCAGCGCGTACCGCCCACGGTGCGTCAATGTTCGCGGCCGCCCTTGGGTGCCTCGTGCTCCGCTGCACAAGAGTCGGTTATATGCACTGCCGCAGTCCGGACCTACGTTCTTTCAAGCCCGTTTATGCCCTCCAACATGATGCCAATAGCCCGCCTACGTTAAAAGAGGGTTGAGCTCAACGGGCCCGTTACCGTATTGCCATTGGTCCGCACCCAATGTCACGTGATCCTCACCAAAGTGAGTGCCCGCTTCCTCCTTTTACTGGTGTCCAAAGAAAAGGAGACAGTAGTAACAACAGAGACACGCCACGAAGAACGTTTTGGAGAGAAGTGAAAAAGATCGTGTGGGATTTCATAGTATAACCATCCTCTCTCTCTCTCTCTCTCCACCCTCTCCAACCATCGTCTCTCCATCTCTCTCTCTCTCTATTTTTCTCTCTTTCACTCACTCTTTATCTCTATCTCTCTTTCTTCATTTCTTCTTTTTGCTCTTTCTTCATCTCTCCTTCATTTCGCCACTCGATTCCGTTCGATCGGAACAGTACAAGCTCGACAATTGTTGTTCGAAGTGAATATTTCTCAGCGAATCGTGAATGAAAATAAGTCACTCGTGGTAATAAATAAGTGTTTTTCAGTGAATTGTGAATCTGGATAATTAATGTTCGCAAATTAGTGATTGAATAGTGATGGTAAATAGTGCAAGGATCAATTATTGTCCCGTTTGCAATAGTTTGGAACCAGGTGTGCTGAATATATCGAAACATTCGAGTCGAGACAATTAGGGAACTGGTTGTCTGCCCTTAATTTTCAAAATAACTATAGTGGTTTAAATCCTTTTTCTTAATATCAATGAAGGGAAATTTTAAAGAAGAATAGTAATTTGAAGAAAACTTTAAAAGGAATTTTGAGGAAATTTCAAAGAGATCTCAAAAGGAACATTAAAGAAATCTCGAAAGGAATTTTGAAGAAATCTCAGAAGGAAATTTTAAGAAATTTTAGAAGGAAATTTTAAAGAATCTCAAAGGGAATTTTAAAAAATCTCAAAGGGAATTTCAAAGAAAACGCAAGAAGGAATTTTAAAGAAAACGTAAAAAGGAATTATGAGGAAATTTTAAAGGGAATTCTAAAGAAAATGCAAACAGAAATTTCGAAGAAATCGCAAAGGGAATTTTAAAGAAAACGGAAGAAGGAATTTCAGAGAAATCGCAAAGGGAATTTTAAAGAAAACGCAAGAAGGAATTTTAAAGAAAATTTAAACCGAATTTTGGAGAAATTTCAAAGGGAATTTTAAAGAAATCGCAAACAGAAATTTCGAAGAAATCGCAAAGGGAATTTTAAGGAAAACGCAAGAAGGAATTTCAAAGAAATCGCAAAGGGAATTTTAAAGAAAACGCAAGAAGGAATTTTAAAGAAACAGTAAACCGAATTTTGGAGAAATTTCAAAGGGAATTTTAAAGAAATCGCAAACAGGAATTTCGAAGACATCGCAAAGGGTATTTTAAAGAAATTGCAAAGGGAATATCAAAGGATTTTTAAAGGGAATTTCAAAGAATACTAAAAGGGAATATCGAAGAAAACTCCAAGATAATTTTAAAGGAATTTGAAAAAGAATTTTGAAGAAACGTAAAAGGGAATATCAAAGAAATTTCAAAGGACAATAGAAAGAATTCTCAAGGAATTTCAAAAGAAAGTTTCAAAGAAATTGCAAAAGAAATTTCAAAGAAATCGCAAAAGGATATTCGAAAGAATTCTCAAAGAATTTCAAAAGAAATTTCGAAGGAATAGCAGAAAGAAATTTCAAAGAAATCGCAAAAGAATATTCGAAAGAATTTTCAAAGAAAATTCCAAAGAAATTACAAAAGAAATTTCAAAGAAATTACAAAAGAAATTTCAAAGAAATCGCAAAAGAAATTTCAAAGAAATCGCAAAAGGAATTTTGAGGAAATTTAATAGTATTTTCTTGAGAAATATCCCAGGGAATTTCAAAGAAATCCAAAAGGGAATTTTAAAGAAATTTGATAAGATATGCTGAGGAAATATCGAAGGCAGTTTCGAAGAAATCTAAAAGGGAATATCAGGAAAAATTCAAAGGAAATTTTAAAGTAATTTTCAAAAGGAATTTCGAGGAAATTTCAAAGGGAATTTCAAAGAAATTTCAAAGGGAATTTCAAAGAAATTTCAAAGGGAATTTCAAAGGGAATTTCAAAGAAGTTTCAAAGGGAATTTCAAAGAAGTTTCAAAGGGAATTTCAAAGAAATTTCAAAGAAACATCAATGTAAAAATCCTAGGAAATATCAAAGAAGCTTCAAAGGATATTCGACAGAAAACTCAAAGGGAATTTTAAACCAAAAGGAATTTCAAAGAATTCGCAAAGAATTTTAAAGAAATTTGATAGGATATTCAAAATCGCAAAGGGGAATTTAAAGAAACTGACAAAAAAATTAAAGAGAAGACTGCCAAGGAGAATCAAAGAAAAGACTGCCAAGGAAAATCAAAGAAAAAAACTGCCGTGGAATTTTTAACGAACTTTTTTAAGGAACCTCAAAGGATTCAAGGAAGAGGTTTCACGGGAATTTTAAGAACAAATTCCCCCTCCTTGGAAGAACTGTGAAAGATATCGTTTTGCGATTGATGCGAGGACAACAATTGATTCATCAAGAGGAGGGCCATTATCGGCAGCATTTGGAACAAATTGAGGGTCTAATTGGCGATAAGGCGATTGCATCAGTGAAGACGAGGTCCCCGACGCCCGTCCTGGCGAACGACGGAGGGGGTGGTGGCTTCTGGCTGGCCTCGGTGGCCGCGGGGGCCGGGGCTGGAGCCGTTTTGCCCCCGCACGGGGCCCATCCATCAGTGATGGACCCAAATTGTGGCTCAGCCGAAACTGGCTTCATCAATAGTCAACCGTCAATGGCCGAATTTATGACGGCACTGCCCCAATTGTCGAGCGATGGTCCTCTTCAGCATTCGCCAGGCGCTGTTGGACCAATGAGTCCCGGTGCTGGACATCATCCCGGTTATCATACAATGATTGATCCACACGGTGTCGCGGACCCCTCGGGTGTCAATGTTCCCGAGTATCCCTGGATGAAGGAGAAGAAGACCACGAGAAAGAGTAGTCAGCAAGGTAAGGATATATTTTTTTTAACTTTGGGAGAGAATTCAGTTGATATTTTGGTTTTGTTTTGCCTTAATCTTAGCTGTCCACAGCTGAAAAATGTTTATCCGGCTATGGGCTCAATATTTCTGGACAACAAGGCAATTAATGATTCTTACACTGAAAAACAAATTTATTTGATTCAAGTAACCGATTATTTGTCTATAATCAAATAAATATTTATTTGAATCAAATAATTTTTATTTGAATCAAATAATTTTTATTTGAATCAAATAATTTTTATTTGAATCAAATGAATTGTATTTGAATCAGATATTTCAGTATTTGAAGCAAATATTTCAGTATTTGAAGCAAATACTAATTATAATTGATTCGAATAAAAATTATTTGATTCAAGTAAAAATTTTTATTTGATTAAAGACAAATAATCGGTTATTTGAATCAAATAAATTTTTTTTCAGTGTATTAGCTTCTGTTGCTAAACAGAACAATGTCATCAATTTTCTGTGATAAGAGTCAACTGTCCAGCTATGTCTATGACTCTTTTAATTATCGCAGCTAATTATTTTCGGCTGTCATAAACCTAAAAGTGAACTATATCCAGTTTCAAGTTGAAGTCCACAACGTTGATCAACGAAAAAAAAATTGTTCACCAAGTAAATTATTTATAAATAATGCATCAATTTTGACAGAAAAATATTAAAAATTTTAAACAAAAAGTCTGATGTTTACGTTTTGATGATAATTTTCGTATAAGTAAATATTCAATTCAAAACAATATTTTATTAACGTTGTAGACTTCCACTTCATATCCAGTTATGGGTCCTGCGCTCTTTTACCTATGGCAGCTAATAAAATTATTTACAGTTACTGACTGCTGTATAGAAAAATGTACTATCCTCTGCTATATCTTCTAGAATTTTTATTAGAACCAATTATTATCGACTGTCGTGTAACAAGCAACGACCTGTCCAGCTAAAAATTTCTTGGAAAAATTCAACTATACTATTATAGGCAGTAGACTGAAAAGTATAGTTAAATTAATTACTTATTCAGTCGACCTAATATTGTTTATATAGTAAATTTTACTACTTGTTATGTAGTTAAAAATTTAGGATTCAAGCAAATAAGAAAAGTGGTTAAATTTAAAAAACTACAAAATCTTGTTGCACCAACTACGTTCATAATTATTTTAACTACTTTTTGATGCACTGTTAACTTAAAAGTCTCAAATGGCAACGAATTGATACCAAAAATGTGAATCAAATAAAAAATTGTTCCAGATTTTTGCCATCAATTTGATCCACTTTAGTATCAATTTGATATTTTCAAGAAACTGAGTGATTAAGACAAGTTTTTTGATATCTTTGGGGACTTATTGAACTATAAGGAGAGTACACTGAAAAAAAATTTATTTGAATCAAATAACGGATTATTTGTCTATAATTGAATAAATATTTACTTGAATCAAATAATTTTTATTTGAATCAAATAAATTGTATTTGAATCAAATATTTCAGTATTTGAAGCAAATACTAATTAATTGATTCAAATAAAAATTATTTGATTCAAGTAAATATTTATTTGATTATAGACAAATAATCGATTATTTGAATCAAATAAATTTTTTTTTCAGTGTAGTTAATAGGTAATAAAATTTAATTATAATTTTTTTGAGTGTATTGCTATTTAGCTATTTCTATATTTTTACCCATATGGTGCCGTCCGAAATTGTCAGTCTACCCATTTTTAAACGAAAGAAAAAAAATTAACATAGAATTCATAAAAACTAAAAATTTTTTTGGTTTATATTTTAAAAGACGATAAAATGTTGAAAAGAATAAGATCTTATAGAAGTCATTTGGCCAAAATTTGTAGAAGATATCCATAAAAATCGTAATTTTCAATGTTTTACAAAAATTTGAATAACTTCTAAAATAATGGACGATTTTTAATAATCTTTGGCTTATTTTAAAGCTCATGTTTTACGGAATAAGAATTACTTATAGACTTTAACCTGCGTGTAATTTTTCACTTGGAATAAGCATGACGTCAAAGTTGGACAAAAAAATTCAAAAAATTTCAAATAATATTATTAAAAGAAAAATAATTTTTGAAATTCAAACATATTTTTTTATTAAATTTTCTTGAAAAATCTATACCATAGCATATTTTATATATGTTCTAGAATATTTTCTTGTACAAAACATGTATTTCAAATTTTCACAATTTTTTTTCCCTAATTTGACGTCATGCTTATTCCAAGAAAAAAAATTACAGGTTAATTTCTACAAGTAACTCTTATTCCGTAGGAAATGATCTTTAAAAAAAGCCTAAGATTATTAAAAAGCGTTTACTATTTTAGAAGTTATTCAAATTTATGTAAAACATTGAAAATGACGGTTTTTTAAGAATATCTTGAAAAAATATTTGCCAAATGACTTCTGTGAGGTCTTATTCTTTTCAAAATTTTATCGTCTTTAAAATATAAATGAAAAAAATGTAAATTTTCATAAATTTTATAATTAAAAAATTTTTTCATTCCTTCAAAAATGGGTGGACTGACAATTTTCGCCGGTACTGTAAAGCTGTAAATATCTGTTTCAAATTTTTGGCTATAGCAGCTACCATGCTACAGAGATTTAATTTTTTTGGTTATAGCGCCTAATAATCAAAATTGTTATAATAAAAATCGCAGCTATCCAACTGTAGAGATTTTAAATTTTTTACTACATAGAAGTTTATAATCATATAATATTATTGGCTGATAGCATATAGCTAAAAATTACAGCTTTTCGACTATAGATTTTTAAATTTTTGGCTATAGCAGCGAATAATCATAAATATCAACTGATAGCTATAAAATTTACAGCTATCTTGCTATAAATACTTTCTAAATTTTCTACTAAGCAGCTAATAATCATAACTATTAGCTAGTATAGCTAAAAATTCATGTGATGCTTGGGAATTCCGAACTTAATTATACTTTTATTTCATTACCTCTTATTCTTAATTAAAAGATCATACAAATTTATAACTTCGACCAATTTATTACGCATTTACTTGTAGAAAACTTTCAAAAATACTTTACTCAGTTATCTGTAGATTCTCTATTTGAAAATTAAACAAATAATTAATTAACATAATTAATTATTTGGATGTTCATTTTACTAATAAGGATGTTCGCCAATATCGTATATGCCTGCCGAAGCCGTCGGTTAACTGTCCTTGAGAAGTTGTATGTTACAGAAATTCTTAAACATCTTCAAAACAGCAATTTTGATAGATTTCAAATCGAATTAGGACTGGTTTTAAGCTGAAATTAGGCTAAAATTTTAATTTCCATGCGCATTAAAGTTTATCATTTTCTTTTTTTGGTTTATTTTTCGTCCCATTATAAGGAACCAATATTCTCCCTCAAAACTCATTCTGTATTTTATAGAAACTATCGTCTTTGGACTTTCGGCAAATATGTCCTAAAATCGTCCAGTTGAACCTGAAAACAGTGAATTTAGAGTTAAAAATTATTATTGAAAATACCTCAAATAGAGAGAACCTGGTAAAAATTATTAGATTCACAAACATATGATTTTGGAACAACCATATATAATAACAAACAACAAAATTATTAAACCTGGTAAAAATTATGAGATTCACAAACCTATGATTTTGGAACAACCATATATAATAACAAACAACAAAATTATTAAACCTAGTAAAAATTATTAGATTCACAAACAGATGATTCCGGAACAACCATATATATAATAACAAACAACAAAATTATTTATTCTAGTAAAAATTATTAGATTCACAAGCATATGATTTTGGAACAACCATATACAATAACAAACAAGAATATTATTAAAAAAAATAAGGAAATAAACCAAAAAAATGTACAATTTGGCAAAAAAAGAGAAAATTCGAACGATTTTTAACCTAAAGCCATATTCGAACATTAAGTGATCCATTCATTAAGTTTCAATATGCACTCGTGCTTTAACTACCCGACACCAAATTTTCAACCCTCCACAGGGTGCCGCATGGACTTCCGACGGCTAATGACACTCCTCGAGCCACTCCTTTCATTTTCATGAAAATTCTGCATCTGGAATACAGAAGTTTGTATTGTATGTATATATATATACATGCGGGTTATGGTGTATGATGAAAATTTTCCGCCGCACGTATGCATTTACAAAACATATTCGACTGCTATTATTATAGAAACATTGTCTACCGCCGCAATGTGTAGGAATATCATCGTTTATTTTCCCGTATATGAAAGGATTTTGACAACCACCGTATCGAAATTGTCTTGACCGATGGACTATATATTAGGAGTCAAGACCCCTTGACCATTGCCGCAATGTGGAAAAATAGAATGAATTAAGGATTCATTTTCATTTTCCGAATACAAATTGAACCTTTGTATGTACTACATTTGGATGGATGGAGAAAATTTTGTTTTGTTGTTATGTGCGTACATGTGTTTGCTGCTGCGAACAAAATGTCATCATCGGCAGCATGGGAATAATTTTTAATGGTCACTATTTCCTATGTCTCATTAAGCAGGATCATTATGGTATTTTGGGGTATTTTTGTATACACATATGGAATAGGAAAATTAAACTTTTGGGTCGATAGATTTTACTAATTCTATTCTGTAGAATTGATAATTTGCTACTATGACTAAATTTTTACTACTAAAATCACTAATGACATTCTACTACTACAAATACTCTATATTTTGACTGTTATTACTAAAAAAATGCTATTACTAACAATAATGCAATAAATTAATATTAATGGTATTAGTATTTTACTACTACTAACATGATAATAGTAATACTAATATTCTACTAATATTACTATTACTACTACTACTAGTATATTACTACATTAAAAAAAATTTATTTGATTCAAATAACCGATTATTTGACTATTATCAAATAAATATTTACTTGAAATAAATAATTTTTATTTGAATTAAATAAATTGTATTTGAATCAAATATTTCAGTATTTGAATCAAATATTTCAGTATTTGAATAAAATATTTCAGTATTTTAAGCAAACATTGTTTATTTGATTCAAATAAAAATTATTTGATTCAAGTAAATATTTATTTGATAATAGTCAAATAATCGGTTATTTGAATCAAACAAATTTTTTTTTAGTGTATTAATACTACTTATTAATTTTTTTACTTAATGCTCTAGTTTATAAGCTATAAAGTTCAGTAACCAATTCACAGACTTAAAGTTCAGGTCAAAGCTCAAAGGCGGAAAGTATTATCTAAATTCAAGTCAATAAAAGCAGCTAAGAGAAGAATAAAAAACCCTCAAATTATTTACTGTTTTTTACTCAATATGTTGGATCAAAAGCCATAATGTTCGGAAAGTAATCGTAAACTTGATGTTTAGGTCAAAGTCAAAGTAGAATTCGCGAAAGTTCAGGTCAATTTAAAAAGGGCAAAAGAGAATTCAAAAACCCTCAAATTCTTAGCAATTATTTTCTTTGCAATGTTTTCAGATCAACCTTAAAGTTCAGTAAGGAATCATAAATTTAAAGTTCAGGTCACAATTAAAGTAGAAAAGTATTCTCGAAAATTCACATCAATTTCAATTGTTTGTAATTTCTATTTCTTTAGTTAACTAATTTATGGTTTTTTAAATTTTTAATAAATTTGTCATTTGGGTTCGTGATAGAAGAGAATGCAAATTTTTTATTTTTTATACGTTTCGGCATCAAATGTGTGCTTTCCTCAGTGATCTGATTTTTATTTTGTTTGTAATTAAATAAACGATACAGATTTATTTTAAGATTCTAAAATGTAATGTGTTAGATTTTTTGTTTTAATTAAAAAAAACAAGAATTACAGTAAAAAATATGACACTTACATCACAAATGTAGCTGTAAGTAGAGTAATCGTTAACTTGAAAATTATATTTGAATAATTTTATATTTCTTTTAGTCACTTTAAATTTATTATATTTTATATTAATTTTATTTATAACAATTAATTTCTAAGTTTAAGAGGAGACACCATGTCTCACTTTTTGATCTCTTTAAATTTTAATTATCGAAGAAAATTATATTTTTTTCTTTCATCATTTTTAGCCCAAAAACATATGGAGTGGTTTAAAATTTAAAAATTAAATTTTTGAAGAGGTTAGAATTTTTTACTCGTTGCATATTTTTGCAAAATCCAAGTAAGAAGTTGTTGAAAACTATATTAAAATACGCCTAGAAAATAATTTTAGTTAAGAAATGTTTAAAATTGTAAGAGAAGATAAATTTTTAATATGTCAGCTTTCAAAATTTTGATATTTTTGAAAGCAATACATTTATAATTTTAGTATAATGTTTGTAATCTTAAAATTTGTGTGTACTTAAAATAGTTCATGTGCTGACTATACGAAAGCACAGATATATTTGTCGATTTATTTATTTTCAAGAAAAAAATTATAAAAACCTTATTGCAATAAAAACAAAAAAAAGTATGATTTTAGGAATGTTTAAAAATTTTAACTTAGGAAATGAGTTATTTAACATGATTTTTGGATTCATCTCAGATATAGGGCTTTCGTAAAGTGTCAAAATTTCAAGCATTGAAAATTCAAGCATTCAAAAGTAATTAAAATTAATTTTTTTTTAAATATTTTTTAGGGAAAAATTTTTTCTAGGCTTATTTTATAGTTTTAAACAACTTCTCGCATGGATTTGCCAAAATATGCAACGAGTAAAATAATAAAAATTCTAACCTCTATAAAAATTTAATTTTCAAATTTATGATCATCGCATATGGGTGAATTTTCTGAAAGTGTCACTTTTAAATTTCAGTTTTTCAATTAATTTTTTTCTTCAATTATATGGTGTTTTCTATTAAAATTACTTAATTTTATACTCAAGAGTAAGATTTTTAGGTTGCGCAAAATTAATTCTTAAAAATATTAAAGTTTTTTTCATTTGAAAAATATTATTGTTGCTCCATTAAATTAATTTTATTTAATTGGCGATCTTTTCTATTAAAAATTCACGCTAATATCGCGTTCACGAAATTGAAAATAAAATTACACTGCTTAAAAATTAATAATTTGTATATTTTAATACCAAATATATTCAATTAGATGAAAATATAAATTTATTTAAAGTATTTGATTTAATGGTAATTTGGGTTAATTTTTTCAAAGCAATGCAGGTAAATACTAAAAACAAAAGAAAAACTAGCATATTTCAAGGAAAAGGCTTCGGAGATGAAAAGCTTCGGAGATGAAAAATAAATTTTCTTTCATATTTGTATACATTAGGGCGCAATTAAAATATGTTTTTTAGTAAAACATACAAATCTCACACCCTCATTTTATATTACCATCGAAATATTCTGTTAAATTTACTTCTACATTCAGTTATTTATTAAAAAGGAAGGCTTCGGAGATGAAATTAATTTTTACTCGGAGAAAAATGTAAATTTCGATTATTTATAACAGCAATAATTTTTCTTTTTTTTGTAGATAAAATATAGGAAAATTTAACGTCAGATTCTCGCAGCTTTATTTTAATGTGCATTAAAATTTTGTTTAAGATGTTTTTAAAGTATAAAATGTCAGTAATCATTGTAAAGTACTTTTAACCTACAATTGAAGACAAAGTTTAAACATTTTTATCAAAAATAAAAGTGAGGTCTACAAATTTTTAAAAAGCACATAATGATAGAAAAAACATTGTACTTTCTGACAATATTTTTAAAAAATTTCTGAGAATTTGAAAAAAACCATGAAAATTTAATTTTATTGTAGAAGTCCTATTGGAGACATGTTGAAAAGGCTTCGGGGATGAAAGTAATTTAGTTATTACGTAAATTAAGTTGAATAAAATTATTTAATTTTCTTTTAAAAAAATGATAAATAAGTACTAAATTTTCACTATGGAAATAGATAATAATTATTAAAGAGTAGATTTTGTAAAATTAATCGAGACATAAAAAATGTCACTTTCGGAAAATTCACCCATATGTTTTTCAGTTAAAAATGATGTTAGAAAAAAATAAACGTTCTTCGATAAATAAAATTTAAAAGGGTCAAAGTGGGGGGTCGTTCCTGCTCCTAAAATACGCATCTTTATTGTTTATTTTATTACAAGCAAAATAAAAATGAGGCTCACATGAGGAAGGCACAAATTTGATACCAAAACGTATGGAATAAATAATTTGTATTCTCTTATTTCAAGAACACAAATAACAAAATTAAAAAAAAACTAAACAATCATATTAACTACATTGTTAACATAAAAGTATCAAATGGCGACGATTGGATATCGAAAATGTGGAGAAAATAAAAAATTGATCCAGATTGGCATCAATTTGATCCACTTTAGTATAAATGTGATACTTTTAAGAAAACTTAAGAAAACTGCGTGTAAGGGATCAAATAAAATATTTAAACATTTAAATTTAAATCTATTACTATTTACTATCATTATTTTGCCTATTAAATATTTTTTTCCTATTATTAATATTGAGTTATTTGCAATTATTTTTGAAATAATGAAATTAATTTAGCGGATGAAAAATATTGCGAAGTGGAATAAGTGTCACTTATCGACGTTAAGATGTATTGGCTTGGGATCGTTTTCCGCCAACTTGTTGGCTATTGTCGGACGATCGAGGACCCATAAATCTGCGGAGAGGTCAGGGCACGCGTTCTCTGTGCACGGAGAAAACCAATGTATATCTATACATATAAAGCGATCAGCGTGAGAGAGAGAGAAGAAGGGTAGAAGTTTATGGGCCACGAGGGTCGGCATTCAACGGGGTATGAGATGAACAACAAAACCCAAACGACGACTTCTCTATGAAACGACAATTTCGCCAGCATATAATATTTATAGACGAAAATGGTCCATGTTTATATATATATGTGGACCATTTTCGTCTATATATGTATATGGGCATGTGTTGGTGCAAGAGAGTAGGTGAAATTCGTAACGCTCGCGGAGAAATGGATGGAGGGGAAGATTAAGTGTTTGGCACGAAGGTTAACCAGACGCGGACCAGTGGTAACACGCGGAATCATCTGTAAATTGAGCGCCGGACTATGAGTGAGAGAGAGAGGTCCGTTTGGGATGACCATAATTCACTCCAGAGCCTGCCGCACACAAAATTCAAGAGGTGGAGGTACATAGTGTGTCCCTTATCGTCAAACCACTGACCACTTGGCCGTCTTCATGATTTGCGACCTTTCTGCACTTTTTCAAATTAGAAATGATAATTTTTGATGGAAAAAAGTTTTTTAATTTTTGTCATCAATTTGGAAAAAATATATTCTTTCTTAATTTCTCTTTTACTTCGGAGTTGAAGTTTACAACGTTGATCAACGAAAAAAATTTGTTTAATTTATTCAAAAATTATTTTTAATACAATATTTATTTATATAACAATTATTATCATAACTTAAATATCAATCTATTTTTTCTAAATATTTTCATGGCAATATTGCTGTTATATTTTCTAATTAAAACAAAAAAAAATTTTTTTGTTTTTTTTTAATTCATTAAGTGAATAATTTTTTTTCGTTGATAAACGTTGTGAACTTCAATGTCGTCTTTCACTGGGGTTAGTTTCAGATAGCATAAAAGCTTGCGGTAAACTTGCGACAATAGAAGTTTGTTGCAACTAAAACTCTTCTTTTAAATCCAATTATCCATTAAATAAATCCATTATCACAAATTTGCAATTTTCTCAAACTCGAAAAAAACATAAAGTGAAAACTGCAGGGGAAAAATTTATTCCTGGGTTGCGATTTTGTAATTGATTTTGACTTTCCGATCGATTTTGACATTGACTTTATATCTCTTATTTTCAATCTCACTTTGACTTTTGGTTCAATTTTAACATTGTCTTTGACTTTCATTTTCATTCTGACTTTGAATTTCAGTTTGATTTCTGACTTTTTGAATTTAAATTTCACTGTATATTTGACTCTTTGTTTTTCATCGTGACTTTGATTCTAACTTCGAATTTTGATTCAATTTTGACATTTACATTAACTGTTTGATTCAATTTTGACGTCGACTTTTTGATTTTAAGTTTGAATTTAATTCCAATTTTGACATTCGATTTGATTTTGACTTTGACTTTCAATTTGATTTCAACATTGACATTAACTGTTTGGCTATTGAATGTTTTGGTTCAATATTGAAATTGACTTCAATTTTTTTACTTTGAATTAAGGTTTAAATCTAATTTTTGATTTCATTTTGACTCAGACTTTGACTGTTTGACTTTAACTTTAACATTCACTTTGAATTCGATTCCAACCTTTACATTCAATTTCATTTTGACATTTACATTAATTGTTTGTCTTCGACTTTGTCTTTTGATTCAATTTCGACGTCGACTTTTTGATTTTAAGTTTAAATTCAAATCCAATTTTGAAATTCGATTTGATTTTGACTTTCGATTTGATTTTGACATTGACATTAACTGTTTAACTTTTGAATGTTTTGCTTCAGTTTTGACATTGACGTTAACTTTTTGACTTTGAATTTGACTTTAAATTTAATTTTTGATTTCATTTTGACTCAGGCTTTGACTGTTTGACATTAACTTTGACATTCACTTTAAATTAAATTCTAACCTTTACATTCAATTTTATTTTGATATTGACATTACTGGTTTGTCTTTGACTTTGTCTTTGAATCTTTTGATTCAATTTTGACATTGATATCGACTTTTTGATTTTAACTCTAAATTCGGATCCAATTTTGATATTCGATTTGATTTTGACTTTGACTTTCAATTTGATTTCAACATTGACATTAACTGTTTGGCTATTGAATGTTTAACATCAATTTTGACATTGACGTTAAATTGTTGACTGTGAATTGGACTTTAAATTTGACTTCAAATTTAATTTTTGATTTCATTTTGACTCAGACTTTGACTGTTTAACTTTAACTTTAACATTCACTTTGAATTCAATTCCAACCTTTACATTCGATTTAATTTTGACATTGACATTAACTGTTTGTCTTTGACTTCGTCTTATTTGATTCAATTTGGACATTGACGTCGATTTTTTTATTTTAACTTTGAATTCAATTCCAATTTTGACATTCGATTTGATTTTTACTTTGACTTTCGATTTGATTTTGATTTTAACATTGACATTAACTGTTTGACTTTTGAATGTTTAACATCAATTTTGACATTGACGTTAACTTTTTAACTTTGAATGCGACTTTAAATTTGACTTTAAATTTTATTTTTGATTGGATTTTGACTCGAATTTTGACTGTTTGATTTCAAATTTGCCACTTATTTTGAATTAAATTCCAACTTTGATATTCGATTCAATTTTGACATTGACATTAACTGTTTGACTTTGTCTATGACTTTTGATTAAATTTTTACATTAACGTTGATTTTTTGACTTTAACTTTGAATTCGATTCTAATTTGAACTTTCAATTTTAGTTTTACTTTCGATTTGACTTCGACATGGACACTAACTGTTTGAGTTTTGAATGTTCAACATCAATTTTGACATTGACGTTTATTTTTTGTTTTTTTGAATTTGACTTTAAATTTTATTTTTGATTGGATTTTGACTCAAATTTTGACTGTTTGATTTTAAATTTGCCACTCTTTTTGAATTTAATTCCAACTTTGATATCAGATTTCATTTTGCCATTTTTAGAAAAAGTATTAACAAAAAAAAATTATTAACTCTTCTCTCCAAATGTTTTCAGAAAATATCAATTCGAGAAATTTCAGGATAAATCCTTCATTTACGATATGATGTTATAACATCGTCAAGATGTGCGACAATAAGGAAGCCATAAACCATTAGTGGATTGTCGAATACCACAAAGTACGCGCTTGAGATTAATTTTAGGGATGCTGCGCGACTCTGCGAGAGAGGAAAGGGTGTATGAACGTGTATTTGGAGACGCGCATATATATATATTGAGGAAAGACGTGTGAGAAGGATATAATGTCCTTTCGAGAAAGAGAAATGGTTTAGGAGAGTTTTTTTTTGGATATATAACCTGACCGCAGCTAACAACTTTTCCTATATCCCCCGAGATTCAGGGATTAATTGACACATTGGCATTGAGATGCCTTTACTGTTAAGAGAGAACGCATCTATTGCTCTCTAGTATAGTTATATATAAGGCTTCTTCCTCGTGACTGATGAGAACAAAGGCGTTGAAAAAAAGGACTCGAGTAATTTTGTTTTTTGCTCTCTCGAAAGCCTATATGTGACCAAAAATTACAGCTTCGATTTAAGTATGTGAATTATGCAAAAAAAAATATTTTGGCGCTGAAGGGTCAGGATTTTCTAAGGATCCCCTTACGAGAGTTGTCAATTTACGTAAAGAAACAGATTAATTTTGACCTATTTTATAATCTCTAGGTCAAACAGAAGCCCCTTGAGGATCCTCTGAAGAGTCGTTGCCTTAGATAAAAATTTAGGTCAAATTTAACCCATTTTTAAATTTTAACCTATAGGTTAAAAAGAAGCTTCGTAAGGCCCCCTTTATGAATAACGTTACCCTAGGTCGAAATTTAGGTCAAATTTAACTTATTTTTGATCTACTGGTTAAAAGGAGGTTTCGTAAGGCCCCCCTCATGATTAAAATTGCCCTAGTTCGAAATTTAGATAAAATTTAACATGCTTTTGACCTACAGGTTAAAAAAGGATTCTTGAAGCCCGTTTTATGATTACAGTTACCTTGGGTCGAAATTTAGGTCAAATTTGACTTATTTTTCAACCTATAGGTCAAAAAGAGGCCCCATAAGGACCACCTAAGGAGTCATCACTCTAGGTCAAAATTTAGGTACAATTTGACCCATTTTGAACCAACGGATCAAAAAGGCCTTTCAAAACTACGTCACCTTAAGTCAAAATAAGATAAAATTTGACCAAAAATAATTCTAGATTGAAATTTAAAAAACGAAGTCTAATATGGATCACGGTAAATCGTTAGGTATTAAAATAACACCAAAATGGATTGAAATAACTCTAAATTGGTTTATTTTAATCCTTTTTGGTGTTATTTTAATAAAATAACACCAAAATGGATTGAAATAACTCTAAATTGGTTTATTTTAATCCTTTTTGGTGTTATTTTAATACCTAACGATTTACCGTGATATTATGTTTATTATGTATATTATATAGACGCAAGATAAACACACGCTCATAATGTGTGTGGAAAAAAAATTTGTTTGGAACAATTTTGTGCAAAGAAGCTTGACTGATATCAAATAACTCAACTAATCAGTGACTCCCTTCTGGAAAACACTTTTCCTAGAGGAGACGCGACGGCATAACTCCGATGAAGGGCACGTCTCGAGGTAACAGATTGGAATTTAATACGTGAGGGGGAGGGGCTGATATCAAAGTACGCGAGAGCATTGCTTATATATATACCATTGTGACTAAAAACTTATACGTTAGGAATGTCACTTATTAGTAATGTCACTTATATACTTTGTATAGTAATCTTTCACCAAATTGTTAAATTGCTTTTGGAAGTTTTCCAATGTGAGTTTCTTTTTAATTTTCACTTTAACTTTATTGACAAAAATACTTTAAAGCCTTAAAATAGTTGTTAAATATTGACTATGGTTGCAATTTAGAAAACCATGTGGCGAGCGCGAGCTACAAAAATGTTTTTTGATTTTTAATTAAAAAATTAGTTGATAAATTAAACTATTTTCAAATTACAATGTCTAAATAAACTGGTTTTTAATTTAAAACACTAAAAATTAATTAATATAAAATCAGTAAAGATACATTCACTTGAGCCAGGGGAAACAAATATTTTTTTTTGTTATAAACAATTTAGAGACTGAAAACATGAACGTTTAGAAGTTACGTTTAAAAGTTTAAGTTAAGTTAATATATTTCAAAATTTAAAAGTTATATTTGTAGAACAAAAAAATATTTTGATACCTGTAATTAAGATGTTGGTGAAAAAATATTTTGTTAAATAATTTTGTAACTAATTAAGCATTTTTAATAAGAAAATAAACAATTGTATCATTTATCATATACGAAATTCTTATTTTTTTAAGCAGTTGACTTATAAAACTTTAACTTTTTAGAATTGTTTTAACTTCAGAAAGGAATATAGTTAAAAAAATTAAATAACACCATTAAATTGTTTAAACAATTTTAATTAACAATTGCCTCATATTCATTTTTACTAGGAAAAATTTTACACAAAATCATTTTAACAAAACTGACTTATATTTAATAGTAGTAGAATAAAAATATAACAATTCAATAATTGATTATTTAAACAATTTTAATTAACAAATCCTACAAAAATATTAATTTCAATATTTAACCCACATTAAGTGCTGTATGAAGAAACCAGCTCTTGATGTAAAAAATTAACAATTTGAAGTAATAGCAAAAAGATGTATTTTGTTTTTAATTTCAAATTTTTAACAATAACTGTTGAAACAAATTAGTAAAAATGTTTGAATTTTTAACTATTTTTTTCAACTGTTGACGACGCCAATAAATTCTCTGCAAAAAATTGAGAAATTTTCTTTTGGGTTACTTTTTGTCAAAGTTGGTTTTTTGTTAAGAAAATTGTTGTAAACAAATTATGCTGGATAAATAATGTTTCACCCCATAAACAAATGGTTTTAATTAAAATAAACAATTGAATTCATAGGCAAATTATAAAAATATTATTATACCTGTTGTTATGTTTTTAATTTCCAATTGTTGTTGTTTGGGATAAAACAAACATCATCCAGCATAATTTGTTTATAATAATTTAACGAACAAATCTCGATTTAGAAAAAAAGTGACCTTCATAAAAGTTTCTTAATTTTTTACCCAGAATCGATTGGAGTCAACAGTTTTTAAACGTCGTTTTTTAATTTTGTATTTAATTGTTTAAACAATTGTTAAAGAATTTTTGAACAATTGTTAAACAATATTACTAAACAATTGTTAAAGAATTCTTAAACAATTGTTAAATAATTGTTAAAGAATTGTTAAAGAATTGTTAAAGAATTGTTAAACAATTGTTAAAAAATATTACTAAACAATTGTTAAACAATTGCAAATTAAAAGCAAAAAGAAACAGGTATGATTTTTTTCAATTCGCCTACGAATGTAGTTGTTTGTTAATTTTGATCCCATAAGATAAACAATTCCATAAAGTATTTGCTTATTAAAAATGAATGTACAATTCAGTAATTATTTAAACAATTTTAATAAACAAATCAATAAATAATGTTTTTACAATATTTTAATTACAGGTAGTCGTAAAATATTTATTTGTTTCATAAATGTGATTTTTAAACTATGAAATATAGCAATTTTTAAACAATCAAATTCATTTATTTTATAAACAATTTATTATAAATTGTTTATAACAAATAAAAAAAATTTTTTTCTTAGACTCAAGTGGATAATGTTTCTTTGACGATTCAATATTAATTTCGCAAGACTTTCGGCAGTGGAAATTTTTTTTTCTCGTTGAATTCTTATAATTACTTGTCTCCAGTATTAATACAGCAATTAAAGATGAATATTTAATTAAATTTGAGTGCGAGAATTGAGATCATAAATTAGAGGGAATATCCCTCTTGAACATACGGCAGTGGCATATGGAGAAATCCTATGGTTTATCTATATATACATGTGTATATATACGAATACATCTCACACCAAATTATTATACATGATGCACACGTCCGGTTACAGAACATATATATACACATATACATAATAAAATCGCATGCTTTCGATCTATTTTCTCCTCCCCCACCACAACGAAATAATAAACACGGGATAACAAATTGATAATCCGGAACCCCATAACCGTATACGAATATATTTTTCAACTAAATCTGTGGCCCTCTGATACTAAAAGAAGTTTCTACGCTCGTTGTCGCGCCAAATGGGCCGCTATAAAAGCCTTGGGGTGTTGGTATCGTTTCTTTTCTCCCTCTACCCCCTATTCCTCTATTTTTCTCCTCATCTTCCTCTATGGGGTTGCTCTCTGATGTTATATTTACGAAACACTCTCTATTAAGTTGAAAATTAGACTCTTGAAATTTTGTGGCATAAATTATTTTCTTTATTGCAGTATTTTTAGTTTGTTGCTTGTTGCTTGTTGAGAATTTAAATATTTGTTTTATAAAGATAAAAAATACTTTTCTTAATATTTTTGTTCGCTTGTAAATTTAGTGACCTTATTATAGTTTTAGTATAGATGATAATAAAAATATCCTGAATTTTTATTTATTTTCGAAAGGGTTTTTATTTGTTTTGCCCTTTTGACACTTGACCTAAATTTTTTGCCCTTTACTTTCCCGAAGAGGAGAGAATTTTTTCCACTTTTCTCCTAGAGCTTTTTCTCTTGGACCTGTGAAACTTGACCTAAATTTTTTGCTCGTTTGATTCCACTGAAGACAATAAGGAATTTATTGTAATTTTTCAGTTATTTTTTGTTTCGACCTAAATTCTTTTACGTTTTTCCCCTAAAGAGGAGAAATTCATTCTTATTTTTGTATTTTTTCTTCTTTTTTTAGGTCAAGTTGTTACTAGACCTAAAAAAATTTTCAGTTTCACTGCTGAAACGTGACATCGACAATTTTCAGTATTTCTTCCAGTCTTGGCATTAGAATTTTTTTCTTTACTAAACCTTCGACACTTACACTAAAAATTTTTGTTTTTCATTTCCACTCATCAAACGTGATTTCGACCTAAATTTTCAGTATTTATTCAAGTCTTAGCAAAAGAATTTTTTTTTTTTACTAAACCTTTGATACTTGACCTAAAACATTTTCTTTTTATTTCCAGTGCTGAAAATTTTTGTTTTCCATTTCCACTCATAAAACGTGATTTCGACCTAAATTTTCAGTATTTATTCTAGTCTTAGCATTAGAATTTTTTTCTTTACTAAACCTTTGACACTTGACCTAAAAAATTTATTTTTATTTCCACTGCTGCCACTGCTGGTTAAAGTAATTACTTTGACCTAAATTTGCAGTATTTTTTTGAGGTTCGGTCTTTGATGTTAAATAAAAATTTTTTCCTCTTTTGGACCTTCGACACTTGACCTACAAACTTTTGCTTTTTCATTTCCACACCTGAAAAGTGGATTTGACCTAAATTTAATTTACAGTATTTCTTCCAGGTTTGGTCTTTGATGCTAAATTCAATTTTTTCTCTTTTGGACCTTCGACAGTTGACCTAAAAATTTTTGTTTTTTATTTCCACAGTTGAAAAGTGAGTTTGACCTAAATTTGCAGTATTTTTTTCCAGCCTCGGCCATTGAGGCTAAATTAAAATTTTTTCTCCTTTTGGACCTTCGACACTTGACCTAAAAATTTTTATTTTTCATTTCCACAGTTGAAAAGTGAGTTTGACCTAAATTTGTAGTATTTATTCCAGTATCGACCTCTGACGCTAAATTAAAATTTTTTTCTCCTTTGGACCTTCGACACTTGACCTAAAAAATTTTGTTCTTCATTTCCACACCTGAAAAGTGAATTTGACCTGAATTTAATTTGTAGTATTTCTTCCAGGTTTGGTCTTTGATGCTAAATTCAATTTTTTCTCTTCTTGACCTTCGACACTTGACCTAAAAATTTGTATTTTTCATTTCCACACCTGAAAAGTAAATTTGACCTAAATTTGCAGTATTTTTTTCCAGCCTCGGCCATTGAGGCTAAATTAAAATTTTTTCTCCTTTTGGACCTTCGACACTTGACCTGAAAATTTTTGTTTTTCTTTTCCACACCTGAAAAGTGAATTTGACCTAAATTTAATTTACAGTATTTCTTCCAGATTTGGTCTTTGACGCTAAATTAAAATTTTTTTCTCCTTTTGGACCTTCGACACTTGACCTAAAAACTTTTGCTTTTTCATTTCCACAGCTGAAAAGTGAATTTGACCTAATTTTAATTTACGGCACTTCTTCCCATTTTGACCTACAATTGACCTAAAAAATTTTCTCTCCTCTTCCCTTTAAGACGTGGAAAATTTATCCTATTTTGAAAATTTGTTCTCCTTTAAACCCGTTGAACTAAATATTGACCTAAATGTTTTTTTTCACTCTTCTGTTCCACTGTTGCGAGAAAAATAAATTTGACCTAAATTTTAAGATTTCAAATTCAAAAAGTATTCGAGAAATTTGGAAAAATTTTCTTCTCACTATATATATAAATATCAGAAACGACAGTGTCCCTTTAATGTCGAGAAGACGGGCTTTACGAATCTGATATGATGACAAGATTCTGAAGATTGGTCGATGAAAAGAGGGGGGGTTTTTTTTTTCATCTAAAAAAGGTCGAAGGTATACGCGAGTCAAGTTATCGAGTTTTTGGTTGGCTGGAGCAGAATCCACTGTCCTGCCGCTTCGCTTCTTTAAATCATCGTAGCAGGTCTCTTCGATGTCGGACTAGATAAGATTCTTTTTAGAGAGTCTACACACCTTTCTATCCTTTTTCCACTCGCAAGACTAGAGAGAAAGAGATGAGAGAGAGGGAGGAGGAGGAAAAGAAGCATCGCCATCTTGAAAATGTCTCGTTCGTCTTTTCTCTTCCGCCACTTTTCCATATATATATATATATAGCACACAAAAAGGGGTTGAGAGGGAAGGAAAAAAAGAATGAGAAACCCCACGGTTTACGATTCACGTCAAGAGTTATCTTTAATTCGCTAAGGATTTACTTTGACGATGAATCTTTAAAATTAGACGCTTTTCTTTTTAAACCCTTAAAAAATGTTGTGCGACAATTTTATCTCAATTTGTAAATATTCTCAATAATTGAGGAAACAATTTTTTCTTTTTGAGTAGGAATTTATTTCTTTTGTTTGTAAAATTAAATTTTCAGATTATAATAATTGGATTGAAAGTTGGAATTGTTAGAAATGAAGAAATTTCGATTTTGGAGAAAATTAAAAATTTTTTTATTTTAAAAAATTAAATTTTGTTTTTCCCTGACTTCTGGACAAAATTTTCACTTTTTTCCTGACTCTAAAGAAAAAATTTTGATTATTTTCATCATTTCAATTCAATAATAATTTTCTACAATGTTCAATTCAAATTTTTGTTTCAATTAATTATTTTTTGCAATGAAAATTATTGAAAAATTAAGATTTTGAAAAATCTTAATAAAATGCTTGGTGAATATTGAATTATTTTCATAACAATCAAAATTATCGCAAAAATTCAAATATTTTTGACAATTTTTATAAAAAATTTTTGTAGAAATTCGCAGTTTCTTTTAATGCAATTTTAAAAAAATTACTCAATTATTTTTAACATTTTAATAAAATTCTTTAATAGAATTCAATTATTCTTAAGAATTCTGATGCAATTCTTTATGAGAGTTAAATAATTTTTAAGACATTACAATAAAATTATATTGAATACCATAATAAAATAATTTTAATTTCGTATTTTCGCAATAATTTAAATAATTAAATAATTGAATTATCGAGATGATGTTTATAAAAATGTTTTAATTAATTAAATTCGAATGAAAAATAGTATTTTTTGTGAAAATAATTGAATTTGAATTGAATGTGTCTTAAAATTGGATTCTTATACAAAATTTTGTAAGCATATATTTTTAAATAATAATTTAATTCTTTTGACTAATTTTAATAAACCTTTTTAGAATAATTATATTATTTTTCGAGAAATTCGATTAAAATTGTATTTAAAATAATTGAAATTCAGCAATAAGTTTAATCATTCATAAAAATAATTTAATTATTGACAATAATTTTATCAAAATTGTATTTTTTGAAAGTAATTTAATTCTTTTCAAAAATGTTATTAAAATAGTATAAATATTAAAAAATCATTGAGTGTAGGAAAATTTTTGAAAACAATTGAAATTTTGCTAAGAATTTTCTAAAAATTCTAAAAAAAATTTAAATACAGTAGAATTTTATTCTTATTTTATAATGATAATTAAAATTTTGACATGAATTTAAAAAATTTGTTTAACAGAATTTAAGTTCAGTGAAGAATTTTAATACTTTTGAAATTAATTTAATTTCTGCAATAATTTGACTTCTTTCTAAATTCAATCTTTCTAGTGTTTTTAACAAAAATTCTTCTATAATAAAAAAATGTAGTAAAAAATAAAATAAAAATAATAATAATAATAATAATAATAATAATAATAATAATAATAATAATAATAATAATAATAATAATAGTAATAATAAAAATGTAATATAATAAAAAGAATCGAATTGATTTAATAATTAATTAAATATACTTATGTTAAAGAATATCTTATTTTAGAAGAGTTTTAATTATTACAATTTTTCAAAAATTTAATATTTTTTAATTTTTTTAAAAAATTCATTAAAAATTAAAATTTGATGAAATTTCCAATTAAAAAAATGTTGATGTTCACCTATACTTATCAGAATTGTAAATTTAACTCTTAAAATTCAATTAATATTAAAATTTATTGTAATTATTATTATTTATTATTTACAACATAATTGGAAGGAATAAATTGAGAAAAAGAAGAATAAATAAAATGAAAGAGGAAAAGAGAAAGAAAAAATAAATAATTAAAAATTAAGTAATTAAAATTATTTAACGATTCGGATATTGGGGCGACATTCAGATAATTCCTTTCATCGCTGCGAGAGACGGCAATATAATGATCAGTTTGAAAAATGAGGTATCGATTTTGATGGACAAATTAACGTCAGAGAGAAATGTGAAAAGAAATACAAGAAGAATGAATTGAGTATTAGTTAAAATTAGTTTTCAGTCTTCTGGTCAGTCTCATATTTGAAACGTCGAAGACAGGATAAAAAATTGTTTTTCAAATTTTAAATTAAAAGAAACATTTAATTTCAAAAATAAATTAAAAGTTGTATTTATATATTGTATTTATATACAACTAAATTTTAAAATGTATTTAAAATTTTAATTTAAAATATATTCAAAAACATATTAAAAAGTATGTTAAATATGTTAAAAAATAAAATAAAATGTGTTAAATATATATTTAAAAAAATATTCAAAAATAAATATTTTATTTAATAAATAAATATTTTATTTAATACTTAATGAATAATATGGAATACTAATAAATAAATTGAATACTAATAATATACACATTTTCACATTTCATATATTAAAGAATATCTAATTTTAGAAGAATTTTAATTATTACAATTTTTCAAAAATTAAAATTTATTTAATTTTTTTAAAAAAATTTATAAGAATTAAAATTTTCTGAAATTTCCAATTAATAGCAAAATATATTTATTTCCAAAACAACAAAATATAACTAGTTATGTTGATATAATAACAAATAATCAATTAAAAATAAATGCGACGCGTCGCGAGGAAAAGAAGCAAAGAAGTTAAATCTCATAGGATAGTTTGTCTCTTTTTGAGTGAAAATGTACAAAAGTGTGTTAACTTTTAATTAAAAATTAAAATCTTATGCCTTTATTATGTTTGAAATATTCAATAACAATTATTTTTTATTTTACAAACATAAAAATAAATCCTTAAATCAAGGTAAAAAAGTATCAAACATAACCTATAAAATTTTACCATTTTCGTCGTTTTTATTCTTCGACGTGTCACAAATTTAACAAATGGATAAAATTAAATAAATAAATAGAAGAAATTTGCAACAAAATGAAAGCAAATGAAAACAAAAAGAATGTAAAAAGAATAAAAAAGAAACAAAAATAATTTTTTCTTCAAAGAAACAAATTTTCAATTTTTATTTAAAAATGTAAATAAAAATTGAAAATTTGTTTCTTCTTCTTGTGAAGAAGAAATAGTTCGATCTGAGTAAATAAATTTTCTCGTAAATATATACTTCAAAAAAGCAAGAAAAAAAATTTTTCCGACCCTCATAGTACAACCCACATTAGATATATATATATATATATACTACAGAAGCGTAACCGCGACTCGGAGCGTTAATAATAATTTTATGTAAATGTCCGACGGCAAAGGAAGCGAGGACCGCGACGCTCTCTCTCCGGAAGAAAGGGATGAGATTTCTCCTCTGGTTTGTTACTTCAGTCACTCGTAAAAGGGAAGTAGGTGTAAAAATTTGCAGGGAATCACTATACGGTAGCATATGGAAGACCGGATTTCCTCTCAATGACGATTTTTTTTCTTTTCCTTATTCGAGAGAGAGAGGAGGGATGAAAAAGAAAAAGTCGTAAAACTCGACGCATGGTTTCATTACAAATGATAATCTCTGCTAAAATCGGGACAAAACAGTTGAAATGAAAATTTTATTCTCTTCGTATAAAACTTGATTCTGCAATTGAATGCTTTTGACGATATCATAAAAGTATTCGCACCCACGTATATCGCTCTATAAGTAAATTATATCAGAATTTTTTCAAATATTAACAAAATAAGTATTTTTTTTCTAAATACAATGAAAATAAAAGAATTTTAATTACGAAAATTTTTATATCAGAATTTTTTCAAATTCTAACTAAATAAGTATTTTTTTCTAAATTAATACAATGAAAATAAAAGAATTTTAATTACGAAAATTCTTATATCAGAATTTTTTCAAATTCTAACGAAATAAGTATTTTTTTCTAAATGAATACAATAAAAATAAAAGAATTTTAATCACGAAAATTCTTCGTCAACTTTTTCTTTTCCGCAAACAATAATATAATTTAAGAGAAATTTTTTTAGTATATAATTTCCTCCACACTACATAGTACATAAAAATACGTTTTGAAAGTTTTTGTGAAATTCAGTTGAAAAATAAAACGTTCACAAACTGTTGTTAAAAAATAATTACTCTTGTCTCTCACAATTTCTTATATATATATATATATATATATATATATACACTTTGCTTTCTCTTAATTTCACTAAATTATATATAATTTCTTCTATTATATAAATTTTGAATTATAAGGTAAACCATATTTTTATTCCGCGCGCACTAATCAATGTTTCTCTCGCTCAAGAAATATATAATAATAAAAAAAGAAAAAAACAGGAGGAGGAAATTTTCTCTTTTCCCTTTGAATATAATAAAAAGTGTATAAATATTTCTTCGCAGGGTAAAATTGAAATTTTTGCAAATTCATCTGTCACGCGTATCATATTTCACTTTTTCATAAATTGTCATATGAAATTCAATACGGCCGCACGGTCTTTTTCTCCATAAGGGAGCAATCAACGGAAATAGATCATTAATTTTCTACTGACTGCAAATGGAAAATTAAGGGTCTCAGAGCACTTCGAAAATTCAGATGCCATATTTCAAATGTAAATTTATTCAACGCTCGAAGAAAATTTTTATATACACTATTTTTTACAATACTCTTATGCATTAGAAAAATATTTTTGTATTTTATTAAATTTTAAACATGAAAGGAAGTAGGGAAAAAATGGAGAAAAATTAAATGGAAAGTGAAGAGTAAGTAAATAATTAGTCAAAAAGGGACAAAAATTTGTTTACTTTTTATTTACTTTTTACTACCTTTTACTTACTTTTTATTTACTGTTTCAATTTTACTCTTTATTCACTTTTTTTATTACTACTTGTTTACTTTAAAAGTCGTTCATATACCACGTTAATAATTTTTTATCACTTTTTGTCCCCCCTCTTCACAAAATGAACTTTTGACAACCCCCCCTCCCTTAATTATCCACGTGGCACATGTTTTGTTAATAAATTAATTTTTTTTAGTAGAATTTCAAAACATATAATTATAAAGAAGGTTTTTTTTTATTTTCTGATCGTAATTATTTTAATATTTAATAAAAAATAAAATTTTTTCGATATTAAAGTTTATTTTTTCGTGAAAAAATTATTTCTATTTCATTAAAAATAAATAACGTGGAAAAATTCAATTATTTAATTCAGTGTTCTAATAAACATTTTATTGCAGAGTTATATTTTGTTTTATTCTAAATTTAATGTATTTAAAAATTAAATAAGTTTGCTAAATAAATATTAATGTAATTTTTACTCGTTTTTCCTTTAAAAGAATTTCAATTTAAAACCTGAAATTTAATAATTTCTAAAATAAAGATTACATAACTCTTCTCAATTTATATTATTTCTTTACAAAATTCTAATTAAACCCTTAATGTCTAAATTAATTATTTTTAATAACTTTTTGAAAATTTTTCAAGCATTTTATTTATGTGAATATACAAAATTTCAATTTTTTACAATAATTTTAACTGTAACAATTACAATATTTGAAAAAAATTATTATAAAGAAAATATACATAAAATAATCTCACAATTTTCTAAAAAGTTTACATTGATACCAAACATTTAGACCAATTTATAATTTGATTCATATTTAAAAAAAGAAAAAATTTAGTAAAATGGTATATAAATTAAAACTGATTGAATTTAAAAAATAAAATAATAAAATGATTTTGAATATATAAAAAAATAATATTTATTTTTTTGAAGAATTTTAATTAAAAATTTTTTACGATTGTTTTCTCCAAATCGTTAAAAAGGATTCTAAAAAAATTGTAAGAAATTTTTAGAAATATGAAATTGAAAGTATTGAAAATAATTGAATTTCAAAGCATTGTGAAGAATTTAATTATTTTCAAAATTTATGCAATTAAAATTAGTCAAAAGTTAATTTTCAAAATTGTAATGAAATATTAGAAAATAATCGATTTATTTCAATTCAATTTTATGAGGCTTCAATTGTTTAAAATCCTCAGAATTATATATTTCGAAAATTTAATTAAAACAAGAATTCGAAAAGAATTTTAAATAAATAATTTTTTTCATAAACCCTTACAAGGTTCGCTTACTTTTTATTTACTTTCCATTTACACTTAGTTTATTCTTTATTTACATTTTTCTTTACTATTAATTTTTAAATAAATAAATACTCTAAAAGAAAATGTACATTAAATTTTGTAAAAGTATTTTGCAATTTTGGGAAAAAGTGCAACAAACCGAAATTTTGATATATAAAAATACTCATTTTTAAAAAAATTTATGTGAAATTTAGTAAAGTTATGTATTAAAATGAATAAAAATTCATTATGTTTGATATAATTATACTAAATACCACAAAATTTTTTTTAAACCTCAGTATTTTTTATATCAAAATTTCGATTTGTTGTACTTTTTCCCTAAATTGCAAAATACTTTTACTAAATTTAATATTTATACATTTTTTCAGTGTAATAACTAATAATAAATTCTAAATAAATAAGAAGTAAATAAGATGTAAATAAATATAGTAAAGTATATCCTGCTATTTTTTACTTCCCTAACGAAAAAAGTAAATAAGTGAATAAGTAGTAAGAAAAAGTAAATTGAAGGTAAATGAAAAATAATTACAAAAAAATGTGAGGTAAAGGAGAAGTAAATTTTGAAAATAGAATGAAGTAAACTAAAAGTAAACAAAATAAAAAAGGAATGAAACAAAAAAAAGTGAATAAATAGAATTGGAATAAAATGAAGAAGCAGTAAATAAAAACTAAAGTAAAAATAAATAATATGCAAATGAAAACAAAAATTTTTTAATTCTTCTCGAAAAAAAGAAATTTACATTTTTCTTTTAATTGATGAAAGTTATTTCCCGTTCGTTTAAAATTGAATCTCTGTGGTGGTGATGGTGGTGGAGGCGAATCAACTCTCGGCGAGTGGACTAATGAATCGGCGTGCTGGGACTGTTTATAAACCGTTTAAGCGTTGGCAGGTTCGCGAACTGAGAGCATATGGAAGGGAACGAGAAATCGAGGCTTTTGGGAAAAAGGACGAAAGTGAAGAGAGTGATGAATGAATGTGGACAGGTGGCTGAACCTTGAAGACTCTGTATATGAAAAGTACAATTATTATGCCCGCATACGCCCAGAATTGAATGAGCGCATATATTTTATTTTTTTTATTTTTTAAAAAATGTAAATTTGCTATAATTTTTCAAATAATGAAAATTTAATTTTAATCTCGATTTTAATATATTCGAGTTTTTAATGAAGGAAGATTGCAAAACATGATTATGGTAATGATTACGAAACATGTATATATATATATATATATATATATATATATATATATATATATATATATATATATATATATAGCAGTAAAATATGATTGAAAATTATTTCCCTGTCATGATGAATATGAGATTTCATTATAAAGATGAAATAAACATATGAGATCAAATTTATTAATGTAAATAGTTTTGATAAATTTTTTTCAATGCAATAGCTTTAAGGAATTTTATTTAATAAATATGAGTAAACTGAGCGCTCAATTGCGCTCAATTTGCAATTTGCAATTTTTAACTTTCGAGTCAGTCTGAGAATAGTCGTAATAATTCCAGAAACGTGAGAAAATTATTATTCTTAGTAACAAAAAAACCTATCTCTCGGTTCTCCATCAGTTGAAATAATAAGAGTAACATAATTAACCATTTTCAAATTCTTATGAAATTAGTCCAATTTTTTTATATTTATAGTCATATAAAAAATTGAATTTTGGAGAATTTACAAATGATTGCAGAAATTAAGTTACTTTCGAAAGTAATAAAATTCCTTGCAGAAATTTAATTGTATTCAATAAAATTTTTTAAAAAATTCTAGTCAAAATTTCAATTATCTTTTTAAACAAAAAGACTTTAAATGATAAAATTTGTCTCCAAAGGTCAAGTTTTCAAATTAATTTTAATAAAATTCTTCCTTGAATTTTAAGTATTTTACAAAATATTCCTAAATTTAATGGATATGCGCCCATTCAAAGATATTTAATATCATTTAAATTAAAAAATAAAATAAAAATATAATATAAAATAAAATAAAATCTATTTCAATAAAATTTTTCACAGGTATTTAATTATTTTTTAAAAAAGGCATTAAAATTTTCAGCAAACATTTTATTATTTTCATAAATTAATGAACATTTTCACAGAAATTCAATTATTTACAAATTATTTTTTATGAACTTCTTTGTAATAATTTAATTATTTCCATAGATACAAAATTTTTATTACAGGTATTTACAATTTTTTTTGCAATAATTTAAATATTTTCATAAATAAGAAGTTTTTTTTACAGGTATTCAGATATTTTTGTAAATAGTAAATCTCTTTTTAGAAATTCACATAATTTCAAAAATAACAAAACTTATAGCAGAATTTCTAATATTTTTAATAAAATTTTACTCGACAAATCTAATTATTCCTAAAAATATGACTAAAAATCATCCAAAGAATTCATTTAATTAAAATTTGTTTAGAAAATTCTTTATGAGAATTGGATTTTTTTATGTTTTTATAAATAGTAAAATTTTTCGCCGAAATGCATTTATTTTCAAAAATTTTTATGAATTGAATATTCAATACCTACTTTTTTTAATCCAATTTCCCAAAAGAGTTAAATTCTTAAAAATTTTTTTTAAATGCTACACAAAAATTTAATTACATTCATAAATAATAAAAATTCCAGAAGAATTTAATTATTTACAATTCTTCTTTTAAAAATTTCTTCATCCAAAGTATTCAATTATTTACAATAATTTTGTTAATAAAATTCTTTATGATAATTTAATTTTAAGAAACATTTAATTATTCAATAAATTATTTATTTATCTATTTAAATCATTATAGTGTCGGATTTTTTTTTTAAATAATTGAATTTCAAAAAAGGTTTCAAATTTAAACTTTTTGAAATTTGATTGAAAAAGTTCAATTGAATCTTTTTTTGAAATTTGATTGAAAAAGTTCAATTGAATCTTTTTTTGAAATTTGATTGAAAAAGTTCAGATAAATTTTTTTTGAAATTTAATTGAAAAAGTTCAATTAAATCTTTTTTAAATATTATTTGAATTATTTATTTTCTATTATATATTCAATTGAAAATTGGAGAATTTCCCAAAAATCGAAATTTTGTAAAATTGAATGGAAAACAAATGATTTTGAAAATTGAAAGACTTTCTTAAAAAATTGTCGAAAATAATTTATTTAGCGAAGAAAAGTTAAAAATTCGATAAAATATAATAATAGAATTGAAATGGTGAAAATAATTCTGAAGAAGTTATAGTGATAACATTTTTATATATAATATAATATAAAATAATGATTTTATCACCTGGTCATTTTTATAATTATTTTTAATCATTTTATTATTTTTTTAACATAAAGAAATTGAATTTTAAAAATGTTTTCAATTGGAAATTTTTGAGAATCTTAATTTCCACGAAAAAAATAATATTTATTAAATTATATTTGAAATAAAATTACCATTGTTTTTGAATAATTTTCCAGTGAAAGAAAGTCGTAAATAAATGTTACATACAATTTTTTTAAGAATAAATTTATAGAGTGAATCGTAATATTTTTAATTTTTTTAAATAACATTACCGATGTTTATGAATAATTTTACAATTAAAAAAATTCGTAAGTAAATGTTACATAAAATTTTGTTAAGAATGAATTTTCAGAGTGAATCGGAATATACTTTATTTTTTTCAAATAAAATTATCGATGTTTTTGAATAATTTTACAAATAAATAAATTCGTAAGTAAATGTTAGATAAAATTTTTTTAAGAGCGGATTTTTAGAGTGAATTGGAATATTTCTTTTTTCAAATAAAATTACAGATGTAATTTCTAAATAATTTTAGAATTAAAAAAATTCGTTAGTAAATGTTATAGATAAAAATTTTTTAAGAGCGGATTTTTAGAGTGAATCGCAAGATTTCTTATTTTATATAAAATTACCGATGTAATTTCTAAATAATTTTAGAATTAAAAAAATTCGTTAGTAAATGTTATAGATAAAATTTTTTTAAGAGCGGATTTTTAGAGTGAATCGCAAGATTTCTTATTTTAAATAAAATTACCGATGTAATTTCTGAATAATTTTAGAATTAAAAAAATTCGTTAGTAAATGTTACATACAATTTTTTTAAGAATGAATTTTCAGAGTGAATCAGAGTATTTTTTTAAAAATAAAATTGTCCATATTTTTTGAATAATTTTACAATTAAAAAAATGCGTAAGTAAATGTTACATAATTTTTTTTTAAGAATGAATTCTTGGAGTGAATCGGAATATTTTTTAGGCTCAGAAGAAAAATCAAAATTTTTTCCACAGAAATCAGGGACAAACAAAATTTAATTTCCCTAACAATATTGTATAAAGATCACTAAAATGATCGACGAAACATGCTTCGAACTTTCGATCTTGATAATAATAATAATATGAAATAACGAAAAACTATAGAGGCAAATGAAGAAAACAAGTTTTCTCCAACATTCCTGAATACTTGGTGCTGTTATTTTTTTTTTTTTTTTTGCGAGCCACCCTTCTTTTCTTTTATATTAAAAATGAACTGTCGCTTCCACTGACGACATGGACGGGTATTTGACTGTACTACCGCTTTAATTTGATAAATCGCGGAGCGACCTCCTCTTTTGGTCATCTGAATTTCTAATGCATTATTTTTCCCCGAGCGGCAGCGCAGCCACCATCCGCTATACTATGGCAACGCCAAATGCCAAGGGGCGTGAGGGCGGATAGCGAATTCGCGTTATGGAATGAGGACGAAAAAAAAACACCCCCAAGAAGAAAATCCCTCGACTTTCAGCCTCTGACAATAATTTTTGTCCAAATCTGAATGATGACCTCTTTTTTTATTTTTGTTTTGCTAAAAGCTGAATTTTTTATTCTTTAGAGAAATATTAATATACGCAAAACAGCGCAGTAGTTGGAATATTCCACTGAAAATTAAAAATGTTTTCCAAATATCTGCTATTTTTTAAAATCATTTTCTGGAGTTCAATTATTTTTAACAAAATTTTAAACACAGAATTTTTCGTGAAACTGATTTATTTATTTCTATGCTACTTTTAATTATTTCATTATTAAAACATTTCTCTTATATATATAGTGTTTCATTTCGATCCGAGATTTTAGTTTTTTTCGAGCGATTTTGTTCGTTGTCGTCTTTGATTTTCGAACGATCATCTCGTCTATTCTTTTGTTAATTGTCAAATCGTATCGTCGTCTAATTTCCTAATCGACCGATTAATTTCCGAACTTCTCGACTTTCCCATAACTGACAGCTAACAATAATAAACTAATAACCTGTTTTTAAAAAAATCTAATAACCAAAAATATTTAAATTCTTTGTGTTTAATTCATTTAAAAATATAATTAAATTTATTTTGGTTAATTAAGATTAGTGTAAAAAGTTAATTTAGAGTGTCTAGAGAATTGTGATTTTTAAATTCCCAGACCAAAAAGTAAAATATTCCTGAATTTATTTTTTAAAACAATAATAACTATAATATTAAAATATTAATATTTTATAATAAAGAAATTAAGAAAATCGACTTTAAAAAGTCAATAGACATTTTCATTATTTAGAGAAATATAATATTAATTATTATATTAACTAATAAGTCGATAACATTGGAAGTTAAATTTAAAATTAAACTTATTTTTTATTTTTCTATTACGTAGACACATTTTTACAATCTCATCACATGAAAAGGTATTATTTTACAAAGTATTGTTATTATTTTTAATTGTGTATTAAAATAATAAAAATTAAAAATAATCATACCTAAATTGAAAAAGTTTAATTTTTTTAGGTGAAAAAATAATTCTTTAATAAACATTAATAAAAATTTAGTTTTCTCAACATTATTCAAAAGTTGACGAAAGAACAGTTTTCTCCTCTTGATAAAATTTTTCTAAATTTAATAGTTTAAGTTGTGTAAAAATATAAACTTATATTCAAATTTTTCATAAATTTTTACAAGTAGCGAATATTTAAAAAAATTCACTGTAATTTTCAGATTTTTTTCCTAGTCTAACTAAATTCCCGGTTTTTCCCGAGATTTCTGAATGCTAGACATTTTCGAATTATATAAAACAATTACGTAAATATAAGAAGTAAATTATAATGCATTTTACAGTGAAAGATAATAAATTATAAATTAATAATAAATAGTAAAATAAAAAATGAATAAAAAAATTAATAATAAAATAATAAATTAATAATAATTAATAATATTAATAACAAGTTATAGAAAAGTAGGATAAATATGTAAAGTAAATTAAGGAGTTTTAGAGTTTTAATATGTATAAAAATTTTACGTCAATAATTTACAGAATATATATTCAGGCTTTTAATTTGTTGAAATAATTTTCATAACATAAACAAGTCGCTACAAATAAAAACGTTTAATGATAAAGAATTTTTAAAAACTTAAATCTCATTATTTATAAATAATATACCATATTCATATATCTAATTACTATTTGAGTTTACAGTAATATATAATTTTATTAATTTATTTTCAATACAAAAAATACGTTTTTAATATTTAGAACGAACTTCTCGTTTGATCAAATAAATATTTACTCGAATCAAATAAATTGTTTTTTAATCAAATATTTGAAGGAAATATTATTTAATTGATTAAAATTAAAATTATTCGATTCAAGAAAATATTTATTTGATAATAATCAAATAATCGGTTATTATTTAAATCAAATAAATTTTTTTTCAGTACACAAAGCTTTCTGTATTTTTGAATGAAAAACATTCAACTCAATAGTATTCAAATTATAATAAATAATAGTTTAAATGAAAACTTTAATTTTGGAGATAAAAATATAATTTTTTTTTGATAAGCCAAAAAGAAGCGTGATTTATTTTTACTGATTTTTTGTATTTTGATTTATTTTGTAATTCAGTATTTGTGTTCAAGTATAACAAAATTGTAAAGGACTGAAAGATAAAGGTTTATGATTCTTTAAAGCGGAGGATTTTTGCGCTTTCATATATATATATATATATAATATAAAACCTGTTTTTGAAGCGATAAAAGACGATTCTGACAATACAGTAGCAAACAACGAAGTGTTATTTAATTCAACTCTTCATCATGAGTGAGTGGTGTTTAGCTTAAAAATACAGAGACGCAGAGTCATCTGACGATCAAAGTGGATGCCGCGCGCTTTTAAATCGTCTTTTCACTACAGTATTTTGCTGCCAGTTTTCTTCTTCCACTAACTTTTTGAAGGCTATAGGCGCTTATATTCGCGCGACAATGTTATATACCTTTTCCCTCTAATGAGCACGAGTATTTTTATCCTCCCTTCTTTTTTTTCCTTCATCTTCATTCTAATTCTTTAGGGACATTTATACATATGATGAAAGCAACTTTTTACTGTAAATTCTTTCCGTTTTTGTAATTCTGCAATTTTTCACTTTCTTCTTTTGACGAATGTCGGCAATTTTTTTTTCCAAGAATTAATTAATTGCTTATTAATTTTATTAATCGCTAATAATAATAATAATAATAATAATAATAATAATAATAATAATAATAATAATAATCGCTAATAAGCTTATTAATCGCTTCAGGTGCACCACAAGAAATATTTTTTGTTAATTAAAAAAGCAGAAATTAAAAATTACCACGATTTACTTTTCCTGAAATTAACTGATTTTAATAATCCTTCAGATGCACTTGAAATAATTTTTATATCTATCGGAAAAATAATAGCAGAAAACCAAAAATTTGATCTTTCGAAACTTTTTGAAACATGAAACATGAAAGATCCTAACGTTCTGAACGTTCAAATGAACAAAATTTATATACTTCTTCTAAAAATTAAATTTTTATTGCAACTATTTTGCTTCACTATTCAAAAAATTAATCACTGACATTCTAAAAGTACAATTTTAGTTTAAAAATTTTTTTGTGATTAATTTTATTAAATTCGTTTATTAAAATATCTTCAATAAAAAATATAAATATAAATATTTCCTTCATTCGAACGTTCAAAACTTGGGAATCATAAACTTAATTAGGTAAAAATAATTTAATTACTAGTTACAAAATTCGTCTTTATTATTCCCAGATAGTCAATTATTCCAAGTTCAAAGGCCAAAAAAAAACAAAAAAAAAAGACAAAGAAACAATAAAATAAAAAAAACAAAACAAAAAAGCAGAAATACCGTAAAATTGCAAGCCAGTAATTTTCTCCATCCGAAATACACACACACACAAAGACACAAATGTTGTATTTTCAGCATAATTCAGTAGTGTCCCAATTTAAAATCAACTTAGCGGTAACCAAATGCCTCGGTTACATCCGGTGTAGACTAAGCACTTTACTTTTAAAGGACATTAGCCCCCGCTTGAAGGGAAAAGGTGGTTTCCATTCTCTCATGCTTTCTTTCTCGGCGAAAGCCAAAGCCACGACGACAGAGGGTTGGAACTCTCCACATTTTCCAGCAGGGTTGTCTGGGGGTAATTAGCCGACAGCCCAGAAAACGATCCCAAAGATTTCCCATTCCATGAGGCGAAAAATCATTCAACTCAAGTCACAATTTTTTTCCTTCGAATAAAAATTAAGAAAAGAAAGAAAAAATATGCCAACCACAATAAAAAAAAAATATTGTCACGCAACATTGAATGAAGGGGAGAAATATTTTTACTGTATCGCAATTTATATAGAATATTAGAATTTATCGAATTTTATTTTTTAAGTCACGAACCATGTTTGGTTTGCGAGAAAGGTCAATAGTACCATTAGGTTTATTATAAAAGATTGAATTTATATTTCTTCGAAGTAATAAGAAAGTATTTCTTATAATAAATATAATACATAATAAATTCCTTAAAATAATATGTTTCTTTGGTTTTTTTTTATTTTTATTATTTTCTAATTTTATTCCTTCCATGGTTATTTTTAATTTAATTATTTCTTCTGCTCATTTTTTATAATTTATAACATAATTTTTTTTATATAATCTTTTCGGTTTTTTCTTTTCTTTATTCATTTGGTTATTTCTTAATTTTATATTTTCTCATTGGGATTTTTTTAATTATGTATTTTTACAAATTAATTCTATACAATTGAGTTGAAACTGTCGAATTCTAACGATTTTATACCAAAATTGTGAATCTCATTATAATTCGCTCCAATATGGTATCAAATTGCACGAATTTGAGATATAATCTAGTTTCAATTTGTTGCAAATCTGTTGCAAATTTGTATTTCATTTAATATAAATTTTATTCTATTTGGTATCAATTCTGAACAATCGGTTAACAATTGAATTTAATTCAGTATCAGTTTGTTGTAATTTTATTCAAATGTTCAAAATTTATTTCAATTTCATATAGCAATTCTATTTAATTTCAAATTGAATCGTTAAAAATTCTTCTAAATTGGGTATCAATTTGGCTAAATTTTATAAATTTATCTCGATGTAAATTTTCCCAATTCAATTTCCATTCGGTAACAAATATTTACCCTTTTGTTAACAATTTTCGTTTTTGTTACAAATTTTTGTACCAATTGGTACCAATTGGATGCAATTGAATTCAATTTGTTATTAATTTTGCAGTAATTCCGTAAAAATCTCATCCTATTTAATTTTAATTCTACTTAATTTGGTACCTATTTGGAGATAATTCATTCTAATTTGATATTAATTCGTTGCAGTTGGTTATCAATTGGATCCAATTCAGTATCAATTGGATTATATTAAGTATCAGCTGTTTTGTAATTAGATATTAATTTTCTCCTATTATTCATTAATATAATTTGATACCAATTCGTTACAAGTTGGAATTTATTTTATCCAATTTATTAATTTGTTGTAATTCAGAATTAATTTACTTCAGTTTCGTATTAATTCAGTACAGCTGGTTATCATTTGGATCTAATTTACCATCAATTTTTTGTAATTTGGTATCAATTTGTAATTTAATATTCAATATAAATATTTTACTAATTTCAATTAATTCCATTTATTTTGACGTCAATTCTATTCAATAATTTATAAATTCTTTTTAATTTGGTATCAATTTGATTCATCTTTGTGCCAATTAATGAAATTCAATTTCAATCAGATTCTGTTTAATATCAATTCACTGCAATTTATTGAAAATAAATTTTTCCTTCGTGTTACGATTCGGTAACGGAACCAATTAGATCTAATTCGGTAACATTTTAATTATGTTTGTTATTTTAATTTGTTTTATTTCGATAATAATTTCATTTTACTTGGTATCCAATCGGTTTTAATTAAAATTATTTTGGTATCAATTGGTTCCAATTCGATGTTAGATCTTTTGCAATTAGCAATACATTTTTTCCATTTGATTTCAATTCGATTTAATATGGGCATAATTTTTTGCAATTTTATTCAATTTGATCAAAATTCATTTCAATTTCTTAGCGATTCTATTTAATTTCAAATTGAATCGTTAAAAATTATTTTCAATTGGTTATCAATGTGGGTAAATTTGATAAATTTACCTGGATGTAAATTTATGCAATTCAATTTCTATTCGATTCTGTTTATTATCGATTCATTTCAGTTCGGTAACAAATATTTACCGTCTTGTTACCAATTTTGGTACCAATTGGATCCAATTTGTTATTAATTTTCCTGTAATTCAGTATAAATCTCATTCTATTTAAATTAGGAACAATTCTTTGTAATTTTGAATTAATTGTTTTTAATTTGGTATCAATTTCTTCCATTCTACTATCAAGTTGAATCAATTTGTCAATAATTTCATTCAGTTTGATTTAATTTGATACTAATTTAAAACACTTTCATATTAATTCGTTGTTTATAGTTATGGATTTAATTTAATACACTTTCAATTTGTTGTAGGTTAGTATCAATTTCCTTAAATTTTATAGCAGCTATTTTGCAATTAGGTATAAATTTTTTCCTATTTAATATGAATTCGATTCACTTTGGTGCCAATTTTTTGCAATTAGGTATAAATTTTTTCCTATTTAATATGAATTCGATTCACTTTGGTGCCAATTTTTTGCAATTAGGTATAAATTTTTTCCTATTTAATATGAATTCGATTCACTTTGGTGCCAATTTTTTACAATTTGATATTATTTTTATCATATTTTGTATCTATTCGATTCAAATTGGTATCTAGTCAGTATTATAGTTTTAAACCAGTTTAGTATCACTTCGTTATAATTGGTTATCAATTGTATGTAAATCAGTAACAATTTTTTATTATCACGGTAAATCGTTAGGTATTAAAATAACACCAAAATGGATTAAAATAACACTGAATTGGATTATTTTAATCCTTTTTGGTGTTATTTTAATACCTAACGATTTACCGTGATTTGGTATCAATTCCATTAAATTCAGTAGCATTTCTTTTGCAATTTAATATCAATTTTTTTCTATTTGATTCAATTTGATTGCTAATTCGTTCCAATTTAGTTAATTAATTTCGTCCAATCCGATATTAATTCCTTGTAATTCCGTAAAAATTTCGTCGTTAATTAGTATCAATTAGATGCAATTTGGTATTAATTATACGTTTAATTTGGTATCTATTCTATAATGATTTATTTCAGTTTAATATCAATTCATTGCAATCTAGATTTCATGAAATCAAATTTATTATCATTTTGGCCAATTTAACTCAATTTGGTATAAAATTTTGATCCTATATTTCATATCAGTTTTTATACGCAGCATTATTTTCGAATTATTTAGTTTGTTTTGAATTTCTTGTATTAATTTGATCCAGTGTGATATTAATTTGAAACAGTCTCGTATAAAGGATACAGTTTCGTATCAATGCTTTTCAATTAATTATCAATTTGATATGAATTTTGATCCATTTTGTTACCAATTGGTTCTAATTAATCAATTTGACGCATCACTGTTAACTTAAAAGTGTCAAATGGCAACGAAATGATACCAAAAAGTGTGGATCGAAAAATAAAATTGATCAAGATTTTTGGCATCAATTTGATACTTTCAAGAAAACTGTGATCGAATATATTGATTTGAGAAATGATTCAAGAAAACCTTGTCAATTTTTGTTGGCTTTCGTGATTTCTTGTTATAGATTATATTTTCCATTACTGTGTAATTTGAATTTAAATTTAAATTTATAATTTATAATTTATAATTTAAAATTTATAATTTATAATTTAAAATTTATAATTTATAATTTATAATTTATAATTTAAAATTCATAATTTATAGTTTAAATTTATCATGCAGTTTTATTTCATTTTTTTATTATTTGTGACGCGATCTGAAGAAAGGGACCTTAGGAGTAAATCACTTTTAGGTTATGTTAGCGTTACTGTTTTGTTGTTTAAAAATTTTTTTTCACTTATTGCAAATTTAAATCAGTATTTATCAAATATTTTAGTGAAATGAAGACTTAAAAATGAATAATTTACATTGACAGTTGATCCTATTCTTGTATTTTCATTACAAAAATTGCAAACATAAGCTAAAATTTTCTGCTTCTATGGTCCCTTTTTTCAGATCGCGTCACATTTATTATTTTATTATTTATTATTTTATTATTTTATTATTTATTATCTTATCTTTTATTATTTTATTATTTATTATCTTATCTTTTATTATTTTATTATTTATTATTTTATTATTTAATATTTTATTATTTAATATTTTATTATTTATTATTTTATTATTTATCATTTTATTATTTTATTTATTTTATTATATATTACTTCTTATTGTTTTCTATTAGATTTAATTTCTTTTTATTTTCTACCACCATTCCTTATCAGATACTACTGTCTTTTTTTCTCTAAAAATCAATTTTTGAAAATAGAAATCGCAAATTTTTGGAAACTGACATTCCAGCATTTGCGAGTGAGGAATGAAATCGCTGTTGAAAACCCGCGCAGTACACAGGATGACTCGCGAATCTGTTGAAGGTTGAAGCAAATTTCGCACGAGTTCTGCACCAACACATACAAATACACGAACACACCCTGAACTGACCGGTCGGCCGAGAGAGAGTCGGACGGCTGACTGCCTTTCTGATTGATGATCGCTACTGGACTCTCTGCCGCCATACATATAATACTGCAGCCAACACATTTCTCTGTCCTGTTTTCGCACTCCCATTCCATTCCCTAAGCTCCCTCATCTTTCCATGTGCGCTCGCAGGACCCAATCTCATTTTCAACTTCGCGCCTCCGTTCTAATCTCTCCGCTTGAATTATAAATAACGCCCACATAGCACGCTTTTCCCACATGCTGAATTTTAAATGCGTCCCTTGATCATTCACTCCGAAATCACTGATTCAGTCTGAAAGAAGAAGAAGACGAAGAAATTATCTAAATTAGCGGAAATTTTAATTAAATCCTTTTGCGAGTCTAAAAAAAACAATTATCTTGTCATGTGGAATGAATGTTGATAATTTAAAGATTACAAATTTCAAATTTAGACGATGGATTTATTTTTTTGAAAGTAGGGGAAAAATTTAAACTTCAGTGCAGAAAGGTATCATGTATATATTGATTGGTGTGGTGAAACGGTGAGGAGATGGGATTGGCTTGATAGTCGGAAAACAGGATTGGAATAAGCCACAGGAGATAGGGAGGAGGCGATATCGAAGTGATGAAAAGTGACTCTGCAAAAAGAGAAAAACTCCTGTCGATAGTCACTTTTTCTAATCAATGATTCGTCATTTCCGTTTTGTTGAAAATTTCAACAAACTTTTAGCCACAATTTCCAATTTTACACCATCTGGTATTTTATGAAAATAATATTCATTCATTTCGTTTATTTAATTCATTTCGTTATCTTATTCATATATCTGTTAAGTTTAATCTGTTGTTGTCTGCTACTTTTGTTGAAAGAAAAAAGAAAAAATCACTGAACAATGATTAACGTGTGATTAAAATTAATTTTAGCTGATTCCTCAGGTGCAAATGAGACAATATTTTTAGTAAATCAAAAAATCAGTAATCGTTAACCGTTGAAATTTGCTTTTTTAAATTTAATCTCCTTTGAGGATCCTTTAGATGCACCTACTGAAGCAAATATTTTCTTGTATCAAAAAACAACAACCGTCGAAATTTGCTTTTCCAAAAAAAATTTAAAAAATTTAACCTATTTTGATGATCCTCTAGATGGACCCGAAGCAAATATATTTTCGTAAATCAAAAAACACTAACCGTCGAAATTTGCTTTTCCAAAATTTAACCACTTTTTGATGATTCTTTAGATGCACCCAAAGCAAATATAATTTCGTAAAAAAAATATATTTTCGTAAATCAAAAAGCACTAACCGTTGAAATTTGCTTTTCCAAATTTAACCTATTTTGATGATCTATCCTTTAGAATTTTAGATGCACCCGAAGCAAATATTTTCGTTAATCAAAAAACACTAACCGTTGAAATTTGTTTTTTTAAATTTAACCACTTTTTGATGATTCTTTAGATGCACCCAAAGCAATTATATTTTCGTAAAAAAAATATATTTTCGTAAATCAAAAAGTACTAACCGTTGAAATTTGCTTTTCCAAACTTAACCTCTTTTGATGATCCTTTAGATGCACAACAAGTAAATATTTTCGTAAATCAAAAAACACTAACCGTTGAAATTTGTTTTTTTCTAATTTTAACCTCTTTTGATGATCCTTTAGATGCACTACATGCAAATATTTTCGTAAATTAAAAAACAATAACCGTTGAAATTTTCTTAATTTAACCTTTTTTAATGATCCTTCAGATGCAACTTAAACAATTTTACACTAAAAGTAAAAAAATTGAACAATCAAAAACGTTTTGATGCTCCAAAACTTCTAAATAACTTTTTATGCTTTTTTCAGATGCACCTAAAATAAGATTTTCATTAAACCAAACAGTGACTTTTTAAAGATTTAGTAACGCATTTAATGAATTTTTATTATCACTTAAAACAAGTTTTTCTAATTAAGTATATCCGAAAAATAAAAATATTGTTATTTGATTTTATGAAAATAATCTCGGACTATGTTTCGGACGCACCTGAAGCAATATTTTTAGTTCATTCAAGAAGCAAACAATAAAAATAATTGAGATTTTCTTTTTCTAAAATTAACTGCTTTTGATGATCCTTTAGATGCACCAAAAACAAATTTCAAATTAATTTAAAAATAAAAAGTTAAAAACGGTTTTGCAACTTGATTTTTAAAACAATATTGCTTATGCTAATGCCTCAGATGCACCTCAAGCAAATATTTTCAAAAATAAAAAATTGCAAACAGTTGCAGTTTGCTTTTCTAAATTCAACCGCTTTTTATGATTCTTCAGATGCACCTGAAACAATTTAATGCTTCAACCAAAAAAATCCAGAAATAATGACACTACGATTTTCTAAAAGTTTTAATTATTTTTTAGTTGCACCTAAAATACAGTGTTTCTAAGGATGTAAAATTGAAGCAAAAATGTTGCGAAGTAACGTTTTTTGTCTCAATTTATGACATTTTCATATAGGAACACCGTGAATCGACAAACAATTCAATTGTTTTTCATTATCGAACAGATTGAAAATATATTTTTCCAATTAGTTTTATAAATACGAATGAGTGAATGAATGAAGAAAATGAATACTGATTCGCGGTGACTGTGCACGCGTTATTTAACTTCTAATCGAGCAGCGTTTGCGCACGAATGACCTGGCACGAGAGAAGACCAAAAGAGCGTTTTACATGCGAACGGTATCCCACTTCCTTTCATTGGGAGCAATATTTCTTTTCGCCGAGTCCCCCAGGTCTTTATCTAACAAGGAGCAAATCATTTCCCTATTATTTGCTCGCTATCGTAGCACTCTGCTTCTCTCTCTCAATCTCTTGCTCTTCGTTTTACGAAACGTACACTCAAACCCTGATGATGGCGAAATATACTTTCTGGATGCCATCCAAGCCTTATCCATTGTGAACCTCGAGGACAGTCACACACACCTTCATTTAAATTTTTATTTATTCTCCCTTTAGAGGTTAAATAACATTTTACTGACGAATTCATGTTTTTTTAATTCCGATACTTCTTGTTTTTTTCTCGATTTTTTTGTCCGGTAGTTCTGTTCTAGTTTCTGTATTTGTTTAAATAAATTTATTTCTAATTTTATTTCACTCTATTTCTTCTTTATTTTCTATTTTCTATATTTTTTTATTTGTTTCAGCTTTTATTTCAAATGCTTCTTTTACTTTTCGTTTCAATTTTTAGTATTGAGTCATTTAGTGGATAATAATTATAAATAATTTGACTAAAGTCGTTGCTGAATGGTATTAAAAAATGGTAATAATTTTCAGAAATAATTTTTATTAGGGTCACGAAGTAAAAAGAAATTTTTTTAATATTTTATTATTTATCCTAAAATAAGCATTTAAAGTATGCGAGGTAAGTATTAAAGTAGCGCGCATGCGCGGGGCGCGACAACGAGAGTGAGTGAGAAGTTCCTGTTTTTCTCTCTCGCTCACATTGTTGACGCTCCGCCCCTTTTCGGCCCTCGACTAGAAGCAATGGGAGAAAAAGGGAATAACTCAAAGTTTGACACAGTCGTATTGTTTTAATTAACAATTCATTTGTTAATTAGTTAGTCGATTGTTAGTCGATTCCATTCAATTCGTCGTCAATTCTTTTCAACTGAATATCAATTCGATTAATCTTGGTGGCGAATTGGCAATTGATCCAATTTAATGTCAATTTGATCCAAATTAATATCAATTCATTGCAATTTGTCAACAATTTTTTTTATATTTTCGTACCAATTCGGTATTGATTCGTTACAATTTGGTATTAATTTGATCCAATCGGAGATTAATTCGTTGTAATTCGGTATAAATTAAATTCTACTTTGTATCACTTGGGTTCAATTTTGTGTTAATTCATTGCAATTGGGTAACGAATTTTTCTCTTTTCGTTATAATTCGGTATAAATTTCTTCCTATATTATGTTACGATTTGGTAACGAAACCAATTAGATCTAATTCGGTAACATTTAAATCATATTTGGTTTAAATCATGTTATTTTAATTTGTTTTAATTACATAAAAATATAATTCTATTTGGTATCCATTCGGTATTAATTAAAACCAGATTTGTACTAATTCGTTTCAATTCGTTCCAATTAGGTATCAGATCCTTTAAAATTCGGAATAAACTTTTTTCCTATTTGATTTCAATTCGATTTAATTCGGTAATAGTTCTTTGCAATTTTGAATTAATTTGTTTTTAATTGGATATCAATTTTTTCCCAATTTGCTATCAAGTTGAATCAATTTGGCACCAATTTGATTCAGTTTGATTCAATTTGATATTAACTTAAACTACTTTAATATTAATTCGTGGCATTTGGTTATGAATAATTTGATTTATTAGTTTCAATTTGTTGTAATTTAGTATAAATTTCCTTAAATTTTATAGCAACTATTTTGCAATTCGACATTAATTTTTCCCTATTTAGTATCAATTTGATTCAATTTGGCAACAATTCTTTGCCATTTGATATATTAATTTTATCATATTTTTTATTTATTCGATTCGAATTGGTATATTCAATACTCAATAGTAATTTAAACCAGTTTCGTATAAATTCGTTAATTTAAACCAGTTTAGTATAAATTCGTTGTAATTGGTTATCAATTGAATCTAAATCAATAACAATTTTTTATTATTCGGCATCAATTCTATTGAATTCAGTAGCAGCTCTTTTGCCATTCGGAATCAATTCGTTCCTATTCGATATCAATTCGATTCAATTTTTGTTACCAATTCGTTACTATTTGTTATTAATTTCATTCAGTTTGTTATTAATTTCTTGTAATTCGTTATCGATTTCGTTCCATTTTGTCTCAATTTAAAGTTTTTATTTAACTGAACATTACATTAAATACATAAACTTAGTGACTATAGTATTATCATTTATTATTCCTCTTATATTTTCTTCTTTTGCCTGCCATTATGTTTCGATACTTAAACGAATGTTGAGCTGAAATAAACTTCATTTGGAGTTTCGTTCAATAATACAAATTCATAGGAAAATTATTTCTTTTTTTCGTTTCATTATTATCCTATTATAATTAGTATCATAAGGACATTAAAATTATAATTTTGAATTAAAACCGTACGACTGAATGAGAATTGTGAGTTGTTTTCTTTCTCTCACATTGTTTTTAGTCGAGCGCCGAAAAGGGGCGGAGCGTAGGCAATGGGAGTAAGAGAGAAGAATGGGAACTTCTCTCTCACTCTCGTTTGTCGCGCTCCGCGCAGGCGCACAGTTTTAATACAAAGTCTACTGAACCAGACACAAACCGACAAATTAAATCGAATTTGTTTTCTACTCTTTTTCTACTTTATACTTATTTTCTTCTTTTTCTGTTTTGTCATGGACATTAATTTTGTTTCTAGTAAATATCGAGTGTGTCAGTAAAACGATATTATTTTTTTTTTGGACACTAATAGAGAAACCCAAATTGTCAAAGTTGTATTATTTAGTGAAATAAATGGTCTTGGAAATAGGACTCGAGTGGCCAGAAACGAGGGGCTGGACACAAGTCGGTTTAAACAATTATCACAAGGGTCGAGCTGCTACAAGTGGACAAGGGCGATAAGTTATGGCATAGGGTAATTCTGAATGTACTTCTTCTGGTCGCGAAATAATCTTATACCTATTATAATTTATTTACTCCAATTCGCACTTTTTTAATTACACTTCTTGTCTTTTTCCCTCTCTCTCTCTCTTTTCAATTGTAAAAATTAAACTAATTTTAGCCTTTTGATAGCAAACTTATATTTTTACAGGTGATTTTTCAACCTTTTTTAAAAAGAAATTAAGTTTACAGGAAATGAAGTTTGTTAGAAATAAACTGACAAGAAAAAATTGACAAAGAGTGTTCAGAAAAGGAATTTTTTAGTTAGAGATTTTTTTTTTCTCCAAAAGCATTAATCGAAACAGGAGGCGTGGGAGCAAACTTGATTGATTGATTTTAGATCTGAATAGAAGGACTTTATATTATATTGTGGTGAGGTAAATATATTAAACTTATTTTTTTTTCTTCTTTTGGGTGGCGTATCAGTGTTTATCCCGGTTGAAGGGTGTTACGTAAGAATTCGCTATGAAAAGGAGCGAGTCGTAAATCTCGCAATGTTAAAATGTTTCGAGAGGGTGGCGAGTGAGAGTGTCCTTTATAGCATTGTTAACAACTAATGTATGCGGACCAAGTCTCCTATACGGTTCCCTACTTGAACATTTAACATTCTTTAACATTATTATACACATGGCGCCCATCCACTTATAAATACACCCCACGAATTCACCAACCAAAGTTGCGTGTGTCCCTTCTCCCTCCTTGCAAAAAAAAAAAAAGATTTTTATCCTCCATTCCTTATTTCTTTTTACGGTTATATTCTTGATTTCCATTTCAAACCGTACAAAGTGAATACACACCACCAAACTTTTTCTATTTAAATTCAATTTCATTGTTTTCAGAAAGGAGTTGGCGATTTTTTTTTCTTTGTTGGGAAGTTTTTGAACTTGCGTGATAACTAGAAAAAATAGTAAAGTTGTTTTTTTTTGGGATGCACCTGAAGTATTTGGTGATTTTTCTTTTTTTGATTTCCTAAAATTAAACGTTTTTGATGATTCTGTAGATGCACTTGATACAATCTTTTTGTTCAGAAGAGTCATCCAATTAAAACGATAAAAAAACGATAAAAGACGATAAAAGACGATAAAAATTTAAAATAGTTGAAAATTTGTTTTTCTTGAACCAATCGGTTTTGATTATATTCTTCAGATGATCTTTTGGTTCCAAAGTCTTATCCAATCGAATTCAAAAATTTAAAAATACTTGCAATTTTGTTTTTCCAGAATCAAACGCTTTTAATTCTTCTTCAGATGCACCTGAAACAATATTTTCTTGCAATCTGCCAAAATTTTTGTTAAAAAAAATAGCAAAAATTTATTTTTTCATTCAACAATTTTTTTGTTTATACAAAAACAATATTTACTTTTACAAAATTACAACTTGTAAGAATATTTTTATTTTTAATTAGTTTTGAAAAAGGTCAGATTAAAAAAATTTTTAAATTTTGTTTTCAATCCAATTTTCTGAAAATTCAATTCTTTGAAAAGTCTTTAAGTTATATTAGAAAATAAAAAGTTCAAATAGTAATTTGAAAAATTTAATAAAGTATTTTTAATTTTTCTTTCATAGACTGTTAATTAAAAGAAAGAAAAATTAAGATTTCTAAAGATTTTAATTTGAAACCTTTTCAAAATTCAATTATTTGTAAAAATCCAAGCTTTTAATATTTAAATAAATATAATGTAAAATTTCAATTCAAATTCATTTTTATATAAATTTATGCTTGTTGAAATTGAATGTTTGTAAGGAATTTTATCAATAAAATTTTTAAATAATTAATTTTCTTTGGAAAAGTTTTTTAAACTAGATATTGAAAATCATTGAATTGTTGATCAAATAATAAATAAAAGCTAGAAACAGTTCAGATTTGTTTTTTATGAAACTGTAACCGTTTTTAGAAAATTCTTTATTAGCACCTGAGGCAATCTTAACAGAAATTCCAAGGTCGAAAATCTTTAGATGATTTTTTTTGGATGCACCTCTAGAAATCCAAAGAAACAAAAAATTTCTCTCGTTTTTTTAAATATACTGAAACAACTTTTGTTATCAGTGCCGAAACGTAAAATTTCTAAGAAGTTTTTTTAAAAAACAAAAGATTTTTTAACTCAGAACGAAATTTTTATTAACTTATTCAATGTTTGAGAGAAAAGATTTGTAAAAATAGAATAAATATATTTATTATTAATTTCAATTTAAAAAAAAAATCCCCGTAGAAGTAGGTCACCCTTTTTCGATTAGGCCTTATTTGGAGATGTCCATGACCTTGACCCCTGAAGCGACTGGTTCCAGTAATGAATAGGGTTTTCTTAATGATCTTCAGTAAGGGGAATGTACACATTGAAATAAAAGGCCTTTAACTTCTCCCTGCTTTCTTTTATTTCCCGTTTTTCTTTTCCCTTTCTCAACAATTAGTTGAACATAAAATATTAAAACTAAAACAAAATCCTAATTTTTTCAAAAACTTTGAAAAACTTTCTGCCACTTTCTAAAACTATTAAAAATTAGCAAACACTTTAAATAATTTTTAAAACTTTATACAAAAACTGTAATACACTTTAAGAACAATATTTAAATCTTAAGAGAAGTTTCAGATCGATTCGAAAAATTATTTTAAAAACTAAAAACTTTAAACAATTTCCAAAATAAAAATATTATTATTAATCAATTTTTATTTTTTTGTGAATTATGAGCATTTTTTGCACAAACGTAAAACTTGCGTGTTAATGACAAGTTTTGCGAGACGGTGAAAAATTATTAAAAAAACTAAAAAGTTTAAACAATTTCAAAACAAAAAATCAAAACATTATCAATCAATTTTTTTTGTTTCTTGAATTATGAGCATTTTTGGATAAACGTGAAACTTGCGAGTTTTACACAAGTTTTGCGAGACGGTGGATTTAAAATTTTCTTTTTTAAAGATTAAAAATAAACTTCTTATCCTTGCCTGCCGAGTTGTTGCGCCGACCACGCAAGAATGTTTAGGGGATGAGAGAAAAAAAATAACGCAAAAGAAGATGCGAAACAGCTCCAAGGGATGTTGCTTGGAATTGGAAACTGATGGAAGGACGCAGTAGCAGACCCTCGAGTAAAGATAGCGAATTCGGTCTCGCACAATTCTCGCGAGGAACAAAAAATAAAAAAAAAGAAAAGAAAAAAAACCACCCGAAAGAGACGACGACTTTTCTCTTGAATGTCAGAATTATCGAGAAATTACTTTTCGCCTCGTCTCGCAGTTTCATTTCTGCAGCTGTGCGAATTTCAAAAGAGGAAAATTGTCTCACACAGAATCGAAGGAGAGAGAGAGAGAGAGAGAGAGAGAGAGAGAGAGAGAGAGAGCTTGTTCGAAAAGTGAGAGGGGAATTAAGAAAAAAAAAATTTGTACGTCCCCTGAGAGACAGAGAGAGAGAGGAGTCAGATTGATCTCGTGAGAAAGCTTTCTTTCATTATACAAAAGGTCATTCGGCACTTGCACTAATGTGATTAAAATTATCCAAATTTACCAAAGTTCCATTTTAATTTCATTTCACTCAAGAGTTTCTTCACATCTTTCTCGTAATTTTTTTCTTTTTGAATTCGTCCCCTTTTTTTTCTAAATTTCGTAAATAAGATTAATTTTTTCTACATTAGTATATTTTTTTAAATGTTTTTCTAAGGATATCAGATTGAGACAAACAGCGATTCGTTTTTTGTCTTATAAATATATTTGTAAACAAAAAATTTTGTCGGATTGAAAATGCTAAAAAATGCAATTGTTATTGAATTTTTTAAAATAGAAATTCCTAATTTTATCATGATTTTTTAAATAGAAATTCCTAATTTTACCATAATTTTTTTCATTTTTAATTTTTTATTTTAAAAAATTATGATTTGAAATTACTCAGAAAAATAAGAAATGAATTTCCATTTAAAAAAATACCATTGTTATTCAATTTTTTTAAACGGAAATTCATTTCTTTATTTTTCTGAGTAATTTGAAATCATAATTTTTTAAAATAAAAAATTAAAAATAAAAAAAATTATGACAAAATAAGAAATTTCTATATAAAGAAAATTCTATAACAATGGTACTTTTTTTTAGCATTTTCAATCCGACAAAATTTTTGTTTTTAAAAAGATAGCAAAAATTAATTTTTTCTTCAACAATTTTGTTGTAAATACAAAAACATTTATTATTACAAAATTCCAAGTAATAGGAATATAATTTTTAATAACTTTTGCAAAAGTTTATTTTACAAAATTTTTAAATTCATTTATTTTTAATTCAATTTTATGAAATTTAAATTCTCTGGAAAGTTTTCAATTTATATTATGAAATAAAAAGTACAAATAGTAATTTGAAGTAAAATTTACTGTAGCTTTTTAAAAAAAATTCTTTCATAGACTATTGTTAGTTAAAAGTAAGAAAAATTAAGATTTTTAAAGATTTTAATTTGAAACCTTTTCAAAATTCAATTATTTGTAAAAATCCAAGCAGTATGAAGTTAGTTTTTGTATATGCTTTTATTTTTTTTCGTTTTGAAAACACATTTTTCTTGATAATAAATAATAATGATAATAAATAATGTTTGATTTATAAATTTTATAATTATATTTTGTTTATTTGTTTTAAATTATTAGTTTCTTTTGAAATAAAAAGTTGTGAAATTTTTATTTTTTAATTACAATTTTTAACAAATTTTTTCTATTTTAAATTAATAAAAAAAAATGTGTAGGAAGAATTTGTGTATTTCATAATTACAATTTTTATTTTTTTCTGTTTATAAAGATATTTTATATTTTACTAGCTAAAAAAAACACTCGTGTACTTTCTCATATAATTATTAAAAAACAAAATATTTAATTTCATTTGATAAATTTCTTTAATAAGATTTAATTTTTTAACCTTCTAAAAATGAATTTATTTTAAGTTTTATCTAGAAATTAATGAAAAAATTTGAATAATTTCTTTTTTTTTATTTAAAATTGAAGGAAAAATAAAGTAATTTGAAGTATTTTACAAAATTTGTAGTATTTTTTTTTTTAACAAAATCAGAAATATTATTTTTTTTAATATGTATTGATTAATAACTTCTTTCATATTTTATACAAAAAAAAAAGTTTTTAAAATTTTCTTTATTTGTTATAAAAAAAAATTTAAATTATTATACAGAATGTTAAATTGTATTGAGAAAAAGGTAAAAAATTTGAAAAATTTCTTTTCTTAACTTTTCAATTAGGACTTTTAATAAAATTCTGATTTTTTGGAAATAAATAATATAAATTATTATAATTTCCATTTAATAATCATAATGTTTGTTATGCTATGTTTGTACTGCGGACTCACACTACGATAAAAATTGTATGAATAACTTATTATAACTTAATTCTCGAAAATAAATAATAAATAACTTAATTCTCGAGGAGAATTTTGTTTAAATTTTTTAAAATATATTGTAATTAAATTCTTTTTGCAGAATGTCTTTGAATTTTTTGTCAAAAAATGGAGTTTCTTTAATAATTTTAATTAAACATTTTAAAAATAATTGAAATTTTATGGAGAAGAATTTTTTAAAAATTTTATTAAAAATAATTGAATTCTTGCGAAAAATTTTACTATTTATAAAAATAATATAATTTTTACGAAATTATTTAGAAAGATTTGTTATAATTTTAGGAAATATTGGAATTCTTTCGTGAAATTTCATTAAAATTTTGGAAAATATAAACTTTTATTTTTTTTTAATTTGATTATGAAATTATTTAAAAAATTTATGTTTGTTAATAAAAAAATTTGTAATTTGTATAACAGTATCATATTGAATACTACGTTCCGCGCGCTAGCGCGCGTATCGTTTGCTAGTTAAATTATAAAATATGTTCACAATTCACACATATTTTTTCGGTTGGCTACATATATTTTTGGCGGATTAAAAAAAGATTTTATTTTTTAGTGTAACAAAATCATTGTCGGACAGTGTAGTTAGTTAATAATAAAATTTAGTAAAAAGTGAAAAATTCGTTAAAAATAGCTAAATTCTAATTGTAAATTGTATTGTAGTAAATATACATATAGTTTTTCGATTATATAGGAAAAGTTGGAAGCTAAGTAATGGAGGTAAAAGTTGATCAATAAAGCGGTCGCACCTTTAGGTTCAATGTCCTGGTTTTCTGACTTTTATACCCGACAGGTTGAAGTCCCTGTGGCAGGTTTTACCCTGAACCCGCAGAATGGCGATGGGTCGAACAACTTGAGTCGCTCCACCCCGATGATTGCAGGTTGCACCGGCACGCCTATGCTCTCTGTGTTGTACAACTGTTGTGGACTCACTATACTTGTTCGCCTCTTAGTATTCACATATATATATATTTTTTTTTTTCACTTCTACTTACACTTGGCTGTATACATGCATACATATATATATAAGATATACCCATATCTAATTTTCTAGACCGAGAGAAAGAGAAAGAGAGAGCCACCATAATCACAGGTTAACATAGTCGGTACCAAGCCGGAGCCATGTCAAGACACCATCGCGTGTCCGCATTATGGCTGCCAAGGCCCACAATATACATTCTCATTCTACGTTTGTATTGGTGCTGATATTTTTTTAGTTTTTTCTTCTTTTTTTCTCTCTCTTTTTTTTTTTTTTTGTTTTTTGCTTTACGAAGAGAAAAACCAGCTCTCTTACTCTCTCGACCCACAGACCCTATATCTTATTTCTTATTTCACATTTCTCATTCCTCATTCTTTTACTTTTTCTTGCTTTCTCCAATTTCAACAGTTGTTCACGCTCTCAAACAAAAAAATCTTCCTTCAAAGTTTCCGGCACAAAATGAGAGTTTTTCCTCCTCGTATAGGATGTACGTCTTCTAAATCTGAATTAGAACCCGTTGCAATCAGATTTAATTGTATTCTTCAGACTGTCTTTTTTTTTGTAGTTTATTACTAACAAATATATTACGTGCGGAACGTGTTATTCAATTTTTTTTTTTGTTATCCAAATTACAAAATTTTTTATTTTCAAATACAAAATTTCTGAATAATTTCATAGTCAAAATTAAAAAAATTCTCTTATTGAGTACAAAATTAATTATTACTGTACATATTTTCTAGAATTTTAATAAACTTTCACGAAAGAATTCAATAATTTTCTAGAATTTTAATAAATTCTTCTTAAACAATTCAATTTTTTTTTAATTAGTAAAATCTTTACAAAAATTCAATTATTTTTAAAACAGTTCTAATTCCATTCCTCGGAAGAGATCAAGTTTTAGAAATATTTTTAACACACTTCGAAAAAATTTCAATTTATTCAATTTATTTATTTATTTCAATTTATTTCCAAAACTTTAATAAATCCTTGGAAATAAATAAAATTTAAATATAGCAAAAATTCTTCGCAAGAATTCAATTAATGTTATAAATAGTACAATTCTTTGAAGGAATAAAATTATTTTTAATCGAATTTAAATAAAATTGCACGAAAGAATTTAATTGTTTTCTTAAAAATTTCTATAAAATTCAATTTCAACAAGAATTTTAAATGCTTTCAAAATAATTCAATTATTGTCAAAATATTTATAAAAAAAAATTTCATATTTTCAATGACTTCTGTAAAATTCTTCATACAAATTTAATTATTTCTCAAAATTTTAGTAAATTCTTTGAAATATTTCAATTATTTTTATAAATAGTAAAATTCTTTGCAATAATTCATTTATGTTTATAAATAGTAAAATTCTCTGCAGAAATTGAATTATTTTCAAAATAATATTAATAGAATTTCTCGAAAGAATTTTCATCTTCAAATATTAATACATACACTCTTAATCTGAATCAGTGAAAATTTTAACTGATTTTAAATCTGTGTCGCAGTTTTCTTTAATTCATCAGTGAAATTTCACTGACAATCAGTGGTTTTTTCTGTTTCTCACTAAAATTCTATTGATGAATTAAAGAAAACTGTGACACTGATTTGAAATCAGTCAAAATTTTCACTCACTCAGATTTAGAGTGTAACATTCATTTATTTTCTAAAAATTTAATAAATTCTTTGGAACAATTCAATTATTTTTATAAATAGTAATAAAATTCTTTGTAAAAATTAAATTATTTTTAATAAAATTTTAATAAAATTCTTCTTCATAAAATCTTACAATTAAAATTTTTAATGAAACTCTATTTGTTGAAAAAAATTCAAAGAAATTCTTTAAAATAATTTAAATAGGATTTTTTAAAAATTTGAATACAATTCTTTACGAGAATTTAATAATAATATTTTTTCAAGGAATTCTGTTATTTATTAACAATCAGTGAATAATAAGATTTGAATAATAATATTTTTTCAAGGAATTCTGTTATTTATTAAAATTTTGTTGATAAAATTCTTTGCTTTAAAATTTCGATGATTTTCAATACATTAATTTAAAAATTGAATATATTTGAAAAGAAATAATTATAAAAAAATTGAGAATCAAAAAAGCAAGCAGCAACGAACTTCAAACTGCGAATAGATTTCCTAATCACGAACTTTATTAATATATAGATAATATAGATAATAATCATAAAAGTAATAATAAAACTGATAAAAATAATAATAATAATAATAAATTTTGCAGAAAACGGACAAATATGTTATTTAAATCAGAGAGGTGCGTGCAATTAGAAAACTTTCTATACCGAAGAAAATGAAATGAAAAAGAAAAATCAAGAAAATACTTTTTCTTGATGATTCAAACAAAAAATGTCTAAGTAGACGAGTCCAGACTTTGGTCAGACGATATTAGTGGAAGTTGTCATCTAAAGATTTTTTTTTATGATTCAAGTAAAAATTTTTAAGTAGTTGAGTCCAATGTTTAGTCAGACGAGATTATTAGAAGCAAGGTCTGTAGAAGAAACCGATCAATTGTTGATTATAAATATATTATATAATATATAATATATAATATATAATATATATATATATATATAATATATAATATATATAATATATTATATAATTTTTGATTATAAATTTTCCAATAAGAAAAATCATTCACTAAAATCATTTACTAAAATCCTTTACTAAAATCATCAGCAAAGGAACGATTTTTTTCGATGACTGAAGCAAAATTTTTAAGGAGATGAGTCCAGTGAATAATGGAATCATTTAAGGTAAATTTTGAGGTAAAAAACACAGAGATTATTTCGTTAAAATTAGAGGAGCCTCTATTAATAAGACTTTTATGACACAAATGTCGTCAAAATGTTTGCAAAAATTAGTAACAATTAGTGAGAATTTGAATTTATTTATTTATTTGTTTGTTTATTTATTTATTTATTAATCAATTTATTTATTTATTATTATCCAATGCTCAAATTGCGCACCTAATATCTAATGAAACATAAATCCAATAACCGTTTTCATTTCCGCTCTCGTTTTTTAGAACTATATGCATATACATTCACCCTGACAAGTACAATCAGATAGCGAAACAATTTCTACATCACAACTCTGTGGTTATTTGTGTTCTATATGGAAATAATTACAACGCAACTGTGAAATTTCAAATCAAGATATGTTTAGTTATATATATACATGTAGAAAATCTACTGTATGGATTTGTATATATGTTTATGTGCATATGTATTTATATATTTGTACATGTGCATATATTTATGTCTATATGTGCATAAGTTTATATCTATATATAAATATCCATATATGTGTATATATGTATGTACATATATGTATGTACATATTTGTATATGCGTTTTTGTCTATATGTGCATGTGTCTATAGGTCCATATATCTATATGTGCATATGTGTATGTGTCTATGTTTTTTTATGTTTCCATATGTGCATATGAGTATATGTTTATATGTGCATATCTATATCCATATTTTCATACATTTATATATTTGCATTAAATTTTTTTCTATTATGTTTATACGTGCATAAGAGTATATGTGCATATGTGTAAAAGTGCACCTATATGTATTTGTATACAGTATATGAATTTGTTGAAAAACAAAAATTACAAAACAATATACGAATGTTTAAATATGAAGATATGTTTTTGTGTATATGTGTACAAATCAGGAACTTACACGAACACGAAAAAACACGAAAATTCGTGTCGTGCCCGTGTATCGTGCCACAGGCACGACACGAATTTTCGTGTTTTTTCGTGTTCGTGTAAGTCCCTGGTACAAATATATATGTGTATAATATATGTTTACAAGTGTATATGTGTATGATATATGTTTACAAGTGTATATGTGTATGATATATGTTTACAAGCGTATATGTGTATGATATATGTTTACAAGTGTATATGTGTATGATATATGTTTACAAGTGTATATGTGTATGATATATGTTTACAAGTGTATATGTGTATGATATATGTTTACAAGTGTATATGTGTATAATATATATGTTTACAAGTGTATATGTGTATATGTGCGTATGTGTAAACGTTCACATATATGTATTTCTATAAAATATACGAATGTTTATATGTGAAGTTATGTTCATGTGTATATGTGCACATGTGTTTTTGTTAACAAGTGTATATGTGTAAATGTGTATATATGTTTACAAGTGTATATGCGCATATATATGTGCGGGAAGCATAAACGGGCACATTTTGCTGCAGGGAATAAACGCTCTCTCTCGCTGGATGGTCAAGCGAGACTTCTTGTTTTGCAGCGAGTGTTAATTGATTACAGGTTCGAAACTGTGGGTTCGACGTTATCCGAGCTTGAAACTCTCTGTTTCGAAAGCAAAAGCCTACCATGCGTATACGCGCGGTTTTGTTTCGGCAATCTATACCCTTCCTTCCAATTCTCTCTCTCTCTCTTTCACCCCCAGTTTGCTCTTTTGCTTACGGCATTGCCCCCCCTGCATAAATCTGTAATAAGGACGGTTTACGACGCTACTTCTACTCGCCATTTACACTACAAACTCCCCAAACCCGCAAATTACCTAATAGTCCGCGAAGCACGTTATTCGCCATTACACAATGAATAATTCTCACTCACATAACAATATACGTACATACACCACCACTCGGGGAGAAATCAAATCCAAATCTCTCTCTTTCTCTCTTTCTTTCTCAGCTGCAAAAAATCTCTTTTTATCTTTTTTTCCTGCTGCAAGAAATCTTTCTCTCTCTCTCTCTCTGGATTTTATTTCTTGCAGTAGAGAAAGAAAAAAAATGAAGAGAGAGAGAGGCAGAGAGACTCAATATATTTTACGTATTTCATTACTATTTTAGGGAGTGGATTATATTTTTATTCCCGATTCGTTTAATATGAAATATCGCTTGTTATTTTCTTTAATTTCATTAGATCCGAGGGAGAGAATAAATTTTAAGAAAAAAAAAATTACGGACATTATTTTTTTTTATTCGTCAAGAATTCTATGGTGAATTTTAAAATTTTAAAATGAATTTTAAAATAGTATTAAAATTCTACACTGAATGTTTATTTTGGCAAAAATCGAAAGTGATTGGAAACATTCAAATTGGAGGAAAATTTTGAACTTGTCCGAAAAATATATATTTTCTAAACATATTCAAAATTTTCCGCAGTGAATTCTAAATTCCTAATATTGAAGTTCTTCAAGTTAAGTTAAGTTAGTTTAGTTAGTTTTCCTAAAGTAAATATATATAAATATAAATAAATAAAAAAAAAACGCTAAAAAAAACGCTTTTTTTTGGAAAAATAAAAAGTATTTAGAAACATTCAAAATGGCGGAAAATTTTGAGTACGGAAAATATATATTTTCTGGACGATTGGGGTACAGTTTTTCTAAAACGTATTTTCAAATTTTTTATTTTCTAAAAATATTTTTTCTAATAAAAGTGAATTACTAAAAAACTTTTTTCTAATAAGAGTGAATTTCTAAAAAACTTTTTTCTATTGAAGGTGATTTTCTAATTTTCTTTCTTCTAAAAAAGGTTATTATCTAAAAAATTTTTTATTAAAAAAGGAAAACTAAATAAAAAAAAAATATCGAAAAATTCTTTTTCTATAACAATATTTAATTTCTAATTAAAATATTAATAATAATTTTTAATTTAATAACAATTAATAGGTATGTTATTAAAAAATGATGTTTACAACAATTTTTTAATTCTTTCAAAAAAATACTTGAAATTCTGTTGCAAAATTGTAATAAAAAATTATTTGAAATTATACAAATTATAATTATAATTATGAAAATGATGGAAATAATTTTTTTTTGAAGAATAGAATTTTTATTAACAATTAGTTGTTTTATAAAAATTTCTCTTTTCTTCACAAAAGGTAACGTAAACAGAATTATGATTAAAAGACAAAATATGAGAAATAGTTTATATTTTTTAATTTTAGTTTTTTTCACCAATTTTCTAACTTCTATCAAAATTTATGGAATTTTACAAACTTTAGGAAAATAAATATTAGAAATCATAACTTTTTAGAAAAACTTTTTTCAGAAATCAAAACTCATTAGAAAAACTCTTTTTAGAAATTAAATTTCTTTAGAAAAACTTATTTTAGGAATCAGATTTCATTAGAAATAATTTTTTTCAGGCAAAAAGGATTAGAAAATATTTTTTAGAAAAAGTGACCACTTACCTTTCCAGACATATACCAAATTTGTTAATATTAATAATTTAATAATTAATGCTGATTAATATTAATAAATATTCAAAATCCTCTTCATAGATTCCGCTCACGTTATGCGCTGATGGCTTATTTCCGGTGGCCAAATATGTCGTCCATCAAATATTATTCTTCAAATTCAAAATGCCCCTAGGGCGCACATCAATTGAAAGTGGACTATGAAAAAAAAGAAGAAAAAAAAAATTTTTCCGCCGTGAGAACAAATTGAGGGAAAAATGAGTGTAAATTAGAATCCATTAGATGCTGCATTTATTCCAAACAAAAGACGGTTTGTTTTCGATTTCCCTTGTGATCGACTATCATTTTCAACGGTTCGTTGAAACCGACAGTTTCTCACTCTCTCTCTCTCTCTCTCTTTCCTTCACACACACACCCATTCTGTCCCTCATTTTTGGAGCATTGAGTCGAACGGACGCGGAACCGGCTGTACCGTCATTTATTTCAAACTCTCGTCACTCATTTTTCATACGTTTAGTCTCTCTCTCTCTCTCTCTCTCTCTCTCTCTCTCTCTCTCTCTCTCTCTCTCTCTTTCTTTCTTTTTTCTTTCTCTCTCTATTTTTCTCTCATTGTCTCTCTCGTACTCTTTATTTTTCTCCCACTGTCTTTCTCTCTCTTTCTTTCAACTTTATTTTTTTTCTTTCTGTTTTAAGAGAGAAAAAAAGAAAAGAGTGAGAGAGAGAAAGAGAGAGAAAGAAAGAAAGAGAGAGAGAGAGAGAAGGTCACTCTTTCCACCTCTAACTTCCTTTGGAACTCACATCGTGCGGAGAAACGGGCCGATTTTCGCCTTTGTTCTTCTTCATCGATGGAGTTTTCTTTTCTGTGAACGAGCCAGAAATGGGGAAACAAAAGACAAATTACAGGGACGGTCATCATGTGACCCTTTCCACCTGTCCATAATACTCTATGTATATACTCGTCTATCGAGTGAACCGAGACCAAGGTCTTGAAATGCTCTAAATGGTCCAAAGAGACTGCAAAAGAAAGAAAAAAGAAAAATACACTGAATGGAGTCGCGTGTTCTTTTCCATTTTTATCCACGCAATATCGTTTCTCTGATTCTTTCAAATCGATGCGAAAATGTACTGAAATCAGAGAACGATAAATAAAAATTGATCAATTTATATATAGATATAATATAGAAAATTTATTTTTTCAATCTTTTCTTTTTCTACTTCTTAGGAATATTTTTTCCCTCTTTGGTTTCTTTTCCTACTTCTAAAAACATTTTTTTCCTCTCTGTTTTCTTTTTCTACTTCTAGAAACATTTTTTTCCTCTTTATTTTCTTTTTCTACTACTAGAAACATTTTTTCCTCTTTGTTTTCTCTTTCTACTTCTAGAAACATTTTTTCCCCTTTATTTTTTTTTTCTACTTCTAGAAACAGTTTTTTCCTGTTTTTTTTATTCAAGTAGCCGCGGTCAAAAAAAATCTCTTGTAGCTTTGACTATTTTTCAACTACTTTCAATAATTAATCAATAAATCCTTATGGAGAGGCTTTTAGACTATAAATTTTTAACTACATCAAGAAAATGATTAAAATCTTTCATAAGATTATTTTCATATTAATTTTTTAAAAACGAAATCAACAATCGAAAAATATCGGTCGGAAAATATAATTCTTACCATTTTGGAATTTTTATAATTCTTAAAAATTGATAAATTTTAATAATCCGCCAGTAATTTTGTAAAAAAAAAATTTTATGATCTGAATGAAAAATATAATTTTTATTATTTTTGAATCTATTTTTTAAATGTGGGTTTTAGATTAAGAATGAAAAAAAGACTATTTTTTAATATGGGAATTCACTTGTTTATTAAATAAATAATATTTGTTCGATTCAAGGAAAAAATAATTAAATGAAATAATTTTCATTTTTGTTGACATCGTTTCGATGGACTGGTTCGCCATCATCATCAGATCACTAATTGTAAAATTAAACAAATTTTTGGTCACAATCAAAATAATTATAAAAATAAATTTAAATAAAACTAGAGGGAAAAATAAAATTTTAAAATTAGAAATCACGAACATTTTTTCAATGAGTGATTAGTCAGACCTTTTTTTAAATATAGTTTTTAGATTGAAAATGAGAAAGACTATTTTTTAATCTGAAAATTCACTTGTTTATTTCGCCAACTACTTTTAAATCATAATTTTATCATAACTATTTTTTATTTTTTTATTTTAAAAAATTATTATTTGAATCCAGTTATAGAAAAATAAAGAATTGAATTTCCATATAAGAAATTAAAAACTATGGTATTTTTTATCATTCTCAACTGAAAAATAATGTTTTTTTTTAAAAAGCTCTAACACCATGATGATTTACGTTATCTTATTAGAAATTTTTTCGACAATTTTTCTCTTTAAGTAGATTTAATAAATTGAGCTAAAATTTTGTACAAAAGTTTAAAATACAATAAAAAATGTAATATAAGTGATGGCCAAAGTTTTGATAATTTTAAAAATCTATTATTACAAAATACTTCAAAATTATTAGTTCTTGCGCTCACTATAATCAATTTTTCATCTTTTCTGATTTCAAAATATGTTCTTGTTACTTATTTTTTAATTATTAAAACTTTTTTACATTCCCTTCTTTACTGTATTTTAGACATTCTTAAAAAATTTCAGTTCAATTTATTAAATATTTGAAGAGAAAGGAAGTCGAAAAAATCACCATTGAACTTATAACAATCACATTCTGTTCAAAATAATAAATTTAATTTTTTTCATTCATAAATTTTTTCGTGAATACATATTTGCTACAAAAAAGCATATTTTTTAAAAAATTACAGATGGATTTAAAAATCTATCAATTTTTAAGAAAAAGAAAAATCCGAAAAGTCTCAATTTATTGTCCGACCGATTTTCTTTTCAAAAATTACTCTAAAAATAATTTTTTTCATAAAATTATTTTTATAATATTTTTCTTACTGTAGTAATAACAATAAATTTTGTTAAGGTAACAAAAAATTTTGTTACAAAAACAAACAAAATTATTATTAAAAAATATTATTATATTATTATTATTATTATTATTATTATTATTATTATTATTATTATTATTATTATTATTATTATTATTATTATTATTATTATTATTCTATATTAACAGATCTTTTTTTAACGTGTATAGTTTAAACATTTTTTCCTAATTTCAGAATTCTTTTTTTTGTGATAACATTAAAATTATTTTATGATAGAACTTGACTGTAAATTATCGTCATTAAGTGTCGGGTAATAAAGACAGATTTTTATTATACTGTCTGGTAATAAGAATCTTGTCAGTTTTAAACAGTCAGTTATATTCTGTGGGAAGTTGTTGATTCTTGCAATTACAAAATCCAAGTCTACTGTTAAATTACATTCATTAATAAATTTAAATATTATACATTATTTGTTTTTTTCTTCAATTTCTTTCTACATGGATTTTTGGAGAAAAAATTCCATTTTTTCAATTTTCGTTTTTCAATATTTCTTTTTGAAATAAATTTTAGTAATTCTAGAGCGCAGACGCAGATAGTAACCATGAACAGGTGGACAAGCCTACTTTGTCAAAAAAAATATATTCTAAAATTCAGGAAAATATGTCTAACAAGGGATAGAAGGAAAATTTTTCTCCTTTTCAAAAAAAAATAGAAAAATATTTTCTAAAATTCAGGAAAATATGTCTAATAGGATAGAAGGAAAATTTTTCTCTTCTACAAAAAAAATAGAAAAATTATCTAATTATCAGGATGAATAATTATACCATAAGCAAATTTTCAAAGCTTCGTATTTTGTATTTTACTATTTTTACATTTCTAAAAATAAAACACTAATTTGCTAATGCTTCTACAATAATTATATGTATAGTGAATTAAATTTCCATTTGCTTAATTAGCAAAAAAAAAAAAATGTTAAACGTCATTCCTATTATTTGCAAAAAAAGAAGAAAAATTTACATTCGCTTTAAATTGTTTTTCTTTTTTTTTGGTTTATACACGTTTATATATATATATATATATATTCTTTTAAAAGTGCGAATATTTCACAAAATGAAAATGGATGTGAGAACCGTAAAAAAATAGAAGGCAAAATGCATGAGTTGAAAGCGGTATAAACAACTTTGTATATATAGTGTTTAGTTGCATTCTTTGTAGAAAAACGCGTGTAACATTTGATTAATGATCTGTGAACAAATTGCTACAATGTTTACAAGAAGTGATATTAATCACAGTAACATAAATTCCAAATAGGAAAAACGAATTCCCAATTTCCATTCTAATTCTAAATTTTTATTTTATATCTAAATTTATATTTGAATTTATATTTCAATCAATATTTATATTTATATCTATATTTATATTTAAATTTATATTTATGTTTATATTTATATCTATATTTATATTTATATTTATATTTATATTTATATTTATATTTATATTTATATCTATATTTATGTTAAAATTTGTATTTAAATTTAAATTTATATCTATTTTTCTTTTCTGATCTTTTCCTGCCTTGAAGTCAAATTAAAATTCCCCCCGGTGTCTTAAACATAATTAGTGCGTGTGAATTAAATTAAATTAAGAACTATTCTTTTTTGTTCCTTTCTTGATTCACGTATGCATTGTATAAACATAAAAATAATAATACTCTTGATTGACATATCCTTGACTGAAATGATTCACATTTTGTTTCGATGCTGAAGAAAAAACAGCAAACTCCTTCGTCATTACTGCGATATGTGATATCATGATGCAGCTGGATAAAAATATATAATATATACCCTCGATTCAATAGCCAGAAGGTAAATCACTCGCAATTATGTTACTTCTATGCACCACTTATATTTCTCAGCAAAAAGAGAATTTTTTAATGTATTTTATTTATGGAAATGTTCCATTGCAGCCGAACCATTACTAGCAAACAAACATCGATTTTTTTTTGTTTAATTTCTAATTTTAACAGCGTAGAAGTTTTTTTCCGTAATTGCAATTCTTGGAAAATTATTACTTATTGCTTACTTTACATTTATTAGTTACTATTACTTATTATTATTATTTACTATTACTTACTATTACTTATTATTACTTATTATTACTTATTATTACTTATTATTACTTATTATTACTTATTATTACTTATTATTACTTATTATTACTTATTATTACTTATTATTACTTATTATTACTTATTATTACTTATTATTACTTATTATTACTTATTATTACTTATTATTACTTATTATTACTTATTATTACTTATTATTACACGCAAAAAAATATTCACCTGGAACAGCTACAAATTTCGCTCGATTAGTCAAATGTTTAGTTGCTTTAGTTAATACTTTCACTATTTTAGCGAAACGTATCGCTGTTGCAGATAAAAAATTTTTTCAGTGTACATATTATTTCTTATTATTCATTAATATTATTTATAATTACTTATTCTTTCTTATTATTCACAACTCATTCCTACTCAACTATATCCTAAAAGGACAATTTACAATTTTTTTCCCAATTATAATTTCGCCAAAACAAAATTGGAATTTTAACAAAAAAAAAGAGTCGAAAAGAAAATGATTTTAAATATTAGATACTTATGTAAAAAAAAATCTAACGATATTTGGTGTACGATGTCAAGGGAAGTAAATAAAAGTGTATATGGCAAACAAACAATGGGACGCATCACTCATTGAGTCTCGCCACTTGTATAAAGACGCATGTGTAAAACCGAAGGTGGAAAAATGCGTCGCGACGCCAAGAATTCAAAAACGTGCGAAGCGACGGCCGTCGGATCTAAACTTTCTGTCGATGATTGAGATACTTCCAAAAATAATAATATTTCCATCACTCGACACATTCAACCATTTTTTCAACCATTTCCTCTTGGAATAATATTTTCGAGTTGACTAAAAATTATTCTCGTTCGTGTGACTATTTTTTTGTCATTGCTTCTTCACAGGTTTTTTTCTTTGGAAATTAATAATTTTCGATGGTTAAAAAAATGCTTATGGATAATTTATTTTTACTACATTGATTATGAGGTTCAACACTGACCATTTGTTCGACTTATTATTTTAATGCTGCATTTCTTGCAATATATTTTTTACTACTGTATTTTCAATTTTTTACGCAGTACTTTTTTTAACGCTATTTTTGCGATATTCGTTAAAACTGTATTTTTACAGTACTTTTTAACACTATTTCTACATTCTTTGTAGAAAGTTTTTTTAAAGTAAATCTTTTTTAAAGTATTTATTGCACATTGTTTATAGTTTTTTTATTGATACTGTATTTTTACAGTACTTCTTAACACAATTTTTTAATTTTTTTTGTTATTCTTCATTTTTACAGTATTTTTAACACTGTTTTTACATTTTTTTGTAATTCTCTATTTTTCAAGTATTTTTCAACACTATTTTCAAAATTTTCAATAAAAACTGTATTTTTTACAATATTCTTTTAACACTATTTTTACATTTTTATTTAACACTATACTTTTCGAGTATTTTTAACACTATTTTTGCATTTTTCTTTGAAATTGTTTTTTTATAGTATTTTTTAATTAGTATTTTTACATTTCCCATAAAAACAGTATTTTTACAGTATTTTTAACACTATTTTTACATTTTTCTATAAAACAGTATTTTTCCAGTTATTTTAACACATTTTTTTACATTTGTTTGTAATTTTTTACTTTTACAGTATTTTTGAAAACTGTTTTTACTTTTTTTAAATACAGTATTTTTAAAATACAGTATTACAGTTTTTACAGTGTTATTTAAATATAGTTTGACATTTTTCTTTAATATTATATTTTTACAGTTTCATTTACACCAATTTTTAGAATTTTTTAGAATACTGTATTTTTACAGTATTTTTCACTTGTATTTTTACATTTTTATTGAAATTCTGTATTTTTATGGTATTTTGTAAACATTGTTTGACATTTTTCTTAAATACTGCATTATTACAGTATTTTTCTATCACTGTTTTTTACATTTTTCTTTAAAATTGTACTTTGACAGTATTTTTTAACACTATTTTTACATTCTTTGTAATTCTCTATTGTTACAGTATTCTTTAAACATTGTTTGTCATTTTTTATTAATACTGTATTTTTACAGTACTCTTTTTATTTTTACATTATTCTTTAAAACAGTGTTTTTCCAGTACTTTTAACACTATTTTTACATTTTTGGAATACTGTATTTTCACATTAACTTTTAACACTATTTTAATTTAGTTGTTGTTGAAATTCTGCAGTTTTACAGTATTTTTTAAATTAAAAATTGAAATTAAATTAAAAGTTAAATTAAATTAAAATTGTTTCTTTACTACTTTATTTTTACAGTATTTTTTAAACATAATTTTAATATTTTTTGTAATTCTCTTTTTTTACAGTATTTTTAACACTATTTTTACATTTATTTTGTAATTATATGTTTTCAGTATTTTTTAAGACTATTTTAAAAAGTTTCCATAAAAACTGTATTTTTACAGTAATTGTAACACTATTTTTACATTTTTAAAAAAAATAATAGAGTTTTTCTTTAAAACTGTATTTTACAATACTTTTTAACCCAATTTTTAGAATTTTGTAGAATACTACATTTTTATAGTATTTTTGAACAGTATTATTACTTTATTTTTGTAATTCTGTAGTTCTACAGTATTTTGTAAACAATGTTTGACATTTTTCTTTAATATTTTATTTTTACAGTTTTTTTTAAACTATTTTAAAAATTTTTTGGAATACTGTTTTTTATCACTATTTTTAGTTTTTTTTAAATTCTGTAGTTTTAAAGTATTTTTTAAACATTATTTGACATTTTTCTTTAATACGTTATTATTTCTATTTTTAAAATTTTTCATAAAAACTGTATTTTTAAAGAATTTTTAACACTATTTTTACATTTTTCTCTAAAACTGTATATTACAGTCATTTTAACACAATTTGTATAATTTTTTGAAATACTGTATTTTTACAATATTTTTCTACTATGTATTTTTACATTTTTGTTGAAATTCAGTAGTTTTACAGTATTCTGTAAACATTGTTTGACATTTTGCTTTAACACTGCATTTTTACATTTTTCCTTAAAACTTTATTTTTAAGACTATTTTTACATTTTTCTTTAAAACTTTATTTTTAAGACTATTTTTACATTTTTCTTTAAAACTTTATTTTTAAGACTATTTTTACAGTTTTCTTTAAAACTTTATTTTTAAGCCTATTTTTACATTTTTCTTTGAAATAGTTTTTTTATAGTATTTTTTCAGTATTTTGATATTCCTAATTTTATATTTTTTAATACAGGCTGATTCTCCAAGAAGTGATATTATCTGTTGACTATCGTAATTTTTTTAATAATTTTTTTTTAATTTTTCTAGTAGATTTTTTTTCAAAAAAATGTTTAGTAAAGTAAAATACAAAGTAAAGTATATAGTATATTAAAAAAGTTTTATTTAACAAACATAATCCATATATAGTAAACTTGAAAAATTTTCTTTTGAAAATCGCGAATTGAATATTAATTCCATATTTACAATTCCCTAATTATATTTTGCCAATTATAATATTCCAATTATAATTTCCCGCAATTATGCTGTCCCGAAATGAAAAATAATAATTATGCTTTCCGAAAAGAAACTGATGCGAAAATTGAATAATAATAATAATAAAATTAGAGAAAAATTAAGAATACATGCGAGCTATCTTTGTACTGTATGTATTTCACTTCGCACACGTTCCTGTCACTCTTCATTCTGTGAATAGTCTGACAATCCGTCATCTCATGTCTCGGAAGAGTGAAAAGCTAGAATGCCATACTGATATATTTTCGTCCAGTCTTGTCAGAGACATACAACAAAATTCTTCTTCATGTGGAGTAGTGTGCGACCTCGTTGTTTCGTTACGATCCACTCAATTATTATGGCATCGTGTTGTTATGAACCCCTCACTAATCCCGCACTAAGCAGCCGCATGCAAAAACATCCGTTTCTATTTCAAATATTCATTTTTACCAAAAAGCCAGTGATTTTTAAATTTTAGTGCAAAAAATACCCAAAAATAATTTATCCTCATTGGGTATTTTTGAGTACACCCAAAAGGAGTTCTTACATATCTTATCCCCTCCAACTTTTTATTTAAAAAAAGTAAAAAAATATAGTAGTAAAAATATAGTAAATAAATAGAGTAAAAATAATTGTGTTAACAATGTTGTAGTCAAAATTGCATGATAAAAAATATTGACAACATGGCGACGTAATATTGTCACTATTATCGTGTGCCAATTTTTATCGACAACAAAATGTGGAGGATTATAAATAAATAGGAATTATTTTCATGGATTTTATTTAAGAAATATTATTTAAGAAATTTAAGAATTAAAATTTTTAATTTTAAAATTAAAAATTAAAGTTTTAAATTTAAAATTTAAAATTTTAAATTTTTAATTTTTAATTTTTAATTTTTAATTTTTAATTTTTAATTTTTAATTTTTAATTTTAAATTAAAAATTTTAAATTTTAAATTTAAGATTTAAAATTTTAAATTTTAAATTTTAAATTTTAAATTTTGAATGTAAATAGCATAATTTCGAAGTATGGAAAGTAATCGAAAAAGGTAAATGGAGGGTAAGATAAAACGAGGCGTGGATCAGGTTTGATTGACAGGTCTGTCCAACCAATCGCAAGACTGGTAATACTGATGAGGCCCATGTCAATCAAGTTGCACAGTTCCATTTCACTGCAATGGCAAAACCCTCATTGGGGCGCTATCGGTCTGCTTCGACGGATGACCCACCCTATTTTCTTTCTTTCCTCTTTTTTTTTATCCGACGCCCTAGGCCACCCTAACATCCGTTCGCACGCCATGGGGTAGTTTAGCATCTCCAGTGCGTAAATGCTCAACAAGAACGGTGAATAAAAAAATATTGTATCATCCTAAAAAAAATGCCCCATTGTTTTTTCCAGCTCAACAATAATTATTATTTTTCTTCTCCATTATTTTCACTATTATTATAATCAATTGATTTTCTCTGAAGGATTCAAAAAAAAATTTTTATTGATTAAATTCTCCAAGGTAAAAGTTCAATTATTTTCAAAACAATTGAATTTTTAACATACAATTTAATCGCGAATTGCGAAAAGGGCTCAACTCTAAAAACCATAAGACTCATTTTTATATAACAAAAAACAATGAAAATGACTCTTACGATTTTCATAGTTGAGTCCTTTTCGAAATTCGCAATTCAATTATTTTTGTAATTAATAAAATTCTTTGCAGAAATTCAATTGTTTTTGAAAAATGTAATAAAATATTTTTCATAGGAATTCAATTATTTTTGGAAGTAATAAAATATTTTTTGCAAAAATTCAATTATTTTCAAAAATTTAGAAGTTCTCAGTTCAAGAAATGAATAATTTTCGTAAATAATAAAATGCTAATAACTAAGTCTTAATATTTCTAAGTAATAATGTCTTAATAATAATAATAAGGTCTTAATGCTTTTTTAAAAATTCAATTATTTTCAAAAAATTCTGAAACTCTCATTTCAAGAATTTCATAATTTTCGTAAATAATAAAAATCTACACAAGAATTAAATTATTTTTAAAAGTTCTGGAATTCTCAGTTCAAGAACTCAATAATTTTTGTGAATAATAAAATGCTTTTTGAAAAAATTCTGAAATTCTCAGTTCAAGAATTTAATAATTTTCGTAAATAATAAAATTCTTCGCAAGAATTAAATTAATTTTAAAAATACTAAAATTCTTTGCAGAAACTTTTTTAAAGCCTTTACAAAAATCCAATTATTTAAAACAAAAATTAAATTCTCAACGGAAATTCAATTTTTTCAAATATAAAAAAACATTTTTCACAAGAATTCAATTATTTTAACAAATAATGAAATTTCACAGAAATTCAATTCTTCGAAACACAATTTACATTAAATTTTTTGAATAAATAAATTATTGAAAAAAGAAAATTTAAAAAATTTCCGATTGACAAATACTTTTAAGAACTCTGGTATATCATTTGTTTATGAGAATTAGTAAACTTTTGAATATAATTAAAATTTAATTCCCGAAAAGATTTGAATTATTTTCAATATTTTTAATGACAAATTTTTAAGAATTTTTTAGCAAGAATAGAACTATTTTTATAAATATAATAATATTCTTAACAAAAATTCAATTATTTGTTAAAAAATTAAATTTCATTGCAAAAATTATATAATTTTCAAACATATATTGAAATTCTCAGCTAAAATTTAATTATTTTCAAAAACTTCATTAAAATTCTCCACAAAAATTTAATTATTTTCAATATTTTGAATAAAAAATTTAAAAAAAATTTTTTTTCAAGAATTGAACTATTTTTATAAATATGATAAAATTCTTAACAAAACTTTAATATTTAAAAAAAAAATTAAATTTGATTGCAAAAATTATATAATTTTTAAAGATATTTTGAAATTCTCAGCAAAAAATCAATTATTTCCAAAATTTTTTTTTTAATTCTTCACAATTTAATTATTTTCATAAATCATTTAATTCTTAGATAAAGTTAAATTATTTTCCAGTAATTTAACAAAATTCTTCACAAAAATCCAATTTTTTTGTGAATAATAGTATTTTTCACATAAATCCAATTATTTAAAAAAAAATTATAATTAAATTATTTCAAAGAATTCAATTATTTCTCTAAATTATTTCAGAAATTCAAATATTTAAAAACAAAATTAAAAAAAATTTCTTATACTAATTTTACTATTTTTAATTACTGTAATAAATATATTATAAAAAAATCAATAATTTTTTTTAAATTTTGAAGATAAAATTATTTAGAGCAGGAATTCAATTTTAGGAAATAATTTTTTTAAAATTTATTTCCTTCAAAATTGGCATGATATTCTGATATTTATTTTTAAATAAAGATTAATTAATTATTTTCTGAAAAAGTAAATAAAGGTTTAAAAAGTATTATTTAAAAATTCCTAAAAAATAAACGATTGAATTTTGGAAGAATTAGGCTTACGTTTTTTTAGAAGTTGGTTAAGTTTCAAAAAGTTTTTAAATTCTCATAAAGAAATTTTTATTTCCGTGAAAAAATAAATAGACATTTAAAATTTTTATTTAGTAGAATATTTAATTTAGAGTTTATATGGAAAATTGTAATTAAAAATTTTTTGAAAATTTAGTTACATTCCCGTAAATAATGTTAAACATTTGAATAAAATATTTAAGTAATAAGTAAATTTGTCAAATTAAATATAAGTTTAATTAATTAAATATAATTAATTAAATTCAAATATAAATTTTATATTTCAAACAATTTTATTTTATTACATTTAAAAATTATTTTTAAACACAATTGTATTTTTGAAGAATACTATGTACCTGAAAAGTAGAAAAATAATTAATTTTCAGAAAAATTTAGATAACTGAAGTTACTTTGAAAAAACGTAAATATAAATATTCTTCTTATGGAAATCAGCAGAGGGTAACAAAAATTTTAAATCAAATTTTGTGGTTCGACGAATAAAAGTATTTTAGTCGTTTTTAATTTTTCGATAGCTATACTTTTTATTACTTTTTATACAAAGTCTTTAAAACTATACTTTTTTAAAATTAATTATTGAGTGCAAAGCCTGTATATTCTATATATGAGGACAAAAAAATTTGTTCGGATAATTCACTGAAACCCTTTTAGGCGAGAATCCCTTGTTATCATAGGACAAGTTTCTTACTTGGTGATAATAATTAAGCAGTGTTTGCGCTTCGACATGAAATACCATAGCAGTTAGGAAACTTAACCCAAAAGTTTTCCGAAGGAGTCCTCCCGAATTCTACCCGCTTAGATCGTTAACTTATATATAACAATTTCTTTACATTACTGCGTCCTTAGTTATTAATCATTGTCAGGAAAGAAAAGGTTTTTCCATAGAATTTTTTTTGTAAGAGAGAAAAAATTTTTTTTCTGTTACAGAAAATGGTCTTCCAAGGAGATTACGAACGGCTTACACGAATACTCAACTATTGGAATTGGAGAAGGAATTCCATTTTAATAAATATCTGTGTAGGCCAAGACGGATAGAAATCGCGGCATCGTTAGATTTGACGGAAAGGCAGGTGAGATTGCGCTTTGGTTTAGTTTACTTTAAAATTTAATATTTTGTAAAATTTAATATCTTGTAACATTTAATATTTTGTAAAATTTAATATTTTGTAAAATTTAAGATTTTGTAAAATTTAATAATTTCATTAATTTCTTGAAAACAATTTGGATGAAACTTTATTTACACGAACGAAAAAATTGTTTGCAGGTGAAGGTTTGGTTTCAAAATCGAAGAATGAAGCACAAAAGACAAACGCTGACTAAGGAGGACGGTGATGATAAGGACGGAACATCATCGGACGGTTTGGAGAAGCCGAAGGGTGAAAAAATGTTACTAATGGACGATGATGAGAAGAAGAGCTGCCACAACTGTGATATTTCCGGTGTGGGTGACGTGGGCAGTACTCTTTCCGGTGAAATTGGTGAACTCTCCTCAGGCCGAGGGAGTAGCAACAATAACAACACGCCTAGTGCAACAAACAACAACACAGGTTTCAGTACCAACAGTAATGGAGCAAGTAGTGTAGGTAGTACCAACAGTGTTTCCAGTTCCTTCGAGAAAATGATAGTGGACGAAGACGACGATTCCCGCTCGCAAGATGGTAGCGAAGTGACATCGCCAAGTCTAGTGAAAAAATTAACCGGCGAAGTTCGTGTGAAAATCGAAGCCGGACACAAGAGTCCAAATCCAGTGAAGCATGTCGGTAAAAAGTCACCAACAACAAAAGATATTTGCTCCGTTAAAAGTAATGGAGTACTTCTTGCACTGCCAGATTCGACCGTCAGCACACTTCCAAGTCAGGGTTCGTCGACCAGAAGTCTCACACCGTCATCAACGCCTGGAACGCCAGCTTCCATCCAACTCCAACAGGGAAGTCCCCTAGGTATCCAAACCCCCCACAATTACATGCAACGACCTAGAAGTTCTCCATCCTCCACAACTTCGACTCTTTTAGGCGGAACTTCTCCTCACAATCGAAACATTCCTCCAAATCAGTCCCACTTTCAACAGACCTATCAACCAACCACTGGAGTCGACTACCGTAATGGTCTACCAAGACAATCCGTACAACAAAGTAGTCAAAACAGTACCCAACATACACAACATTCTCAACAGACGCAACATTCTCAACAGGCACAACAGGCTCAACAGGCACAACAGGCACAACAGGCTCAACAGACACAACATTCGCAACAATACTGCTCAAGGGACGCCTATCATCAGAGGCTGCCCTACGCTGGGGAGATCCATCCCATGTACTCACAGGTCAGACAAACACAACGGACTAATCAATCAAGAAATCATCAATCGAGCCGATCGGTCTATAACTCGATGCAGTATCAACAGCATCAACAGTACGGAACACCTGGGGAGTATAACGGATACTCCCAAGGCTACCATACCTACCACCGGGGTATTCAGAACACTTCCTATCAGGGTTACCCTTCCGGTCAAACCGAACAAGACACCTACGGTTACTATCCCGGTTCATATCACACCTCCGAGACACTTAATTCCCATTCACATTCACATTCACATTCTGTAATAAACGGACAATATTATGGTGAACAACAACAGCAGCAGCAGCAACAACCTCACCAACAGAATTCGGACTACATTACCCATCATCAAAATTCGTTACACAGCAGCAGCAGTACCAGTGATTACAGAACGGGGAATAAATGTCATTATTACGAGCAAACAAATCAGAATATGCACATTCATCAGGGTGGTGAGGCATCGAATATACCGAATAGTTACGTCTCATCGCCGGATCCATTCCCAGCGCCAGGTATTACGACAACTGCGACTGCAATTGCTGCGGCGACTGCAGCTGTTATCACTCCGCCCTGTAATAGTTCGACGGGACAAAATGACACGAATGCTGAAACATATGGTAACTTTGGCAATTACTATAATGAACAGGTGCACAACAATGCTCCGCCTCCATCGGCTGACAATAGCAATAGTTCGTCTGATTTCAATTTTTTGAGTAATTTGGCTAATGACTTTGCTCCTGAGTACTATCAGCTTAGCTGAGTTCACGATAGTGAAAATCAATTGGATTGGTGTGACGAACAATATCTACTTAATGAATTGTATTGAAATGAGTGTTTGGAAAATGATAATTGCTTGATACTTTAGGGATCCTCTACCTTTGGCGTTGGATTAAATATTTAGGAAATTAATCAATCAATCCATTTAGGGTAAAAATCGACTTTATCATTCCTAAAGAAGCAGAAAAGGAATTTTTTGTAACTTTTGTTTCTTGTTAGGTTGATTTTCGATTATGAAGCTAAGAGAATAATGATCTTGAAGCAAATGTTACTTGTGGAATTTTTAACTTAGCGCGACTTGGTAGATGATTATCAAACCAAAATTATCATTGATGGGTGTATTCCTACTTCCGAGGTGTGATTTTTCAATTTGTCTTTCAATTCAAATTTTACTTTGAAGACTTTATCTAAATAAGTAATTTAAAAGTAAAATTTTAAGTCAAAGTGACCGTTAAAAACAAAGTGAAAGTTATAATGAATTTCAAGTCGGAGTTAAAAGAAAGTAAATATTTGGCTTTGATTTTCAATCCAAATTTGACTTCGAAGACTTTATCTAACTAAGTAATTTAAATGTAAAAGTCGAAGTCAAAAGTGAACGTTAAAAACAAAGTCAAAGTTAAAATGAATTTCAAGTCAGAGTTAAAAAGAAAGTAAATATTTGGCTTTGATTTTCAATTCAAATTTGACTTCGAAGACTTTATCAAACTAAGTAATTTAAATGTAAAAGTCAAAGTCAAAAGTGAACGTTAAAAACAAAGTCAAAGTTAAAATGAATTTCAAGACAGAATTAAAAAGAAAGTAAATATTTGACTTTGATTTTCAATTCAAATTTGACTTCGAAGACTTTATCAAACTAAGTAATTTAAATGTAAAAGTCAAAGTCAAAAGTGAACGTTAAAAACAAAGTCACAGTTAAAATGAATTTCAAGTCAAAGTTCAAACGAAAGTCAAACACAAAATCAAAATTAAAATGAAATTCGAAGTTAAAATAGAAGTCCAAATTTAAAGTCTGAGTCAAATTTAACCTGCGGACGTTAAATAATAGGCTAAAAAGTATGTGATTTTTATTTTTTCTTGAGTAGAGTTCTGCTAACTGCGCTGTAAGGAAATGACGAATTTAAAACAATCCAGATAGGAAGTATAATTCTGCAGCAAGCTTACCCTGAAAATTTTACAATTTTGATTTCAAATATTTTTTTACTACCTTCCTCAAAATTATGCAGAAAAAATGTTATTTTTACCATAAATACTTCTCTTTCTATTATTTTAACAAATAGAACTTGAATTGTTATGAATTTATTTCGTTAAATCGTAATGCAGTAGATTAATTTTAATCCACTTCTGCAATAATTTGAGGAAAATTGAGAATTTCTTAAATATGCTTTAAAGAAACGTTTATTATAACTGTTTATAATTGGAAATTCAAGTATATTGTCATTAATTATTGGAATAGTAAAAGATTTCAACAGTTTTTGTTCGTTTTTTATCGAATATGAAGACTTTTCTCAAATTTTTGGTGTAACTTAAGATTTTCTGAGTAGCAAACTTCTGAAAATTTTTTTAAGAAAATTGAGGATTTCTGAAATAGGAGTAGAAAAAACTTAATTAAAAATTAAGTCGATATTCAATTATTATTAATCATTATTACAATTAATTAATACATTGTTTACTAAAATTGTAAAAAGTATTAAATTTTTTGTTTTTTCTAGCTAAGTTAAAAATCATCTTTAAATTTTTGATGAAAATTGAGATTTTCTGTATTTTAGTACAAAAACTGTTTTGAAAAATACATTTAAAGACTTGAACTACAGTAACTGAAGAATTTAATTTCATTAAATTTTCCTTCTTTAAGTCATAAAGCAGTAGAATACCTCTTCGACAAAGGAAACGTAAAAAGATTCTTCAAATTTTTTATGACAATTGAGAATTTCTGAATTTTTGTTCAAAAAACATTTTTGAAAAATATTTCATGACTTAGGAGAGTGGTAACCAAAAATAAATTTTCACTGGATTTGCTTTTTTGGATTATAAAGTATTTAAAAATTTCTGCAAATTTCTGAAGAAAATTGAGAATTTCTGAAAACAGGAGTTGAAAAAACGACTTTTAGAATATTTTTACGCAACTTGAAATTAAATTATATTAACAATATAAAGCACAAGTATAAAGAATTTGGAAGTTTTTGGTTTTTCTTGCCTTAAAAATGAAGTCTCTCTTCAAATTTTTGATGAAAATTGAGATTTTCTGGAATTTAGTTCCAAAACTGTTTTAAAAGATATCTGATGTTTAAAGTATACAGTAATTATAACTGAAAACTAAATTTTACTAAATTTCCTTTTTCTAAATTATGAAGGAGTAGAAAATATTTTTGCTAAAGCGAACATAAACAGTTTTAGTAAATTTTTTAGAAAAAATGAGAATTTTTAAAATTGTTGGATAAGCATCTTTAAAATATTTTTAAGCAATTTGAAATTTAGCTTCATGGAAATCATTAACAGAAATAATAAAATTTAAAAACTTAGAATTTTATTCTTTTGTTTCTTTCACTGAGTTCATATGGTCTTTTAAAAAAGAATATTAGTCAATCCCCTAAACTGAACAAGATTCTTAAGTACATTCAAACATTCTTCAACAAATTTTTGATGAAAATTTAGGTTTTCTGCAGAATTTACTGCAAGAAGTTTTTTTTAAAATATTTAAAGTCTTAAATAGTAACTGAAAATTAAATTTTACTATAAATTTCTTTGTTTTAATTGCCAAAGCAGTAAAAAATATTGTTGACAAAGCGAAAGTAAACAATTTCGTCAAATTTTTGAGGAAAGTTGAGAATTTCTGAAATGGAAGCAGAAGAAACGTCTTTAAAATATTTTTACGAATTGATAGTAGAATAATTATGGAAATATTTAACAGAAATTTTAAAGCATTTAGGATTTTACTTCCTTTTCTTTTAGTAAACAAAAGTTTTTTTTAATAGTAAAAAATGTCTGCAAATTTTTGTTGAAAATTTAAAAATTGTCTGCAAATTTTTGATGAAAATTTAAAAATTGTCTGCAAATTTTTGATGAAAATTTAAAAATTTGTCTGCAAATTTTTGATGAAATTGTAAAAACTGTCTGTAAATTTTTTATGACAATTTGAAAATTGTCTGCAAATTTGTGATGAAAATTTAAAAATTGTCTGCAAATTTTTTATGAAAATTTAAAAATTGTCTGCAAATTATTGATGAAAATTATAAACTCGTCTGCAAATTTTTGATGAAAATTTAAAAACCTTGGTAAGCTTGCAGCAATCAAAAAATTGTTTAATTATAATCTCAATCCAAGTATATCCATCATGGGTAGAGGAATTCTAATGTATAATGTACGTATTATAATGTATATAATAGCGAAAAAAAAATAATACCGGATGACAGAAAGTGTAAGTGCAATCTTAGTATATACAGGTTATAGCTTAGGAGTAATAAAAGATTTCTCGGTATACTGATACGTTTGCAAAAAAAAGTGTATTATAATGAAAGACCGTAGAGAGCTAGGAGATTGCAGGAAACAACAAAATGATTCCCCACTCTCTGCATTAACGGAAATAGCAATTCTTTTTTTTTCTCCTTGTAAAAAAGCTCGATGTCACTTACATATCCAGGACGCAATAAACCGTCTCAGGATGCAAGCAATTTTACCCACATGTATATATAACTAATTCTTCCTTATTCTCCTCTTGAAAATAAAATTTTTTTTTGTGTATATTATTAAATAATTTATTACAAATGTCACAATTTCTTTTCTTTAAAAAAAAGTATCGAACATAGTTGAAGATTTAATTTTAGGAAAAAATCGAATGACATAATTTTTTGTAATTTTAAATAAAAAACGAAAAATTCCGAAATATTTCGTTGGAAGTGTGAAGAATTTATTTTCGATATTTTAAATATTTTAAACGTTGCTGAATAAAAATTACAATTATTTCAGTAAAGAAAACATTTCTTAAAATTTTAGTTCTGATTATGAACAATTATTCGATTTTTTCCTATTAATCAATTCTACTCTTTCCTATAAAAAATATTTATTACTTTCAACGGATGGAATTGCGAATATTATTAAAACTATTCCGTAAATAAAAGTTCACTTGGAACAGAAATAAGTTTCTCTAGAATAGCGAACGTCTTAGCTGAATCAATTGAAAGTTTTGTTCATTTAGTGAAATTGGTCGCAATTCCAGATAAAAAAATTTTTTCTTCGAATAATAAATCTCAATGGAAAAATTGAGTGGAATTTTTTTAAGGGAATGTATTTATTGTAATAATAATAATAGTAATAATATAAATAAGAATAAGGATGATAATAGTTAATAATTATTATTATAGTAATATAGTAGTAATAATAATAAAAAATAACAATAAGAATAAAAATAATGAGAATAACAATGATTATAATAATAATAAAAAAATAATATTAATAACAATAGTAATAATAATAATATGGAATAAAAATAGTTATAATTATTATAATAATAATACTAAGACTAATATTAATAATTATAATAATTTAGTAATAACAGTAATAATAATAATAATAATAATAATAATAATAATAATAATAATAATAATAATAATAATAATAATAATAATAACCATTATTATTATTTTTTTTTATTACTATTATTATATTTATGAATATAATTATAATAATAGAAATAATAATAGCAATATCGAATATAGGAGAAATGAAAAAATTTGTAACATACAAAAATATATTAGTCGTAAAAGAAAGACGGAGATTTTCAGCTGTGAATAAATTAAATGCGCGCAATCAGACATAGAGCGCAATAAGTATACGTGTAATTTATATAATTCAATTAGGAAATGCACTTATTTTGAAAAAAGCGACTTTTAATTGATTGAAAGCAAGTAGAAATTTTGTTCACAAATATACGTATACAAGTATATATTAATTTTAAATAGAAAAAATATTAAAATTCTAAAATAAATTTATAAACATAAGAAACTATGCAATTATAATAAAGAATTCGATGAAAATTATTCTTTATTTTCTGATATATATATTAAATTTAAAAATTCTGTAAATATACAATTTTTCGATTGTTTTTGTTTTCTTTATCAGGTTTTCTTAATTCTTTTTTTTCAAATCAAGTCTGAAGTGAATAAAATTGCGTATAACGAAATGTGAGGGAACTATATCGTTTCAGTTCTTCAGACGCACGTATATAGTTATAAATTATATGAATTGTTGTTGTTTATACGAAAAAAAAAATTACTTGTAAATAGGCACAATAATCAAATATTGTTTAACGATTCAAATTGTACGTAAGCGTTGTTGGGTGAATTCTCAACATCAATAATGTTATTGCGCACCTATACATTCGTTCACTAACACCCTTGTCAAATACAGGTTATAGCTAAAAAAAAATTTATTTTTGTTGTTAATCAAAATTACCTCCTTGTCATTGTATTTATTTTTTTACTATCTAGTTTCTATTTTTAGTTCTATTTTTTTACTTTCAAAGCTATTTAATCGTTATTTAATTTTATTGTTATTTCATTTAATTTTAATTGTTTTCTACTCGAATCATAAAGTCGGTGAAGTTTACAACATTTACTATCGACGATTGAAAGAAAAAAAATTATTTTCCTACCAAAAAGAGTAAAATTTGTTGTTTACGAATATTTTTTTTTTGTAAATCATTATTCAAAGAAATAAACGTACTACCTTTTTTGCAAAAATTTATTAAAATTTGATTTAAAGAATATTTTTTTCCGAAATCGTTGACTATAAACGTTGTGAACTTCACGAACGTGAATTATAACAAATTTTCAAAATTAGAGAAATATTTTATTTTTACACCACTTGCAGTTATTTGCAATTTGAAGAAGAATCGTAAAAAAAGGAATTTTTTTGCAGAATTGTGATGGAACAATAAAGTAATTTTTTTTTCTTTTTGGTATGTGATTTGAACGAAGTGAGTTTTATTCTCACGATCATGTACACAGTTGCGATCTGTAAAACCTTAAAGATGATCGCCATTGGGACATTGAGGACGTAGTTTCCGGGACGCGAAAAGTCTAGTGTGATATCGGGCGGAAGGCGAAGTGGCGTGAATGAGTCGTCCCTCGACGATCGTAAGATTTATGGTCGCGTCGGTTGCTCGGGGGAGGCCAATGCTGCTCGGTTCAAGAAGAAGAGAAGAAGAGAGGAGAGGAGAGGGGAGGATATTGCTAACCCTTGACTCTTACGGACTCCGGAGGCCACCCTTCTCGACCTGTCATACCTTTCCTGACACTACATTATTCGATAAAAATATATCCCACTCCTAAAAAAGACAAAGATTCCCAATAATATTTAAACAAAAAAGGGACGAAATTTAAAAAAAAAACTTTTTCCATTGGGCTAGAAATATATTTTTTTCTTCTTTGCTTTCTGATTTTTCCGCTTGATTTTTTTGAACCATTACCGTTTCTGCAAAAAATTGAGGAAAATTGAGAAACTTTGAAACAAAGGGACGTCTTTTAAAACTCTTCAAAACTGCGAAAGTTTAAGTGTTAAGTTTTTAGTGTTGTTTAAGTTTTTTTATAATTAATAAATTATAAATTATAAATATAAATTAATAATTATAAAATAAAAATTATTAGTTAGATGTGTAAAAAATTTCGGATTTTTTTCTTTGTTTTTTTTTAAGAAAAGTGAAGACTTTCTTCAAATTTTTGATGAAAATTGAGATTTTCTGGTGTTGAGTACAAAATCTGTTTTAAAAGTTTTTTTAAAGACGTAAACTATACATATATTGAGTGAAAATTGAATTTTGCTGCATTTTCATTTTTTCAAATTATAAAGCAGTAGAAAATATTTTTGTTAAACGGAACGAAAAGACTTTCTTCAAAAATGTTGATGAAAATTGAGAATTTCTGAAATTTTATTCAAAAACGTTTATGAAAGCTATTTCGTGGCTTAAGAAGATTATACTAACGGAATATAAAATTCCACTAAGTTTGCTTTCTTAAAATTATAAAATACTTGAAAATTTCGGAAATTTTTTGAAGAAAATTGAGAACTTTTGAAATAGGAGTTAAAAAGCAATTTTTGCGTAGTATTATGCAATTTGGAATTAAATTATATACTGAAATTATAATTAAAATTGTAAAAAATATAGGAATTTTTTGTTCCTTTCTAGTTAAGCTAAAGAATATCTTTAAATTTTTGATGAAAATTGAGATTTTCTGGAAATTAGTACAAAAACTGTTTTAAAAGATATATATTTAAAGACTTAAACTATTGAAACTCAAAAATGAATTTTATTCTGAATTTCCTTTTATAAATTATAAGGCAGTAAAAAAGTTTTTGACAAAGGAAACGTAAACAATTTCATCAAATTTTTTATGAAAACTGGAAATTTTTTTAGTTTTTGGTTCAAAATTATTTTTAAAAGATATTTTATGACTTTAAAAGACTTGTAAATAAAAATTAAATTGCACGTCATTTGCTTTTTTGAATTTTAAAGCAGTTAGGAATTTCTGCAAATTTTTGAAGAAAATTGAGGATTACTGAATATTGGACTTGAAAAAACGACTTTAGAATATTTTTACTCAACTTGAAATTAAAATAAATAAATATTGTTAATTAAAAATTTGAAGAAAGTCTTTTTAATACGTTTAACAAAAATATTTTTTACTCCTCTATAATTTAAAAAGAGTGAAAGTGAATGGAGTAAAATTTTAGTATTTTCCCTCTTTTTCTAGTGAAGGAAAAAATTATCTTCAAATTTCTGATGAAAATTGAGACTCTCTAGAATTTAGTTCAAAAGCTGTTTAAGAGATATTTAAAGATTTAAACTATCAAGTATCAGTAACTGAAAATTAAATTTTAGGTGAATTTCCTTTTTTCAAAATATAAATCAGTAGAAAATTTTTTTGATAAAAAGATAACATAAACATCAGTTTTTTCAAACTTTTGATAAAAATTGAGAATTTCTTAATTTTTTTATTTAAAATAAATAGAAATTGTTAATTGAAATTGTAAAGAATTTTTTATTTTTTCCATTGGAGGTAAAAACTATCTTCAAAATTTTTGATGAAAATTAAGATTTTCTATAAAATTATTTCAAAAGCTATTTAAAAGATATAAAAAAAGCTTAAACTCTGGTAATTAAAAATTAAATTTTAAGTGAATTTTCCTTTTTCAAATCATAAAACAGTAGAAACTATTTTTGACAAAGGGAACATGAACAGTTTCTTCAAATTTTTGATGAAAATTGAGAATTTCTTAATTATTGGTTCAAAAACATATTTAAAAGATAATTTTTAATTAATTAATTAATTTTTAATTTTTACTCAACTGAAAATTAAATAAAATAAATATTATTCATTAAAATTGTAAAGAATTTTTTGTTTTTTTTCCAGCGAAAGTCTATCTTCAAAATTTTTGATGAAAATTGAGATTTTCTGGCAGTAAGTTCAAAAATTGTTTTAAAAGTAAATTAAAGACTTACTATAATATAACTAATGATCCAATTTTACTAAGTTTCGCTTCTTTCAAAAATATTATATATAATAGTATAGAAAATATTTTTGACAAAGAAAACGTAATCAGCTTCTTCAAATTTTTGAGGAAAATTAAGGATTTTTCAAATTGGTGTTAGAGAAATGTTTTTAAATTTTTGTTCCCCTGACTGGAAATTAAATTTTATTATTTTTTATTTTTACTTTGTATTTTATTCATTTTCTTTAAGTGAATGTAAATATTAACTACAAATTTTTGATGAAAATTGAGATTTTCTGGAAGTCATGCAAAAAAAGACTTTTAAACAATATTGAGGGACCTAGACTTATGTTTGAATATAAAAATGTACTAAACTGCCTTTTTAAATTATAAACTAGAAGTAATTTTTTTAAACACATGTATTTATGCTTTCTGCAAATTTTTGAGGAAAATTGATGATTTTCAACAAGTGATTAATAACCTCTTAAATATTTTTATTCATTAACTAAAAATTTGGTTTTTTCTGTAATTTTCTGTATACAGAATTTAAGAATGTCCCTCTAAGCACAATAATTTTACAAATTTACGCCGCACTTTCACATTGAAGTAACACGAAGTTTTTTCTATATGGGGCATTCCACACCAAATCGGAAATTATTTTGCTTTTGCAACTCAAATTTTTTTTCAAATATTTTTTTTCTTTCAGTGCACGTTGAAATGAGATAACACGATTTTTTGAAAAAATTTTTCATAAAGCGAATTAAGAGTTATAGATTTTTGAAATATCTCGTTTTTTACGTAAATTTTTTTTTCAAATTGTTGCAACTCGGCTAAAAAATTGATCCAATTGGACGCTCTTATATAACGAAAATTTTTGTTTTCACGCATTGTTTTTGATAAACATAAGAAAAAAATTTTTAAAAACAATTTACAATAACCTTTTTTAAAAATAACAATAACATTTTTTTTCAAATGGTTGCAACTCGGCTAACAATTGATCAAATTGGACGCTCTTATATAACGAAAAATTTTGTTTTCACGCATTGTTTTTGATAATCATAAGAAAAAAAATTTTAAAAACGATTTACAATAAAATTTTTTAATTTTTTAAATAAAATTTTATTTTTTAAATAAAATTTTATTTTTTAAATACGTATATGCACTGTTACCTAAAAAGTATCAAATTGCAACGACTTGATCTCAAAAAGTGGATCAAATCATCATTTGATCTTAATTTTTGGATCATTTCGACCCACTTGGGGATTATTTTGACATTTTTAGAAAAACAGTGTGTCGATGAATTTTTTTCAAAATTTTTTCGTAAGAAACTAGCACCTTATATACAAGATAAAAAAAAAGGATTTCAAAAATGATTCCAAAAAGGATTTCCAAAAAAATCCAAGAAAAAAAAGGAAAAATGACAAAAAAAAGTAAATTAGGTCCTGACCTATGATATAAGGAGTCAGCCTTCTACCCTCCTTTTTTCTGCCTCAACGAAATGAAGTTACGCTGACGGAATTGATATAGCAATTTTTTTTCGAGTCGGTTGTTTTTTTTGTTGATTGCACACACACACACACACACAAGTTTGAAAAAAACAAGAGCAGTATACAGGAAGTATTCGGAAGGAGAAAAAGCTAAAAGCGTCGATATTAGTCGACACGGGGTGGGTCGTGATCAAGGGGTCGTGTTCATATGTACTGGGGTGTTGTATAGAAGCACAGATGCAACGATAGCAACAGTTCGGACGGATGGACGGAGGCTCTCTCACATATGAGCTCACGATTGTGGCGTCGTATGGGCCTGACTCACATACACCGCACGTAGTCATCCATCATTGTCACGAACTCTTCACTGACACAGGCGCCCATATTATAACCCCCTTCTCCTCTATCTCTCTCGCTCGCTCTCTTCTTTCTCTTTTTCCCACTCTGACAAGAGTCTTGACACGAGAGTAACCTAACTCTCTGCCTCTGGATTTGTCTCCTTTTCGATGTAATCATTTTCGTTCCTTCTAAACTTCCCTGGTTCGATGAAATATATACGAAAATCTCTATTTCTCATTGCTACTTAACATCCAGACAAGAAGAAGGTGTAACAAAAGACTGGAATTATTTCTCACGCACTTAATTCTCAAGGTTGTGGGGTATTTTTTACAAAAAACCTCGGCTAGCTAAATAATATCCCTAGGAATTTTTTCCCCTAGGAATAATATCACTAGGGATATATCTAGGGATATACCTTTCATCTGGATAATAAAAATATAGAAGATTTGTGAAATAACCTAATTAGGTTATTAGACATTTTTTGCCACTGTGATTTGGGCTGTCTATAGATATCCAGAAGAGAGCCGAAAGAAAATGAGAATTAAGGATTGTCATACCTGTTAATTAAGGAAATGAGAGAAACTTATAAAAATTTGACAGTTTGTTCTTTAGATTATTTTAGAAACGTATGATTTATTTCAGAATTTTTTACCACATATGTTTTTCTTTAAAAAAAATAAATTTACAATTTAACATTGGCTTTTTTTTCTTAGATAAATCTTAGAAAAAATGTATGAAGGAAATGAGAGAAAAATCTGTGATTTTGTGTACAAATTGTCAATGTCAAAAAGTTAAAACTAGGAAAGTTTTGAAAAAGTTTACCACAGATTTAATGAATAAATAATTATTTTAATTGTAGTTTTCAAAGCAATAATAAAAACACATGAAAATGTGGCAACGTCGCAACAACACATAACCTCAAAAAAATACAAATTTGATCTGTACACTTGAAATTAACAATATTTCTTATTTTAATAAGTTAATAATTTTCATGTTTCTTTTTTATAGAAGATTTGTAAAAGAACCTAATTTGGTTATTAGACATTTTTTACCACTGTGATATTCTCAGGCTTCGTACTTCATTATGAGTTTAAAAAAAGTAGGAAAAAGTAGCATTGACGGCAAAAAAGTAGCCTCGATGACAAAAAAAAGAATTAAAGAATTTCATTAAAAACTTTTTAAAAAATCGAATTTTTAAAGTATTTTAATATTTAATTTAATAATTGATAAATAATTAAATTTTAGAAGGAGTCACATTCTAATGTATTCTCGTTTCTTAGTGCGAAAATTAATAATTAAAATTTTTATTACCTACTTTAAAAAAATACACACTTCAAATTTTTTAATAAAATTCAATTTTCGCAGTTTTTTTGAAATTTTTTAAAAATTAGATTTTTTGATTCTGTTATTTCAAGATAATTGAATTTTTATAAACACATAATTGACAATTATTTATGTAATTCAAAATTTCTTTATATTCTACTCAAAATAATTTACTTCTTTTAAAGAATTTTATTTAAATTTTTCTAAATAATCAAGGGAAGTTATAGTCACCGAATAATTATAATTTTATTTTTAAAAATTTATTCGCAATACATTCAATTATTTTCTTAAATATAGAAAAACTTCGACAAAATTAAATTACTTTTAGGAATTTTAATAAAATTCATTGCAAAAGTTCAATTATTTCTATAAATATATAACAAAAATTCCTTTAATTACATTCACCACAAGAATTCAATTATTTTCAAAAATTTTTCATAATTCAATAAATTGTATGTCTTTTTATTTTAATGAAATTTCCAAAAAGTATTCAATTATTTAAAAATAATTTTGCCAAAATTCTACACGAGTATTCAATTATTTTCTAAAAGAATAAAAATTTCATATAGGAATTGAATAATTAAAAATAGAGTTTATCTAAATTAAAAAAAAATCAATAATTTGAAACTTGTTTTATAAAGACTTTTATAAAATGGAATTATGTTCTTTACAATTTTAATCAATTTCGTCGAAAAATGCAATTATTTTTAAAAATTTGATTAAAGTCTAAAAAATTTAATTATTTTAATTATTTTTAAAAATGGCAAAATTTTTCCTATTCACTAAATTCGTATGAATATTATTTTTGAAAAATATTCTTCACAAAAATTCAATTATTTTCATAAACTAGCGATGAATTCCGCGCTCGCTAACGCTCGCTTGGATACTATTGTACTGTTAATTTTTTAATTACTAATATATGTTGTATAGCACTATACTTTTAGGAAATTATTAATTTTAATTAATGAATTTTTTTTATTAATTTATATATTTAAGTTTTATAAAATAAAAAATAATAATAATACATTAAAATAGAATTGATATATATATTATAAATACGTAATTATTGACTTTTCAAATTGTCATTTACAAAAAATATTAAATTGTTCATTTATTAAATGAAATTAAAAAATGTTGTTTTTCATTTCTTATTGAAAAAATTGATATCAAGAATTTTAAAATTTTTAATGTGATAACACAATTTTATAATTAATAATTTAAAAAAGAATAATTTGAAATAGTATTATAAGTAGAAATTGTTTTGTACAATTTAGAAACAAAGTTGATTAGATTTGAAGAATTTAAAATACATATTAAATTATGAAACATTTATTTGAATAATAATCCTTTTGTTACTGTTAGGACATTAAACAATTTCTATAGTTAATTTAAAGAATAAATATTTTTATTTATTTTAATAATATATAATACCCAAATAGTACGTAATTATAAATTTTTTTTAACTTATTTTTTAATTATAATTTTTTTATTTATAGTAAATTTTTATTTTATTATTTTATTTCTGCAAAGTATAAAAACATTGTAGTATCCATTCTCTCTAAATCTGAATTAGTAGAATTCTACTAAGAATTAGTAAAATTTTACTAAATTTTTTAGTAGTTTTTCATGAACGACTTTTCACCTTTCTAATTAGTAGAATATTACTAATTTTTAGTAAAATTCTACTAATGTTTTAGTAGAATTCTACTAATTGAAAGTCACTTTTTCACTAAATGAATTAGTGAAAATGTTTTATCGACTATTAATAAACAGTTCTACTAATTGTTAGTAGAATTCTACTAATCAATTAGTAACGTTCTACTAACAATTAGTAAAATTTTACTAATTGTTAGTAGAATTATTACTTAATCATTTAGTGGACGACTTTTTTCACCATTTCATTAGTAACTTTTCTACTAATTCAGATTTAGAGGAGTTATGATTAAAATCTTTGAATGTCGAACTAATGAGTAAGTAGCTGAGCAGTATTTTTGTTTTGACAAGTTTTTTTCGAAATAAAGTGAACTTGAAAAGATAAAAATGATAAATATTAGTTGTTCCTAATTTTCTCTCAACGCAGTTGTGCTATGACAGTCAAAAGTTGTGCAAGTTAAAACAAATCTACGAGAGAAGTGTTTTAGCATCAAAATTTTATTGATTTCACATTTAATATAACCATATTATTTCAAGTAAGTTTTTATTTAAAAAAAAATTAAATAATGCAATTAATAAACTGTAATTGTAATTGTAATTAATAATTTTCAATAAGTCCTTTTTAGGACTTATTATTCATTCGGCGACCCAAAAAACCCCTGAGTAACAATATTCAGATGATTTTTATTAATTTTTAATTAATATTTTTCCGCTATATTGAATCTAGCGTTTTAATTTTTTTAAATTATTACCTTGGATTCGTATTCAGCTACCTTAAAAGCCCCACGTAACAATATTTAGCTGATTTTAGCAATTTCAAAAAAAAATCTTCCCCATATTGAATCCGCCATTTTGAATTTCTAAATTATGACCTTGTATTCGCATTCAGCTTCCCAATGAAACCCCGGTAACAATAATCAGTTCAATTTATATAAACTTATTGAATTTGAAAAATTATTCCGATATCCAAATAGCCAAATTTAAAATGATATCCATTATTAAACGTCCCAGGGGATTATTTTAGTTATTTATGATACAAGTGCGTAAAATCGTTTGATTATACGAGTGTGACGTTTGCAGCTCGAGCCGAAGGCGAGTGCTACAAGTCACACAAGTATAATCTGATTTACGCATGAGTGTCATACAAAATATATTGCAACACTAAACAACTAAACTTGCAGCAATATTGCCAATATTACTGTAACTTTAGGTGTAGTGGGGAACTGTTAAATGAAGTTTTCTAGAAGCTAAAAATAAAAAAATGTGATTGTAAATTGTTAATTAAAAGCATTATTTCATTGTTTCTCATCAAACAGTCACAAGAATGCGTAAAGTAACCTTTTTACGCACTGAAAAAACACTTTACACACTGGAATTAACTTTACACACTGCTAAGCGGTGTGTAAAGTAACACTTTACACACCGCTATAAAATGAAGTACTTTACACACAGTTTTTCTGTGTATAAAATTTAATTTTACAGGTTAGTGTTGCAAAAAAAAAATATTATTTTTTTAAAATTTAGTTAGTAAATTAAATTATTGAGGGTAATGAACTAATTTAAAAAAATTAGGTAAAAAAATTCTTATAAAAAGATTATTTTTTTTTAATTTAGTTAGTAAATTTAATTATTGAGTTATTATTTAATTATTTTTAATTATTAAAATTTTAACATCTGTCAAAATTTTTTTATTTTCTGAGTTAAAATTTTGACAGATGTTAAAATTTTAACCTAGTAACTCACGTGAAAATGTTCTCGGGAATCGGTACCGGGAAATTACCGAGAGTCACTACCGGAAAATTCACGGTACTTACTCCTGAGAAATTCCCGGTAAAATCTTTTGACATTTGTCTCCATATTTCTCAGAGAATTTAACCTCAAGAATAAAAATATACCACTATAAAATCTTCAGGATCGTATTCGTGAGTACATGTGTATGTATTGTGTGTATATGTGTGAGTATACATGAGTATGTATTGTGTGTATATGTGTGAGTATACATGTGTATGAATTGAGGGTATATGTGTGAGTATACATGTGTATGAATTGAGTGCATATGTGTGAGTATACATGTGTATGAATTGAGTGCATATGTGTGAGTATACATGTGTATGTATTGTGTGTATATGTGTGAGTATACATGTATATGTGTTTAGTGTCGATGTTTGAGTATACATGTGTATGTATTGTGTGTATATGTGTGAGAATACATGTGTATGTATTGAGTGTATATGTGTGAGTATACATGTGTATGAATTGAGTGCATATGTGTGAGTATACATGTGTATGAATTGAGGGTATATGTGTGAGTATACATGGGTATGAATTGAGTGCATATGTGTGAGTATACATGTGTATGAATTGAGTGCATATGTGTGAGTATACATGTGTATGTATTGTGTGTATATGTGTGAGTATACATGTATATGTGTTTAGTGTCGATGTTTGAGTATACATGTGTATGTATTGTGTGTATATGTGTGAGTATACATGTGCATGTATTGAGTGCATATGTGTGAGTATACATGTGTGAATATACATGTGTATGTATTGTGTGTATATGTGTGAGTATACATGTGTATGTATTGTGTGTATATGTGTGAGTATACATGTGTATGAATTGAGTGCATATGTGTGAGTATACATGTGTATGAATTGAGTGCATATGTGTGAGTATATGGGAAATATTTTATGTATATGACATGTGTGAGTGTATGTGTAACACATAACCAGTGTGTGATTATTATTTAAGGATAATTGTGCATGTAAAAAGTATGCATGTTTATAAGAAAAAAGTAATAGTTGGTTAGGACGCTACTGCGCATGGTCAGACGAAGAACGAAACCAACAAGGAATTAATATAATAAGGATTTCCATAATGTTTAAAAAAGAACAATTCAATTATTTTCAAAAGTATAATAAAATTCTCCGCAGAAATTCAATTATGTTAAAAACTTTTTTGAAATTCTCTGAAATTTCAATTATCTTCATAAATAATAAAATTGTTCTCTACAATTTAATTATTTTCAAAAATTTTAATTAAATTCTACCCAAACATTCCTATTTACTAAATTCTTTTGAATATTATTTTTGAAAAATATTCTTCACAAGAATTCAATTATTTTCATAAATTTCCATAAAGTTTAAAAAAGAACAATTCAATTATTTTCAAAAGTATAATAAAATTCTCCGCAGAAATTCAATTATGTTAAAAACTTTTTTGAAATTCTCTGAAATTTCAATTAACTTTATAAACAATAAAATTGTTCTCTACAATTTAATTATTTTCAAAAATTTTAATTAAATTCTACCCAAACATTGAATTATTTTCATAAAATATGTAATAACATTCTTTGGAAGGATTCAATTACTTTTATAAATATATAGTAAAATTTTTTGCAGAAATTCAATTAATAATTAATTAATTATGATTAATATTATATATTATTATATTATTATTATATTATTATTATTATATTAATTATTATTATATTAATTATTATTATTATTTATTATTCTTATTATTATTATTATTATTATTATTATTATTATTATTATTATTATTATTAATTTAATTCAATTATAATTATGAACAGACAAGATTTTCTTTAAAAAAATTAAAAAATTCTATGTTTAATTCAATAATTTTCCAAATTGTAGATTTATGTTTGAAATGAAATAAATTTAAATTTGATGAGAATAAAAACTGGTAAAAATTAGGATAAAACCGGGAAATACGGGGAATTTAAAGGTTAAACACAATATATAATCAGTCACTATTAATAGAGTATTATTTAAATAATTATTTAAATAAATTATTTAAATTAAATTATTTCCTATTATCTTATTAGCGGTCGTTTTTCTTTAACGATTTTAGTTTTTTGCACTGTTTTTAAATGGAAATGTGAATACTAAAAATTTAAATTTGACTATTTGTTCAGAAAAGTAGCTTTTAGTAGCGTTACGCTAAAAAAGAAGCCAAAAAGGAGCCTCATATCAAAAAAGTAGCAAATAGTATAGCTTTTAGTGGAAGAGTGTGAAGTCTGTATTTTTCGGCTGTCCATAGTATTCGCAGAGGACAGCTGAGAAAAAAAAAGAATTAAAAGAACAGAAATTGGAACTTTTTTCATGAAATTTTTTTCCCAAAAAGCTTTTGAAGTGGATTTATTCCTCATTTACATGAAGTGCATAACAGGTATAAAGAGAGAAGGAGAGAAAGAGAGAATGGAACAAAATGGAGACGGCATTGGTTCTAATTAAAGAGAGCGACGAGGAAGTTGGACCGTTCTTGTTTTTCGATGGCGCGGAGAAATGTTGTTAACGCTTAAATGTTAACAAATGTAGGTAGAAGGGGCCCGGGAATCGGACAGGTAAAGGCTGCAAGCCGGTTGACTAAGTGAAGGAAGACCGCTTGCCTGGCGGCTGCTTTTGAGCTCCGTTTGTCATGGTTCAAATGATAGATGAAGGAAGCAGAGGCTCTCTCATACCCACTGAATAGTGTTAACTTTTACACCCAGCCACCTTGTCAGCCAAATAGAATCTATCCCTCTTATCATTTTTCTCCAATCGCGCAACATAATATATTTTTCTCAAAGGAATGTTTTCTTTTTCTTCTATAGGTTATGTTTCGTTAAAGTCGATATGTACAATCGATGTATCGAATAACGCGATTCGTCCGTTCTTAACCAATCGAAAAGAACTTAATGCAATAAGTTCTCTCTAAATCTGAATTAGAACTATAATTATTAGTAAAATCGTGACTGACTTTTTGCTATCAAATTAGTTATTTTTAGCTAATTCAAATTTATATAATGTTCTTATCGATTGCATTGTTACACAAAAGGATTAAAGTTTCGTCATTACGAAAAGTAAAATAAAACACTTGTTTGTATTTGTTTGTTTACAAAAAATTCGTATGCTAATAATCGCGACTTATTTTTTTTATATAAAATTAGCAATTTTTAAATTAATGAACGTTAAAAATTTTTAATTCAAATAATTTTTCCATAAAAATAAAATTATGAATAATTGAAATATAGTATTATATATATAACTATAATATTCATATACATTCTGAGACAGGATATTCAAGAAAATGCAGAAAACTTTATCAAAAGTATACTTTTAGTTTAACAATTATTAAATTTTTAGAATTTATAAGAGAATTTTGAATTTTTGTATCTGATTGTTTGCCTCATATGAACTATGAAATTACCATGAGTTATAAAACAAAATATTCAAATTATTTCTATTATTAATTGACAAGAATTTATTTTTATTTTTTATAATTATGGAAGAAATATCGTAAAAATATTACTCTGCAATTATTTAATTAATTATACTTAAATATTTCAAAATTTATATTGTATGTTAAAAGAGTGGCCTTTACAATTTTCATAAATAAGAATAAACTTTAAAAAGTTTTAATTTGAAATTTTATAAAATTCTCATTTGTATAATAAATCATGTTAGAAATTTTAAACTGTACTTGAATTTTTGAAAAATTCCAGTAATATAAATTCTTTCTCAAAATTAGTAAACTTTTTAGAATATATTTATTTAATTTTTAAAAATGAAGGATTTTGATACGAATTTAAGTAAAAATATATACTAAAAAATTAAATTTTATAAAAGCTATACAAATGATTTTAGAAATTCAATTATTTTTAAAAGTATAATAAAATTCTTCGTCAAAATTCAATTATTTTCAACAATTTTTTAAAAATTCTGGCCCAAATTGCAATTATCTTTATAAATATACTTTTCCATAAAATTGAATTATTTTAACAAATATAATTAAAATTATTGTCAAAATTTCAATTATTTTTAAAAATTTTAGTAAAATTCTAGCAAAATTTCAATTATTTTAACAAATTTAATTAAAATTTCTGGGAAAAATTTCAATTATTTTCACAAGATTTAAGTATAATTCTTGGCTAAATTTCAATTATTTTAACAAATTCAATTAAAATTCTTGGCTAAATTTCAATTATTTCAACAAATTAAATTAAAATTCTTGTCAAAATTTCAATTATTTTCACAAACTTTAAGTATAAATCTTGGCAAAATTTCAATTATTTTAACAAATTTAATTAAAATTCTTGGCAAAATTTCAATTATTTTAAAAAATTTTAGTAAAATTCTTTGCAAAATTTTAATTATTTTAACAAAATTTAAGTATAATTCTTGGCTAAATTTCAATTATTTTAACAAATTTAATTAAAATTCTTGGCAAAATTTCAATTATTTTCACGAACTTTAAGTAAAATTTTTGGCTAAATTTCAATTATTTTAACAAATTTAATTAAAATTCTTTACAAAATTTCAATTATTTTCACGTACTTTAAGTAAAATTTTTGGCTAAATTTAAATTATTTTAACAAATTTAATTAAAAATTTCTGGCGTAAAATTTCAATCATTTTCACAAATTTTAGTAAAATTCCTTGACAGAATTTCAATTATTTTCATAAATTTTATTGAAATTCTTGGCAAAATTTCAATTATTTTTACAAATTTTTTTCAATTTAATGATTTTTAATATCTACATTTTAATAAAATTTTTCAAAAAAATTCAATTAACAAAAAATTTTACATCTAATTTATTATCATAAATATTAAAACTAATTGCAGAAAATCAATTATTTGTTATACAATTTTCATTGAATTTATCGAAAAATAATTATACTTGAAAGTTTTATTAAAGTTCGTTGATAAAATTTAATAATTCCCAAAAACAATATTTTTTACATGGATTCAATAACTTTTTATATTTAAAATATAAAAATTAGAACTCATGACAGAGTTTCAATTATTTCTTATACGATTTTAACCGAATTTAAAATTTCTTAACTAGAATTTAATTTTCAGAAAATTCAATTATTTAATAAATTCTTTATTTTTGTATTTAAGTAATAGAATTCTCTTTAAATTTTCTAATAAAATTGATTTTAAAAATGGATTTCAGTTAAAATTTTAGATTATAATTAAATTTTAAAAGCATAATATGGAAAATTTTTAGAAACAATTAAATTTTAAAAAGGTTGTAAATTAAATTGTTTGAAAATTTGAATCTTTCATACTTTTAATCAACAATTATTTACTACTCTCTTAATATCAATCAGTTAAAAATCACTGTTTTAACTGAGAATCAGTGACTTACGTTTTGCTTCTGAATAAGTTAAAAATAACTGATTTTCAGTGAAAAATAACTGAAAAACTAATTAAACTTTATTGAAATCAGTAAAAAAAAGTTTACTAAAACATTAACTGAAAATCAGTTACTCTTAACTCATTGTCAGTAAAAATATTACTGTTTCAGTTATTGACTGATTTTTTGCTTCTAAATCAGTTATTTTTAACTGCGATTCAAATTTAAAGAGTAGAATTAATTTCTTTTGAACGGTTTAATAAATTAAATTATTAATTATTATTAATAATTATTAATTATTATTAAATTATTTAATTTAAAATTATTTAAAGTTTTTAGTTTCTAATATATATATAAGACCTTCCGAACACTTGATTTGTAAATTCTCAAACAATAACTTTTCCAAAAATTAATAAAAATAATTGATTTAGAGAATAGTTATAGTGTTAAAAATTCTAGAAAATAATGATTAACTTGTAATGATGAAAATAATTTAAAAAAATTTATGCCATACAATTATAGTAAATAATAATTGATAATATTTAAATTGAAATAACAATAATATCGAAATAATAAAAATAGGAATGCAGTAAAAATGGAAAACTCGGTAATAAAAAGTAGCGTATAAAAAAAGCTATAGAAGAGGGGATGTAGAAAATAGGGACATAATATGACAAGTTGGTGATTAGTTAATGTCGTGAATGATAGAATGATAGTTTATTCTCATTATTCTGTAAACGCCATTAACGGTAGTCGGATACATCGACTATAAGGCATATTTCGCAGGTTGACTCGAGAAGTCAAGGGTTATTCTCCAATTTGGCACGCACCATAAATCTCAAGGAGAGCACCAAGGGCGCACACTCTTTTCTTTATCTATACGTATATACGTATAAGAACATAATATATGATAGAATCTAAAATTGTATATATTTATTGAAATTCTTTTCCATTTCTTTTCCACTTATGTATATGAAATATTATACATGATTTGTTACATCAAGTCACGAAACAATTCAAATACTATTGATTTCTATTATACGGGTGCGCCAGATTATTGAGACTTATAAATATAGAAACATTTCTATATAAGGTTCAATATTTTGGAAATATACTTTTTCGTTTCATTTCTTTCTATTTTTGTTTATTTCCCCATTCCTTTTTTTGTCTTTTCCCTTTTTTCTTTTTCCTTTGTTCTTTTTTTTCCTTTTTTCTTTTTCCTTTTTTGTTTTTTCTTTTTTTTTCTTTTTTGTTTTTTCTTTTTTGTTTTTTCTTTATCCTTTTCTCTTTTTTCCTTTCTGCTTTTTTTGCTTTTTCGATACTTTTTGTAAAAAAAGATGCATTATTATGTAGACAGTAGACTTTTAAGGAAACAAGTGAGATGTGTACATAATTCAGGAAGTTTGATAAAATGAGTGATGATGGAGAAGTGAATGTAAAGTGAAGCAGCTATTGATTCGTGAATGCACACAAGTGACACATCTATTGGTTATACCGAGCCACCAGTCATGCTGAGGTTTTAACTCTTAGCACACGGTGAACCCAAAACTCGAGTCAACGATGACGTAAAGGAGAGTTTGCAGATGATAAACGGTTTTCTTCCTCCTAACCCTGGGATTTTCGAGAGAACCAAACATCTCATTTTATTATCATACTTCTCATTTGGATCTTCGCCGCATATCACCCCAAAAAGGAAAACCCCCATTCGAATTATTCAACAGTTTTCAAATTTATTTATTTACTCATCGAGACATATAATTTTAGTTCGCTCCTTTCTTCAATGATTAATAAACAATTTTTTATTTTAATACTCGGAAAAGCTAAAGTAGGAAAAAGATTTATAAATAAACAAATTTATAAACAAAGAAATTTATAAAAAACAAATTGATATACAAACAAATTTATAAACAAACAAATTTATAAATAAACAAATTTATATACAAACAAATTTATAAACAAACAAACTTATAAATAAACAAATTTATATGCAAACAAATTTATAAACAAACAAATTTATAAATAAACAAATTTACATACAAACAAATTTATAAACAAACAAATTTATAAATAAACAATTGGTTATAGCAATAAACGTATAACGAACAATAAACATTAATACATGAGTAAATAAGAACTAAACGAACTGACTCGATGAATAATAGATAGAATAAAGGGAATATGTATATATAAAAAATTAAAAGAACAAAAATCCAATTCAAATATAATATAAAAATAAGAATATACTAATGGTATTAAAAGGTAAACATGTTATATACGAGGCGAAGCAGACGGTCAATGAATTCCTTTTTTCCCTCGGCTATAATCGAACGCACTCAAAAGACCCTCAAACATTAATCATTATATATCCGTAAAACAATACAGATAATTAATACGTGCTCAACATAATTGGATACACGGTTACACACTATGCAGAAGAAATAAGAAATTCAAAAATCTGTTCCTTCAATTTATCATACTCGGAGAAAATTACATGGCTACGTTATTCGTATATATATATTTATATCTATCTATATACATGGTTTTGTGATCTATTTTAAAATTCGAATCACAGGAAATGAAATAATATTTAAGAAAGCCGACAGTATAAATAAAAAAAAGTATTTAAAAAAATTGTAGTCACGATATATACTGTAACGAATACAATTTTTTGAGTACGTACATAATTCTACTATTATTTTTATATTGATTTAGTTTTTTCTACAAAAAAAGTAATTTCAGGACCAAATGAAGTACAGAAAAAATTTGTACTTGAAATCAACGAACTATGGACGATTTAAAAATATCTGGAGTTAGGATATGGCTTTGAAGTCCATAAATAGTTCACACAGTTTTCTTGAAAGTATCAAATTGATAACCACTTGGATCAAAATAGTACAAAAATTTGTATCAAATTATGATTTAATTCAATTTTTGATATCAATTCGTTGCCATTTGATACTTTCAAGTTTACAGTGCATTGATAGGACGGAAACTTTATAGTTCCCTCAATGATTATTTATATACGATTTGGTTTTCTAAAATCACACTTTTTTTAACGACGACCATTCTGCTGCATGTCGACAATTCGAATCCTCTGCATATCTGAAACAAAAACAAAAGTATATTAAAACCATGTTTTAATTGTTTGAATTTTTTTTAATTTGAAACAAAACATTTTTAATTAGTTTCATATTTTTATCTTTGTCGTATTTTGTCCAACGCACTTGAAAACTATTTTCATAAAATTTGATAATAACTTTCTTTCCGTGTGTAGGAATATATATACGAACTAAAAATTCAATAATGTCAAAGTGATACGAAATCCAATCAACGTCTCTATTCGTCCACTAACCCGAAGGAAAATTGGGCTCAGGATCCAGACGGAAGATTAATGTTCATTCTGATTAGTCTTGGAGTATTCGGAGTGAGACTCCAGCAGTAAAAGAGAACACAAAACCTTTCAACATTTCCGTTTGTAGTGCCAAATATCACTTAGGACTCGATTTGACCAAAGTATTTTATGCATTAAACCAAAGTTTAAGATATAATAAATTACAAATTTATTACTTGAAGATTGGTTCGAAACTCCGTTGATACACTCTTAAAGCCTATATTGAAATTTGCTGTAATATTGTCAAAATTCTTTTAATATTTAAAAACTTGATGAAAAAAATGTCAACATTTTGTCAATATTGAAAATGTTGAATGTAAGAGAAATGGCAATATTGCTGAAAGTTTCAATACTGTATGGGATTAGTCCTATATGGTACATTTTGTTTTTTACGTAAGAGTCTAAAGTTCTACATGTCGGGGATTAATTCTATAATATTTAACTGGCGTAATTAAATTTTTCCATACCTCTTTAAGGGTGAATAGAGAAATGTTTCTTTATGTGCGTATTAACATGGCGTCGACGAGTCCCCTTCTTCTCCTTCTTCTTGTCATTAACCCACCCACGAAAAACACACTTGAATTTTAGGGTGGAGCATCTGACAGCAATTCCCCCATTTAGTCTGCCAGAAACTTGATTCTTATTTATTCTTATCGAAGTGAGAGCCCTCTGGAGAAATCTTCCGGAAACTTGAACACGATTGTAGCAAACTTCTTTTGACACTTACCGACATCACCTACAATCACCGAATTTTGGGTTTTCTATAAATTAGGACATCTGGAGGACGTTCCTACAACCGTAGGAAACTACGTTCGTTGCGGACTTTTGATTTTTACCTCCATGGTAATCACAGGTCATGTAGGTATCGTGTTTACCATCTGCGGATAAGGTACCTCTTTGGATAAGTGTTTACGATGGTACATTCGATATCGAACTTTCTGCTTTGCCTTCGGATGTTATTCTCGACTGGAGGATTTTTGTGATTACCTCCGTTAGAAAAGAGCGACGTTCGACTATTTTGACCCCTTCGACAGTTTTGAGTCAGTTGTTGTTGGTAAGTAGTTTTAGTGTCAGTAGTGTTAGTAGTTGTTGGTAAAATACTGTTTCGATGTTTCATAGTAAGTATTTTTCTTTCAAACAAGATAACTTAGTAATACTCAATTTTTTTATACCTAAAAATCTGTTATAAATGTGTTAAGTTATAACCCATTGGAAGTTGTAATTCGGTTATTTTTAGGTCTAGAATGCTCATAAGGCACCTTTTTGCCAGTAAGGAATGTCGAAACTTTCAGTTAACGCTCATATCACGGAGTAACGCACTGGTTCTCGTTCGATCACCAAAGTTAAGCTCCGTTGAGCGCGGTTAGTACTTGGATGGGTGACCGCTTGGGAATACCGTGTAGTGTTAGCTCTCTTTTTTTCGCTTATTTTTTGCAATTACTTCTTTCTCTAACAAATAACGACTTATTTCGTTAGTTTACTTTTTATTATCCATTATTTTATTTGTTTTCGAATCAAACCGCAGGAATCCAATCTGTAATTCAAATTGGCTATATGATTTGCTATGATCCGACGGTTCAATTTTTGAACCACTGCATTGGTATCTTATAAATACCAGAATAATTATTATTACACTATAGATATTTTTTAAAACATTTCACAATGTGAAAAGTAGACCTTGTTTTAAGTCCAATTTGAAAAGTAGATCTTGTTTTAAGCCCAATTTTGACTGAAACAATTTACGTTATAGTTCCAATATTTACTATAGGTTTCTGATTAGAAAACTGATTTTAAGACCTAGTTATTTTAATTTTATTTTAGACCCAAAAATGGGTTGAACTTAACAAAAAGTATTTTTATCAAGACAATTTTTTTGTAGTGCGCACCAACTTTGGTAATAGCAATGTACCAAAATAGTTTACGGTTTTCATGTGTATATGAATAATCCAGGGACATATTTCGAAAGTGGAATTTCTTAATAGAAACTTCAGAGCAAGATTGGCAGCAACTGGGAAAGGAGGTGGGTTCGAAAACTTGGGGTGCAAGGGGCTGCGATCCTTATGTTGACGCTGAAAATGCTGTCCGATCGATCTTCGTCAGACTTGATTTCGCAGCAGTACAATCATCCAACAAATAGAATTGTACGTTGCGCCCTATATAGCTATACATAAGCGTTAGACTATATACAGCTCCCCGAAAAACTTCACAACTGCCAATCGTTGTCAACAACCCTCCCCTCTCTCACTCTCGTCAGTAAAAAAAAAATATATTCTCAAATAATCCTTTGTCAATCTCATCCGTCTCGTTTCTTGAAAAAAAAAATTCGACCGACAAAATGTCTTCTTTTTCCATCAAACGATTTTCGTCCCTTAACAATAACATCCTTTCAATCGCTGCTATTACAAACTATGATGACTTTATATCAGTCCTGCTTTAGAACACAATAAGCATCTTCAAATACTGATTTAAGTTTAAATCTTTATTTTAACTTTGTGTATACTGTTCTCATTTTAAGCTGCCATGTGACGCACTGATGCAATTTTTAATATTTTAAAAAAGTGTTTGTTAATTTTACGGATTATAGATCATCATAATGTTTAGGAATTTGAAACAATGTTGAGTGATTAGAATCTTGAGAATTGTTGGAAGCAGAGTATATGTATATATCTCTGATATTAATCAAATACGTAGCATAACTTTGGAGCCTGCACCTTTCATAAAACATATCAAAACGTCAACTTCTCGCCTTCAGTATTGAAAAGAAGAAGAGGAAAAAAACTTCATTTCAATTCGTCGAACGAAAGGCGCATGAAATGCTTTATCGCTAGCCGATCAAGTGACACGCACAGGAAGAAATGGCATGATTGATACTCATACTTCTCCTCGATATCTTTAGCATATTCATCAACAATGCGGTGATATTTTAATTAAACCGCGCATAACTGGTTACACGGACCCTTGAACAAACATCTGGACATCATTATTGTTTGTTAAACGAGTCGCGTGTCAAAAAAAAATAGAAAATGAAGGTGACGGTACAAAAGAGAATGGATCATACTAAACAGAATACGGTATTATATGGTTCCACTCTCGAGTGTAGAGTATAAAGTATTATAGAGTAGAGAGTACAGAGTATAGAGAATAGAGTATAGAATAGAGTATAGAGAATAGAGTATAGAGTATAGAGAATAGAGTATAGAGGACAGAGTATAGAACCTGGAGGAACATAGTCACTAGAGGAACAGAATAGGAATATGGAGTCTACAGAGGAACAGTAGAGTCTAGAACTATGGAGGAAGAGGACTGGTGAAAAAAAAGCTGTATGGAAAGGTCGAACAAACGGAGTTCGAAAGAGGAAGCCAGTGGCAGCGAGAAGAATGTCATAGCTAGTTGTTTCTGGCAAGGAGGGAGCTTGACACCTCAGTGATGGATGGCCACCGCCCGCCAAAGCCGCTGCTTCTGACTGCCGTCGCTTCTGCTTGCTTCTACTATGTATAGTTGTGTAGTGTGATGCTGATGCCACATAGTCCATTGCAAAATGGGGTCGAATTTTGTTATAGTAAACTTGACGTCTTTGTTTCACCTTCAACGTTGTTCATAATCCTTCGTGTGTATACTATTATATATATACGGGAAATGATATGATATAGGTCTCTGTCCTCTTCATTTCCTATAAATGTTTATTCAATATCTTACACGAGCTTTCAAGAAAATTGTTTGCTGACAATGTCAAACAAAGGAGACGTCATCTTTTGGCATAAAACAGTATATCGTTGTAGTGTAATTGTAAACTTGAGTTTTTAAAAAAGTTTTGCTTATGATCATGTGGAACTTGAAATTATATTTCTGCTGAATAAGGTTCATCCTGGTTGTAGCTTTGAATAGTGGAATTTTTAATTATGTAGATGTATTTTTGAACTAATTCAAGAACTGTATCAAAGTTAAAGGAACATCGTAACATTATCTATTTGCTGTTTTGGAGAACCAATTTGGCAAAGTTGTGGAGTTTCTGATGAGGAATAACAATAAGAATCTGTACGGACGTTATTGCAGAACATCTAAAAAACAATTACGGAATCAAAATCAAGTACAGCAGTGTGATCATAGTTTTGAAGAACCAAATTGCATTTTTGAACTACTTGAAGATTATTACCCGGTGCATCTAAAATTAAGTATAATTAAGTGATGAAGTATTATTAAGTGAATCAGAATTAAGTATAGCATAATTTGTGATCATCTACTTGCAGTTTTTGAAGAAGTAAATTGCAACAAAAACTATATACAATTTTAGACCACTTGGAGAATTATATCATGGTGCATCAAAAACAATTACGGAATCAAAATCATGGTACATTTTTGGACTATCTGAAGAATAATAAAAGCTATACGATTTTGGACTACTTGAAGAATTATATCATGGTGCATCTAAAACAATTACGGAATCAAAATCATGGTACATTTTTGGACTATCTGAAGAATAACAAAAGCTATATGATTTTGGACCACTTAAAGAATTATATCATGCAACTAAAACAACGGAATCAAAATCATAGTACATTTTTGGACTATCTGAAGAATAACAAAAGCTATAAGATTTTGGACCACTTAAAGAATTATATCATGCAACTAAAACAATTACGGAATCAAAATCATGGTACATTTTTGGACTATCTGAAGAATAACAAAAGCTATAAGATTTTCGACCGCTTAAAGAATTATATCATGCAACTAAAACAACGGAATCAAAATCATGGTACATTTTTGCACCATCTGCAGAATAATAATGGTGGATCGAAAACAATTACAGAATCAAAATCAAGCACTCATTATCATTTAGTTGTAGTTTCTGAAGAAGCAAATAGCATAAATATAACTATACATTTTTGGACCACTTTAAAAGCATTATCATGGTGCACCTAAAACGCTATTAAAGAATCAAAATTAAGTACAGCAACATGATCATTTCTACAAGACTGTAAATAAGAAACATTTATATGTATAAAGAAATATTAATGCACCAAATGAGAGTGTATAATTGTTACAATCATTATTCATAACATCATAATTTTTATGATCATTTTCATATAACAATCGTTACAATAATTTTCACTATAGTATTATCATGCGCCTATCATCTTTTTCCCTAAGATTATAATCGTTACCAATATGATTATTAACTAAAAATTGTGTTAATCATCGTTTTTCTTAACATTAGCATCATCATTAGTTTTCAATAACAATAACACCGTATCATCACTATCATCACTATCATTAACGAACATATCATTACTCTGTATTCCTATACAGTTTTAATTGACATCAAAATCGTTGACCTTATTTTCTTCTGCATTATTGCCATCAATTACATTGTCATCATTAGCATCCTCTTCATTAATTTTATCATCATTAACATTATTTTTCTTAACCCTATACTGCTAAGTGTGATAATGTATATTTTTACTAAACCTTATCGTAAAAGACGCACTAAAAAGGTTGCATAAGAATTTTTAAGTATATTTCTTTCAAAATATACATCGAGGTAAAACTATACCTTGTTACTATTATTTTCATTAACATAATAATCATTTTAATTATTTTCTTCAACTTTATCGTCATTATAATAATGTTTACTAATATTAATATTGCTACCATCATTTTCAATATATTTTAAAATTCAGAAATAATTTCACCTTAAATAGAGAAAAATAAATTAATTTCTAATCTTTTTTTTTCAAATTAATATTATGATAAAACATTTTTCTCTAAATTAAAATTAGAATATATTTGAACTATAATTAAAACAAAAGTAATATACAAAATTACTGAAATTAAATTTTTAAGTTTGAATAGAACATAAGATATTAAAACTGATAAGATCTGGTTTTCTTAGAAAATAAATTTTAAAAACGCATATTTTACATTAATATTAATTCGTTTTTCTTCCATATTAATTTATAAGTACAACTATTTATACTTTTTTATAATTCAAAATTATTTATTTATATTTTTAAATCTTGAATTAACAACACTATAGCATTATTAATAAAGATTGAATTTGAAAAAGTTCCAAATTAAAGTTTTCGAAGAAAAGTTTAATTTTAAAACATTTTAATTAAAAATTCTGAATATGTTAGTTTTTTAAATAAATTTTTAAATACTTTTTTTGAATTATAGTTATATTTAAAAAAAATTGTATTTTTAATTAAAAAGTTTTCAAAGTATTTGAAATTTAATGAAATTAACTTGTAAACAGTGCAAATTTTAGGAATAATTACGTTTCAGGTGAACTTTCTTTGAAATAATTAAATTTTGAGATGTGCATTCGTGTAATTAATTTTTATTTTAGAGAAAATTAATTATTTATTTATTTATTAATTTTATGATTTGGAATAATTTAATTTCCATATAATTGTCAGTTTACGTTAAAACAAAATTTTTGTTGATTACTTCGTTTATGTTCACAGTTTTTTTAAATGTTTTAAATATTGATACCAAATTGGATCAAAATGATACAGAAATTTTTATCAAATTATGATTTGATCCACATTTTGATATCAATTCGTTGTCATTTGATATACTTTTAAGTTTACAGTGTTGTATAATGCTATATGCTATTATTTTACAATGTAATAGCATTACAACACTGTAAACTTAGAAGTATATCAAACGTAAACGAATTGATATCAAAATGTGGATCAATTTTTCATTCAAATTGTACAATTTGAAAAATAAAAAAATTTGAACTCATTTTACAAATTTTACAATTTTTTTTACAATGTACTGGGATTACCTCTGAACATGTGTGATTATTTCTAAGGTATCTGACGGAGTGTTAACATTAATTTATCGTTTTCATTATAATATTACAATAATTAAGTTAATTTTCTGACTTAAAATAATACTCTCAAGGCTATAAGACTTAAAGATAGAAATATGTTTCTAATGTAAGCGATTTTTGTCAAACGGAGACTAAAAGTAGAATTTATTTTTTACAGTGTGCGAACATCATCGTTTTCTTCAAAATTATCATCATAAAGTTTATTTATTTATTCAAGTCTCAGCCCTCAATCACAGTGATCATTAATATGGGCAATACAACAAAATAATAAACTGTAATAATTATAAAACATTATAATATTGAAATATAAATAAAGTTTTCGAAAAAACGATGTTTGAGATACAGTAAAAATTATGGTATGTCTGAATAGTAACGTGTTAGTTGATGGACGCAATTACTGAAATCGTAGAAGTGAAGATATCTATATCAACAGAAGAATTTCTATGAAAGAAGTTAACAGTCTCAGTGATATTATACATAGGCGCATGAAAACTCGCGTATACGAAGAAGGTAAAACATTAAGAAAAGGGTGATAATAATTTTAAATATTTTTTAAATTTTAATTTTAAAATTTTAAAACTTTAAAATTTTAAAAAGATAACAGTTCTGGACAGTCAATAGAGTTGTTTATGAGATTAGTTATAAATTTGAACTTAGTAATATTACTACGTTGGTCAAGTGTAAGAACATTATGTTCTTTACAAAGTAAAGGATAATCAGAGCCTTGAGGAGGATAATTGTTAGTTTTAATTAGGGTACAGTATTTAAGAAAACGTTTTTGAATTTTTTCTAAGTTAACATGAAAGGTTCGAAGAAGCTTATAGAGTTTGAATTAAGATCAACAATTTAAGAAGTACATCAGTTTTTGAAGGCTGCGTGGATTATATATATTTTTCATTACACACACAGTACATAAAATGAAAAATTGAAGCAGAAGTTTGGGTTTTCTGATGTTTAAGAAGGTAGCGGATACCAAGCTTCACAAAGTGGGATCGAGCAGATGAAGGACGGAAGGTATAGCCACCGATGGGAGCGTGCTAATGGCTACTGACATGCAGTTTTGATGGATCGGGTACCACTCTTCCTCGTTTCTCACCCCGCGTGCACGAGAACGAAATACGTGCGACTCGCGTTATATGTACACTGCAGAAGGGAAGATGGGGCAGAGAAATGGCGAATTATAGAGCATCAAGCGAAAGAGAACGAGAGAGAGAGAGAGAGGAAATCTACAAAAGTCCGTAATAATACCGAGAGAGCGCATATCCCAATGGTTGTGAACCAGACGCCTTGGCGGCGGCGACAACAGCATCCACTACTCTCTTGGTCCATCTTGACGTATCTGTCCCTGAGGATATTCTCCAATATCCAAAGAAGCACATTGTTTCTCTAAGTTACCTTTACAGAATTCTTCAAAAACTAATGCTGATTTCCTCTCCTTTATTCACCTTATATCTCACTTGTTAATACCCAATATATGATAGAATTTATAGAAATTCTTTAGTTCGTTCCGGGATAATCATGAGAACAACAATTTATTGATTTACAACAAATGCAAAATATATACGTATATAATATAAACATTAAAGAACTGTACACTTTACGAAAAGAATCAAAGTAAAAAGTATTATAATCCAATCATGTAATCATATTTCAGAATGAAGTCGCATAATCCGCAACTTTAATTTAATACGTATATTAATATATAAAGATTAAACCTATATCTAAACATTTTAGTTCTAAACTCTTTGAATACTCATAATATTCAGTAGAATTCACTTTTCAACAAGCGCATATATATACTGAAGAATAAAAATTAACGCAAATAAATTCTAAAAACAAGAAACCACCCAAAACAGCAAAAAAAAATTATTAAGAGCATCTGAATATTTAAAAAGTTTTGATTTAAAAATACAAGTATTATCCGCGCTCTATAGACAGTCATCGAGCATGGAAGAAAATTCTGTACAGATCAGCAGCAGTAACAAAAAATAAATTTTTCAGTTCAGTTCGACAACAAAATTTCAAAAATTGTATACTTTTGGAAAACAATAATACGTTTCCCTGCACTTTAAAATAAAGGTCCTATAACTTAAACCTGATTTCGATATTAAAATTGAACCAAATTACCATAAAGTACCAAAATGGAAACCAAATTAATATCATTCTTCTTAATTCTTTCATGGCTCCTGAAAAACTGAACGATTGGATTGTGTTGATACTTGTTACTCAAGGGTTTTTGGGATCAATTATTATGAATCTGAAGTCTAATTTTAAAAACTTTTAAAATTCAAAATGTCGAATTCAATATGACGGAAGTTTTTTAAAAATTGCTCAAAATTTAATTATTTTCAAAAATTCCAATAAAATTCTAGTCAAAATATCCATTACTTTCATCAAATTTCCTCAATTTAATGATTTTGAATATCTATTATATTTTAATAAAACTTTTCAAACGTTTTTAGTTTTGTTTAAAAAATGTTTTAATGCAATTTTACGCAATAGCATTTTAATAAATTTCTTCACAATAATTCAATTATTTTCATAAATATAATAAATTTTTTTTCATAAATTCAATTACTTGTGTAAAGAAATAAAATTCAATTATTAGTATATATGAAAAATAAAAATCGTCTCAAAATTTTAATTATTTCGAATACAATTATTAAAATTGAATTCCTTGGAAAATGTAATTATTCTTAAAAACGCTTTATTAACATTCATCAAAAAGCAAATTGCTTAAAAATTAATTGATAAAATTCTTTATGAGAATTCACTTATAAGAAAAATTCAATAAATTATTTTTAGTGGATCTTAAATTAATTATTGAATATAATGGACTTCTATAGAAGAATTTTAGTTAAGAACACTAAAAAATTTAATTATAGAGAAAATATATAATTATTTAAAGAAATCCAATAATTTTCAAATGTAATAAAATATTTCACAGAAAATTAATTTATATTCAAAAATATTTATAAATTCTCATCGTTAAAATGTCTATTATCTTTATATGTAATAAAATTCCCGGCGAAATATCAATTACTTTCTCCACTTTTCCTTAATTCAAATGATTTTTAATATTTACTGCATTAATCAAAATTTCCAAAAAAATTAAAATATTTAGAAAGAATATGAGTAGATTTTTCAAATAATTCGATTATTTCTAAACATAATTATAATAACAACCTTTGCAGAATTTGAATTGTTCTTAATACAATTTTATTTGAATTCCTCGTAAAAGATACCTAATCATTATGCTTAAAAATTGTATTATAGTTCGTCAAAAGAATTCAATTCTACAATAAATTTTTTGATAAAAATCCTTTATGAAAATTTAATTTTAAGAAACAATAAATAAATTATATTTCAGATACATATTTAATTATTAAAAACAATGAATTTATAGACAAATTTTAGTGAAAAACAGAAAACAATTAAATTTTGAAGAAATTACAAAAATTTAAAGAAATTTAATTCTTTTCAAAAGTAATAAAATTCCTGGTGGAACTTCAACAACTTTCAAAACTTTTTCTTAATTTAATGATTTTCAATTCAAGAAGGATTAAAAAAAATTTCTCTAAAGTATTTAAATAATATTTCAAAAGAATTTTTGATTAAATTTTCCAAAGAATTAAATGATTTCTATATAAATTTAAAAATTCTTTGGAGAATTTCATTTGTTTTTAATACAATTCTATTAATAAAAATTGTATCAGAATTTATAAAAAGAATTTATAAAGAATTTATTTTTTTTAAACTTTTTAAAATAAATTTCCTCGGAAAATTTTTTAAAGATTTTGAAAAAAATGCAAATTTTCTTTAAATTTCTTGGAAAATGCAATTCTTCTTTAAATGCGTCGAAAGAATTAAATTATTTTCATAAATAATAAAACTCATCGTTTATTATTTTTAATACGTTTTTAATCTAATTTCTCAAAAATTATAATTATTCTTCAAAATGTTATAAAAATTCGTTGAAAGAATTTAGTTATCATTCAATTATTCAGTAAATTATTTATTTTTGTATTTACATAAAGTTACATTTTTAAATCATAATTTATTTAAAAATAAATTTTAGTTAAAACTTTTAATAATAATAGTAATAATTAAACATTATAATCATTATAGCAAAGATTTTGAGAAATAATTGATTTTTCGAAAAGTTTCGAACTAAAATTTTTGAAAATTTGAATTTTTGATATAACAATTAATTATAGTTAATTAATTAAATTTTTGTGTTAGTGTTATTCTATTACTATATAGAAATAGAAATTGAAATATATAAATAGAAGTACAAATTAAAATAGAAATAAAAATAGAAAATATAATAGAAACCTACTGCAGAAGTCAACTAAAATTTACAGATAAGACATAAAAATTAATAGATCTTGAGAGAAGAATCGACAAATTAGAATTTAGAAACAGGTTCAGCATATATATATATAAGTATAAATGTTTACAGGCAAGAAATAAGCAGAGTCATCCCAATAAAGAATCTTCTGTTGACCTTTTCCGAATAGTTTTTTTTTTAAATACCGCACATGAAGGCAAAATGCTGTCGACAAAATGAAAAATGAATTTTTTTTTTTGATTCGCTTTCGACAAAATGCGGTATGTCTGCATGTTTTGCGGGATTAAACGCGTGACTTGGAATACGAATCCTTTGGGACGCGACGAGAGGTCGCACAAAGTGTTGGATCATGTTATGGTATATACCTCTGACCAAGCCCCTTCAAAATTCCCATGGGATATTTCCCATGTACCTGGATCAACTTTTTGGAAGTTCAAAAAAAATATATATATGTATGTATATGTACGTTGACGAGAATAAATATTCCGTATCTATAAAAAAAACTTTGTTTTCTTCGATTTCTGTAAATTTTTTATCATTACTCTCGCAGTAAGAATAGATATTTGCTACTTAGAAGTGTGAAATTAGTTGATGTATTTTATTAACAAATGATAATTTTTTTTATAAAAAAGGACACTTTTTTGAAAAATGGTCCAACTTACGAAACTGTTTAGAATTCATACTGGAAGTATAAAAAAAATTAGAAGAGAAACTGTTTTTCTTGACGCTTTATTTTAAACGTAATATTATTTTTTTAATTGTCATATTTTTAATTAAAAAAATGGAACTTTTTAAAAAATAGCACTTTTTAAAAAATGGCGCTTTTTAAAGAAATTGCACATTTCTGCTAAAAAGGACAATTTTCTTAAAATGGGTATTTTTTCACAAAAGATTAATTATTTCAGAAATGTTTATTATTCATCTCTGAAAGAATATCATTTCTTCGAGAAAATCAAATGGTTTCACGGTAAATCGTTAGGTATTAAAATAACACCAAAAAGGATTAAAATAATCCAATTTAGTGTTATTTTAATCCATTTTAGTGTTATTTTAATACCTAATGATTTACCGTGTTCTATATGTATATTATTTTATCCTAATTCTCAATTTTATTTAAAAAATAGCACTTTTTTGCTTTAAAAAATGGCAATTTTCCAAAAAAGGGTTTCTCTGCAAATAAATATTTTTTTTAGAAAAAAAAACGGTCTCGATTCTGAATTTCATCTGAATTAATTAATTTTATTAAAAAAAGGCAGTTTTTGAAACAAGAGAACTTTTTTTAAAAAATTGTTTATTTCCGAAAAGATGTGGTATATTGTAAAACAGTTTCACGGTAAATCGTTAGGAATTAAAATAACACCAAAAAGGATTAAAATAATCCAATTTAGTGTTATTTTAATCCACTTTGGTGTTATTTTAATATCTAACGATTTACCGTGTTATTATCCATCTTAGAAAGAAAGATTAATTTTTCCTTGAGAAAATAAAATAGTGTCTATGCTTAATTTCATCCTAAATCCCAACGTTATTTTTTAAAATGGCACTTTTCTGCTAAAAAGAAATTTTTTGTTTAAATAGTAAATTTCCGAAAAAGTGCCATTTTCAGAAACTGTTTATTATTCATTTTAGGAAAAAAAATATCATTTTTATGAGAAGAGAAAATTTTCTTTATTTTTAATTTAATTTGAATTGTTAAATTTATTTAAAAAATGGCACTGCTTTGACAATAGGGTCAATTTTTCTTTTTAAAGGGGATAATTTCCGAAAAAAGTAAGGTTTTAAAAACTGTTATTATTTTACTTTGAAATATTTATTAATTTTTTGCTTAAAAATTGAAAATGATCTTTGGATGTATGATTTCATCCGAATTCTCAATTTAAAAAAATAATGGCACTTTTTTTCTAAAAAGAGCTTATTTCCGAAAAGCTGTGATACAGTATAACTGTTTCTTATTTATCTTTGAAACATAATATTTCTACCGAGAAAAAATGCGGTCTAGATGCTAAATTTCTTCCGAGTTCTTATTTTTATTAAAAATGCCATTTTTTTATAGCAAAAAACACTTTAAAAAAATGTATTTTCGAAAAGTTGTGATGTGGTATGAGTTTAACTATTTATTTTTCGTCTATTAAATAGAAAATAAAATTTCTTTCATATAAGAAAATGGTCTGAATGTTTAATTTCATTCAAATTCTCAATTTTATTCCAAAAATGGCAATTTTTTTGTTAAAAGGAAAAACATTTTTGTTAAAAAGTATAATTTTTTTTAGAAAAAGTACAATTACAGAAAGGTATGGCTTTCTAAAATATAGTTTAATACTTTTCTCTGAATTAAAGAATATTTTCTTACAGAAACAAAATGGTCTTAATCATTATTATTTTCCAAATAATTAATTTTATTAAAAAATGGCACTTTTTTTAACGAAGGGCAATTTCCGAAAAGGTGAGAATTTTTAAAAATGTTTTACATCCATCTCTGAAATATATAGAATAATTTTTCCATGAGAAAATAAAATAGTGTCGATACCTAATTTCATCCTAAATCACTTTATTTTCAAAAATGGCACTTTTTTGTTAAAAAAAGAAATTTTTTTAAATTAGTATATACATTTTCGAAAAAGTGTGACTTTTTTAAACTGTTTATTATTTATTTTCGAAATAAGAAATAACATTTTCTTGTGAAAAGAAGATTGTCATCATTTTTAATTTCATTTGAATTGTTAATTTTATTTTTAAAAAATGGCACTGCTTTGACAATAGAGGAAATTTTCTTTTTAAAATGGGATAATCTTCCGCAAAAAGGTATAAGGTTTAAAAACTTTATTATTTTTCTTAGAAATATAAATTAATTTTTATTGAAAAAAAGAAAATGGTCTAAATGTTTAAATTCATCTAAATTCTCGATTTTATTAAAAAAAATGGCACTTTTTTGTTAAAAAAGACAACTGTTTTTTTAGAAAAGTACATTTTCGAAAAGCTGTAGCTTTCTGAAACTGATTATTAGTTATCGAAAAATTAAAGATTATTTTCTTAGTGAAACAAAATGCGGTCTTAATTATTATTAGTTTCCGAATTATCAATTTTATTTAAAAAATGGCACTTTTTTTTAAAAAAAGGGTTAATTTCCGAAAAAGTGACGATTTCTAAAAATGTTTATTGTTTATCTATGAAATGAATAAACTTATTTTTTCTTGAGAATAAATAATGGTCTCGATGCTTAATTTTATTTGAATGATTAATTTTTTTTTTAAAATTGCATCTTTTTTAAAAAACGGTTTCATTTAATAAAAGTTGTGGTACATTTAAAACTGTTTATTATTAATTATTACTATCTGTGAAATGTAAAATAGCATTTTTTCGAAAAGAGGGAATTGTTTTAATACTGAATTTAAACAAAATTCTTAGTTCAAAAAATATTTCTATAAAAAATGGCACTTTTTTAATATAATGGCACTTTTTTGATATAATGGCATTTTTTTGATGAAAAGGGCAATTTTTTTTAAAAAAAGTACATTTTTAAAAAGGTGTTATTTAAGGTTATTACTTTAACAAAAAATGAAGGTAAAAATGAAAATGTCGTTTAAAAAAGTATCTATAAAGTGGCAAAAAAAATTAGTATTTCTTTACCTCCACTTTTAGATATTTCGTCAATTTTATTTTGTCTTGGTTCGTAGAAAAATATACGCTTTTTAAACTTTTAGTTCAGTGGGAAAAAATACATTGAATCACCTATAAAATTCTAAAAAAACGAAATAAATTTTTTTTAGTGACTATTTTGAGAGATAAATTTGATGCAGAAAACTACTCATTACGAAGTTGAATTCGTTGTCCTCGACATATCCGCACCGCAGGGTATCTACGTTATCTTTTGTATAAATAAATATATATGTATAATATTGAGATGAGCGTGCTTGGTGGGTGCTTATTTCGTTCGTGTAGTTTAGTTAGTTAGGTCCTCGAGACGAGAATGAGAAGTAGGATGACACGGTCACTCAAACTGACAGGTACACGGTCTCGAAGTCGCAGGCTCTTGAGACTGATATCGCGAGCTCATCTGACACACAACCCTGCGACGGTCAAGTCTGTCCTCTCAGTCTTTGCGTTTCTTGTTCGCCTGCCAATATGCCTACCTGTCAACACACGCTGAATTCAATTAACTCGACAACCAACGCGATGCCTGTGTAATGACGCGAAAATCTAAGGCGCTATATCTAAAATATCACCCCCATCTAGAAACATATTATCTCTCTTATTTCTTATAAATAGCCTTTTAGAAAAAACACTGAAATTTCAACTCCAGCAAAAAAATTAATAACTCAATTTTAAATTATTTTTTAAGTAAAATAAATTATTAACTATAATAATAATCTGATAAATAAATAATGTTTTTAATTCATCCTTTGTCCGCATTTTAAAGGTAGTTTTTATTCCTGCTTTTATTTATTTAATAAATTATTAACTATAATAATAATCTGATAAATAAATAATGTTTTTAATTCATCCTTTGTCCGCATTTTGAAGGTAGTTTTTATTCCTGCTTTTATTTCTGTCTCTCATGAAAAAAAACTTTTAACTGAAAAAGCGCTAATTTTCGCTAAAGTAGCGAAAGTATTCGTTGAAATAGCAAAAGTATTCACTGCAATAACTAAAAATTTTGCTAATGTAGTGAAATTTTTACTTGTTTCAAGTGAAGATTTTTTTTCATGCTTATTATTTTAAAAATTCCAAAGTGTTTTAAAAGTAAAGGGTAAAAAATGTTTATAAATTCTATTTGTCAATTACAAATTTTAATTAGCAATGAAATTGAAACTTAGTAAATTTTTAGAAAATAAAGAAAGAAAAACTGAAACGTTCTGTTACATTTATTTATGAATTGCTGTAACTGTAAAATTATTCAAAAACACCAACAACTGCTTTTTTAAATACATATTTAATTATTATTATCATTATTCTATGAAGAATTAAAATTCTCAAAAATTTTAAATTCAAATTTCTTTGAATTTCAACAACTTCTAATTACCCAAAATATTCCAGGGAATTTTCAGGGAGTGACTCCCGGGAATATTTTCACATGCGGGTAAAGATGACCGAGTTATGAACTAATTATTATTTTATAATATAAGAATATTGTTTCTACAACTTCTGCAAAATTTTTTTCATCATTTTAGTTCAATAATTATTTTCCATAATATTGAACGCAAATTCTTCTTTAAATCAATTATTTTTAATAATTTTCGAAAAAGTTCATTGAAAATTTTCAATTTCATTTGTTTACAATTTACATACTTCAATTTTACTTTCAATTTTATTTTTATTAGTTAACTCTTCCATTAAATATAAAATTAAAATGAAAAGCAGCAAAAATTAAATTTTTGATTTTTTTTAATTTAAAAATAAAAAATTAATTAAATTTTTGAAAAAAAATTAATTCTACAGAATTGTCATATATAGTTAAAAGTATCTAAAATTGAAATTTTTAAAGATTTTATTTCGAAACCTTTTAAAAATATAATTATTTCTCAAAATTCTAACAACAATAATTATAATATTCAATTATTATTAAAATTTTTAACTAAAATTCATTTTCAAATCAATTCATCGAAAATGCTTTCATTTAAATGTAAAAATAAATAATTTACCGAATTCAATTATTATTGATTTTGTTTTGAATAATTGAATGAGAACTAAATACTTTCGACGGATTTTTATAACATTTTTAATAATAATTATAATAATTTAATTAATTATTAAATAATAATAATTAGATTAAAATTGCAATAAAAATAATTGTCGATGAGTTTAATTATTTAAAAAAATAATTGAATTTTTTCAACAAATTTTAAGAAGAATTGTATTTTCTAAGAAATTTAATTAAGAATTGCATTATTTTTGAAAACATTAAAATTTTTGTAATGAAATTTATAAACAAATTTTAAATAATATAATTCTTTTGATTAGAAATTAATTAGAAAAATATTTGAATCCAATTGAAAAATTTTATTACTTATGAGAATAATTGAATTACAGCGAAAAAATTTATAAAAAATTTGTAAAGTAATTAAATTCCTGTAAAATTTTTTATTGTTTTTGTATAAAATAATAATTAAATGCTTGTATAGAATTCTACCAAGATTTTGTAAAATAATTCATTTCCTTTCGAAATTTTTTTTATAATAGTAGGTAATGAAAATCATTGATACTAAAAAATACTCATATAAAAATTTATTTTAATGTTCAGGAAGTTTTTAAAAAAAATAATTTACATTTTGACAAGAATTTTTCAAAATTTTCGAAATAATTAAATTTAATTGAAACGTTTTATTATTGTTAATAACAATTGGAATTTTTACTAGAATTTTCAAAAATTTTTAAACATATTTGAATTTTTGTTAAGAAATTTATAACTTTTGAGTTTATTTTTATACCTTTTTTTGACTTTATTAACTTTTATCGTTGTATACAACGATTTAGAAATTTTTTTATTAAATTAAAAAATCTTTTTTTCATGTTTTATTATTCAATGATTTTAACTTCTTTAAAATTCAATTCTTTTGGTATATTTTTAACAATTCTTTTGTAAATCTATTTTTTAAAATAATTTATTAAGTATAAAAAAAAATTTAACTAATTCCATGCGAATTTGCTGTTTTGAATTTTTCCCAAAAATTCAATTTTTATCATATTTTATTATTTATTATATTTTTATCATATATTTTATCTTTACGAAAAAAATTTCAATTAAAAATTCTCAGGTGAATTCTATTCTTAGTAAAAGTGATAATTCTATTTACAAGGGGAGGGAAGAAAATGGCTATATTGTTGTGGGTTTCCTATTTAACTTAACAAAAATTTGTATTTTAATTATTTATTTTCTTATTGACGATATTAAGTGAAAGAAGAACAATTTACAACAAATATCACCGAATTATTTGTTTTTTCTTTTTAAACATGAAGGTAAAATATATAGTTTTTCAACATGTAAAAATTAGTTAAAGTTGTATGCGCATAAATTTACAATCCAGCCAGTGCGATTCGTTAAAATTGATTAAAATCGTTCGCGTGGGTTTGACACAAAGTCAGAACAGGTAAATTATTAAATTTCTGATATTAGATGCGAAGTCTTTTCTATGTGTATATTAAATAGTAGAAATATATTCACATGATATTGGAGAAGTGATAATTTTTTAGTTCAATTTTTTTTTTTCATAGAGAAGCGCCCCAGCAGCAAGTAGTTTTGGACCTGCGCGTTACGTGGAGAGCCGAAGAGAGGGGAAAAGTTACCGCATGGTGGGGAGCGCTTCTCTCACTAACTCTCTAAGCGCATCTCAAATTCCTATCAATAACAAGAATTTTAAAATTATATCTATAAATTATAAATTATAAATAATTATTGATTATTAATTAATTATTATTAATATTTTTACAATAATCATTTTAGAATTATGACTATAAACTATAAATTAATTTTATAAATTAATATTCGTAAATTGTAAATTATAAATAATTCACGAAAAACAATCTTCACCTGGAATAATTACAAATTTTATTACATTAGCGAAATTTTTAGTTATTGCAGCGAATACTTTCATTACATTAGCGAAATGTTAAGTTATTGCAGCGAATACTTTCGCTATTTTAGCGAAAGTTATTGCTGTTCCAGTTAAAGATTTTTTTTCATGTTGTATTTATAAATTTTAAATTATAAATAACTGTATTTGTAAATAATAAATTATAAATAACTGTATTTGTAAATAATAAATTATAAATAATTCATTTATAATAATTATCATTCTAGAATTTGTCTGTTTAATCAAGGCCACAATTTTTAATATCTTCAGTCTGTTTTTAAAAGTCAAAATTTATCACTTTTACAGTGAAGAGAAAAAGGAAAAAGATAATAAACATCATTCATTATTTGTTAAAGAAAAGAAAGAAGAAGAATTCAAAACAGAAAAATGTGTTAAAACAAATTTTCCACCGCACATTGTAAATAAGAACTAATTTCACAATTACAACAAGTGTTTCACTTTGTAAAACACTATCGGGAGCATCAACAAAAAACAAACATTTGAACGACGTATATATAAGAAATTGACTGCGAGTATTACATTATAAAAAATTAACTGCCCGCGAAAAAAATTTATCATGCACTGCAAAATGTCATTATATTCGAAAATATAAACTTGTTACCAGCAATGAACAGAAAAGCAAGATCGTATAGTTGTCAAATAAATTTCATAATCAGTGTGATGACTTCTCGAAGCGAAACCATCTTCGGATGCTGGACTACGCACTCTCTGTTAATTAATTCCTCTCAGAGTCGCGCATATATGCGAGAAAGTGCTTTTGCCGCTTAGATAATGATCCGGTTTCGAAGGACTGTCACTTTTTTTGCACTGCCTCGTTTTTTTTAATATCGACCATTTTTTTCTTCTCAATAAACTTTCATTGCTTTTGTTATTGACATTACAATCTAAAAATTAAATGTGAATTAATGTAAATGAATTAAATAAATAATATCAATAAATATTAAATATCAATTAATAAACAGTAAATGTGACGCGATCTGAAGAAAGGGGCCTTAGAAGCAAATCACTTTAAGGTTATGTCAGTGTTACTTTTTTATTAATTAAAAGTTTATTTTCAATTACTGTAAATTAAAATCAGTATTTATTTAATATTTTAGTTGTAATAAAGACCTGAACATCAGTGATTTATATTGTCAGTTGATTCTCTGCTAATATTTTTATTTCAAAAACTGCAAACATAACCTATAATTTTTTGCTTCTAAGGTCCCTTTCTTTAGATCGCGTCACAAATATCAATTTGTTTGAAGAATTCAAAATTTTACATTTTTGACACACATTTGGAAATTTAGAACCAAAAGACAATTTTAACGATAGTAAAAAATTGAAAATTGAAAAAATTAAAATAATTGAAAAAAGAAAAAATTGAAATAATTTGAAAAAAAGAAAAAATTATATATAGAGTTAAAAACTATGACAAATTTTTGATAGCTATGCTGCTGCTAAAAAAGGATAATTGGTTTCAGAATGGACAAAAAAAATGTCGGTGCGAAGGGATATAGATATAAGGGAGAGCTATATATCTGTAGTAATAAAGTTAGTACGGTAATTATGACAGACTCGTTACCAGCACGTCGTACGGGATATGAAGTGTTAATAAATGAACGCGTTGAGCCAAGGGGTGGCTGGTACCGTACTGTAATTCTGTTTAGTTCGTAAACAAGACTTGCCTCTACAATTTTACATTTAACCCGTTACCCCTTTTCGTCAGGAATTATTGTACTTATCACGCGACAGGCAAATCCGTCATAAATGTCAATCTCCATATAGACAAATATGTTTATAAGCAAATTGTGTTATCCAAATGCACTATGATTTCATCTTCATGGTTAACAAATAATAACTAATCATGTGAATGAATATACACTTCATTATGTACTTTAGACGAGTTTTTCATTTCACCGCTTGCGAGAGAATTCTCTAGATCAACTTTGTCCATCTGTAAAACTAAGTTCTTTGCGCTGTTTTACAATTTTCATTTTTTATTATTAAATGTGTGTAAAAATATTGTTTGACTTCAAAAGAAAATATTCTTTTAATACCGTTTTTCAATTTTAACTTAACGTCCCTCAAGAAGCTAACGTAATGTAACGGCCCCTCATGAACCCTTAAGGAGCCTTTTTTGTCTACATTTCCCAAAAATGTTTAAAACTTCTTTCATTTTAGAATAATTTTTTTTTCATCAATTTACAATATTTAACAAAAGTGTTTGAAAATTATTTCCAACAATATAACTCGATTGCCTATAGATTTATTTCTTAATTCATAAACAATAAAGTTCGAAAAGTTGTCCGAAATCCTAACTCTAGTCCCCTAATTATATGTCGAATAATAAATTACAATAATAGTATAACAACTGTTTTTTTAAATAAATATTTAAAAAAACAAACAGTAAACAATCGAAAATGTTCTTTAAATTAATTACAATCGATAAGAGGTCATTATTTCTATTTTTATCCATGATGATAATTTTGTTAAAAAAGTTTAAATTATCAATTTCGGACGATTTTTCCGGTTCAATTGTACTTTATTTATAGAAAAATGTAAAATTTCTGCATTAAAAAAATAATTTTAATTCAAGAAAGAATAAATAAAGAAATAAAGAATACAATAACTTAAATGAAAAAGTTGAAAAAATATTTAAGAGAAAAAAAATAATAATGAAGGGAAATTAATGCAAAAAAATAGTTAAAAATTAAGGCTATTTGATTATGACGTCACAGTTCCGAAACGTATATGTATATGCTTAGCACAAATTGTGACGTCATAATTGTTTAAATGCCCTTAAATTAATGAAAAAAACAATGAAGTAGAAAATAAATGAAAAATAAGAAAATAATACTGAAAATAAAATAAATTAAGATAGAAAAAATAAGTTAAAAAAATAAATAAGTAGATTTTAATAAAGTATTTGAACCATTATGACGTCTCAGTTCCGTAAAATACATGTATATGCTTTGCACAAATTGTGACCTCTTAATATTGTTCAAATGCCCTAAAATTAATGGAAAAATAATAAAGTATAAAATAAATGAAAAATAAAATAAATGAAAAACAAAATAAATAATAAAAAAATGAAATCAATTAAGAAAGAAAAAATAAAATAAGAAAACAAATAAGTAAATTGTAATAAAGTAATTATTATATAAATGAAAAAAGCAACAAACTACAAAATAGATAAAAAAAAATAGTAACGAATTGTAGAAATTGAAAAAAAAAATAAAATAAAAAAGTAAATTGTTAAAGAAAATATATTTTTTCTAAGTAAAAAACAATAATTGTATGAAATAAATAAAAAATAGTAACGAATAAATTATATTTAAAATGGAAAAGAAAAAAGTAAATTATAGAAAAGAAAATGAATAAAAAATAAGAAAATATTAATTTTCATTAAAGAAATTAGAATATTTACCAGTTTTTCAAAAAAAAAAAAATTTCATATATATACGCGTCGCAGTATTGTAAATAAATAGAAGATTTATCTGCACATCAAGAAAGGATGATACAATCTATTGTATAAAGGAGTTTATATTATATATATATATATATATATATATATATATATATATATATATATATATATATTTCAGAGAATATTGTCGACAGATCAAAAACATTATATTTTCCAAAGATAGTCACTATCTTCAATAAACATTCCTTTCTTGATTTTTTCATTTTATCAAAATGTGTGATATATATTTTTCAAGTCTATATACATATATGTATTATAGAAATCGTTGAGTTTGAACGATTTTTATTAAAATTAATAAGATTTATTTTTCTTATTTCCGCGATTGAATGGCGCGTATTCGCGACGTCGCACATTATATTCTATATATATACCTTCAACAATATATCAATTATTAATGATAAGGAAAGATTTTTCTTTTGATTAAAAATTGCTCCTTGAGCAGGTCACGGTGATAATTAATAAAATAATTATCCATTTTTTTAATGATAATTATATCTACTGTATAAAGGAATAATTTGTATATATATATATAGAGAAATCAATCTTTTTTCTTCTTCAAAGAATTCAATTATCTAATAATTATTTCCAGTGATTGAAATTTATGTTTTGAATGTGTTTTTGTATTTTTTATAAAAAATATTTATTTTTGCATTTCCATATTCTTATTATTCGATTTTTGTATTTCCGTATTTTCCAATAAATTTCCGTTTTTCACGTATTTTTGTTATTTTGTGTTTTTTTATTTTCTGTATTTCTATATTTCTACATTTTTTTGTTATTGTATTTTTACATTTTTGTATTTTTCATTTTTTATTTATTAATTATTGTAGTTTTGTGTTTTCGTATTTTTGTATTTTTTGTAGTATTTATAAATGCCTCAAAAATTTACCCATTTCGATTCATAATTTATTGCGATAATTTTTGTTGACAGTCTTTAGATTCGAAAATAATAAAAAATTATCAAAGTGGCAGCGGTGGGATTTGCAAATAGTCAATAATTATTAAACTGGCAGCCGTGGGATTAGCAAATAGTCAATAATTATTAAAGTGTCAGCGGTGGGATTTGCAAATAATCAATAATTTTGTGTTTTTGTATTTTTATATTTTCGTATTTTTAATTTTTTATTTATAAATTTTTGTAGTTTTGGAAATCTGTATTTTTGCATTTTTGCATTTCCAAATTTTTCTATTTGATTTATTTTTATATTTTTGTAATTCTGTATTTTTATAATTTCGTCTTTTTTGTATTTTTAAGCATTTTTTTTTGTTTACGTATTTTTGTATTTTTCTGTGTTTATAAATTTTTATATTTTTGTATCTTTGTGTACCTTTGATTGTATTTTTATATTTTGAAAATATTTCAATATTTTTCATTTTCCAAACTTTCCATTTTTCACTTTTGAATATTTGTATTTCTAAATTTTTTCATTTTTATATTTGTTTTTTTGAACTCTTAGAGCATTTCCGTTTTTTTTGTATTATATTAGATTTTTTTTCACCCAGAGAAAATTATTATTTAAAAAAAATATATTTTATTTGACTTAAATAAACGTATATTTGTCTCATAACCAACTAGACTTTTTATTTGTTTTAAATAAAATTTGTATTTGACATAAATAAAACATACATTTGAGTTAAATAAAATTTTATTTAAAAGAAATAAAATTTATTTAAAACAAACAAAAAGTCTAGTTGGTTCTGAGACAAATATACCATTTCTCTGGGTGTTTGTTCAAGTATTTATTTATTTTTTTATTCTTGTATTTATATATTTTCGTCTTTTTATATTTTAGTATTTTTGTATTCCCATATTTTTATATTTTTGCGATTGTTGTATTTTTGCATTTTCGTCTTTTGTATTATTTTATTTTTACATTTTCAGTAGGTTTATATTTCTAGATACATTTTTTATTTTTTGTATTTTTTTTATTTGTAAATTTGTATGTTTGTATTTTGAGAGTGTTTTTCTTTTTCCATATTTTTACATTTTCACATATTTTTGTTAATATTTCTCCTCTTTCATTCTTCTAATTTCGTAACTATTTTTATATTTTACAGTTTCTTTTTTATTTTCATATGTTTCTTAACTTTTCTATCTTTTCAATTGAAAACATGTTCCTCAACAATGTTTTTTTTTGTGAAAAAGAAAAAAGAAGGAGGAAAAAAATTTATTGATTTTTTTCTTTATACCAATTAGTTAATTTATTTGATTGAAGTCGAAAGAAGTTTATATTTTTTTTGTTTCGTTCTCAGACGAGTTGTCCATGTGGAAGGAAATTCTTATGACATCCTAACATAAAAATCTGGTATAGTTCCCATGTAAAAGGTAACTCGTGAACAACTCGATTGGGTTGTCATCAATCCGAGCGATAAGACTTCAGGTCAGATGTAAAATCACTGTTAGTAAAGAATTTTAGTAACTCATTTCAAGAGTCCATGTAAAAGTATTTTAGAAACATTTGAAAAATGATTTTTCGTTTTTTCCCTTCTCTCTCCATTAGGTATATATAGAGGTATGAGAAATTTACAAAAATTTCTTGTCAAAAATTTTACTGTTTTTATTATTATTATTAGTTATAAATCAATGTAAATAATTAGTCATTATACAGTTATAATTATTAAATAATTTAATCTATTATTAAATATGAAATTAATTATGAATTATTAATTATCATTCCCAGCCCATGTATAATTAATTAGTAATTATTGTAGTTTTAATTATTAACTAATTCAATTACTAATTATTATACTATTACTATTATTATTATTACTATTATTTTTATTACTATTATTATTATTATTATTATTATTATTATTATTATTATTATTATTATTACTATTATTATTATTATTATTTTTATTACTAATTATTATAACTATTAACTAAATAAATTTTTCTTTAAAATTAGAAAAGGTTTTAACACTCTCACGTTATTTTCAGCTGTACGATTTTTGTACAAAGAAATATATTCGAAAAAAAAGAAAAATAGATTTTAATCAAACTAGTTCCCTTCGCTTTTACACTATAAATGTAAACTTGATGAGTGTACGTTGCTAATGCCAACAGCTAATTATATTTATTCAATATCCACTATGATAAGATCTCTGCAGAGAATAAAATGTCGTGAGTTAGGTTTTAGCTAACCGACAGGTCGAGATATGCAGAGTCATCGTGCATTGACCAGAAACAGTTATTCTCTTAACGTTATTAGCTTATAACTTTTATACATTTATAAATAGTGTCACCACTGCTATATTATTATTATTTTTCCTTTTTCCCACCAGAAAGTTACACATTACATTCACCTCTTTACTATACATTATTAATTAATTAACATTATATCAGTTTGATAAGTTTTAATGCCACTTATTTAATATTAATTTGTCAGCTTACATTTTTCCCTAATATACCATAAAAATTTCGATTTTTGGTATTTAAAAAAATATAATTTTACAAAAATTTGTGACGACAAAATAAAAATTGTATTTTTTGGAATGAAAATAAAGTCAAATTTAAACCGAATTTAATATCTTGCTTCGAGGACTAAAGTTAGAAAAAAATTAAACGCAGTTCTAATAATTCTTTGCTTTCAAAACACAAAAGTTCCAAGAATTCTTTGTTCCAAAAACCAAAAAATCAATAATTCTTTGTTCCAAAAAACCTAACAGTTGGAATTTTTTTCAAATTCAAACTTTTTCGCGCTGTATATCGTCACTTCTAAGAATTACACGAAACAAAATGGCGACGCGCGAACTGAACAGCTGATCCACTTGAAATTCTATAATTCGTATAAATTCCAAATTAAGTAGAATTAAGTGTAGATATTTTTCTAAAACAATTTTTCCCAAAGGCAAGAATGTGATTTATAATATTAAAGTCTTTTATTAAGATGAAAATAACACAAAAATAATCTTAAACATTAAGAAAATTTTCCGAGTTTGCTGAAGTTTCGGTCAAACTACATTAAATAATGTTTGGCTGAAAAGTGAATTTTTGGAGAGAAAAAAGCAAAATCCCCGTTATCTGCGTATGTTTATAAAATAGAATTTTTGGTGTGTTTGTGAATGTATTAGATTACGTCCTCGTTTGCAAGGGCCATGCAGTTGGCAATCGAGCGACTCTCATGCGAAATGATTGATGACTCCATTGTAGACGGGGTTTTCACATATTCCCGGCACGGAATCAAGCGCGCTACTCTCTTTCTCTCTCTCTCTTTAAATATATATATACAAAAACTCGGCGCCATTTCTAAATGGGAAGAATTACAGAAAATGGGAAAATTCAGCAAGGAAGATCGATGGTGTATTATATTATTTGCAACACGATTTTGTATACACGTCATCAAATCCGAATAATGTGTTAATTTTCAAAATCTTTTTCCATAGAAAAACTCTATTTTTCACTTAAAAATAAAGTTTTTGTTTTAATGCTTCAAAAATTATATAAATATTAATTTTTTTGTTTCTTAATTTCCTTGTGGATTGAAAAATAAGTTTTCTACAAAATTACGCATGGATTTTATAATTGAGTGATCTTTAATAAAAGTTAATATTCAAAAAGTATAAAAACATTTTTGACCATTGAAATCTCCCCCAAAAAATTATTAGGTATAAAAAAATGTTGTGGAATATTTAAATTATTTTCTTAATATTGAAAATATTCGTATACTCTCCACTTAAATTTAATTATCTTTTTTTTAAACTGATTCGTTTTTTTAAATTTAAATCCAATTTTTGAAATAAAAGTGTAAAATTAAAATATCAAGTTCAAGGGGAAAATTTGAAAATTGCGAAAGTAAATTCCTTTAAATTTCATAGAAAAGGAAACATTTGTTTGAAAAATACTTCAATTCTTGGACTTTGATTCACAATTGAAAGTATTATTTCCAATCTTTCTTCATTTACAATAATAAGAAGCAATTCCACTCGAAAGAATCAAGGAAAAATTTTAATTTTCTAGAAATTGCTTAAGACTTTTTTTTCAAAAATGAACTTTATTTTTCAATGTTTACAAAAACCTTTTTTTTACTTTCTATTATTTTTATTGAAAAGGTGAGATTTATTCCAGTAAATTATGTAAAAGTTAAAATAAATAGGACAATGAATTTTCAAGTAAACAGAAAAAATCATATGTTTCAAGTGTTTTTTGTTTAATTCCTCGCTGGAACAGCTGAATAATTTTTTAAAAATTGGACTTTATTCAGCATCCAAAACACTATAAAGTGAAGAGAAAGAAAAATTTTATTGTCTAAAAAAGCGATAAAATTGCAACGACTTGAAACCAAAAATGCAAATTAAAATTATTTTGAAAATTATTTCAAACTTTTGTTATCAATTTAATCAACTTTTGTACCAATTTGATGGTCATAAGAAAACTGTAAAATTCGTACTTTATGAGTAGAAAACATTTATTTAAAAAATACCTCAAAAATTTACCCGTTTCGATTCATAATTCAAACATCGCGATAATTTTTATCGATATAGCCGAGAGATTCGAAAATAATTCAAAATCATTAAAGTGGCAGCGGCGGGATTTGCAAGTAGTCAAGAATTATTAAAGTGGCAACGGTGGGATTAGCAAAAAGTCAAAAATTATTAAAGTAACAGCGGTGGGATTGGCAAATAGTCAAGAATTATTAAAGTGGCAGCGGTGGGATTAGCAAAAAGTCAAAAATTATTAAAGTGGCAACGGTGGGATTTTAATTTTTTCGTCACTTTACAATAAGAAAAAGAATTGACCATTAATATAATGCAAATTAATTTTCTTAGAGTGAAAATAAATTTATTTGAAAATGACCGCAAAGTAAATAGAACTCGAATCAGAATTTTGAAATTGAAACAACTTTTAACAGCGCCGTGTTTTGAAAATAATTACAAAATGGAAGAGTAAATAAAGTATTCTTTAAGCAAAACAGATACATTTAAATACTACTAATGCTAATACTACTAACACTTCCTATATTTATGAGGAATCAATAGCAAAAAAGATGACTTTTAAAGATCCTCTTGACTTGTTGACACTTTCCAAATAGAGAATGTTTCCAAGAAAATAAATGCGCCCACCAATATCTCAATAGAGTTTTAACCTTTTGCCTCTTTCTTGGCACTTCTTCTTCTTCTTCTTCCGGGAGCGAAGGAGACAAACAATAATAATTGTCTTCCTCTTTCTTCCCCCACATGAAAGTCAAAAATCTTAAACGATATTCTATTTTGTCCAATTGTCCATCGACATGTCACTCAAACATCACGTCACAACAGTGAAAATTTTCAATGCGACGGAAGGACTTGCATTTTGGGGAATGAATATATATATTCTTCTTCAATATATTTCATGTATCGCGAGGCAGAATTTTTTTTTTTTTAACAAAATCTATAAATGGAATAATGGAATTTAGATCCATTGACCTCGCAACATTTCCCTGGGACAATGAACACGCCTGTCTCCTGTGGCAATGGAAAATAAAAGAAAATACCTGGAAAAAGTTTGTTGGAATTTGGAAAAAGGAATCAATTCCCTTGAGATTGAGAGAGAGAGAACTCGCTCCGCCTCGTTTCGAGCGTAGATGTTAATTTTTTCCGTTTTGTTATACCACTAGTTTTGAATAATTGTAAATGTTGAATTTTGGAATTTTTAAAATTGTTTGTCGGTTTTATTTTATTCATATATTTGTAAAATAATAGATTCTTCTTCTTCTTTTTGTAAAATAGTAGATAAGGTTAGGATCGGACGACGCTTAAGAAATTTAAGGTTATGTTTCTCAACACTTGCCTGGATTTTGGCGGGAAAATGTCCTATTGGTCGAGAAAAGCGCGCCTATTTAAAAACGTCTTTTCAATTTTTTTCAAGTTTTATAAAAAAGTTGCAGGCCTTTTAAATCTTGAACAAAATAAATTTAAATTTTTTTTTGTAAATTTACAGTTGATCCGAATAGTAATAAAAAATTATGATTCTATATTTAGCGGGGAATGTGCAAAACGTAAAGAAATAAAAAAGATAGGATTGACTTTCCAATAGATAAGCAAACAGAGCATGTCAGAGATCGAATAATAGACAATAAGAGACTCGGACATTCACATTCGAGATAAATATATACATATATAGTCGAGAGTGAGAGGATCCATGGGTGGGTTTTTTAGCGGATAAAAGGAACTGCAGAGGCTGTGCGGCTCAGCATGACAATGCAGGTGCCTCATCCTATGTCAAAACTCAGCGTGGCGCCAAACAAGGATATTTATAAAAACCGATCAACTGGTCTATAATTATTTAAGAGGATTAACTCATGGAGTTTACACGTCTCAGGAAAATATAAGGAGTCGCTGATATTGATCCTGAATTAGTCCTCTTTCTCAACTTAAATTCAAATTTAACGCGCAGGGATAATCTTCCTCAAAATATAACCCTTAACAAATCCGCCAATTATCCACTTCATTTGGTTAAAATGTTGAATATTTACTCTGCTCTTCTAAAATGCCTCTAATTTTGAAACATTTTTTTTTTTTTTTTTTGATTTGGGGAACTTTTTTTTTAATTTGAAAAAATTCCGATTTTGAGAAATATTTAAGTGCGTATAGAGTTTTGTTTCTTGCGCGTTATCATGTGTCAAATTAGAAAGGATTTGTCAGTACTTGACAGAAAGGCGATCAATTTAGAGAAGGTAATGACTGACGGTTTACTGCATCATATAAAGTATACACACATTTATATCGAACAGGAAGAGCAATTAATTGTCAGAAAGGGTATAATGTAGCGACATTATGATGTTATTGATTTCTTAATCTGTTCCTAATGAAATGATGAATGGCTACATTGTCCAAAATCCGACAGCCGGACCTTCCATGGCACTCATACTGACCATTCTCCTTCGACGTCTTACAATTCAATATCATTTTGTATCTAATTCATTTCTACCGTTTTTTGAAAGAGAAAAATTTTCCTTCCCTTTTTTTCTTGATAAACAACTATTTGCTTATTATTATTTATAGTGTATAAATTTATACACTGTAAAATATTATATCTATTTATAATATTTTAGGAAATATAGTTATAGAAAATATATATTATATTTATTTATAATATTTTATTATTATCTACAAACAAATTTTTAATTTCTCTACGAATTAATATTATTGTTTATAGTTCATTAAAAATATTTTTTTTAAATGAAAAATGTATTGAATAATAAATTAAATTATTAAATGTATTAATTTAGGAAGTTGACAATCACAGGAAATGGGAGTAAAATTTTTCAAGTTAAAAATCAAATCCAAAAGAGAATTAATTTAAAAAGATATTTTTACTACGCGTGTAAATTTTAACTTTCGCAAATGAGTGCGACTTTTGAAGAATTCCCTGGGGAGTTAAAATTTAACTCCTTTAATTCCTTTTAACAGTGTATTAATAATAATAATAAGTACAAACTTTGCAAACGATAATTATTTTTGTAAAAAGTAACTTTTAAACTAAAAAAAGTTGTAAAAAAGTAGCTATCGAAAATTTAAACTTAACCAAAAAAAGCGTTTTAAACACTTCACAAAACTGACAAAAATTTCATTCTATGTATTTAATTATTTCGAGACCTTTTTAAATTTACATCAAAAATATTTACTTCATTCTTATTCTACTAAAAAATTGAATTCCTATACAACGAATTTCATTATTCTTGAAAGAATTTAAATATTTATAAAAATAATTTAATTTTTGCGAAGTATTTTATGAAAATTTTTGTAAATAATTGATTTCTTTCGACTAATTTTATGCAAATTTGAATATAAATAATTGAATTCCTTAGAAACTTTTATTATTTATGAAGAAAATTGAAATACGAAGATTTTTGCAAAAATTTTTTAAATAATTCAATTCTCTTTGGAAATTTTATGAAAATATATAGTATAATTATTGAAAATCATTGAATCGCGGAAACTTTTTAATTAAATAATTAAATTTTACAAAAAAAATTCCAAAAAATTTTTTGATATTAATTCAATGTCTGTGTGGTAATTTATTAATTTTTTTTGCAAATAATTAAACACCAAAAAAGCATTTTATTTTTTAGATAAATATTTGAATTCTCGAGAACAATTTTTCGAAACAATTAAATTTTTAAGAAGAAACTTATTAGTTTTACAAAATAATTAAATTCTTATTACAAATACTACCAATTATTTATAAAAAAAAATTGAAGTTCGCAAAGAATTTTATTACATTCCGTAAAAACAATTCAATTCTTGGGAATAATTTTGTTATTTTTTGACATAATTGAATTCTTGGAAGGAATTTTAGTCAAATCTATATAGAAGAAAAATTAAATTATTTCCAAAACATTTAATTAAAATTCAATTTAAAATAATTTATTTCATTCGAACAATTTTATTAAAGTATTTAAAAATTAAATTTAATTTATTAAATTTCTTTTTTTGTAAATAATTGTTTTTCTTGATAAATTGAAATTAAATTTTTTTTAATAATTATATTTTTGATTAATTCCTGTAAAATTGTATTAAAAATAAAAGAATTTCTTAATTAATTTTATTATTTACAAAAATAATTGAATTCCTTTGAAGAATTTTATTAAATTGTTTAAAAAGAATTGAAATTGTGTGAAAAATTTTGTTATTTTTACTTTCAAATTCTGGGTAAAAATTTTAAAAACATTATTTCAAATTATTCATTTTATCGAAATATAACAAATATTATGAAAATTTAACTTTAAATAATTGAATTCTTGTGGAAAATTTTATTGTGTGAAAATACTTGAATTTTTCAATTAATTACATAATTTTAAATAGTATTGAAAATAATAGAAATTCATCAATTAATTTTTATTATTTTTAAAAATAATTGAATTTTGGATGAACTTTATCAATTTTTGTTTATATAATTAAATTCTTTTGCGAAACTTTATGAAAATACTATAGATATTAAAAATAATTGAATTTAAAAAATTTTTTGAAGGTAATTGAATTCCTCTTTTTGTATAGATAATTGTTTTTTTCGATAAATTGTAATTACATTTTTTAGAATAATTATATTTGTTGATTGCAATACGTGTAAAATTGTAATTAAAGTCCTGCAATGAATTTTATTATTAAGAAAATAATTAAATTATTCTTCGAAAAATTTTATCTAATTGTTTAAAAAGAATTAAACTTCTGTGAAAAATTTTGATATTTTTCCTTTTAAATTCTGGATAAGAATTTTAAAATCATTATTCATTTTATATAAATCATTTTATCGAAATGTAACAAATATTACGAAGATTTTACTTTAAGTAATTGCTTTTCTTTAAATATATAATAAATATATAAGGAAAATTTTACTTTATATAAGTAATTGACTTTTTGTGGAAAACTTTATTTTTGAAATGAATTTTTCCAGTAATAAATTAAAAATATTATTATAAATAATTAAATTTGAGCTTAGAATGTTATTTAAACATATTTTTGAAATTGAATATCCATGAAAAATGTTCTTTTTTAATTTTTCCATGAAAAATGTTTTTTTAATTTTTCCATGAAAAATTGAATTATTGTGAAGATTTATATAAAAATTTTGTTAAATAATTTATTTTTTTGGAATTTTTTTTCAAAGTGCTATTCTCAATACACGAAAAGAAATCTTCATCTGGAACAACTATAACATTTACTATATTAGCGAAATTTTGAGTTATTGCAACGAATACTTTCGCTATATTTCAGCAAAATAATCGCTGTTCTAGTTGAAAGTTTTTTTACGTGTGAGTTTAATTGCTGTAGAAAAATTATTTATGAAAATAATTACATTTTTGTGTAGAATTTCGCTAAAATTTTTTTAATTTGGTAATTTCATTCTTTTGCGTTTTATGATGAAAGACGTATATATAAATATTGAATAGAATTGAATTTCGAATATTTTCTGAAAATAATATTGAATCATTTCAAAGAATTTCATTATAATTTTTGAGAATATAGTTTTTTGGTTTCTAGTATTAGCGAATTTAAAGTATAGTGGAAATTCTTTAAAAATCATGTATGGGTGAATTTTCTGAAAGTGACATTTTTTATGTCTCGATTAATTTTACAAAATCTACTCTTTAATAATTATTATCAATTTCCATAGTGAAAATTTAGCACTTATTTATCATTTTTAAAAGAAAATTAAATAATTTTATTCAACTTAATTTACGTAATAACTAAATTACTTTCATCTCAGAAGCCTTTTCAACATGTCTCCAATAGGACTTCTACAATAAAATTAATTTTTCATGGTTTTTTCAAATTCTCAGAAATTTTTTAAAAATATTCTCAGAAAGTACAATGTTTTTTCTATCATTATGTGCATTTTAAAAATTTGTAGACCTCACTTTTATTTTTGATAAAAATGTTTAAACTTTCTCTTCAGTTTTAGGTTAAAATTACTTTACAATGATTACTGACATTTTATACTTTAAAAATATCTTAAACAAAATTTTAATGCATACATTAAAATAAAGCTGAGAATCTGACGTTAAATTTTCATATATTTTATCTACAAAAAAAAGAAAAATTATTGCTGTTATAAATAATCGAAATTTACATTTTTCTCCGAGTAAACATTAATTTCATCTCCGAAGCCTTCCTTTTTAATAAATAACTGAATGTAGAAGTAAATTTAACGGAATATTTCGATGGTAATATAAAATGAGGGTGTGAGATTTGTATGTTTTACTAAAAAACATATTTTAATTGCGCCCTAATGTATACAAATATGAAAGAAAATTTATTTTTCATCTCCGAAGCTTTTCATCTCCAAAGCCTTTTCCTTGAAATATGCTAGTTTTTCTTTTGTTTTTAGTATTTACCTGCATTGCTTTGAAAAAATTAACCCAAATTACCATTAAATCAAATACTTTAAATACATTTATATTTCCATCTAATTGAATATATTTGGTATTAAAATATACAAATTATTAATTTTTAAGAAGTGTAATTTTATTTTCGATTTCGTGAACGCGATATTAGCGTGAATTTTTAATAGAAAAGCTCGCCAATTAAATAAAATTAATTTAATGGAGCAAGAATAATATTTTTCAAATGAAAAAAACTTTAATATTTTTAAGAATTAATTTTGCGCAACCTAAAAATCTTACTCTTGAGTATGAAATTAAGTAGTTTTAATAGAAAAAACCATATAATTGAAGAAAAAAATTAATTGAAAAACTGAAATTTAAAAGTGTCAGTTTCAGAAAATTCACCCATATAGCTTTTATTGAATGAAATATATAAAAGGTACCGAAATAGTAGCATAACGTAAAAAAATATATAGTAAAAATAGTAGTTTTTAGTAGTGTGCTAAATATCGACCAGTCCTGTTTCAGGCCAAAAGATTCGTGGAGGACCAGGAGAGGGGGAACTCAAGAGCAAAAGTGGGGATAATGCGAGTGAGAAGGAAAAACCAAAACTTCTCTCTCGCTCCCATTGTCGACTTCTTCACTCCACCGCATCTAAGTTTGCAGTCTGTAGTATTAATAATAAAATTAAAACAATAATAATAACACAAAAAATTTAACAATGTGATAGTTTATTAAAGAAAAAATCCAACTGTAAATTAATATTAATCTTACAAAAATAATAATAATAATAATAATAATAATAATAATAATAACGGGAAAATACAACAGTTTGTAAAGAAAAGAAGCTGATTGTAATAGAACAAATAATAATAATAATAGCAATAAAAAGTGACAATGTGATAGTTTGTAAAGGAAAGAAGCCGAGAAGTATAAAATTGTATATGTACATATCAGAAGACCTCGATCAAGATCAAGATCAAAAGGGTTGATGCTGAAGATGGACGGACTGATGTCGCGGGTGGCCGCAGGTGGCGCTCTCGATATAAGTTCTTCTGACTGAATTGTACTGATACGAGAGGGACGCTGCGTATACGCTCCCAAACTCTCACGATGTGGAATGTGTCATTCTGTCAGTGAACTTAAAACTTGGAGCAGCATCCCATGGACCCATCACACGTCCTTCGACCGACCGATATGTCGGTCTCAAGATCGGGGCCCCGGGGCAATCTCAACTATATCTCTCGACGCGACGGGTCATCTCTCTCTCTCTCTCTCTTCTCTCTCACTCTCAAATATTTCCTAAATATCTACAACTCTTTTCCTCTCTCCATCTCTCTTCCTCTCTTTGAATATTTCCTTTTTTCTTCTTGCTCGATTGTCTTTTGAACATATATATTTTAATGAGTTCACGCTGATAAATTCTTTGAATTATTTTAAATTGGAAAATGATGTTTTCAAAATATTCGACCTATTTCTGTAAAGGTTATTATTATTACTTATTAGCGACGGATACATATTATTATTATACAAATTTTATTATCATGTCTATAAAAGTTGTTCCGTTGTAACTTGTATTAAATTTAATTATTTGTATATGTTTTTACGATTATTCATTATTTTTACAATGGTTTATTATTATTTCCTATATTATTATTCTTATGGTATTTTTGAATAAAATTAGTAAAAATAAAATTTTTCCTATTATATTAGTTCTTTAAAGTTTACACTGAAAGAAAGTTATTATCAAATTTAATAAAAGTATGTTACAAGTGTATAGGACAAAATGCGACAAAGGTAAATTTTAATATCAAAAGTACAAAACATTAAAAAAATAAATTATAAGATATTTAGTAAAGTTATATCAAGTATCAAAAGCTGTTTACAAATTTTAATATAACTTTACTAAATTTTATATAAGCTTTTTTAAGGTTTAGTATTTCTGATATCAAAATTTACTGTTGTCGCATTTTGTCCAACACTTGAAAACTATTTTTATAGAATTTGATAATAACTTTCTTTCCGTGTAATAATATTTAATGCTATTTATTATTTTTTACTATTTTTTTATTTCCTATTGTTAAAAGTCAGGAATTTTTTAAGGATATCAAACTATGAGACAAAAAAGAATTAAAGAAATACTTCTCAAGTCTTTTCATCTATTTTTTTTATCAATTTGATATATGTGTATAGAAAAAAAATTAAATCTAAAAAAATATGTAACTTTTGTAATCATTTTTGATCTAGTTTGGTATTAATTCCATCAAGATTTGGTATCAATTTGGTATTTATTAACCCCAACTAATTTCGTCTCATATTTATTAAATTTGAAATCAATTTAAAGGAATATTTTTTATCAATTTCAGTCAATTTGTTATCCCTTTAAATTAATATTTTGTATCAATTTGAGTCAATTATTGTTATCAATTTAAAATAATATTTTGTATCAATTTGAGTCAATTGGTCATCAATTCAATTTTGTATTAATTTTGATCGAATATGGTATCAAATGTAGAGCAAATTTTGTAACAATTTGAGTCAATTATTGTTATTAATTTAAAATAATATTTTGTGCCAATTTGAGTCAATTTGTCATCAATTCAATTTTGTAATTATTATTTTGATCGAATATGCGGTGTTAAATGTATACAGCAAATTTTTGTATTATATTATAGTTTAAGTCAATTTGGTATTAATTTTATTTAGGTTTGTATATTGATTTTTATTGAATTCGCTATCAAATTCACCTAACTTTGTAATATACATTAAGTTAATTTAGTATCAATTTAAATCAATTATGTTAAAATTATAATATTCATTTTGTATCAATTTCAAATATTTTTGTACCAATTCGAGTGAATTTTGATTGATCAATTCGAACTAATATTTTGATAATTAAATTTCAGTCAATTTGTTACCAATTTTGATCGAATTCAATGTTAATTTTGAATCCATTTGGTATGAATTTTGAACTAATTCGATATCAATATGGTTTCATTATGTGATATCAATTCCAACTATAAATTTCACTTAATTTTAGTGAATTTTTAATATCTTATATATCAATTTTGAGTAAATTTATTATCAATTCAATGTAATAATATAATTTTTATCAAATTTGGTATTAAATAAATAATTTGGTATTAAATCAATTCCAACTATAAATTTCACTCAATTTTAGTAAATTTTTAATATCTTCTATATCAATTTTGAGTCAATTTATTATCAATTCAATGTAATAATATAATTTTTATTAAATTTGGTATTAAATGCAGCTATATATATAATTTTGTATCAATTTAAGTTTAATTTAGAATCAATTTGAGTCAATATGGTATAAATTTCGATTCAATTTATTGGTATTAATTCCGAAAAATTATTTATGATCTTGAGTCTGTTTACAGTATCAATTCGACAACTATATGTAATATTTATTATATTAATGTCTGTTAATTTTGTATTAACATTAATCTAACTCGGTATCAATGTTTTATTCAATTTGATATCAAATTCAATTAATTCAATAACAATTTAAATTAGTATTTTGTGTCACTTTGAGTGAATTCAGTATTAATTTTACTAAATTTGGTTTTAAATTTTGATTCAAAATTGTAGTATTATAAATCTTGACAATTTTATATATTAATTTGTGTCAATTTGGTATTAATTTTGATTCAAATCGATATCAATTTCTATATACTAAGTCTGTGAGAATTTGAGTCAGTTTGGTATAAAAACTAAACTAATATTTTTTATCAATTGTGTATTAATTTTGATTGAATGTGTAATATCAATTCCAACTCATTTTATATCAACTTGAGTCAGTTTGGTATAAATTCAAACTAATATATTTTGTACCAATTTGAGTCAATTTGATTGTCAATTTTTAAGTGTAATATTTTTTTATTAATTTAGAACAATTTGGTATCAATTGTAATTAATATTTTTTTTTTATTAATTTAAGACCATTTAGTGTTAATTATATGACTTAATATAAAGTATCAATTTTTTATGCAATTTAGTATCAATCCTATCTATATCTAATTTTGTATTAATTTGAATCAATATACCGCATTAATTATGTTAATAATATTTTGTAACAATTTGAGTGAATTTGATGTCAATTTTGATTCAATTTGTATCAATTATTCAATTCCAACTATAATTTTATATTAATTTGGTATTAATTCCAACTAATTTTATGTTAATTTGGTATCAATTCCAACTAATTTTATATTTATTTGGTATCAATTCAAACTGTAACAATTCAATTTGTTATCAATTCCCTGGCTCTGTAATCTTTTATTATTCATATGTGACGTGCCGCGACAAAAGGGACCTTAGCTGTTTTTGACAGAACTAAAATTAGAAGTATAAATAAATAAAAATGACCAATTTTCTTTACAAACTATTAATATTTAATTCATTATTATGTGCAATATTTTCAGAAAATTATACTTTTGATGTTAAATAATCAATAATAAATTTTTAATGAAGTTAAAAGTACTCTAAACATAACCTAAAATTCTAAGCAGCTAAGGTCCCTTTTGTTGCGGCACGTCACATATGTATATATACATGTAAATCTTGAAGGGTCCGTTGTTATCCGTTTATTTCATGAATAAATAAATAAATTCGATTCAATTTGGTATTAATTCAAAATAATTTTTTCTATCAGTTTGAGTCATAATTTAGAATTAATTCAATTAGATATTTGATACTATAATAAGTATACAATTTTCTCAACAATTTTGTAGGTTTTATTTCCATATTTGGAGTTTATATTTTTGAAAGTTGATGTTAACTCTGCCATTCGGAGTATAAAAAATAAATCTTACTTTTAGTCCCTTTTTGACTATAAACCCCTTGACATTAGAAGCATTTTTAGCTAAATCTTATGAGCTCCAGTATTATACACTGTTAGAAATTTTTGTAGGATTTTTCAGAAACAAGCAACGAAAGTTTTATGCGCAGTTACATGTTACGTAAAATTTAGAAACGTTATATTATTTTCAGATACATAGGACTGAACAAATATTCAGTCCAATTCACCAAAAATTTTGTTACCGTTTCGTAATTTACAGTAACGGGTATATCCTAAAATATCGGTTATTGTATTCGTAACAACAGTTTCGTTGACAAATGTCAGATGCAGCATCTTCAAAGCTAAATATGAATTTCTTTCAGTCAATTATATACTTAATTTTAAAATAAGAAGAATCTTCAATTTCTTCTGCAAAATTTAGTGAAAAGAAATTCTAGAGAAAAATTCCCCAATGCATCTTCATAATACCTAATTGCTTCTTACATAAGTTTTAGCACCATCGTTTGTCATCCGAATAAATAATACAAAATCCTCCCCTCGTAACCGTCTATATATAGTTATAATCAAAAGATCCTCTAATTAAAATGTCAAATGTCATCTGTAATTAAAACGGTTCCAGGCAGGTGTGACAAGCATGTGGCACTTCAAATCCAGGATTGCTATATACGTATACATATATATATCCACCACTCCGGAGGTATGGAGGGTCGAAAATATGGCTGGGTGATTGGAAGGTGGTGCCGATATTATATATGAGTATATAGGATAAGTGTCAACTGCAGCACGGGAGATAAAAGAAGTGAAAATAGAATCCAGCCACCGATCCATCATGTTGACATGAGCAACGTAGCGCAGACTCACACCTCATTGGCTGACTCCACCCAATTTATATCACATGACCCCTGCAAACTCCACCTCTCGTCCTGCCTCCAAAAGGAGAAAGAACCTGGCACCCAAACGATCCTTTCCTGCGGCAGGGGGAGTCCTGCCGAGCCAGGCGCACAACTCTGGTCAGTCTCACCTGCGTCACCTGCGCGTAATCTCGCTTGACCGGCCGCCTCCGCGCGGCCAGCAGTACACTCTCAAAATCCCCGTTGACAGGATCAACAATTTTTCGTGCGCTCCTCCTTATTTATATTATTGTTATTTCGGTGTGTGAATTATTGTTTTTTTTTTCTGTGTAATGTGAGCTAGAGGAAAAGAAAAGAAAATCATATCAATGGTATATGGAGTGTGCATCATGAAACAATGTCAAATCTTATCGAGTCTGATAACAAAAGAAACAATGTCACGTCGCACGTGAAGCTTTGATAATATTGACTACCAATCGTTTATTACCAATCCTGGCGCCTTCAAGTGTCAGTGTAGTTACAGACATGACAAGTGCTTCTTGACTTGATTTTCTAAAAAAATCCTCCTCTCCCTAAAAAACAAGAGTGAAAATTTAAAATTCAATCGTGAGTGATGATGATGATGGACATGGGCATGTACGGAACATACGGTAAGCCAGACACTTATCCAAATTATGGTTTTTGTCAAACAACCGGTGGTCAATTGTCCGTTTCTTCTTCCCCAGAATTGCCACCAACTCATCATTATCCACAATCGGACATTGGTCCCTATTCCTCAGCATCGTCGGATGCATTTCTAGCCTCCGATTCCGGAGCCTCAAGTACCCCGCCACAGAGTTTTTATTCCCAAACAGGAGCCGTTTTACATGAAGACGGCACTGCAATTATCTCATCGGAAAATGGATTAAGTTACACAATTTTAGACTACGCGCCATCCTCCTCCTATTCGGCACAGCATCCCAATTGTCATCCCACGGATCCACATTCCTATCATGTCCCAGTCACCACTTACCGTGACGATCATCATCATCATCGACATCCGTCGATTCATCAAGGACCAGGCGTACCGCAAGTGAGAACCGAACACGAGCAAATTCATCATCACCAATCTAGTCATCATCACGAGCAGGACTATCAAATCCCCCTTGGTTCGTCTAATTATCTCCATCAGATTCCACCCACGGATGAGCCGCTACATTATGGACAAGTTGGTATTAGACATCAGACTGAATATGCTCCTCATCCGTCGGGACATTACAAGGAGGAGAGTCCTGATCCGGGTTATCATAATTTACAACAGTCTGGACATAATCTTCATTCTCATGGGCATGCAAATCATCATCATCATCATCATCATCAACAACAACATCAGCAGCAACAGCATTCCCATCATTCTCAGACGCAACAGCAGCAACAACAACACCAGAGTCATGTACCGACGTATAAGTGGATGCAGGTCAAGAGGAATTGTCCTAAACCTGTTGGTGAGTACTCTCTGCGATTGCTATTGTAGTGATAAGATTATAAGTATTCTCGTCTTGGAGCATTACAAGCGCTATTTACTTTTGATAAATCCAACATGTATATTGATATACGGTACATTTAAGTCTGTGTTTGTGGAACGTTATTGAAATAAGATCAAAAGTCATTTTTTGTAGAAACTAGAAAACTTTATAGATAGCGGAAGTTTATATTGCTTTGAAAAGAGTTGTCGAATTAGAACAAAAGCGTTTTGACCCGAGTCGAAATTTAGAGTAGAATCAAAGTCTGCTAAAACCTTCTTTATGGAGAATCTAGAAGAACCGAATTATTAAATTGCCTCAACATTGTTTAAATATTCTTACACATTATTGTGTGTCACTATTGCATGCAAATACTGCTGTCCCAGATAGGGGCCGTTCAAAAAATACGTAACGCTATTTTTCGGAAATTTGGACCCCCCCCCTCCTTCCACGTAACACAATGTTATTATACATTAGCGCCATTTTTTCTCCTTACCGTAACAAATTGCTTGACCCTCCTTCCCCCCAAAACGCGTTACGTATTTTTTGAACGGCCCCATAACACAAAAAGAGCACAAAATGTGAGCAATATTTTCTGATGATATTAATAAGATTATTGGTATTCAATATTCATACAATATTATCTTAAAAATTTGTGCTATCTGCTGGACAAAACAAAATAATTTGTAGAATATTATTGTGCCAATATTGCATACAAATACTGCTGTCCCAGATAGTAGAAATAGGAGCAGAAAATTTGTCGATAGTATAACATCATATGCGGTTGATAATATTAACAATAACATTTATGATGTTATACTATCGACAAATTTTCTGCTCCTATTTCTACTATCTAGGACAGCAGTATTTGTATGCAATATTGGCACAATAATGTGCTATAAATTATTTTGTTTTTGTCCAGCAGATAACACAACTTTTAAAGATAATATTGTATGAATATTAAATGAATTATTAATAATCTTATTAATATCATCAAAAAATATTGCGAAGAATAGATAGAGAGAAAAAATTTTAGCACAATATATATCGTATCAATACTGCATGCCAACACTGCTTTCCCAGATAACGAAATATTTTAGCACAATATTGTGTTTACATTACATTTCAATACTGTTGTATCAGAGAGCACAAAAGAGTATAGTGAATATTGTTAATATTACACTAGGTAATATTATGCTATCCCAAGTAGCATAACATTCAAAGTCAATGTATTATGCGAATATTACATAATGTTATTAATATTAGAAAATATTGCTATCCCAGATAAAATATAACACTACAGTAAAATATTGTGTTAATATTGTATGGCAATGTTGCTAATATTATCTAGTATGTTTTATCGCAATATTTATTATTATATAAAGTTTACATTGTTACAATATACTATATTCTATAATATTGTTGTCCCAGATAACAAAATATTATAGCACAATAAATTGTGTTAATATTACATTGCATAACTGTTGTCTCTCAGAGAGCACAAAGAGTGAATATTGTTATTTTGAAAGCAGGTAATATTATGCTATCCCAGGTAGCATAACATTTAAAGACAATATTATGCGAATATTACATAATGTTATTAATATTAGAAAATATTGCTATCCCAGATAAAATATAACACTAGAGCAAAATATTGTGGTAATATTGTATGGCAATGTTGCTAATATTATCTTTTGTGTTTTATCGCAATATTTATTATTATATAAAGTTTACATTGATACAATATACTATTCTATAATATTGTTGTCCCAGATAACAAAATATTATATAGCACAATAAATTGTGTTAATATTACATTGGCATAACTGTTGTCTCTCAGAGAGCACAAAGAGTGAATATTGTTATTTTGAAAGCAGGCAATATTATGCTATCCCAGCTATAGTATAACATTTAAAGACAATATTATGCGAATATTACATAATGTTATTAATAGCAGAAAATATTGCTATCCCAGATAAAATATATAACATACTTGAGCAAAATATCGTGTTAATATTCTACTATGGCAATATTGCTAATATTATCATTGTAATGTTTCCGCAATATTTATAATTATATAGGTTTACCTTGATACAATATATACTGTTCTTTAATATTGTTGTCCCAGATAGCAAAATATAGCACAATATATTGTGTTAATTATTATATATACATTCGAATATTGCTGTCTCTCAAAGATCACCAAGAGTGAATATTGTTAATTTTAGAGCAGGGAATATTATGCTATCCCAGCTAGAATAACATTGAAAGACAGTAATATGCGAATATTACCTAATGTTATTGATATCAGAAAATATTACTATCCTCGGTAAAATATAACACTTGAGCAGAATATATCGTGTTAATATTGTACACTGAGAAAGTATATTTGAATCAAACATAATTATCTTTGTTATACAGTCATCCAAAAATTATCTTTGAATTAAGCATACTATTTTTGATTCAATAATATTTTGATTCAATAATATTTTGATTCAATAATATTTTGATTCAATAATATTTTGATTCAATGCACAATAAATTTGGTTCAATAAACATGATGTTTAATTCAATTATAAAATATGCTTAATTCAAACATATTTTTTTGGTTGACTATACTTATTTTTGAATTAAAAAAAAATTTTTTTCAGTGTATGGCAATATTACTTATATTATCCTGTAATTTTTCCGCAATGTTTATTATTGTGTATATAGGTTTACCTTAATACAATACTGTTCTGCAATATAGTTATCCCAGAAAGCAAAATAATTTAGCGTAATATTGTGTTAAATATTGCATTCCACGACTGCTGTCCCAGAGAGCACGAAGTGTTAATATTGTTATAATATTACCGCGCAGTTAATATTATGTTATTCTATAGGTAGCACAACATTTAAAGATAGTATTGTGCGAATATTACATGCCAATGTTATTAACATAAACAGAAAATGCTGCTATCCCAAATAACACTAACATTTGATCATATTGGCATTTTGACATATTGACATTTGTGTCAATATTGCATATATAGAAATACTGCTATCCCAGATAGCACGATATTTGTGTCATTGCTAATGTGAATGATGAATATGACAATGTTACCGCATATGTGATATTTTTATCTCGGACAGCATAACATTTAAAGACAACATTGTCTTAAAATTGCATGCCAATGTTGTCATTATTGACAACATATATGCATGCATATATAGAGCACAACATTTAAAGACAATATTGTGTGAATATGGTATGCCATAATGTTATTCTTATTATTGACATGAAATATTGCTCTTCCAGATGGCATAACACTTAAATATAATATTGTGTGAATATTTTATGCCAATGTTGTTATTACTAACAAGGAAAAATGCTATCCCAGATATAGCATAAAATACTAACACAATTTTATGTCAATATTGCATGCCAATATTGTTAATTGTTAATTGTTACCTGCTGTAATATTGCTGTCCCAGATAGCACAACATTTAGAAGCAATATTGTTTTCTGAATGTTACTTGCCAATGTTGTTATTGTTGACAAAAAATATTGCTATCCCAGGATCACTTGAGCATAATATTTGAGTCAGTATTGCCAATGGTTATCATTTAATAACATTTTGCAATAGTTCAGGAAAATATTTATTACGTCTACCTTGATGTAATATTTCTAGATAATATTGTTGTCCCCAGATAGTAAAACATTCATCCTTTTGGATATTCATATATCAATAAAAGACTATATTTTCACCTCTACAATGAAAAAACAATATATTTGAAACAAACATATTTATATACATAATTATCTTTGTTATATAGTCAACCAAAAATTATGTTTGATTTAAACATAATAATTTTGATTCAATATGTAGTAAATTTGGTTCAATAAAAATAACGTTTAATTCAATAATAAAATATGTTTAAATTAAACATATTTTTTTGTTTGACTACTTATGTTTGGTTCAAAAAAAATTTTTATCTCAGTGCAGCACAAAAAATCGAAAATTCTCAAAATTCAAAATTTTTCTTTTATTTTGAGGCAAATTGCTTTAACAACTTTCGACTCTGAAAAAATACTTTATGCTCACATTTTGTGTCTATAAAATTCATACATATAACAAATACAAACCTAAATTTTTCTATCTGTTTGTAAATAAACATACTTGTATCTTGTAATAATTACAACCTCTTTTGTATATTATTTAATGCAAACTTGACACGTACAGAAATGATAAATAAAATTTTGTTGATAGTAAACAAACAAACAAACATAATGTGACAAATATTTGAAAATAAAATCTAAAAAAGTAGCACGAAAATGTTGATATATAGACTTTATAAAATTGAAATTTTTCTTTATATAAAAATATTGGATTCTGTTATCATTTGTACTATTTTCTTCTATATATCATAATGTTTCCCACAGAAATCCCTACTACCTCTAATCTAGATTTTGTCAAATAAAAATTCAGTAGATAAAGTTACTCAAGTGGATCAAAAGAAGATGATACCTAAAGCTTATACTCGGAAGCCGTATATATACTTTCGCGGTCATAAATCAAACGTGACAACCGCTTGCCAGCTCTCTATCTGTCAAGCGCAACAATCGGTGATGTAGTAAAGTTTGCATATATGATCAGTTTCAGCTTTTTTTTATTTAGGTACACGCAAATAGTTCTCCTGTCTCTTGTAAATTATTACACATTACAAGTGTATCTTATATCATCAGATTATCAAACGGTCTTTTTTTTATAACAATATATATTATCAAAGAATAATTAATAGCTATTACTGCTGTAATATTTATAATATTTATATATCTATTATAAATGTCTAGTAATAATAATTAATAGAAATAATAATTTGATAAAATTGTGCTAGGGTGGAATTTTATAATTTAACTTTGAGTTTGATTTTCAAAAGTCTAAGCGCACTGTTAACTTAAAAAAAACTTCAAAAAAAGTGACAACGAATTTGTTTAAAAAATATTTTATAATTTTATAATTTAACTTTGAGTTTGATTTTCAAAAGTCTAAGCGCACTGTTAACTTAAAAAAAAACTTCAAAAAAGTGACAACGAATTTGTTTAAAAAATGTAGATCAAATAAAAAATTGATCCAAATTTGTAGCATTAATTTAATATATTTTAGTAAAAGTTGGATATTTTTAAGAAAACTGTGAGTGGAAGTCCAAGTTAAAATAATCGTTTAAGCATAGAAATCAAATTCAAAGTCACAATCAAATTTAAATTTAAAGTTAAGTTCTAAAGTCAATGTCGAAATTAAAGTTGGATCGAAAGTCAATTTTTTTTGGGACGTCGACTTCCCTCTTTTATATTTCTATTAAATGTCACTTATTTTTCAACTAATATAAATATCATGAATATATGAATGCTGACAGGAAGAATAATTTTTAAAAAAATGTTACCCAATTTCAAAGAAACTACTATTTATAATTTTAGAAAAACTACTACTTAATTTTGAAGCAAATTTTATACGTTAATTTTTAAACATTATTTGGAATAATTAAAAAGTATAGAATATTTTATCAAAAAACGTTGTTTTTTTAAAGTAGAATTGACAAAATTTCTATTTAGAATTTCTAAAAAATTAAATTTTAAGATCAAATTTTGATCCAAATGATTTTAATTAATGAAAAAAAAAAAAATTTCGATCCGTTGCATATTGACACTGTAAATAGTTTTTCTTTCAATTTGAGAGGATTTTTCTCGTTTACATTATTTATATTAATTATATTTTTATTAAACAGTCGGAGGCTGCGTTCAGATAAACAAAAGCAGTTTAATTTTTTTTTATAATATAAACTTCATAGTTTCAATTTTTAGAGAAATAATTTCCATAACAAAAGTAGTTTAAAATTTTTGTTGTTGTATAAACTATATTGTTTCAATTTTTAGAGAAATAATTTCAATAACAAAAGCAGTTTAAAATTTTTTTGTAGTATAAACTATATAGTTTCAATTTTTAGAGAAATAATTTCAATAACAAAAGCAGTTTAAATTTTTTTGTAGTATAAACTATATAGTTTTAATTTTTAGAAAAACAATTTCAATAACAAAAGCAGTTTAAATTTTTTTGTAGTATAAACTATATAGTTCTAATTTTTAGAAAAATAATTTCAATCAAAGGAGAAAGATTAAAAAAATAATTATAGGTAAACAGTCTATATATATTGGAAATAAAATAATAATTGTTGAACAGAATTTTGCTTCTAACTTTGAGAGTTTATTTTTCTTTCCATGCGCGTTACAAAAGATCAATAAAAACTTGAGAAAGTAAATAAGTTCTGTAAATTATATTAACGCCTATTATTTATCTTTTTTTGATATAGATTTTGAAGAATACTATATATAATATATTATTACAAATAGATATACTAAACATGTGCCTAAAAGAGTAGCACGTTTTTGACAGAATGGAGAAAAAAAAATTATACACATATTGTGTAAGTTGTAAACATAAGAGACAAAATTATTATCGAAGGGTACTTAAAGACACTGATAATAAAAAAGTCCATTTTACAATTCAGACTACTTAATATAAAATTAAATATATGAGATAAGATAAGCCAAATTCAAGAACATGATCTGAATTTTGCGTTTAAATTTATTATTAAATTGAGAATTCTCCAATTATATGGCAATTCCACGTGAAATGATTCAATGAAAAACAAATTGATATTAACGGACATAAACTATGTTTTCAGATTCGTTTATCATTTTTGAAGATGTTGAGAATTTCGATTTTAAGCAACGAGGGTAAAAAAGAAAAAAATTTAAAAAAAGGATAAAAAGTTTATTTTTTTTTTAATATAAAAAACCCTTTTTTTAATAAAATATATGTAAAAATGAAAGTGGGACATTTTATTCTATTGAGAAAATAAAAGCAACTTTTGAAACATTTTTTATTTTCTGGAAAACTGACAATTCATTTCAAAGTTTTTTATTATAATTTATTTTTGAATTATCAAATCTTTTGCACATCACTGTCCTTTTTTATTATTATATATTTTAGACTCTTACAAAATTTCAGCTCAATTTATTAAATATTTAAAGAAAAAATTGATCGAAATTTTATATTATATTATTATTATTATATTATTATTATTATTATTATTATTAATTTTATATTATTATTATTATTATATTATTATTATTATTATTATTAATTTTATATTATTATTATTATATTTATTATTATTATTATTTTCATTATTATTTTATTATTTTTATTTTATTGTTAATTAATTATTATTAATTCTATTATTATATATTTTAGACTCTTACAAAATTTCAGCTAAATTTATTAAATATTTAAAGAGAAAATTGATCGAAATTTTAAGTTGAAGTTAAATTAAGTCAAGTTATTTAACAGTGACGCAAAGATTTAACAGCGGAAAAAGAGTTTCATTTGGAATATTAACAAATTTTATTAAATTAGCGAAATTATAAATTTATTCGGTTGAGACTTTCGATAATTTTCGAAAAAATCTTCTCATTGTCCCAAATGTAGAATTTCTTTTCGAAAAATCTGACGAACAGTCAAACCAAAAACCCAAATTTTCAATTTTAAATTAAAAAAAAACAAAAATAAATAAAAGCGATCCAATTTACAGAAAATAAACAATAGGTGTAAAAAAATATATAAAAATCCGTGTTTCTGATTGAATATTGAGGAAAAATGTAAAAAGTACTAAACAAATAATACGATGTCAGCTTTTGTAATCGGCTATAAATTCCTCAGAGTAAAAAAATAAAAATAGTGCTGTCATATATAAAAATGAATAATATATATATATATATATATATATATATATATATATATCTGATTAGAATTATACGCGATCTGGATTAATAATTTAAGGAAACGAACTTGAAATAAAGATTGCTCAGATTGAATGTTAATTACTTTGTGTTTCATGAAGCGAAATATTATCGACTTGACGTTATCGAACAGCACCGATAGAAACGAATCACGATAAAAAGCAGGATTTATTTCGTGTATCGGAAACTGTTATCTGAGCGATCCACAAAACACTATAATGTGCTACACACGGATTGATAAAACTCTCTTGATCCGGTTACTGAGCGTGTGGTATTTCTTTGTCATTGTCATTTTTCGAAAATAACATTCACCGTTGACAATAAATTTTTCTAATTTTAAAATTTAAATGAAAGCTTATTAGGTTCCATACGCATGATATGAATCAATTTTTTCGTTTATTTTTTAATTTTCCTGCTTTATTACGCAACACGGAAAGAATAAGGTTTCAGCTACGATTGAACAATAAATTTTACTGTAATTTATCGAATAACGAAAAAAGAAAATAAAAATTTAGTTGTTTTCATAATTAAAACTTTCGCTACATATTTTTAAAATATTTTAAAATGGTACCAAAAATAAAACGTAAAAGTCTAAATATAAAATAATAAAAAATAATATAAAATAAAATGAAGAAGTCTTCGTTTTATTTTTGGTACCATTTTTTATACAACTTTTTCGTATTTTTAACATAATTTATTTTACTTGAAAATTTATTTTTAAGTTAAGTATATTTATTTTTCCCCAGAATTTTTCACGAAACAATTTCGAGCCCCAGCAGAGTTAGTCCCCTATTTTTTCCTCGTTTTGAAAATATATTTTTCTATCATTGTTTACATTTTTTATATAAAAAAATAATATAATAATTATAATAATATAATAATATTATAATATAATATTATAATATTTATAATATTTATAATATTTTTTATAGAACCATATTCTTTTGTAGGCATTTTTTGCTCCTCTTTTTACAGTATTTTTTTAAACAATAAGTATCCTACTGCTATAATAATGAAAAATTATTCGATAGCCAAAAATTGTGATCGGATCAAGAATTTTATCTGGATTTTTAAACTCGACATGCACATGTATATATAGCAATAAAAAATCTTTCAAGGAGGAAAACAAAATCGGGAAATTCCGAAGGTATTTTATATATTTTAATTTTATCAGAAGCACAATGTTAATAAGATTAAAAGGCGGAAAGTGAATTAAGAAGAGAAAGAAAAAATAAATAAAAGTTTGTAAATATGTTATAGCATTTAAGAAGCGATAGGTTAAAATTGTAATTAATCTGAATATAAAGGGAGATTGAACTTAGAATCGAGAATTTCACTTAAAAGCTCATTATAATTGAATTAATATAAACAAGTTACACAAAGGGTGAAATCAGGCTAAAACTTATGGCATCAAAACATGCAATCTGAATCTTATATTATACTTTGAAGGTTTTTATATACAATTTTTTGGATCATCCGGAGTATTTTAGACCAAATTTTACAAACTATATAGCAACAATTAGCTAACTTCTTTACTTGCTTTTTTTAAAAATAAAATTAGCATTTTTAAAAATAATAGAATTAAGAAATTTTTAATTCAAAATTTTTTCTTAAAAATAAAATATGAATTGGAATATACAAATGTAGTTTTATATTTATAATAAATATATATTCTGAGACAGGGAATTCAAAAAAAAAAGAAAATTCTGAATTTTAGTGTATTTTTTGTTTGCCTCATAAACTATGAAATATGTCACCTTCAAATGTTTCTATTTCTGACAATAATTCCTTTTCAAATAATTTTATTCTTGAAAAACTATTATAAAATTATTATACTTAGAAATTATTTAATGAATAATTTTACTTTAACATTTTATATTCTCTGTACCACAAATGCATTAAAATCATCATAACTTTGAAACAAATACAAATTATTCAAAAATTTAAATTCTCAGATATATAGTAAAACTCTTTTAACATCTTAAAAAAAATAAAGCTAAAATAAAAAAAAATAAAGAAATAAAAGAATAAATAAAAAAATTTCAGTTGAAATTGAATCTGTAGAAATAATTCGGGCTTTAAAGGGTTAAATATATATATTTAAAAATCAATTTAATTTTAAATAAGTTGTCGTTTACAATTTTTATAAATATATCAACTTCAAAAGGTTTCAATTTAAAAATTCATAAAATTTCCTTTTGGAATGAATATTTCATTAAAAAATTTAAGAAACTTAGGGTTTTGAAAAATAATAATTCAAGTTCTGTTCAATTTAGATAATTTTTTTAACATATATTTAATTTAAGTAAATATTAAAAACAATGGGATTTATAGAAGAATTTGTGTTAAAAATAATGTTTAAAAATTGAATTTTGAAGAAGTTACAAATCATAGAAATTCAATTATTTTCAAAAAATTTAATAAAATTCTTGTCATTTTAATTAATTTAAAAACTTTTGCTCAATTTAATGATTTTCAATATCTATTATATTTAATAATATTTAAATTTTGCCTAAAAAATTTAATTACTAAAAAAATGTAATTAAATTTCACTCAAACATTTAATTATTTTCAAAAATATAATAAAAGTTTCATAGAAATTTAATTAAAAGTAATATATAAATTTTTTCATAATAATTGAATTATTTCCATAAATAATCAAATTCTTTTTAGAAATTCAATTCTTCTCATAACTAATAAAATTCTTTTTAGGAATTCAATTATTTTCAGAAAAAATAAAATTTATTTTAGGATAATTCAATTATTTTCGTAAATAATGAAACTCTTATTGCAAAATTTAAATTATTTTAAATACAATTTTGAATAATTAAATTTTTGCAGAATTTTCTTATAAAAATTGATTTAAAAATAAATTTCAGTTAAAATTTTAGTTTGTAATTGAACATTAAAAACATTATTGAAAGGATTTTTAGAAATTTAATTGAATTTTGAAATGTATAAAACATCTATAATATAGTTTAAATTTTTCAAGAAAATTTAATAAAAAAATATGTTTGAAATTTCAAAATTATTTTCCTTTTAATAAGATATTAGTTCAAATTTTTCGAATTTTTTTGTCTAACTCTGACGTTTTGCTTATATGAAGAAAAATTACAGTTTAATGTTTATAAATATAATTTTATATTTTATTTATTTTATATTTTTAAATATAATAGAAAGTGACCTTTAAAATAAGCTTAAGATTAATTATAAAAACGTTTATGATTTTAGAAGTTATTAACACTTTTGGAAAACATTAAAAATACCAATTCTTATAAATTATTTTCAGAAATAATAAAATTTTTTTTAGGAATTCAATTATTTTCAGTAACAATAAAATTCTTTTTAGGAATTCAATTATTTTCAGAAATATTAAAATTCTTTTTAGGAATTCAATTATTTTCATAAGTAATAAAATTCTTTTTAGGATAATTCAATTATTTTAGTAAATAATAAAATTCATATAGTAAATTTCAATTATTTTGAATACAATTTTAAATAATTAAATTTTCCTAGAATTTTCTAATAAAAATTTTGATTTAAAAATAAATTTCAGTTAGAATTTTAAGTTTGTGATTGAACATTAAAAGCATTGTAGAGTAGATTTTTAGAAATATAATTAAATTTTTAAAAGGTTTGAAATTAAAATCATTAAAAATCTAAATTTTTCAAACTTTTAGATTTGAAATTAAATTCTTTAAAATCTGAATTTTTCAAACTTTTATAGCTAACAATTCTATGGAATTAATTTTTTTGGAAAAAGCTTAATTCAATTATTTCTGAAATTATTTGAAGATTTTATTTTCTAATATATATATATATATTTAATTGGAGATTTTCCAAATAATCGAAATTTCGGAAAATCGAATTGTAAACAATTTGAAAATTTTTAAAGAACTTTTTGAAAAATTATTAAAAAATAGTTGACTTTAAGAATTTTAATTAAAATTTTGAAAAAATAATAATTGAACTAAAATATGATGAAAATAATTTTCAAAAAGTTGCAGTAACAATATACTCTTACGGTATACAAAGATAATAATTTTATCACTCAATCATTTTTCATTAATATTAAAACACGAAGAAATCTTCGTTTAATAAATTCATTTAATAAAAAATGTATGAGCATGTTTTATAATTATATTTATAAGTTGTTGAATTTCAAATTAAGAGAAATATAAATTATGCACAAAATAGGTATTTCTTACTTTTGAATCATTATTTTTTAACACGCATTTACAATTTTCTATAATATCTTTTTATAAATCAATAAGAGAAAAATTGTCATAATTTGTAAAATTTACAACTGTATTTTTATTCATTAATCGAAATTTCGTAAAATTAAATTGTAGACAAGTGTATTTGAAAATTCCCGAAGAACTTTTTGAAAAATTATTAAAAATATAGTTGACTAAAGAAATTTAAGTTAAAATTTTGCAAAATATGAAAGAATTAAAGAAAGAATAATAATAAGAATAATTTCTTTTACAGCTTTTGAAACATAAAAAAACGGTCTTGTACCGTTTTGTATTTGGGTGAATTTTCTGAAAGTAATACTTTTATATTTCAGTTTTTCAAATAATTTTTTTCTTCAATTATATGGTTTTTTCTATTAAAACTACTTAATTTCATACTCAAGAGTAAGATTTTTAGGTTGCGCAAAATTAATTCTTAAAAATATTAAAGTTTTTTTGATTTGAAAAATATTATTGTTGCTCCATTAAATTAATTTTATTTAATTGGCGACCTTTCCTATTAAAAATTCACGCCAATATCGCGTTCACGAAATCGAAAATAAAAATACACTGCTTAAAAATTAATAATTTGTACATTTTAATACCAAATATATTCAATTAGATGAAAATATAAATGTATTTAAAGTATTTGATTTAATGGTAATTTGGGTTAATTTTTTCAAAGCAATGGAGGTAAATACTAAAAACAAAAAAAAAACTAGCATATTTCAAGGAAAAGGCTTCGGAGACGAAAAGCTTCGGAGATGAAAAATAAATTTTCTTTCATATTTGTATACATTAGGGCGCAATTAAAATATGTTTTTTAGTAAAACATACAAGTCTCACACCCTCACTTTATATTACCATCGAAATATTCTGTTAAATTTACTTCTACATTCAGTTATTTATTAAAAAGGAAGGCTTCGAAGATGAAATTAATTTTTACTCGGAGAAAAATGTAAATTTCGATTATTTATAACAGAAATAATTTTTCTCCTTTTTGTAGATAAAATATAGGAAAGTTTAACGTCAGATTCTCAGCTTTATTTTAATGTGCATTAAAATTTTGTTTAAGATATTTTTAAAGTATAAAATGTCAGTAATCATTGTAAAGTAATTTTAACCTAAAACTGAAGACAAAGTTTAAACATTTTTATCAAAAATAAAAGTGAGGTCTACAAATTTTTAAAATGCACATAATGATAGAAAAAACATTGTACTTTCTGACAATATTTTTAAAAAATTTCTGAGAATTTGAAAAAAACCATGAAAATTTAATTTTATTGTAGAAGTCCTATTGGAGACATGTTGAAAAGGCTTCGGAGATGAAAAAATGTCACTTTCAGAAAATTCACCCATTTAAAAATTTTTAAATACATTAATGCTGAAAATAGGAAAACATTTAGAAGTTAATGTAAGAGAGTAAAATTTAACTCATTTCGAAGTTCTAAAACTCTTCTCATTTAAGGTACAAAAGAGAGCAACTTTTTTTTATGGAATCGCGTTTGAAGTTACAATTCAACTCATCGCTTATTTTTCTTTCAGCCATATTAAATTCAAAAAGATTTCCTCAATTTTTGATGCTTTTTTATTCCATTCATAAGCATATAGTCCTCAGAGGCGGTCCTTCCCGGAGAAATCTTTCTCCAAAAATCTGATTGGACAAGTTTCAACAATAGTTTCTGAACAAGCCTCTATAGAATTTCCTCCATTGAAACCATGCGTGAAAAGGTCTAAAAATTTCTTTTGTGGGGCGTTTGAACTGGTCCACCCTCTGCAAACGCTTAAGTTGTCACGATCCTAAATCGAATTCTCCAATCTATCATACGCAGCTAAAACCCAATTTTGTTTTCTAGCCATTTCATTAATTTATTGGACGCCACTATAGTTGTGTATATACTAGAAAGAAAAGAAGATTTTTTGATCTTCGAAACTAATTTCTGATCGAAAATATTTGGCCATATAGATAAAATATTATCTATATATATGGCTTAATATTATTGGCTATAAAAATAGCTTTTTCAAAAAAATGAAATTGGCTAGGAACATAAATTTTAACATAAAACAATTTAATTTAACATTTTAGCATAAAATTTATGAAAACTGAAATTTTATTTCGTACAAGTTTTGTAAGATGATAAAATTTTAAAAAAGAATTTTTATTTTTTTAAATTTTTAAAAGGACCTTTTACATTGGCCAATATTAAACTTATTCGGATGCTGTTCGATTTAAAAAAGGCTACTTTTTCGAAAACGGAATTCGAACAACATACAAATAATCCGAAAGCGTATAGCAATGAAAATGTAATAAAAAATCCGCTTTACAATCGTATTATCGTAACAATTGTGCGAATGTTCGTTAATTCATGCTCATGTTTACGCCATTTCAGCAGTTTTACTGGCATACTTGCGCGAGATGTTTATACGAAAGCAAATATCAAGCATATAGTCTGATTAGCCTCGACGTTCATTATATATACGCTGTATCACTAAATTCCTAACTATTTTTCGATTCCTAAATATATAATTAGTTTTCCTTCGTAGCAAGGAAAATTAACTTTTCCTTTCCCCTTTTTGACAAATATATAAAATTTGTTCCTAGCACCTTCGCTTCAGGGATCTTTAAATCAGAGTTAACTAAAGGGGATCATTAAATTGTCGATTCTAATCTTTATCGCATCTGCCCCTGTATTTAATTACTTTATATTAATAGAACTGAGAATATTTCTTTGAAAAAGAAAAAAAAATTTAATATGTATTTTTTTGGGACAATCGTAAAGAAATTATGAACTTTATACTCGAGTTGGCTATAATTCTGACTAAAAATACATGCGGAGTATGTATAAAAAGTCTGTACGAACAATATAATTGTTACGCGCATTTTTAATGTTTTACAAAAATTTAAATAACTTCTGAAGTAATAAACGATTTTTAATGATCTTTAGCTTATTTTGAATGTCATTTTCCACAGAATAAGAATTTGTTATAGACTTTAAACTGTTATTTTTTTCTTCAAATAAGTAAGGCGTCAAAGTGAGACAAAAAAATTCTAAATATTTGAAAATTTTTTTATATTAGAAACTATTCAAAAAAATATCTATAAAACATCTATAATATATTTTAAATTTCTCAAGAAAATTTAATAAAAAAATATGTTTGAAATTTCAAAATTATTTTCCTTTTAATTAGATATTAGTTCAAATTTTTCGAATTTTTTTGTCTAACTCTGACGTTTTGCTCATATGAAAAAAATTACAGTTTAATGTTTATAAATATAATTCTTATTCCATAGAAAGTGACCTTTAAATTAAGCTTAAGATTAATTATAAAAACGTTTCTTATTTTAGAAGTTATTAACACTTTTGTAAAACATTAAAAATATCAATTCTTATAAATTATTTTCAGATATAATAAAATTCTTTTTAGGAATTTAATTATTTTCAGTAATAATAAAATTCTTTTTAGGAATTCAATTATTTTCAGAAATAATAAAATTTTTTTTAGGAATCCAATTATTTTCATAAGTAATAAAATTCTTTTTAGGATAATTCAATTATTTTAGTAAATAATAAAATTCATATAGTAAATTTAAATTATTTTGAATACAATTTTAAATAATTAAATTTTTCTAGAATTTTCTAATAAAAACTGAAGTAAAAATAAATTTCAGTTAAAATTTTAAGTTTGTAATTGAACATTCAATAAGTATTATATAGTGGATTTTTAGAAATATAATTGAATTTTTAGAAGATTTGAAATTAAAATCATTAAAAATCTGAATTTTTCAAACTTTTGGCAAACAATTCTGTAAAATTATTTTTTTGAAAACGATTAATTTTTGAAATTATGTGAAGATTTTATTTTCGCACGTTTAATATATATATAGCAAGTGCGCGTGGAATTTTCTTTTCCACTTTTACTTTCAAAATTTGCTTTTCCAAATTTAATGAAAATTAATGAAACTTCTTAATTCCTTAAAAAATATAATTTTTCTTACGGTCTTTCATTAAATGTAATTGTTTGAACAACTCGTATATAGTAAATGCCAAAATATTTCTAACAGCAACTTGAATTAAAATTCAAAATTTTTTTCAATAAAAGTGTGCAAAATCTTCAATTTTTTTCCTTTTTTTAAAATTATTTACTGAAATAAAAGTAATTCTAAAAATTTTAGTTTCATTTTTTCAAAAACTTTAATAATTTTTTAAGAAAAATAATGTTATTAATAATTTTTTTAAATAAAAATTTCAAGATTTTTTAATTTATGCTTCCCTTAAATTTTCAAGGAATTTAATTTAAAAACCTTTTAAAATTTTATTAATTCGTAAAATTTCAGTTATAACGGTTGAAATATTTAATTATTTTTTAAAATGTTAACTAAAATTATTATTCAATCAATTCCTGTCGGAATTTAACTACACCCAGAGAAAAATATTATTTAAACCAAATATATTTTAATTGACTTAAATAAACGTATATATTTGTCTCAGAATAAAAAAATAAAAAAATAATTAAAATAATTATTTTAATAATAATATTATATTATTTTAATAGAATAATTTTTGTAAATTCATAAAATAATATAATTTCAAAAATATAATTATATTTATAAACAATTTTTAGAGAGGAAAAAATAAAATTCTTTAAGATACAAAATTTTACAGAATTTCTAATTCTTTCAATTTGTTAAAATTATTATTGTGAATTCAAGTACCTTTTTCTTTAAAAAAGTTTAATTACTATTTTTTAAAAACCTAATTTTTAAAAAATTACCAAATTAAATTTTTCAAGTTTTAATAACTTTTGTAAAATAAATATTAAACTATAATTATTGTTCTTTATTTGCTTAAAATTTCAAAATACTTAAAAATTTAAACTCCGTAAGACTTCAAAAATTTAATTAATTTTCCAGAACATGTTCCATTTAAACTACAAAACAAAACATTGTAATAAAACAATAACGCTAACTTCAGGTGAGGACATAAATGTAGCCGATTATTATAATATAATAATTGGAAATTTTCCAAATAATCGAAATTTCGTAAAATCGAATTTTGAACAATTTGTAAATTCTCAAAGAACTTTTTAAAAAAATTATTAAAAAATTGTTGACTCTAAGAATTATTTTAGTTAAAATTTTAAAATACTTGCCAAATGTCTTCTAAAAAAGTTCTTATTCTTTTTAAAATTTTATCGTCTTACAAAACTTGTTCCAAAAAAAATTTTAGTTTTCATAAATTGAATGTTAAAAAATTTTTTTATTCCCTTAAAAATCGGTGGACTGCCAATATTGGCCGGTACTGTATAAAGCACATATGGGACAAAACATCATGTGGGAGAAAATAGTCGAGATGAAAATAATCTCGGAGAAAATATAGTCTGGGTGTAAATGGCATGGGAGAAGTTATAGCCTTTGGTGAAAATATCCTGGGAGAAAATATCATTATAGAAAATAGCATCTAGGTGAAAATATTCTGGGAGAAAATAGCGTCTAGGTGAAAATATCCTGGGAGAAAATAGCGTCTAGTTGAAAATTTCCTGGGAGAAAATAGCGTCTAGGTGAAAATTTCCTGGGAGAAAATAGCTTCTACAGGTGAAAATAGCGTGAGAGAAAATAGCATCTAGGTGAGAATATCCTGGGAGAAAATAGCTTCTACAGGTGAAAATAGCGTGACAGAAAATAGCGTCTAGGTGAAAAAAGGCTGGGAGAAAATAATTAGGATGAAAATAAATTAGGTGAAAATATCATGGGAGAAAATAGCTTCTATAGGTGAAAATATCCTGGGAGAAAATAGCGTCTCGGTGAAAATATTCTCTCTATAGGCGAATACAGCCTGATGCGGGTGAAAATAGCTTGGGAGAAAATATACAGTATAATCGAAGAAAATAGTGCAAAACAGAAGAATTAAAGACTCTTATAGAATTTATAAGGCGAAACAAGTTGAGTTTAGGCAAACTGGCTAGGCATGTTGCATTGAAAGGAATATGTAAGGGCCGGCGGACGCGTGAGTGAGCGGCCGATATCTCACGAGGGGATCAGAGGATCGCTCGCGTGTTTTCTACGGCACTCCACCCGCCAAAGCATGTCTAACCGAAAGCCCCGAAAGCCACCCCATGTCCACGTGTCTCGCTCACGGTGATTTTCATTTCCGCGGCACTTCACCGCTATAACCTTAACTTACCGCCCGCACCACACCGCAAACTCTCCGCACACAATATATATATTTATTTTTTTCTCTCTCCAAGAAGCACGCATCGACCTCGAAATTCCAAGTATAGTTTAAATAAATACAGAACATAACGAAAGTCTTCCTCAAAAATCTATACATTTCCCCTTCTTTCCGAAAAGTGTCTTCTTTATTGTAAAAGGACCTTTAGTTCACGTTTTGTTTCCAAATCAGTGGTAAATTTAGCAGAATTTTTCCCAAAATCGGTTGTGAGTTCCATAAATAGCTATGTATAGAACTTATACAACATTTTGGGGATTTAAAAAAAGGGAAAATGGGCATAAAGGTCTTTCTTCAATGGATCCTATAATTTTTGGAACTTTAAAGAGTTGAATATTAAGTATGGAACGTATAGAGAAGAAAAATATTGATGCCATTAAAGAAACAGTAAATATTTTACGAGCGTCATTAAGAGTGTTGATATGAGTCGAATATAGGTATAGAAAAGCAATAGGCAAATAAAAAAAAGAACTGGTAGCCGCATTGTATACGCAGTTAAAACCTAATAAGCCCTATACTCACAACTATACAGCATATAAGCCAGTCCACCTTCACCTGGAGACCTCTGATAAAATCTCTCAACCTGGTTAATGTTAATATTTTACATGCGCTTGTATGTACAGCTATTTAAATTCCCCAACATTCACTAATTAAATTATTAAAACAATTTCCTTTTTCTGAATTAAAATATATACAAATTTCTTTTTTGGGAAATTTTTATATATCTTTTCTCTGAAAAAGTTTAAATTTAGACAAAAATATATAGTTGTAATAAAAAAATAAAAACTTTGTTAAAATAGACATTAGTTTCCGGTTTTTATATATTTTTATATCATATAATATGAAAATATATAAAAACCGGATTTTCTCGATACATTAGTTGATTTTCGTGTATGGAATGTCAATCCCTTGAGCACACAATCGTCTCCGTTATTCGGCAACAACCCCTATTATGAGAACACATTATGCAATTCAAATATTATTCAAAGGCTAAAAGCCATCATCAGGAGGCCTCGCGCAGATGATGCAAGAACCGCAGAGACCAAAAGTGTGTGTAACATTATACTCAAAATCAAAACTGTCCTTAAATTTTGAAACTGTTTAAAAATATTGTACAAAAATATGGAAAATATCGAAAATCCATAAAATTTTTTCAAAAGGCAATAAAAATATTCGAAACGAAAAAATTTCATTGTACATTGAAAAGTTTACTAAAAATTTCAATTTCCAAAATAGAAAAGAACAAATAGCTCGTCAGCTGTGTTTGTGTATCAAATTTCAAAAATTCGATCATACGCTCCAACGCCATTAATCCGAAAAAAAAGTCCCCAAACAAATATTAGATGTACTTTTTTATATTAAGGATAGCTTCTTATATATGCGGGTGGATTTTCACTCAGTGATCACTTTTGATTCTTTGTTCTATTTCTTATTTTAATAACTTTAAAAATTATTTTCAAAAATGCTTTAAACTTCTGTACAATTAATCATCACTTGAGGAGCAATTTTTCAAAAGTTGATAAATCCACTTTTCAAAGAAATTGAGATAAACACATAATTAGAATTTTAGAATCCTTAGAAATCGATTGATCACTGTTCAATTTAAGAAAAAAAATTTGTTACCAAAGAATTTTCAATTTAAAATATATTTTTGCCTAACCTTTGACAATTTTTTATTTTAATTTTTTATTAGATAAAATTGTCAGAACCTTGAAATTCCTTTATTACAATAAATTTTAATTACAAACAAAGCTTTTTAAATAGAAAAATATTTAAAAATAAACAATTTATTACATTTTTTCTACATTAAAATTAAGTTTAATGGTTATGTGAGAATTGTCATTTGTTTAAATTTCTCGAAATGAGAAAATTTGGATTTATCAGATTTTGAGAACTTGCTCCTCACTTATTTTTGTTTTTTTGGTATAATATCATAATGGAAAAAAAATTATTTTATAATTAAGGAGCAATTTTTCAAAAGTTGATAAATCCATTTTTTAAAAAAATTGAGATTAACACTTATTTAGAATTTTAAAATCCTTAGAAATCGATTGATCACTGTTCAATTTAAGAAAAAAAATTTGTTACCAAAGAATTTTCAATTTGAAATATATTTTTGCCAAACCTTGATAATTTTTTATTTTAACTTTTTATTAGATAAAATTGCCAAAACCTTGAAATTCCTTTATTACAATAAATTTTAATTACAAACAAAGCTTTTTAAATAGAAAAATTTTTAAAAATAAACAATTTATTAGAATTTTTCTACATTACAATTAATTTTAATGGTTATGTGAGAATTGTCATTTGTTTAAATTTCTCGAAATGAGAAAATTTGGATTTATCAGATTTTAAGAACTTGCTCCTCACTTATTTTTGTTTTTTTGGTAATATCATAATGGAAAAAAATTATTTTATAATTAAAGATTTATAAAATACGACGTATTTTAATGCTAACTTCGAATGTAAGTTACGGTTTAGGTACCGTCCGAAATTGTCAATCGACCCATTTTTAAAGGAAAGAAAAAAAATTTTTAACATAAAATTCATAAAAACTAAAAATTTGTTTGGTTTATATTTTAAAAGACGATAAAATGTTGAAAAGAATAAGATCTTATATAGAAGTCATTTGGCCATTTGTAGAAGATATTCTTAAAAATCGCCATTTTCAATGTTTTACAAAAATTTGAATAACTTCTAAAATAATGAACGATTTTTAATAATCTTAGGCTTATTTTAAAGTCAAGTTCTACGGATTAAGAATTACTTATAGGCATTAACCTGTAATTTTTTTACTTGGAATAAGCATGACGTCAAAGTTGGACAAAAAAATTCAAAAAATTTGAAATAATATTAAAAGAAAAATAATTTTTGAAATTATTTTATTTTTTATTATTTTATTAATATTTTTTATTAAATTTTCTTGAAAAATCTTTACCATATCATGTTTTATATATGTTCTATAGATTAGTTTTAAGTACATAACATGTATTTAAAATTTTCACAATTTTTTTGCCCAATTTTGACGTCATGCTTATTTCAAGAAAAAAATTACAGGTTAATGACTATAAGTAATTCTTATTCCGTAGAAAATGATCTTTAAAATAAGCCTAAGATTATTAAAAAAGCGTTTAATATTTTAGAAGTCATTCAAAATTTTTGTAAAATATTGAAAATGACGGTTTTTTAAGAATATCTTGAGAAAATATTTGCCAAATGACTTCTAGTCTTATTCTCTTCAAAATTTTATCGTCTTTAAAATATAAATAAAAAAAATTTGAGTTTTCGTAAATTTTATGTTAAAAAATTTTTTTCATTTTTTCAAAAATGAGTGGACTGACAATTTTGGCCGGTACTGTACGCAAAAACAACTAAATTCTTATTTGAATAAAAAAATAATAGTAAAATAATAGTAATAATAAAATACTTATGGAGTAAATATACTCTTTAAATATTCTGAAAAGATTGTTTGATTTCACTAATATTTTTTATTGACCGCAAAAGTGTATCACTTTTGAATAATAATATTCTGCGGTCAAAAATTAAGTATTATACATGTATATGTAGAAAATTGCGAGTAGAGGTGAGTCAAAGAGAAACTTTTATACAAATCGATACGACCGTCCCCATTTCTTCAGCACTCTTTCGACCGAATCTAGAAAGGCTGGACTGGTGTTGTAATTCATGATTATACGACTATAATGTAACCTTTGCGTGAAGGCGTAAAGACTCGTGACAATATAATCATAGTCAAAAGGAGAAGGGTTGAAAAATAATTCCAAGGGTCAAATATGTATATATATGAATCTCGGGAAGGATACTAATTAGTGATGTTTTATAGTAAAGTCTATTGACTTGTTCATTCAAAGCTCTAGAGGTGCGATGTTTTATAAATATATGTTACACATATATACGTTTTGATACTCATTAATTCTCGCGACAAATAATTTCCGTCATGTACTCTTCCCCCATCATCTGCATAAAAAACCAATCATCTATTTAACTTTTATTTATTCTATTTTTTAGCCATTTTTTTGTTTTTCATATAGTGAGTGCTTTTATAATTATAAAAATCATAATTAAAAATGTAATAACAAATAACAATAATAAATTATTAGAATTTACATATAAATACATTATTATTATTATTATATATTTAAAAGAATTTATCACTTGGTAAAAATTATACAATTCGTAATAAAAGGAATTATTATTATTATTATTATTATTATTATTATTATTATTATTATTATTATTATTATTATTATTATTATTATTATTAATTACAGTAATAATATTAATATAATTATAATTAATAATTATCATAATTATCTATTTATAATTATTTATCATTGTTGTTGTAATAATAAAAATACTTGTTTATCACTTTATGAAAGTTTTAATAGAATGCATTTTTAATGCGCAAAATTGTATTTGTTATCATTTTGTGTCGTAACAGGAAATGCAAATATAATGTCACGTAATAATATGCTGATTGTAATAACTTTTTGGATAAGCAGATATATATGACACTCGAGAGCAATTATAATATCAATGTCAGTTTATTAATTAGGGACAGTTTAACAACTCTTACAACTGTCAGGAATCATGTTTCTTATTCGTTGTGGACGCGTGAAAGGATATAAGTTTAATGACATTTACCACGATGCGCACTTGATCGATAATCTCAAATTGGATTTTTCTTTTAAAAAAGCAAAATAACGAAACTCTTAAAAAACATAAAGTTATTCTTACAATTTTTACTTTCTCTCATTTTTCATTTTATCATTTTATTAAATTTCCAACTTTGTTTTCAAAAATAAATTTATCTTAAATATAGAAGAAGATTTTATGAATATTATGTTTAAAAACAAATTTTTAAAGTTGCCTTCAACCAGGAGAGTAGTATATTGATTTCACTATAAAGGATAAACATTTTACATTTATAGAAATTGTTTCTGAAAAAGTTATATTCGTTATATTTTGTGTATAAATATTGAAAAATTTTTTCATGAAAATGTTGATAAAGCGAAGAAGAGAGAATGTAAAAATATTAAACTATATATGAAAAGGGAGATCGGATAAAAATGGAAAACGGATGATCCGTCATGTGGTTCATTGCTTAATCTTTTAAATGCAACGTGGCAGTTATTTTAGGGACGTCTGATAAAAGAATTTTTATGTATTTGACCGCAATAATTAAATAACGAATTAAAGCATAAATATGAAAAAAATAAGCCGAATCTGAAAACTTTTTTTTCAATGAAATGATAAATTATAGTAATAATAAAGGTATTAATTACTTCCATAAAATTAAAAGTAATAATCCCTGACAGTAGTGGATCTTTATTTTTTTATTACGATTTGGTTTCCTAATAAACCACCGTTGTCGATGATTCTTCTGATGCTGCATCTGAAACAAAAAAAGCAAACATTGTAACCATAATCCTCTATAACTTTCCTCTGCGCATCTGACCAGCTGTGTTGGACATTAGACGTCTGTTACGAAAAAAAGGGTTGATATCCTCTGAAATTTTCCCCGATCAGCCCTAATGCAATTAGCCGATTGAAACTGAAACAAAATGCTATTTTTATCTCTCTCTTTTAGAAACAAAAATTCTAATAACAAACTTTTCTTTTATTTCAGCATCAAAAGCAAATCCAAATGGATCGGAATACAGTGGCGGAGTGGTACCAGGTTCAACAACGTCGGTATTTCCTCCGTCGGTAAATACTGGACCAATGACCTGTCTCACTAGTAATCCTCTAACGGGACTTTCAAACAGTTTCAACAATACCGGTCGGACAAATTTCACCAACAAACAACTCACAGAATTAGAAAAGGAATTTCATTTCAATAAGTACCTGACAAGAGCAAGAAGAATAGAAATTGCCTCTGCACTTCAACTTAATGAGACGCAGGTGAAAATTTGGTTTCAAAATCGAAGAATGAAGCAAAAGAAGAGAATGAAGGAGGGACTGATACCAACCGATGGTTCAACATCAAATTCATCGAGTCAACTTAGTGGCGCTAGAAGTAATAGTAATTCACCTACAGGTTCTTCAAATTTAGAAGTTGGAGGACTTGCACTACACAATTTTACAAATGAAAATAGTCGAGATTCATCTCCATCGACATCAAAGGAATGACATTATCATTAAAACGGATGGTGGCGTTTTTGTTAACTTTTTTTTTCACAATTCACTAGGTTTATTGCGCTCATTTAAAAACAAAAGAAACATTTTTTAAACATCTTCAAACTGCTCACAATTTAACGATAAAAGTTATACATACATATACTATACTTGTTGACATTAATTGCGTAAAAATTTTGTAAAAATTCACGTCTCAAAATTCAAAGTAATATGTTTTGTCACATGTTGCATTAAGAAAGAAGTCATCAGAGCGAGTTAAAAAAAATTACTTTTTCTAGATAACGCATATGTATATACAAGTAATGGCACGAACCTCCGACAACAATCGAATTTTTCTTTTTTAAACCTTTTATCACGCAACCATAATTTAAGAACTGTGGAATATAGCGTGAGACGATAGTCCTGCACTCGTGCCGTTAAGGATTTCGTGGTCTGTGACAGACTAAGTCAATAAAAAAAACTCAAAATATATGACGACGATTGCTATCGTCAAAGTTTAGAGATTATTTCAATTGACAGCTATTAAAAACAATTTAGTAAAATTTAGCAAAAAACGACGAATGTGTGTATAAATTTTTAAACAAAATTGTTATATGGATTAATTCCAATTTTTAAGAAGTTAGTGACAAAAAAACTAGTAGTTTTCACTTTACCAAAAACAATTTCCACGAATTATTTTGTCCTTACTAAAATAAATTTTTCTGTAAAATAAAGAATTCCATTATGGAGCAATATTCCTTTTCTAATATCTAACGGAGTAACGCCAAACTTTTCCAAAAAGATAATTTAAAAATAGATCTCGACTTCATATATTTTACTTCCAAAGAACTAAATTATTTAACGATCTTACTTTTTTTTGGCATAAAAACAAACTACTGTAAATAAACAACCAAATATAAGATATGTAAATGTTGATTTAAAAATCTATTTCATAATTAATATAAACTCTAGACATTTCACAATATAAATTAAAATTCAGTCATTAAATTGTGAAAGTGCTATAGTAAAATTTTTATTCAATTTTATAATTTAGTTTCACTATTCTTGTATACATGTAAATATGACTTATGCAAATCTCAAGCAATTTAAATTGTAGAGGAAAATAAAAATTTCTTTGCCAATTAAATGAAAATTATATGCAAAATGTTTATAATTGATAAAAATATTGTAATCCTAGTCTATAGTTTATCAGTTTAGCTAAGATTTGCATAAGCTCGAGTTGTGTTAATAAATTATGTAATTTTAAGTCATAGATAAAAATTAAGCATTTAATATTTAAAAAATTATCATTTAGTCTTGGGTTTTTTTTATTCACATACAGAACTCTGTACTTAAAAGAATGATTATTATTTTCAACTATAGGAAATTAAACAGTAATGTTCTGTAGGAAAATGTAAAATGAAATAAAATATTATTGTATTTAAAATTAAAAAATGGACTTTTTTTAAAACCGGACTGATTCTTAGTAAATTCTGAATAAATTCTTAACTGAAGTCTTAGCTCAATCGTGAGCGGTTCAACTGGCTTTAATTACTGATTAACTTTTAACTACCAATGACTCATTACCGGCCATAGTAAACATCAAACAACCATATTCTCTTTTTCCAATCATCTTTAAACCTTCTTTCACCTTCTCTTAAAAATTATTGTCTTTTCAGTTTTTCAAAAAATTCCCGTAAACTCTTGCTGTTTACTTAAACCAATAACCCAAATAACAAAATTCATTACTGGCCATAGTAAACATCAAACAACCATATTCTCTTTTTCCAATCATCTTTAAACCTTCTTTCACCTCTTCTTAAAATTACTGTCTTTTCAGTTTTTCAAAAAATTCCCGTAAACTCTTGCTGTTTACTTAAACCAATAACCCAAATAACAAAATTCATTCACTTCTTCAACTCTTCTTTCGGTAGAAAATAAAAAATGTTTCACTAACGTTTCTCCTTTTTGTCTCTTCTGTAAAAAGATAAATAATTAATTATAAAGACTGTAATAATTAAAAAAAAGTAAATGAAAATACATTACCAGTGGTCTTCATGACCCGAATTCTTGCACTGGAACGAAATATAAGAATCACTCGACAGATGGCACGAAAAAAGAATGCGACAATACCAACAGATGGTTTAGTTATCTACAAATGCTACAAAAATTCTCTAATGTAGATATGGTAGAATTTGACGTATACAACAGACAGTAAAGTCAAATCCACAATTAAGTCTATTCACTTGACTTCAGATGGCACTTTAAATGTTTTGATTCTAACATTCATAGATAAGCAGTGAAATAAAAAAGAAAATATTGGTGTTATGAAAACGAATTCGTTAAAAAAAGGGTTAATTAATTTTGTTAATTTTGTTTAACGAAAATTAACTGCACGATGGAAAGTAATACAGAACGTTTAGCCGATCTTTTAACGGGCCATAAAGCTCTAGAGCAAGAGGAATTGTTTTTAACCAATTTACTGAGTAAAATTGATAAACAAATACATGCACTTCAGGTATGATGTTTAATTAGCTTTCATAAATATGCAACTAATTTGTTTTAAAATATGCTTTGATAATTATATAAATATTTAGTAAAAATAAATTCTATAGCATTAAGTGTTTTCTTCTCTAACATAACCCCACTTTTCTGTTTTTCAAATTGTTTTTTTCTCAAATTTCTCATTTTTAAAAAATGAATTATGTCTGGAATTAAAATTCTTGAACACATTAGTATCTTGTAAGAAGACTTGAGTAAAAAAAAAATTAAAATTACCCCCACAGCACTGAAACTTTCCAAAAAATTTATTAAAATATTTATTTGCAATATTCTGCATATTTAACTGAAAAGTTGAATGAAAATTGTGTAAAGATTTAATTGTCCCGATTAAATAAATATTTTGGGCGTAACTTTCTTGAACATTTTAATGAAATCTTCGCCTAAATATCCTAATCGGGACATTTAAATCTTTACACAATTTTCATTCAACTTTTCAGTTAAATATGCCGAATATTGCAAATAAATATTTTAATAAATTTTTAGTAAATTTTCGGTGCTGAGGGGTTATTTCATATTTTCTACACGGAGAGAATATATTTATTAAATTTTGTTAGTGTTTTACAAATTGGAGAAAAAGTGCGAAGTTTTGATATAAAAAATACTAAACTTTACAAAAACTTATGTAAAATTTGGTAAAGTTATATTAGAAATTAATTAATATTTTTGATATTTGATATAATTGTATAAATTATACTTAATATCACATAATTTTTTTTAATGTTTAGTATTTTTTGTATTAAAATTTCGCACTTTTTCCCCAATTTGTAAAGTACTTCTACGAAATTTAATATAACGTTCTCTCTAAAATTTTGAATTGTATAATAATTCAACTGTTGAATTTCTCAGGTGGAGCAGTTAAATATTATAAATGCGAAAAATCAAACTGAGACCAGTCCGATTAACAGGAATGATGACACTATAACCGGAGATGTTCCACAAGCACCTGATGATAAAACCGAAAAGGAATCATCAAATGAAAATCGACTTGAATTAGATTTAAGGCCCATTAAAAGATACATCGATTCCGAAGAGGACGAGGAGGAAGACGATTTTGAAAATAATGAATTCGAATTTCCCAATAATAGTGCAGACTTCGATTACTTGTAAAAGACGAAACCAAAATTTAAAAATGCTAATTAAGGAAGTAGACTTTTAAGAACTAAGAATTAAAGTTGTATATTATGTAAATTTTAGTTTTTAAATTTTTGGATTAAAATACCAAGTGGAAATTGGACTTTATTATTATTTACGTATTTTAAGATTCTTCGAATCGAATTTTGCTTAAAAATAAATAATGCATTTTTCTAACTTTTATAAATAAGGTTCGATTATAAAAGAAACAAATGTTCCGAAAATTCTGAAAGCTCAAACGAAGGAAATTCTTTTGAACAAAAAATTCGAGATTATCTAAAAAAAATTCGTTTGCTCTTTTAGAACATCAGAGACAAAAAACTGAAGATTAGATTTAGAATCCATTATTTAATATAGTCTTTTTTCGCAGAAGCATTATGTGGAGATAAAAAAAATATGTCTTTAAAGTAAAAAAAAAAAATTCAACAAAACATTCTCATTGCATTCAATCGAAAGCACATAGTCCAAAGAAGTTCTCTATCAACTATAAGATTTATTTGTATTTTACAAGGAAAACGAAATGTGCGAACTTTTAAAGTATTTGGAATTCCTAATGTTACTTTTTTTTAAAAACTATAATACAATTTAAAGTAGAAGAAGAAGTTGGAAATTATGAAGGATTTCTTTGTTGTGAATTATCAAATTGATGTGAGGGATCTTCAATTATTGATGTCTGTTTAAATTGATCGGCCATTATTCTTGTGTAAAAGATACCTATTCCCTCAATAACTGCGAGCAATACACCGCCAACAATTGCACTGCCAGTCATTGCAGCAACGCCATTTCTCGCAGCCAAAATTGCTCCTGTCGTTGCACCGCTTATTATCGAATTCCATGGATCCTCTTTCCGTCTAAAGTGAACTAAGGTGCAGTCAATTGTCGAGAATGTACCACCCCAAATGGCAAAATTTCCAGCCAATATTGGAGCTCGCTGTTGAACTGTTATTATACTGCCCATAAATCGTTTACTCATTCCACTGGGTGCATTTCTAAAACCTTTGATCGAGTGAAATAAGGCACCGCCAATTGCACCCATTGTAAATGCACCGCCACAGTCGTCCACTATTCGCCATGGACACGGTTCCCTAGTGTACTCCTCCATTTTTTAACCAAAATTTGCTCCTGTAGAGAAAATAGTCTTGTTAATAAAGATATTTTTAAATATCTATTCCTACACAACATCGAAACTTTCATATCAAAAATTAAAGATTTACTTGCAAATTTTCGAGTATTGCAAAATTTACTGAAAATTGTGTAAAGTCCTGAATATCCCACTTCAATAAATATTTACATAGGCGAAGTTTGCAACGTTTATGATCAACGACTGAAAAAAAATTATTTTTCTACCAAAAAAAAAACATTTGTGACGCGCTCTGAAGAAAGGTACCTAAGAAGCGAAAAATTCGAGGTTATGTTTTTAACTTCTCAAGTAAAAATACAGAAAGAAAATCAATTATTAATTTAAAATTATTAATCTTCAAGTCTTCATTACATCCAAAATATTCAATAAAACTTAGTTTCAAATTCAAATAATTAAAAATAAACTTTTAATCAAGAGAAATCTAAAACGACCCTAACTTATAATTCGTTTGCTTCTTAGGTACCTTTCTTTGAAGCGCGTCACATTTTTTGTTAACAAATATATTTTTTTGTTAATCATTATTCAAAAAATTAATATTCTTTACAAATATTTATAAAAATTTACTTAGAAAATATTTTTCTTCTGAAATCGTTGACTATAAACGTTGTGAACGTCACTAATGTAAATATTTAGAGTCAAACTTTCGCCTGCAATAAGATTCAGGTGAAAATGTAAATTAAATGTTCAGGAAAGCTTCAACTGAAACATTTATTGAAGTGAGAAATTTAAGGCTTTACAGGCCTCGTATCGACTTTAAGAAGCAAAAAAAGTCGTTTTAGTCGATTAAAAATAGAAAAAAACTAAAAAAAATATTCAGTGTTGTAAAAAAATTCAAATTAATCAAAACTTGTATAATTTTGCTAAATAAATATTTAAATACTTCTTATTTCTTTATTCACAGGAGATAACATTAATAAACTTAACATGCAAAATTTAATAAATTCTGAAAATTAAAACTATAATCATTCCAAAGATTCAATTATTTTCTACAATTTTCAAAATAAACTTCATTTCTAAATCAATCATATACATGAATTTTTAATAATTTTTTGCAGTTTCTTTGAAAATTCAATTATTTAAATTAAAAAAATCAAATGTTTTATAACAATTCAAAACCATCCGTTTTTCTTTTTAAAGACCTTTAATTTTGGTAGAGTATTTTCGAAAAATTTTAATAAAGAAATTTGTAAAATTAACTTCATCAAAATATTTCTAAATAATTTTTTAAGATACAAAAAGTTTTACAGTTAAAAACAAAATTAAAAAATATACAATCGAAAATTTAATAAATTCTACAAATTAAAACTACAATCATTCTAAAAATTTAATTATTTTCTACAATTTTCAAACTAAACTTCATCTTTATATTAATAAAATATATAAATTTTTAATAATTTTTTGTAGTTTTTTTAAAAATTCAATTATTTAAATACAAAAAATCCAATTTTTTATAATAATTCAAACCATTCGTTTTTTAAAGACCTTTAATTAAGGTAGAGTATTTTCGAAAATTCTAATAGAGAAATTCGTAAAATTAACTTTTTCAAAATATTTCTAAATAATTTTTTGAAGTACAAAAAGTTTTGCAATTAAACACAAAAATAAAAAATATCTAAAAAAATTTAAGATTAAAATCTTATAAAAAATAATTTTAATTTAGTAAAATCTTTGAAAAATTATTATTAAATTAAAATACTTCAAAATTTGATAAAGTCTTCTAAAAATAAATTCAGTTTCGTTCAAAATATAAAAAAATTCACTAAATTTCTCCAATAATTTTAATTAAATAAATGATTTCTGAAACATTATTAAATAGTAAATTTAAACAAATTTTAATCCACTTTATTCAAAGGTAACTGAATCTTAACAAAATTATGATAAAACAATTATAAGAATTAGTCTTCTAGACTTATAGTAATATAATTTATCAAAAATAATTTTAGAATTCTTGTACAATTTAAAATAACATTTTTTTTAAAGAATTTAAATTTAAAATTTTGAATTCTTCTCAAAAATGTTAAAAATAATTCTAAAAATTTTAATTTTATTATTTTGTGTATGAATTTGAATTTTCGGAAATATTATGAAAATATTGAAAATAATTGAATTTTTTAAAAATTATAACGTAATAATTCAGAAAATTACTTTTTTTCAAAGCTATTTTAATATTATTTTTGAAACCTATTTTTCATTAAATTTTATTTTCACTGAATTAACACTTGAAGATTATTCATTAAAATTTTTGAGAATTTAATATTTTCAAAAATGTTTATTTAAAATTCTTGAAAAGTTAATTTTTAAAAATGTATCAAAATACTTGAAAAGATGATTTAGTTTGGATTAAATTTTACAGAATGTCAAAATTAAAAATGTTTTTTAATTGAAATATTTTATGCATTTAATTAAAAAAATTATTAAAAAATAAATTTTCAAAGATTTGTCTACAGTTATGCTTTTTGCGCTATAAAAATCGAAATAGTTTGCATTTAATACTAAAAATATGGTATTTTGTCGCAAAATTTGAAAAAAAAGTCGAAAAAGTCGCAATATTTTAATAAAAGTCGATAAAAGTCACATTATTTGAAAATAGTCGAAAAAAATCGAAAAAGTCATAATATCCAAGGCCTGTCTTTACACAATAAAGAAGCAAATTTTTTAAACTTGATAAATCAATATTTTATTTCGAGAAATTGAAACAAAGGACTTTCCTCACTTAATCACTGAAGTTAATTTTGAAATAAAAAATTTCTCACATAACAATTAATTATTAAAAAAGTATCAAAAAGAAGGGGTGAAGTTCTAATAAAAAAGCAGCTATTAAAAATTACGTTTTTTACAATGAACTGTATTTAAAGGTTAGGTTAAGTGTTTTTATTTTAACAACACGCAAAGTTTATGCATTTCCCATGAAGACATAAAGAAAGAAATTATAATTTCAATTCTACTTTTGTCAAACTAGTAAATACAATTTATTGTCTAGTGAATAAATGAAGTACTAATAATGACATTCAAGTAATTGGATATAGAATCTTAACACTTTACAATTGTCGTTTTTAATAAAATGATAACTAAATAACTGATTAAATATAATGAATTAATCAAATAACCATTTTTCTTTAACATTTCACCAAAATAAATAGAATATTTAAATAAAATAATATATAATTAATTCCATTTCTAATGTAGGTAGGTCAAGGGATTAAAAAGTGAGGTTAGAATGATGAAATCACTCACGTAATTCAGTTCTACCCTCCGACATACAGTTTTACAGATAAAATATTGTTGCCAATTATGATAAAAATGATTCTATAGAGATAATTTTATTGGTAACTTACAACAAAACAAGAAATTTCACACTATTTTGCACTTTGCTGGAGAAATAACACGCCGGAGCACCCAAGTACTTTGCACAGCTTCGTTGAAAAACAACTCGAGTCAGTGTCAACACTCAACATTCAGAATAAAGAAAATATCAAAACAAAAATTTTCCCTTCAATGCTAAATTTGGCACCAAATGATAAAATATAAATGGAAAACAAAAAATTTGCCATATTTTTACTAAAAATAAAAATATTCTTATTTTTCCATTTCTATTTTCTAAATAGTAACAAGTTTCTCATTTGACTGAGATTTAAGTATGGCGCCTCGAGACCAAGAACCAATCAAAATCTTTCCATTCAGGGGTTTTCCATTCCCGCGCACTTCAAAATAATAATAACTAAATTCTTCGTTTAAATAAAAAATTTCTGTTTATTCAATTACTAACATTAATAAAAATGTTATAAACAAAAGAAATTTAAATTAGAAACTAAATCTTTTTTTTTAAATTCTCAGCAGAAAAAATGCAGCTCTCATGGAATTTGAAGCGCAACTACAACTAATGTTCTAAAATAGAAAATGGAATGAGAAATCCAAAAATAAATCAGGCCTCCACTAGTCTTTGGAATCTGTTCGTTGTATAAGCATAAAAATTCTTTTTTTTCCAATTTTCACAAATATTTTCTCTTTTAACTATAAAGAGAGTATTTTAAATTATTGTTATTTTTGAATAATAACAAAAAAATTCCTCTAGTGACGCATATTTTAAAAAAACAAAAGAAAATATCTTCTTAATTCAGGCAATTGGAAATTTTTTTTCAAAAAGTGTCTAAAAGTGTCAGAATTACAAGTGCTGGGAAAAATTAGTTTTTTAAAATTTTTAAAAAAAGGGAAATAAATAAATAATGGCAGAAAATTGTAAAGCAGCTGGGGATTCCCCTTGTGTGGAAAATTTGATTTCAAATCAAGAGTCAAAAGAAATTGGTGTTAAATTACAAACAGTCGAAAATGGAAATAGTTTATTAATTCAAAATGATCAAAAAAATGTTTGTCCTTTAATCGACAATGTAAAGAAGGAAGAGGAATTATCAAAAGTGAGTTTAATTCTATATTTTTAATTTTAATTGTGTTTTTAATTTTAACTTTTATTTTCAAATATTTATGAAGTTATTAAATATTATTTGATATTTCTTTAATTACATTATACATTTAAAAATTTTTAATCTAAAAAGGAGTGAGAAAAAAATATACTTAATTAAAATAATAATAGAATAAAAAAAATAATATAGTTATAATAAAAAGAAATAAAAAAAATTTAGAAAAAATAGAAAATTAACGAATTTTTCATTTAATTTACTGATTATGTTTTTGTAACGAGACTTTCGATTGATTTATTAATTGTACATTTTTTCTCAAAGGGTGACAATAAAATAAGTGAAACAAAAATCGTCGAAACTTCTGATACTGTAAAAGAAAAGCAAGAAGTCGTCACAAAGGTTAAAAAACTTTTTTAATTTTATTTAATTATTTAATTTTACATTAATTCAATTTTATATTATATTATTTTTTTGGCTTTTTATTAAATCTAAATATTTAATTAAATAATTATAAATACAATAATAATTAAAAATAATAATAGTAATAGCAAAGAAAAATGTATTTAATTCAAATTCAACCCTTGTAATTTAGGATTCAAATGAGAACAGTTGCTCTTTGGGGACAAAAAATACTGAAGAAGAACTACAAAAAGTAGGCAAAGCAAATATTTTTGTTCTAAAAACTCAACAATTTTTTTCACTTATTTGTTTTTCTATTTAATTTCAATGTATCTTATTTTATTTTTTTTAATTTTATTATTTATAAGAACAGTGAAGAAATTATACGTTATTTTTTTAATAGAATGGCGTAGAGAAGGTAAACACTGAGGATAAGCCTTGCAATTTTCCTGATGTTAACAAATTACTACTTGAAATTGAGGTACGAGGAAATTAAAAATTTTTGTAATTTTTAACATTTCAAAATTTTTATATTTTTTATTTATTTTTTCAAAATTCGATCATTAAATTAAGAATCGTAATATTTCTATTAAAATTTGAATATTAATGACAAAATTCTAATATTTAAAAAGAATATGAAATTCAAAATATTATTTATCAAATTAATAAAAAATTATTATTCAAAATAATGTTTATTTTTATTTATTTTTTTTCAAAATTCGAATATTAAATTAAAAAACGTAATATTTATATTAAAATTTAAATATGAATCACTTTTGATATTTTAAAATTTGAAAACGAAATTCAAAATTCAAAAAATTGATATCGAATTTGCAATATTATAAAAAGATAAACAAGAAGAATTTCAAAATTTAGAAATATTGGAATTTAATATTTTTAAATTTTAATTTTTTGCGAAATAAAAAGATGGTAAAAAAAATTTCTTTAAAGGCTCGAACAAAGGAAAGGGATAATTATCACAATAAATTAATCGAAAGTGAAAAAAAATTCGATATTCTTAACACTGAGTACAATGCACTTTCAAATGGAAAAGAAGATGAATCAAGTCTACGTCAGGAGGTGAAGAATTTAAAAATCGCCATGGCACAAACACAATTAAAATTGGACGATCGCATTCGAATTGTGGCAAATCAAGAAAATCAAATTAACGCCCTAATGAGTCAAGTTTCATCATTAAAAGATGTTGTTAACATAACAAAAGATCTTTTAAATATTCGCAACATGGAAGTCAGACATTTGCAGGTAAAAATTCTCAACTCTTCCATTTTATTTTTCTCATTTCAAAAAAAAAAAAAAAAAATTGCACCTTTTTTTCTCTTTTTAAATTAATAAAAAAAAAATTTTTCATTCGAAATTTGGAAAAAAATTAAGCCTTTTTTCTCTCATAGGAAAATGTAGAGACAATGGAGGAAAAAATCAACATTGAACGTGAAAAGCATAATACAATGTTAGTGAAAATGGAGTCGGCTTTTAAAATAAATCTCGATTTGAAACAAGAATATGAAACTCAATTGCGATTGTTTCAAGATCTACGGGAAAAATATGATAAAAAAGTTGCCATACTGACTGAGGAAAATGGACGTTTGGAAAGTCTCGATAAACAAAATAAAACTATTTAATTTTCTTTTGATAAATATTTAATTAACAAAGTTTGTTCTGATTTTTCGTGTTTAATTTTTTTTTGTATTCTTACAATATACCGCAAAATGTAAATATTCTAAGAGTAACCGAATATTTAAATAAAGTATCGTTTTTTACAAGAAGATGGAAAAAATTATTCCGATTTCTCAATTTTCACAGTTTTTTTTGAAATTTCAGTGCGGAATTGAAGAAAAAAGATTTGAGTCGTAGAGGAAAATTTCGAACTCGTCGCAGTTCATTTGAAATTTTGAAGATGGCACCACAAAGTCGAAAAAAGTATTAGGTTCATTCTACACTGAACATAATTTTTTTGACGGACTACTTGTCCATTATCAAATAAATATTTACTTGAATCAAATAATTTTTGTTAAAAATTAGTATTTTTATTTATATTTATTATTTTATTTATTTATTTTTTTTATTTATCTATAAATTTATGAATTTTTAAACTATTTATCTTTACTATTTAATTTTTATTTTACTATTAACTTACTAATTGATTTAATTTTTACTATTAATTTTACTACACGGAAAAAAAACCTTTAACTGAAACAGCGATTACTTTCGATGAAATAGCGAAAATATTCGTTGCAATAACTAAAAATTTCGCTAATATAGTAAATTTTATAGTTGTTCCAGGTGAAGATTTTTTTTCGTTTATTTATATTTTTATTTATAATATTTTTAAATTCTGAAATTGTTAAAAAAAATTAAAATGTTCAAATACAATATAATTGAGGTAAAGAAAAATTATTTAACTCAAGTAAATATTTATTTGATAAACAGAAAAGTACCTAATCGATTATTAGAATCAGATACATTTTTTTAGTATTACATTTGAGGATAAATATTTTTATACTTGTAAAAATTTATTATTCCTTATATTTTTTTCAAAGTAATGTTATTGAAATATTAAATTGTAATATTCCGGTAACATTACAGTAATATTGCGTGCAACTTGTTTTCTTATTTTTGAATTTAATTATAGAGACAGTTCTCCCAGATGGCGACACTTTTCATGTTTTTTTCCCTATTTCAGTTTCAAATTCAAAGAGAAGACATTTATATATTTTTTTGTTGTTGAAGGTATTAAAACATCATAACTTATCTCCATTGCGTGAGTCACTTACACTTGTGTAATCCTAAGACAATTGTTCAAATATAAATGTATAATAATCAGTCCTAGTTGAATAAATAATTTATAGAAATTGAAACGAAAAAATGTTTAGTACCTATATATATTTTTTTAAAATTATACATCTTAAAAAATAAACTTACAGATATGCTCCTGGAAATTTTTAAAAAATATGTTCATTATTTAATAACCGAAAAAAATTCAAGTCAAAGCAAAAATTTAGTTGCTAATTCAAATTAGTAAACATTTTTACTAATTCATCTTTAGAGAGTAAAATCTATTTCTATAAATAATAAAAAAAAATTAAGTTTGTTTGTAAAATTGAAATATAAAATATAACGTGTGAGATATTATGAAATAGTTGCAGTATATGTACCTATATATATTTAGAAATACAAGTTACGATTATTTTGTATGATAACTGCGTGTTCGTAAAATAGAATCATTTGAAGGCATCGCGTAAAAGAAACAAAACAAGTTTTGACTAAGTTTGGAAAAAATTTCAAGACAAATCTACAAAGATCGGATAATGAATACCCAAGAAATATGTAACTGATTTATTTTTGGGAGGAGATTGGAGGGTCGAGCTTGGCTATTTTCAGAAGGTTGCCACACTGAAACTGTTATTGTGTCTGCTATTTTTTAGTCGCAAAATTTAAATACATATATACAATGTGTAATTAACACATATTCAGAAAAAAATTACAATCACATATTGATACTAAAAACTAATTTTACAAATAAATATTAAATTTATTTTTCTTTGAACAAATTATAATCAAACAACTATGAAGGAATAATAATATATCATACTAATAATTAAAATTCAATTATATTCAAATTTAAAAATGATGATAATAATAATAATATAATAATAATAATAATAATAATAATAATAATAATAATAATATAATGAAATAAAATATCAGGAAACTAATAAAATTTCGAAGTATCGAATATTTTTGAATATTTATTGTATATTTACAAAAACACTAGAGGGACCAATTTTTGGAATTGCATATGCTTTTTGTTATATTGTAAAACGCTGTCGAACAATCAAAATTTAGAAAAAAAGACGATTAAATTAATATCTGTACTTCTAATAATTTTTACTTGTTACATGAACATTTTTCTTTTCAAATTTAATTCTTTTTTAATACCAAAAAACAGGATTTTGTTTACAAATTGTAATAATGAAATAGAAAATTTGCTAATTTTTTTTTCATTGTACAATTTCTAAATAGAAATTTTATTTATGTCGTTAAAAATTGTGATTGAGAAACAAATTACAAAAAATTATTTTCCAAAAGAAAATAAACATTTTGTAACCATATTAACATAAATTAGCATTATTGAAATTTCTTAATTTTATTTTTTAAAAAACTTTTAATTTTCTCAGTTTTATAATTTTTAATAAACTAATATAATGAACTACGATTGCCAAAATCGAAGAACTGTCCAATTTTTTAGTATGTGATGCAAAGTGTTTTGCTGCCTTTTTGTAAATAATTTTTCTTCTAAAATATTTTCAAATTTAAAAATTTAATGTATACTGAAAAGCATTAAATCCTTGCAAAGAATTTTTTTCAAAAAATTTTAAAACAATTTAATTCTTGTGAAGAATTATATCACAATTTTCTAAAATAATTTAATTATTCCAAGAAATTTTTTTAAAACATATAGAAAATAATTAATTTCTTTTCAAGAATTTAGTAAATAATAATTGAATTCTTTTAAAAAATAATCCTTCAAGTTGTTTTTTGAATATTTTTAATTAAAATTTTTTTAAATAATTGAATTAAATAAACTATTTTTTTCTACTATTGACAATAGCATCTCTGTTAAGATTTATAATTAAGTACATGATTATTGAAGTTCATTAAAAATTGTATTATGAAAATAATATTTGAATTCCTGAGAAGAATTTTGTTATTTATGAAAAACAATTTTTTTATTTAATATAATTTAATTCTTATTATGAATTTTACTAATTTCAAAAATAATTGATTTGTTTTGAAAGATTTATTAAAATTTGTTAAAAATAACTAAAATCTTTTAATCATTTTAAAATTTGTTAAAAATAATTAAAATTTTTAAATCATATTAAAAATTTAAAAAAAATTAATTCTTTCAAGAAATTTTATGTAAAATAATTGAATTTTTGCTAAGATTGAAACAATTGAAAATAATAATTGAATTGTTTCGCAAGATTTACTTAAATTTGTAGAAAACAATTGCATTTTTTGCAAAAGTTTTACTAAATTAATAAAAATAATTGAATTTTTAGGAGAATGTTATTATCATTTATTTAAATTTTATAACAAAAATAATTGGATTTTTTAAAATAAATTCATTAATTTTTAAATAATTGAATAAAAAAATATTTTAAAATTTGTAAAAATCCAATTCTTGGATAAAATTTTGTGTAAATTGCAAAAAAAATAATTGAATTGCAATGCATTCATTCCACAAATAATAAACTATTTATAAAAGTATCTAATTTAATTTTTCAAAGAACGTATTAAAATTTTAGATTGTTTACAATTGAAAAAAATTGAATTGTTTTGAAAGATTTATTAAAATTTTAGAAAATAATTGAATATTTACAAAAAATTTCACTATTTATAAAAATAACTGAATTCTTCTAAAAAATGTTATTATTACTAAAATTTTTTTGAAAATAATTGAATTCCTGAGAAAATTTTTATTATTTTAAAAAAATGATTAAATTGTTTCGAAGAATTTATTAAACTTTGAAATAAAATAATTTGGATAATTCTTTTGAAAAATTTTCTTAAAAATTTTTCTAAATAAATAAACTTTTTAATAAAAATATTTAAAAATTGGAAAAATATTTAATTCATTCAAGATTATTTATAATTATTAAAATTTTTTTGAAAATAATTGAATTCCTGAGAAAATTTTTATTATTTTAAAAAAATGATTAAATTGTTTCGAAGAATTTATTAAACTTTGAAATAAAATAATTTGGATAATTCTTTTGAAAAATTTTCTAAAAATTTTGTTAAATAATTAAACTTTTTAATAAAAATATTTAAAAATTGGAAAAATATTTAATCATTCAAGATATTTTATTAAAATTGTAATTAAAATAATTCAATCTTTGCAATGAATTTTACTATTTATAAAAGTATCTAATTGAAATTTTGCAAATGAGGTGCATTAAAATTTAAAAATAAAATTTGAATTCTTTTGATTAATTTAAAAAAAAAACGGAATTCTACCGTGAAATTTTATTGAAAATAATTAAATGTTTGAAAACGTTTTACAAATGGAAGAAAATAATTGATTTTTTTCAAAGAATTTATAAAGATTTTATATTTTTACGTAAAATTCTATTAAAAATTAAAAAATATAATTAAACGGTTTTGAAGAATTTATTAAAAATGTTTTAAAGTAATGGAATTTTTTCAAAAAATTTTACTTTTTACAAAAATAATTGAATTTATCTGAAGAATGTTCAATTAATTTCCTAGATAATATTTACGAAATTAATTGAATTCTTGCGAAGAATTGTATTAAAATTTTGAAAATGTAAGCAATAATAATAAATTAGGTGTGTAATTAAGGGAATAGTAAGGGATTTTCTAAAATATTGAATACAAAAGTATTTAAAAATTTATGTTTAAAAATAACAAATTTTGTAATTTGCAAAATAGTAACAAAGTAACACGGTAAATCGTTAGGTATTAAAATAACACCAAAATGGATTAAAATAACACTAAATTGAATTATTTTAATCCTTTTTGGTGTTATTTTAATACCTAACGATTTACCGTGAAATATATCACAGTCCTCGCGCTAAAGGGCGTAACATTTATCAGTAAAATAATAATAAAATAATGAAGAAAAAAAATAGTCGAAAAATTAACTTTGGAGATGTAACAGTCACATACTGTTAATATCGAGGGGTCAGTTTTTCACATATTACTGATCAAGATATCAGATATAGTCCCTTTAAATCTAAATATATACTGGAGTTTTGGAGTTGAACGTCCTGGGATTTCCGGTCCTTCAGGCGATGCACTTCGCTTTTATTTCCGTGCACACTAGCTGCGAATTTGTCTCCAAATTTTTGTTGGTTGTTTCTTTTCCTTTTTCCCAACTAAAATTTTTTTTCTCACTCTCTCCTTCTCACTTTCTCTCCATCGCCCCCATATTTTCTTTTACACTCGCACTTTTGCATCTCGATCTCTCGTCATTCCCCACTCCTTTTTCTCATTCGAAATTTAATAGCCTTATATCCTCTAGGATACTTCAGGACTATTTCCTGTGAATTCACCTCGAACAAGCCGGATGAGAAACCGCAAATGCAAAACCCTTTTTTATGGATAAAAAAAAGGTGCAACACATGAGACATGGGCTTATTCACTTATTTTATATATATACAATATTATATATATACGCAAAGTAAAAGAGACAATAAAAACTGTAAAATTGTGTGAAAATTTATTGTTTAGCTTTTAATGGTGCTCTATATTGAAGGCTGACGATGTGATAAGTCGAGAAGTCAGGATTTAAAAGAAAAAATGGAAATTACTATTTTTATTTTTAAAACAGCAAATGGATTATAGATGATTTAAAAAAAGGAACAGTAATTTTGTTTCCTAAGGAGTTATATTTATTATTTTGTGCCTAAAAGGAAAAATAAGTGTTTTTGAAACACATAAGAAAAAATTGAAGAAAATATAAAAATGCTACTGGAAAATATTAATATATAATTATTATCGATTCTTTCATTTTTCTTTTGCGCCTTGGGCGTTTTTTTTTCTTTATAAATTTTAAAATATAACAAATTATTATCTATGGGTATTATTGATTTTTCAAAAAATTACTATACACTTATCTTGGTGACCTGGTTTTATAAAAAAAGAAATTTTCCAGAAGTATAAAATTTCAAAGGCCACGTTCTAGAATTCAAAATTGGTTCATATTTGCCATTGGGGACATTTCTAAAACTGTCCTTAAAAAGTATAAACAACAACTTTTAATTTGTAATATAATTATATTACAAATTAAAATTAAAATTTGTAATATAATTATATTACAAATTAAAATTAAAATTTGTAATATAATTATATTACAAATTAAAAGTTGTTGATTAAAGTTAAAAAATCTTTTCAATATAACATAAATTAAATAATTTCCTCCAGCTGACATTTTTTAATTCTCCTTAAAATAAATTTTTCTTCATTTTCCTTTCTCTCAATTCTTTTTCTTCTATTTCCATTTTTCATTACAAATTCACTTTACAAATTTTTTTTTTTACATTTTCAATTTTTATTTAATATTTTTATTCTTCATTTCTATAAAAAGTTTCTTAATACTTATATATTTTTTTTTGAGAAAAATTTCTATGTTTGTTTTTCATTTAAATTTCAAAATTTCTATTTAAAATTTTGAACTTCAATATATATTGTAGACTTCTATTATACATGTCATGAATCTGCAATTTAAATTTACAATAGAAGTTATTTATTTAAAATTTTTATTGATAAATGTTATTTACATTTTATATAAAAATGTTTTTATTAAATGTTTATTATTTTATTCAGTGATATTTAAAGAGTAAAAATAAAAAAAGAAATAAAAGAAATTTATAGATATTCTCGAATTCAATTCAGACAAACGTCTAGGACTTGCAATATTTCAAGTGGATACAAATATATACTGCAAGTTTTTGAAGAAAATTGAGATTTTCTGAAATTGGAGTTGAAGAAACGACTTTACAATATCTTTACGCAACTGAAAATGAAATTATATTGACATTATTAATTAAAAATTTTTATAATTTTGCAATTTTTTGTTTTTTTCCAGCGAAGATAAAGACTGTCATCAAATTTTTTTATGAAAATTGAGATTTTCTGGAAGTTTGAAAACTTTTTTGAAAGATATATTTAAATTAAAAGACATACTGAAAATAACTGATAGTTGAATTTTACTAGATTTCTTTTTTCTTAAATTTTAAAGCAGTAGAGAATATTTTTGACAAAGCGAACGAACGAAAAGTACAATTTTCGAAATCTTCAATTTTCTTCAAAAATTTGCAGAAAATTGAAGATTTCAGAATTTGTAGTTGAAGAAACGACTTAAAAATATTTTTACATAACTGAAAATTAAATTATACTGACATTAATAGAAATTTTAAAGACTATTGGAATTTCTTGTTTTAGCTTCAGAAAACGTAAAAAGTTTCTTTAAATTTTTGATGAAAATTGAGATTTTCTGGAAGTTAGTTGAAAAGCGTTATTAAATAATATTTAGAGACTTAGATTTTTAACTAAATATTAAAATGTATACTAAAATGCATTTTTTATATTATAAAGTAGAAGTAATTTTTTTAAGCCGATGTAATTGTAGTTTCTGCAAATTTTTGAGAAAAATTGATGATTTTTGGACTAGTAATTAAAAACAACTTTTTACATATTTTTTTTCTTAACTGAAAATTCTTATGCACTGATGTGAATTACTAGGTATATAATGTAGATATAGTTCGAAAAATTTATTTTTTTAATCGACTGAAAAAACTGCCTTCAATTGGAAGAAAATTGAGGAAAATTAGTTTTAAGGTAATTTTTTTGAGGAATTCAGTGGTCATAAGATAAAATAGGGTGCGAAATATTTTTATCCTTTTTGATTTTTTTTAATTAATAGATTTTAAAATACATAATTTTCCAGAAAACCTTTTTTTCAAACCCAAAAAAAATCCAAAACAAAAAATTTATTTTCTTTAATTGTAAAGCTTAGAAAAAAAATTTATTTTCAGGATGAAAATGTTTATAAAAAATCATTATTATTCAATTTTTTAATTTGAAAAATCATTTGTTTATTTTTCCAACTAACTTCGCAGATGATAATTTTATCATAAGCTTTTATATTATAGTTTTTATTTTCTATACATAAAAATTATTACACATGAATTTTAAAATCCACTTATTTTTAAGAAAAATAGAAACCAAAAAGGATCAAAAGAATTTTTTGACTATTCGACTTTTCTGAAAAGTTTACTTTAAAAATAATTTAAATATTACAAAAAAATTATTTTTAAGGTAGTTTTTTTGTGAAATTCAATGGTTCAAAAATAAACATATATGAGAATGTATTTTTTTTAGAATTTTCAGCCCAAAAGCGCAGATTGTCATTTAAAATAATGTTTCAAAAATTATGAAAAACAATTTTTTCGTTATGCATTGTTTTTGTTGATTCAAAAACATACATTCTGTCATATTACACATAAAATTCAAATTCAACAAACTTTTATATAAAATAAAAATTCGAAAAGTGTAAAAATATTTTCTGATAAATTCGAAAAGGAAAAAAAGTTATTATTAAATTTTATAAAAGTATTTTACTAGTGTAGGTCAAAATGCGACAAAAGTAAATTTTAACATCAAAAATACTAATCATTAAAATAAAATTATATGATATTTACACTCTAAATTTGAATTAGTTAAAATGTTTACTAATTTGAATTAGTGGCTGACTGTTTTCTTTTATATTTGTAAATTTTACTAATAATTTAGTAGAAATTACTACTTATTATTAAGTTTTACTATTATTTCTACTAATTTAATTAAAGAATTAAATTCTACTAATTTATTAGTAAAATTTACTAATTCAAAAGCAAAAAGTCAGTCACTGATTCAAATTAGTAAGCATTTTTATTAATTCAAATTTAGAAAGTAGTAAAGTTATATCAAATATCGAAAACTTTTTATAAATTTTTATTACAACTGTTGTAAATTTTATGTAATTTTTTTTCAAATTAATTGTATTTTTTTTAATATATAGTATTTTTTAAAATTTACATTTGCGGCATTTTGTCCTACACTTGTAAAATACCTTTAAAAAAATTGATAATAACTTTCTTTCCGTGTATTTTATGACCATTAAATTTGTAACAAAATTAAAAAAATTAAATTAAAAATTTAAAATAAATACTACCTGAAAAAGATAAAAAGTAATTTCATGGAATATTTAAATCATTTTCTTTTATTATTATTATTATTATTATTATTATTATTATTATTTTAAAATTTTTTTATATTATTTTTTTCTTGAAACTGTTAAAATATCCATAAAACCTTTAGGATGAAAATCGTCACGTAAAATTTGGAGAAAAAACAACTTTTAGCTTCGCTTTTCAAAAATATAGACTTTTTTTTGGAAAAATGAAAATGAATCAGGATTTTTTTTGACAGAGGGGGGTAAAAATGAGGGGTTTGGAAAAAAGTATGAGCAACTTGAATTGGCAGCAAATGTTGAAATAAAATTATATGTATATATTTTGCTCTCTCGCTCATTCGAAAATTCAGTGCCGCATATATATATAATACACGTGCGCTAAAGAGACGAGTCGAGCGGGACATTGTATGTATGGGGCAAATGCACCATGGTCGGGTAAAGAATCGCTCATATGGGGGGGAACCGAGAAGACAGCTGTGGGGCAGCTGGCAGCGCGTGCCACAAACCTATGGGGTCGCCCTGCCAATGTGTGGATGATGATATTCTATATACACTCTCTCTCATCTACACACAGTGAACTATGTAAAGTGTGGCTCATAACTACCGGTGCTGCCCGATTATTTCACAAATTTTCACGATTCTCTCTTTCCAACCTGATTTCTTATTTTTAATTGTTTACAAGCACATTCATTTCAAAATATTTTTTTTTCTTTACTTTCTCAAAAAAAAAGAAAAAATGAAACAGAAAAAACTGTTATTTTTGTTCGATGTTTTTAATTTCTCTTTCTATTATTTCTAAGAATAAAACTCGAATTTTTATCAACTTATTTCATTAAATAATTTTAATTATTTAAATAACTTAAATTAATTTTCTGCAAAAATTTGAGGAAAATTGAGATTCTCTGAAATTGGATTTCAAGAAATATTTTTTGAAACTCTGTAACTGGAAATTAATGTTTGACAGTATTATCTGGTTTTTTAAAGAATTGCGCATTTTTTGTTCGTTTTTTCAACAAAAGTGAAGACTTTCTTTGTATTTTTGATAAAAATTGAGATTTTCTGGAATTTTCGTTCAAAAACTGTTTTCAAAAATATTCAGAGACTTACTAAAGTAGCGGAAAGTTGAATTTTACTAAAATTCCTTTTTCTTAAATTTCAAAGTAGTGGAAAATATTTTTGATAAACCGAACGTAAACAGTTTCCGCAAATTTTTGAAGAAAGTTGAGGATTTCTGAATTTGTGGTTAAAGAAACGATTCAACAATATTTTTACGTAACTGGAAATTAAATTATACTGACTCTCAATTATAAATTGAAATTATAAATAATTTTGGTATTTATTACATTTTTCCAGCAAAGATAGAGACTATCTTTCAATTTTTTATAAAAATTGAGATTTTCTGGTATCTGAATTCGAAAACTGTTTTAAAAAATATTTAGAGACTTACTATAGTATAGCGGAAAGTTGAATTTTACTAAAATTCCTTTTTCTTAAATTACAAAGCAGTAGAAAATAGTTTTGACAAACCGAACGTAAACAGTTTCTGAAATTTTTTGAAGAAAATTGAGGATTTCTGAATTTGTAGTTAAAGAAACGACTTAACACTATTTTTTCGCAACTGGAAATTAAATTATACTGTGACACTATAAATAGAAGTTATAAATAATTTTGGTATTTATTACATTTTTCCAGAGAAGGTAGAAACTTTTCAATTTTTGATGAAAATTGAGACTTTCTGGTAGTTCGTCTTTAAAATATTTCTACGCAAGCGAAAATTAAATTTTATTTCATGAAAGTTATAATTTTAAGAAAAGCTTTGAATTTTGGTTTTTTCATCAAAGATAAAGAATATTTTAAAATTTTCGATGAAAATTTGAATTTTCTGATGAAAATTGAGATTTTTTAGAAGTTAGTTCATAAACTGTTTTAAAAGTCATTTAAAGACCTACTACAATAACTAAAAGTTCCATTTTACAAAATTTCCTTTTTCTTTAATTCTAAAGCAGTAGAAAATAGTTTTGAGAAAGCGAACGAAAACAATTTCTGCAAATTTTTGATGAAAATTAAGAATATTTTTGAAATAAGAATTGAAGAAACGTTTTTAAAATACTTTTCCGCAATTAAAAATGAAGCTTTATGGAAATTTTAACATATTTAGTATTTTATTCTTCTTTTTAGTGAACGTAAAAATTCCATTCAAATTTCTGATGAAAATTGAGATTTTCTGGAATTCAAAACCATTTTTCAATAACATTTAAGGACTTTTGGATCTGAAAAAAGTATTAAACTTTTTTTTATTATAAAGCAGTAGTAGATTCTTTTAATGTAATGTAATTACTAATTTATTATTTAATGTAATTATCGTTTCTGCAAATTTTTGAAGAAAATTGACGATTTTTGAACTAGTAATTAAAAATAGCCTTTTAATTATTTTCTTTGCCGTAAGTAAAAATTCTTTTACATATTGAATTTGATCACTATAGTCTAAAAAATATAGTTAAAAATATAGTTTGAAAAATTTTGTTTTCTAAAAACAATTGAAAAAACTTCTCTAAATTTGAAGAAAATTGAGGATTTCTGAAAGATTCTTTCAAACCTTTAAGAGACTTTTGCGACTACTTTCTTAAAAAATCCTAATGCAAGTGATAAATTTTTAATTATATGAAACTCGCTTTTCGTATAATTTTTGAACCATTTTCTAAATATTTTTGTTCTTTAAAAACGAAGTAAAACACTTTTTTCAAAATTTGAAGAAAATTGATGATAGTAGTCTTTTTGATAATTTTACCATAATACAACATTATGTATTATTATTATTATTATTCACCTTCTTAGAATTGTAAAACATTGTTTTCACAAATTTAACTTTATTTTACTTTTGATTTTTTTTCTAAACTAGATTTAAAAATTGAGAATTTTTATTTAAACAATTTATAATTTAATTCAGTAAAATTTGAGATTTGAAAGCATTACTTATACAAATTTAACTCATATTTTTTCTAAACTAGATTTAAAAATTGGGAATTTTCATTTAAAAAATTTTAATTTAATTCAGTAAAAATTGAGATTTCAAAGCATTGTTTATACAAGTTTAACTCGTATTTTTTTTAAATCAGATTTAAGAATTGAAGATTTTTTTTAATTTTAAATTTAATTCAGTAAAAATGGAGAAAAATTGATTAAAATAACAAAAAATAAAAAAATATGAAAAAATAAAAACTATCAATTAAAATGTTTCAAAGAGAATGTTAGGTACAGAATAAACAGAAGCAGAAATTAGAATTAGAAGGAGTTTCTTCTATATATATGTGTAAGGTCCTTCTATAGAAAAAAATTTAAAGGAACATATGTCTATCTTAGCAGGGAGGGGGTTCACAATTCACTCGGGTGAATGTCTGCAATGGCGAGTTGAACGATGATAATAATATTCGAACAGCTGATGCTTCTTGTAAGACCACCACCTCTACTCGTTGACTCGTTGGGGATGTTCCCAATCTTCGTCATTTAAATTTAATTTTTAGAACTGTGTGAGACCAGCTGCGCAACGTTTTGGTCTCTTGGACTCAGAATCAATCCCTCGACAAAAATATATTCCCGCAAAAAGACTAATTCTTTTCCATTCATTTCTTGCTCTAATTAGGAATTTTTAAAATATTTTTCAAAAATCTATATTAGTAAAATTATGTTTACATTTTTTTTTAGTGTTTGCTAATCTTTTTTTTAATAGTTCTTTACTAACTTATTTTTTGAACTTTTACATAAAAATCTAAAAACTAGTTTAGTAATTATTTAATTGTAATTGTAGAATAATTAATTGCTTAACTACATAATTTACTAAAGGGACAAATAAATTATTGCCAATTACTCACTACTAGTAACTAAATAGTTTAGTAAAATTTACAAAATACTAAATACTAAATTCAACTCACTACTAGTAACTAAATAGTTTAGTAAAGTTTACTAAATACTAAATACTAAATTCAACTCACTACTATTAACTAAATAGTTTAGTAAAGTTTACTAAATATTTTAGTAGTTGTAGTAGTAGTAACTTTGTAGCTGTAGCAGTTCTAATTTTTAAATTTGTTTCCAAGTGAGAAGAAAATCAATGATCCATTTCAGGAAGATTTCATTTCATAAATTATTTATATAATTTGACTCGATGCATTATTTAAGTACCAATTCACTTGAGCTTTATCGTTTTCATTTGAATAAAAATGTTATTAAAAAAGTTTTCTGACTATTAATCACATTTTCCATGATAAATTTGAAATTAGAGTCGCACTTTACTAGAAATAAAAATTTCGGTCATTGACGAAATTAATTTTCAATATATATATATATAAATGGAAAGCTAACAAAATTAATAACAGGTGTTATAGGTTCAATAACGATTCCCTTTATTTATATTTTTATGACGTTCAACGTATGTGTTTTTCTTCCCTCTCTTAAATGTAATTTGAAGAAAAAAAAATACAAATACATTAAGTATATTTGAAAAACCGTTATTAATAGGTTTTATTTTCCATAACTTGCCGTTGGTCTTTCAAAATATGACAAACATATGTGCGAAGAGAAAATTTTATAAAAAATTATACTATAGAAATGCATAAAATACAGAGCAAAAAAACCCTTTTTGAAAAAATGTATAAAAATGTTTTCTTTTTGGATGAAAATTTTATTTAATTTTAATATATATATACTAAAAAAATATAAGATAATTCAAAAATTATGACGAAAAAGAATTCAAAACTCTTTTTTTAAAGCCAATATAACGAGAATTGTTTTTGGATCAAAAGATTATTTATTTCAATCGACACATCTAGTAATTTTTAGAATGTATTTTATTTTATTATTTTCCATTGCCATAAAAAATACAAGAAATACTAAAAAAAACATTTTTTATAAAAAAAAATTGAAAAGTATTCTTCCGCTGGTTAGAAATTTTAATTTATTGTATACAAAATCTATATTACTACGTATATTAATATTTTTTGACTATTCAACTTTTTGTTGCATTTAAATTAATACAAGAAAAAATTTCAAAAAACCATTTAAAATAATTTTTTTGAGAAAAATAAAAAAATATTTCTTATTTGATATAAAATTTTATTTAGTTTGACACATAAAACTATGAATAGATATTTTTGAGATAATTTTTAATTAATACAAAATACAAAAAAATAAAAAATGAAAGGATTACGAAAAAATACTAAAAATCAATTTTTGTAAACGGCAGAAAAATTTTTGTATTGGTTCATAAGTTTTATTGTAATAGAATCAGATAAAACAATTTTAAATTGATACCAATTTTTATAGATGATTTTTTTTTACCTTCCAACAATATAAAAAATACAAAAATTTGAAACAAAAAAATGTACAAAAATACAAAATGTACAAGAAAAGTACAGAAAAAACCTTTTTCATAACGGGGAGCAAAGAAGTGCTCATTCAAAAATTGACAAGCTCGCACTAGTTACGAAATATACTATTTTGGGTGAAAATATTAATAAATTTTTTTTTTGGTTTAAATTTTTATTTTATTTTACATGCAAAATTGTTATTTTTTCGTATTTTTCTCTTTTAGTTTTAATTTTATTTTAAATTAAAGAAAAGAAATTAAGAAATGCAAGATTTACAAGAAAAGTACAAAAAAATATTTTTTGGAGAAAAAAATAAAAATCTTCATTGGTACAAAATTTACTTTTTTTTACAAATAAATTCAACATTTATACGTATTTTTCTAGATAAATTTTTCATTGACGTTCAAATAATACAAGAAAATATATACAAGAATACAAGATCTACAAGATAAGTACAAAAAATCCCTTTTATGGGTAAAAATATTATTTTTTAGTTAGCATATAATATTTTACGTACAAAAATATTATTGTCATGTTCTTATCTTTTATTATCCGATTTTCTTAAAAAAATGAAAAAAATGAAAAATGAAAATCGAAAAATACAAGATTTGCAAGAAAAGTACAAAAAAATCTTATTGGGGTAAATAATACAATTTTTTTTGTAGTTAAAAAATTTTATCTTTTAGCACATAAAATAATTGTTAATACTGTTTTTTGAATTGTTTTTCATTTAATACAAAAATATACAAAGAATCAAAAAATACAAGATGTGCAAGAAAAGTACAAAAAAAAACTTATTGGGGTAAGTAATACAATTTTTTTGTAGTTAAAAAATTTTTTATTTCAGCACATAAAATAATTCTTAATTCTATTTTTGCATTGTTTTTCATATAATTAAAAAATATACAAAAAAAAATCTAAAAATACAAGATTTGCAAGAAAAGTACAAAAAAACTTATTGGGGTAAATAATAGATTCTTCTTTCTAGTTTAAAAATGTCATTTTTTAGCACAGAAAATAATTATTAATACTATTTTTGCATTGTTTTTCATATAATTAAAAAATATACAAAAAAAATCTAAAAATAAAAGATTGGGAAGAAAAGTAGAAAAAAACTTATTGGGGTAATTAATACAATTTTTTGTAGTTCAAAAATTTCATTTTTAGCACAGAAAATAATTATTAATACTATTTTTGGATTGTTTTTCACATAATTCAAAAATATACAAAAAAATCTAAACTACAAGATTTGCAAGAAAAGTACAAAAAAACTTATTGGTGTAAATAATACAATTTTTTTGTAGTTTAAAAATTTCATTTTTTAGAACAGAAAATAATTATGAATACTATTTTCTGCATTGTTTTTCATATATTTCAAAAATATACAAAAAAAGTTTAAAAATCCAAAAAATTTTTTTTAAAAACTCTTTTTTAGGGAAAAATAAAAAAAAATCTTCCTTTGGTTTAAATATTTATTTTATTTGTCATAGAAAGTAATTTGTACGTATAATGTTTGTAATAAATTTTCCAATGGCTTTTAAATAATTAAAAAAACAAATTGAAGGAATACAAAAAAATCGAAAGATATTTAATAAAAACGTTTTTTGGGGAAAAAACTATAAAAATTAATTTTAAATAATATTAATTATAAATTATAAATTAATTATAAATTAATTTCTTCTCTGGTTGAAAAATGGTATTTTTTACATTTAAAATCATGTTTAGTTCGCATTTTTTCGATTACTTTTTGGTGTCTTCAAATAATATATACGAAAAAGGTACCAAAAAATGCAAAAAAACAAAAACGAAATGTACAGAATGAAAATACAAAAATAATGCTTCTTTTTGGAAAAATATAGAAAAAATTCTTCCCCTGGTTCAAAATTCACCCTGTAAAATGAAGAAAAAATCGAAAAATGAAAAAAAAAATTAGCAACACTTTGGCAAATTTATTTGACAATTTAAAAAATACAAAATAAAATTTTTAAAATTTCCCTAAGGGTACGTCACTGATGCAACCGGTGTGGTGGAATAAATACAAGTATCATGGTGGGGGGTCGTGTTGAACCAATCGTAGAAGGGATTTGAGAGGTCTTTACAGGAAGCGCTTTCGTAGCGGGAACGGTTGCCGCGAACTTGAAGCGGCATTCGCACGTGGACCATCGTCGCTACCGGTAGTGTGCAACAATATTGTTTTTTTTTTAATCGAAAGTACAAAAATAGAAATATAAAATTAAATAAACAATTTTTGCGTCGTATATATTACGTCACGGTTCTTAAAAAGAAAATAAAAAAAAAAATTCTAATTCTTATCTCTCTCGCTGCCAGAAATTTTATTCGTAGGGAGTATATATATTGAGAAAATTACGCATTGGCTTCATTTTGCTCACCCGGTCATCGACGAGAGTGCATTGTTGCTGGTTATATTTTTATTTATTTATTTTTCTTTTCTCCTTCACTTTTTTGCAATATTTATATAATAACAACATCAACAACTATTGTGTTAATTCTGTGCCATTTCTTGAATAGTGTGATTCAAATTTCCTTTTATTTATTTTCATTTCTTTCGTGTGCTTTATCTTTGGATTATAAAAGGATAAATTCAGCCAAGTGAAGTTCATTCGAATCGAAGAAACGAAAATGTAAGTTTACCATTTTTTTTGGATTAAAAATTGTGAATATATTTTTATATATTTTATTGTAAAAAATGAAATTTTTGTCATTTTTCGGTTTAATATCTGAGTTTTGTACTGGAAGTCGCAAAAACTTTGGAAGTTTTTACCGTTTGTTGATTTTTAAAAATTTATTATTGAATTGAATTGTAAATTTCAAAAAAAGGCTCGACTCCAAAGAGATTTCAATTGCAAGCGAAAATGACTCTTAACGTTTTTCGGAGTTGATCACTTCTCGAAATTCACGTTTCAATGCGAAAACGTAACAATCATTAAATCTTTAATTCTTTTTCATTTTTTTTCTATTATTTACTAAATTTGAAAATTTCCCGTATTATACCAAAGTTTGGAAATTTATGTTCAGATTCAGTCGACAAGAAATTGTATTTTTTTTTCTCAGCTCGAAAACTATTGAATCGCAATTTTATATTTATAGAAAATTGCACGGATTTGCACAATATTATTGCATGATTCACTCAATGGGGATAGAACTATAATTATGGTTTAAAATTCCCTCGCAAATGAAGTAACAGGTTCGCGAAGATATATTTTCACTTTCTACGCTTTTATAATAGAAAATTTCCTTTATACTTCGACTCTTGAATGAATTATTTTATTAGTTATTTCTTTTTTCGTTTCTATTATTAAAATTCAAATCCCAGCCTAAGATATAGACTTGACGAAAAAAAAACTAACAAAGAATCTTATTTATATGGGTGTATAAAATCAGGGATGATGGGGAGATTCTATCAGATGAGGAAGGGGAAATTAATGCTTTTGTCGGTAAGGGGAGAAAATACATTTATACATTTGCAGAACGAACTGGAGAATTTTCGATTTATTGTATAAATTATTTTGTTGATTACAATTTTAATTCTAATTTTATTGTTAGTTTTAATTATTTTAATGCTAGTTTTAATCATTTTAATACTAATTTTAATTATTTTAATAATTGTAATAATTGTAATGCTGCTTTAATACTGTTTTAATGCTAATTTTACTTCTTTTTATAAGACTACAATTTTAATGCTAATTTAAATCCTAATTCGGAAATATCAACATCATTTCTCACAGTATAAAATTAAATTTAATGAAATTAAAATACGAATTTACTATTTACTTTGTATAGTGTAATTACAATAAAACAGTCGGAACATAAATTTTTATTTGTAAATTATAGTTTCCAGTGAGTTTGATGCTTGAAAACGCAAATTTTCGTGTATAGTTAAAAATATTTGCAAACGGTAATTTTAGAACGATATATTATAATTATAGATAATGCATTGTTTTATATTTGTGCTAAGGAAAGAAGTTATCTATGAAGATAAAAAAAAGTCACTGACCAACCTTACGCACTTCTTAGTTAATATTAAAAGCTTATTATGTATTTTGTGTATAATTAAAAAATTAACTTAAATATTTAGAAAACAAATAAATAGCTACAGAATAATTGCTACAGAAAAGTTTTTTCGAAAAATTTCTATTGAAAATTTAAAAATATAAAATAAAACAAATTAAAAAAATTCCAAATTCACATATTAAAATTTTAAATTCTGATGAATTCAAAATACACCAGAAAGGACGTTTTTCTTCAAAGTTTTCGAACTGAAAGACATTATTGTTGTGACAATAAGAAAAAAAAATGCAGCTCGATACAAAAAAAGGGACAAGTTTTTTTTTCACTGCCTGCCGGAGGATTCTATGGGAACGTAAAATTATGATTTAGAATTATATTTTCAGACGTTGAGAAAAAAATATCGTATTTCGTTTTTTTTCGTAACCCAAAAGGGTGTGTTCTATATTTACATTGAAATATTAAGGGGCAAAAAAAATTCTTTGCAAAAAATTGATATATTAATTAATTTTGTTAATTATATTGGCAAATTTATTTCAGTATTATACTTTTGAAAAAAAATATATACTTGGGGTATAATGGGATTCAAAAATTATACAATTTAAAATAATTTCGACTTCAATGTTGACACAATCGTTTAGTTAAAATTTACGATGTTCACTTGACGCGACACCTTTGCTTTAATGTTATTTGGCATCGCACATCAGACAGAATAATTAATTCAAAAATATTGAAAGATCAAGTATTCACTGAATATTGTACATATCGCTCTATTTTTAGTTTTACGCAACTTTTTTTTATTATTCTGAATTTTGGAATTTTTTGAGAGAAAATTGAATTTTAAAAAATTAGATTTAAGAGAAAATATTTTTATTCGACAAAATTCTATAAATTATTTCATTTGTAAAAATAAATTTTTGGAGTTAAATAATTTATTTAAATATTCTTCATTTTAAATGTATCTTTAAAAAAAATTTTTTAATTTTTTAGTTATTACTTTTTTTTAATAACGACTTAATATAAAATGTTAAGAGAAATAGAATTGAAAGGGGAAGAAAATCTTCTTTTTCGAAAATAAGTAACATTTTTTGAACAGATTTTCGAATAAATGTTTTTACATTATTTATTTATTTTATTTTAAGTAAAAAATAAAATTTTGAAAAAGGGGACAAGTGTTAATTTTCGAAAAAAAAGTAATTTTGCAAAATATATACGAATGGTCGAACAATATGGCGACAAAGAGGACTAACAGAAGCACTGCGGGCACGTGTTCTCCACAACGTTTATTAATAAACTCGCAGTCGGTCGACGATTTGTGAGCTTATAACGAGATCATGAAGCTTTGCAGCTTTGTTAATTCTCTTTTAAAACTTATCTAATTTTGAAGACAATTTTTGAGAATTTTCCGTTTCAATGATTTGGAAAAAAATATTACTTTATTATTGGAAATTATAAAGACATCGATACCTAGAATTATTATAATTTTTTTTTTTTTTTTTTTTTTTTGAAGATATTATTTAGTAATAATAAAATATTGCGAGCAACTTTCAAACGAAATTGATAGTTTAAGAAGACAGGAAAATTATTATCATTATTGAAAAAAAGTCGTACTTCTATATTCATGTATGCTTATAAATTGACACAATCAGAAGAAGGAATCTAGAGGGTGTTCTTGAGTGTTCAACACCCTTAAGTGCCTCTTATATTGACAAATAATTTCAACTTGTAAAAAAATTTCGTCAGAATAATGTTGTGACACAGTTTTCTTTTGTTTTCTCCCTATACTGTTCTGTTTGATTATGCAATTAATCTCTAAATGTTATTTTTATTTCTTACATTTATTCTCGATTTCTGAATAGTTAATTTAAATAGTTAATTCAGTTGAAATTTAAATTGATTAGATTTTAATTTAAGAATTTCTATATGAGTTTTATTTGTATTTTAATTCAGGTGAAATTCAATTGAATGAAATTTTAATTTTATTGAATAAAAAATTTATTTCATTGAATAAAAAATTTATTTCATTGAATAAAAAATTTATTTCATTAAATGAAATATTTATATTATTGACTTAAATTTGATTTTTAGTTCGATTTGATTTAAATTCTAATTCTAATTCTTTAAGATCTAATTTATTTAATTAAACGAAATTTTAATTTGTCTTACATTTTACTATATTTTACAATTTTTCTTGGGAAATCAAAATTCATTCGTTTTTTTGTCGCAATTTAAAAATTCTTAGGTTTAAAACATTGATTGATAGCCTTTTTTATTTATTGTTTTGTTTCAATTTAATGTCCTTGGAAAAACTGTGTTCGATTTGATTTAAATTCTAATTCAATTGATGAAAATTTTATTCAATTAAATGAAATTTGAATTTGTCTTAAATTTTATTTTTAGTTCGATTTGATTTAAAGTCTAATTCAATTGATAAAAATTTTATTTAATTAAATGAAATTTTAATTTATTTAACTTAAATTTGATTTTTAGTTCAATTTAATTTAAATTCTATTGCAATTGAATTTAATTAATTTTCATTTTTGTTATTCTATTTTTTAGTGTTACGATTCGATTTTCTAAGAACCTATATTTTTGCCTTTTTTCGAAACAAAAACAAGTTGCACTTTTTTTTTCTTTTTGTTCGTTTGACAAAAAAAAAACACAGTCAGAAATCCTCTTCGAAAGATTATGATGATCCTCTAGCAGCTTCTGCAACGGAAAAAGAGGGAATTTAGAATTTGTGACGCTCTATGACGAAAGGCACTTAAAAAGCAAAAAATTTTAGTTTCTTGAAATCAGACTTTCGGTTGTTTTAAATTACAAAATTTTAATTTTTATAAATGTTATTATTTTAGGATCAAATTAATTTTGTAGAAAACAAAAATTTTCCAGGGTAGGAACAGTTAATTTATATTTTTCTCCGTGTACCAAAAACATGAATTTTTTTAACATAAATTAAAAATATATTTAACTAATAATTATAATCATTGTTTTATTTTACTAAAATCTTGCTACTAATAAAATAAATAATTTCTAAGAATTTTTAAAATTGAAAATTTTAATTTTTAAATTAAAAATAAATCCAAACATTGATTTGAGTCATTGACTAACTTTTTGCTGCCAAATTAGTTACTATTTTTAACTGGTCAATTTTAAAATGTACTCAATTTCAAAATGAATTTTTTTTAAACCTGCCCTCTAAATCTGAATTAGTAAAAACTTTTACTAATTTAAATTAGTGACTGACTTTTTGCTTTCGAATTAGTAAAGTTTACTAAATAAACAGAAATTTGTACTAATTTATTAGTGAAAGTTACTAATTCAAATGTTAAATTTACTAATTCAATTCAGTCACTAATTCAAATTAGTAAACATTTTTACTAATTCAATTCAGTCACTAATTCAAATTAGTAAACATTTTTACTAATTCAAATGTAGAGAGTAATTTAGAGAAACCAAAAAGTATAAAATTGATAAAAAAAAAATTATACTATTTGGATACTTTTGCTATGAATTTAAAATTTTCGATAAATTTCGATATTAATAATACAATAAATTGTAATAAACATTAAAAAGAAAAAAACATTGAAAACATTAAACTTAATGAATAATAAATTATAACACACTGCTGGTGAAAAGTAAAATAAATCCCACAAACAGTATAGGCTAAAAAGAGCAATTTATTTGCTCTAAAAATACGAAATGTTTTTTCTCCCATAAATGGAATAAAATAAAAAAATATTTCACAACTATAAAATCCATTCAAATTTCAAAGAGCAAAAATAGAATTTTCTTTTTTTTCGCTTGGAAAAACTCGAAAGCAAAGAATAAAATTTTTCCCTTAAAATAATTCGTTTCCTGTGATGGAAAAAAAAGCACGGCAATACCATATGGAATGGAAGCCAAATTAATGTCAGCTGCAGAATTTTAATTTCTTTCCCAGTGAGAAACCGGAGAGAAAGAGAGAGAGAGAGAGAAAAGAGAAAAAATAGAAAGGGAGGAAAGGGCATCATATTTTTCTAAATTCTAGTTGTTTGGGCTACACGGAACCATGACCTCGTTCATTTTCATAAAATCAGGAGGAAGTTTTGCAGCAATATATATAGATATATAGAAAATGCAGAGGGCATGCTAGTGATTTGGAAAGAGGGCTCAGAACAGAACCCAGGTAGAGGATTTTCGTACAAAAGTACATGGGCATAAGCCTCCATATGATTTTTAGAAAGGGCCTTGTTTGAAACTTAACTATATATATAGCGAAGGGTCTCTCTGCTTTTCATTGTGTACAACGGTACATACCTAGAGCCAATGGGCCTTTTAGTCCTCCTCCCTCCCCCTAAGCCCCCCCTTTTCCTTGCCAACTTACTATCCGACCCTGCCAAGTGCTGGTTTACGGTAGATCCCTTAAAAACTCAACAACAGCTGCTGTTACTGCTGCTGCTGCAGAAAACCGGTGTATGTTTCTACAATCATATTTTTTTCCTCGTACATATATATATATATAAATGTGTATATGTGCGTATATTCGTCCTGTTTACATCATTCAAGTCCCATGACGCACTTTTTTTTTCTTCTATATTAAACAATTGCGGCTGTTTATGGCGCAAGTTTTATAAGTGTATGTTATTAATTTTTAATATTCTTTCCATTTGCATTTATGAACTTGAAATTTTTTGCATTTTAATTTTCCTTTAAGGGCGTGTAGAACTTACTAAACCAGAGGTTATAAAACCCAATGGTTAAAAATTGAAAATTTCTTTAAAATTCTTGAAACCTTTGATAAATTTAAGAGAAATGTTATTTCTAAGGTGTAAACGTAAGGATCTCTTAACACACAAAAAAAATATGTTTACAACTTTAGAGGATTTCTCTTCTTTTGCATCAGTATTTTTTTCTCTTACATACATTCTTACAAATTACAAATATTTTTTTCTAATATTATTTTGATTATTATATATTATTTTATTATTATTATTATTATTATTATATTATTTATATTATATATTATTATTATTATTATTATTATTGTTATTATTATTATTCTGTATATTTTCTATTAAATGTCACTTTTTAAAAGTGTTAAACAGTATATATTAATTATTAATTTATTATGTTCCTGTATATTATTATTATCCCAAAAATATATTAATAATAATAATAATTTATTAATATTATTATTATTTATTAATATTATTTTAATATTATTATTTATATTATTATTCCTAAAGTTTCGAACGTTCAAATTGAACAACAATATTTTTTAACTTCTTCTAATTTGTATTTTACGTACAAAAAAATTATTTTTTAGATTAAAGCAAATTCATTCTAAACTAAATATTTTCAATATCAGTTTTTTTCTCTTTTCGATAGTAATTTATTTTTAATTAGTAATTAAAAATACTGAAGGTGAAAAAAAAATTTTTTTCATTTGTACTTTCGAAACTTTAACTCCATTAAACAGTTTGAAGCTGTGTTCAGAAAAACAAAATACAAGTTAAAAATTTTAATTCTAGTATGTAGTTAAATTTGTTTTTCTGGAGGAATAATTTTAATCAGAAAAGAAAGATTAAAATTAATTTTTCCTTAAAAAACTTTCAATCATAGACAAAAGTTCCTCTCTCTTGGCAGTGAGTATTCGTATATTGAAAAAAAAATGGAAAAATAATTGTTGAGAGGAAATTTTTTCTCACTTTGAAAATTCACTTTTTTCGATAGCAGAATTAATAGAAAAGAATTTCTTTCGTTCTGGATTAAATATTTTTCGGGTGCTAATTATCGTCAAGAATTATTTTATAATTTAAAAAAACCTTCATACTCTTAATTACATTTTATTTCAATTTCTAACAAAAAAATGGAACTTTACAGATTTAAAATTGGTTTTTTTTAAATAATTTTGTGAATAATTTTATTTGAAAATTCAAATACTAATGGAACTTCATAAGTTGCTCTTTTAATTTTTATTAAATATGTGAATAACTAGGAAAACCGTCTATTTAGTCTATTTAGTCTATTTAGTCTATTTATTATAATTATATAAATTAAACGAAATATTTAATTTCAAAAATTCATTTTCATTTTTTGAATAATTTCAGGAGAGAAAAATTTTAAAAAATTAACTTTAATAAAATTATTAATCATTAATTAATTATTATTAATTGAATTATTTTCCAAAAAATATTATTGGCACGAAAATCAATTATTTTCAATGCAATTTAAATTAAATTTTTCGAAAAAAAAATCTCAAGAATTCAATTCTTTTCATATATGTAATAAAATTCTCAACAGAAAATGGAATTATTTTCACGATATTTCGATAAAATTCTTCAATTAAATTATTACTTTATTTATTTACAATGTCCCTGTAGTTATAAGACCAAAAATATATTGTACCTATACAATTGAATTATTCTCAAAAATTGTAATAAATTCTAAGTAAAAGTTGAATTATTTCAAATTCGAAATTAGAAAAAGTTACAAAAAGTGGTATAAAAATTAATATAAATCTAAAATGTTACTAAACTTATTATACTTTAAAATAAAAAATATTTCACTTGTGAAATTGTAAAATGTTATCAATATACGATAATTTAAAAATGTTTCAAATCAAAGTTTTAGAAAAGTTGAATTTTAAAAAAGTTGAATTAAAAATTTCGAATAAGTTAGTTATTTGAAACAATTTTATTTATATCTTTTTTTTAAATTGGTTGTATTTTTATGTAGATATTAAATTTAATATTTTTTTAAGTGTTTGAAATTTTATAAAATTTTCTTATAAAAAAAAGGATTTTAAAAATAATTTGATTTTAGTAGAGCTTTTTTTGTAAAAATTGAATTTTTAAAGGAAATTTCTAAAAAAATGTTTAAAATATTATAAAATTGGACAAGAATTGTCTTGTAAACCAGTGAATTTTAGGAATATTTCAGAAAAACATTTTTGAAATAATTGAATTTTTAAAGGAACTTTAAAAAAAAATGTTTAAAATAATTGAATTAGATAAGAATTGTCATGTAAGCAAGTAGATTTTATAAATATTTAAATTTTATGCAAATCCTTTAGGTAAACTTTAAATGTTTGGGTTAATAATTTAATTGAAAATTAAGAAATTGATAGAAAATAACTGAATTGAAAAATTAAAAATTGGTAGAAAATAATTTAATTGAAAAATTAAAAATTGATACAAAATAATTGAATTGGAAAATTAATATTTAAAAATTGATAGAAAATAATTGAATTGAAAAATTAAAAATTGACAGAAAATAATTGAATTGAAAAATTAAAAATTGACAGAAAATAATTAAATTGAAAAATTAAAAATTGATAAAAATAATTGAATTGAAAAATTTAAAACTGACAGAAAATAATTAAATTGAAAAATTAAAAATTGATAAAAATAATTGAATTGAAAAATTAATATTTAAAAATTGATAGAAAATAATTAAATTGAAAAATTAAAAATTGACAAAAAAAATGGAATTGAAAAATTAAAAATTGACAGAAAAATAATTAAATTGAAAAATTAAAAATTGATAAAAATAATTGAATTGAAAAATTAAAAATTGACAGAAAATAATTAAATTGAAAAATTAAAAATTGATAAAAATAATTGAATTGAAAAATTAAAAATTGATAAAAATAATTGAATTGAAAAATTAAAAATTGACAAAAAAAAATGGAATTAAAAAATTAAAAATTGACAGAAAATAATTAAATTGAAAAATTAAAAATTGATAAAAATAATTGAATTGAAAAATTAAAAATTGATAAAAATAATTGAATTGAAAAATTAAAAATTGATAAAAATAATTGAATTGAAAAATTAATATTTAAAAATTGATAGAAAATAATTGAATTGAAAAATTAAAAATTGACAGAAAATAATTGAATTGAAAAGTTAAAAATTGACAGAAAATAATTAAATTGAAAAATTAAAAATTGATAAAAATAATTGAATTGAAAAATTATTATTTAAAAATTGATGAAAAATAATTGAATTTAAAAATTAAAAATTGATACAAAATAATTGATTTAAAAAATTGATACAAAATAATTGAATTGAAAAATTGATAAAAAATAGTTGAATTGAAAAATTAAAATTTAAAATTGGATAGATAATAATTGAATTGAAAAATTAAAAATTGATAGAAAATAATTGAATCAAATATTAAAAAATGATGAAAAATAATTGAATTGAAGAATTAAGAATTGATAGAAAATAAATGAATTGAAAAATTAAAAATCGATAGGAAATAATTGGATTGAAATCGGGTATATATTTTTTTCGAGTTTTTCTTTATGGTCAGGTAATTTTTTTAATGACAATTTTTTTCCGAAAAATCAGTTTTTTTAAGGATATTAAATTGAGACAAGAAACGAATCAAAACGTTGCTTCGCATTACTTTTGATCCGTTTTTTATCTTAATTTATATATGTTCTGAAAAACTGTAATTTTATTCCTACTTTTAAATATTTCATGAACTACTTTCTCATCAGAGAAGTTCAAATTTTGTCTAATTGCTAATTTGCTAATTTGTTTCATCATTTTTTGTTGCAGACAATCATTCCAGTCAATATCAATGCTACGCAGTCTGTGATAAAGAGTTTTTTTTTTTTTTTTTTGAAAGGAGGGAGATTGAATAGGAGGTGAGGGCTGGTTGAAAAACCAGCAATTTGTCATTATCCTGTCGGGCGACATAGGTACACATTTTTTGAGGATGCTGATGCCTGGAGCAGCAGGTCTCAGTGCCGTAGGTGCAGTTGGTGCTGTGGGCGCACCAGCTCCTGAGGATTTGGTCACTGGTTTGGGTGCCTTGGCTGGAACGACACCACAACAAAAGGATACCACGTGGACAAAATTATTTGTCGGTGGTTTACCATATCACACAACAGACAAAAGTCTCAGGGAACATTTTAATGTTTATGGCGATATTGAGGAGGCCGTTGTTATCACAGACAGACAAACCGGTAAAAGCAGAGGTTATGGTTTCGTAAGTATTTTTTTCCCTGACTTCTGTTTATTTATTTTTACTGTATTTTACAATTTTTCTTCGGAAATCATAAGTATTGCCTCACAACATTTTTGATTTATTTTTTTTTGTCTCAATTTTAAATTCTTAATGGTAATTGTAAATTCTTAAGTCAAAATATTGCTTAACAATTTGTTTTAATTTATATTCGTTAGGAAAACTGTGTTAGAATGTATATTATAATAAGTAATATTTAGTTACCTTGCCGAATTCTTCCTTTTTTTGTTCATTTTGAGTAACTTTTGTAAAAACGATTAAATATGGAACGAGATCGAATCCGACCGCCATGTTTGTCTAGCCTATCGATTCGGAAATTTTCGGGAATGTTCGTTCACCCTCGGCTCGCTATCTACTAACCGTAAATTCATGAATAACTAACGGATTTTTGTAAACAGACTATAGTAATTATGATCAACGATTAATGATATTCTCTTTCTAATTGTCACGATTCGACCTAATTAAACAATATTAAAAAATAATTCCCTCACGTTCGTAGAAGTTAACTTCACTTCTAAATAATAAAAATTTCTCTCATTTCTAATATTATGAAACATTTAATTATACATTGTAATGAAAATTATACATTGCAATCTAGTTATATTCAAATCTACATATCTAACTATAGAGATAGAAAAAAATATAAATGTACAAAAATTAAAAACTGAAAATATTTTTATAAAAATTAAAAAAAATACTTTTCTTTTTTTTGATAAAACTGAACCTACAATACGTAAATATTCCCTATTCGTCAGTTATCAGAAGTCCAATAAAATCGGAAATAAAAAAAAACGTTCATAAATCGTAGTAATGTCTATAAAATTGTCCTAGTGTCTATAAATTTAATGTATTCACAAATATGTTTTATTGTTTAAAACATTAAAATTTGTAGATTTCTCCCCAACCTCCCTTTTTTTAATGATCCGATAATTATTTATCATCTCTTCCTTGAATTTATTAACAAACAAAAAATTGTTCTCAACTAATTTCTCCATTTTTTTTTTTTTTGTTTTTTCTTTACTTTTTATTAAATTGATAATTTTGGTAAATATTTTCATGAATAGTATATATATAAAGTTTCAAAAAAAAAAAGAATTTTTATGAATTGTATCTGATTCGGTTGGGAAGGAAAAGAGAAAAAAAAAGTTTGCGCCAGGTATCTAATGAAACATGCAATTACGATATTCCATTGAATGTATAAAAGACGGTTCTCTATGATAACAAAACAATTTATCACACAATAAGCTTTACTGGCTCTCACGGAGTTGTGCGGACAGATATGTAAAAAACACGTTTCGTCGACTTTCCAATAGTCTGCGCGATAACGTCAGAAATGTTCTTATAACTTTTTTTTTTTTACAAAACTTGTGTTTTTTTTATTTATTGCCCTTTGAAAAATAATTTTTGCACAATAAAATACTTTTTGCAAAAAAAAAATATTTTTGCACAATAAAATACTTTTTGCAAAAAAATAATTCTTGCACAATAAAATACTTTTTGCAGAAAAATACATGATTTTCATAAAAAAATACTTTTTATACAAAAAATCACTTTTTCCCACAAAACCACTTTTTGCAAAAATACTTTTTGTACAAGAAAATTTCTTTTTGCAAAAAAAAATACTTTTTATACAAAAAATTCTCTTTTTCATGCAAAAACACTTTTTGCAAAAAAATACTTTATATACAAAAAAATCTCTTTTTTAAAGAAAATTTATTTTCCCAAAAAAAATACTTTTCATACAAAAATACCTCTTTTTTAAAAATATATTTCTCTCAAAAATAATACTTTTTACAAAAAAATACCACTCGAGAAAAAATTACTTTTTTATACAAAAATATCTCTTTTAAAAAATATTTTTCCCAAACAAATTCTTTTAAATTTTTAATTCTTGAAATTTAATAGTAAAAATACAGAAAATCTGACATTTAATTTTCAAATAGAATTTTTATTTTAACTCAATTTTGATTCCATAATTTAATAAAACACACGAAATGCATTGATATTTAATGTATTTTCCATTGCATAAAATTTATTTACAGAAAAAAAGTTATGAAAAACAATATATTGCATAATATTTTTATAATCTATGAAAGTTAATTGAATGTAGAAATAAAAAAAAAATACTTTTCAAATATGTGAAATAACTAAATTTTAGGATACGATTGATTCATCTGATTTTAGGTAATCATGGGGGACAGACCAGCGGCTGAAAGAGCTTGTAAAGACCCCAACCCCATAATTGATGGTCGTAAAGCGAACGTTAATTTGGCGATACTCGGCGCAAAACCCAGAGGAAATCTGCAAGCGAGTAAGTTGAGAGTAACTTATTCTTGAAAGTTATAAGATTTCTTTCCACATACCTTCTAAATCACTTATTTTTTTATTCTAGCATTAGGTAAATTTTACTTTTCTTCCTTGGTCTAATGTTTTAATTTATCATGCCAACTCTACAATATTACGTAGTCTGAAGAAAATGAATATTTTACGGCTTATTTTTTTTTTTTGTCTTCAACTTTTGTTCGTGACTGCAAAAAATATTTTTTTAATGCAAAAATAAATCATTTATTACTACTTATTTTTAAATTAATGGAAATATCTATTCATAATTTGAAAATTGTTTTTAATATCGAAAAAAATTCGTCCACTTACATAACTACTTTTAAATATAAAAAGAATTCATTAATACTGACAAGAAAACTACTTTGAATTTCCAAAAAAAGATTTTTATAAGCAAAAAAATTGTTTAATTAAAAAAAAATAAAAAATTTAATTAAAAACTAAAAAAGTATTTTTAAATAAAAAAAATCTGTTTACGATTTAAATCATTTGTATATTTAATTACTGAGAAAATTAGTTTTAACTAAAAAGTATTTTTAAATAAAAAAAAATCAGTTCACGACTTAAATCACTGTATTTAATTACTGAAAAATTCGTTTCTAATTAAAAACTTCAAATACGAAAAAAAATTCTTCCTCCACTAAAAACTATTTTAAAAACAAGAAAAAGTAATAAATTGCATAAAGCTTTTCAGGACACGTGTATAAAAATTGTTTGCCATACATTTTTTTTCCTCGCTCCATTTTTCAATATCCAAAAGTCACGTGTGTTTGATTTAAAATAGGAAAAAAAGGTCTATTGATTTTTTGTCCATGACCTGTATTATATATAATAGTACCTGTGTAATTTTTCGATACATATATAGAGAGAGAGAAAAAACCAACGAAACCATAGAAAAAATTTTTTTTTTTATTTCATTCCAGCTGTTTATACATCCCGTATGTTTGCATTTTTATATTTGACATTATATGACGAGTGTCAGCATTTTTTTTTCAATGTTCTTCTAGAATAGTTAATTTTGTGGGAAAAAAAAGTAAAAATCATCCACTCAAATGGAAACTCTGTAATCGTGTTACGTATTGCAGTGTATAAAACAAAATCGATTATTTGCGCCATGAATTTTTTAAAAGACCCCAATATATTGCGTGCATTCAGGAAAAAAATACACCACACATTTGATGAGCCAAGTAGAGTGGTCACTTTTGACAAGCGTAGAGAATAAACAATAATTAAGAAACGAAAAGGATTTATGTTCTATTTGCATTTATTGTCAATTTGATTCCTTTTGTTCGGCTATTTCTCCAGTCTTCCAAAAAAAATTATTTTTCTCTCTTGGTATAGTTGAATAAAAGAAAACTATTTCTGAAAATATATTTCTATATGAAAAATAATTCTATTAAAACAATTCTTTTCTATTCAAAAATAATTTTAAAAAATAGGAGAAATATTTTGATTTTTCCTACAATATTTTTTTTTATAGAATTATTTTCTACGGGGAAATATTTTTCATTGAATTATTTTCTACAGGATTTATTTTTCATTGAATTATTTTCTACAGGAAATATTTTTCATTGAATTATTTTCTACAGGAAATATTTGTCATTAAATTATTTTCTTCAGGAAGGAAATATTTTTCATTGAATTATTTTCTACAGGAAATATTTTTCATTGAATTATTTTCTACAGAAAATATTTTTCATTGAATTATTTTCCACAGGAAATATTTTTCATTGAATTATTTTCTGCAGGAAATATTTTTTATCCAATTATTTTTCAATAGAAAATATTCTCTATAAAATAACATTCTAAAAAAATGAATATTTACAAGTATTTTCAGAATTTTTATTAGAACACATTCTTTTTTCTGTATTTTGATTCTCGAACATTGTTTTTGATGACGCAAAAATAAAAACTATTAAATTCGAATAAAATTGAAACTTTGCCAGAGGATAATTTGCGAAAAAAGATTTCTGAATTTTATTCCTCGATGCGACTAATAATAAAAATTTCTCGATGAGATTCAAAAAGTTTCTGTATTTTCTAAACAGACGTTAATTTAGAAAGCAATTAAGATTAAGTTCACTTTCATTATTTGGAATTGAAAGAAAAAATTTTTTTTCCAACAACGAGGTAACTGTGTGTTTGACTTTCACTCTAATGATACTTCTTCAATATATATAAGAATAAGTTGTTATAATATACATTAGCCTTTACTGCCATCCCTCACCTATAATTCACCTCGATCCAATAGTATCGTAATTTCTACTTGCAACTGTCGCCTAGAATTCAATTTTTATAATAAGATAATAATTTGAACGGAAAAGGTAAAATTAAAAAAATTATCTACTCCTTTTTTCACTACAAAAAATTTTTTAAAATATTTTCTTATTATCGATCAGAAATGAAAACAGAATGTTTGAAAACTATTTCTACTTTAACAATTTTTTTTTAATTTCTGTATTTTACGATAAAAATTTTTTTTCCCCGAGGATATTCGATTAGAAATAAATTAAATACTTTAGAGACTTAAAAGAGCAAAGGACGAAGTGCAAATGGCGCAAAGTGTCAAAAAAAAAAAAAATTAGACGACAGCTTTGCAATGTGCATTCGAGAAGATAGCACTTCCAGCACACTGAGTCACTCAACTGCTTCATTCTCTCTCCTTCTAATATGGCATTCAGCCAACATAACTCGAGGTTTTTCTTCTTTACGCCCTTAGTCTAAAATTGCCTTAAGACCAGTGAGTGCTGAGAAATTGTTTTTCTTGTTTTGTCACAAATTATTCACTGGTCGCGACAGCCCGACTCTTCTTGTCTCCAAAACTTGATTCTCTGTTTCGACAAATGTTTATTTTAGTTTCAAATAACAGAGAGCTTTCAAATGTCTACTTTAGAGCATGGCCAAAGAATTCTTGCGAGCGTATCTCACGGGCAAAGAGAGAAAAAAAATACTGGAAAAGGAGAATTTTTTTATTTTTAGCTACTCTGAATTTTGCTTTTGTAATGAATCTGAAGAAGAAAATAATGTATTCTATTTATTTTATCCTTTTACATTGATTTGACTTCATTTTTTTCGTTTTGCGAATTAATTTTTTATTTACTGGGTGATATATAAGAGAAAAGCGTGTCCCCACTCTCGCTCTCATTGCCCCCACTCCGCGCTACCTCTCCTTGACGCTGTAGTGGGGGCAGTGGGAGCGAAAGAGAGAAACTGAAACATCTCTCTCGCTCTCATTGCCCCCACTCCACGCCAACTTTTCCTAGCGTTGTAGTGGGGACAGTGAGAGTTGCAGAGAAAAACTAAACTATTAAACTGCACGGAATATATTTTTTAACCATTTTTCCGTTAACAAGCAAAAAAAGTTTCTTCTAATAGAAATTATTAGTCAGTATTTTAATAAAATTGTACTTTTCTCTTTTTAGCATTCCCGTTCGCTACAGGTATTCGCGCTGGATATCCCACAGTCCTTCCCAGTCAGTATGGGTGAGTAATTATTTAAAAACATTTTTTTCGAAATTAATTTTGTTATGATAATTATCTACACAAGTGCAATGTGTTTTATCACTGCAATTATTATACTCTCAGTCGAATTACGTTTCCCCTCTTAAATTTTTTTCTTTAAAAACTACGCCCCTTAGAATTTAAAAAGAATTTCTAATTATTTTAACAAAAGAAAAATAAAGAAAAATGTCAAATTTTATTAAACTATACAAAAAAAAATGTCGAATAATTCTTTTCTAACTTCAATCTTAATAATAATAAAGTGAAATTTTTATTTTACCCACATGATCATTTTCATTTATACTTATATTTTTCAAATATTAATTTTTTTAATTTTTTGTTATCTTTCTTTTTCTATCGCCTAGAGTTTGTTTACTAATACACTACAATCGGAAATTTATTTATTTTTTTCAAAAATTGAAAGAAGGAAAAAAAACAAATTTCCGACGGTAGGAATATTTTCGCACTTTATAATTAAAAAGATGGGAACGCGATATCGAAAGCAGTGATCCGAAGGGAAAATAACCTTTTTTTGTTTTAATAAAAAAATTTTAACAAACGGATCCCTGAAGAGAGAGTTATTGACAAAAAAAGAGATAAAAATTTTTCTGTTAAAATATCGACAATGACGTTTCAGCATCCTGAAGCGCGCGGGTTCTTGAAGGAGTCACACAATTCTTAGATCGGAATTAAACAGAGTCCAAAAACAAGAAACAGGGAATGAGAAAGACACTCAATAAAAAAAAGAGAATAACAAAAAAAAAAGAAATGAAAAATCCTGTGAAAAAAAGAAAGGGCTCGCGGCACACGCACACGTAAAACGATGCCATCCAAGTACCTACGTGCGAATTATCTCTGACTCGGTACTGAGCTGATCTTTTTTTAGATGATCGATTTTTTTTGGTTGTGTTTTTTTGTTTCTTTTTTTCTTGATGAAGTTGACGTGAAGTGATGATTTTGCGGTTGTTGAAAGAATTTTTTTTTTTTGGAATTGTTTGTTTACTAGTTTTATTTTTTGTTTATTTCTTTATCTTTACCTCCTTTTTTTCGCACTCTTTCTTTAATCAGCATTATTAAATATATTAATAATTGATTAATCTGATTAATATTTAGCAGAGAAAAAGAAAAATGAGGTTTTTTTTGGTGCCTAAAAGTTCGGGGTAATTGGAGTTTAGAATTCAAAAAATTGTTTTTATTAAGGCGTGAGGGTCTTTTTGTTTTTTAAAGGTATTTTTTTCGTTTTTAAAGAAAGAGAATAGTGTCTGAATTTTAAAAATAGTTTTAAAGTGCCGGAGTTGTTCGGCCGCCAGTGGGGAAGTGGGAGGCGTGCGCTGTGATTGGTTCCCCTCTCTTCACTGCCGGCGCGCGCAGTCGCTCGACCGAAAAAGTCTATTTTAAGCGTTTTAACGACACTATTCTTTTTCTTTTTTTTCTTTTTAATTTTTATTCAATTTTTCTCTTCATTCGATTTTTTGTTACTTTTTTCCATTACGTTTTTCTTGTTAATTTCAATCAAATTTGATTCAAATCATTCTTTATCAATTTTATACTATCAAAATATTATTCATTCCTCATGTTAATTAATTTCTCAAAAAAATATTCTAATTCAATTTTATTTATTTCAAAAACTATTTTTTTTAGTTTTGCACTATTTTTCTTTTTTTCTATATTCTGTTTTCACTCTCTTATTATCACACATAGTCTGCTTCGATAAGTAGTATTTTTTTTTTAAATGGGTTTCTTATTTTTTTTTAAAGTATATAAGTAGGTTTTGCTTTTGGTAGCGGGTCTAAAACATTTTCCATGAAATGTTATATCTGGGAAATTTCGTCGAAACCGACCTGTCCGTTCAAATAAGGAAATCTATCAATATTTTATTTGCCACAATTCTGTCGGGTTAAATCGATATATCCTGCTTATAATTTATTTTTTTTTCCAAATTGCATGAACCCGATCTTGATACAAAAAGCAGTAGAGAAAAGAGAAAATATTTTTATTATTTCTATCATTGTCGTCTTTTTTTTCAAAATTCATGATTTTCTTTTCATTCTGTCAATTTAGAACACGCTAAAATTAAAAAAAAAATGTTATAAAAGTAGAAAAAAACGTTATAAAAGTAAAAAAAAGCTGCTTTGTAGAATTAAAAAGGGAATTTTTCAAAAACAAAAAATTTTTCTAGAAAATCGTAAAATGAAATGGTAAAAAATTTTCGAAAGCGATTTCGTACGGTTATGAAAAATAGGCTCGCTAACAATATTTTATAAATAACCTTGTGTGTGGTGAAGGCTTACACTACACTTGGTGTCGCTATTGGTGTTGTATTTTTTGGTGTTGTAAGTGATTCTTTTTTTAAAATTATTATTATTCTAATAACAAACATAGCTCTATGGAGAATATCAAAATATTCGTAAAATTTCACAGAGAGAAAGAAAGAGAAAAGGTTAGTTTGTTTTTAAAAAGAGTGTAATAATTTATATAAAAAGCGTTGAAGAAAGAAAAAAAACTGTTATCTGTTGAAGTATTTTAACAATTTTTGTAGTTTTTTACATTTTTAACAGGGTTTTATTTTTTGGTTTAAAGGAAGTTTTATTTTTTTTCAAAGGGAGTGATTATCCATTCATAAAAAAAAGTTTTCTATGCATGTTTCACATTTTTTTTTTCATTCATTTTTATATTAACAATTTCATAAATTTTCTATTTGAATTCATGAGCGCGCACGCTTGACAAGTGGTGGGGGGAGCTCCCCACTTCTCACTCGGCTGCGCGCGCAGATTATGAAAGGACGCTATCGTGGTAAACAGTAAAAATTAACTGGTATATAAATTTGCTAAAATTTACTATTTTTGTTTATATTCATTACTTTTGTATTTGGTATTTTTGTTCCAATTTTGGTTATTATTGAAAAAAATATAATTGCGGAAAGAGAAGTGAATTAAAAAAAATGGATTTTTTTGGGGTGGTTTTTTTTTGTTTCGTCGAAAGTGTTTATTTTAACACTGCGTAGTCATTCTATGATGGATGAATGATTTTGTTATTTGTGAAGATGAGGTGTCGTAAAGAAAACGACGACGCTGAGCGTCGCAGGCGGCCATTTTGGAGTTTGGCGTCAGTCCAATCTTAATTTAGATCCACCTGTCCCGCTTGTCAGCCTCACTCCGCGCACGAGTCTTCCTTATACATATGTATATATATATACATATAATATGTGCGATAGCTTCTTGTTTGAGGATTTAAGGCCGTTTCTTCTTGTCTCTAAAACTTCTTAAAAGATTTCTGCCTCTGAACGCTTATGCTGCTACTGCTGCTGGCTATTTCCGCCTAGGCGACGGATCCACCTGTCGTCGTCCATCTTCATGACGTAAATTCACTTACATTTTTAAATGAGAATTATTTTATCCTCCTAATGGTATCTTATTTTAGTGTACATATCATATAGTGAGAAAGAAGGAAATTTTTCCATCACTAAGATAAATAAATTTTGATGATGATGGAGACATTATTTTTCTGTTCGAATGCAGTTTTTTTATTTCTTCACTGCAAGGGTTAAAAATTGTTTTCATTTTCTTATTTGTTTATTTATCCTATTTTCTTTATTTATTATCATATTATTTATTTTTATTTCTTATTTGCTTTTTTGTTTTCATTTTGTCTTCTTTTTCCCTTTTTGGTTCTCCTTCTTTTCGTTTTTGCAGTCTTCTCTTTTCTTCATTACAAGAGCAGGGCTTAAACTAACTCTTTAAATCCCGTAAAAGTTCGTAAATTTGATTGAAGTCCATAAAAGTCTGTTTTTTCTTTTTAAAATTCAATTTATTTGGAAAAGTACGAAAAATTTGTAAATTGTACGTTATAATTTTCATAACTTTTGAGAAGAAGCGAATGATTGCAAAAATTCAATTATGTACAGAAATAAGAAAATTCTTTGCAAAAATTCAATTATGTACAAAAATAAGAAAATTCTTTGCAGAAATTCAATTATTTTCAAAAATAAGAAAACTCTTTGCAGAAATACAATTATGTAAAAAAATTTTTAAAGTATCTCGTCAAAAATTTCAATTAACGTAATAAATAATAAAATTCTTTTTCGATATTCAATTATTTTCAAAAATTTTCCTCAATTCAATTATTTTCAATGTCTACTATTTTAATGAAAATTTTCAAAAAAAATTTAATTACTTTTATAAATAATGAAACTCGTTGCGAAATTTCAATTATATTTTCAATACAATTTTAATCGAATTCCCAGAAAAATTATGTAATTTATTCTTAAAGATTTATTTTTAATTCGTCAAAAGAATTCACTAATTCATAAATTTGTTAATAAAATAAAATTCCATTCGTTATGAGAATTAAATTTTAAGAAATATTCAATTATTCTAAAAGTTATTCATACTTATGTATTTAAATAAATTTTCAGAAATAGTTAAATTTTAAAAAGCATTTAGACTGAAATATTTGAAAACCTAAATTTTTCATAATATTCAATTAAAAATTCTGTAGAAATAATTTTTTTGAAAAATTTTAATTATATTTTTTGTTAGAAATTAATTAAATTTGTCAATACATATTAAATTATTAATTATTTAATTATTAACAGTAGTAGATTTGCAGAAGAATTTCTACAAATTCAATTATTATTCAAAAATTTGAAAAATTCTCCGAAATTCAATTATACTCAAAAATTTTAATAAAATCCTCTGTAAAATTTCAATTATTCTTATAAATGTCAAAACTCATTGTAGAATTTCAATTATTATTATTACAATTTTAATCGAATTCCTTGAAAAATGTAATTATTATTAAAAATTTTATTATAATTCTTTGAAAGAATTTAATTAATTTTACATTCTTTTATGTTCTTTCATGATATATAAAAAATATTTCTACCCTTTCAATCCTCATTCTTTTAATTTTAATTATTTAATTTTTTATTATTTTAATTTTTTTATTTTAAATTATTTTTCAAGTATTTTAGAAATTGTTGATTAAGTTCCTTAGGAGAATTAAATTTTAAGAACAATTCAATTATTTGATAAATTACTTACTTTTGTGCTTGTGTAATTCAATTCTCCTAGAATTTTTTAATAATAATTGATTTAAAAATGAATTTGAGTTAAAATTTGTAGATAAAATAAATATAAATAATGAATATTAAATATTAATTTTTTATTTTTAGTCCAAAAAGTCCGTATTTTTATATACTTTTACTCGTTCGAGTCCTTCAAGAGTTATAAACTTTTTTCCTTTTTTGTTTTCCTTTTGTCATCTTTTTCCTCTTTTGTTTCTCCATTCTTACAGTTTTCTCTTTTCTTCACTACAAGAGTTATACATTTTCGTCCTCTTTTTTCTATTTTTGTTTCTCTTTTTGACTTCTTTTTCCTTCTTTTTCTTTTTTTGTTTTCCTTCTTCCCTTTTTTTAAAGGAAAATTCCGATAGGAAATTTACATTTCTGTACAAGAAAGAAACTTCTTCGTCGCTATTGTTGTCTAAAGAAAAATGGTTAAGGGATGTTTCAACAAACAGTGAAGATGATCCCATTGCATTATGTGCAGCGCCGTCGCCAGTCTGCGGGTATTCATAACGATTTTTTATTCTTTTATGTTCTTTCATGACATATAAAAAAATATTTCTACCCGTACAATCCTCCTTCTTTATTATCCTCGCACTAAACATTCTTCTAAATTTTTCTTTATTATTTTCCAAACACTAATTTCAATAAAACCAAGTTTAATAGTTACTTTATTCTCTACTTTATCAAAATTTATTACAAAAATTTCAATTTTTCATCACACATTTTTCATTTTGCCTTGAATTAGCCCACAATTTCAATTTTATCGTTGAATTATTTCAAAATTTCAGTTTTGTGTTTGAATTATTTCAAAATTTCTATTTTGTGTTTGAATTGTTTCAAAATTTCAATTTTGTCTTCGAATTATTTCAAAATTTAAATTTTGTCTTATAATTATTTCAAAATTTAAATTTTGTCTTCTAATTATTTCAAAACTTCAATTTTGTCTTCAAATTATTTCAAAATTTTAATTTTGTTCTCTAATTGTTTCAAAATTTCAATTTTGTCTTCGAATTAATTAAAAAATTTTTTTCTTATTGTTATCTTGAATTTAACAAAATGTGATACTAAAGTGAATAAAATTGATGTCAAAAATTTGTATCGACTTTTTATTTGATACAATTTTGGGTAACAATTTTCGTTGGAATTTGATACTATAAAGTTAACAGTGACTTAAAATTACTTCACAATTTAAATTTGGTCTCGAAATTATTAAACAATTTCAACTTTATCTTTGAATTACACTTAAAATTTTTAATTTCGCCTTTAAATTGTCCGCTAATATAAACCTTTGAAAATTTCGCCTGTAAATTTTTTTTTCCTTTTTATCATTGAAAGGAACAGTTTTTTAAGACGCTCGAAACAATATTTCCAATTTCAATGTTTATCGTGTTTGTTTGACTGAGATTGACATCAGGTACAACATTGTTGAACCAGTTTTGCAAAAACAAATTCTCAACGTCCATTTCAGAAAATTTTCAAATTAACTTCAATACTTATGTATTATGTATTTTCCTACTTTTTCAAAATTGTGTTAAAAAATCCAAGTTTTGCGATTTATGCGACAACTATTAGAAAAGTAAAGCAAAAAAATTGAAACCAGGAAACAAAACTGTAATAAATAAAAGGAAAATCCGAAATACAAATTAACATGTTTTGAGAGATTCTATAACGAATATTTTTCAATACACACACACTTATTATTTACATCAGATTGATGACTAATCTTTATTATATTATTGGCACTCATCCAAATCAAATTTCCAGGAAGTGTTTCGCACTTCCATAATTTTCATCATTCACTTATCTTTCTCTCTCTCTCTCAGTTGGTCTCTATATACTAAAAATATCAATTTCAAATATAAAATAAATTTTTTCAAAATAATTCTTTCCAAAATAAATTTTTTCAAAATAATTTTTTTCAAAATTGCTTTTTTAAAAATTGCTTTTTTCAAAAAACTACTTTCGAATTTTACTAATTAGATGATTTCGTTCTATTACCATCAAAACCCCATTTTGACATATTCCTTTCAGTTTGATTAAAAAACTATTTCAAATTATGAATTTGGAGTAGAAAAAAGAAATGTCCATATGTCCCCTTCACAAATGAATAAAAAAAAAATTATAATAATACAAAGTTCTTTTGGTGGAAAAATATAATAGATAATTTATATAATTTAATTCTAATCGTAAAATGTCTATAAGCAGCTGCACGTGTGGGTGACATAATGAGGACTTAAAAATGGAAAGAAGGGGAAAAATGAACTCGTTTCAACTTGTTCCCCTTCCTCTCTCTCTCCTCGTTTTTTTTATCTTGCTTCTCTCTTGAAGAATTATCCTTAATGACTTGACCACAAAATGTGTGTTTTTCCTTTATGTGTCTATATATATATATATATGGAAATTAGCATCAGCTTGGTTATTGAAGTAAATTCTAGACTGTTTCGTCCTGTGGGGATTCACAAGGTAGTGAAGTGGGGGAGGAAAGGAAGGTGGAAAGGAGGGGAGGGGGTGGAAAGTGAAGGTGTGGGTTCACCACGCGACAAACTACCCAAGATCGTAATCACTTCCGTTACCACTTTGCGACGGAAATCGTGAACACTTTAGTTTCCGTCACGAAACACTTTCGTCTTTTTTTTTTCTAATATTTCTTTTAGTTTTCGGAAAATTTGTCACAATTTTTTAGTGATAATTTTTTTTTCTCACAAGGATCATTATTCACGAATTGGTAACTTTTCCCAAACGGTAACTTTTTATGAAAAATTTATTTCTTTTCCCATGTGGAATAAGGCTTTCTTCTCTTCTCCGTGCAACTTTTCAATGAAAGTTGAAAATAATTCTTTTGTTGTTATTTGAGCTTAAATTTTTCTAATCTTGTACAAACAAATTTTTAATCACAGTTTTCTTGAAAGTATTAAATTTAAACGAAAGTGGATCATATTGATGCCAAAAATCGGGATCAATTTTTTATTTGATCTACATTTTTGGAATCAATTCGTTGCTATTTTTTGATAAAAAAAAATAGCAAATATTTTTCAAATATAATATATTATTATATATTATTATATAATATATTATATATTAATATAATATATTTTGTTCAAATATAACTTTTAACTGTGATGTTTAAGTTAAATGATGAGTTAAAAAAATTGATGTTTTAATATTAGGAATTAAATAATATTAATAATTTTAATACTTTTAAAAATATTATTGATGATAATAAATATAATTGACAGTAATAAATATAATTGACAGTAATAAATATAATTAAAAGTAAAGAATATAATTTATAGTAATAAATACAATTGTCAGTAATAAAAATAATTGACAGTAATAATTACAATGACAGTAATAAATACAATTGATAACAATAAATACAAATTGATAGAAATAATTACAAATTGATAACAATAAATACAAATTGATAGAAATAATTACAAATTGATAACATTAAATACAAATTCATAAGAATAAATTTAATTTCTGGTCGTAAATATAATCGCCAGTAAGAAATAACACCATATGGAAAGTAATAAAAACATTATTGATGGTAATAAATATATTTGTCAGTAATAAAAACCATTCACCAATAATAAATATTTTTAAAACATTGTCAAAAAAATATGCTCCTGTTTTTAAATTCAAAACGAAAGATAAGGATTAAAAACTAGAAAATTACGAATGCCACTACAACATCTGCGGGGCCTCCCAGGAAGCCTCCAGGGGGTCACTGTTCTTTCGAAGGGGAGTTGAAATTCGAAAATGAGCCAAATGTTTAAAATTAAAAGTCGAAAGAACAAAATAGTCTCAACTTATTTTTCTCACACGTGGAAAAAGTCGAAAATAACTTTTATTTCAACTTAACTTTGAAAATAAAACTTTTTACTTTTTCTAAACTCGAGGCTAAACTTTTACCATAGTTACTCTGTCTGAAATTTTTGCGTCAATTTTTACTTATTTTTTCTCTAAAATCTCTTTGGAAAATAGTAAAATTCACAATCGAGAATAGGAAAATTTACAACCGGAAATTAGCATTTCGGAATAGTTAATACAAAACTTCAGTCGAAACTGTTAAAATGCAACTCTATTTCGAATTTTTTTTTCATATTTAAAAATGTTCAATGATCATTTTTATTTAGTTCAAAAATATTGCAACGATAAAATTACAAAATTAAATTATAAAAATTTTTTTTAAATTACAAAAAAATGTTTTTTAAATCGAGTTGCATTCCGACAGGTTCGACTGTAAGTATAGTAAATTTTGTACATGAAAATCGTCAAACTTTTGATGCGAGATGAATAGTAAAATTAATAAAAAAATTACGGTGAAAACTTGACTTTATAGGACTGAGTTTCAAAGGCACGCGAGCTATTTATTATTACAGGGACCTACGTTTAGATGCACCGAAAGATAATTGAGCCTTAAAAAAGCGGTTTGCGCAGAAAAATGTTACAATTGTAAATCGTTATAATACAAAAGGAAAAAAAATTATCGCGTGTACCTAATTATATCCCCTATTTTCTTTTTTATTCTAAAAAGTCCCTTATTTTTTAAATAAAACTTTGTAAAACAAAAATAATTTATTTTTTTATAATTCACAAAGCCCTTTTTGTAAAGTTAACAAAAATATTATCAAACATTCGATATTTTACATCCTGGGAATATTTTAATAAACGAACTTTATTTTTGGCGAAAACAAAATTGTAATTGAAAAAAAAATCCAACGATGAAGAAAGCAAAAAAAAAAAAAGAAATTCTCATCGCAAAGTGGTAACAGGTGTTGGACAATAATTTACAATCCAACACTTTTGATTTATATTTTAGATGTAAAAAAATTTCATTGGAAGAAAAAATTATATATAAGAAATCGATCTACGAATCGATTCACTCGATTCGTAGTAATTGTTTAGAATTAAAATTGAATTTATTCTTAGTTCTAATGCGTTTTGAGTGGAATATATTCTGGACGGACGCAATTATTGTCTTTGGGACACTAATCTATTTCCGCAGAGTTGACATTCGAGGTCGCAGGACGAATATTGATTCCCTTTTGTAGACTGGACACTGGTCATTATCGACCCAATGGAAAGTTCAGGGCTGTCCAGGAAATGGAACCTTTGGCACCCGATTCCACGAATCGCTAAAATGCAAATTTTTTTTCCCCCAATATTTTTCATTTCAATCAATTTTCTTTTCTTTTTTGATTTTATTTGTAAAAAAAAATAAGTCCTCAATTAGTTTAGTCTAAAGATTCGTATTCGTGATGGAAACGTATTAAAAAGTCGGTTAATGAATTCGTTGTAATTTAACCGAATCGGCATCGAAAACTAATGTAAACTTTTTAGAAAAATGTTACAATTTGGAAAAATTAAATATTATTTTAATAACAATTTTTGTTAATTTTTAAAATTTGTATTGTTTCAAATTGTTGTTTGTGAATTTTTTCGTTTTGTTGTTTTTCATTGTTTATTTCTCATTCACTATTTATTATTTATTATTATTATAATTTTAATAATTGATTATTATTATATTTATGATCTGCCCTGAAGTAAGATACCTAAGAAGCAAATCATAGTAAGGTTATGTTTGCACTATTTTTATCTTAGTAAAAATTTTCTATATTTAATTTAAAATAAAAATTAATTTCTATCGAAAATATTAAATTTGTAATAAAAACTTAAACCAGTAAATTATATTGAATGTTTATCTAATTTGTGCAGTTTCCATTTAAAAACTACAAACACAACCTAAAATATTTTGCCTCTTGGAAACCTTTTATGTGGAGCGCGTCAAAATTTATTTATTATTCAATTTTTAATTTTTTTTGAATTAGAAGTTGATCTAATTTTTGCATTTTCAATTTATAAACTATAAACATAATCAAAAATTTTTTGCCTCTTGGAAATCTTTTATGTGGAGCGCGTCAAAATTTATTTATTATTCAATTTTTTAATTTTTTTTAATTAGAAGTTGATCTAATTTTTGCATTTTCAATTTAAAAACTTTAACATAATCAAAAATTGTTTGCCTCTTGGAAATCTTTTATGTGGAGCGCGTCAAAATTTATTTATTATTAAATTTTTTAATTTTTTTGAATTAAAATTTTTTTGAATTAATAAATTTTAAAATCCATTTGTATAATGTTGTAAATTGAAAATGTTTTTCTATCCAAGAGAAAATTGTAAAATGAAAAATTTAATTTGCATAATTTCTTAAGCATTTGAAAACATTATTTTGCCCTCAAAATGCTAAAAATAATTAAACAATTCAATCCTGTCAAGAAACTAGAAAATTTTTTTTTAATGTAACATTTTTATGGTATTTTTTTTAAAACCTAGTTATTTGACAATTTTTTGGTAATTTGGTGCCAAAAAAGGAAAAAATACAGAAATAAAAGTAGAGAAAAACTAAAAAGAGAAATGATGATTGTAACAAGTAACAAACAAACACAATTATTAATAATTTATTTGTTATCAGATGCTAGGAACTAAAGTCTCAATTTTTATTCAATAAGTCAATATAGATTAAACTTATTAAGTAAAAAATTGACACTTTCGTTCTTCATATCTTTTTCTAAATAAATTATACACTTAAATAAATCGAAGCAAAAAACATCTATTCCTTGAAATTATTAAGAATATTAATATAAATGTAATCTGCTTTGACTTCTAATTCTAATTTCTAATCTATTTTCTATAATTCAGTAATAAGTACTAATTTATTAATAAAAACATTAAAAACATTAAAATTTTTGTAACAATGAAAATTTGTTTATTAAAATAAGTTTATGAAATTAAATTTATTAAATTTTAAGAAAATATGACAAAATTATTAACTTAATTATTTATTATAAAGAATGAAAAGCATCTAATGCATTTAATATGGCTTCCTCTTTCCTATCATGGAATCTATTGTTTATAACATTTTCCATTATTTAAAATCTAATTGGCGTCCTACTGTATATATATAAAGTATATCGCGTTTTACATAATTAGGTACTAACGTTGGTGTTAGATAATATCGTGTGTCGTGTGCCGAGAAGTATTTTTTTTTTACTATAAAGTACCTACACGTTTGATGTTGGTTTGCCGTTTCTTTCTAATTTTTAATTATTTTTTTTCATTTTGGTGACACTATTTCTTTGATTGTTTTTGTGTCGCCTCTAATTTTTATTCACGTGAGAGCATTGTCAGTGTTTACCAATGCTTCCTTACGCTTTACAATCTTTTAGATTATTACTTCTATGTATACTATCATAATAATTTAAAATTAACGAAAAACAATTTTCTTATTATTTTCAAAATACTGTTTATTGGAATTTTTATTGTAAAACTACAGTTTGTTGAAAATTTTATTGTAAAAATACAATTTACAGTATGTTTTATTGTAAAAATATAATTTGTTCTTTTGTAATTTTTTGAGAGTTCGAGTTAGTGACGCTCTGGGTGTTGCGTGCGCAGTGGAAAAGATCGCGTGGACCAATCGCGCTTCTTTTAAAGCGATGCGCGCGCAATGTTCAAAGAGTGGGGAGACTCTGCTACTTCGAACTCGGAGAAAATTACTTTCTACAAATATTCATTAAGAAAGCTTCGAACTTCCGTATTTTGTCCCAAGATTAATTTTTTCTTTCGTTTGCTGTTTATTTGTTTGGTTTTTTTGGTAGTTTTAGGGACTCAGCAATTTGAAAAAAAAATACGGAAGTTTTAGGCAAATTTGTCTAAATACAAGTTTTGTTTTTGGGAAATATATTTTTGTTAAATTAATTTTTTCTTTTAAATGTTTTTCTTGTATTTTAACAAGACGAATGTTTTAAAAGCGAAGGTAAAGTTTAATCTCAATTATATATTCTGCTTCAACACCATTTGGTTTTATGTTTACTCAGTTTCATAAACTCATAAACACAATGAAAGCATCCGTAACAAAATATCTTCTTATCAAATTCACAGGTGTGTTGAAAGTTAAAAAGAGGAGGCATTCTTTATTATATGTTGGGTTTTCTTAAAAATTTCTAGAAAATTTTTATTTATTTTTAACTTTCTTTACTCTTGTGATTTGAGAGTGATTTTAAAGTGAATTTTTTGGCAAGATAAAATGAAATGATTGAGAAAATTATTTTTTTACAGTGTTCCACCTGGATATATGTATCAATCGCCGTACTTAGCAGCAGCAGCGCCAGGAGGATTGGTGCCACTTCCGGCGACGCAATTGAGTCATGCGGCAGCAGTCGCTGCAGCCTCACAATTTTATGAATATCAAAATGCAGCTGCAGCAGCAGCCACCTATCCGGGAACGTCGTACAATTTTGCTGAGGCCTATCCTTATACCAGTGCAGCAGCCGCTGGTATGTCTTTGAAAAATCTCACGAGCAAGAGCAACGACATCAACCTGACTCACCTACACCACACTCAGCACAGCAACGCCAACCAGAATCTGATGGCACATCAACGCTTGGGAAAAGTGCTCCTGCCACCCTATCTGCCAACCATACTCCGTGGCAATGGTAGCGATTCTAATGAAAATGATTGGCAGATTTTTCGTTAAAACTTGAGAAAAACAGATTTTACATTAAAAAAATTTATTTTAATCTAAAAAAAATATTCACATTGAGAATTATTTGTAAAAACCAAATTTTCACAAAGGAAAAATTTTTTCACAACTGGGGATTTATTTTGCAAAAAAAAGTCTTCATTCTGGTGATTTAGGGCTAAATTCTGACTCTTTTAGGATTCACTGGAGTCAAAATGACTCAATTTGATTTGACCTTGATTTAAAAAAATTTTGTTTGGCTCTTTGTGACTCATCACTAATGAGACTCGAGCCACGAAGAATCAAACAAGAGTTAAAATATTCAAAGTTTCGAATTAACTAAATCTAAAACTTTTCTCACTCTTTATGACTCTTGACTCAATTTGATTTGACCTTGATTTAAAGAAATTTGGTTTGGCTCTTTATGACTCATCACTAATGAAACTCGAGCCACGAAGAATCAAACAAGGGTTAAAATACTTAAAGTATCAAACTGACTAAATCCAACACTTTTCTCACTCTTTATGACTCTTGATTTTATTGACTCATTTCTGAGAAAAAATGTGAGTTAAAATACCTAGAGATTCAAAATAATTCCTAAATGACTAGATAATTTTTGTCTTCCTTACCCCCACAGTACCTAGACTTTCCTAAAGATTTATTAAATATTGAATATTGCAAATAAGTATTTAATAAATTTTTAGGAATGTTTCGGTGCTGTGGGGGTAATGACTCATATTATTTATAAATGAATTAAAATAGCTAACGAATCAAAATGACTCAAAAGTGACTAAATTGACTCTTTTCTGACGTTTGGTGACTCAAGAATCACTTATAAGTTAATTATGAGAAATCTTGAATCAAAATAACTCTAAAATGACTGTGTAACTCTTTTCTGACTCTTAATAACTAAGAATTCACTTAAAATTTAGTCAAAGTACCTAAAAAGTAAAAATAAGTCCAAAGTGACTGAATGTAACTCACGTTTGATTCTAGATGACTCTTGACTAATAAATTTGACAACAAAATTAAAGCAAGAGCAACAAAAAATGCGAACTCAAATTGACTTTAAAGTTATTAAATCTAACATTTTTCTGACTCTTGACTCACTTTTATGCCAAAATGTGAGTTAAAATACCTAAAGATTCAGAATAAATGTCAAATGTCTCATAAAGTGTGAGCTAAAATACCTAAAGATTCAAAATAAATGTCAAATGTCTCATAAAGTGTGAGTTAAAATACCTAAAGAGTCAAAATTATTTTAAAATGACTAAATGTTACTCTTTTATGATTCTTCGTGACTCACAAATCACTTCTAAGTCAAAATTACTAAATGTGAATACTAATAACTCCTTTCTGACTCTTGGTGACTTTAAACAGATTAATACGTAAATTTTAAAGAAATCATGAATCAAAATGACTCCAAAGTGACTAACTGTAACTCTTGACTGACTTTTGAATGATTCATAAGTGACTGATAATTAAATTTCTAAAAATAAAGAGTCCAAATGAATTAGTGAGAATCACTAACTAACTAACTAACGTAAAAATATTTTACACTAAAAGAAAATGTATAGTAAATTTTGTAAAAGTATTTTACAATTTGGAAAAAAAGTGCAACAATCTGAAATTTTTATATAAAAAATACAAAACATTAAAAAAATTCTGCGGAATTTAGTATAATTATATCAAATATCAAGAATTTTGATTCAATTTTAATATAACTTTCCTAAATTAAAAAACGTAATTTTTAAATGTTTAGTATTTTTTAATATCAAAATTTCGGTTCCTTGCACTTTTCTCTAAATTATAAAATACTTTTACAAAATTTAATATTTATTTTGTTTCAGTGTACTCATTTTTTTCAATGAAAAAAAAATACTTTATTTATTTTATTTAATCTTGAAAGTAATGTTAAGTTAAACAAAAACTACAGAAATTAATTGCTTACGTTAATTTTTTTTTTTGGAAATATTCAAGAAAAGCAGAACTTAAACACTTAATCCGTAAAATATATCATCAAATATATTGAAACACCTTTTTTCTATTAATTTCTTAAACTTTTTTAATCTTAATTTTATGTAGAATGAAAATTATTTATAAAAATTTACAAACACACATGTTTTTATTATAAAGTTGACAGATGTGAAATTTGGTTCAAAAAAAAAAATTACATAAATTTATAATTCAATTTCTCTTGAATATATCTATAGCAGATGTAAAAAATTAACATAATCTCTTTGGTTTTAGTATTTCTTTAGAATTTCAACAGATCTTTACAAAATGTTTAAAAATAAAATATTTTAATATTTATATATATATTTTTTTACTTTTAATATTATTTTTCGATTGTTAAAAGTTGGTTTTGATATAATATTCTCAATGAACTAGGGCATATTAGAAAAATTTTAGTGCATTTATTCTTAAATCTAGAATACGTGTTGTTAAATTTAGAATATTTTTCTATAAGAATTGTATAAAATATTTTAAGAAATTGAAAAATATTTTTTATAGAATAGTATTCTTAAAAGTGGAATAGTATTTTTAAAATAAGAAAAGTAGTTTTACAATTAAAATATTATTCCTAAAAGTCGAGTGATATTTTTAAAATGGAACAGTTTTTTTAAAAATGGAAAAATATTTTTAAAATTGTAAAAGTAATTTTACAATAAAAATAGTATTTCTATAATTAGAATAGTATTCTTAAAAGTGGAATACTATTTTCAAAGCTAGAATAGTATTTTAAAAGTGGAACAGTATAATTCTTATTAGAATAACATTCTTAGAAATGGAATAATATTTTTAAAATTGTAAAAGTAATTATATAACAAAAATAGTATTCCTATAATTAGAATAGTACTTTTAAAAGTGGAATACTATTTTCAAAGCTAGAATAGTATTTTAATAGTGGAACAGTATTCTTCTTATTAGAATAACATTCTTAGAAATGGAATAATATTTTTAAAATTGGAAATTTACTTTTACAATTAAAACAGTATTCCTAGAATCAAAATAGTATTCTTTAAACTGGGCGAATGTTATTAAAATTCGAATCTTATTTAAAAAGTAAAATAGTATTTTCGATAACGAATAATATTCTTCAAATTGGAATAGTATTCTAAAAAATAGAATATAAATTTCTTAAAATTCTATAACAACTATAGACGTCGAATATTTTGAATTTTAAAATAAATTTTTTTAGTGCACAATTACACTTCCGTCCTTCAGTCTAAAAATATCTATATTGACATCCCTAAAAATAAAAATTATCATAATTTTTTATCATCAATTGTAAAATTTTATGAAACACATGTACTTTTGGACGGAAGAAAAAATAGAGTTGGTCGAGAAGAAAATTTTTCTTCCAACTGTAATAATATTTAATAAAAAATAAAAAAAAATATTATCTTCCAAGTAAGAAACATTTGGAAAAAAAAAAAAAAAAAAAATTTGCCGACCTTCTTTATAAACATTAAATCTCTAGATATTAGAAAAGTTTTATTTAAATGTTAGAAAAATTCTTGCTTTATAAGGTGAAAAAAGTAATTTTTTTAATTTGCAAAATTAGTATATGTATTCAATTAAAAAAATTTTTTTTTATATTCCTTTTCTGTATTTTTTCTGTATTTTTTTGTATTTTCTTTGTATTTTTTTTATTGGCGCTTTTTTCTACAAAGTAAATTTTAATATTCATTCGTATATGAAAATTTGCACATTAGACTAGCTAAATATTTTTTTCACTATTGCTTTTGCAAATCATTGTCTTTCAAAAATCTGCTTAAATGTGCAAAACTGACGATAAAATGAATATTTTTAAAAAATTATTTTTTCTTGAAAATATTAATATTTAAATATTGAAAAATAGGGTCAATTTTACAAAAAGCTGGTACTATTTTTGATAACTAAATATTTTATTTTTTAACTAAATATTTTATTTTTTTACTAAATAATGTTAATTTTTTGTCAAGTATTTTTTGCCACTACTACTTTTTTTGCTTTGGTCATCAGGGTCGCTACCAATTTTATATTTCTCCTATGTTTCTTCTCTCGCTTATTAAACAATATTTCTATTTGAAATTGAAAAAATGCTTTTTTTACGCTATTGAAAAATTGTTAATGTTAATAAATCGAGATAAAAAGAAAACAATGAAGTGCACTATTCACTAGAGGAATGTTATAAATTATTAAAATGAAAAACTATATTTGTCTCGGTTTATAAAAGGAAATTAAAATCAATGAACGAGAATGAATAATAGAAGAAGTAGAAAATAGGTAAAAAGGAGTAAAAAAAATGGGGAGAAAAAAAAATTCAAAACGCAATCTTGCATGTTTACGTTCCTATCATATCTATTATGCGATCGACATATACACATTTAAATGCTGTGAGCTGTCTGTGGTGGTGGTGGTGGGTTAAAATGACCAACGGTAATCTGCAACGATTGAACATCGCTTGCGCTCGTTGTCTGATTTTTTTTTTCACAAAATAAAAACAAAAGGGAAATTTTCAAATCTTTTGACTCCATATGTTGTAGAATTTTCATTTTGTCATATTTTTCCATAGTTTTTTTAATTTTTAACAAAATTTTTATTTTCAACAGTTATTGGAAGTATTTGAAAATTTCTTTTGCTCTTGATATAAATTTTTTCTAAAATTCAAAAAAATCAAAATAATTTATAAATTATTTTTTTTTGCAGCAAATGCAGCAGCAGCGGCGGCAAGTTATGTAACGCCGTACACGTACGCAACTTTACCTGGAGCGACAGGATTACCAGCTGCAGCGACAGCAGGAGCAGCATTTCCTGGTTTGCCATATCAAACGACTCCTCAGGAAGCAAGGCTTCAATAGGAAAGCTCAAATTTTATTTCTCGATAATTGCGAAGAATAATCGATGAATCTCAACAAAAAAAAAATCGTAATTTATATATATTTAGAATATCGAACATCTTTCTACTAGAGAATTTGTTTAAAAAAAAAATTCATGTCTCTTTTTCGTAATTCCTATAAATTTGTTCGTCCTTATTTTTCAACCATATAGAAAACAGTATTCTCAACAATATTCTATTTCTCTATTGAGCAATTAAATCAAGAAACAATGTCAACATTGACAACCAAAAAGAATATGACGTAAAGTTTAAAGAAAATTTGTTTACAAATAAGTTTACTTTGTTAGTAACATTTTTTTATATTCGAAGTATTTTTTTTACTTCACAAAAAAATATTAAGCTTCTTTAAAATACAAATATTCAAGAGGCTGAAAATTTTATTGTTCATTTCTGAAAAAAAAATTGTTGAATTTAATTGCCATCGTTTATAGAAAAGAGAAAGAAAAAAATATATATATGAACAAGTTTTTATTTTTTAAAACTTGATATTTATATTCTTGCTAAAAAAATTTATTGCTCTTTCACAATATTCATCGTACGTTTCTCAACTCTCTAGCTTCCCTAATCTTCCCTTAGGAGCTAAAAAAAATGGCGCAAACGCCTCCAAAGAGAAGTAGATATTAATGTTATACTATTTATAAATAAGATCACTTTTTTCTCGTTTTCGATAAGGAATCGAAGAAATATGATCGAACTGTAAAATAGACATAAAAAATAGAAAATAGAGAATTAGAAGAAAGGAGCATAAATAATAAGGGTCTTTTGTATCCACTATTCTTCTAAACTTGTCGAAACTCAACGAGTTTCTTTCTATTTTGTATTATTCTTTTTTTTAAACCGACATAATTGTCTCTCCATAATTTCTTCATTAAAACAAAATATTTTTCTAAATATCCTTAAAAAAAACTGATTTGTCTCTTTTTTTAAAGAAAACACTTTTTAACTTTCCCCAACTTTTCCCCCCTAAAGGAAGGAATCATCAAAACAGATGAAAATTTCTCATTTCTTCCCAATTGAATTATTTTATAAAAAACTTTCCAAAAAAAAAATTACTTTCTCCTTCGACTGATTTCAAAGTTTTTGTCCAAATGACGACGAACTTTTTTTTCTTTTTGTAATATTATAAAATAAACAATGACTATAAATAATTAAGCAAAACATCGTCGTTCGAAGATCAACGAAATTAGTGAGTTAAATAATTGTTAAAAAAAAAACTCTAACCGAAGTTGCCTTACGAGAATTGTCATCGTAAAAGTGTCTTAATTTTGAGGCCTTGTAAAACCAAAAGTTTTTATTTGTAACACAAAAAAAAACATGAAATTGAAACTAAATAGGTCCATTTCTAATTTTGGAGAAAAAAAAACAAGTGCCTTAGAAAAGCGCTCTTGGTATCGGTTAGAAACTAGTCAGTGTCACGTTTGTTGTATGAAACGCAGAGAGAAAAGTGGATGAGTGAACAAGTTTATAAAAAAAAAAAAAATTGTATGAGAGATGAAGAGCGAGAGTCAATTATCAAGAAATCGCGTTTTGAGGTCAACTAGTCTTAAAATTAGAGGCCTTGGAGACTTTAGAAATCGATGATTTTACAAAATTAGATGGCTTAGTAGACATCGATGAAAAGAGACGTCGAATCATCGAAATGTATAAATAATAAAGTAGCAAAAGAAAGAAAAATCAAAGTCTCGCGAGAAAGTACGTAGTTTCGGATATTATTATTATATAATAGGACGATTAGTAATATAATACAGTTATTAGGAGCAAATAGTAATTACCTAATTATTATATTATTACTTTATTGCCATTATTATTATTAAAATTATTATAATAATTTTTATAATTACTATTATTACAATAACTATTGTAATTACTGGTTTATAATAACTATTATAATCACTAGTATTATAATAACTATTGTAATTAATATTATTACTATTATAATAATTATTATAATTATTATTTTAATTATTATTATAATTATTATTATAATTATCATTATAATTATTATTATAATTATTATTATAATTATTATTATAATTATTATTATAATTATTATTGTAATTATTATTGTAATTATTATTATCATTATTATTATTATAATTATTATTATAATTATTATTATATTATATATATTATTATTATTATTATTTTATCAACTTGATGATAGTTATTACTGTTTTGATATGACTCAATATCACTTTCAATTACAACTAGAATTATTATATAGTATTGCTACTGCATAGGTAAATATGTACTTAAAAAAATCAATGAAATTTAGAAAAAAAATATATGCTAAGCGTTAATGACTGCAGAAGTCATTGACATCCTAAGTGCTTAGAATTAACGACTGTAATATATACCTATATTGTCTGTTAACTACAATACTATCAATATTGTCGTTCGACATTAGTTTAATTAAAACAGAAGCAAAATATATTGTCTCTAAGAGAAATTTGTTGTGTTAATTTATTTAATTTTGCCTAGTAGTAATATTTCATAAATACCTTAATCATTATATTTTAAAAGAAAATTGCAGCTTTGTAAGGAAAAATATTGCAATTAAGCATTTTTTACGTATCAAAGCAAATTCACTTCTACATGAATGTAAATATATCAAAAAATTTTTTTACGATTTAGTTCTCTAACAAAAAACCTTTCATTGATGAATTTCTTTTACTCACAAAATTTTCAGAGCTTGAAATCCGTTTTCAGAAATATGAAAATGTACCTAAATTATTATTAGTTCTTTAAAAAAAAACTTTTTAATGATAATATTTCTCTGCAAAAAAATTTGGAATTAGATGACAATGGAAATTTTTTGTACTCAAAAAATTATTGTTACGATTTAGTTCTCTAACAAAAAACCTTTAATTGATAATTCATCTGCAACGATTTAAAAAGAAAATTAGCTACGATAATAGAAATTCTTTTTACTCACCAAATTATCAAATCTTTATATCCGCTTCTAAAGGAGCGAAAATATATCCAAATTATTATTACGATTTAGTTCTCTAACAAAAAACCTTTCATTAATGAATTTTTTACTCACCAAATTTTTAGAGCTTGAAATCCGTTTTTAGAAATAAGAAAATACATCCAAACTATTATTAGTTCTTTGAAAAAAACTTTTTTTGTGATAATATTCCTTCGATTAGATATTTGGGATGAGATGACCATGGAAATTTTTTGTACTCCACCAAATTATTATTACGATTTAGTTCTCTAACAAAAAACCTATCATTGATAACGTCTTAAAAAGAAAATTAGTTACGATAATAGCAATTCTTTTTACTTACCAAATTGTAAAATCTTGACATCCGCTTTTAGAGGAACGAAAATACATCCAAATTATTGTTACGATTAAGTTCTCTAACAAAAAACCTTTTATTGATAATTCATCTGCAACGTCTTAAAAAGAAAATTAGTTACAATAATAGGAATTCATTTTACTCACCAAATTGTAAATTCTAGACATTCGCTTTCTGAGTAACGAAAATACATTAAAATTATTGTTACGATTTAGTTCTCTAATAAACCACCTTTCATTGATGAATGTTTTTACTCACCAAATTTTTAATGCTTGAAATCCGTTTTTAAAACTATGAAAATACATCCAAATTATTATTAGTTCTTTGAAAAAAAACTTTGATATGTTATTGATAATGATATTGATGATGATAATATTCCTTATCGCATAGAAATTTGGAATTAGATGACCATGGAAATTTTTTGCACTCAGCAAATTATTATTACGATTTAGTTCTCTAACAAAAAACCTTTCATTGATAATTTATCTGCAACGTCTCAAAAAGAAAATTAGTTACGTTGATAAAATTTTTTTTACTCACCAAATTGTCAAATCTTGACATCCGCTTTTAGAAGAATGAAAATACATCCAAATTATTGTTACGATTTAGTTCTCTAATAAACCACCTTTCATTGATAATTCATTTTCGACATTTAAAATAATTAGATGACCATTAGGGGGAGGTATTAGATGACCATGGGAATTTTTTTCGAGAAAAGGTAGTTTCATAAACGTTTAATTTCTTAAAACTGAAGGGAATGAAAAAGGTCCCCAATTTTTGTCTACTTACAAGAACAAATGTTTAAATTTTTCATCATTCAGAAACATTACTAGAGAGCAGAAAAATTCTGGACGTTTTTCAACAGCTCCATCTCTCGATTATTTTAACAACCGTCATACAACTTTGAACAAACTATAGTAAACGTGATTCATTTGACCTTTGGTTCACTTGTCCGTGACGCTGTTGATTCTCCACTGTTCCCTCATCACTGGATACAATACCAATGGAGTTTCAATTCACCATTTCAACGTCAGATGCCAGCAGTTGTCTTTCCCTTGAACATAAGGCGCACAAACTTTTGAATTACTCTTCTTTTATCGTTTTATATTGTATTAAAAAGAGTAGGGGAAGCGAAGCTACAACTAAAGCGGATGATGCTCAGTTATCCAGTGATTATTCGACATTAGACTGTTCCTTTATTTCTCAATCACCTCTTGTCCACCTTTATCCTTGAATTAAATTAAATTTTACTTTTAAACAAGTGACAGTATTAAAAATCTTCGAAATAGAAAGATAAACGTTCTCCAGGAGAACGTTCAAGGAAGTGGATTATCCTTCCGGCGTCCATGCCAGGAGAAAGTCACGTGACCTGTCATTAAGAACGGTAAAAGAAATTCTGTTCTTAAATTTTATAAATTTTGTTCATGAAAGCAAAATTTAGTTTTCTATTCCAATAAATGTTTTTCTTTCTTACACTTTTTTATTTCTCGTTTATTACGAAAATATTTACCACAAATATTTATTTTATTTACAAAAATTTCTTTAAGAAAAAAATTAAATTTGACAAACTGAATTTTTATTAAAAAAACAACTTTTTTAAGTAAACATTTTTTTCCTATTTATATTAACGCGGTAATTTTATTTTTATTTGTCAATTTGACTATTTTTCTATATAAGTGAAACAAATTATATTGTACAATCTTTTGCTTATTTATAAAAATTACTTCTTGAGTTGATAAATCAAAGTTATATTCGTAATCAGAAGTTAATAATGCTCAGTCATTCAGATTATTGAGATTTGTAATCTGCAAAAAATTGTGTAAAATGAGAATTCTTGACATTTCCTTTTTTTTACTTGTTATAAATTGTAGTTTCTCGAATAGTTTACTCATTGTTCTGAGGAAATTCTAATTGTTAAAGAAATAATAAATAAATAACTTTAAGAAATGAAAATTGAAATTAAAAAAAAATTGAAATAATCTAAGACGATAAAATGGTGTAACTAAATTAAATTAGGTTTCACTTTCTCGTTTTTACTATTTAATAATATTTTGTTTTTATCAAAGAAGTAAAAGTGTTTAAACTTTTTATATTAGGTGAGAAATCTAATTATTAAATTACTTCTAATCAATTAAAGTTATTAATTATATCAAGTTAATAAATTGTTATATTAAAAATAAAATATATTATGATTATGTTTTGTAATAATTTGCAGTAATAATTATTTACATTATTATTTACAATAATTTCAAGAAATTAAAATAATTTTAAAAATATTTTCCAGAATACTAATTTTATGTAAAACTAGTAGTAATGGTGATTGTCTTTACGTTATTGTTAAGTACTTTGTACATTTGAATTTATATAAATAATAAATAAATAATACATAAATAATAAATAAATAATACATAAATAATAAATAAATAATAAATAAATAATAAATAAATAATAAATAAATAATAAATAAATAATTAATAATTAATCAATAAATAATCAATAAATAATAAATAAATAATAAATAAATAATAAATAAATAATAAATAAATAATAAATAAATAATAAATAAATAAATAAATAAATAAATAATAAATAAATAAATAATAAATAAATAAATAATCAATAAATAATATATAAATAATAAATAAATAAATCAAATAAAAATTGAAAAATTAACACAATATCGAAATGAAAACCAAATTATTGTCTTGAATGCAGAATTAATGTGGATTCAACAACTTCTTTAGGAAAGAAAATAAAAATTTGAACAATATAATTTAATTCACGTGTCAGGTGCAGAATTTTTTGACATAAATATGAATTAAATTATATTTAGAATGACGTGCATTGAAACTACGTGCCACTTTTACAAATCTTACGATTCTAATGTCTTCGCCCTTTCTCTTTACTTACCACGAGCAATTTATATCTACAAAAAAGGAAAAAAATGAGTAAATTTTTTAATTTATTGCATATCTTTTTAATTTTTTTAAATCTTTTATTTTTTGCAATCTTTTTAAAGAAATTTATAGATTATATAAATGTACTAAATATCTATAATAGTAATAATAATGTTGTTATTATATTAGTATTAATAATATAAATAATAATAATAATAATAATAATAATAATAATAAAATAATTATAGTAATAATAATAATATAATAATAAAATAATAATAATAATAATAATTTTAAATTATCTTTGTAAAATATTTTATTTATCTTCATAAAATAGTTAATTTTATCTTTATTCAATGATATAAAATTTTTATAAATATTCTCCTTATCTTTTAAATATTTAAAGAATTTTCGATTAATAATAAACAATCAGCTCTTTTATTAATTATTACTGAGTATTCTTATAACTAAACCTAATAAAGTTTGTTGATAATTTCACATATTTTACGATTCTAGATATGAAATACGTGTTTTTTTTTGTACAAAAGACGAAAGATGTATAAATGAACAAAAGAGATGATAATTATATACGCTCTAGGATATGTACATCCTGTAAAATTTCTACAGTCAATTTCAGTTTTACGAAAGAAAAAGAATTTTCTCTTAAATACTAGAAAAACAAAATTTTTACTTAGAAGTCTGATATTTTTCAGCAATGAAGAATTTACGAAAAATTTATTTCCAAAAGTATTTTTTAATTAAAAAAAAAATGATTCCATATTTTTTTCAAAAATGTCAAAAAGTGTATTTTAATTTTTAAAAATTCGTTTCGTATTAGAAATAATCCTTTTAGTAGTGACTGTACAAGATTCGCACAGAACAGTAATTTACCTCTCGTTACATGCCTTTAATACAGATTTAGCAGTAGTGTACAGATCGTGTACAATAATAATTGTAGAATGCAGCATTTGTCGAACTCGCAGGTCAAACAATGTTGGTAGTTTTCATTACGTAAGAAACAAAATTATACATTTAGAGGATAACAAATAAATGTTCACACACAATAGTGGAGAAAACAATTTGATTTTTAAATTTATGTACTTTTCAAATTAACTTTTCAAATTATGTCATAATTTTTCATTCTTCTATATTGAAAGACATTTTATATTTTATTACTGTTTTATATTTTTCGAAACAATTGCGAAACTCATCTCTTCTTTGAACAATATTTGGATTTTTTTTTTCTTTCTTTATTTATTGTTTTTTTTTCTTCAAGAGGCGGGGGTAATTATTAGTTAGATTTCCATAATCATAAAATACATATTGACAAACGCAAGGAACGATATTGAGTTACAGTATGCAAATGACTAGGAATAGAGGAAGATTTAATCACGTGTGCGGTCTCTTGTATATAGGACAGGAATTTTATTGTCTGAAAATTTTAAAACATTTTTAAGATGGATAACTAAATTTTTCTTTCAAAAAAAAGATTTATTTGAAAAAATCTGTGTTTATAATTTTTTTTTACTTTTTATTAGATACGAAAGAAAATAATACTTTTTATTTAATTTCGTTTTTCTGTTTCTTCACTCAATGAGTTCCGTTTTTCTCTTTCTTTCCCATTGCCCCCACTCTGACGCTGAACCGTTGTTGCCATGCGCGCTCCAAGGGTAGAGTGGGGGCAATGAGTGCGAGAGAGAAAAACGAAACTGTCTCTCTCGCACTCATTGCTCCCACTCTACCGTTTGCGCCGGACGCATGCGCGACTTCTTTTTCTCCAGAATCGCTACTCCAAATTTCTTTCGATTCTAATAAATTTGAAAAATATTTCAGGACTGCCGGAAGGATGGGCGAGGATTCAAAATGCGGTCTTTGTGGAATCTATCCAAAATGGCTGGAAGGTCGAGCAACAGCAAAAGTTTTTATTATTGTCTATGGTCTACTTGGCACGGTTCAAAGTATGGCTTTCGTATATGTTATGGTCACCTTAACAACACTTGAGAAAAGGTTTAAAATTCCAAGCCAAACAACGGGTAAAGTATTCAAACACTAAAAATTGAAACAAAAAGACTAGAATTATGTTTTTCAAGGTCGACTGATAAATACTATTTTACTTCTAATCACTTACTTTTTTCAAAAACATTTTTTTTATTTACAATTTGTAGACGTAAAAACATGGAAATAATTATAAATTTGTAGAAAATATTGTAAAGCTTTGTACAAAAATTATTCGAAAGTAATATTTGTTAACACAAATGTTATTTATTTATATAAAACAAAATTGTCAGAAATAAAATAAATATTACCATCTGTATCAGATAAAGAATGTATCGAAAAAGAATTCTGAAAAAAGCCATATTACATTCATTAGGCAGTAAAATATTGTGAAAGAGATACACTTCTCCTTGTAATTATGTTTAAATAGTTATTAATTACGTTTACACAGCGATAGCATTTTTTTTATCCAAAAATCAAGAACCTCGAATTAGAAAAAGTATTTTTTTCCTCCGTATAATTAAAAATAAATTAAAATCTTTTATTTAGAAACAATATTACATTATTTTCTTGACACATTACAGGAATAATACTCTCGGGAAATGAGATATCACAAATTTTATCTCTTGTTTTAACGTATTACGGAGGAACTGGTCATCGGCCAAGATGGATAGCCGTTGGTGTTGCATTAAGTGCATTATCATGCATTGTACTCGCCCTTCCACATATTATTTACGGTCCTGGAAAGGATGCATTAGCCTTGACACGAGAATATCTCGATCAAAATTTAATTATTAATTCCACTGTAAGGGAGGATCTTACGACTTGCACGAGAAATAGAGAGCCACCGGCTTGTGATGAAGAATCCCTGCAGGACATAAGTATTCTTCCAAGATTACTTGTTTTTTTGTCGCAATTTATTTTAGGTATTGGTACAACGCTCTATTATGGTTTGGGACAAACGTATCTCGACGACAATACAAAGAAGAAAAATACTCCAATGTTGTTGGGTATGTTTGTTTTTATTTTTAATTCGATGTTGACTTTCCGTTGGGAGAAGAAGATTCTGTTTTTCTCTTTCTTTCTCATTGACCCCTCTCTAACGCTGTATTTCCTTGAGGCGCACGCGCCAAGTGGGGGCAATGAGTACGAGAGAGATACTTTCGTTTTTCTCTTTCTTTCTCATTGCCCCCACTCCAACGCTGAGACTCTAGGCGCGTGCGCCAACGACAAAGTGGGGGCAATGGAACGGAAAGAGAAAACTTCTTTTTTCTTTCTCTAACTCATTATCCCCCACTGCAAGACTTTTTTTCCGGAAAAAGAATCTGATAACTTCCAAAAAAACTGAATGAACTATTTTTTATGAAATTAAATTATCATAAAAATAAGAAATTAATAAATTATTCAAGCAACTAAAAATGTTTTACACTTGAAACTGAAAGAAAGACGTGTGTAAAATTTTGATTCTTAATCATGAAATGCTAGGAAATTATTTTTATTTCGTTGCGTAAAAGATGACAAGATTCGTGAGTATCGTTCAATAAAAATCATTTGAGTTCCAGTGTCATTGCCACACTGACGCTGAGCATAGGGGAGCAAAATTAGATTATACAATTTGTATTCAATGAAAGAATTCGAATTATAAATTTTGAATAGAAATTTAATTGTAATTATTAGTTTGGATTAAAATTTAATTCTAATTATGAGTTAAGATTCAAATTTAATTCTTATTATTAATTTGGATTGAAATTCAATTCTAATTATTAATTTTGATTGAAATTCAATTCTAATTATTAATTTGGATTGAAATTCAATTCTAATTATTAATTTGGATTGAAATTCAATTCTAATTATTAATTTGGTTTAAAATTTAATTCTAGCTGTTAATTTGGATTGAAAATTAATTCTGACTACTAGTTTTAATTAAATTCTTATCATTCTTTAAGTTGCAAATTTAATTTTGTTCATTATGTATTCACTTTATTATTAATAAAATTATTATTTTTTTGCTTTTTTATTATTTATTAAAATTGAATTCTACTTTTTGACTTTGAATTCAACATGACTTTCAATTATTATAGTCTGTCTTGAAATTAAATTAAATTTTCTAAATTTGAATGTGAAATTTAATTAAAATTGTGATAATATGAATAATTTTATTTCGGATGGAAGGTCCACTAAAGAAATTATTATTTTTTAGTATTTTTGTTATTAATTCATCCCTTGGAATTCACAAATTTTTTTTCTTATCTAACTTGATAAATGACCGATAAAAAGATTATTAATGTTGATTTCTTTTTATAACTTGTTTACGTTTTTTTGTTCCCGCTTCGTCGTATACCTGATGAATATCAGAAAAAGTAGTTCTTTGTATAAAATATTTCCGTTAGAAGAAAAAACTTTATTTCTAATTTTAGGAAACTTTATTCTCTTTTCTGTGCTGTTATTTTGTTTGTATTTACAATTTTAGTGTGATATTATTTTGTTTTTTTTTTTAAATTTCATAATTTCAATAATTAAAAAATTTGTTTAAATTTATTCTCTTTTATTTTCTTTGGAAAAATTAAAAAAAAAATTCATTGTTTTCCTTGTCTTATCAATCGCAAATGTTCAAATTTAGATTTTAATGCACAATTCGGATATGCGATAATGTGAAATGTAAAAATTTATTTGATGCAAAATGTTGTTGAAGGGGATTTTTTCAAAATGACTCTATTTTTTAGTTTTAGTGCAATTTTTCATGTTTTTTTGAAAAAATATAAATTTTGAAATTTTTTCAATTTCTTCGAATTGAATGGAGTAGTGAGATTTATTTAGAAACCACTTTTTGTACGCAATGCTCGAGGATAAATTTCTTATATTTATTGTCTTTTTTGCAGGTGTCACGTTTGCTCTTCGGACTTTGGGTCCTGTCGTTGGATTCGTTTTAGGCTATGCATGTTTGAGTTTATATATAGATCCCACTTTGCATCCTGTAATTACTAAAGAAGATCCACGATGGTTGGGTGCCTGGTGGATTGGTTGGATAATTCTTGGAACTACTATGGGAATGTTTGCAGTTTTTATTGCCATGTTTCCGCGTCATTTGCCGAAATCAAATACATCTTCCAAGGAGGTAGTTTCCAGTTATAGCAAAATTTAAGTAAAAATAAAAAAAAACCAAGTAAAGAAAACTAAAAAAAAAATGAAATAGATAATTAAAGTAAAAGTGAAAATAAACATTAAAATTTAAAGTGAAATGAAAGATGAGAGTAGAAAAGAATTGATATTAAAAAAAAAGTGCAAAGAAGTAATTGAAGAAGAAATAAATTAAGATCTAGAAAAATTAAAATTAATTGAAGAAGAATATAATTAATTGAAGAAGAAATAAATTATGATCTAGAATAAATTAAGAATAGGCTGCAAACGATCTGTAGGAAGTTTTTAGGGATTTTTGGGCAAAAAATATTTGATAATAATTTTAAATTTTTATTGATAATTCACAGGTTGCGGAGGAACCCTTCAAACATGATCCAACATTTCAAAAAACTGAGAACAAAAAACAAAATTCGACGGTAGCAAATAAAGAAATTGAATTTGTTCCAACAGTAAGTGATTTTGTTACATCAGCGAAACGATTGATGATGAATCCTATTCTGACCTGCAACAATTTCAGTGGAGTTTTTTACATTCTTGGTGCATCAGCTTACATAACATTCATGTCGAAATATATGGAGGTTTTGTTCGGTGTATCAGCTGCGAAAAGTTCAATGATTACAGGTAAAAATAGGACCCTAAAAAATGCAAACATTCAATTTTGTCATTTAATTTTTTAAGGCAAAGTTGCACGCAAAAAGCTTCAGCATGATTCCTTGAAAAAGAATAAAACATAATGACAGAAATTTTGATATTTATTTTTATTTCTTTATAAATACAAATATAAATATAAATATCGAATTATATTTCTGTAATATTTTATATTGATTATTATTGTTTTCGAACAGGTCCGATCACATTAATAGGAATGGTCCTCGGTTTTCTAATTTCGGGAGCAGTGATTAGTAAATATAAACCAGGTCCACGAATTTTGCTCGGCTGGAATGTGATTATTGGCATGTCGTATATTTTTGGACAAATTGCATTTTTATTTTTGAGCTGTCCCGTCACTCAAATCGAAGGGATTGACTCAAAATCGATGCAGTAAGTTTTCAACACAAAAAATCAACTATTAATAAATAAATTTTAAATTATATTAATTGTAAAATTTTTATTTTTTCAAAATTCGCGCCAATACAGTTGATTACATGACCGTCTAGAGGGCATGAAAATTCTCTCACAAACGAAATGATGTGAAAAGAAAATTTAAGACCTAGAGTACATGAATCATGATGAAATAAATTTGCTTTTTAGTTCGGTTGGAAAATAAATAAAAATAATAATAATTAAAAATAGAATAAATTGTAAATAATTTTCTCTAATGGATAAAAATGGAAAAAATTAAGTGGAGGAAAAAATAGATGTTTGTAATTTATTATTTTATAAGTGACGCATTCCGAAGAAAGGTACCCAAATGGAAAAAAATTCTAGGTTATGTTTGTAATTTTTGGAACGAAAATACCAAGAATACAAACATAACCTAAAAATAATGTTTCTTCTTTGACACTTTTCTTCAAAGCAAATTACACATTCAAATAAGTAAATTAAACCGTTTTACTAAAAATAAAAAAAATCAATTATTAAAATAAAAAAAGGTGTGAATTTTGTAAATGAAATTATTTCTTTTTCGCAGAATAAATCTCGACTCTCCATGCAATGCCGATTGCTTCTGTGATACGGTGAAATATTCACCGGTTTGTTATGAGCCAACAATGACAACATTTTTCTCAGCATGCCACGCTGGTTGTAAGACAGTACTGCAAAATGGTGAATATGGAAATTGCAGTTGTACACAAAATCAAATGAATATTGAAAATTCCTATTATCAATCGGATAATCAGTCGAAGGATCAATTGAGTGTTTCGTCAATTAATGAAGAATCACATTTAATGACAAATATTTTAAATATCGTTAAAGCTGGTGCTTGTAAAAACGATTGTGGCAAGTCCTATTTAATATTGACAATTATAATGTGCATTATACAATTGCTCACGTGCTCTGGAAAAATTGGCAATGTTCTGGTTAATTATCGAAGTGTCGACGACAGGGATAAGGCATTTGCTCAAGGAATAACATTAATGTTGATCTCACTTTTTGCCCTTATTCCGGGTCCCATTATTTATGGAGCACTGATAGATTCCACTTGCCTTGTGTGGGACGATGCTTGTGGTATGAAGGGAAACTGTTGGGTTTATGACCCAGATAAGTTTCGAAACTATATTAACAGCACGGCAATATGTGAGTTGTAATTTGATAAATAACACGCTAATCAAATTTAATTTTTGTGAATTGCTTCCATCCTTTTAAATTCTCAGATAAATCATCAAATTTTCGTGGCCCAAGAGAAAGAAAATTTTTTAAAGAAAAAACAAAAAAAGTTATTTACATAAATATTGAAAATTTCTCTTTTTTAGGAATCGTTACATTTTGCAAAAATCAAAAAAATTTATTTAGTGGAAAAAATAATTTATATGTATAGAGAAAAAAAATTATGATTGCAGGGGAAAATATTTTAGCGTTGCCACAAATATTTAATTTTTTTTTCTTACAAGTTCCCCTGAATTCTAGACAAACTTTTCTCTGACTCTAAAGAATATTCTGATTCACTAAATAAAATGAATAAAAATTAATATTTTATTAATATAAAAATTTCTAATTCTAATAATTATAGAAATATTATTATAAAATCATTATTTTATAGTAAGAATATTTTTACTGGAACATCTTCAAAATTATTGTCATCATTTCAATTCAATTATTTCCTACAATTTTTAAATGAAATTCTTCTTTAAATCAATGATTTTTAATAATTTCTAAAAAAGTTCTTCTTTTTAACAATTTTTTAATCCATTTGTTTAAAATTCAATTTTACGTAAAATTTCAATTATTAGCCAATTCTTCAATTAAATATTATTAGGAAATTAACAGTTTAAATAATTTTTAAAAAATTCGATTAAGCTTTTGGAAAAAATTAGTTTCATATAATTTGCAATTAAAAAAATATGAAAAATTCATATTTCTAAAAATTTTAAATTAAAACCTTTTTAAAAGTCAATTATTTTTAAAAATTCACGATATAAACCTTTTAATATTCAATTATCTAAAATTTTAACTAAAATTCATTTTTTCATCAATTTTTATTAGAATATTCTTCGTGAATTCTCAATTGTTTCAATAAAAAAGTAAATGATTTATTGAATTATTGAATGTTTCTTGAAATTAAATTCTTATGAAGAATTTTAATAAAATTTTTAAGAATATTTCCATTTTTCGATAAATTCAATTAAAATTATACTAAAAAGAATTAAAATTCTGGGATGAAATTTATTATTTATAATTATGAAAAAAATTGAATCAATGCGAAGAATTAAAAAATTTGCCAATAATTGAATTACTGCGAAAATTTTTTGTTATTTATGAAAATAAAATTAAATGTTTGCGTAAAATTTTATCAAATTTTTTTTTAAATAATTCAATTCTTTTAAAAAATTTTATTAAAATACAGATATTGAAAATGCTTTAATTAAGGAAAAGTTTTGAAAGTAATTGAAATTGTGACAAGAATTTTATTTAAATTTTTGAAAATAATTTAATATCAGAGATGATTTTTATTATTTTTCGAGATAATTGAAATTTTGAAGAAAATTTAACAAATTTTTTTAACATAATTGAATTTCTGAGAAGAACTTTTTTGCTGTTGAAAATAATTAAATTTCTGCAGCCTTTTATAAGTTCTCAAACATTAAATTTTTTAGTGTTTTGAACTAAAATAATTCTATAATTTTATTGTTTTTTTTAAAAATTATAATTGAATAGATATGAAAAAATTAAACTAATTTTAGAAGAATTTGATTTCATAAAATTTTTTAAAAATCCAAGTTCTTTAAAAATTTCTAATAAAATTCATGAAATTTTCTACAAGTTCTAATAAAATTCATTTAAAATTGAAATTTTCTAAAATTTTTAATCAAATTCGTTTAATTTAAAATTTTCTAAAATTTCCAATACAGGTCATGTAGAATTGAAATTTTCTAAAATTTTAAATTAAATCGAATATTATAAAAAAGGGAAGAATAAATAAATAATTTTTTAAAAATCGAAAAATTAAAAATATACAACCTTGAAAATGAAATCTGTTAAAAGTATTTTGTAAACAAATATTTAAATAATTGAATTTTTTCGAAGAATTTTAATAAAATGATATTAAGGATAGTTCGAGTAAAATTGTATTAAAAATAATTTTCGTGAATTCAAATTTTCAAATTTTTTTCAATTTCATCAAGAAATTTTTCAAAATTGTTTTTAAATAATTGAATTCTTTGGGAAAATTTAATTAAAATAATAGATGTACAAAAAAAAAAAATGAATGAAAACATTTTTGAAAATAATTGAGATTTTGCCATTAATTTTATTCAAGCTTTTAAAAAATAATAGAATTTTATTACTTTTGGAAGTAATTGAAATTTGGAATTTGAAAATTTGAAAATTTCTGCGAATAATTTTATTAATAATTGTAAAAGTAATTGAATTGCCTTAAAATTTTGAAAATTGAAACTTATTTCAATAGATTGAAATTAAAATTTTTCAAAAAAAATATATAAAAATACTTTGTAAATGATTTATAAATAATAACTTTATATACTTTTCCCTGATTTCCCTGACCAGTGGCAACCTTATTTTTAATTAATTTTTTAATAAAAAAAAATTTAATTTATTGAAATAAATTTTTCAGGTTTCACCATAATTGGCGTTTTATTCGACATTGGAGTTTGGTATCTTGGTAAAAATGTGGATCTGTATGGAAGTGATGAAGACATGAGGCGTGATTTTGTCAAGTCATTGACACTCGAGGAAAAGAATAATTCCGAAAAAAATGAGAACCACATGGAAAAAAGTTCCACCTAAACTGAAATTTAAAAATAAATCCAAGATTGCATAATATTAAAATTTCATTACGCTGTTAATGAAAAAAACAATTTCTCAAAATTTACTTATCAAAACAAATTACATTAAGTATTAATAGTATTTTAATTTTTAACGTTCTAGGAAATTTTAAGACAGATTGTGTTATATAGAATATATTTATATAATGTGATAAAATATATTTTGATATACAATTATTGTAAAACAATAAAGTAAAATGGAGATTGAATTTTTTTTTATGTCGTTCAAATATGAAAATATGAAAGTGTTGAAAAGTTAAAATATATTTTTTATAAATATTTATAAAAATTGAGGACATTTACGATTTTATGTGTAAATATAGAAAATTTCGTTTAACATTTATTTGCGAAATGAAAGAAAATGTTCATAAGCATTTTGTACATTTGCATTTTTATTTTACGTGATAATTTAATTCACTATTGTAATTAACTGTCAAGTATTCTATTATTCTACTATAAAGAATTTATTTACCAATAAGTTAATATTTTAATAAAAATTTTGTTTAACGATAAATTATCATTTTCTTTTATTTAAAAATTAAGAACCATAAACATTCCTTGCTAACAATTATAAACATTTTTTTTTAATTGTAGTCAGTCAATGATTGGATTATGTTTGGAAATTTGCTTTTATTAATATATATTAATATTATTAATACATAATTATTCAAAGAGAAATTAATTTTTTTGAGAATATGAGATAGAATAAAATTAATTATAAATTAATTCTATTATTTATATTAAATAAATATTAATATTATTAAATAAAAAACTATGAAGTTTTTGGAGAATATGAGATGAAATAAAATTAATTATAAATTAATTTTATTATTAATATTAAGTAAATATTAATATTATTAAATAAATAAAAAAATGACACATGTCAATATTAAATGTCCGTGACCCACTTATTGAAGCACAAATCAATCAAAAGTTATGTAAAGAAATTCAGCACTAATTCTTTTTTTTTCAATTTCATTGTTTATTTTCGAAAAAATCATGACAATAATAAGAAAATATATAAATTTGCTAAAAATTTTGTTTAACGGTATCAAAGGCAAAGTGTTAAGAAAAGAAAAACCTTGAACTAGCCGAGACTAACGATTCTAATCTCACTCGTCCGGCCTTGATTCTTCTACCACTATGAATGCTGCAATTTAAACTAGCAAGTGGGTGGTTGCAACTGCAATTTGCGATTCGTTTGCAAAATTTCATATGATCTCTTTAACAAACGTATACATTCATTTTTTTTTCTTTTTTCCTCACATTACCCTAATACGTTGTTACATATAGTTTTTACACAATTTATGAAAATTTTACGATTCATTTTTGTTTTATAGTTTAAACGCCTAATCATCACTGATGCTAATTGTCCTTTTATTCCAATTATTTTAAAAATGTTTCCCGTAAGATTTTCAAAAAGTAAAATTAAAAAAATCTTTACAAAAAAAAGTAACCTTTTTATTTTTTAATTAATTTTTTCAATTCTTGTCAAAAATAAGATTTTGTTTTCTTATTTTTTGAAAAAAATGGTTCTTTTTTTGTGTATTAAATTTATTTGGAATTTATTTTTGTACACATTTTTCTTCTTTTTTCGAGAAAAAAATTTCACCTTTCGGTTTTGTATTTTGACTTCTGTATATTTAATTAAGTGTAATTGAAATGACACTTAATCTTATGTAAGTCATTTTAATTTACGACCCTTATCGTTAGGAAACTGATTCCCCTTAATACTCTCATTTCAAATAAATAAATGTCAAAAAATAGAAGAAATCTGCAAATCATGCTGCAGTTTACTATTTATATTTATTTCCTGTTTTACAAATCAATAACAACATTTTCTACTCATTTTTTTATGAATTAAAAAAAAATTTATTTTACTTTCAAAAAAGCAATTTCTGTATCAAAAATGTTTTACTCTCATGTACAAAAATATTTAATTCATTTATTATACTAATTTACAATAATATTAATTTTATAACTCAACTAAATAAGTGTTCGGTAATCGCTTCATTTCGTTTATGAGCGAATGTTCACGCAAATTTAAAGAAAAGCGCGAAATTCAAAAAAAGAAAAAAATTAACATGATAAATATATATTAAGTATTTTTTTCGTTTCCTGTTTTTTATGAAACAACTTTTTTCCGGTGAAAACTGTTTTTAGAGTAAAAGTAGAATTTTCTGTTTATTTAGTTGAGATAATTTTGAATTTAAATTTGAGGAAAAAAATTTGAATTCGTTTATACATAGTCTATTATGAAATTAGTAGTACACTATATAAACTCTTTTTCTCATACACGTGGCTTCATAATGTATGACAATTTGACGTATTTGCGCTACAGGCTATTGTCAATGTGTGTTGTAGATTAAGGGTAACAAATTATCTTTATTGTACCTGTTGCTCAATCCAAATATAATGACAAGCAAATTATATTCTGAAAAATATCTTTTAAACATTTCAACTTTAAACTAAAAAGTGAAAATTATCATCTCTTTTCGGATGTTACTGTTGAATTTAAAATTCCTGAATTTTCTATTCCAATTGAAAAAATTTATTTATTTTTCCCTTTTTTATAGAATAGTTGCTTTGGTTTAAAATTTTAGAAAATTTCAATTTTAAATTACCTGCATTAGAAATTTTAGAAACTATTAATTTTAAACGAATTTAATTAGAAATTTTAGAATATTTTAATTTTAAAAACATTTTATTAGAAATTTTAGAAAATTTCTAATGTGAATGAATTTTATTAGCAATTTTAGAGAATTTCTAATGTAAATTAATTTTATGAGTAATTTTAGAGAATTTCTAATGTAACTGAATTATATTAGAAATTTTAAAAATTTCAATTTTAAATGATCTGCATTAGAAATTTCAGAAAATATCAATTTTAAACGAATTTCATTAGAAAATTTAAAAAATTTTTAATTGAACAAATTTCATTGGAAATTATTTAATTTAAACGAATTTTATTTGAAATTTTAGAAAAATTCGATTTTAAATGACCTGCATAAGAAATTTTAGAAACTATCAATTTTAAACGAATTTTATTTGAAATTTTAGAAAATTTTAATTTTAAATGAAGTTTATTAAGAATTGTAAAAAATTTCAAATTTAAATGAATGTTATTAGAAATTTTAGAAAATTTCAAATTTAAATGAATTTTATTAGAAATTTTAGAAAATTTCTAATGTAAATGAATTTTATAAGAAATTTTAGAAAATTTCAATTTTAAATGACCTGCATTAGAAATTTTAGAAAATATCAATTTTAAACGAATTTCATTAGAAAGTTTGGAAAATTTTAAATTTAAACTAATTTCATTAGAAATTTTTTAATTTAAACGAATTTTATTTGAAATTTTAGAAAATTCAATTTTAAATGACTTGCATTAGAAATTTTAGAAACTATCAATTTTAAACGAATTTAATTAGAAATTTTAGAATATTTCAAATTTAAATGAATTTTATTAGAAATTTTAGAAAATTTCTAATGTGATTGAATTTTATTAGCAATTTTAGAGAATTTCTAATGTAAATGAATTTTATTAGTAATTTTAGAGAATTTCTAATGTAAATGAATTTTATTAGTAATTTTAAAAATTTCAATTTTAAATGACCTGCATTAGAAATTTTAGAAAATATCAATTTTAAACGAATTTCATTAGAAAATTTTTAATTTAAACGAATTTTATTTGAAATTTTAGAAAATTTCGATTTTAAATGACCTGCATTAGAAATTTTAGAAACTATCAATTTTAAACAAATTTTATTTGAAATTTTGAAAAATTTTAATTTTAAATGAAGTTTATTAAGAATTTTAAAAAATTTCAAATTTAAATGAATGTTATTAGAAATTTTAGAAAATTTCAAATGTAAATGAATTTTATTAGACATTTTAGTAAATTTCAAATTTAAATGAAGTTTATTAGAAATTTTAGAAAATTTTAAAATTTAATTGAATTTTATTAGAAACTTTATAAAATTTAAAATTTAAGTGAATTTTATTAAATATATTTATGAATTTGGATTTTTAAAAAATTTTAATAAATGAAATTCTTCTAAAATGAGTTCAAAATTTGAATTATCCATAAGAATAATTAAAGTAATCTCTGATGTTATATTATTTTTAAAATTTTAAATAAAATTTCTGTCAAAATTTAAATTACTTTTAAAATTTTTCCTTAATTGAATAATTTTCAATATCTATATTTTAATAAAATTTTCCATAAGAATTTAATTATTTAAAAAATAATTTATATAAATAAATAAATAATTTATTTTTTTACTGAAACAATTATATTCACGAAGAGTATTCTAACAAACATTGATATGAATTATGAATTTTAGTTAAAATTTTAGATAATAATTGAATATTAAAAGATTTATAGCGTGAATTTTTAGACATAATTGATATTTCAAAAGGTTTCAAATTAAAATCTTTAGAAATTTGAATTTTTAGAAATAATTAAATTTTGAAAAAGTTTCAAATTAAAATATTCAGAAATTTCAATTTTTCTTATTTTATTATGACAAATTATGTGAAACTAGTTTTTTCCAAAAGCTTAATCGAATTTTTTAAAAATTATTTAAAGTGTTTATTTCCTAATAATATTTAATTGAAGAATTGGCTAATAATTGAAATTTTACGTAAAATTTAATTTTAAACAAATGGATTGAAAAATTGTTAAAAAGAACTTTTCCAAAAATTCTTTAAAATAATTGATTTATGGAAAAATTTTAGTTTAAACTTTTAGAAAATAATAATTCAATTGAAATTATGAAAATAATTTTGAAGAAATTACAGTAACAATATTTTTCGTATGAAAAAAAGGGTAATAATTGAATATTTATTTTAGAAAGAAATTTTTAAATAATTATAAATTTAAAGTAATTCGTAAGTAAATGTAAAAAAATTTTTTTGAGTAAAATATTGTATTTTTAATTTGAAAAATTTTGAATTAAAATTTGTAATTGACAAATAGAATTCATAAACATTATTTTCTTTATTTAAAAAAAAATTTGAATTTTATTAAAACATGTGTAATTTTCTAATTAAGAAATAGAAATGATTATTTCCGTATGAAAATTGCGAATTTTCTACAAAAATTTTAAGAAATGGAAATATTTACAATTTTTTCTTTCAAAAGAAAAGAATAAGTTTGTAAAAAATATTGTCATTGATAAATAAGAATTATTTATAATAACTGGGCATATTTTCTATTTCTTAATCATAATTTTTTAACAATTTACAATTTTATATTTATTATAATCAATAAAAAAGTGAAAAATTTGCATAATTCAGATTTTAGTCAAATAAAATTTGTCATAGAAAAAAAATAATAATAGTAGTTATAATGACGATAAATAATCTCATTTCTTTAAATTGGAATTCGAAAATTGTTGATTTAATCATTTCTTATCATTAATGTTGCATTAGGTTTGTGCGCGGGTAATCTCGATGTGGCTGTCAAACTGCCGTCGAGGATTTCTTCTAGTTCTCGAGCGTCTTCATAATTGAAAGTGGGGACATCACCTCACATCTGAATACGTCTTGTCAAAAGCCAAGAGTTGAATTCAGTTAGAAAAGAATATCAAACGTTTTCGGACACGAATTCATTTTCTAAAGAACCTCAATTTATCATCATCATCATCTTCATCATCATCATCCTCATCATAATCATCAAACATCACATAAACATCAACAAACCATCGTATTTGTTTCTCCCTCTCCCCTCTTTTTTAAATCAACCTCCCTCTCAGTACTTTCTCAGTACAAAAAACAAAATGAATATGAATTTCAATAAAAAATTAAAAAATCAGTTTCAAAATTTATGAGAAAGTGTGTAAAAAGAAAATTTTGCCACGAACTACTATTTTTCACCATGGATTTCATTAAAACAGAATAATAAGTGTGAGAAAAAAAATAAAATACAAGAAAAGAACATTTTTGTGAATTTAAAGAAAATGTTGAACCAGAAAAGAACTAAGGGAATTGTGAAATTAAATTAAGGTGTTAGAGGGAAAAAAGAAAAAGATATAGAGTTGGAGACAGAAGATAATCAGTGTAGGAGAAAAAGAGTGTGAATTTTGGAAACAGGGGGGGATACAAAAAAAAATGAATTCGAAGGGATCGAATAATGCAATTTGTGAAAAAAATGGACCTGATAATGAAAAACTTCTTAATGATTCAACGGTAGAGGGGAAAATTATAAAAACTCCATCACAAGAACTCGATGAGTTTTTTAAAGATTTCCCACTAACGGATGAAACAAGTTGTGGAATTGGTTTTATTCGTGGACCATTTTTGCAGAGATTTGCTAATAAAAAGGCATACGTTTTTCTTTATGGTGTATTAGGATGTATATTTGGTGCTAGTTTCGCATATTTCAATGGCACTATCACAACAATTGAGAAGAGATTTAAAATACCATCGAAAACAACTGGTAAATTTTCGTATTTAGGAAAAGTCTCATTTTAAAGAATTTTTCTTCTCTTTTTCTATTTGATTTTCTTTTTTTGATTTTCCCTATACGTTTTTCCTTTTTTGTCTTTTTTCCTATTCATCTTCCCTTTTATTTTATTTTATTTTCTCCTTTTTTCCTTTTCGCATTCTTCCTTTTCTTCTTGTCAATTTTCTTTTTTTCCCTTTCTTTTCTTGTTAAATTCTTTTTCTTCTTTTTGATATTTCCTTGTTTTCTTCTTTGTTCCTTCTCTTTTTTCCATTTTATAAAAATAATAATTATTTACAATAAAAATAGTAAATTAAATACAAAATTTCTTTTGTTCTTTTTCTTCTTTTGCCTATTTTAATTTTCTTCTTCTTTTTTCTTTTTTCCGTTTTTTTCTTTTTTTCTTTTATTCTTTTGTTGTTTTCTCTATTTCATTTTTTCTAATTTTTTCATTGTATTCCTATTATTTTTTTCCCTTTTAATGAGAAAATTTTTTAAGAGTGTTACACTCTCTTTTTTTGAGACAAAATGTATTTTTTGCTTAGGTATCATCACTGTGGGAAATGATATTTCGCAACTTTTTGTGACAGTAGCTTTGTCATATTATGCAGGAAAAGGACACAGACCGCGATGGATTGCCTTTGGAATTTTATCGGTAGGAAAAATTTTATCACCGATTTTTTTTCTTAAAGAAGAAAAATATTTCCAGACGAAACAAGAAATATGCTTCCATTTTTAGAATTTAAAATTTAAAATTGAGTATCAAATAATAATTCAAATTTAAAATTGAATTTCAACTAAAAATTCAAATTCAAAATTGCATTTCAAATAAAAATTCAAATTGAATTCGGATTGCAAATTCAATTTGAAATTAAATTTTAACTCGAGTTTCAAATAACTGAAATAAGAAAAACTAGGTTTAATTTTTTTTTATTTGAAGAAATATTTCAACAACACTATTTGTTATGTTTAAAAAGATAAAAAAAATTAAAAAGTAATTAAAAATAATTTACTCAGTTATCCTTCAATTTTTTGAAATTAAGAAGAAGTTAATTAAGAAATCAAGTAATTGCTATGTTCATTGATAAAAAATTAATTTTTTTTATAATAAATTAAAAAACATAGAAAAATATGAAACTTTATAGTATTTCTACAAAAAACGATTAAATAAAAATTTTCTTTTTACGGGAATAAAAATAAAATATAGAATACAAAAATTTTCTATTTATGGAAATAGCTTAAAACTCTGGTAAAATGTTCTACACAAAAGCAATAAAATCCTAAAATAATTAAGTTTTATAAAAATTAAAAATTAATTTTGTAAATTTTGGGGATTGTAGTTCGCCATTTTCAGCGGAATTTTTAATTTCAAATTTGTATAATTTCGACAAAACTTAAACAGATTTTAATTTTTTATTGTGAATTTTAAAGTCTTTTTGTTTACCTTTTAATTCAAACATTCTTATTTGCAAAAGAAATATTTGAACCTTGTTTGTAAATAAACCTTAACTTTCCAATTTTCACAAAAACTACCTTTTGAAAATTTTTTTATTCGAAAGCTGAAATTTTTTTCAATAAATTATCTAATTTTTATAAAAATGAAGCAAAACAATGAATTTCAAGGAAAATAAAAAAACAAAGTTTTTAAAACCTTTTCTAATTTTTATTGAAAACACATTGTTGTCTCATATTTTTATTTTACTTAATTTACGCAAAAAGAATTTCAGCTTTCCAATAAAATTAATAATGAAAAAAGATTTATACAATTTCTGTAAAAATTGAAAAATAAATCTGTTTTTAAAAGAGGGGTTAACTATTTTTTTTTCTGAAGATTTTCCTAATTGAAAAATACACTAAAAATACTACAAAATTCATTACATAAAAATTAAGATCGACTATTTTTCCTAGAAGTTATCTTAAAAATAAATCATATCCCTTAAAATTTTATTTTTTTATTTTATCACTTCACATGGAATTCCTCATTTAGAATAACAATTAAGAAAATTTTAATACTACCGTATATTAGAAGACAAACAAAGAGTTATAAATATTTTTTTAAATTTTGAAAAAAAAATTTCATCTCGATTTTATTTCTCAAAGCAATTTGGTAATCTCCCAACTTTATTTATGGCACTATATATATATATAATTTCTCTCTGACATGGAATCATAATTATTCAATTAATGTCAAATGGAAAAAAATGGTATTTTATTTTCCGAGTATTCTCACTAGATGCACTATTCAAAAAATAAGTCAATACATTGTAAGCTGAAAGGTATGAATGAAAGCATATTTGTTTGCGGCTCGGAATGACGAAAGCCATCCATACGACAGTCAAGTTGCAAATACACCGACGCTTAATTAAATTACGAGCAACTGAAATCGCATCCATGTTCATTCACTAACATGCAATACTCGTTTCGTGGTATTATTTATTTTTCTAAAATTAATTAATTTTCCAAACAATTTTTTTTTCTATTCTCTAATTAGAATTGAATGAAAGACGTTGAATTTTGACAAATTTTTTAATTTGTCAATATTTGAAATGGAAAAAAGGAAAGAAAATAGAAATTTTTTTGGATAGTGAAAATTCATTGTTACAGAAGATTTAATAAGTATTAATTTAATAATAATAATAATAGTAATAATAATAATAATAATAATAATAATAATAATAATAATAATAATAATAATAATAATAATAATAATAAAAATAATAATAATTAATAGTTTAATTAATTTAATCTTTGAAGGCACTAAGTTTAGATTTAACCCAGACATTTGCGCAATTTATAAACAAGAAATTTTATCATTGCATTGTCAATAAATAAATTTTCCTTTTTTCACCTATTATTAATTACAAATATGGAAAGACGATAAAAAATCTTAATCATTAAGAGACATAATCAGATTATTATTAGACAAGATAAGCTTCTGTAAATATCTTTGAAACTATAATCAAAGTGTTACAAGGAGCATTTTAATTATTTTTTTCTCTGCCTTCTATAATATGGATTTAAAAAGCAGAAAAAGAGGAAAGAAATTGAAAGAACTGATATTATAATTATTATTAACAATTAATTATTAATTACTCAAGTAAACATAGGATAGGAATTTGTAATTTTTTGACGACAAAATAACAAAATATGATGAGAATGTTAACACTACTTTTTTCAGAATTATTTTCAAAAACATGTATATTAATTTTCAGGTGGTCCTATTTTGTTGTTTGACGATGCTTCCGCATTTTCTCTATGGTCCAGGAAAGGATGCATTGATGTTGACGGAAGAATATGGCGTGCCTCGGGAAAATTTAACAGACAATAGTCTACTGTTAATGAAGGAGAAACAATTTCTTTGTCAGGACAAGAAACGAGATGCTGATTGTACTGAGGAAGATGGAAATTTCACGCCACAAATTATTCTCTTTATAGCGCAAGCAATATCAGGAGTTGGTAGCACACTGTATTATACATTAGGGATCTCCTACATGGATGACAATATTCAAAAATCAAAAACACCAGCACTTATTAGCTTCTCTTATTTTATACGGATGCTGGGTCCAGCGATTGGCTACGGACTGGCATCATTTTGTCTCGGATTTTACATCAGTCCATCTTTGAGACCGACAATAACCACTCAAGATCCAAGGTAATTCGGAAAAATTAAAATTTTTCGTTTCAAAAATTAAAAAATTTTTTTTTAGTGGAATAAATGGAATTTTTAGAATTTTTCGGCCATTATTTACAATTTCATTTTGTCAATGAGGGAAAAATTACATAGCCTAAAGTTAGTTGTAATAGTTTCATCTCCAATTTTCAGTTGAAGGATTGTTAGTTTTATGGAGTTTTATAGAGAGTGTGTTAATTGAATTGTTCCGGTATTTTGAGAAACATGTTTTTTCCTACTATATATGTAAGAAAATATAGAAAGGATCATTGACAAAAATCGTAAAATCAACGGCTTTGAGTGCAAGATTATATTATTGTCTTTTCGATAAGAATAATTGTTTCTGATTACATATAGAATATTTATAGCCATTTTTATCTTTCGATGTTAACAAATCAGTTTTGTATTTCTTATACATAGGAAAAATGATACATCACTAAAATTTCTGTCAAAATTGGTTTAAGAGCCTTTTGCTGCAAATTAGCGACAGACTGAAATGGTTTGTTAGTAATGTACCAAATAAGTTCAGTAAAGTTAATTAATATTTAGTACATTGAGAACAAAAAAAAGTGTTGCAGATTAAATTAACACCAAAAAAGATTAAAATAATCAATTTTAGTATTATTTACACAATTAATTAATTAATTACAATTAATGAAATTTTAGTTTAATAAATTTTTTTATAACTATAAAACATGAAGATATCGATAACTCCGAGTTTTCAACTCGAAGTGATCGACTTCTTCATATTTTATAATAATTAAAGATGACCAAGTAATAAAATCATTATTCTATATTATAAGAATTATTATACTTTTTCAAAATTATATTCATTATTTCAATTCAATTATTATTTTCAAAAAATTTTAACTACAATTTTACTTAATATCTACTATTTTTAATAATAATTAATTAATCAATTCCACGAAATTTCAATTATTCCTAAATTCATCAATTAAATACATATTAGAAAATAAAAATTTGAAACAATATTTTCAAAATTCAATTATTTCCAAAAAGTTTTACTCTATATTTCTTTTAATATTTAATTATAATAAAAAATTTTAAATGAAATTAATTTTTATGAAATGAAAATCAATTTTTATAAAAAAAATTCTACAAGAATTTAATTAATTAAATGCAAAAGTAAATAATTTATTGAATAATTGAATGCTTCTCAGAAATCAATTCTCATAAAGAATTTTAGTAACAAATTTTTTAATAATTTAATTTTTTTGTCGAATTTGATTAAAACTTGCATGAACATAATTACTTTTTTCAAGAAATTCAATTACAATTTGTGTGAAAAATAATTGAAATGCCACGATGAGTTTTATGGGAATTTTCAAAATTACTCGTATACAATTCAATTTTACAAAATTTTTATTATTCGGAAATTCTGCAATTTTATTAAATATATATTAAAAATTAAAAACTTGAAATAATTTGAATAAAAATCCCATTAAACTTTAAAAAAAATTAATTATACAGAATTTTTTGTCAAAAATATGAAAAATTAAGAATTTCAATGATTTTAGTTTGAAACTTTTTCAAAATTGAATTATTTCTAAAAATCAATTTGACAATGCTTTTAATACTTAAGTAAAAGAAAAAAATAAAATAAAATAAAAAAAAATAAATAAAAAAAATCTAAAAATCTAAAATCTAAAATCTAAAATTTTAACTGAATTTCATTTTTATGAAATGAAAACCAATTTTGCTTAGAAAATTCTATAAGAATCTCATTATTTAAATGCAAAAGTAAATAATTCATTGAAGAAATGAAAGTTTTGTTAAAATTCAATTTTCATAAAGAATTTTATTAAAACATTTTTTAATAATTCAACTCTTTTGTCGAATTTTATTAAAACTTGCATGAACACAATTACTTTTTTCAAGTAATTCAATTACAATTCGTATGAAAAATAATTGAAATGCTGCGATGAGTTTTATGAGAATTTTCCAATTTATTCGTTTACAATTTAATTTTAAAAAATTTCAATTATTCGGAAATTTTGCAATTAAATTTATATTGAATGATAAAAACTCGAAATAATTTTAATAAAAATCATATTTAAGCTTTTAAAAAGAATTAATTCTACAGAATTTTTTGTCAAAAATATGAAATATTGAGAATTTCAATGATTTTAGTTTAAAACATTTTCAAAATTGAATTATTTCTAAAAATCTACGTTATAATGCTGTCAATAATTCAGTATAATCTAAAATTTTAACAGAAATTAATTTTTAAAAACATTTTTATTAGTAAATTCTACGAGAATTCAATTATTTAAATACAAAAATAAATAATTTCATGTTTCTTGAAATTAAATTCACATAAAAATGTTATCAACAAATTTTTTAAAAGAATTAATTCTTTGGGCGAATTGTAATAAGATTTTTAAGAATAATTACATTTTTCGAGGAATTTGATTAAAATTGCCATGAAAATAATTTAAGTTTTGCAATGAGTTTTATTATTTATGAAAATGATTGAATTTCTAAAAGAATTTTCTTATTTATAAAAATAATTGAATCCCTGTAAAAATGTGAATTTTAAAAATAAAATAATTGAATTATTGCGAAGAAATTTATAAAAAAAATTTGTAAATAATTGAATTTCTGTAAAAATTTGTATTATTTATGAAAATAATTGAAAGTTTGCGTAGAATTGTATTAAAATTTTTTTTAATAATGAAAATCATTTGGAAAATTTTATTGAAATAGTAGATATTGAAAATTATGGAACTTTAGAAAACTTTTGAAAATAATTGAAATTTTGACAAGAATTTGATTAAAATTTTGTAAAATAATTGAATATCAGAGAAGAATTTTATTATTTATAAAGAGAATTGAAATTTTGACGAGAATTTTTTTCAATTTTTGAACACAAGTGAATTTAGTAACTATGTTACTAAGTTAGTTACTAACTAAGTTAGTTACTAACTAAGTTAGTTAGTTACTAAGTTAGTTAGTAACTAAGTTAGTTAGTAACTAAGTTAGTAATTAACTTACTATTCTCCCTGGAAAAGCTAAATTCGTTGAATTTTTAAAAATCGTTGACTTTGGAATTTTATTTAAAATAAAATTTCATTCATAGTTAAAAATAACACCAAAATAGATTATTTTAATCCTTTTTTATGTTAATTTAATTCTAGAGGAATTAAACTGTTGCAGATTATTTTAATTCATTCTAGTGTTATTTTAACACCTCACGTTTTGCTGTGAAACGACTAGGCAAGTAGAATTATAATCGTAAGAAGCAAAAGTCGTAAAGGTAGAAGCAAAAAGTTTGGGTAAAACAAATTTTTACTTTTATGAATATTCAGACAGCTTTAGAAGCACCAAGGAATTCGTAAATCGAACCAAAACTAATTTTGGGAATACAATAAGACCCTGATTAAGTTTAAAACTCGGTTAGGTTCGATAATCGTTCGATACCAAGACAATCGGAAGCAGAGGATGGTAGAAAAACCAGAATAACAGACTTGTACCAAACAGAAATTTAGACAGCAATGTTCGATCCAAAAGCAACTGTAGAAATGCTGACCAAGTTTTATAAAGAAGACTCTGAGAAGGTCACCTAGATTTGGAATCGATTCCAAAACATGAAGAGTTTTTATCAGCTTAAGTGGATCCAAGTGTATCATTTACTATACGAGTATTGAAACATTTCGAGTTATCAAACACCAGATTTTAGATATCTTAGTTTTATTTGCCTGTAAATCCGTCTAGGCTCATAAAAAAGCGACGAACTCTAAATAAATAGATCTACCCCTTGTAACTATTTGAATGTAAAAACTCCCATGATGAAATGCCCTAAAAACTTTTTCTAATCTCTGATAATCTTCCATTCCAGATGGCTCGGCGCATGGTGGCTCGGTTGGATAATCCTGGCAATTCTACTTTCCTTTTTTGCAAGTACAGTCGCCCTTTTTCCAAAAACACTACCCCGGGCAGCGGCTAGAAGGGCTCTTGCCTCACAAAAAAGTAAATCATCCCCAAATTTGAAGAACACCGAAGAACCGGAAGTACTATCCTTCAGTGATATGATCGAAACATTTAAACGTCTTTTGAAAAATAAATCCTACATGTGCAACAATTTTGCGACCGTCTTTTACTTTATGGGCTATATGCCCTACTGGATATTTATGCCAAAATATATAGAAACTCAGTACAATCAGTCAGCATCAGTCTCGTCATTAATTACCGGAACAGTTGGTCTAGTGTTTAGTGCCTTTGGAATTCTTCTTTCAGGTCTAATGATTACTATCTATAAGCCAAGGGCAAGATATCTGGCTGCGTGGAATGTCATAATTGGAGTGATATCCATAATGGGAATGATATCGTACGCTTTTCTAGGATGTCCGGCGAATGATAATAGAGTTGCACGTCAGTCTAATGGTTCATTGAAACCAACTCTAGCCTGCAATGAGGATTGTAATTGTGACTATGTCACTTTTAATCCCGTTTGTACTGAGGCTGGGAATACCTTCATTTCCGCCTGTCATGCCGGATGCACTTCTGTTGAGGTTGGTACTGGAAAATTTTTCCCAAACACAGGCCTGAATGTTGTAGCAACATTGATAATTTTTGATTGTATGAATGTTGAAGAAATTACAGCATTAATATTGCTGCTAGCTTTCAATTCTATTTGGGTTTTTACTATTTTATAAAATAGTATCTTCTGTTGCTTTAAGGGGTGATTCTAAACATTTAGAAATTAGACTTCAAAAATTAATTTATAATTTCCGAAAAACTTTAGTATGTAGGATAACGTGAATGTTCGGATGCTATTAGGGAATTAATTTTTCGAAAATTTTAGGTTACAACAAACCTTTGAATCAAAAGTATTTATGAAACATTAATCTGTGAACTGTTAAATAAATTGTTAAAAATAGAAATAGAAATAGAAATAGAAATAGTTTTCTGCGATTGAAATTATATTACCGGGTCAACAAGAGCATCTCTCTCTCTCTCTACTACGACTTCTTACAATCTTTTGTACTCGTTCGCAATTATTGCATCAGGCTAATTATTCTAAATAAGTTCCTATTGTGACCATAGTTATAGTGATCTAAATACTTTATATGTCAACAATATTTAACAGTTACATTCAACTCGTCACGACCCTAAAGTGATTTAAAAGCATTTTTATTATTTTAGACTATTTTTCAAAATGATTCAAAATGATTCAAAATGATTAAAAATGTATTTTCTTGATAATTTTTTCTCTATTTTCGTTCTTCTTACTTTTTCCAGCTAGATGAAAATGGAAAGAAAATTTACACAAATTGTTCTTGTGCAATGTCGAGGAACTCTGAATTGATGCCAAATCTTTTAATAAGCAATAGTTCTATATTAATGGAAGATCCTTTACACACGAAAATTGGAGGCGAATATTCTGGCTGGGCTATGTCAGGCTCTTGCCCAGTGGATTGTCAAGAGAAGTTCTACATTTTCCTGGCCGTTGTTTGTTTGCTAAAGTTTAGCGGCTCCACCGGAAGAGCGTCTAACTTTCTTGTTTCCGTGAGATGTGTCGAGGAGAAGGACAAAACTGTATCTATGGGCCTTGGACTGATGATTATGAGTCTTTTCGCCTTCATACCGTCTCCCATCTTTTTTGGCTACATTTTAGGTAAATTCTCTTTTTCACTCAGTTTTTTTTTATCGATTTTTATCATTAAGTTTTTGACCAACTTTATAATGTTCTTAATCAACTTGTTAATGACAATAACTAAAATTATCATATGATATTATAATAACAATAATATCATATCACAATAACTAAAGTTATATTCTTGAAAAAATGTTTTAATTCGTAGATACAACATGTCTCGTGTGGGGTAAAACGTGCAGTGGAACCGGGAACTGTTGGCTGTATAATGGAGAACAATTGAGATATTTAATGAACTTTACAGCTGCCGGTAGGTGCAGAAATTGATACTTTAGTAAATATTTATAGTGAAACAAAATTTTACGTTTGTTGTATTTTTCACAGCTTTCATAGCAGTCGGAATAGTCTGTGATGTAGCAGTGTGGTACTTTGTGAAAAATGTAAAAATATTCGACGAAGAGGTTGAACTGAAAGACGTGAATGAAGAACCATCTGAAGAATCAATAAAGACAACCGAACAACATTCACTTAGGTCATAAAGAACTGCTTAATTAATTTCGAAATTACTTATAACGGTACACTAACCTAAGTGTCTTAAGAACAAATTAATTTTAAATTATTAAATTTTTTTATTTATTCCATACTTCTCTTAAATTAGATGGCAAGATCTGTTAAAATTGTATCTATTATTTATCTCTTAAGAAGAAGTAAATGAAAAAAATTTGTAGGGAGATTGTTGAAGAGAGATTTTAAATAAAAATGTTGCTTATTTTAAATGGCGAATTATTTATTTTTCACAGCAGAATTATTACATAATTCAAGGGAATAATAATTCGAATAAAAAAAATCTGGCAGCATTAGAAAATATTTTCGTAAATATACTTTATACATTATTAAATATTTGACTTGTTGTGTTGTTGAAAAAAAATCCATTAAAATTCTACTACGTTAACGAAACGTATAAGGTACGGAGAGTAAATTTCTTTGGTTGTGAAAAATGTATCTCTCCTTATTCAGGTCTAAAAAATTTATATCCTATAAATATATATTACATTCTTTTATAATTGTATTAAACATAACAATATTGTAACTGTTATCTTTTAATTTTTCTATCTTCAATACGAATGATATTTTAATGATGTTCTCTAGTACCATAAATGGCAAAATAGAAACGAAACATTTGTTAAAAAAAGTCTCTTTACTTTCATGAGAAATAAATTCGATCAATGATTTTAATTTTGTCAGTTGAAACAAAAAAAAACATTTAAAGAGACATCTTGAAAATTGATTTAATTGTCAATTTGTAGTTCTTAAGTGAATTGTAAATTTTTATTGAAAGAATAAAATGTGTTAATGACCAAGTCATTCCGAATCTTCTATTACAATGTCGACGATTAGTGATTAAATGGAAGAACCTTTTGGGGTGCAATCAATTTGTTTATAGTATCTTTTATAAAAATGGGTTGTTAAAAATAAATTTCGTGCACTTTTCTATTTCAGAGAAAGGAATTTTACAATTCTGCTGCAATTGTTGGTTCAAGACCCACAATGACTAAATTAAGAGGAATTTTAGTAATTGACGATTCTGGATCAAGACATTTGAACATAATCATTACTAAGTTGTCAAGTTTTTTTAATAAGATCGAAACTGTTATTAATGTCAGCATTTAGAGCTTTAATATTATTTTTAGTTCATAAAAGAAGACCTTTTTAGGTGGATCATAAAACTCTGTAAGAGTTAATTTATCATGGTATTTGCATCTAAAAAAGTCATTATCATTCAACTTTTGGTGAACTTTTGAAGCATCTTCTTCAAAATTGGAAAATGGACTATAAATTTGGTGTTTTGTTAAATAAATTGCCCTATGAAGAAGATGGTAAACCAAATACCATCGAAACGTCGCATGACAAAATAATATAAATTTGTTTCACCTTCCATTAATCGACTATATTTCTCATCAAAATGTTCCCTCAGAAAGGAATTTAAATTGATCTTTCAAAGTCTGTTTACTTATTGTCATTCTTCTCTTCTCACAGAGAGACATCACTTTTGATCATTTTTTCTTGTTTTATAAATCCGTACAGGCGAATGGTTGTATTTTTAAATTTTTGCTCGAAATATTGTCCCTAGAACTGGAGATCGTCTCCTGTAATTGGGGAGTTGTTCTATCACGAACGTCGGGCAAACTTCCAAAACCAGAAGAATCATGACCACCAGAAGGTGGTCTTATCGAAATTGGTGCCCCATTTACCGTCACGTCTGGTTGTGATTTGTAATTTCCATCTTCGAGTGATCTGAACAATGTCTTCACAGTGTCCAATCGATCTTGACTAGCTTTCTGCTGATATTGCGGAGAGAGCATCCTCTCCTCCAGAACCTCTCTTGATGATCTCAAATCCCTAGCAATTTCTATCTTAGGTTCGACTATCGGAATTCCAATTTCGTTAAAGTCGCCCGTTTTTCTCCAAGCTCGTTCAACTGGACTTGTGGCTCTGAAAATTCTCGGATCCTCGTAGTGATCAGGATTGGGAAATGCACGTGGAACGGCTCCAAGTGGTGATGATTTTAAAATAGGCGCAATAGGTTTGGAAGGAGGAATGGATTCTATTCTAGGAGGAGTTTCATTGGTATCGTGATCTGAATCATGCTCGAGGAGCTGATAGGAAACTTTGGGACTTGCTTTCTTTAGAGGTAAACTACCGTCGTCACTTGATGTCTCCAGTTCATTATCAGTGTCGTAGTTGACTTCTGGACTTTGTTCTTTGGATTTTTGATTCTTTTCTGCTTTTGGAAATTGTGAAGTTGTTCGACGGTCTCCTGGTCCTAGGGGTCCGTATTTTAGGGGACCGTTGTTTTTTTGATGATCGTCTTCGATTGTTTTTGGTAACACCTGAACAGCGCCGGCCGGAACAGATCTTCTTTGTTCTACTTGACTAGGACCTGCTACTTCTGTAATTTAAAAATGATAAAAGAATTGAGTCGTCTAATTTAATCTTTAGTGGTAAAATTCCAATCCAGATGAGTCCACTAACCTTCAACTTCAGGTGGTGTTGGAGAAATCTCTTCAATCAGTAACGGTTCTCTTTGTGATTGTGTGATGTCCTGTAATTCTCGTCCTCGCTCCTCATCCTCAGTCGGCGTATCGTAAAGATTCAAATTACGACAAAACCACCAAACAAGAGACTTAAATAGGAGGCTTATGGCCAAGAACAAAATCGTCACGTAACATAGGTAATTACCAAGGTTTTTTGAATGCAATCGACAAATACCAAACTGTGCAGTTCCCCAGTAAATACAAGCAGAGTCGGCAATCTTTTGATAAATTATTTTCCCCGGTATGTGGACGAAAGCTGCGACTAAAGTTAGCCAAAAACCTATTGAGAGTGCCTTATCTTGAACGTAAACGCATCTCAGGTTGATGAGCAGGTCCCCTATGATGATTGACGCCAGGAGAGAATACGCTATTACTGTAACAGCCTGTTAAAAGAATTTCCATTTTTTTCATTGGATTTTGAAATTAACATTACTTGTGACGCGATCTGAAGAAAGGGACCTCAGAAGCTAAAAATTATAGGTTATATTTGCAATCTTTTAAACGTAATTACAAAAAAATGATTAACTGTTAATGTGAATCATTAATGTTCAAGTTTTCATTATAATTGAAATATTAAATAAATACTGATCTTAAGTTGCAAAAAGTAAAAAGAAACTCTTAATCTACAAAAAAGTAACACTAACATAACCTTAAAGTGATTTGCTTCTAAGGTCCCTTTCTTCAGATCGCGTCACATTTCTGTTCTTGATAAGAATCTATTTGAAAACAAAAATTCCTCAATTTTTCTAATTTCAGTATTTTTCCAAAGAAATTAAATTAAAAAAAATAAATTCCCATTTTTTCCCATATGGTATCCTAAGAAAGATTGTGTCGAAAATAAAAATTTGTAAGTTCATTGAAAGAAAATAAATAATTTTTTCTATTTTATTTTTTTGTTAATTTAATTTATTGAGAATAATTGACTAAATCAATGAAAATTACCTCAAAAATAAGCCAACCAAATTGACATTCCTCGTTTCCGCAAGAGCCATCCCGTGCACTCGGGTCTATTAATCCAGCCGACAAAAGGCACTTGCAGCCACTGTATATTTTTTCACCATTCATGTAATTAGATTGAGTGCAGCCAGCATGACAGGGACTATAGAATGTTTTCATCCCACTGCTGTCACACACGGGTCTGAAGTTAGCGTCTCGTGAACACTGACAATCATAATTGCAATGCCTCGATAAAGCAAACCTATATTGGCAATTTTTTTTGTCAAAATTAAATTAAGTCCTCTATTAACTGCATAAAAAATTTAATAAATTGTAAAAGTTTTATGACATTAAATGTATGAAAATTTGAGTCGAAATATAATGGGGAAAGTAGGTAATTGGTTTTAGCGACACTAGCGCTCCAGTGGTGGAAATGTTACAACTCAAGTGGGGATTATAATATCCACAACAATTTCATAAGCTATTATAATTGTTTTTCATTTTTAAAAGAAAAATAAGTTTACAGTAAAAATGAATCGATTTTCGTCTGCAAAAATGTGTTTTTCATTTTAAAAGAAAAATAAGTTTATGTACAGTAAAAATAAATCGATTTTCGTCTGCAAAAATGTGTTTTTCATGGTCTCGAAAAAAATTTAATTAAAACCCTCTTGAAACTCAACAATATATAATAATTAAAAATGTCCGAGTTAAAATCATTATTTTAAATTATAAAAATATTATAACTCTAACTTCACAAAAATTATTTTTATCATTTCAATTCAATTAGTTTCTAAATTTTTTTAAATTAAAATTCTTCTTTAAATAATTAATTTTCATTTATTTCATTTATTGTATGGTAAAATTTTTTTTTTTATTTTTGAGAATTTTTAATAAGTTTTTTGAGAATTTCCAAATTCATTTGTTTACAATTTAATTTTAGGAAATTTAGACAATTCGAAAACTCAAAAATTCGAAAATTTTTCAATTAAATACATGTCAGAAAATAAAAACTTCAAATAATTTCCAAAATAATTTAATAAAACTTTTAAAAAATTAATTCCTCGCAGAATTGTTAATTAAAACAATAATAATTAATTATTAATTATGATAAATTCAAATTTTTGAAGATTTTAATTTGAAACTTTTTCTAAATTTAATTATTTCTAAAAATTCATGCTATAATGCTTTGAATATTCAATTATTTAAATTACAAAAGTAAATAAATATTATTAAATAATTGAATATTTCTTAAAATTAAATTTTCAGAGAGAATTTTATCAATATATTTTTAAATAATTGAATTCTTTCGACGAATTTTAATAAAATTTTTATAAAGAATTAGATTTTTAGAGAAATTTAATTAAAATTATATAAAAAATAATTTAAATTCTGCGAAGAGTCATTTATGACAATAATTAAATTTCTAAAATAAATTTTACTATTTATAATAATAATTGAACTCCTTTAAAAAAATTAAATTATTTATAAAAATAATTAAATGTTCGAGGAGATTATTTTCAAAATTTTTTTTAACAATTTAATAAGTTTAAAATTTTTTTTAAAAATAGTAGTTATTGAAAATTATTGAATTGAGCAAAATTTTTGAAAATAATTTAAATGTATCCAAGAATTTCAAAATTTATAAAGTTAATTAACATTTTGACGAGAATTTTTTTGAATTTCTAAAATGAATTTTATTATTTATGAAAATAATTAAATCTATGTAAAATATTTTATTGTTTATAAAAACAATAGAATTTCGAAATAAATTTTGTTATTTTTGAAAATAATTGAATTTCTTTGAAATTTTTATCATTTACAAAAATGATTGAACTCCTTTAAAAAATTAAAATACTTAAAAATTTCAAATAAATTTATAAAAAATTTGAAAATAATTGAATTCCTTTGAAATTTTTAGTATTTATGAAAATAATTAAATGTTTGAGGAAATTTTTTACCAAATTTTTTCTAAATAATTTAATTATTTTGAAAATGTTTTTAAAAATATGTTTATTGAAAATTATTGAAATGAGGACAATTTTTGAAAAAAATGAAATCTATTCAAGAATTTTATAATTTATAAAGTTAATTAACATTTTGGCAAGAATTTTTTTAAATTCCTAAAATGAATTTTATTATTTATAAAAATAATTAACAGTTTGATGAGAATTTTCTAAAGTTGTTGAATTCTTTAAAAGAATTTTATTATTTATGAAAAAAATTAAATCTCTGTAAAATATTATATTATTTATGAAAATAATTGGATTTCTGTGAGATTTTTATTATTTATTTAAAATAATTTATTCCACGTAAAAGAATTTTATTATTTACGAAAACAATTGAATTTCTATGAAATTTTTATTATTTATTAAAAATAATTAATTGTTTAAGTTTAATTTTACTAAAATTGTTTTAAATTTACATGAATTCTTTTGGTAAGTTTAGTTAAAATAGTAGATATTAAAAATCATTGAATTGAGAAAATTTTTTGAATCAATTAAAATTTTGATAAGAAATTTATTAAAATTTTTGAATGAAATTGAATTTCGGAGAAGAATTTTATGATTAAAATTTATTTATATAATTTAAAAAAATTTTTTTAACGCAATTGAATTTCTGTAATCATTTGTAACTTTAACAAAATTCAATTTTTCTCTACAACTAACATTCTTCTATAAATAGATTTTTAAAACAATTAATTGAATATTATATTAAAAAATAACTATAATTTCAAAAGAATTTAAATTATACTACGATTTTCGTACTTTTTCAAACAAATTACGGACTTTATGATGGATATGAAAAATGAAAAGTTTCATATCATTAAAAATAGAAGCGTGAATGGAAAATTCATTATTAGTCTATTATTAATAAATTATTTATAGTTAATTAACGAAAAACTTACATTCCATTATTATTGACGCCAACTATTGGTTTCTTGGCGCAGTCAACAAATGCGAGTGAAATAAGTATAATTCCCGTTACGATAGTGATTACGATACTATAAATAGCTAGTGTCCTGGCTTTCGGTTTTGCTTTTGCGATTATTAAACCCGATATTATCACGACCAATCCAATCACAACTGGTTTTAGAAAAGCTGCAAAAAAATTGAAAATAATTAAGGAAATAATAAACAAATTTAATTACCAATATTGACAATAAATTCAACGAAATTTCTAATTTTTAAATTAAATTCCACAAAAATGATATAATTTCTCTTATAAGTAATAAATGTTTGTAAATACTTGTTGCAATACGGGAAGTGAGAGGATCACTAAATCCAAGAAGTAAACCAGTAGGCCTGGGCACATAAAAACGTGACTCAAGAAATATGTTTTCGTTTGCTATGAAATTAACAATGGCCATGGCACAGAAAGCCGCTGCAAAAACATTAGAGATCAGAATTTTATTAGTAACGAGCCTCAATATCGATGGGAGGAATCGTGTGCTGCCGACTTTTTTGAAGGCCACTTGCGAAGTTCGTAACGTTCCACTTGCTTCGTCGAGTATTGTTGCCGCCGCCTGCTGCACCACCTTGAATAATTTCAAGTTCATTTGTAATTAGCCTGACACATTGTACTATTTCAATTTTTTTTCCTATTCAAATACTTTTTGCGAAAGTAAAGAAAAAAGGCAAAAAAAAATACAATAATCTGAACAAAGGAGTGCAAAATTTAAATAGAAACTTGACAGACGACTTTACGTACAATAAACGCACTTAATTGTTGTAAATAAACTAAAAAAAGCAAAATTAACATTGAAAATAATCCTAAATTGTTTATGAATAGGAAATGGATAGGAGAGTAAGAGAAGCGGCCCCCCACCACTCAGGCGTATGGTGGGGGACCGCTTCGCGCTGCAAGACTAGTATTGAATTTCAATTTTCCAAACGAAATTAATTTTGATTACACAATTATAATATTATATAATTTCTATACTATGAGAGAGGAGATGAAGTTAAATAGCTATTAATTTTGAGAAGTAATTCACAAATAAGTAAATAAATAAATTTAATACCTCTGATGGCAATCTTCGAGGAAACCATGAGAGAAAAATAGCTCCAAGAAAAATAAGAACTGTTAGTATTGGCCAGCCTAGCCACCATGCTCCAATTTGTTCATTGTACGATTGAACAATTTCCAAATTTTCCGAATCTATTCTACAAAGAAAAACATAAGTTAAAAAGCTAAAAATTATAATTAATTTTTACTAATTATTTTTCATCAATCACCCCCCACGAATTACTTACAAGTAACAAATTAAAAAAGTATCAAATTGATAGCAAAGTTAATCAAATTTCTCCATTAAAAATTATATCAACATTTGGATTTAATCAGCATTTTTGGTATTAAATATTAATTGGTTGCAATTTGATATTTTTGAGCAAACCTTGTATTTTTATTGTCAAAGGTAATTAATTAATTAATTGTAATTAATTGTAATTCAATTAATTAAATTAAATGAATTATTTAATTAATTAATTGTAATTAATTTTTTAATTGTAATTGTAATTAATTAATTAATTATAAAAAATAATTAATTAATTGTGTATTTCTATATTTTTTCTTTTACCTGAGACATGCCCAGGCGAGAATATAACCGAGCAATGAACCAATTACTTTGATGGCAACAATAATTCCCAAAAATGAGGAAATATGAATTTTTTTCGTATTATCGTCCAAATAGGAAATTCCAAAGGCATAATAACCAATGTTTGCGATACCAGTTAAAATTTGAGCGAATATTTGAATAAATATAACTCCATATTGAATATGCTCGTCTTCAAATATAATTCTCGATGAAGCGCTCAAACATAATTCTTGACTTTCATCTGCGGAAAAAAGAAAATGATTTATTTATATATTTTTTAAAGTACATTTTATATATGAGATTCCTTAATATAATAATATCGATTCGAGCATTGTGAGAGAGATAAGATGAGCGTTCATCGTGTGGTGATAACAGAAAAGTAGGTCGCTATGACCCAAGTGTATATTTAACAATAAGAAAAAATGCCTTTCCCTCATTTATGCATAAAAATTGTATTCTTTTTTGATTCGATACCAAAATCAGAATTAGTATTTTTTACACGAAAGAAAATAAAAATCTATAATTTTATTTTTGTTGCAGAAAAACATAAATCTAGAATTTTATTTTTTTATCAGAGAAACAAAAATGTCAATTCTTATTTTTGTATTAGGAAAACAAGATACTATAGATTTCAATGTTTTTGTAGTGGGAAAACAAAAGTTTAGATTTTTATTTTTCTATAGTAGGAAAATAAAAATCTAATCAAGTATGATTTTTGTTAGGAGAGCAAAAAATTTTGTTTAGTATTTCTATAAAAAAAAAACAAAAATTAAATTTATATTTTTGTTGAGAGAGCAAAAATCTTTGTAATCTTATAAAGAACACAAAAATTTGAAATTGTATTGTCAAACGAACAAAAATATAGATTTATTTTTTGTGGGGAAAACAAAAATTTAGATTTATTTTTTGTAGGGAAAACAAAAATTTAGTTTTATTTTGTAGGCAAAACAAAAATGTAGATTTTCATCTTTGTAAGAAAATAAAAATTTAGATTAATTTCTTGTTAGAAAAACCAAAATTTAGATTTTTCTTTTTATAAGAAGAACAAAAATCTAGAATTTTTATATGTAGAGAAAGCAAAAATCTAGATTTATATTTTTCGGAGGAGAAAACAAATTGTGATAGATATTTTTGTAAATAAAATCAAACTCTAGAAATTTTTTTATATGAAAACAAAATTGTAGATTTTTTTTACATGGAAACAAAAATTTTAGATCCTTATTTCCGTAGAAAAAAAATAAAAATCTAGATTTCTGTTTTAAAAAGAAGATCTAAATAAACAAAGAATACAAAAATCTGCATTATAATTTTTATAGCGATAGTAAAAATCTAGTTTTCTTCTTCGTAAAGAATACAAAAATTTAGATTTTTATTTTTGTAAGAAAAGTAAAAATCTATATTCATATTTTTACAAAGAAAATAAAAATCTTGTCTTATTTTTTTGAAGAAAGAAAGAAAATGCAGTTGTTTATTTTTGTGAAGATTATCTTTTAGTAGTGAAAACAAAAATCTAGATTCCTTTTCTGTAGGGAAAATAAAGATGTAGATTTATATTTTCATAAAAAAAAATTTAAATCAAGATTGCTGTTCGTGTAAGAAAAAAAATTGAAAATTTATTTCTTATAGGAAAAGCAAAAATTTAGTTTTTCTATTTTTGTAAGGAAATAAAAAATCTAGATTATTTACTTGCAAATAAAATCAAAATTCAGATTTTTATTTTCACAAGGACAACAAAAATCTACACTTTTTATTTGCGGAAAAAATGAAAATTTATAATTTTTATTAGTGGAGAAAGCAAAAATCTAGAACATTTATTTGTGGAAAAAGCGAAAATCTAGAATTTTTATTTGTGGAGGAAGCAAAAATGTAGATTTCAATTTTTACCAGAAAAGTAAAAAAACTATATTTCTACTCTTGTGAGAAGAACAAAAGTCTAGATTTTTGTTATCTTAGTCATTCGAAAATACATATTTCCATTTTTGCACTTAAAGTGAAAATCTCGATTTCTATTTATTCTTGTAAAGGAAAACAAAAATTACATATATTATTAATATTTTTTTGTAAGGAAAAAAAATTCCAAATTTTCTTTTGTAAAATAAAAATAGTGTAAAATCACTTTCAAAAAAACTGTTTCTAAATGTTTTCAACAAAATTGTTCTTTTAAGAAATTTATAAAAAGATAAGAAAATTACCTGCATACAGAGACATGTGAGTGTTATTTGTCGCTTGTTCAATTACTCTGTAATGAGTGTCCCATTGGGGCATAATAATCAAAATAAATCCAATACATTGTGAAAATATGACACCGCCCAACCAACAGATTCTGTGAATTCGATCGCCCCAATATGCAACGACAAGTCCTAGAAAAAATGGCGTAATTTCCGAAACAGCAAGAATCCATCCTGAAAATTTTAGAAAAATTAATTTTCTCCTATTTTAATATTCAATAACTCGTAATTAGCAATAATTTTCCTCGTCATTATAAGTTATTTAAATTTTTGATAAGAATTCTTAATAATCTTCAATAATAATTCTCTGGAAAGATTTTAGTACAACACCTAATATTAGAATTGAAATTAAAATTAATATTTTCAATTAAATTGTTAATTAATATTTTTTTATGAATAGTATTAAATTAAAGTTAATAAAAATTAACTCAAGAATCGAAAAAAGAATTAAAAGTATAAAAAATAGGGGACTGAGTCTTTGTAAATAGTTTCGGGAAAATGAAATAATTAATGTTTATTAAAATTGTTAATTAATAGTTGATAATTTGTAATGTTAATTATGTTAATAATAATTTTTGAATAAGGGCTTCCAGAATAATAAAATAATGAAACTAACGATCACTCCGCGTTAAAGTAATAATAATTGTTAATCAATTAAATATTTTATTTATTTTATTAATTGTTAATTAATTAAATATTTTATTTATTTTATAAATTGTTAATTAATTAATGACTGTTTTATTAATTATTAATTAATGACTGTTTTATTAATTATTAATTAATTAATGACTGTTTTATTAATTATCAATTAATTAATGACTGTTTTATTAATTATCAATTAATTAATGACTGTTTTATTAATTATTAATTAATTAATGACTGTTTTATTAATTATTAATTAATTAATGACTGTTTTATTAATTACTAATTAATTAATAACTGTTTTCTTAATTATTAATTAATTAATGACTGTTTTCTTAATTATTAATTAATTAATGACTGTTTTATTAATTATTAATTAATTAATGACTGTTTTATTAATTATTAATTAATTAATGAACTATTTTATTAATAGTTAATTGATTAATGAACTATTTTATTCATCGTTAATTAATTAATAAACTATTTTATTAATCGTTAATTAATTAATGAACTATTTTACTAATTGTTAATTAATTAATTAAACATGTTTTTAATTGTTTATTAATTAATAAATTATTTTATTATTTGGTAATTAATTAATGAACTATTCTACTAATTGTTAATTAATTATTGAACTATTTTACTAATTGTTAATTCATTATTGAACAATTTTATTAATTTTTAATTAATTAATGAACCATTTTATTAATCGTTTTATAATTATTGGTTTCGATTGTTTTTAATTTTTAATAATTATTAATTTTAATTTCTATTATTAATTTGTTTATTTTTAATAATTTCCACTCGAGAACTTGATTCGTAGTTGAAAAACCTACCCATCCAATAGGGATCAATTTGAAATCTTCTTGCGACTGTGGAGCTTGTTATGTACAAATATGAATGCGCCGCTGCTTGTAATAGGCCCAACCAACACAGGAGGCTTACAAACACACAGCGTGTCGCAAATCGTTCTAATTTCGGGCATCTCACTTGACTGCAACCACAATCTATCGATTGCTCGGAAATTGGATGCGCTGGTCCTGTGAAACCTTCAGCCTCCGACCTCATCACCTCCCGAGGTCCTATTGTCATTGCTCGACCTGCAAAAAACTCGCCATTTCAATAATATTCAAAAAATGCAAATATTTTTTTGCCAATCAAAAATAAAGCTCATTATTTAAAATAAAAACATTTTCTAGCAAAGAAAATAATAAATACTCCTTATAACTCCACTTTTCAATAGTATTCACAATTTAAAATTTTTTTTTAGCTAAGTAAAATAGAGACTTAAAAATAAAAATGTTAAACAATAAAATAAATAAATATTAAACAATAAGATAAATAAATATTAAACAAAAAAATAAATAAATATTGAATAATAAAATAAATAAACAATTTACAAAACTGTATTCTCTAAATTTTAGTTAGCAATAATGTTTACTAATTTGAACTAGCGAGAGAATTTTTGCTTAGTCGATTAGTCAACTTGAATTAGTTGATTTTACTAATTCTAAGTTATTTCTACTAATTATTTAGTACTAGGAAGCTTCTAGTACTAGTAAAATACTACTAAATTTCTACTAATTATCAAAAATCTTTATTATTTTCAATTAGTAACTGACTTTTTGTTTTTAAATTAGTAAATTTTACTAATTTAATACTAGTAAACGTTTAATAAACAACTATTAGATTTTTAATAATTAGTAAAAATGTTTAGTAATTGGAATTGGTAACTGACTTTTTGCGTTTAAATTAGTAAATTTTACTAATTTAGTACTAGTAAACATTTAATAAACATCTACTAGATTTTTAATAATTAGTAAAAATGTTTAGTAATTGGAACTGGTAACTGACTTTTTGAGTTTAAATTAGTAAATTTTACTAAATTATTAGTAAATAAATAGTTATTTGTAATAAATTGGTACTAGACTTTTAGTAAGAGGGAAAAATATATATTGTATTAGCAACTGACTAATTTTATTAAATTTTGCCAATAGATAGTTACTCCTAGTAATATAGAATTAATAAACTTTTTGTACTAGAAAATTAAACTAAACTTCTAGTAGTTAGTTACATTTATTTACTAATTTTAATTTACGACTTGTTTTCAGATTAGTAAATTTTACAAATCCATAGTTCCTTCTACTAATTCAGTACTTGTACACTACTGTCAGATTTCTAGTAATTAGTAAAATTTTTTACTAATTTCAATTTTTTAACTGACTTTTTGTTTTTAAATTAGTATATTTGGCTAATAAAAAGTTATTTCTAGTAATTTTGTACTGGTAACTTCTAGTATTATAGCAAACTACTACAAAATTTAGTAAAAAGAATTACTAATTTGAATTAGAGAATGAATTTTAGTTTTTAATTTTGAAATTATTTTTAAAAATACTTATTTTTACTAATTTAGATTCATTATAGTACTTTAGTAACAAAAAAGCAAAAAATCAGTCAAATAATTCAAATTAGTTAATTTTTTTTTCTATTTCAAACTCAGAGGGCTGATAACAAGTAAAAAGAATACATTTGCCAAAAAAATAAATAAACAATACGAAATAAATAAGTAAACAAAAATTAATAAAAATAAAAATATAAATAAACAAATAAAAATATGAATTTGTGAAATAAAACGAAATGAATCTAAAAATAATTTCTTTATCAATTTTTGTAGTGTGATTCATTTAGGGTATTTCTTTTCACATTTTTGAAAATTTTTATTTTATTTAGGATTTAATAAAATATATTTTTTTTACAATAAAAAGTACTGTGTTATTAATTGAATTATTAGAATTCTGCCAATTCTGCATAAATGCAGATTAAAATTTTTAGAATTTTAGGAAATATTAATAATTTAGAAAATTTTTTTTCTCCTCTTACGCAAAATGTTATTTTAAAATAAATTCCAACTAAATAAATCTTACATAAACGGAAATGGAAATCACTATATTTATTTTACAATAAAATTCATTTTTATGTCATAAAAAATAAAGCTTGGGTCGCACAAAAGTATTTATCAGATATACTGTAATAATGAATCATCAGTTCAATCATACATATCTTCGGTGTAATACATTTGTCAATAATATTTAAAGAAGATTTCGAAAAAATTAATTTTTAAATAATATTATAATTAAGAAATTAACTAAGGAATTGGAAAATCATTTTTTTAATTATTTATTTATTTATATCTATTTTTTTATAGTTTTTTAAATGTATTTTTTATTGTATTTTTTATTTCATATTTTTATTATATTTTATTAAATATTATTTTATTAAATATTATTTTATTAAATATTAAATATTTATTTCGATAATAAATCCTATATGTAATAAAATATGATTTTATATTTAATATAATATTCAATTTATGTAATTTTATTTTTTAATTTTTCGATTTATTTAATTTAGTTTAATAAAAAATTTCATCTAAACTAAAATTTTGTAAATCCAAACAATCGAAACACCAAAAATACTTTTCAATTATTTATTACAACTATATATTATTAATTATTTCATTGTTAACTAAAAAGTATTTAATTGTAACGAATTGATATCAAAATTATGGATTATATCCTAATTTGATTGAAATTTTTATTATTAGTTTTGATCTAATTTGATTGAAATTTTTGTTATTAAATTTGATCTAATTTAAATTTAAATAAAATGAAATTAAATTATTTAATTTAATTTAATTATTTAATTTAATTATTCATTTGATACCTTCTAGAAAACTCAGTTTATATTATATTAATATTTATTTTATATCCTATTTATATTATACAGTGAAAATAAATTATTTGATCCAAATAACCGATTACTTGACTATCAAATGAATATTTACTTGAATCAAGTAATTTTTTTATTTGAGTTATTGAAATGTGGTACTTATTGGATCAAATATTGAAATTATTGGCCCAAATAAAATTTAATTAATTTAAACAAAAATTGTTTGGTTCAAGTATGTAAATATTTATTTGATAGACAAAAGTAATCGATTTTGTGAATTAAATAAATGTTTTTTCAATGCAAACTTTATGTTTGCAATTAAAAGAGAATTATAGTAAATACATTACATTATATTATTATAATATTTTATTATTATCATTATATAATATTATATTATTAAAAATTGTTAATAAATTAAGAAATATTAACTTATTCATTTAAATGTAAAATGAAAAACTAAATTATTAAAAATTCGTCAATAATAATGTTAATAATGTTAATTTAAATAATTTCGAATACTCTAAAAACTGAGAAGTAAGAACTATGTTAACAATATTCCAAAGAATTTTTCGCTGGAGGAAAAAAAATGTTTATGAATAAAAATTGTCTTTATTGTAAACATAATACAACATTGTCATTCTAATCTTGGGAAAATGATTATCTAATGAAAAAAAAGGAAAGAAAAAGGAGAGCAATAAATAAAAATCTCGTGTTTTTAATAAAAAAAAGAGAATCAACTGTCATGCACTTACAATGTTACTAATTACAGTTTTTACGTATTATAAATTTATTAATGCTCACGACATGAATTCGGAAAAATAAAATTATTAATCTCCCTCTCTCTCTCTCTCTCTCTTGCTTTTAATCAAAAATGATATCTTCACTTACCGTTCTAGAAATGCACACACGCGATGTTTCATCTACCAAAGAACCGTTTTAAAATCACACTGTGTTCAACTTAAAAATTTTGTCTACGGCGGCATTCGTTCGTTGATTTCTTGAATTGGAGGTCACGTTTTAGAAACTCATGACGAAATAAATGAAATAAAACCGAATGGAAACATCTGTCTTTTATGAGAATTTAAAGAAGAAGAAGAAAAATGAAAAAAAAAAAAAAATGTGCCGGCAATTGAAAAACGACGCGTTAGAGGTGCGGTACCGTGAATGTATGAACACGCATGTTATCATTATACTAGATACGACCTGAAGATATCTTCTGATAAAACCTTACAGCCACATATAGGCTCTGTACACATGTGCGCGACACGATGCCGAGCATATACATATGTATATACGGGAATAATATTACTCAGCGAGTACCTGTTATTCTTGAAGCGACGTTAGCGCACTTGTTTTATCTGAAATCCCCTCCCCCCCTCCTCCCTCCCCAGCCATCGACATGACTCGAGTTTACGTGAGTCAGTAGGAGTATAACAACGAATTGTGTATAGTCGAGTTCCAGATGAAAGACACTGTGACACCTGATACTAATTTTTATGACTCTTCATGTTTCATTGAACAATTTATTACACTTGAAATTAATTTTTAATTTAGTCATTAATTATACTTCATATACTTGAAAATAATAAGTAGAGTGGGTAATTATTGATATTGCTTGTGTGGAATTTATAAATACAGAACGATACGCGCGTGTATATGATTGATAATTAATTAAGTCATGTTCTGTGTGAAACAAGAAATTCCTCAAATATCGATTTTTTTTTTATTGATTTGCAAAAAAAAAAAGTTTTTTGGCCACTGTATTTTTGCCCACTAAATCCGAATTTAAAAGTCAAAATTGCCAAATTGGTTCTATTTGTAAGTTTTACTCAAAAAATGACTCAAACAGATGAATTAAAATAAAAAAAATAAAAAAATTTTTCATGACCCTAAAGTAGTCTATTTTTATGGAATTTTTCCCGCTAAATCCGAATTCGAAGTCACAATTGACAGATTTACTCAAAATTTGAGATAAACTCAAAAAACGACTCAAAAAAAATAAAAATTCTTTTTTATGTCACTACAACAGTATATAATTTTTCTTTAAAAAAAGTGTTTGAATACCAAATTTCATTAAAATAAAACAATTTTTTATAAATTTGACCACCATCTTGGATCTGACATTTTGGATTTTCAAAATCTCACCTCAAATTATTATTTTGTATTATACTTAAAAATTCGAATTGAAATGGAGAAAATAAAAATATCTTTTTTATGTCACTACAGTAGTATAACTCTCAATATTTTGCCTCTTTGAATCCAAATTTGAAGTTAGAATTGACAGATTTGCTCAAAGTTTTGAAATATAAACTCAAAAAACCGAATTAAAATTTAAAAAAATTCTATAACACTGCAGTAGTATATTTCTATGTATTTTTTCCCGCTGAATCCGACTTCTCAGTCAGAATTGACAGAATTGCTCTAAATTTTGAGATAATCTCAAAAAACAGCTCAAAGAATCGAATTGAAATCAAGAAAATAAAAAAATATCTTTTTATGTCACTACAGCAGTATAATTCTAAATATTTTTTCACTCTAAACTCGAATTCAAAGTCGGAATTGAAAAATTTGCTCAAAATTTTGAGATAAACTTAAAAACGACTCAAAAATCCGAATAAAAATAAAAAATAAAAAAAATGTTCATAACACTTTAGTAAATAATATTCTAAATATTATTTCCCCGTGAATCCGAATTCAAAGTCAGAATTGACAGATTTGCTCAAAATTTGAGATAATCTCAAAAAACGACTAAAAAAACCGAATTAAAATAAAAAAAATAAAAATTCTTTTTTATGTCACTACAACAGTATATAATTTTTCCTTAAAAAAAGTGTTTGAATACCAAGTTTCATTAAAATAAAACAATTTTTTATAAATTTGACCACCATCTTGGATCCGACATTTTGGATTTTCAAAATCTGACCTCAAATTATTTTTTTGTATTATTCTCAAAAAATCGAATTGAAATCGAGAAAATAAGATTATCTTTTTTATGTTTGAAGTTATGGAATTGAAAGATTTACTCAAAATTTTGAGAAGAACTCAAAAAACCAACTTAAAATAAATAAAATTTCTATAACACTACAATAGTATACTTCTATGTATTTTTTCCCGCTGAATCCGACTTTTAAGTCAGAATTGACAGAATTGCTCAAAATTTTGAGATAAACTCAAAAAACAACTCAAAGAATCGAATTGAAATGAAGAAAATAAAAAAATATCTTTTTTTTGTCACTAAAGTAGTATAATTCTCAATATTTTATCACTCTGAATCCGAATTCGAAGTTAGAATTGACAGATTCGCTCAAAATTTTGAGATAAACTCAAAAAACCGAATTAAAATCAAAAAAATTTCTATAACACTACAGTTGTATATTTCTATGTATTTTTCCCGCTGAATCCGACTTCGAAGTGAGTATTGACAGAATTGCTCAAAATTTTGAGATAAATTCGAAAAATTGATGAAAAAGCGATTTAAAATGAAAAAAGGAAATTTTTTGCTATGAAGGAAAAAAAAAATTTTACCTAGAAGAACTACAAATTTCACTATATTCGCGAAATATGCCGATGCACTTAGAATCCGCATTCGAAATCAGCATTGACAGATTTGCTCAAAAATTTGAGTTAAACTCAAAAAAAGTCTCAAAGAGTCGAATTAAAATCAAGAAAATAAAAATTCTTTTTTATGTCTCTACAGTAGTATAATTCTAAATATTTCTTCACTTTAAACTCGAATTCAAAGTCCGAATTGAAAAATTTGCTCAACATTTTGAGATAAACTTAAAGACGACTCAAAAATCCGAATAAAAATAAAAAAATAAAAAAAATGTTTATAACTCTTTAGTAAATAATATTCTAAATATTATTTCCCTCTGAATCCGAATTCAAAGTCAGAATTGACAGATTTGCTCAAAATTTTGAGTTCAATTTGAAGTGCTTAAAAACTCAAAATATACTACTTTTAATGTACAAACAAGAAAAAGTTGACTCTCTTGACATTAAAATATGTTTTTAAGCAAATTTTTTTTGAATATCTCAAAATTTTGAGGAAATTGGAAAATTATGACTTTTAATTCGGATTTAGCGGGATAAAATACACATAGCAATGTATTAGTGTATAGTGTAAAATTTTTTTTATTTTAAGACGGTTTGTTTGTGATTATCTCAAAATTCTGAGCAATTCTCTCAATTTTCATTTCAAATTCGGATACAGCGTGAAAAAATATATAGAAATATACGAGTGAGGTCTTAAAAAAAATTATTTTTTTAAAAATTTAAATTCGGTTTTTAGAGCTTTTTTTAGTTTTTCTCAAAATTTTGAGCAAATCCCTCAATTCTGATTTTGAATTCAAATTCAGCGTGAAAAAATACATAGAAATATACTAGTTTTGTCTTAAACAAAAAAATTTTATTTTTTATTTAAATTCGTTGTTTTAAGATGTTTTTTTTAGTTTTGAGCACATCTGTCAATTCTGACTTCGAACCAATTTGACAATTTTAACTTTGAACGCGGATTCAGTGGGTAAAAATACATAGAAATACACTGTTGCAGTGTCTCGGACAAAAAAATTTTATTTTCTTTATTTTAATTCAGTTATTTTAATCGTATTTTGAGTTTAAATCAAAATTTTTTTATTTTTATTTTTGATTTTTTCAGTCGTTTTTTGAGTTTGTCCCAAAATTTTGAACAACTCTGTCAATTCTGTCATCAAAATTGGATTTAACGACTAGAAAGATTACGTAGAAATATACTACTGCAGTGACATAAAAAAATTTATTTTCTAGATTTTTAATTCGGTTTTTTGAGTATAACTCTAAAAAAGAATCTGAGGTCAGATTTTTAAAATTCAAAATGTCGGATCCAAGATGGGGGTCAAATTTATAAAAAATTGTTAGATTGTACACACAAAAAAATAAGTGTTAAATTTGTTGCGTGTAGTTTTCAAGATGGTGTTGTTTTAACAGCCATTAAAAATGTGCATTAATTTTAACACACTCATGGAGTTAATTTAACACAAAATTTAGGTTAAAATCACCTCGTTTTGGTTAAAAATGTTGCGTGTTGTTTTAACACTATTTTTAGTGTTAAAACAACACTTCTTTTTTTCTGTGTAATGAAACTTAGTATATAGAAATTTTTGGGATCCCTGATTCTTAATCTGAAGTTAGATTCACTGTTACCTAAAAAGTATCAAATTGCAACGAATTGATCTTAAAAAGTGGATCAAATCATCATTTGATCTTAATTTTTGGATCATTTCGATCCATTTGGGGATTATTTTGACATTTTTGGAAAAACAGTGTTTTCAAAATTCAAAATGTCACATCCAATATGGCGGACGAATCTGCGGTCATATTTTGGAAATTCAAAATGGCTGATCCAAGATGGCGGACGAATTTTAAAAAAATTGTTTGATTTTAACGAAGCTTGGTATTTAAAGATTTTTTTTATAATCCACGTCTATGTAGTGTTAGTAAAAAACTACTTGTTTTTAAAAGTTTTTTGTAAAAAATTATACTAAATACCGATAATTATTTGTTTAAACAATTAAAGAATTGTTAATTTTATAAATTATCTTCATGTTATATTACTTGGCTTATTTAATTGAAAAATTACATCCAGAGAAAATTATTATTTAATCCAAATACATTTCATTTGACTTAAATTAATAAACGTATATTTGTCTCAGAACCAACTAGATTTCTTATTTGTTTTAAATAAATTTTTTGTTTGACATAAATATAACGTATATTTGAGTCAAATAAAATTATATTTAAACCAAATAAAATTTATTTGAAACTTAAATAAAGTCTTGTTGGTTCTGAGACAAATTTTTCTTGCTATTTAAACCAAATAAAATTTATTTGAAACTTAAATAAAGTCTTGTTGGTTCTGAGACAAATTTTTTTTGCCCTTAGAGAATCTCTACAAAAAGGTAAAAGCTAAATTTCAAGTTACATTTTTTTATTAGTCGAATTTCGCTTTATTGAAAAATTAAATTTATCGAAAATTATAAATCTATTTTTTTTACTCACAGAATTAAGAATAAGACCCATTTCTCTGGGTGCAGTAAAAGAAAAATACATGATCATATATAGATGCGTTTCATAAGAAATTAATTAATAGAAACAATTATTTGTTTAAATTCCTAAATTCTAAATTACTAAATTTCTTTTTTTCCTAATTTTTCTTAATTCTGTGAGTAAAAAACATAAATTTATAATTTTCGATAAAGTCAATTTTTCAATAAAGCGAAATTCGACTAATAAAAAAATTTAACTGGAAATTTAGCTTTTACCTTTTTCTAGAAATTCTCTAAGGGCAATTTTTTTTCTTTGCTCGAGATTTTATTTGCGAAAAGAAAGTGGCACCTGGTTCCTCGAAGGAGTTACCTTAACTTAAGCACACTTAAGTCGATGCTGTAAGAAAATGACGAATGCCAATTAGCATATGAAAAGCCCCTGGCTCTTGCACCAGTCTTGGTTCCGGCATACTCTTTCGTAGCGCTTGGCAGGGCGATCACGTTTTTGAATATTAAGGGCAGGATTACACCGAGAGCTTAACGCGCAAAATTAAGTCCGTCGCGCCTTCGGAAAAATCACCCTTAAGACCCCGAGTCCCCGTCAGCCTTCAAAATCACACTTTCCATTTTTTTTTTCCTGCCGAATTATAAATTTGTCTAATCAAAAATGTTCCTCTCTCTGTCTCTTTCAGTCTTTTCGATTTTTTCTTTAAATTTATTTGAAAATTTAAATAAAAAAATACAAAACTTTCTTTTCACTATTGTAGAGAAAATATATTTTCATTTTCAATCAAGCCTTAAAATGAAAAAAATTTGTTTAGTCCACATTGGGGATTGAATAAAAGCAAAATATAAATATAAATATGTTAGTGAAAGTACAAAGTTTAAAAGTAATTAAATAAGGGTGATAAATGGGGATGAAAAAACAGTGAAGCGCCCTATTTCCTGAGAATTAGCGAAACATTGTTACACGAATAGAATTAGTGTTCGCATGAAAGCAAAATTCTTTTATTAAACTCTCTCGCATGTTTGACAGATTCGTGAAATATTGGGAATCGCGCTAAATACGATATATGATGCACATATATATAAAATATTGACCCAAACGAAAGTATATTGATACACAGATATTCCTATATGTATATCTGACACTGGAGGATGCGAAGCTTTCCATTAGTCGAGTAAGTGACCAGCGTCCGCATTTTCTTTGATGTCAGTTAATTTACTAATAACATCGCTGCTGCATCCCGTCGCGATGAGTGAACGAGAGAGAGAGAGAGAGAGAAAGAGAAGGAGCGTCCTCTAAATATTTGTATCGTCAACACATCGATTTGACTTTACTTAATGAAGCTTCATTATTATTTAAGCTTCCGAAGGAGGAGAGGTCAGAAAAGCGGAAATCACCTTCACTGAGGGAAATTTTCTCTTCTCACGATCACGACTTTATAAATTCACCTCTCACGATTTATAAATTAGAAATTTGTTTCTCTATACCTGGAAAAAGTAGTTTTAGTAACACTAGCGCTTTGACGGTGGGAATTTGCAACTCAGGTGGAGAAAGCGACCACTAGCGCTTCGACGGAGGAAATTTGCAACTCAGGTGGAGAATTTTTTATTAGAAGCATTAATTCCTTTGTTTGTCTCAAACTGTTAATTAAATTTTACGAGTTGTATTTACAATTTTCATAAGGGCAAAAACGCGGAAAACAAAATTTTTGTAACGTAACAGACTTTTTGAATGGTTTATAACTTTTAAACAATAAATGTGACGCGATCTGAAGAAAGGGACCTTAGAAGCAAATTACTTTAAAGTTATGTTAGTGTTACTTTTTTATTAATTAAAAGTTTTGTTTTCAATTACTGTAAATTAAAATCAGTGTTTCTTTAATATTTTAGTTGTAAGAAAGACCGAAACATAAACGATTTATAAGGTCAGTTGTTTCTCTGCTTGTATTTTTATTTCAAAAATTGCAAACATAACCTATAATTTTTTGGTTCGAAGGTCCCTTTCTTCAGATCGTGTCAAAAATTCAACAAATTTTATATTTCTATGCAATATTAATAAAAAAAATATATACTTCAAGAAGCAATCAAAGAAATTTTTGAATTCATTGAAATTTAAAGTTATTGATAAAACAAAAAGTCTGTTACGTTCCATGCTTTGCGTTTTTGACCATAAATAAATTGTGCAAAAGGTTTCAAATTTGAAATTTTGGAATGTTTCAAACTGAAATTAATTTAATTAAATGTTTAAAAATTCAACAATTTTTAAAAATGAAATTCATATTAGTAAAATTCTTGGCAAAACATCAAATATTTTCAACGATTTTCCTGCTATTCAATAACTTTCAATAACTGCTATTTTAATAAAATTTCCCAAAAGAATTCAATTATTTATACAAATTTTTGATAAAATTCTACGCAAAACATTGAAATATTTTATCAGTAATAATAAAAATTCCACAGAAATTCAATTGCTTACAAATTTTGTATTTTCTTCTCGAAATAATTTCATTACTTTTACAAATAATAAATTTTATTCGCAGAGATTTAATTATTTTTTTAAGGAAATAGAATTTTTAGCAAAAATGTAATTATTTTGAATAGAATTTTAATAAAGCTTCTCTAAAGATCTCAATTACTTTTTCAATAGTTTAAACAAAATTCTTTATACAAATTTAATTATTTTTAGTGTAATTTTAATTAAATTTTTTCGAAGAACTTAACATTAACATCAATTATGTAAAATTGTCAGCAATATAACAATTTTTGCAAGAATTTAATTATTTTCAATTAATTCTATATTTTTTCATTAGAATTCAATTATTTAAGAACATTTTTAAAAAATTTTTCATGAAAATTTAATTCTTTTCACAAATAATGAAATTCACTGCAAAACTTTATTTATTTAAAAAAAGTAATTATTTCATGAAATTCAATTAAAATTGTATTGAAAATTATTTAATTCCTCTACAGAATTGTATAAAAATTCTTAAGAATAATTGAAGAATTTCATCAACAGTTTAAAAATAATTAAATATTCCAGAGTAATTATATGAAAATTGTTTTAAAAATAACAGAATTCCTACGAAAAAGATTTGTCAATACTTTCGAAAATTTTTGAATTTTTAAAAAAGTTTGATATTTATGAAAATATAATTGAATACTTATCAAGAATTTGATTAAGATTTTTAAAAATTTCTCAACGTTGGTTGAAAGATCTGAAAAAAATTTTGTTATTTTTCATTCATGCCAAGAATTTTTATTACAATTTTTGAAAATAATAAAATTTTTGTGAATGTTTTACAAAATGTTTAACTAGTTTTGCAAATTTCAATAAAATTCTTCACAAGAATTCAGTTATTATCAGCATAAATATTAAAACTTATATCAAGATTTAAATTATTTTTTAAATATATATTTTTAATCGAATTTTTCGAAAAAGAAAATGCTTAAAAATTTTATTAAAATTCGTACAGGAATTGAATTGTTTTTGTAAATAATAAAATTCATTACAAAATTCCATTAATTTCATAATTAATAAAATTTTTCTTAAAATTCCATTATTTTTATAAATAATAACATTCTTTTCAAACTTCAATTATTTTCATAAGTAATAAAATTCTTTTCAAAATTCCATTATTTTCATAAATAATAAAATTCAATTTAGGAATTCAAAAGCTTTTAAAAATTCTCATCAAAATGTTAATTATTTTTATAATTAAGAAAATTTATTTTAGTAATTCAAAAAAATTATTGTCAAAATGTTATAATTAACTTTATAAATTATAAAATTCTTGAATACATTTAAATTATTTTCAAAAATTTTTCTTTATTCAGTAATTTTCAATACATCTGTTATTAAAAAAAAATTCCATAATCCATAATAATTAAAATATTTAGAAAACATTTTTGAAATAATCTCCTTAAACATTTTATTATATTTATAAACAGAAATACTAAAAATTTTAAAAGAATTAAGTTATTTTAACAAATAATATATTTTTTAAGGGGATCAATTATATTTTTGTAAATAATAAAATTCCTCTAAGAAATTTAATTTTTGTCATAAATAATAAAAGTCTTTCGACTTTCGACTTCATAACAATTTTATTAAAATTCGTCGAAAGAATTCAATCGTTTAAAAAATTTGTTAATATAATTGAGAATTTAATTTTATGAAAAATTCAATTATTCACTAATAATTATTTATTTTTGTATTTAAGTTACTGAGTTATCGGAGAATCTTCTATTTAAAATTAATTTAAAAATGGATTTTAGTTAAAAATTGAAATAATAGAATATTGAAAGCGTTAAAATGGGAATTTTTAGAAATAATTAAATTTTGAAAAAGATTTTAAATTAAAATCTTTAGAAATCTGAATTTTTCATTACTTTAACGAACAAATTTTGTAGAATTAATTTTTCTGAAAAAGTTTAATTGGATTTTTTTTAAGGAATTTTTTTTGTATGTAATAATTTTTAGACTCAGAATATTCTTTAGAGTCAGGGAAAAAGTTAAAATTATGTCTGGAAAGCAGAAAAAAGTGAGGGAAAGAGAAAAATAATTTTTTTTGCAACCCTGATTTCTATCCTTTCGAAATATATAGAATAGAAAGAATTCTTTTTTTTTACACGAAACAAATTTTTTGCGTATAAAATACTCATCAGACAGGGATAAAAATTATTCCTTTTTCTACATTCTCATTGATCAATGTTAATGTAAAGAAATATTCTTAAAAAGAATCTTTGGGAGATTAATTTGAACAAAGAGAGAGAGGGAGGGAGGGAGGTTAAAAATCAAAAAAAAGTTTTAAATGGGGTGGTATATGTATTAAGGTGAAAAAAAAGAGAATGTTGCATGAAGATGGTAGAAAAACCTTAGTAAGGGATTACGTCGAATTAAGTAAGCGAAAGGGGGTTCTCTCCTCTCTTTTTTCTCTCTCTCTCTCTCTCGTTCTCCATTGCCCGTAACACTTAATTTTTCTCTCGATTTTTTAATCTCCTGGTAAATATCATCTCAGTGCCCCCGCGCTTTTATTCCCTCTATCTCTGTCGTTTCTTCCATTCTCTCACTTTTCTTTGCCAATGCCTGCCAAGCCCTGGGCACAGCCATCAAAGAAGAACCCATTTAAAAACCTCATCAATGCCTAAGCTCCTGCGCTCCCGTAGGAACTAATCCCTCCTATTTTAACGCGACGGAAGGAAAAGGAAACGCTTTTAAAAGTAAGACTCCGCCTTTGTTGGTTGGATACAAACCGTTTTATTTCGACTCTTCAAGAGAAGTAAAAATTGCATAAATGTCCGTTTTCTTCTGTTTTACACAATCCTCTTCACAAATTCCTTTTTTTTTCTCCTTCACTTCCCTAATTAGCCTCTTTTTTCATTCGAAACCCGCTAGTTCATCTTTGGAACAAAAAATAATAATTCTCTTTCTCATTACATTTTTATTCAATACTATAAACTACAATTTCTTATTATATAGTATTTTTTACATAAGAATGTCCCAAATTCAGGTAAAAAGCAAATCAACATTTTTTTCTTTAGACTTTTGTTTTAATTTGCAATATCCTTAGAAATTTTTTTAGTAATATCCTTAGAAATTTTTTTAGCAATATCCTTAGAAATTTTTTTAGCAATATTCTTAGAAATTAAAAAATGTGTGGTATGATAGGAAGGTAGAAAAGTGAGTAAAAGGTTAAACGGTGAAGAAAGATAGAAAAATATTTTTTTTACTTATTTAATATTCCTACAGTGGAAAATAATACTTTTTCTATTATAAGAATGGTGAAAGGTTAATTAAAAGTCAATAGGTGAAGAAAGATGAAAAAGGTGAAGAAATATGGAAAGATGGGAAACAGTGAAGAAAGATTAAAAAGAAATAACATTCAATAGAAAATTATATTTTTTTATGTAATCATAAAAAATGAAACAGAAAGGTAAATAAACCGTCAATAGGTGAAGAAGGACAAGAAGAAGGTAATAAAGGTGAAGAAAGATGCAAAAAAGGACTAAATAATTCTTTTACTCATTTCATACTCATCCAATAGAAGATAATATTTTTTTAGGTAATCAGAATGAAGAAAAGGTATATTAAGAGTCAATAGGTAAAGAAGGATAAGAAGAAGGTAATAAAGATGAAGAAAGATGGAAAGAGATAAAAATGACATAGAAAAATGCGAAAAAAGTCTAAATAAATAACTATTTTACTAGTTTCTTATTAGAAAATAATACTTTTTTATATTATCAGAATATAGGAAGATGAAATAAATTTCTTATTCATTCAATGGCAAATAATACTTTCTTATATTTGTAATTTTTCTTTTGTTGTATACTTTCTTATATTATCAAAATGTAGGAAGATAAATTAAAAGTCAATAGATGAAGAACGATAAGAAAAATGTCTGAGAGTAAAGAAAGATGGAAATAAGTAAAACGGTGAAGAAAGATGCAAAATAAATATGGATGTAAACAATTTTCAATTACTTATTTTATATTTATTCCATATTAAATAATACTTTTTTATATGATAAGAAGGTAATAAAATGAGTAGAAAGTAAAAGAGTGTAGAAATATACGAAAATGGTAGAAATAATTAACTCTTTTACTAATTTTATATTCATTTAATAGAAAATAATACATTGTTACATCATCAGAATAAAGAAATGTAATTTTAAAATCAATAGATGAAGAAAGATGGGAAAAAGTTTATAAGGTGAAGAAAGAATGAAAGAGGTGAAATGGTGAAGAAAGAGACGAAAAAAGTAAAAGTAAATAATTCTTTCACTCATTTAATGTTCGTTGAATATTAAATAATACTTCTTTATACTATCAGAATGCAGAAAAGTTAATTAAAAGTTAATTGGTGAGTTAACTTATAATTATAATAACTAAAAAAGTTATAAGGTGAAGAAAGAAAGAGGAAAACGGTGAAGAAAGATAAGGAAAAGATAAAACCAAAAAAATTCGTTTATTCATTTCATACCCATCCAATTCTAAATAATACTTTTTTGTTTTATAGGAAGACGAAACGGTGAAGAAAAATATTAACAAGGTAAAATTAAATATAATTTTCTTATTCATTTAAAGTTAAAAAGTGAAGAAAGATAAGAAAACTGTAAGAAGGCGAAGAAAGATACGAAAAAGGTAAAAGAGATAATAGAATAAGAAAAGTAAAAACGTTAAATTATAGTAAACAGGTGAAGAAAGATAAAAAAATAAAAAAGTGTTAAAATAGAATGAGGTGAAACGATGAAGAAAGATACGAAAAAGGTAAAAAAGAGAACAGAATAAGAAAAGTGCAAACGATAACTTATAGTAAACAGGTAAAGAAATATAAAAAACAAATAAAAAAGTGAAGAAAGATAAAAAAATAAATAAAAACGTAAAGAAAGATAAAAGAACAAATAAAAATGTGAAAAAATAGAATGAGGTTGAACAGTGAAGAAAGTCCCGAAAAGGTAAAAAAGAGAATAGAACAAGCATAATAGAAATGTTAATTTGAAGCCTAATCAGGTGAAGAAAGATAAAAAAAATAAAAATGTGCGGAAAGGTATAGAAAACAAATAAAAAGGTGAAGAATGATATGAAAAAGGTAAAAAATATATTAAAATAATAACATCGAAAGATTAATTAAAAGTAAACAGGTGAAGAAATATAAAAAAATAAATAAAAAGGTTATGAAAGATCGAAAAAAGAAAGGAAATTAAAAAAATCATTCTACTTCTGCAAATTATTTTAAAAAAACAGTGATTAGACAGGCTCACAAAAATAAAAGTTTTTTTTTTTTTTTTTTTTTTATTAATATACAATAGTATATTTCCATGTATTTTGTCCCGCTGAATCCAAATCCGAAACCAAAGTCAGATTTGTCAAATTTGTTCTTTTATTGAGTTGAAAAAAAATTAAAATAAAAAAAAAAAATTTATGACACTACAGTCCTTGCATTTTTTACGTTGAATCCTAATTCGAAGTCAGAATTAACAGATTTGTTTAAAATTTTAAGATAAACTCAAAATACGACTCAAAAATACGAATTAAAATAAAAAAAAATTTATAACACTACAGTAGTATAATAAAAATATTTTTTCCCTCTGAATCCGAATCCGAATTGTTAGATTTGAGATAAAATTTGAGGTGAACTTAAAAAACAACTCAAAACCCAGAATTAAAATAAAAACATAAATAAAATTTGTATAACATATCCGAAATCAAAATCAGAATTTTCAAAGTGGCTGAAAATTTTAAGATATTCAAGAAAATCTATTTATCTGACTTTAAAATTAAAATGAAAAACTACATGGAAATACTTTAGTATAATGTCATAGCAAAAAATTTCCTTTTTTCATTTTAAATCGTTTTTTCATCAATTTTTTTTTTAGTTTATCTTAAAATTTTGAGCAATTCTGTCAATTCTGACTTCAAATTTGGATTCAGCTGGAAAAAATACATAGAAATGTACTACTGTAGTGTTATACGAATTTTTTAATTTTTTTTATTTTAATTCGGGTTTTTGAGTTGTTTTTTGAGTTTATCTCAAAATTTATCTCAAATCTGACAATTCTGATTTCGGATTCAGATTCAGAGTGAAAAAATATTTAGAATTATATTACTGTAGTGTTATAAAATTTTTTTTATTTTAATTCGTATTTTTGAGTCGTTTTTTGAGTTTACCTCCAAATTTTGAGCAAATCTGTCAATTCTGACTTCGAATTTGGATTTAGCGAGAAAAATTGCATGAGAATATACTGCTTTAGGACCATAAAAAAATTATTTATTTTTTTGATTTTATTTTGCCTTTTTGAATCGTTTTTTGAGTATAACTCAAAAAAAAAGAACCAATTTGACAATTCTGACTTCGGATTCGGATTCAACGGGCCAAAATACATGGGAATATACTATTGTAGTGTCTCGGGCAAAAAACATTTTTTTTTTACGTGCCTGCGTTATTAATCAAATATAGGGAGAATTGACACTGTTTATAGTTTGAAAATTAACAATATATGTATTGCGTTAGAGGTGAATGTGTATTTTGACAATGCGCTTTAAACAGCTAACTTTGGTTGAGGGTGTTTGACTGCGGAGCCAATCTCGAGTGTTGGGCTAACATTCATAATGAAATTAATCTGCGGACAAGCCGATAGACCGCTGATGAGGACTGTGTGGCTGAAAAGCTCGATTTTATCTGTCCACACAGCTTCCTCGATCCTCTCGTATATTGCGTCCACTTGTCAACACACAGAGGTCCATCCCGAAATTAAATCGTTTCGAATTTTCGATTATGAGATGGAATCCCAACAGTCCTATGTTTATATAATATACCTTTTTGAAACCCTTCTTTCCAACCTTTATAAAGGAATATTCCAATAATTTCATATACAAAATCTCTATTCATTTATTCAAATTTTCGTTTTTTTTAAATATTTATATTAAAATATATTTTTTATGTCTTTTTTAAACAAAATAGGAATTTAAATATATTTTGGAAATATTCGTTGTACATTTTTTTATTGTATATAATATATAATATTTAATGTACTACATCACATTACGTACTACATTAAATTCTACCAAATTTTGAAAGTGCGAAAGAGTTAAATAATTTTTATTATCTTCGATAATTGAAAATTGTAGCCGTAAGTTCAAATTGAAACTTCCAGGGGAGGCGAATTTTCCCTAATAATATAATAAAAATTAACTATAATAATCTTCGTAGTATTTCGTTCATTCATTCTGTCCGCAGATTGAAGTTAGTTACAGTTATTCTTAAGTTTTTCATAAGTTTTGATAGAAAATAGAAATATACATATACATTATAATGATCGTAAGTTTCCTTTCCGTTAGCAAATTATCTGCATTAATTTGTTTTTTTTTTTTGAAAATTCATTTTTGTGGGTTATTGTCATTTTTTTAATGTCAAAAAGAAACAAAAAAACTAGTTTTATTCACTTCTCAAAATTGACAAAAATTCCATTCCGTATTTTTTATTTTCCTGACTTTTTCCTAATTTTCATCAAAAATATTTACTTTTTTCTTATCCTGCTAATAAATTGAATTTATGCTACGATTTTTATTATTCATGGAAAAATTTAAAATAATTTAATTCTTGCGAAGAATTTAAAAAAAAAATATTTGAAAATAATTGAATTTTCAATGAAAAATGTGATTATTTACAAAAAATAATTGAATTTTTCAGAAGAATTTTATTATTTACAAAAATAATTGATTTCTTTAGGCAAATTTTGTTATTTATAAAAATAATTGAGTTTTCTTGAAATATTTTATTATTTATTAAAATAATTAAATTCTTGCGAAGAATTTTTAGAAAAATTTTGAAAACAATTGAATTTTTGGAAAGAATTTTTAAAACAATTTGGAAAGTCAATTTTAGGAAAAATTGGCTTTTGTTTGAAGAATTTCATAATTTAAGAAAGTAGTTAAATTTTTTTGCAATATTTTTCTATTTTTATAAAAATAATTGAATTCTTGCGAAGATTTTTTTTTTAATTTGGAAAATAATTGAATTCTTGGGAAGAATTTTTAAAACAATTTGGAAAGTCAATTTTAGGAAAAATTGACTTTTTTTGAAGAATTTCATAATTTAAGAAAATAGTTAAATTTTTTGGAATATTTTTCTATTTTTATTAGAATAATTAAATTCTTGCGAAGAATTTTTAGAAAAATTTTGAAAACAATTGAATTTTTGGAAAGAATTTTTAAAACAATTTGGAAAGTCAATTTTAGGAAAAATTGGCTTTTGTTTGAAGAATTTCATAATTTAAGAAAATAGTTAAATTTTTTTGCAATATTTTTCTATTTTTATAAAAATAATTGAATTCTTGCGAAGATTTTTTTTTTAATTTGGAAAATAATTGAATTCTTGGGAAGAATTTTAAAAAAATTTGTAAAATAATTGAATTTCTTTAAAAATTTTTATAAATTTTGAGAAAAATTGAATTTTTTGAAGAAATACATTTTTTCTAAGGATTTTGTAATTTATGAAAATAATTGAATTTTTTCGAGAAATTTTATTAATAATTTTATTGTTGAAAAAATAATTTAATTACTTTCGAATAATTTTATTATTTATTAAAATAATTTAATTCTTTCAAAGAATTTTATTAATTAGGTAAATGATTAAATTCTTGTGGCGAAATTTATTAAAATTAATGAAAATAGTTGAATTTTCTCCTAGAATTGGTTATTTTATATAAAAATAGTAGATACTGAAAATAATTGAAATGTGAAAAGTTTTTAAAGATAATTAAATTTTATAATGAATTCTATTAAAAAATTTGGCAATAATTGAATGTCGGTGGGAAATTTTATTAAATTTTTTTGAAAATAATTGGATTTTCCAAAAAAACCTTTTATTATTTATGAAAATAATTGAATTTTGAAAAGAATTTTATTGAAATACCTCAAAATAATTGAATTTTCGGGACTAATTTTTTTATTATTTAAAAAAAACTGTATTAAAATTATATTTAAAACAATTAATTTCTTTCGAATAATTTTATTAAATTTTTGAAAATAATTGAATTATTGCGGAAAAGTTTATTAAAATGTTTAAAAAGAATTGGATTTCTGTTGAAAATTTTATTACTTTTGAAAGGAATGGAAGTCTTCATAAGAATTTTATAAACATTGTTTTAAATAATGTATTTTTAAATATTATGAAAATTTTATTAGTTTAAATAATTGAATTCTTGTCAAAAACTTTATTTGTGAAAATAACTAAATTTTACGATCATGAAAATAATTAAATTCATGCTTAGAATTTAATCAAAAATTTTTTTTTAAAAAAATGGAATTTACATGAAAAATTTTATAATTATTAAAAGTAATTGAATTATTGGGAACAATAAATTGCATAAAATTTGGTTAAATAAAATTTATTTTTTTCAATATTAGCGAATTAAAAGTAGTGGAAATTCTCTAAAAAAATATTGTTTATATTCTTTGTTCGGAAAGTTAAATACCTATATATAGCTAATAATTTTTTTACCTTCTCTATTCTTTAGAATAATTAAAATTTTCGCAATGAAGTTTTTTTTTAAATTTAGGTATTAGATAACAATTTTTGTGAAATTCTATTTCCCACGTAAAAGAAAGTTTAATTATTTTCAATTTTGAAAATCTGATGCCAAATTTGAAATTAGTATCGTAATTTATTAAACTTTTTTTTATATACTTTAAAGTTTAAAAATACAATATATTTTGAAAATTTAATTCTAATTAGTTTTTCAGTTATGTGTCATAATAAGTATTTCTTTCAAAATTACTTAAGTTAAAATGATTTGAAATAGTTTACAATAAACATCGTAGCACAACATTCCCGCGCGCTTGCGCTCGGATAATTTTGCTAGTACTAATAATAATAATAATTTTTTATTATTATTATTATTATCATAATACAAGCGAATTATTGTGAGCGAGATACTTTTTTTTAAATCACTTCCAGTTTTATGGAATTTATGAAAGATCTTGGTGAAAAAAAATAGGAGAAAACAAATAAAAAAAAATAAACACAATTTTTTTTTGCATTGAGAAAAAAGGTAATCCTCAAACGCTGATGGAGTTGAGTCCGCCAATATCGAGAGTTCTTTCGTTGAAGAGGAGAAAAGGGTGTGGACGTAGGTGGGGGAAGAGGGGGGGGGGTGGTGGAAAGATTTCTACCAATTATCGATACGCCTTTTGATCTACCTCGAAGCTTGTCGTGTGTTGATTTTTAAAACTCTTATTTCTATTTGAAAAACCTTCTCAAAGGGCCAATACTGCTCAACTGAAAGATATGAAAGCTTTTCATCCCCCCGAAGTCTTTGCTATGACATTACTCTCCAGACCTATGGTTAATTTAATTTGCGCTCTTGGGACGATCTTCGTTTTTGTTTGTGTGATACCTGAATGAGACGAGAGTGAACGAGAGAGAAATAGGATAGTAATGAGTTGTTGATTTTGTGGTTCTTTTTTTTTTTTTTGAAAAAAGTTTATATTGACATATATTAATGTTGACGCAATCGGGAACATATTTGAAATGCATAATGTTCGTTCAATTTAATTTGTATTTTAATCAATTAGAATAAATGTAAATATATCGAGAGGACTAGTGATAGTGAGTGAAATTAAACGTAAAGTTGTCGAGTAATTTATTTATTAAGTTTTTTGAAAACATTTTTAAAAAATTGTTTTTAATACTTTGAATATATGAAGAATTATGTAAAAATTATACATTCTTTTTTGCCGTCAAGTTGCAAATTTATGAAATAGGGGTGAAAATTATGATTCTAATGATTAATCGTGATTTGAAAGTCATAAAAGACTTTACTAATCCTACGCCCTGAACATTTCGCCGCATTGACTGCTGGGAAGATCTTAAGTGGCTATTGTGATGTTAAATTCTTACCCTCTCTTGTTCGCTGGATTGTATTCGTCATCAAGAAAAATTGCTTTTTTACTCACTTCGAATTGTTTTTTTCTCTCTCGAAATTATTCTTCAAAACTCGAATTAAATCCTTTTGGATTAATAATATCGGAAACTATAGGAAAATTTTGTGAACATCCGATTTCAGTTTGCGAAAAAGTTCAATTTTGTTAATCAAATGATATTGAAAAATATTCCCTAAACGCTCGAAAAATTTTTTGAAAAAATGTATAACAATTTTTGAAAATATGTACAACAAATATTTTCAAAATTTATTTAAGCGTATTTTGTTTAAAAAAGACGTAAAAATTATAATTTTTATATTTATTTATATTAAAAAATTAATATAAATATTTTAAAAGATTGGGGTACAGTTTTTCTAAACCGTATTTTCTAATTTTTTATTTTCTAAAAATATTTTTTCTAATAAAGGTGAATTACTAAAAAAACTTTTTTCTAATAAGGGTGAATTTCTAAAAAACTTTTTTCTATTGAAGGTGATTTTCTAATTTTCTTTCTTCTAATAAAGGTTATTTTCTAAAAAATTTTTTATTAAAAAAGGAAAACTAAATAAAGAAAAATTTCGAAAAATTCTTTTCCTATAACAATATTTAATTTATAATTAAAATAATAATAATAATTTTTAATTTAATAACAATTAATAGGTATGTGATTAAAAAATAATGTTTCCAAAAATTTTTTAATTCTTTTAAAAAAATACTTGAAATTCTGTTGCAAAATTGTAATAAAAAATTATTAGAAATTATACAAATTATAATTATAAAAATGATGGAAATAATTTTTTTTAAAGAATAGAATTTTTATTAACAAATATTTGTTTTATAAAATTTTTTTTTTCTCAAAAGGTAACTGATTACGTAAACAGAATTATGATTAAAAACAGAAAATATGAGAAATAGTTTATATTTTTTAATTTTAGTTTTTTTCACCAATTTTCTAACTTCTATCAAAATTTATGGAATTTTACAAACTTTAGGAAAATAAATATTAGAAATCATAACTTTTCAGAAAAACTTTTTTTAGAAATCAAAACTCATTCGAAAAACTCTTTTTAAGAATTAAAATTCATTAGAAAAACTTATTTTAGGAATCAGATTTCATTAGAAATCACTTTTTTTAGGCAAAAAGGATTAGAAAATATTTTTTAGAAAAAGTGACCACCTACCTTTCAAAAAGAGAAAATATAAAATATCCTTTTTATTTACTTAGGTCAACAAACAAATCAAATTTAACACAAATTTTGAACTAGAGATTAAAATGCGTCTACGTTTTTGAAATCATGTCAACTCTAACTATGGTCTCCTATTATTATTCTTATTATAATTATAATAATAATAATTATTATTATTAATAATATATTGCTATTATTCATTAAGATTTATATCATTAGATATTCTTTCGAACCATATTCTTCTTTAGATTGTAACTTCAAAAATTTCAGTCCATTTTGAAAAAAATTTTTTATGTAGTGTTAGAAGAAATACGAGTAGAATAGATTAGGTTTTTATTAGTTTTAGCAACACTAGCGCCAGTGCGGTGAAACTGTTGCAACTCAGGTGAGAACACAAATAACATCGGTTTTCGATTCTGGAGAAAAAATATTACTATTTTTAATATTTTTTCTACTTTTACAAAATTTTGATCAAAAAATGTAAAAATAATTAAAATCATTCGAAGAATTAGATCCAAAAAATTTGAAAATAATAAAAATCATTTGAAGAAATTTATCAAAAAATTTTTTAAATAATTGAATCCTTTCAAGAAAATTTAGTTAAAATTGTATTGCAAATAATTAAAATCTTTAAAAAATATTATTATTTGTAAAAAGAATTAAATTTTTCCTAAAAAATATTATTAAAATTATTTAAAATAATTTAATTTTCAACAACAATTTCATATTTAAATTTTTTAAAAATAATTCCAGTAATGAATTTTAACGTTTATAAAAATAATTGAATTTTTGAAAAAAATATTTTATTACAATTTTTTAAAATAACTTAATTCTTATCAAGAATTTTCTTTAAAATTATTATACAAATTACAAAATTTGAATAAAATTCTCCACAAAAATTCGAGTATTTTCATAAATAATAACAGTCTTCAGAAGAATTCAATTATTTTTGTAAATAGTAAAATTATTGCAAAAATTAAAATATTTTTGAGCAAAATTTTCATAAAATTTAGTAAAATTTTTCTTACTTTCTTTATAAAATTTGGCAAAAGAATTAAATTATTTTCTAAAATTTTAATAAATTTTTCAAATCAATTTGATTGCTTTTATTGATAGTAAAATTTTTGCAAAAATTCAATTATGTTCAATGAATTTTGTTAATTTTTCAATTTCTCGAAAGATTTCAATTTTTCTATATAAATTGTGTTTCCAAAGAATTTAATTAATTTCTAAAACTTTAATACCTCCTTTGAAACAATTCATTTTTTTAATGAATAAATTATATTAAAATAATTGCAAACATTGCAATTATATTTAATACAGATCGTAAAATTTTTCTTAATATCTTTATAAAATTTGGCAAAAGAATTAAATTATTTTTTAAAATTTAAATAAATTTTTCGAATCAATTCAATAAATTTTATGAGTAGTAAAATCTTTGCTAAAATTCAATTATATTCAATAAATTACGTTTCTTAAAGAATTTAATTTCTTTCTTCATTCGTTATAAAATTTTTTTAAAGAATTCAGTTATAATTTTCTAAAATTTTAAGAAATTCTTCGAGAAAATTCAATTATATTTATAATCAGTAAAATCTTTGCAAAAATTTAATTACCTTTAAGCTTTAATACAATTTTATGAAATAACTTTATAAATAAATAAATAATAATAATAATAATAATAATAATAATTAATAATAATTTTTAATAGAAATTTTTTTAAATAATTGAATGTTTTAACGGAATTTTATTAAAATGGGTTTGAAAATACAGGAATTCCTGCTGTAAATTTTACTGTTTATAAATATAATTGAATTATTTTTTTATTAAATTCTTTTTAAATAATTTAATACTTGCGAAAAATTATTTTTAATGATGTAGTTTTTTTAATCTTGAATTCGAAATTATTCAGTAATTGATGTTTATATTTGGAAATATAAAATTTTTTAATTTGCAAAATAATAAATGGAACAGTAACATTTACTCTAGTAATTAATAATTATTACATATTTATTATTATAATGTGAAGAATGAAACTTACAATTTATTTTAAAAAAATGGTTTGTTTATATTATTCAAAGGTTTATAAATATTTTCACTATTACTTGATAATTGTTACGTTAGTCTTTGCAAAATTTCCAAAAAATCCTTAAGTTTCTACAATATTTCTTCTTCTTCTTCTTCTTTTTGTGGCTTCGACTAGTCAGGCCAATTCCAGACAATATTCTTTCAAATTCTTTAAATATCGCAGATTGCTTTCATTTTCTCCAGATTTGATGAAAAATCTTCCGATCTGGCAACACTGATTTAGTGATGAGGTTTCCTGATTGGTAGCAATCCACGAAGTGGGGGTTAGAAAAGGCGGGAATTTCGTTCTTTTTTTAAATTCACCTAAAACAAAACAATGAAAAAGAAATACTAAAGTGAAGAATTTTTTCCTCTCCTTTTAATTGTATTTTTCTCTATCTCTCGAGGAATAAGAAGGAGAGGAATGTTTGCATAAATAAAAGAAGTCGTTTACTCTTAATCCCACTTACTTAAGAAACGAATCGATCAAGAAGCAGAGGCGGCAGCAGTAGCAGAAGCAGAGTATTCCGTCGTTGGTTCGTTCGTGCTTATTTTTGAGAAAGGCCGAAGGAGATTCGAATGGGAAAGAAAGAAAAGGGTCGAAATAACGAAGGTAAAAGGAAAGGGGTTAATTTCTAATTGTTTTGTTAAATGACGCGCGAGTAAGAATCCTACCGAAGGACTTAAGCCCCAATGCGAGAGAGGAGAGAGAGAGAGAGAGAGCGTTGGTGGTTTCAGTTCATTCCGCCTTTTCCTTCTTCTCCCACTTATTCTCAGCGCCCATCTTAATTCTTAGCTTTATTCTCTATAAGACTTCTCTCTTAATTTCTTATTTCTCTTGCTCCAATCTCTCTCCCACTCTTTCTACAGAGTGCGCAATTTATACTCGGTTTCCAGTGTGGCCGCAAGAACTGAACAAGTTGTGAGCTTGAACAAAAAGAGAGTAAGACAGAGATAGAAGCACCGAAACTGAATGCCAGGCTTAAGAAGACAATACTTCGCTTTCAAACGCGGTTTCGAAGCGACCTTTCTTTCGTATTAGATACTTTAATTCTTTAAACGTGTCCCTCTCTAATCTGTATCATCATTTCTTTTCTTCTTTATTCATTCGCAAAATTATTTACAATTCACGAAATCAATGCCCCCTGTTCGTTTTGAATAAGAAAAATTTACTTCTTCTGCATAATCGAAACCAAAAATTATTCCTGACGCGATTTAAAAATATCAATGTTTCATATTCCTTTGAAACTTGTTATTCGGGAGTTTTCAGGTCCGACAATTTTTAATTTTGAAAATCTGACTTTAAATTCGTAATCAGCTACCTTGAAAACCCCCGAGTAACAAATTTTATCGAAATTTGAGTAATTTTTAAAAAATGTCCGCCATATTGGATCCGCCATTTTGAATTTTTAAAATTTTCAAAAATTGACTTTAGATTCGTAATCAGTGACCCCGAAAACCCCTGAGTGACAAATTTCAATAAAATCCATCAGCCGGGTTTCCCAGTGAATAAAAAAAAGGGGTTAATAAAAAAGGGTTAATAAAGGGTTAATTTCAATTTTCCTTTAAAAAGAAAAATTTCCCCCTAAATATTTAAAATATAAATATTATATAAATATAAATTATAAAAATATTATTATTATTATTATTATTATTATTATTATTATTATTATTATTATTATTTATTATATAAATATTTTTTATTTTAAAAAACATTTCAAAAGTCAGGTTTCTTATAGGTTAGAAAAGATTTTTCGTAATTAAGAACAAAATTACATGTTTATTTAACGAGCGTTTAAAAAATTAATAATTATTCAATAATTATTAAATCTGTCAGCTCTCATTTTATAATACACTGAGAAAACGATTTATTTGATTCGAACATATTTTGTTTAAATCAAACTTTAAATATCTTTGCTATACAGTCAAACAAATTTAAGATTTATTGAAACATATTTTTTGGTTCATTTATAGAAATAATTTATTTAATTCAAACATAATTTATAGTTGATTTAAAATTTTTTATTATCAACTTTTATGTTTGAATGAAATATACATTTTCTAAACATATTTAAACCAAAAAAATTTATTTAAACCAAAACAGAAAATTGGTTTGAAATAATCAAAATTATTCAAATAAAAAATTATTTTAGAATCAAAGTCAGTAAATATTTTCTATATATTGGAATTAAGCTTACAAACTAATTGCAATTAAACAAAATCACTTAAAATTATTTTTTTACTTGAAACGAGTAAATTGTTTATAAATCGAATTCTAAATTCTAATCGAAAAATTTGTTTTATAAATACTTGATTTTAAATCTTTATTTTCGGAATAAATTCGTCATTGCCTAAACTAGTTTTTTTATTAAAAAAAAAGAAAATTTTAGTATTTAGAAGTTAGAAATAATATTTATGAATAAATATAAAATCAAGTTTAGGAGAAGAGTACGCTAATATTTTGAAAAATAATTTAAATTTTTCATAAAGTTATTTTTGAAGTAATTTTTGTGAGAGATTCAATGGTCTTAGAATATAAAAGAGGACGAGGAGAATTTTAACCTTTTTTGAATTTTTATTTTGTTCAAAAATTCGTAGATTTTAAAATCAATATACAAGTTTCTAGAAAATATTTTTTGGAACCCTGAAAAAATTGCTAAATAAAAAAATTGATTTTTATAATTTTTATAGCATTTTTTCAAAAGGTTTACTTATAGACTGCAAATGTTAAAATAAACCTTTATTATTCAATTTTTTAATTGAAGATTCATTTTTATTAAAAAAAAAAATTTGTAAAATTTAGTATAATTATATGAAATATCAAGAATTTTTATTCAAGTTTAATATAACTTTACTAAATTCCACAAAAATTGTTTTTAAAGTTTAGTATTTTTTATATCAAAATTTACGTTTGTTGCACTTTTTCCCCAAATTGCAAAATACTTTTACAAAATTCAATATACTTTTTTTCTTCTTCTTTTTTGTATAAAAATTATATGTATTCTAAAATTAATTGGAAAATATCCATTTTCAAATAAAAATATTAAATAATTTGTATTTTTATCATTGTCAGCATAAAACATAAATTTTTTTTCCAAAAACACTTTCAAGAAGTATGAAAATAAATTTTTTTGTTTGCTAATTACTTTGTAACTTCAAACATTATATTTTCTAAAAAATTACACTTGGGATTTCAAAATTTCCTACTTTTTGAGAAAAATAAAAATTCAAAAATGCCCAAAACGTGTGTCCACTAATTTTACAATATGACCATTGAATTCCTCTGCCAAATTTACTACAAAGAACATTTTGCCGAATGTTTAAATTATTTTCTTGACATAGTTTAAAATGTCGTTTTTTTTTTGTTTTGACTATTCATCAGATCCTTCATTTTAATACCGTTTGGATAAAAAGTTTATGATTTTTCATTATTTGATAACAAAAGCTGATTTGGATAAAAAGTTTATGATTTTTCATTATTTGATAACAAAAGCTGATTTGTATAAAAAGTTTATGATTTTTCATTATTTGATAACAAAAGCTGATTTATTTTAGTATTATAAAAATTTAAATTTAGAATTAAAACTAATTTCTCAGTTACATCACGAAGAAAATCAAGAGAATTTTCCTCGTTTTGAAATTGATATCCTGACAGTTAACCAATAGTTGAAGGTGATCTTTGGCATAAACTTTTGACACATGCAAAGGAAATATTCCACTGATACCAGAATTAACAATTGTATGTGATAATATTTTTTCTATTAATAACATAATGAATTTCTTATTATTAGTGAAGTTCTTATTATTTTCAGGTACTCGATTCTGTATTCTAGAAATTAAATATATTTTTTAGTGCCATCTTGAATTTTATTACAAATAGTTAATTTTTATCATATTTATGTTAGCTTTATAATAATATTACTAATTAATGATTAGTGTTACAATATTGTTGTATATTAATAATTAATGATTAATGTTACAATATTGTTGTATATTAATAATAATATAATAATAATATATTATATAAAATATTTACTATATATATTATCGTATTTTATACTACAAATTTAATTAAATTTTAGAATTAATTCTTACCATAGAAGATAACAAACATTTTTAGCCGAAACTTGAGACAAAAATTACATTTAAGTCACTTATGTAATGATTTTCTTTTCTTATTTTATATTTGCCTGTAACCATTATTTTTAATATTTGAAAGTATTTTCTGTTTTGGAAGAAAAGAATGATTTATAGTTTATAGCAAAATTTTTTTTTCTTTTGACTATAGTTGTCCTGAAAAAGATTATTGATTACCCAGAAGATGTTTCTTTTTTATTAATATTGTTTATCCCAAAGAAGTATCTTCATTATCCCAAAAAGTAAGTCAGTTGTTCCAAAAAAAATTTGTTAGTTGTCCCAAAGAAGTTCATTGGCTTCCCAAATAATTTTTTTCTTCCCAAAAAAGTTTAATGTCTATCCAAAAGAAAAAAAATCGTTTTTGTCAAACAGTGTTTGTCACTAATAGTTAATACCGATATTTTTCTCTGTTAATGCCATTTATAATTTACATATAATAAAATATATAATAATTTATAATAACCTATATAATACTAATATACATTACATATTTCTCTTTACATATTTTCTATATTAAAAAAATGCAGATATTCTCAATACCATCTTGATAATTACGATAGAAACCTCAAATAGAATCAATAGAAGCAAAGCGATTGAGACTAAATGTTGCCTTAAGATTCGCAGACTCCTAATTAGACAAGTTGCATCAAGTGGTATCGAAAGATCCACTGAATTGAGTCGACCACTGGCTAGTAATGGCCACTTTGAGGGTGCCTCATAAGCTATAGTCCTAAGAGTCCAGTCCCCGTCCTAAGTGGCCTTAGGCCACTGTTTCTCCACTCTAAAGGAAGTGGTGAGTTCCTAGAAAGCAAATCAAGTTTAACTCCCTCAATTTATAATTAGATATCTTCGTAAAAAATGAAAACTATCAGTATAAGGCGCAATTTGAATTCCTTCAATTCACAAGGAACACTTCCCAAGATTTTTGGTTTTTTTGTCAACAAATCAAATGCTTCGTTCTCAATAAAAGAAAATTGAGAATTTTTATTCGTTTTCTGTCTCAATTTGAAATATCCCAAAAAAAACTGTGTTCTTAAATTTAGAGCCAGTTTCATTAAGTGTGATTGTAAGTTCATTAATGATTAAAGTCACTAAATCTGTAGTGTAAAAACAAACATTTTTTTTCATCCCAAAAAAATTTAGGAAGCAAATTACACTAATTTTAAAGAAAAATTTACCAATATAAATATTTTTTCAAAAAAATTATCGGAAACTTTCTTGGAATTTAGAAACATTCCCACGAAATAATATAGACAATATCCTAATAGTTATGGGAAGAATTTTTTAAATGATTACGAAAATTTCCTTAGAAAAATATAAACAAATTCCCAAAAATTTCTATAAACGTTTCAGAAAATTCCTTTAAAGTAACATAGAAAAATTCCAAAAAGTTTGGGAAAATTCCTTTAAAAATTTAGGTATAGATTCCCTTAAAATAATGTATAGATAAATTTGTAAATTAAGAGCGATAAACTTTTTTATTTATAAATACATTATAATGAATATATATGGTTATTCCTAAGTTTAAAAAAAAATACATTATTACTCTTTTATACACAATTCACAAATTATTTGTTTAAACAAGTTTTTAAAATGTAAAATCGAATTTTATAGTGTTACTAGTGTTTTCGATTTTTTACCCAAAAATTTAATTGGTATTATTATAAACAAATATTTACAGATAATGAATGATCATTCTATCCTGTCTTTCAAATAATCATTTTATATCATAAAAAATCTCTATTTAGTAATTAACAAGTAATTGGTTATTTGAATCTAAAAAAATAATTATCTACTTTTTTAAAAATATTCTTCAAACATCCAATAATTTCTTACTTTCAATGAGAATATAATTAAAACATCTTTAAACATTGAAATCGAAACAGGAAATTTTCCTAATTATCAACAAAATACCAATAATCATTGGAAAAAATATTTTTGCATTTTTTCAAAAAAATTCGTAATAATAAGAAAAAGTACCATTTCTATTAAGAAAAATGTTATTTCCAAAATAATTTAGAAAAATTTCCAAACATTCAGAAAAATTACCATGTTTTTGGAAAATTTTTTTGAACACATTTCAGGAAAATTCCTATACAAATGTTTAGAAAAACCCCCTTTTTAATATTATAAAAGGATTTTCAAAAATATGGAAAAGTCCCATTAAAGAGATAGAAAAATTCTCTTTTTTAGAATAGGAAAAAATATTGGATTTTTTTTAATAAAACAACATTTGTCATGTCTGAAATTAAAAATCATTTATTTATTTATTTATAAGAAAAAATTTGTAATTTTGTAAAATTTGTTTTTGTAAAAAACAAAAAAAGTAAATAATAACAATTTTCACTATACTATTTATAAATCTTCTTCACTTTGTAAATCACTTGAGGCTGCTTTTTCTCGTTGACGTTCAACTTCGTGTTCTTAAAAAGGCTTACTTACAAGCAGTAGCATATTGAAAAATATAAAGACAAACAAATTAATTTTTTATTATTTTTACACTACCACTAAATGGTTATGAACAAAGAATTAGTAAAGTCTTATTTTATTAGTCAAAAGTGACTAATTCAGATCAAAGAGATTAATTTTTTTACTTATAAACATTAGTAACAAGATTTAATTATTTAAAAATTTTCTGATTTAAAATTAAATTATATAAATTCAATTTAAATTGTTAAGAAATCTTTAAAATTAGTAAGTGAGACATTCCATTTCAAAATGACCCCCTTTATAAACAATTGCCATTGTAAGGCAATTTTCAATAAATTATTTCTCTTATTTATTGAATGCAAACTTTATTTACTATTAGTGTATTTACAAAAAAAAATATCTCAACTTTACGATAGAAAAAAATTCTTTTTAAAAAATAATATTATTTATAAAAAAAATTAAGTTTGAAAGATAACCTTTTAAATATCTCAAAACAAGTTAGATCCTATTTTTTTGAAAGTTATGTCAAAATATAGATTAAATATTACAGTTTCATTTCCTGTCAACATTGTAGTGGATACTTCAGGGGATTTTTTGAAATTAATTTATTTTTTTAAGCATTTCAAAGGTGATAATGTATTTACTGAGCGGAGATATTTGAAAGGTTATCTTTCAAACTCAATTTTTTTCATAAATAATATTATTTTTTTAAAAGAATTTTACACATTCGTAAAGTTGAGAAATTTTTCTTTTGAAAACACTAATAGTAAATAAAGTTTGAATCCAATACATAGGAGAAATACTTATTTGAAAATTGCCTTAGAATATCAATTGCTTATAAAGGGGGTCGTTTTGAAATGGAATGCCTCAATTACATTTAGTGACCAATGACAAAAAGCAATCACTTTTAAATTAAATATTTTAATAGATTAATAAAAATATAATCAATATTTACCTTATGTACGATTTTTAAATAACAGAATTTTTCACTTTTCAAATGTTTCACATTCACTTCCAAATGTGACGTGATCTGAAAGAAAGGGACCTTAGAAGCAAATCATTTTAAGGTTATGTTAGGATTATATTTTTGTTGCTTACAAGTTTCTTTTTGCTTATTGTTAATTGAATTCTGTGTTTATTAAATATTTTAGTTATATTGCAGACTTTAACATTAATAATTTACTTTCACAGTTGATCCTTTTTTGTATTTTCATTTAAAAAAAATGACAAACATAACCTACAATTTTTTGCTTCTGAGGTTCCTTTCTTCAGATCGAGGCAAATAGATTTAGAAATTTTTCACTTAAGTTTTTCAACTGACTTCGGTAAATGCTTAAGAATAACTGACGCACGACTTCCTTGTAAAGTTCCTTTTGAAAAAAGTTAAAAAATTTCCAACACTTTTTGAGAAAATTTACTACACAAGATATTTCGATTTTTCTCCCAAAATTTAATTAGTATTGTTGTAAACAAATATTTACAGATAACGAATAATCATTGTATCCTATACTTCAAATAATCATTTTATATTATCTAAAAAATTTCTGTTTAGTAATTAACAAGTATAATTTGATATTTGAATCTAATAAAATCACCGTAAATCGTTAGGTATTAAAATAACACCAAAAATGATTAAAATAATCCAATTTAGTGTTATTTTAATCCATTTTGGTGTTATTTTAATACCTAACGATTTACCGTGATAATTTTCAGATTTTTATAAATATTTTTCGAAAATCCAATAATTTCTTACTTTTAATGAGAATCTGATCAAAAATTTTGTTAAACATTAAAAATTGAAACATGAAATTTTCCTAATTATCCAAACAAATACCAATATATGTTTGGAAAAAATATTTCTGCGCATCTTTTCGAAAAAATTTTTAAAAATAAGAAAAAGTACCATTTCTATGATGAAAAATGTTACTCACAATGGAATTTAGAAAAATTCTAATTCGTATCGAAAAATTTCCAAACAGTCAGAAAAATTACCATTTTTTTAATAACAAATTTTTTATTAACAAGTTTTTAGGAAACTTCCTGTGCAAAAGTTTGGAAAAATTTCCAAAATTGTTAACAATTTATGTTTCAGTGAGGATTATCGAGTATTGGGGAAAAAATAACTTTATGCTGCATTTCCAGAATTCAATTTTGTTATTAGAAGCATATTTCTGTTGAGGATGCTACTAAAATGTTTATAAGTGACTTCGATACAATATAGAAATTGTATTATAAACAAGTAATGCATTACAGATGATTATAAAGTTTCCACAAAGCCAGTAACGTTTATAGTACCAAGTGGGAGAAGCATAACGCACCTGCTCTCATACATATACATATATATATACACAAAATAATATACGACGGGAAGTGATTTTAATATTGAACGGTTGCAAGGTTCGAAGGAGGAGGAACGACTAGAAGGGGCTTCGGGAGAGAGAGTAAATGGAGTCACCGTGGAAGCAAGGGTTAACTCAATAGAGCTATAAGTGAATTACTTATCGCGTACACCCAGTATACAGACTAGATGCGTTTAGCTACAGGTCGACTTTATATGTCAGCGAAGCAGCAGCCGGATGCCGGCTTGTCTCTCTCCCCCCTTCTCCTCTTTTTGGTCCTTACCAGCCTTCCGGAATACGATCTTGATGGACGCTTGCTCAAGAAAATTCAGTTAGTCCTCGACCTTTGTGTCCTCTTCTTGGTAGTGAAAGATCGTCAACATTGATGACGAGAAAGAGAAGCGCGTGGATGTCTCTTTAGAATTTAATTAGGACTTTACAGACATAATTGACTTCTGATATTGCCCCCCTGGAACAATTATAAGCGAATTATCCCATTTTACTGAAAGAGTTTTCTTTCATGAGAAAACTTTTGTTTCCTTTTGTGAAAATTATTTTTTCCTTTTGTGAAAATTATTTTTTCCTTTTGTGAAATAGTATATTGTGCATCAAGTACAGAAAGAAGCTGTTTTCCGACGAGTGCTAAGTTTGCTGCTCCGAGCGAAGCGAGGGCAGCAATTTGCACGAAGTCGGAAAATCTTCTTTCGTACGTGTTGCACACAGTACTTTGTGCAACACCTGTTTACCGAAAAAAGTTATTTTTATACATTTCTAATCAATAAATATAGTTTTATGTTGATTATAGTGTATATTATACTGTTTACAAAAAAGTGTGCAGGAAAGTATACTTTCCTGCACACTTTATCAAAAGTGTGCGGGAAAGTACACTTTCCTGCACACTTTTAAATGTGCAGAAATTTACCACTTTCTGCTGCATTTATGTCAAAGGAAAGTAGCTCTTTTCCAGCAGGGGTTGCACAAATTATTTTTTCCTTTTGTGAAAATTATTTTTTCCTTTTGTGAAAATTATTTTTTCCTTTTGTGAAAATTATTTTTTTTTATTGTGAAAATGATAATATAGATTTCATATATAGTATATATGCTAATTGAAAATTTGAATTCTAAAAATGTAGAAATGTCTGGAAAGTCAAAAGGAAATGGGAAATTTTATCATGGGAATAATTCAAATTCGGAAAGATAATGCCTTTGGTGAAACTAGCATACATTCAAGAGGCGATGTTACGCCATCAAGTTATGTAACTTACTGAGAGATATATATACGTATACAGTTAAGGGAGAAGTAGATGTGCCCTCAGACGCTTGGTACTTGCAGATATGTTATATATCACGAAGAAAACTTCCAGCATAGATAACCTACTTGAGGAGTTAGCCCGCGTACATGCAAATTTCTGAATTATTATGCCGCGCGGAGTATATTATGCCAAAGCTTCGACCACCTCTCCTCCTTATTCTCGTTACATCGCGCAACTCTTTTCCTTTTGCAAAGTGCCGCGCACTACAAATTTCTACCACCAGTAAATTGCCCCTACTGTGTAATTTATTTCTTATTATCCAAATATTCACTCATTAAAATTTAGAATCTTCTGTAATTATTTCCAAATCATTAAGATTATTTTGATTAACTTTACAATTTTACTGTTTCATTATTTCATTTTATTATTTTCATTTTCTTTAACAAAAAAAGTAGTAAAGTAGTAACTTTGATAGTAAAAATATAGTAAAATAGTAACGTTGATGGTGAAAATAGTTTATACCATTTTTACTATCAAAGTTACTACTTTAGTATTTTTAGTGTCAAAAGTTACTACTTTACTGATTTTACTCTCTAAAATTTTATTAGTGGAATTTCACTGAGAATCAGTGACACTATTCTCGCGATTTGAATCAGTGGAATTTCACTGGAAATCAGTTAAAAATGATTGAAATTTCAGTCATATTTCACTGATTGACCAATTTAAAAATAACTCAAATTTTCAATATGGGTAGTGACTGAAATTTCCAGTAACATTTTCATTTGTCAATCAGTTAAAAATAAAACTGAAATTTTAATCATTTTTAACTGATTTCCAGCGAAATTCCACTGATTCAAATCGTGAGAATAGAGTAACTGATTCTCAGTAAAATTCCACTGATAAAGTTTTAGAGAGTAAAATCAGTAAAGTAGTAACTTTGACACTAAAAATACTAAAGTAGTAACTTTGGTAGTAAAAATGGTAAAGTCGTTATTTTGATAGCAAAAACAGTAAAGTAGTAACTTTGATGGTAAAAATAGTAAAATATTTACTTTGATAGTAATTACAGCAAAGTTTTAACAGTAAATATAGTAAACTTGTAAATTATCCCCGTGTAATTTTTTTTAATACCTGAATATTCACTCATTAAAATTTAGAATCTTCTGTAATTATATCCAAATCATTAAGATTATTTTGACTAACTTTACCATTTTACTGTTTCATTATTTTCTTATTTTCATTTTCTTTAATAGAAAAAGTAGTAAAGTAGTAATTTTAATAGTAAAAATATAGTAAAATAGTAACGTTGAAGGTGAAAATAGTAAAGTGGTAATTTTGATAGTAAAAACCGAAAATCAGTAACTTTGATAGTAAAAACTGAAAATTAGTAACTTTGATAGTAAAAACTATAAATTCGTAACTTTGATAGGAAAAATAGTGAAGAAAAAACTTTGGTGTAGTAAAAATAGTAAGGTTTTTATTTTGAAAGTAAAAACAATAAGGAAGTAACTTTATGATTGTACTCTCTAAAACTGAATCAGTGAAATTTCACTGAGAATCAATGACTCTATTCTCGCGATTTGAATCAGTGAAATTTGACTAAAAGATCAGTTAAAAATGACTGAAATCTTAGTCATATTTCACTGATTGACCAATTGAAAAATAACTCAAGTTTTCAATATATGTAGTGAATGAAATTTCCAGTAACATTTTCATTTGTCAATCAGTGAAATATGACTGAAATTTCAATCATTTTTAACTGATTTTCAGTGAAATTCCACTGATTCAAATAGCGAGAATAGAGTCACTGATTCTCAGTCAAATTTCACTGATTCTCAGTAAAATTCCACTGATAAAGTTTTAGAAAGTAAAATCTGTAAAGTAGTAACTTTGACACTAAAAATACAAAAGTAGTAACTTTGGTAGTAAAAATGGTAAAGTTGTTATTTTGATAGCAAAAACAGTAAAGTATAGTAATTTTGATGGTAAAAATAGTAAAATAGTAACTTTGATAGTAATTACAGCAATGTTTTAACAGTAAATATAGTATAATTGTAAATTACCCCTGTGCAATTTATTTCTTAATACCCAAATATATAAACTCATTAAAATTTAGAATCCTCTGTAACTATTGCCAAATCATTAACAACTTTGACTAATTTTACTGTTTAATTATTTTATTTTATTATTTTCATTTTCTTTAATAGAAAAAGTAGTAAAGTTGTAACCTTTCATGGTAAAAATGTAGTGAAGTAGTAACTTTCATGGTAAAAATATGATAAAGTAGTAACTTTGATGATAAAATCCGTATATATAGTAGTAACTTTGATATTGACTATAGTAAAGTGGTAACTTTTGGAAGTAAAAATAGTAAAGTTGTTATTTTTATGGTAAAAAAAGGAATGTACACAGAGAAAAAAGAATTGTTATTATAAAACTAACAAATATTGGTTATTGTTGTTACAACATTTTTTGTTACCTCAACAGATTTATTTTTATTAGAAAACATTTAAATTATTCGGTTAACAAGATAAATTTGTTCGTTTTATAAATTAACAATCTTTTTGTCAACGTAACAATATTTTTTCTCCGTGTAGTAAGTTTGATAACAAAGATAGTAAAATTTTTCTTCAGACAGTAAAAACAGTAAAGTAGTAACTTTGATGGTAAATGCAATAAAGTACAGTAACTTTGATAGTAAAAATTGTTTAGAAGTAACTTAGATAGTAAAAATGGAAAATTTCTTAATTCGATAATAAGAAACAGTAAAGTATAGTATCTTTGATGGTAAAAATAGTAAAGTAGTAACTTTCATAGTAATCACAGTAAAGTTTTAACAACGAAGATAGTAAAGTTGTAAACTCACTCTGTGTAATTTATTTTTTAATATCTAAATATTAACTCATTAAAATTTAGAATTTTTTGTAAATATTTCCATATTATTAACACTATTTCGACAAATTTTACTATTTTATTGTCTTATAACTTCCATTTTCATTGATAGTAAAAACATTTAAATAAAAACATTAACAGAAAAGACAGTAAAGTTATTAATTATGTATAAAAATAGTAAAGTTGAAACTTTGAAAGCGATGATAGTAAAGTTGTTATTTTGATAGTTAATACAGTAAAGTAGTAATTTTGATAGTAAAAAAAGTGAAGTAGTAACTTTGATAGTAAAACCAGTAAAATAGTAATTTTGATAGTTTTAATAGTAAACTAGCAACTTTTAGAATAGAAACAGTAAAGTACATAGAGAAAAGGGAATTTGTTAATATAAAACTAACAAATATTGTTTATTGTTGTTACAAAATTTTTTCTACCTCAACAGATTTATTGCTTTAAAAAAAGATTTAAATTGTTAGGACTTTGAAAGTAAAATCAGTAAAGTAGTAACTTCGATAGTAAAAATAGTAAATTAGTAATTTTAGTAGTAAAAATCCTAAAATTGTTGTTTCGATAGTAAAAAGAGCAAAATTGTAACTTTGATGGTAAAATTAGTAAAGTAGTAACTTTGATAGTAATCAAAGTAAAGTAGTAACTTTGATAGTAATCAAAGTAAAGTTATAATAGCAAAAATAGTAAAGTTGTAAGTATTGACTCATTAAAATTTAGAATCTTTTGTCACTATTTCCAAACCATTAACACTATTTTGATTAATTTTACTGTTTTACTATTTTATTGTTCTATTTTCATTTTCTTTAATAGTAAAAACAGTAATGTAAAAACATTAATAGAAAAAACATTACAGTTATTATTTTTATTGTAAAAACAGTAAAGTTGTAACTTTGATAGTAAAAAACGGTAAAGTAGTATAATGTTGATTGTAAAAATAGTAAAGTTTGAACTTTGGTAGTAATAATGATAAAGTTGTTAATTCGATAGTAAAAATAGTAAAATAGTAACATTGATAGTAAAAACAGCAAACTAGTAACTCTGATAGTGAAAATAGTAAAATTGTAACCTTGATGATAAAAATTGTAATGCGTAGTATAACTTTGATAGGAAAATGTAAACTATTTACTTTGATAGCGAAAATAGTGGAGTAACAACTATCATAGTAAAAGCACTAAAGCAGTTATTGTGAAAATTTTTAACCACATGCACGAATTCTTTTGCTTTTTGGAAAATTTTGTTTTGATATGTAGACGCTTTCTCTACTATACTGACACATCATCTCTTTCTGGCCCCTCAAAGGCTTGAAGTCGGAGGATTATGCCAAACAAGTAGTCGACGTTGTCGTCGTTTTGAACGAGTTAGAATTTAGTAACGGAGCAACATATACGCGAATTATTGAACGTAGCGGTATTAAATTCTACATGTGACGACTCGACAGAATTTCTATATCAGATTATAGAGGATGAAAACTGGGGAACTCGCCGATACACACTGACTACTGTCGCAGTGTAGCCCGACTGGAATTAGAAGCATCATAATTTTCCCTGAAATTGCTGCTCTAGTCACAATTGAATTCTTCGCATCATTATCTACATGTGCAAAAAGATTTATTCTCCTGCGCGGAGAATTGTTTCTCTGTGCGGTCAATTTTTTATCTACGTGTAAAATATTATTCGTTTATTTGCAAAAAAAAATTGTACAACCATTTTTTTTATTTCTGAAAGTAAAATATAATCCACTTTAATTTTACAATCATTGAAAAATATTGGTTTTTCCCACCGTTTACTTAAAGGTATTTGATTCTAACGAGTAGATACCAAATGTGTAGATCAAGTGAATAATTAATCCGCACCTTTTTTGTGAATTTTATCAATTTTGGTATGAATTTAAAATTTTTAGGCAAACTGTGTAATTAATAAATTTTAAATGTAATTTGGAAATTAAAAACTAAATTTTTCCAACTTAAATTAACACCAAAAGAAGATTAAACTATTTCATGTACGGATTAATTTTTTCCGTTAATGAAATGTGTCTATAAGTCAGAAGAAAACTTTTTTTTAATTATTTATTTTTTTAAATACTAATTGTTGGTTATTTTAGGAAAACATTGTCAAAGTTGGACGATAATTTCAACTATGTTTATAAATAATTTTAAAAAAATAAATAATTGAGTTATGTTGTTGTAAAGATCTGTAAATGTAAAAGATTTTTGCTAAATACCTTAAATTCACTGCTTTAAAAATTGAAAAAGTTTTAAAAATTTAGGCTAAATTTGATTTTTTTTATCCTACAACTAAAAAATTCGTATAGGTTACGACAAATGTCAAATTTAACTTGATTTCAACCCTTTTTTCAAGGAATTATTCTTTATGACAAATTAGGTCAATTTTTACCCAATTTTAAACCTTCAAAAAGGCGAATATTTTTTTTAAATTGCTCAAATTTCGAAAATCCGACTTCAAATTCGTAATCAGTGACCGAGGAAACCTCCCGGGTGACAAATTTGAAGTCGGATTTTCGAAATTCAAAATGGCAACCTTAAAGAAGCCACAAGTAACAAGTTTTAAGTGAATTTGATCAATTTTCAAAAAATAGTGGCCATATTGAATCCGCCATTTTGAATTTTGAAAATCTGACCCCAGATTCGTAATCAGCGAGCACGAAAACCCCCTGAACTTAGTAAGAAGTTTTAAGCGAATCTGAACAATATTTGGTTGAGCCCTAAATATTTTAACCTATAACAGTAATTTTTAGACTTCATAGGGAATTAAAATTTGAAATTCGATTGAATTTAATTACAGATTGAAAACAAATTTTTTGTTGCAACAGAAGAATTATTAATGAAACTCCGGATTAGTTTGTATTATTTTTAGTAACACTAGCGCCACTGCGGAAAAACTCTTGCAACTCAGGTGAGAACTCACGTAATTTATACCTTTTTCAGAGTATAAACAAACTTTCAAAAAAACTCTTTTTAAAAAAGGGTTTTTTAACCCTTTATAAATACAAAACTACGAATACAGTAAAAAAAATTCCTTTCGAGAAAAATTAAAAAGTCCATTATGAAGTGAATATAATATATTTATATATATACGCGCACATACTGTCAATATTCTGATCGCGTACAATGTTGCATCATTTTTTACTGTCCCGATCGTGTTGGGCTTTTATATACGTATAAAGTATATACCATTCTCGAAGATCCGTAACGCAACCCTCCAACCCTCGTAAACCTGAATTTATTAACACTTTCGAACGACACGGAGAGATTTGCCGAATGGTTTTCAATTTGTACCTTAACGCTTCGAGCACACATGTCGCGCAGATAGAGTACAAGAACATAAAATTCACGATTTACAAATGTACAAGCTTTAAAAGAGCAATCTTTTTGACATAAGATAACAATTTTTTCTCTCTCTTTCAAAAAAAAAAAAAATTCAACTCGCAGTTACTGTATTTTCTTTCTCCCCTTTGATAAAACGTTTCTTAAATAAATTAAATCTGTATAAGGATTCTCGAAAATTGGCAAAAATTTTTTCGGTACACTGTAAAAAAAAAGGTTCTAAATTAGAGCTGATTTCGCTATTAAAATAGAACAAAATTACGATTTAGTACCAAATATTGATTCTAAATTAGTACCTTTCTTTTTACAGTGTACGAAAAAAGTTAACAACTTTAATTGTTTTTAATAACAATTAACACAACTTTAATTAATAAGAACTGTTGTCCTTTGCTAATTCACTGTTAACTTGAAAGTATCAAATTGCAACGGATTGATGCAAAAAATTGCATCTAGATGAAATCAGAAATTGATCCAGTTTTTTGGTATCAATTTGATGCTTTTAAGAGAAGTGTTATTAATACAACGGTGATAGTATTAATTTTTTTGAGTTATAAAAATTTTTCTATTTCTTCATCTGTAACGTATATGGTTTATGATTACGAATAGCTTTTGCTTCCTTCCAGACAGCTAAGTAGATAGTGTAACAGTTTGATAGGAGTTAAGAAAGCGAGATGTAGTAAAATTATTGTCGCATTTTCTTGACATAGAAATTTTTTTCTAGTCTTTAAGAATAAAAAAATTGGAAACATTTTTTAATGTGCTTTTATAATTCTCTCTGGTTCTCAAAAAGCTTAGGATAAGTTAATCCAATTTTGTCTTGAGTCACTTTTGGTCACTTTTTCTAAAAAAGAAGAAGAATTTCTTCATCCTCATGGAAAAATTCTATCCATACCTCTAGAGAAGGATGCTAGAATACTCTCCCTCTCTCTCTCTCTCTCTCTCTCTCTCTCTCTAAAAATGTATATATAGAGAGAGAAAACGTGGTTGAACGATAATGCGTGATTAGAAAAAGAGCCAAGGGGAGAAATGTCTCTCTATGAAAAAAAAAAAAAAATGGGGAAAAATGTTCGGGAAAATAAAACTACGACAAAAGTCGTTCGAGGTGGTGGTGGTTTTTTGTAATCTACCTTTACAATTTCTGGAAAGCTCAAGCGAAGGCGTTGCTTTAAAGCTCCGCCTGCAAGCTCAACTGGAACGCCTAGACGACACGCCCCACAGTTCGTCTTTCCCTAAAACGCATACATGCAACAAATACATTCACCTTTCATCTATATATATATAGATACAGAGATGCATTCATCTATTTACGAATACTTGGGAAAAATATTTGTACGCTTCTATATATAGAAATGTTGCACAACCAATCTGGTAAACTACCCTCTCTCTCTCACTCAACATTTTCCCCCCTTTTTGTATATTCATGCACGAGAAATCATGTGCATTTACTTAGCTCAACATTCATAGAGATGAGGGAGGGTGCTTGTGGAAATTTATAGAAGCCAAACATATATTCAAAATGTTCAAAGATATAACCCATCGATAATGCATCTTTGAAAACCTCGGGCACTACGAAGTTGATGCTTTTCACTTTTACACTCCCCGTAGCATCCAATCCGTAATATAAGTCAGATGAAGTAGGTACTACTTTGTTGTTTTAATATCATACACATGCTACACTATTTTTGTTAATCAACAAAATTTAATCAATTTTTGTTATTTTTTGTATTTTTGGTATTTAAATTTTAATCAATAACTGATCATGATGATGAGGTGCAACTTGATGCTTTTCACTTTACACTCCTCGTAGCATCCAATCCGTAATATAAGTCCGATGAAGTAGGTACCACTTTGTTGTTTTAATATCATAATACATATGCTACACTATTTTTTTTAATCAACAAAACTTAATCAATTTTTGTTATTTTTTGTATTTTTGGTATTTAAATTTTAATCAATAACTGATCATGATGATGAGGTGCAACTTGATGCTTTTCACTTTACACTCCGCGTAGCATCCAATCCTTATGTCAGATGAAGTAGGTATCTTGTGTTAATATCATACACATGCTACACTATTTTTGTTAATCAATAAAATTTATCAATCCATAACTGATAATACTGATGAATGTAACAAACGAGACATTTTTCTTTAAACAAAAATTTCTAACCGTAAGAATTGTTTCCGTAATCATAAACATCAACATACGAATGATGTTGGACGAATTGTTTCCATAATCAGACACAAGATCCTGATTTTGATACGTATTCAGAAAAATATGTTCTGAAGCACAGTTAATATGTATTGAAGCACAATTTTCTAGAAAGTATCAAATTGATACCAAAGTGTACCAAACTGATGCCAAAAGTCTGGATCAATTTTTCATTTCATCCACATTTTTGGTATCAATTCGTTGCCATTTGATAGTTTTAAGTTGACAGTGAGATCCTTAAAAAAGGACATCCAAATACAGTGGCAGAATTTTGGAATTTTCCGGAAAAGGATTTTTCAATTATACAGAAGAATTATTATCTCTGGAACAGATTTGGTTTGGATTATAGTTTTAGCAACAGTAACTCTTCTTTGGGGAAAATCTGCAACTCAGGTGACTGATCATGATGATAAGCACAAAAGACTAAAGGAATTGCCTTTTTCTTCAAAAATGTTTTTGGATGTAGAAAAACTGTCCCCATGTAATTATAAGCATATGCTACAAGGATGATGATCAGAAAAAATACATGTAAAAAATTGTTTCAAGTTTTCTTTAATAAAAGAAAGTTCTCCTACTGAGGATCTTAGAAAAAAGACTTGAAAAACGAATGAAAAACGAAACTTCAAATACAGTAGCTTTTAGAATTTTCATTACAGAAGAATTATTAGCACTGGAACAGTTTTGGTTTGGATCAGTTTGAGCAAACACCTTTTAGTAATTTTTGAGTCACTTTTTAGTAATGATCACCAAATAAAGATTTATCCAATCAATCATCCAGTTCAATCACACTTTTTGTAAGGATATCAAGTTAAGACACAAAAATGTATCAAAATTTTCGCGATGTAACATTTCTTATCAGACAATAACGACAATACGATGCAAAACCCATTTAATGCTATAATTTAACATATCAATGTGATTACACAAGAAAATTTTTAAATGTTAGATTTCTATTTGCAAGCACTTTAATTTATTTTTCGTTTTGACAGAATCGGAATTATGTTGAAACCGAAAAAAATTAATGGTTGTTACAATAACGAAGAAGAACAGAAAACGTTTGTTACGAAATTAATGGTTGTTACAATAAAGAAAAAGATTAGAAAACGTTTGTTACGAAATTAATGGTTGTTACAATAAAGCAGAAGAACAGAAAACGTTTGTTACGAAATTAAAGGTTGTTACAATAAAGCAAAAGAACAGAAAACGTTTGTTATAAAATTAATGGTTGTTACAATAAAGCAAAAGAACAGAAAACGTCTGTTACGAAATTAATGGTTGTTAAAATAAAGAAGAAGAATAGACAACGTTTAAATAGGGAAAAATTGTAAAATGCATTGTACGTGGTTGCATATAAATATATACACAAGGTAAATGCAAGTATGATTCGAGCATTTGTGAGAATTGTGTACAGGTGCTAGTGCGCCTTATCTCGAAACTTGAGACACACCCTCAGTTATTTCGTACACGATCTAGACTTGCGCAAAATCATGGGAAGCTGCTAGTAGTAAAGGATGAAGTGAGCCGCGTGGGAGGAGATGGGAGAACAGAATCATGAGCAGACTAGTAGGAGAAATCGCAAGTTTGCAGAGAGAGGGTAAGAGTATATGATAAACTGGTTCATGGATATATAGAGTAAAAAGAATATAAGGGGAAAAATTTTAATGATTTACAAACGTAAATTTTTCAACAAAAAATATATAGTTGAAATATTACTAATATTAGCTTCTATGTAGTTGAAGGTCATGGTAATCATTGTCTCTTTAATGAGACACATCTAGAGGTGACACAATTTTTTCAACGTCTCTCTTCCTCCCAATTTTAATGTTTTTGAAATTAAAAAAACGTTTCGAAACATCAATCATCTGTTTATGATAACAAATATACTTTTGCTTTTATTCTTTTGTTCTTAGGAAAGAATATTTGATTCCATCCAATCATTTACACTTAGGGAACGAATATTTTTTTATTTTAAGAAGCAAAAAAGTTGGGACATCAGTCGCTGTTTGATTTACAGAAATATTTAGATTAAATTAAAGTCACCTGAATGTTTGATTTTTTATACCCATCAATTTGGATTCTTTGTGGTCTAATTAGCCTAGCTGTAAATTTCATTGGTTGTTCAAAAAATGAACTTTAATAGTTATCCCAAAAAAGTTTATTGTTTATCCCAAAAAAGAAAGTTGGTTATCCCAAAAAAATGTTGGGCTAGCTTTATCCCAAAAGAATAATTTATACTTCCATCCCAAAGAAATTTATTGTTCGTCCCAAAGAAGTTTATTGTTTACCCAAAAGAAGTTTATCTTTTATCCCAAAGAAGATAATTTTTTATCCCAAAGAAGATAATCTTTTATCCCAAAGAATATTTTTGATTATACAGAAGAAATTTATTTGTTATCACCGAGAACAAATTTTCTATCCATCCTAGTGTCTTAACTTATCACAAAAAAAGTGTAACAATTGTGACAAAGAAGTTAATTGATTATTTCAAAGAAATTTATTGGTTATCCAAAGTAGTTTAATATCTACCCTAAAAACAAGATGTCGATTATCCCAAAAAGTAAAGTAGTTGTCCCAAAGCGCATTTTATTAGTTGTGCCAAAGTTTTTTATTAGTTATCCCTAAGAAAAGAGTTGGTTACCTTAGAGAAATTATTAGTTATCCAAAAAAAGTTTATTTTTTATCCTAAAGAAAATTATAATTCGTTATCCCGAAAAAGAACTGTTATGTCTATCCCAAAGATTTAGTTAGTCAACGAAAAAAGTGTAATATAGTTGTCCCAAAATAAGTTTATTGTTTGTCTTAAAAAAGAAAGTTGGTTATTTCAACAAAACTTTTATCTCTCGAAAAAAGTATAATTTCGTTATTGCAAACAAATGTCATAGTTGTCCCAAATAAGTTTATTGATTTTTTCAAAGAAGTATATTAGTTGTCCCAAAATAGTTTAATGGTTATCCCAAAAAAGTATATTAGTTGTCTCAAAATAGTTTAATGGTTATCCGAAAGAAGTGAGCCATTTATTCCAAAGAGTTCAGTAATTGTCCCAAAGAAGTTTATAGTTTATCCTAAAAAAGAAAGTTGGATATCCCAAAAATTTTCCAGCTCTCTCAAAGAAGTAATTAGGATATCCCAAAATGTTTAATAATTGTCCCAAAGAAATTTATTGTTTATCCTAAAGAAGAAAGTTGTATATCCCAAAAAATTTTCTAGCTCTCCCAAAAAAGTAAGTTTGTTATCCCAAAAAAGTGTAATAGTTCTCTTAAAGAAGTTTTTTGATTATCCCAATTACTAATCTTTTTGGGATAACTGACATAGTTCTTTGGGAGAGCTAGAAATTTTTTTTTTTTTTTTTGATAACTAAACAAAAATAAATTTTATGTCTTTCCCAAATGAAGGCAGTATAAGCTATCACAAAAAATTCTAAGTTTGTCCAAAGAATAGTTTATTGATTATCTTAAAGAAGTTTATTAATTATCTCAAAGAAGTTTATTAGTTGTCCCAAAGAAGTAAGTGTTGATAATAATCAAAAAGAATGTTTATTATTTATCCGAAAAAGTATATTGTTTATCCTTAAAAAATTTAATGTCTATCCCAAAGAAGTAAAACTGATCATTTATATGGCAAGAAAGTGTAACAGTTGTCCCTAAAAAGTTTATTATCTCAAAAAAAAAAATTTTTATACGAAAGAAGTTTATTGGTTATCCCAAACAAAAATTTAATGTCTATTCAAAAGACAAAAGTTGGTTATCCCAAATATTATTAATTGTCCCAAAAAATTTTATTGGTTACTGAAAATAAGTTTACTGGTTATTTCAAAGAACCAAATAAATCGTATTTTGTTTGTCCCAAAGTATGGTTCATTGATTATCCTAAAGAAATAAGTCGATTATCCCATAAAAGAGTGATTGTTGTCCTAAAAAATTTTATTGGTTATCACAGACAAATTCTATGTCTATTCCAAAGACAAAAATTAGTTATCCCAAATATAATTAGTTGTCCCAAAAAAGTTTATTGGTTATTGAAAATAAGTTTACTGATTATTTCAAGTAACCAAATAAATCATATATTGTTCATCCCAAGGTGGTTTATTGATTATCCCAAAGAAATAAGTCATTTATCCCATAAAAGTGTAATTGTTGTCCTAAAAAAAATTGTTGAATATCTTAAAGAAGTTTGTCAGCTGTCCCAAAATTTATTTTCTTTTTCAAAAAAGTTAATCGACTGTCCCAATAAAGTTTATTAGTCGAATATTCCTTTAAATATCATTGGTTATCCCAATAGTTAATTGGTTATCCCAAAGAAGTGAATTTGGGTATCCCATAAAAATTGATTGGTTATCCGAAAAAGTTTCTTTGTTTATCCAAAAGAATAGTTTGCTGGTTTTTTCGAAAAGGTTTGTTGTCTGTTGTAAAAAAGTTGTGACTAAAAAAATAATCGTAAATCGTAAAATTATTTGTGGCAACGAAGTTTGTTTATTATCCGAAAGAAATTGATTAGTTGTCCCAAATAAGAAAGTGGGTTATCCCAAAGAAGAAAGTTGGTTATTCCGAAGAAGAAAGTTGGTTATCCCAAAGAAGAAAACTGGTTATCTTAATAGAGTTTTATGTCTTTCTCAATGAACTAAGTCGATTATGTCAAAAAAGTGTAATAGCTGTCCCAAAACATAACTGAATTTTTTTTGCTGTCCCAAACAATTTTTTCTTGCTATCACATGTCTTTCTCAATGAACTAAGTCGATTATGTCAAAAAAGTGTAACAGCTGTCCCAAAACATAACTGCATTTTTTTGCTGTCCCAAACAATTTTTTTCTGCTATCCCAGCTAAAAATCAAATGCCACAATTTAGGTTAACCTCTTTAATTTCCAAAACTTTCTGTACTTGTTCAAAATTAAATGTAGTGAATAAAAAAAAAATTCTACAACAATATCCCCTCTCCTGCCTTGAGAGAGCACATTCCCCTCTCCCGATGTTGAAAGGATCTCGCGGAACCGCCCCAGCGAGGAAGTGAGACGAAACTCGAGATCTGGGGATGATGAGGATACCTCCTTAAGACTGAGGGTGAGCCATCCGTGGACCAGGATGCTGGAACGATGGTGAGGGAATCGCGTATGAAGCGGGAATAAAGGAGAGGGGTAGTCGAGAATGTGAATGTGGGTAGGGTATCGGTGGGGCAAAACGTGCGCCGCGACGCTTCAACATACTAAACACGCACAGTCGCGGTTCGGATGCCGTTCTCAACGAATCTGTTTTCTATCATTCCGCTTTTTTTTTAATCACACCACGTGGTACACGACGATGGAAAAAAAATTTCTCTCTTAAAAAAAAATCAGTGATTTTTGTAAATTTAAAAAAAGTGCTTTCTTTAACAAAATTTTTATTGTGACATTTTGTTTTACTTAAAAAAAAAGTGCTATGAAAAATTATTAATTCCCGAACATTTCTGGCGAGAAAAAAAGAAACATTTTACAATCGAAAAAAAATGTTAAAGAAGAAAATAATTTAAGTCTGGAATAATAATTCCCCTCTCTTGTGACAACGCAGGAGAAACAACAACAAGAAAATATTGTAAATAACACAACTTGTAATTTACAACAGAAAATTAACTGTCGAAATAATTAAAATTAAGGAAAAATAATGTACAATAATTTAACAATAAAAATTGTTTAAATTAACAATAAAAATTGTTTAAATTAACAATAAAAATAATAATAATTTATTGTTGAATAGGAATAAAATAAAAATCCTAGTGAAACAAGTGCAAAAGAAAAATTAATATACGCAATGAAAGTGAAGTGATAATTTCGAGGAAAAAGTCCCCTGGAAAAAAAAATGGCTATAAACTCGGAGAAAAATTTTAAAATTCATCGATTTCCCGCTAAATTGGGAGGTCGTCGATTGAAATTGAGACGTTTTACAGGATTGCATTTAAATAAGTGACGCAAGTTGTTTTGCGTTTAATTGAGGAAGAGAATATTCTTTGAAATTTTTGTCAACAAAATTAAAAATTTGAGAAAAAAGAAAGGAAAATATCTCACTACACGAATGGCGTCTTCATTCGACACGGGGGATTATTGAGAGGTTTTTTTTTGAAGGGAATGGATTTTCAAAGCGTGATGGAAACGATGGCAGAGGCATGGGTGGCTGCTAACACCAAAAATGAAGTGCAGGTAATCAACGCTAATTATCGACAATTAATAATAATTTATAATTTAGTAATTAATTTTTTAATTTATGAAATGGAAAAAAAATTCACTTCAAGCCATTATAATGTAATAATATTCAATTAATGTCCCTACTTTTATAATTTAACTATTATTACTATTTTTATTGTAGTGATAATACAATTTTCATTGTTTATTTTTAAAAATAATTTTATTGTCTATTTTTAATAATATTTTTTAATTACAATAATAAAACACTATAATAATAGTTATAATTGTAATATGTAAATTATGATTATTATTATTCATATTATTATTGTTACTACTATTATATTATTACTACTATTATTATTATTACTATTATTAATATTACTACTATTATTATTATTACCATTATTATTATTACTATTATTATTATTACTACTATTATTATTATTACCATTATTATTATTACTATTATTATTATTACTATTATTATTATTATTATTATTATTATTATTATTATTATTATTATTATTTTTCATATTGTTATTATTATTATCTTTAATTTATTTATTTAATAAAAATTAATTTATTTTATCACCACAGTTTACAATTTGAATTTTCACCTTCGATAAGGGGAATCGAACCCTGATCGTCAGATTAGCAATCGCGTAACTAATCCCCTTGACAAACGCAAACTATAAATTTCTATAAAGAAATTTATAAAATTTCGATAAAGAAATTTATAAAATTTCGATAAAGAAATTTATAAAATTTCTATAAAGAAATTTATAAAATTTCTATAAAGAAATTTATAAAATTTCTATAAAGAAATTTATAAAATTTCCATAAAGAAATTAAATTTAATTTAATGATTTAAATCTTAAACCATTCAATTTCTATAATTATTGTTACATATTTATTTTCTCTCATTCACTTATGTTAATGAATTTGCTTAAAATAAAGTCAATGTTAGTCATAAAATAAAATGTTTAAATTATTGTTAAATATATGAGTGATTATAATTTTCGATAAAAATATAATTTTGTTGGCGAAAAAAAAGAAGAAATATAAAATCTGACCTGCGAGAAGAATGGGTCGAAATTAAATCCAATTTCATTGTTTTTCGCATTGTATTATATATTAATTGGATTATGAATTTGCAAATCCTCTTATGATTTTCATTTTCATTTTCATAAAAGTAAAATAGTTTTTAGAAATATATTTTTAAAAAAATAGTATTACATTTTTTGTATGTGAGTGAGGAAATAGGGGTTAATTCGATAAAATCTCCTCTTTTTAGTCGATTTATGAGAAAAAAAATTTTTTTTTTTATTAATATTAATTATAATTATAAAATTCGTGTAAGTTTCTCCAAAGGGACATAAAAAAATTCTTGTTTTGTTTATCGAATATTTTTGGTAGGAAATTTTTTCTATGGGCCTAAAATCATCTCCAATTTATCAAAAGATAAATTTAAACATTTATTTATTTAGTTGTTATTATTATTAGTTTATTTATAATTTATTTTATTTTTTACATATCATTTACCTACTTACTATTTACCTATTTCAGTATTTTTTTATTATTTATTATTATTATTAGTTTATATATTGTTTATTTTATTATTCACCTATTTCAGTTCATTTTTATTATTATTAGTTTATTTATTTTTTTAATGATATACTACTTCAATAAAATAATTGCAATAAAAATAATTATAACAAAAATTTTGTTTATCGTTCAGGACTTTAGATCCAGCAAAAGTTTTTTTATTATCAAATTGAGACAAAAAGAATCAAAAAAGTTTACCTATTTTATTATTTATCATTATTATTAGGTTAATTATTATTCACCATTATTATTAGTTTATTTATTTTTGTAATTATATACTACTTCAATAAAATAATTGCAATAAAAATAATTATAACAAAAATTTTGTTTATCGTTCAGGACTTTAGATCCAGCAAAAGTTTTTTTATTATCAAATTGAGACAAAAAGAATCAAAAAAGTTTACCTATTTTATTATTTTTTTATTTATCATTATTATTAGGTTAATTATTTTTTACCATTATTATTAGTTTATTTATTATTTATCATTATTATTAGTTTATTTATTATTTATTTTATTATTTATTTTATTATTTACCTATTTCAGTACTTTTTTATTATTCATTATTATTAGTTTATTTATTTTTATAATTTGAAATTATTTCAATAAAATAATTGCAATAAAAATAATTTAAATTATAATTTTGTTTATCGTTCAGGACTTTGGATACAGCAAATTTTTTTTCATTAGCAAATTGAGACAAAAAGAATCGAAAAGTGTTGCGAAGAAACAATTTTGATTCGTTTGTTGCCTGAATTTGATATCCTGAGAAAAAGTGCGAGAGAAAGAAGAGAAAAAAATAGAAATATATTTAAAGAGAATTTAAGAAGATAACGATATCTAATGAATGGGAGGATTATTGAATTTTGTTTTTGGAACTTTGTGTTATTGTGTTTGATTTTGTAAGGAATTAGTGGATTAGTAAATCGTTGGGTAACAGTGAATGGGAGAATCATAAGGATGGTGTGTAATGCCCATTCAAGTGTCTTTGGCGATGAATGCACATATATATATATATATATATGCTTTTGAATCGCAGGTCTACAGAGAGCGATAGCCATGAATATGATTGCAATATACATGCATATAGATATATATAAATACGTATTGCTATAAGCGACTCGAGGGTGCCTCGAGGTCGAGAGGCACAACCCCTTCTAACATTACACAGCCAATTGGACACCCTTCTGATTTCTGCGCTCCCTCAAACATTTCATACAAAACCGTTGCCGTCTCTAATTCACTGCAATTCACTTCCTGGACACCTTTTTGTACCCCCGACTTTTGTTTATATATATTCACACTGATGACCCAGAAAATTCGCCAAAAAGAAATTTTTTTTTACCACAAAGTTACAAATTTTAAAATAATAAATGTATTTCATTAATTTATTTCCCTTTTTTGTAATTAAATTTAAGAAATGCATCATTTATCATGGTGTGCAATGCCCATTCAAGTGTCTGAATTAAATTCAACTTATTTTTCAAAAATTAAAATTAATTAATTTATCATACGAATTTAGCCAAGAAGAATTATTTATTATTCTTATTTAATTTCATATTTATTTAAACATTAGAAAGAATTTATCAATCAAAAAAATTATTTTTGAAACGAAGACGCACTATAGCATTAATATGGTACCTGAAAAGCAACTATTTTTTGCATTAGTTTTCTTGATTTCTTTTCTTGACTCTTTTTTTAATTATATGTAAATTTAATACCAGTTTTTATTGCATAATATAAAAAAACGAGTGTCAATAATTTGTAATAATAATTTTACTCCTTCTGTATTTTTTACTTCAAGAGATACATAAAAATAACCGAAAATTTTTTCATTTGTAGGAAGCAAAAGACACTCGTTTCTTGAGAACGAATCGCAAATATTAATTTGAATTAGTGACACTATTTGACAAAAACAAAGTTGTCACAAAAATTGCGAATTTTGTCTTCTCCTGACTTCTAGATAGAATTTTTACTTTTTTCTGGACATAAAAAAATTTTTCTCTCTAAAAATTATTAAATAGTCGGAAAAAAAATTATCCAATTCATTTATTTACGAATTTTCTTATAATTGTAAAATTATTCGAAAACGAATAATTTTATTTCAAATAAATAGTTGATTAATTGAATTTGAAGAAATTGGAATTAATTTTAATATAATTGGAATGAATATTTGCAGAACTTTCAAATTCAAACGTTTTGAAATTTAATAACTTTTAGGAATTTTTTTACTATAAAAAATTCAAATTTCTACAAAATTATTTTCATCAGATGATATTCAATTATTTTCCAGAATATTTTACTAAAACTTTCAATTTCATAAATAATATTTACTAATATTTAATTAATTAGTTAAACATTGAAATTAATTATTTTTTATTAATTAAATAATTAATAATTCAATTTACAGTAAACATTCAACTAATTTCAAAATAATTGAAATTAAAAATATTTTTAAAAAAATTGTTTTACAAAATTGTCCTTAAGGGTATTAAAAATTTAGAATTCCAATGATTTTAATTTGAAACTTTTTCAAAATTCAATAATTTCTAAAAATTGTAGGTATTTATAATTTTTCCAAACATCAATTATTATATTCTGAAATTTTCAATTAAACTTTTTCCCCAAATCAATTATTTCTAATAATTTTTGTTTTATTTCTAATAAATTATTTTCTAATAATTCATAAATAATTAAATTTATACTTAAAAAAATTAACAAATTTCAATAATTTTGCAATTCAAAATTTTCAAAATTTTTATTCACAAAATTATTAATTAAAAGTATTAAAATTAAGATTTTAATTAGAAACTTTTTTAAAAGTCAATTACTTCTTAAAATTGAAAGGATTTACAATTTCTAATTAAAAATTCGATTCTTTTCTGAAATTTTTAATTAGACTTGTTCTCTAAATCAATTATTTTTAATAATATTCCTCGAAATAAATTATTAGTTACTAATTGAATAATTAAATTTTTATTAAAAAATTCCACAAATTTCACAGAGAATTTAATTTAAAAGTTTTCTAAAATAGTTCTGTAGAAATTTTTTAAGATTTCAAATTGACATCTTTTGGAATTTAATTATTTATAAGAATTATAAAAATAACTCATAAAATAAAATTATTTTTCAAATACTTTGTTTATTTACTTTAGATTATTGACGTGATATTTATTTTATTGATTTTAACTATAGGTAAAAATTGTTTTTAATTTTTTCTTCAATTTTGTAATTTTAGTTCTAATAATTGTGTTCCATTTTTTTGAAACTTTTTTTTACTAAAGTGACCTGATGATGATAGCGAACAAGAGTACAAAATCATTGGCAATTTTTTCAAAAATTGAAAGACTGTGTTTTTTTCTTTTATCTGTTATTCGTCTTCAAAAAATAAAAAATAATTTGATGAAATTTTTTTTTGTGGATTCTTTATATATTAATTTAAATAATTTGTAGGCCAGTTTTTCCACAATTGTTTATTTATTAACTTTTGTTGATAAATTATAAAATCAATTATTACTCTAAATAAAAATAAAATTTTTTTTTAGTGCTTTTAATTTAAACTTGATAAGGGTAGTGGCTACTACCGAAACGTTGTTTTAACAACAAAAGTTAATAAACAAACAATTGTGGAAAAACTGGCCTACAAATTATTTAAATTAAAAAAATAATTTATTTATATTTATAATAATATTTAATATTCATTTTAATATTCATTTTAATATTTATTTTAATATTTATTTTAATATTTTTTTTAAATATTTTTTTTCATTCATTAAAAATTTTCAAGAACATGCTTTTTCATTTTTAACACTAATTTTCTCAAAAAAAAACCACAACATGTTAGCATAGGGTATTTTTCTTTGCAGATTCGTAATCAGAGTGACAAAATCTTTCGAAAGAGACCAGAATTCAATAATCTTTATTTTTGAGTCAAAATCTTTATTTTTGACTCCTGAATAGTAAAGAATAATAACAATTTATAATACATAAAAATAATTAAATTACTATTAAATAATTAAAATTGAAACAAAAATATTTTAATTTTCAAACAATCAATTTTTTTTCTCTAGAAAAGTAATAAATATAAAAATAATTCAAATATGGAATAGTATGGAAAAAAATGACATTTGCAAATTCACTTTATGGGGGGAAAAATGTGAGATTATATTCGTCCTTTTTTCTTCTTCTTTTTTTTTTTTGTTTTAGTCGTAAAGACGAGAGATTTCCGTTTCGACAGTAGAGAGTGGCTTTATAACGACATGAAAATAGGCGCATAACCACTGGGTGGACTGAAATATCATGTTGAAAAGACTAGAGGAGGGTTTTGAAGGGAAGGGGGAGGGGGATAATCCTCGGTAAAACCACGGGCAGCTTTATATACGTTTTGTATCATATTGTGAGTGTATGTGTGTGCGGGGGGTCACGGGTTTCTGACCACGATACGGATGTGCCCCTGCCTTCTTCCTGTGCCACGACCACGTTTATGGCTTGGCATTTGGTGCAATAAGACCACATCATCATCATCGTCATTCGACGAAAAATACCAAATCTTGAAATAATTGACAAAATTGTTTTTGTATTCACTATCTATTTTTTTTATCTATTATCAACTGTTTCCATAATTTCTGAATTAAAAACTGATAAAAATTATTTATTTGTGATGAATATTGTTCAGGAAAATAAGAATAGAATGTTTCTCCTTCTATGATGAATTTTTAATGGCTGATTAAACATATTGCCTGGAAAAGTTAACACTGTATTAACAAATGAAACTTAAGAAGACATTTTCCAGGGATTTTTCTGGTGTATTGCGGAGAAAATTTGAAACGTAGACTTAAATTTTATGAAGTGTGTTGAAAAATCGAAAATAATAGATGAATTTCTTAGCATATTGCCTGGAAAATTTGCGGCACTGATTTTAAATATATATTTTAGAGACGAAAAGTAGTAGTTTTAGTAGTAGTAGTAGTAGTTTTTTAGTAGCTGAATTTTGAAGTAAATTGCCAGGAAAATTTGAGATATTGTCCTGAAGTTTTCACACTGAGTCGAAAAATTGAAAATAATAGTTGAATTTCTAAGCAAATTGCTAGGAAAATTTGAAGTAGTGACTTAAAAAATACATGTCAGAGACAAAAGATTGCAAATAATTTTTTAGTAGCTGAATTTCGAAGTATATTGCCAGGAAAATTTGAGATATTTTCCTGAAATTTTCGCAGTGAGTCGAGAAATTGAAAATAATAGTTGAATTTCTAAGCAAATTGCCAAGGAAAATTGCAGTAGTGACTTATAAAATATGTGTCAGAGACGAAAAATTGAAAATAATTTTTAGTAGCCGAATTTTGAAGCATATTGCCAGGAAAATTTGAGGCATTGACTTAAAATTTATAAAGAAAGTCGAAAAACTGAAAGTAATACATTCTAAGGTGAATTTAAAAACGTATTGTCAGGAAAATTTGAAGCCTTGACTTATTATTTATAAAAAATGTCGAAAAAGTAAAAACTTTGAAGTACATTACCAGGAAAATTTATTAGGTTGACTTGAAATTTATACACAGAGTGGGAAAATTAAAAATACTGGTGAATTTCTAAGCATATTTTCAACAAAATTTGAAAAATTGAATTAAAATTTGTAAAGGAAGATGAAAAAATTAAAATATTAGTCGAATTTCTAAACATATTGCCAAGAAAATTTGAGAAATTGGTCTAAAATTTATACTATGAGTCGAAAGATTGAAAATAATTTCTGAATTTCGAAGCATGTTAGGAAAATTTGAAGCATTAACTTAAAATTTGTAAAAGACGTCAAAAAATTGTGATTAAAATGCATTGTCTGGTGAATTTAGAAGCGTATTGCCAGGAAAATTTGAGGCATTGGCTTAAAATTAATAAAGAATGTCGAAAAACTAAAAAAAATATAATGTCAGGTGAATTTTAAAGCACATTGCCAGGAAAATTTGAGACATTGACTTTAAATTTTTGCAGTGAAATGAAAAATTAAAAATAAGAGTTGAATTTCTAAACATATTGCCAGGAAAATTTGCAGTAGTGACTTAAAATTTATACAGGGACTTAGAAAATTGAAAAAAATGAGTGAACTTCTAAGTATATTGTTGGGAATTTAATGTTGTTGGCAATTTAATTATTGTAAAACAATAATTAAAGATAATTTTATCAAAGATAAGCAAAAAATTTTCAAGTATATTGCCAGGAAAACTTTCGATGAGGTGATAATAAAGTATTTTTCCTGGAACACTAAAGAAAATGTTGACTTGAACGTCAGATAATTTTATCAGATATTTTTTTATATTACTAAATAAGTTAAAAAGAAAAATTTTCTTAGAAAGAGAAGAAACAGCGATTTCAGGAAAAACTGTCCAGTATTTTGCCATGAAAACTTGAAACACTAGTGCCTTTTTCTCTCACGGAAAAATGAAGGATAATTATAAGATTTATTAGTAACAGGAAAAATCAGACTACATTACCAGGGAAATCATAGAAAATTCGCCTTTTTTGCAGAAAGCTAATTTCTTAATAATATTGCCAGGAAAGCTGAAGGAAATTTCCCGGAAAAATTAAAGAATATATTGTAGAGGTATATTTAAGTATATTTCCAGAAACAATTAAAGTACATTTTTAGAAACAATTAAAGTATATTTCCAGAAACAATTAAAGAGAATTGCCCGGAAAAATTGAAGTAAACTGCCAGGAAAAATGAAAGTGTATTTCTATAAAAAAAAAAAAAAAAATCAAAAATTTGATTGAGACCAAAGAAAAATTAATGTAAGTTTGCCAGAGAATATAACAGTTTAATGATAAAAAAAATTTTAAAGCACAATTTGACGAAAAATTGTGTTACTATTTATACTAAATTCCCAAACAAGTTTCCAAGCATATTGCCAGGAAAACTCGCGGCAATATTGACGATAAATATATAATTTAAGACCAATATACAGAGAAAAATTTGACATATCGCAAAAAATTGGAAAATAATTCTAACCTTTTTCTACATAGACAGTCTTTTTACATATTGGCCCAGTTATCAACAGACAATCCTATTCTTTAATCAAAAAAGAATTTCGCCAAGAAAAACTGAAGACAAAAAATTATTGTCCGGTAAAAACATATTTCCTTCCTTTTCATCCACCATCTGAAAAATTGTAAGTAACATTTTTTTGGAAACATAAATTCGAGAATAAAAAAAAATAACCATCGTTTGAATTCGTTTACATGAAGCATTGCACATTTTGTGATACAAACACCAGTACGTTGTTATTTGTCTACTGCTGGGATTAAGCTTCCATAGTCTGACGCATCGGTACATGCTTAATTTCAGTTTCCTGCGGAAAAGAGTGAGTGAGAGAGAATAGGACCCGTGAAGAGTGAGGGACGTAAACAACCGGAAAGAGAGAGATAATCCTCCCTGGTATCGGTGACATATCATTTTTAATGAGAAAATTCATTTACAACACTGCCTTGATGACTGTATAAAAAATTAATGAGAAGAAGAGAAAAATAAAAGTATACAAGTTCATAACATACAAAAAAAAAAAAATGAAAGAAAAAATGCGCCTGAAGTAACAAAATATAATTGAAACATATAGTAAAAATTGACTTAAAAAGAATTAGAGTAGAAATAATTTTGTAATAATAATAATAATAATACTAATAATAATAATAATAATAACAATAATAATAATAATAATAATAATAATAATAATAATAATAACAATAATAATAATAATGGTAATAATAATAATAGTAGTAATAATAATAATAATAATAGTAATAATAATAATAATAATAGTAATAATAATAATATTAATAATTAAAATAAGTTCCTCTAATAAATAATTGTTTTTTCGAGAAAAATTATTTATCAATTTTTTGTTTTTTTTTTCATTGGCAATTTACGTATTAGGAAAATTTTCACGAGAGAGAGACTATGTTGATGGCTATTCGTCGAACCGCTACCCACGTGCGTATTTACAATATTCACGTAGTGTACAATCAGGTACTCTTGAAACTATATCTGTGTGTATATGGTCACGGTATTTGACCACCCCTTTTGCCCGGAATGATTGTAATCCATCTATCCGGCCTGATGCCGATACATCAAAACCCAGGAACTCGCGTCTCTTCGCGTTGATTTCATTTCGCTCCAGTTCCTCTATTTCTCTTTCTCTCTCATTCTACGCCAATTCAAAATCATTTTTCATTCCTCTATGTATGTTTATTTACCAGATTTCTCAATTAATCTTGCAAAAAATTCAAGATTTTTTTTTCTACACTATTTTTATTTCATTCAACTTGAACACGCGTCGAAAATAAACTTTTATTTGTTGTTAGCGAAATTTTTATTTTTATATTTTACATTTTACATTTTTTTATTTTGCGATTTATTTTTTTGAGCTTGTTATCAATGAATTTTTTTAAAAATGATACTGTTGACAATAAAAATAAATAGAAAAAAATAATAAATAAATAAAAAATAATTATTATTTTAAGTATTAATCGAAAATAATTCAGGCCTCGGATATTATTACTTTTTCGACTTTTTCGACTTAGGTATTTTCTAGATTTTCGACTTTTTGCCTTTTCTTCTAAATATTGCAAAAAAAAATTCCTACCACGTGATAAAAACAATGACAAATAAATCTTTGGGAACTTATTTTTGCATCATTTTTGTAATTAAATTTTCGAAATATACAATTAATAAAAAAGAATATTTGATTCAATCACTCGGTAAAAATTAATATTTAATAAAACGTTGAATTAAACGATCATTTCGAGTCAGAAAAATATAATTGTTTAGAAAATTTTTATCTAATTTCAATTATTTTAAAAATGTTTAACCAAAATTCAATTGGTTTAAAAAAGATTTGATCAAATTTCAAGGTATTTTAAAAATATTTTACCGAAATTCAATTGGCCTGACTCGGAATGATCGTTAAATTCAACGTTTTATTAAATAATTATTAAAAAAGTTTGGAATAATTGAGATTTTGTACAATTTAATGGAAAATAATTGATTTTTTCAAGAATTATAACCATTTTTGAAAATAAACTTTTGAAAAAATTTAACTGCAAATTTCAAAAGAATTTGATTAAATTTCAAGGCATTTTAAAAATATTTCACCAAAATACAATTGTTTGGAAATTTTTTAATTGTACATAATTAATAGTCTATTTGCTATCTTTAAGAAAAATATAATAAATAAGTAATAAAAATATTTTGGAAAATTAAACTTTAAAAAAATTTTGAATACTTAGAGTGACAATTATTTCAAAAAATTGGTATTTTTCTATTTAAATAATTATATTTTCGTAGAGCATTTGAAAATTGTTAGAAATAATTAATTCAAAAATAAATTTTAGTTACGAAATTTAGAACAAAAATTGAAATTCACCATAATTGGAATTTTTTGAAATTGTTGAATATCAAAAGGTTTTAAATTTTACTTCCCGTGGAAAAACAAAGTAGTGTTTAAATAATTTTTAATGAACATAATTATTAGAAAAAAAATAAAATAAATAAAATTTTTGTTGCAACACTGAATTAAATAAACGTCTAAGGCTATTTTTTGTGTTTTAAAGTCGATCCGATGACTATTAAATAATAATAGGTAATAATAATAATAATAATAATAATAATAATAATAAAATGAATTACTTTTTCTTTGCTTCTGTAGACTTAATACTCGAGTTTTTTCAATAAAAATAATAAAGAAAATTAGTCAGTAGTACCATTTGCCTTGACAATTGATTAGAGCGCATGCGTGCGCATCCATTCCATGAAAAATGTCCAGAACGCATGCGTGCACATCAATTCCTAGAAAAACGCCTAGTGTCGTGTGGTGCAACTGAATCACAATTACAGTTTAAAGAATACTTAAAACAATATTAAAAATATTATTGATAATTGTAATAATAATAATAATAATAATAATAATAATAATAATAATAATAATAATAATAATAATAATAATAATAATAATAATAATAATAATAATAATAAAAACAAAAATAATAATAATAAAATTAAAAAACAATCTGTGCTTACGAATTATTTACTGATAATTATTAATTATTATTAATAATAATATTATTTATTATCAACGTCTTTTTCAAATGAGTAATAGTCGACATAATTTAAAAAAGTAATTTCAAATAAACAAAGAGAAAATAATAAAAATTATTATTGGAGGATTTTTAGATAATATATATATATATATATATATATAATAAAAGAGAAACAAAAGCTGTTTCATTAAACTGATAATTTAAAATTGATAAATAGAATTTCGCTTATTATAATAAGCCGAAATCGTGGGGATAAACCTATGAAGTGAAACATGATTTTTGTGGAGCGTAATCGTACATATTCAGTATATATACATAATATGCATTATCCGCATATAGAGGATTATCTTCAACGAGAATTTTGAATTATCTATAAATTTCGACAATTTTTTTATTTTGATCGCAATTTTTAGATAAAAATATATATACGATGAGAGATTAGGGCATTTGTCTTCTAAACCAAATATTGTTTTTTTCTTTATTTATTTTAATCATTTTCTTGTAGAATAAAATTATTAAATTACTTTAACTATTTTTTTTTATAAATTATAGTTTTATTTGTTTATATTTTCTATGAATTGAAAATAATTAGCTCGCGACTGTGAAAACAAAGCCACAATTTTTTGAATAGTATTAAATTGATAGTAAAAAAATGTAACAATTTTGATATGCAAAAATGTGGATCAAACAAAAAAATGATCTAAATTTTTGCGTCAATTTGATGCTCTCAAGAAATCTGTGTACTTTTATTTTTCTTTATTTTTTTATTCTTACTTTTTAAATTTAATAATAGGTATTTATTTATTTTATTTAGAAATAATATTTTTATTTTTTAAATAATACAAAATTATTTTTATTAATCTACAAAAATTATTAATATTATTTTTCAATATTTCTCTTCTTTCCAGAAAAATTAGCAGTTTGTAACAAACATTTTAGGACTAGGTGTAATTAATCTTTTCATTTTTTCTAAAACAAAAATTAAAAAAACAGTTGGAAAATTAAAATTAGAAAATATTTTGCATATTTTCTGCTTCTCAATGACAATTTATAAACAAAGTACAAGTTTTAAGTAGAAAAAAATTTATAAATAAAATTTTGATTAAAAAATTTGGTATTTATTTTGAAAAAAAATATTTACAGAATTTCTGTTTGTTAAAAACTATATTATCGAAATTATAATAAAAAATAAATAAATAAAACAATTTTTGGCTACCCCAATTTTTTAATAATATTTTCAGTTATTTTCAAATAATTTAAATATATTACGGTTATTCTTATTCTGACTTTTGGTCAAAAATATTTTTATTTTATTATTTAGTTTGCTTAAGAAATTTATTGAACACTTGATCAGGGTTGTCACCCATTTGTTTATTTGAAAGTTCCTGATTTTTTCAGTTTAAAAAATGGAAATTTTCCAGGTGTTTAAAATAAAATTATTTTTTACCACATTAATAATATACGAAATAATTGATTTCGTTTGACGATTTTTAATAATATTTTTAAAAAGAGAGGAATTTATAAAAAATTTGTAAATAATAGAATTTATATGAAATTGAGTAAAATTTTTGAAAATAATTGATTTTTTGGCAAGAATTTTATTAAAATATAACTGAATATATATAACTGAATATATAACTGAATTTTGCCAAAAATGTTGTTAACAATTTTTTAAATAATAATTTAACTTTCGACAGGAATATAAAAAAACTTTTGAACATAATTGAGTGTTTGCAATCATTTATAATTTTTTCAAAATTCAATTTTTTTACTGTTTTAGGTAAAATTTATTCCAAAATCCATTATTATTTTTAATAATGAATGAGATGTATATTAAAAAATATAACGAATTTTATAAGAATTTGAATTATTAAAGTTTTTCCTAAACCTAAAATATCTTTAAAATCTGTAAAGTTCAATTCTTGTTTAAAATACTTTTGTATTTTTTTTGTATTTTTTGGAATAAATTTTTATTTAATTTTTATTTATTTTTTTTTTATTTATTTTTATAAATTTTTTAAAGTTTGAAATAAATAAAATTTTTGCAATGATGAGGAATCTAAGATTCAGAATTTTCTCATGAATTTTCGAAATTGAATATTGCTTCAGTACTTTTGACAAAATTTTCTGACTTTTTCCCGACTTTCCTGAATTGTATTTAGAAAAATAGGGATTTTGAGAAGAATTCTCCTGAATGCACTGAAAAAAAATTTATTTGATTCAATTAACCGATTATTTGTCTATAATCAAATAAATATTTACTTGAATCAAATAATTTTTATTTGAATCAAATAAATTGTATTTGAATCAAATAAATTGTATTTGAATCAAATATTTCAGTATTTGAAGCAAATACTAATTAATTGATTCAAATAAAAATTATTTGATTCAAGTAAATATTTATTTGATTATAGACAAATAATCGGTTATTTGAATCAAATAAATTTTTTTTTCAGTGTACTTGAATTTTTTAATGAAAATGAAGCAAAAAACTTCACGCGCGCTTTAACGCGCGTTTTTTTAGCTAGTATAGTAATAATTAACATACTTAAAAAAAGCGAATCTGCAGGTGTTATTTTTGAAGAAAAAAAGTGATAATATAGAGAATCTCAATTTTTATTATAAAGAATAAAAAAGAAGTAAATATAGAGAAAAAGTGTGAAAGTGAGAATATCATGAAACGTGATTTCATTTGGCTTCTTCATCCCTTTTGGTGGCAGCGTTAACAACGGTATCACTTTGGGCGTTAGCTGGATAAGCCTCCTAACCCCATCCACCTGTTGCCCCTTCTTACGTCCCTCTCCTGTTCATTTCTCGTCTCTTTCACGTCTGATGCTTATATATCTCCTTTCGATTTCTCTTCTCTTCTATATATAAACTCCGACGAAAACGGGACGAAAACTTGCAACTATAAAATCAGTAATCAAAAATTCTTTCCTTATTCAAAAAAAAAAAAAAAAAAAAAACAATTCGACTCATTAAAAATTCACTTTAATTTTTCTCACTCCTTCAAAGCAGAATTTTTTTTTGACCATAGTATATATTTACTTCTTATTTTCATTTTCTATATAAAGTTTGATCCTTATTTTACCTTCTCCTTTTAATCTCCTGTATAAATTTCATCATCTTTGTTTTTTTCTCTTTTGCTCTATCTATCTCTCTCACACACTCTAGTTCTTTATTTCTCTTCCTTAGAGCGATTCTCTTCTCTTCTTCTTCTTCTTCTTCTTTCGCTCGTACGTCATTTCTATGTATTTCTCTCTTTATTTTACTATACACAGGACCTGGCCTCTTTGGTTGTTGGACGTGTTTTTTTGCGTGTGCATACCACAGAGGAGTAGCTCCCGAAACAGTAGCTCGTATACCGGTACAGTCCTTGCAAGAGAAAAAATTTGACTCTCAAAAATTTCGCTCTTAGCTCTTACTGCATTCAATTTTTACACGTCTTCTCGCTGAAAATAAGTGAATTTTTGAATTTAATTTAAATTCAATTTTGTTAACAGGATGTCTACTAACCGAGAAATTTAGAAAAATCTGAAATTAATCAGGAAATTAAATTTACCGGAAAAAACCGGGAATTAGTCTACTGCAATTTTTACAGTAAAAAAAAATTTTACTATTTTAATTTCTTTTCAAAAAATTACTTCTTATTTCAATTACAATTATATATGAATCATTATTATAATTCACAGAAGAATTAGAAGAATTTAAATCAATTTTTATACAGTTCTCTAAATTTGAATTAGTTAAAAATAATTCGCTTGATAGTAAAATATCAGTCACCAATTTATATTATGTATATAAATTTTTTTTTAAATTATGGAGTTAATAGAAATATTGTGAAATTTGACTGAAAATGTGTAATTAAATTTGTTAAAGAATTTCATTAGAAACTTTTTAAAAAATAGAATTTTTAAAATATTTTAGTTTAATAATTGATTATTAATTGAATTTTATAGTCACATTCTAATGTCTTCATGTTTCTTAGTGCGAAGAATAATAATTAAAAGTTTTATTACTTAATTTATGAAAACGATACACTCTTCAAATTATTTAAAATTGAATTATCGCATAATTTTTTTTCAAATTCCTCAAAATAAGATTGTTGAAATTTTTCAATTCTGTTGTTTCAAGATAATTGAATTTTTCCAAACAAATAATTGAAAAATTTTGAAGTAATAAAAATTTCTTTACATTTTTTGAAAAAATAATTAAACACTTTTAAAGAATTTTATTTTAAATTTTCGAAAATGGTGAAGAGAAGTTAGTGACCGTAATTACAATTTTATTTAAAAAATTTAAAGTCCCTTTTTAAGTTTTAAATCAATTTTTTGCTTCTAAAAAGTATATTATTATTTTATTATTATTATTATTATTATTATTATTATTATTATTATTATTATTATTATTATTATTATTATTATTATTATTATTATTATTATTATTATTATTATTATTATTATTATTATTCAACAATTATAATTACTGGACTTTTTTAAAGTTTTTATAACTTCAAATTTCTGAATGTTTAAATAAATTATATTTATTTATTTCTAGAGTCAATTAAATGTTTATTACTTATTAAGTGAATAATTAATTATTACTGCTTATTACTTTTAAAAATTTTAATAAAATTCTTCACAAAAATTAAATTATTTTCATAAATAATAGCATACACTTTGGAAAGATTTAATTATTTTTATAAATTGTAAAATTCTTTGCAGAAAGTCAATTTTTATCAAAATAATTTTAATTAAATTGAGAAGTCAAATTTTCAATTATAATCAAGAGAGAAAATTATTTTTAAAAAAATATAGAAAAAACCCTTGTTTTATTTAATTATTTTCCAAATTTTCAATTAAAATTATGAGAAAAACATTTTCAAAAAATATAAGGATTTATTTGTGTTCGAAAACAAATTTAAATTTAATTTTGATGAGAAAAAAAAGGAAAAAAATTAAGACACAACCGGAAATAACTGGGAATTTTGTTGAACGAAAATAGTAGACACACTGGTTAATTATTAATTTGTATTTTTTTGTTATTTCATTAAATTTCTAATGAAGGTGATTTTCTAATTTTCTCTTCTAAAAAAGGTTATTTTCTTAAAAAATTTCTTTCTTAATAAAAGTGATATTAAAATTTTTTCCTAAAAATGTTTAATTTTGTAATGACGATCAAAAGGTATGTGATAAAAAGAATTTTAATTTTTTAATTCTTAAAAAAAAATACTTGAGATTTAGTTAAAAAATTAAAATTATGCATTTTTAAAAATATATTTCTAAATAATGAATAGTTAAAAATCAAACTTAATACATAGAAATTACAGGGATTTTTTCCTATATATTTAAAATTTTCTAAAAAAATGTTTTGTACGTAAACTAATTTTGGAAATTTTGATATAAAAATGATGTAAAATATTATTTTATTTTTTCAAAGAAGAACAGAATTTTGTTGAAAAATTGTGATAAGAAACAAAAATTTTATGAAATTTGTCTTCTTTTTCAATTATTATTATTTTTATTATTGTTATTATTATTAACAAATTGTGGAACTTTACAAGTTTTAGGAAAATAACTATTAGAAAGCATTACTTTTTGGAAAAACTGTTTTTAGAAATCAAAACTTTTTAGAAATTAAAACTTTTTAGAAAAACTTTTTTTAGAAATCAAAACTTTTTAGAAAAACTTTTTTAAAAAATCAAAACTTTTTAGAAAAACATTTTTAAGAAATCAAAACTTGTTAAAAAAACTAACAAAAAACAAGCAATTTCTGATGAAATCTGTTTTTTAAACAAAAAGGATTAGAAAATATTTTTTAGGAAAAGTGATCACCCACCAAATTATTCATAATATTAGTAATTTTACATCAACGTTATCTTGATATTACGGCAATTTTATCCAAACTTGAATGCAACGCATGCTACTCAATAAATGCGGTATTGAGATTTTAACTCTTGCATTCAATTATTATTGCGGTAGATGATAATCCTTTTCGAATGGAATGAGAAAATTAATAAATTTGATGGGAGGAAAAATAAAACTTTTTCAACACAATGAAAAACGATAATGAAGCGAGAAAAAAGGAGCATTTATCATTTGATACAAAATTAATTAAATATAACTTTAGTTTTAAAAATAATATTAATAATAATAATAATAATAATAATAATAATAATGATAAATACAAAAAGGGAATATAATATTTTTTTCTTTTTTTTCGAAAAAAATGTATCAGCCAGATTCGTGATGATGCATATTGGTAACTTCGGGAGTGGGTATATGAGAGGATTGTCGCATTCTGGGTCTAGTTAACCTTCATTGACACCGTGGATGGCTTAGCCGTTAGTGTTAAATTCACTCATACATAAATCTAAGTCCGCTTATGCCTTTAGCAGCTTGTGCGGAATTGTGAGCACGTGCTCAGATTTCATCGTTCATAGGCACAACGACGTCGACGGTTAGATCATCCGGTTTTATTCGGTCAAACCGGCAGTCACTGTCTCTCTATATACAATGTTACACAAATGTTCGAGGTCGTTTCTTTTTATTGATTTACGATTCGATATTAATCAAATTTTATCATCGGTATTGCAAATTCATTTTTTACTTATTAATATAATTTTATCACTTCATTTGTTGAAGAAGAAAAATTAGTGATTGGAACGAATGATCCGCATGCACGAGCATCAATTCCAAGAAAAATGTCTACAGCGCATGCGCGCGCATCAGTTTCCAAGAAAAATGTCTACAGCGCATGCGTGCGCATCAGTTTCCGAGAAAACTGTCCACAACGCATGCGCGCGCGCATCAGTTTCCTAGAAAAATGTCCACAACGCATGCGCGCATCAGTTCCCGAGAATAACACCTAGTGTCATGTGGCGTAACTTTAACTTCGATAACTCAAACGGATTTTGTTGTAGAAAAAAACAAATAGCTAACAGAGTATATTTTAAATCTGTTAATCGTAATTTTTTTAATTTTCCAGTTTGTAATATTATTTTATTAAAAATTAAATAGTTAACGATTGTTTTTTGCAATTCCGTTTCAGAGTCAGGCTTTGGCACTGACGTACAAGGCTTCATCACCTACGAGACCAAATAGTGTACCCTCCTTAACAAGAAGTCCGCAATCCCAACAATCTCATCAGTCACAAACTCAGACTGCCCCTCAACCTTCAACTGTTCAGTCCCATCAGCAACAAACACCAGTGAGTTCAACACAACCAACATTTTCAACTCACAATGATCACCCTAAGCAGGAGGTCACCAGTAGTCCAAAACAGGAAGGTTTCGATCTCAGTAAATCCACTTCCGGAACCGGTAAGCGAAATTAAATTCTTTTCTTCTAAATTAATTTGATTCATAACTGATTTGTCGTAATATGAAAAAGTATGATAGAAAATAAATGAGTATATTGAAAAAAAGAGGATTTTTTTCACTGCGAAAAGAGGACTTTTTTTCACTGCGAAAAAGAGGACTTTTTTTCACTGCGAAAAAAGGACTTTTTTTCACTGCGAAAAAAGGACTTTTTTCTCAATGCGAAAAAATGTGGGGAGTTTTTTTTTCTTTAAAATATCATCAGAGGAATGGAAAATTGTCTATTCGGAGAGAAACAAAAGATTTAGAATTCACATCCCATTACGTATCACCCTTCTTATATCTCATGGGGTGCCTTCTCATGCTCGTAAATCTTGGGTGCAAACGAATTAAGTCACCTTTATATGGCGAGAGAAAGAAAGAGAGGGACGTGTGTGAAAACGACTTTAGCCCATTTAGACGCATTAAGGATTACTTTTCTGGGAAACGAAAAATCTCAGATGACATACCAACACACGTCTCCTCTTTGCTTCTTCTTTCTTTCATATATATATATATATATATATTTCTCGCAGGTATATTTAATATTGACTTTTAACACCGTTAAAAAAATGTTTACAATTACGGAGGCAAAGAATCTTTACGATTCTTCAATATTGGAACAAAATTATTTTTTTAAGTGCACGGAAAGAAATATTTACCCTGAATATAGGGATAGATTTCTCTAAACTAGGGAAAAGTTTTTTTTTAGTATCTCAATGAAAAGGTAACGAAGAAAAAACCATTTCCTCAAAATTGTTCGACAGTGAAGCTAAATCTGAATTAATAAAACTGTCAGTTAATTTTAATTAGTCACCGACCTTTCACTAAGAATTTTAATTATTCCTAATAAATAACTAATAAATAACTAATAAATTACTAATAAATTACTAATAAATACTAAAAAAAAATTTTATTACATTTATTTCCGAATTTCTTTAATTGTAAAATTATTCGAAAGACTTTAAAATTGAAACCTTTTGAAAATTAAATTATTTCTCAAAATTCAAGTTATGATGCTTTTAATATTCAAATATAATCCAAAATTTGAAATGAAATTCGTTTTTATCAAAATTCATCAATCAATTTTTACTAAATGTAAAATGATAATTTTACAATTTTATGACAATTCAATTATTATTTAAATAAGCAAATAAATAATTTTTTGGAATAATTGTTGAATATTTCTGAAAATTGAATTCTTATAAAGAGCTTTTTTTATAAAGAGCTTTAAAATTTTCAAAAAACATAAAATTTCAAAGCAAAATTTTATTAAAATTTCTGAGAATAACTAAATTTATTCTAGAAACATTAATTAAAAATATATTTAAAATATATTGCTTGTAATATACGATTATAACCTTAAATTAAAAAATTGAAATGAATTTTTACATAAATTTTTATCAGAATATTCTAATAAAGTATTTAAATTTTATTCTAGTCAATTATTTAAAGACACAAATTAATAATCTATTGAATAATGAAATGTTTCGTAAAATTCAATTCTCATGAAGAACTTTTTCAACAAATTTCGAAATAATTGAATTCGTTTGTAAAACTTTAATAGAATTTTTAGTAATAATTAATTACATTTTTCAAGGAATTCAATTAAAATTGTGATATAAATATTTGAAAATCCGCGATGAGTCTTATTATTTACGAAAATAATTGAATTTGTATAAAAAATTTTATTTTTTATGAAAATAATTGAATTCCTGGCAAAAATTTTATTTTTTATGAAAGTAATTGAATTCCTGTCAACAAATTTATTTTTAATAAAAATAATTGAATTATTGAGAAGAAATTTATTAAAATCAGAAAAAAATGAAAGATAATTGATTTCCTGTGAAATTTTTAATATTCGTGAAAATAATTACATTTTTGGATAGAATTTTAGTGAAAAATTTTTCAATAGTTACAATTAAATTCTTTTGGAAAATCCGATTAAAATGGTAGATATTGAAAATCATTGAATAGAAGAATTTTTTCATAAACAGAAGAAATTTTACCACGAATTTCATTAAAATTTTTAAAAATAGTTGAATTTCAGGGAACAGTTTTAGTATTTTTTAAAAATAATAGAAATTTGACTGGAATTTAAAAAAAAATGTTAATACAATTGAATTTCCGGAAATAATTATTATATTAATTCTGAAAATAATTAAATTTAGAACTACTTCAAAATTTTAATTTTTCAGTATTTTTAACTAAAATTCTTCAATAGATCCATTATTTTTAATATTGAATTAAATAAGTATTAAAAAATGTAAATAATTTCAAAAGAATTAGAATTATTAAAATATTTTTTAAATTTAACTTTTTCTTAAATTCTGAAGAAAAAAAAATTAAAATAAAAAAAAATTCATTAAAAATTGAAATTTTGTTTTTAAATTTTATAACAAACCTTTTAAAATTCATTTTTTATGAATATTGTAAACGGAAGTCTTTCAAAATTAAACTATTTTTGAAATATTTAAGTAAAAATATTCATTAAATAATTTAGTAGTTAATAATTTTATGACACCTTTTCAAAAATTAAATTATTTGAAAATAAATTAGTATCAGAAAAAAAATTTAAGGTTTTTATTAGAAGTCGTAGAAATTTCGTAGAGTTTTTTCCTGATTTCTCTATTTTATTCTAATTTTATCTTACTTTCCAGACCTGTAGTAACTATGAAACACTTGAAATTAATTAATATTATTGTTACTTGTTCATTATTTATCTTTTATTTCGTAAATAACAAGACTCTTTTTTATCCGTGCTTTTAAATATTATTAGAAATAATTGAATAATAAAGTTATTAATAAAATTGTTTATTTATTAAACAAGTAAATTATCAAAACAAAAAAAAATTCGGAGATGATTAAAATACAGTAAATAGAAATCAATTTATATCAATTAAATAATTCTCTTAATTCTGACGTCTGACTGTAAACAATCATAAAAATTACGAATATTGATGAATATATTAAAATTCAATATGGAGTCGCTACTCTCCACCTGCGAACGCCAAGGTCACCGCTAGATGGTGCTTCATTTGATGGTAATTCTTTAGAGAGAGAGAGAGTTGGCAAAAAAACACATTTATTCAGAAACAAAAGAAGGGGAAACCAAATTTTTATTTTAAGTCCCAAAAAATTCAAGCAAATGTGCAAATTTCTAAAAAATCAATGAATTAAATAAAAAAATGATTCAATAAATAAATTACAGAGAATTTTGTGATCACAGATTAAAGAAAAAGAGATATGAAAGTAGGTGAGGGGGGCAGAAAATCTAAACAAAGCAAGTCACCCGTTACATTTGAGGTCTTCTTTCACGAAAATTTTCTCTGCGAAAAAGGGGAGGGAGAGAATGGAGATTATACGATTACGACGACTTATCGTTAGAAGAAGATAGTGTGCGTGTGTATCATGGTATCGTTCGGATTTAGTTTATCGTCATAGGTTCTGGATTCATGCCGGTTGAATTTGTATATATATGTATATGTGTGTATTCGCTCGCGCGCGCTTAATCGCGCATAATGTATACATACACGCACGTGGGATTGACATTGAGTTTGTGTGCATGGGATTTGAGAAAGGGAGAAAGAGAAAGAGAGAAAGGGAGAGGAGAAACCTACATACGTATCTCGCAAAACGAAGGGGAGGATATTGTGACCCTTACGAACTAATCCGGATTAAATCCCAATCCCCGGCTATGCGGCTAGGCGACCTGTGAACATGTAGTATTCTCTCTACATACTATAACCTTCCGTTGTGTACCATACCATGTGTATATGTATAGATACACACATACATAATATCGACCTCGACTTTAATGCCTAAAAAACTTAAATCCACTAATCATTCATCGACCAAAAGAATCTAATTCGATTTTTTATTTTTCGAATGAATGAAATTTGAATTAGTCTTAATATAATCTTGCTACAAAGAGAATTATCCGTTATTCAGTTTCTTTTTTTTTATTTATCATATTTTATTAATTCTAGTCATTATTTGGTATTTTTTACATTTTATTTATTAGTCTCTAGCTCTACTTATTATTATTATTACTTATTATGACTATTATTATTATTACTATTATTATTACTATTATTATTATTACTTTTTATTACTATTACTTATTATTGCTATTACTTATTATTACTATTATTATTATTACTTATTATTACTATTACTTATTATTACTATTACTTATTATTACTATTACTTATTATTACTAGTATTATAATAATAATAATAATTATTATTATTATTATTTATTATTAATTTTATTTACTTTATGTTTTACCTATAAATTCTAATTTCTAGGATATTAAATTTAGAAAGAGAAAATTGACGTTTAAATTAATACCAAATTTTGACGAATTGAAACAAAATTTAAAATAATTGAGAGCAAATTGCACAGCAACAATTCTAGAGAAAATCCAATGACACCAAATTGCAGCGAATTGAATCCACATTAAATGAAATAGACACCTTTTGAAACGAAATGATATCTAATTGGACCTAATTGATAGCAAGTGAGGTAGAATTAGCAACAAATTGCAACGAATTAATATCTAATTCGTTCAAACAGATGTCGAATTGTAATAACCAAGTGCAATTTGCTGATACTATAGAATAGAAATTAATTGGTAGCAAATTGAAACGAATTGGTATCAAATAAAAACGAATTAATACCAAATTGATACAAATCAGACGGAATTAAATTAACACCATATTTAATATTATTATTATTATTACTTTTTATTATTTTTATTTACTATAAATTGTACGTATAAGCTCTAATTGCTAGGATTTCAAATTTAGTAAAAGAAAATTGACGCTGAAATTGACACCAAATTTTTTCGAATTGAAACCAAATTTAAACTAATTAAGAGCAAATTGCACAACAACGATTCTAGAGTGAATCCAATGGATACCAAATTGCAGCGAATTGAATCCAAATTAGATGAAATGAACACCTTTTGAAACGAAATGATATCTAATTGAACCTATTTGATAGTATAAGTGAGGTAGAATTGGCAACAAATTGCAACGAATTAATATCTAATTCGTTCAAACAGATGTCGAATTCTGATAACCAAGTGCAATTTGCTGATACTATAGAATAGAAATTAATTGGTAGCAAATTGAAACGAATTGGTATCAAATAAAACCGAATTAATACCAAATTGATACAAATCAGACAAAATTAAATTAACACCATATTTAATATTATTATTATTATTACTTTTTATTATTTTTGTTAACTATAAATTGTACGTATAAGTTCTAATTGCTAGGATTTCAAATTTAGTAATAGAAAATTGACGCTGAAATTGACACCAAATTTTTTCGAATTGAAACCAAATTTAAACTAATTAAGAGCAAATTGCACAGCAACGATTCTAGAGTGAATCCAATGGATACCAAATTCCAGCGAATTGAATCCAAATTAGATGAAAAGGACACCTTTTGAAACGAAATGATATCTAATTGAACCTATTTGATAGTATAAGTGAGGTAGAATTGGCAACAAATTGCAACGAATTAATATCTAATTCGTTCAAACAGATGTCGAATTCTGATAACCAAGTGCAATTTGCTGATACTATAGAATAGAAATTAATTGGTAGCAAATTGAAACGAATTGGTATCAAGTAAAAACGTATTAATACCAAATCGATACAAATTAAATAAAATTGATATCAGAAAAAATTAAATTGACATCGTATTTAAAAGAATTATTGATATCTAATTGGATAAATTGGATATTGAATTATTGCAATAAATTCGCAACAAGTAGCAACGAATTGGTACCAAATAGCAAATTGAAATAATTGATAGCAAATCTTATCTAATTCATTTTGAAACGATTTAACATCTACGTCGGATATCAAATTTTACGTATTGAAAATTTTAATTGCACTAAACTGATACTAGGATAAAAATAAATTGGCAACAAATTGCAACGAATTAGTAACGAATAGCTGCGTATTGACACCAATTCGATACAAATTAGATAAAATGAAGATAGATAAAATAAAATACTTTATCACATTGACACAATGTTTCGAAAAATTAATAATAAATTGAATCGAATTGATACCACTTTGCAACTAACTAATATCTAATTAAATCTAATAGATATTGAATTGTAATAACGTATTGATAACCAATGACAATAAAGCAGATTCAAAAATAGAAATAAATTAATAGCAAATTGTAAAGAATTTGTAGCAAATAGCAACTCGTATTGATGTAAATTAGATAAAATTGATACCAAAGATGCAAATTAGATAAAATTGATACCAAATTGCGTCAAATTGGCACTATAATTCAATGAATTAGTAAAAAAAAATTGAATCTCATTGATACAAAATTGGAACAAGTAGATGTAAAATTGTAACAAATTGGTATTTAATGGGATAAAGTTGAAACGAATTTATAATAAATGGGAAACAAAATTCAGACTGAATTTAATAGCAAATTGAAATTAATTGGTACCAAATTAGACTAATTTAATTAATAATTATTACAAGTTGATTCACAAAATGCAAGAAATTGATTCCGATTAGCAACGAAATGATATCTAATTATAGATCAAGTGAATATTTAATTGCAGCGAATTGGTAATAAATTGCAATGAATTAGCACCAAATGCAAAATTCAAAATCTTTTTCATATAATAAGATATCAGTTCGTTGAAATTTGGTATCAATTGGTAATAATTTGGTACAAATTGTTTTACTTTTCGGTATCAGTTTGACCAAATTTGGTCAAATAGTTTCATTAGAACAAGATATCAATTCGTTTCAATTTGGTATCAATACTAAATCAATACCAAATTGATACCAAATAAATACGTTACTATTTGGTATCAATCACAGTGAAAATTCGAAATCTATTTCTTTTAATAAGATATCAATTTGTTGCAATTTGGTATCAATTTGGTATTGATTTGGTATACTGACACCAAATTGCAACTAATTCATATCATATTAAATGAAATAGATTTTAAATTTTCTCTGTGATTGTTACCAAATAGAAACGTATTTAAAATCCAATTGGCAGTTAATTGCAAAGAGTACATAGCAAATTGCAAGGAATTGATTCCAAATTAGATGAAATTGAAATCATTAAGAACAAAATGATATCTAATTAAACCTAACTGGTATACCAAATTAGAATCCTAACAAATTGCAACGAATTAATATCTAGTTAGAAATTGCAATAAAATTGCAATCAATAACCAATTTCAAGGAGTTAATATTAAATTGAATCAAATTTATTTCAAAGAGCAAAATATTTATAGCAAATTTTACCTTAATGATTCCAACTACAATCATATTGGTCACTAGCTGCAACAATTGAAACAAAATTGCGGGTGAAATTTGTACGAAATTAAAATTCAGAATTGCTAACAAATTGGAACAAACTGACTCTGTGACTCTGAATAAGCAGAAACAATATTTTATTACTTTAGGAATCTAAAATTATTCAGAATTTTGTTTCCTGGGCAAATTGTAACCTAATGAGACCAACTTCAATAATATTGGTAGCTAGCTGCAACAGTTGAAACAAAATTGGATGAAATTCGTAAGAAATTACAATTCGGAATTGCTAACAAATTGAAACAAACTGACTCTGTGACTCTGAAGAAGAAACAATATTTTATTACTTTAGGAATCTGAAATTAAATATTACATTTTCCATAAATTTTTGCTTCCATAATGTTACTCAAATTTTTCCAGTATTCCGCAAATTGTTTTATTATTGTGCCAATTGCTTCAATAAATTTGAATAATAATATAATATTTCTCTTTATAATATTTCTCTTCCCAAAATATAGAGAAACAAATGAAGAAAATAAGAATGAAATAAATAAATAGTTACGAATAATTAAAAATCCCTCCCACAAGGAAAATAGAGGTAAAAAAAAAACATATCTGAAATAAAAATAACGACAGAGTCACCAGCCATATTTATAAGAACTTAAGAAGATTTACTTTTGTTACACCCGATGGATGAATACGCGAGAGAGAATAACCATGTTTGATATATCATAAAGAGGAAGAGAGAAAGCAAAAAAGAGAAGGGGGATTTCACGTATATCGGCTGGTGGGGTTTAGGATTATCTGAATTGTGTGCGTTGGATTTCGGATTTGGACGAAGCGCGGGTAACTCGAAGCGCACATATACAAACACATATACACACACATACGAACGTTCACGTATAAATACACAAATGCGCGCGCACACACACATTTGCAAAATACACCCAAATATACAGGACACACATACACAGGTTCAATAATACTGGATTAATCCTGAAACACACAGAATCCTTTCTACACATATAGACACGTGTGTTAGTGTGTCAGGTGTGTGAATGTGTGTACATGTGCCATACATTTTCAACACATCTTGACAAACATTCCTACTACCAACCACCGCGTTAGCTATATAAAGGGCCTTGGTCAAATCCAGAGCACACAGAATTTCACACATACAACAAAATTTTCTTCACGTGCAAACATCCTTGCGCACAAATACATTTGCAACTTATATACAAAACACTGTTGCACACATATACATTCTACGCATATATTTACACGTACACAAATGTTCTGTATACTTTATAGCGTGAGCTACTAAAGGATTTGGCAACTACACACTCACAGACACAGATTCCATTTGCTCTCAAAGATAATCCCGGTGAATAGAGAGTTTTGGATAATCCTCGTATAGGGCTTCGCGTACACATATACACATAAACGTATATCTGCGTTAAAATATATGAGTTTGAGCTTAAATAGTGATTGTGTGTGTGTGTGCATTATTTACGATTTGTTATGTATGCATTAATGTATATGTATAGAGGAGGAGAAGAAGAAGAAAGAAAAAGATGCATAAGTATGAGCCAATGAGGTTCTTTTTTTTAATACTAAGCGGATCATCGCTTTTTAAAAGTTTATACAGATTCATTGCCAAAGTCATCAAAATATTGTAAAGGCCTTTTGAAAAATTTATTTACCGACGTTTGCGTCATTTTTTTTTGTATAGGGATAGAGTGTGGAAAAAACCTGTAGACCAAGATTTTACCAGGCGCAAGGGTTCGTTAGAAGGACTAGACTACAACACAGCAAATGAAAAGTGTTGTTTTAACCTGAATTTGGGTGAATATAACACGCAACAAATTTTATCCTCGTAGGGTAAAATTTGTTGCGTGTTATTTTCACCCGAATTCAGGTTAAAACAACACTTTTCATTTCCTGTGAAAGTTTCAATGCTAAAATCGGTTCCTAGATATTTTATGTTGGTTTACTACTTAAAAACTGGTTATTTTATCTAATTCTTTTGGTTCTTCTTACCATGATGGAAATCGATTTGTATATCAGTTTCCTTCATGGTAAGAAGAACCGAAAAACCAATAAAAATTATAGTTAATTGTACGTACTATAGTTAATGTTAATCTTCCTGCTTCAAAGGGTTTCAAAACTTCTCTAAACATTGAATTTAAAAATTTTAGCTCATAAGTTTTAAAATATAAAGCATCCTCTGCAGAAGGAAGATACTTATATGCTTTTTCAAATTTAAGAAACTTTTTTAAGTCTTCTTAACATACACAATGACATGTAAAAACTTTTGATCAATTATATTTTAAAACTTAACAGCAAACAATTTTTTTATATAATCTTCCAATTTTAAGGCTTAAAAGAGTTGAAGACTTTAAAAAAGTTAAAGACTTCTTGAAAATATTATAAAATAGTGTTTGTTGTTGATAATAATTTTACAATTAGCTTTTAGTTGTTTATTACAATATACAATTAGGTGTCAATTGAATGAAAAATTTGCAAATTTATTTTAGTACAATTTGCAATTGGCTTTTAGGTGTTTCAAACCATTTGCAAGAAGCTTTCGGATGTTTTAAACAATTTGCAATTACCTTTTAGGTGTTTCGAACAATTTACAATTATCTTTCGGGCGTTTTGAATAATTTGCAAATAGCTTTTAGGTATTTGGAACAATTTGTATTATTATTATTATTATTATTATTATTTTATTTGTATTATTATTTTGAACAATTTGTGTTTTGAATAATTTGCAATTAGGTTTTAGGTATTTCGAACAATTTGCAAATTTGTTTTTCGGTGTTTCGGACAATTTTTTTTTCTATTTTGCTTTTAAATATTTATGATAATTTGCAATTACCCTTTAAATATTTATGATATTTTGCAATTAGCTTTTACTTCTTGAAAACCATAAATTTGCAATTAAATTTTATTTGTTTAGAACCATTTTTAAATTTCATGAACAGTTTGCAATTAAATAAACAATTGCAAAAAAGATTTGAAGTGCCAAGAACGAGGCTAAGAACAAGTTGCAATTAAGTTTTAATAGTCATGAGCAATTAGCAACTATAGGTTTTGGTTTCTAAAACCATTTGCAAGTGGTTTTCTTTAAAACAAATTCCTATTAGCGTTTAGTTGCACTTAAAAAAAGTTGCAATAAGGTTTAATGAAATTTGGACAATTTGTAACTGGATTTCATTTGCTTAGAAAAATTTCAAGCATCTTTTATTTGCTTAGAACAATTTGCAATTAGGTTTTGCTAAGAACAATTCGGAAATAGATTTTTGTTGCTGAAATAACAATTTTGCATTTACTTTTTATTAGTTGTTTAGAAGAATTTTAATTAGGGTAAATTTCCTTCGAACAATTTATAGTTATTTTTTAGTTGTTAACAAGAATTTTCAATATAAGGTTCACTTTCAATGGAACAATTTGCAATTAGTTTTTAATTGTGAAGAACAACTTGCAACTATATAGTTTTTATTTTTTATAACAAATCCTTAGCGCGTCTCTTATTTGTTTTAAAATATTTTTAGGCTGATTTTATTTGTTTAGAACAATTTGCAAACAGTAGATTTTAATTGCTAAGTCTAATTTGGATATCTTTATAGGTTTTAGTTGGTAAAACAATTTTCTTTTAGTTTTTAGTTGTTTAGAAGACTTTGTAATGGTTCAATTCGATTTGAGCCGTTTGTAATTAAATTTCACTTGGTATGATCAATTTGCAACTATAGGTTTATTCAGTTCCTTTTTTTTAATTCTCAACCAGAAAAACTTAATTGGAAATTGCTCTTACCAACTGAAAGCTAATTGCAAATTTTTCTTTGTAACTAAAATAGAATTGCAAATTGTTCTTTAAAAATGACGCTAATTGTTTTTAATAATTTGAATATGAATATTTTAGTAATTTTAATTTTTAACACCAGAAACTTAATTGCAAATTGATCTTATACTAACTTAAGTCTAATTGCAAATTTTTCTTTGCAACTAAAATCTAATTGCAAATTGTTCTTTGAAACTATGACGCAAATTATTTTTAGTAACTTGAATATGCAATTGCAAATTTTTCTTCTTAATTTGACACTAATTGCTAATTGTTCAATTGAAATTAAAATTATTCAAAATCAATTGAATCCTATTTGCAAATAAAAAAAAGAACTTAATTAATTATTATCCTTATTTATTTCTAAAAGAACATGCAGAAAATTGTCTTGCAACAAAAACCAAATTGCAAATTGTTCTTAACTGAAATTTGACTAAAAATTATTTTATAGTATTCAAAGCTAATAAGAAATTATCTTAAAATAATTAAAAGCTATTTTTAATGAGAATTTAATACCAAAAACCTATTAAAAATTTTTTTTAGAACAATTGAAAACTGGTGGATACAGTTATTATTGTGTCAATAATGAATTTTGTGGAAAATATTCTTTATTAAAGCACTGAAGGATCAAGAGCTTAATTTTGGAAATCCATGAGAACACTGCTGTGTCTAGGAAGACTTTCGTCTCCTTCTGAAATCCTGATTGTACCATCCGCTCCTTATCCCAAGTCTCGTAAGGATAACGTCGGAATTATCTCTATCTACCCCCAGGGATAACACTCTTCCTCTAAAGTAGCGAACCGTCTGAGCTTTCAGTTTGTTTTTCCCATTTTTTTTTTTATTATCAGCTTTTCCACTTGTTCCTTTTCCCTCTCATAGGGCACCAAATGCAACAGGCGACCATGCTTCGGACTACATTCCGTTCTACACACGCCGAACTTTAATTTACCGAAAATTAAAATAATCATCCTTTTTTACCTTATTTCCAGAATTAATTAATTTCCAGAATTTGTTTATTAATTTCCAGAATTTATTTATTTCCAGAATTAATATGTTTATTTATTTCCAGAATTAAGTACAAAAATTCTTGATATATTTTTCTAGATGTTTTCCATTAGTTTTTAGTTTAATAGTGAACTTATTATTGGTTATTTATTTTTATTGCTAAAAACGGGTCAAGAGAGAAAAGAAAGAATTTGAAATGGGATTTTAGTTATTAGGGGGAAACATAGCTTATATTGTACTTTAGTTATTACTTTAAGCAAAAAGTCTTGTCTTGGAATCTTGTTTTGGAATATTTTTCTAGAATATTTCGAAAAGTAGATGATTCTTGAAATTTTAACTCCTATTTAACCTTTATAGCTGTAAGCGGATCTGGATCAAAGCTTTTAACTATTGGTAATCCATTGAGAACAATGGTTTAAGTCTATAAGCACGTGTTTTGAACTGAAGAGAGAACATCTGATCGTCTCAAAATCTTTATTGCGCATAATCTATGTGTCGAGCAGTATAAGACCTTTAAGTCAAAATTTGCGATAGCTAAACACTTATCTAATAATTGAACTGTATCTTCACAGGAAAAGAAAAGTTTGACTCCGTTTACACCTTAAATTCAGGCTGAAAGTAAAACATTTTTTAGTGTGTTTGCTAAGTATTTCTTGTAACAGTAATCAAAAATTATATAATAACGATTCTATCACTCGGTTTCCAAATTAATTATGTGTTGAAGTTATCGATCACTCCGAGTCAAGTTAACAAAAAAAAAATTGTTTACTTGACTTGAAGTGATCGATAACTTCAACACATAATTAGTAATCAAAAATGTTATTGTCATCAATAACATTTTTGATTACTGTTACAAGAAATATTGTTATTTATTCTTTAGCAGCATGCTAGCATTCACTGTAAAAAATTTTGGGAATTTTCACCAATTATTTATGGTGAATTTTCCACATTTTCTGGGGAAAATGCTTTTTCTTAAAAAGATAGTGAAAATTACTAAAAAATTTAATGAAATTTTCCTAAAATTCTGGTGAATATGTTTTCCCCAAAAAATTATTGAATATCATTTAAAAAGTTAGTGAAAATTTACGAAAATTCTAATAAATACATTTTCCCAAAAAAATTAGTGAATATTATTTCTAAAGTTATGAAAAATTCCAGAAAATTATAATGACCTAAATTTTTTTCACAAAATAGGTGAATATCACTCAAAAATTAACAAAATTTCCATTAAATTAAAATGAATACATTAAATTTACTTGATGTGATATTTAATTAAAATATATTATTGCCCTATTGGAACAAAACTGTTTTGTTATTTTAGAAGCATTGTTTTAAAGTTAACTACAATAATAATTTCCTAATATATAATAAATTAAAAATATTTTAAAGCAAATTTGTGAAACGAATTCCGAATTTTGTATGCATGTACTTTAAAATATTTTCATTTTGAACTGAAAATATAAATTTCGTAAAGTATTTTTTCTTTTGAATTAGTTGTCACATCTGGTTTGCATTAAGATGACCAGCTAAGGGTTTCGCCCTGCGAGAGATCTTATTTTATGACTTTTCAAATACCGATTTTTTTATCATAGGCTTCTTTAAACTGAAAGTTTGTAAAATTTTTCGAATAAAGAAGTATTTCAAAATTTTCCATAATATCTTAGAAATTTTCGACAAAAGGTCCTTTTAGCGTCAGTTCCTGTACAGCATTTGCCAGAGGAACTAGATCCGCGCGTGAAAGTCTTCTTGTTTTTAAAGTGTTTTGAATAGAAAATAAGAGTTTCAAATTTAATTCAAAATAAATATATTAAATTAAATGTTATATTGTATAAATATATAGTGAACAAAAATAGTGATGTTTTTAATTAGTTAATTTAATTTTGTGCATTATTAGTTATTTTTACTATATATAGTTATTTTGACTCGGAATTGCATTTGATTATAAGTGTGAATTATAATGAATTTAATATAATATGTAGAAGACTATTTTATAATTTTGTTCTTCACAATTGTTTATTATGGTTGTGAAAAAATATTTTGTAAAACAGTTTTGTAATAAAAATTATTTTTGGAATATAAAGAACTTCTATACAGTACAATTATTTTTTTAAATCTTGGGAAAATTCATCATTAATTATAAAATTCACAAAAATATGAGAAATTCTTAAAATATTTCGAAAATTTTTATTGGAAAATGCATTCTCAAAAATTTTGAGGAAAATCCAACAACTTATTGAAAAAAGATTTTCCCCAAGCGTTTGGGGATTATTTAAGAAAGTTATGGAAAAATTTTTTGTAAAAGTTTGGGGAATATTTAAAAACATTTTGGGAAAAAAAGTTTCACCAAAATTTTTGGGAAAAATTTTTCCTAAAAGATATTAGGGAATATTCAACAATTTTAGGAAAAAATTTTTCCCCAAAAATTTCTGGTGAATAATCACAAACATTTTGGTGTCTTTTGCGTCACCAACTTTTTGGGAATTTTCCCCAAAAAATTTTTTACAGTGTTCTTTATTCTTTTGTAATCAGAAAATTGTTTGAATTGCTATTTATTCATTAGAAGCATGCTGGCATTCTTTTATTCTTTCTGCGCCCAAGAAGCAGAAAATTGTTTCAAAAAACATTTTCGCAAAAACCTCTAAATTTCACGATTGAGATTAATTAAAGCGAGAATGCGAAAGCAAAAGTTAAATGTCCATAAAGGAAGTGGCTCGTGCTGTGAGCGAGAGAGAGGGTGAGAGATCGATCGTTACTTGATAATTTGTAGGCCTACCAGACGTCTCCTGTATCAGGAGACCATACCCTCCTATAGCAGTAGCTTCCTGTGTGAACACACACACACACACACTCCAACCTTCTCCACTGACATTCGTCGTCAAGAGAGAATTATGCAAATAAGATCTTTTGTTCAATACCTGCCGGCTTATTTTTACGAACCGGACACTAGAACGATAGTGAAGGTTAAAATGCGTTATTCCATTCGATTGGCGACGGGGGAAAAAAAAGAACCTTGAGACAAATGTCTCGTGTGCCAAATAAGGGCTTTTTGTAGGACTCCAACGATTAGGATAGCAGGATATTTTTGGTCCTTATACACGCATCCCCTTTCAAGGAACGCAACGCCCGCACTGCGAGTTTGCTCCTGAGGAATGCTTCCTTGTAGAATTTGCTTCTAACTGTGAGATGAGTATTCCTGCGGGATGCGTATGCTTTCCTGCTAGTTGTTTACGCATGATCTTGTGAAAAAAACGCGTCCACTGAAATTCTGGAGGATAAGTGGGAGGGGATGATGATGAGTGGATAAACAGTTGAGAATCCTTTGGTGTGGGTGAATCTGCGTTCTGAATACGAATGGGATGCAGGGGAAAGATGCAAATTGGAGCTGTGGAAATATTTTTCGTGATGGGAAAATAATTTTTTTTTTGTTTTTGAAAAGTAGATTTATGGAAATGTTTATTTGTGGTCTAATTCACCAGTTGTTAGTGGTTTTATGCCAATTTATTATTAGCTTCTAAATGTTTTAAAACAATTTCAATTAGCTCTTAACCCTCTTAACCCACACCTCTTTTTCAGCCTATTTTTCAAAGTTCAACTAATTTTAAACTGCTCATCTAATCAAACTAAATAATTTTTTAAAAATATAGTTTGAACTCTGTAGAATAAGTCTGTTTACTTGAAAATCCTTATTAAAAATATTAAAGAAAGATAAAAAGCTGTTCGTAAAAAAGCGTTGGGGTCAAAAAGACCCCAAGTGTTCTCCGAAGGTTAATATATATAGTTTAGAATAATTGTTAGTCAGATTTTAGTTTCTTCGACAATTTGCCATTAGATTATTGTTGCCAGGAGTAATTTTCAACTATATGTTTCATTACTCAAAACAATTTTCTGTTAGCTTTTTAGAACAATTTGCAAATAGGATTCTTGATCCTCCAGTGCTTTAATAAAGAATATTTTCCACAAAATTCATTATTGATGACACAATAATAACTATTTCCACCAGTTTTCAATTGTTCTAAAAAAAATTTTAAATAGGTTTATGGTATTAAATTCATTAAAAATAACTTTTAATTATTTTAAAATAATTGCTTATTAGCTTTGAATACTATAAAATAATTTTTAGGCAAATTTCAGTTGAGAACAATTTGCAATTTGGTTTTTGTTGCAAGACAATTTTCTGCATGTTCTTTTAGAAATAAATAAGGATAATAATTAAGTTCTTTTTTTTATTTGCAAATGGGATTCAATTGATTTTGAATAATTTTAATTTCAATTGAACAATTAGCAATTGGTGCCAAATTAAAAAGAAAAATTTGTAATTGAACCGCCGGCGACCAAAAGGGCGTGCGCACGGTTTTCGTTGGCCCCTCGCGCAGCCGTAGAATCGCTGTACGCGGGGCCAACGAAAGTCATGCGTATGCCCTTTTGGTCGCCGGCGGTTCAATTGCATATTCAAGTTACTAAAAATAATTTGCGTCATAGTTTCAAAGAACAATTTGCAATTAGATTTTAGTTACAAAGAAAAATTTACAATTAGATTTTAGTTACAAAAAAAATTTTGCAATTAGACTTAAGTTGGTATAAGATCAATTTGGAATTAAGTTTCTGGTGTTAAAAATTAAAATTACTAAAATATTCATATTTAAATTATTATAAATAATTAGCGTCATTTTTATAGAACAATTTGCAATTATATTTTAGTTACAAAGAAAAATTTGCAATTAGCTTTCAGTTGGTAAAAGCAATTTCCAATTAAGTTTTTCTGGTTGAGAATTAAAAAAAAAGGAACTGAATAAACCTATAGTTGCAAATTGATCATACCAAGTGAAATTTAATTACAAACGGCTCAAATCGAATTGAACCATTACAAATTCTTCTAAACAACTAAAAGCTAATAGAAAATTGTTTTACCAACTAAAACCTATATATATAGATACAAATTAGGCTTAAAAATTAAAATCTACTATTTCGATATTGTTCTAAACAACTAACATCAGCTTAAAAATTGTTTAAAACAAATAAGAGATGCGCTAAGGATTTATTATAAAAAATTAAAACTTTATAGTTGCAAGTTGTTCTTTACAATTAAAAACTAATTGCAAATTGTTCCATTGAAATTGAACCTTATTGAAAATTCTTGTTAACAACTAAAAAAAATAACTCTAAATTGTTCAAAGGAAATTAAACCTATACTATACAATACTATACTTGCAAATTCTTTAATACAATTAAAAACTAATTGCAAATTGTTCCAATTCAATTGAATTTTATTAAAAATTCTTGTTAACAATTAAAAAATAACTGTAAATTGTTCAAAGTAAATGAAACCTAATAAAAATTTTTCTAAACAACTAATAAAAAGTAAACGCAAATTGTTATTTCAGCAATAAAATTTTTTTGACAATTGTTCTTGGCAAAATTTAATTGCAAATTCTTGTAAACAAGCAAAAGCTGCTTGCAAATTTTTCTAAATAAATGAAAGCGAATTATAAATTGTCCAAACCGAATTAAACTTCATTACAAATTTTTTTTATCAAAACTAAAAGTTAATAGAAATTTGCTTTAAAGAATAGAAATTTGTTTTATAGAAAACCATTTGCAAATTGTTTTAAAAACAAAAACTATAGTTGCAAATTGCTTATGCCTATATATATTAAAACTCAATTGCAACTTGTTCTTACCCTTGTTTTTAGCACTCAAAATCTATTTGTCAATTGTTGTATATTTAATTGCAAATTGTTCTTGAAATTTAGAAACGGTTCTAATCAAATAAAAATTAAGTACAATTTTATTAAAAAAAAAAATTTTTAATTTTTTTTTTTTATTTTTTAAGTACAATTTAATTGCAAATTATCATAAATATTTAAAAGTTAATTGCAAATTGTCCTAAACACTTAAAAGCTAATTGTAAATTTTTCGAAACACTCGAACAATTATCAAATTGATTATAAATTGCAACAAATCGTAAAAAAATCATTAAAATTGATACAAAATTGCAATGAATTAGAAATAAATTGATTAAATTGGTATAAAATTGTTTTGAATTTTGATACCAAATTGGTTCAAATTAAAACGAAATTGCAAAAAAGTGGTACAAAATTTAATAAAATTGATACCAAAATTTAATATCAATTTTTTTTAGTGTAAGAAAATTAACTATGTTTAAAATAAATATATAAATTAAAATATTGAAGGTGCAAATTGCAAACGAATTGATACCGTATTGCAACAAATTGATAGTAAATTTTAAACATTACCAAATTCTACCAAACGGTTACCAAATGTTTTCAAATTGAACCCCCAATTGCAGCAAATTGGTAGTAAATTACAATGATTTTGTACTTAGTTGGAACAATTTGATTCCTAATTATAACGAATTGGCAATTCACCTGCAGAGAAATGGTATATTTGTCTTAGAACCAACTAGACTTTTTATTTGTTTCAAATAAATTTTATTTGGTTTAAATAAAATTTTATTTGGTTTAAATAAAATTTTATTTGACTCAAATAAAATTTTATTTGACTCAAATGTATGTTTTATTTGACTCAAATATATGTTTTATTTATCTCGAATAAAAATTTTATTCAAAACAAATAAAAAGTCTAGTTGGTTCTGAGACAAATATACTTTTATTGAAGCCAAATAAAATATATTTGGTTTAAATAATATTTTTCTCTGGGTGTAAATTGAATAAATTTGATATCGAATTGACACAATTTTGGAACACAATGTCTTACTAAATTGGATCAAATTGATACCAATATTTGAATAAACTTATAAAATCTACACCTTTACACTTTCAATATTTTAATTTATATATTTATTTTAATCATAATTTTAATTTTCTCACACTGAAAGATAATGTATATTAAATTTTGTAAAAGTATTTTGCAATTTGGGGAAAAAGTGCGCAACAAACCGAAATTTTGATATAAAAAATACTAAACTTTAAAAAAAATTATGTGAAATTTAGTAAAGTTATATTAAAATTAAATAAAAATTCTTGATATTTGATATAATTATACTAAATTACACAACATTTTTTTTCAAGTTTAATATTTTTTATATCAAAATTTCGGTTTATTGCACTTTTTCCCCAAATTGCAAAATACTCTTCCAAAATTTAATATACATTTTTTTTCGGTGTAGCTATTTCATTATAACTTCTTATCATTTAGGAAACTCATTAACATTCATTCAAAATTTAATTGCACTAAAAAAAAAAATTATTTGATTCAAATAACCGATTATTTGACTATTATCAAATAAATATTTACTGAAATCAAATAATTTTTATTTAAATCATTTAAATAATATTAGCTTCAAATACTGAAATATTTGATTCAAATACAGTTTATTTGATTCAAATAAAAATTATTTGATTTAAGTAAATATTTATTTGATAATAGTCAAATAATCGGTTATTTGAATCAAATACATTTTTTTCAGTGCACAAATTCATTGAAAGTGAAACAGTTTAGTACTCTATAGTGATCATCGGATATGCTAATAATGAAAAAGAGAATTGCATAATACTTTCGAAGAAAATGATTTCCAAATACAATTATTTAATAAGGGGTTGGTGATTTGCCATTTAAACAGGACAAGAAGGACTAGACTCGAAAAGAACTTTTTTCCTTGGCTACTATCCTGTTATTTTGTAGCACGCATATCCCCTCTAAATCGCCTAAGGCATTATTCTGTATACGTATATTTATCTAGAAATGGTGTTTCCTTGTCGGATAATCGAAGGTGGATTTCGTTAAGTCGCAGATGTATTGTATAGTTTTTCCTGCATACAAGCAAAACTTTGTATTTGTGGTGAATAAGGCGCGCGCGGCCGTGTAAGGCAATTGATGGGGGTTAGTAGACACCCCATGGGAATGTGGGTAAGGTTACTGTGTGACCTCTCCATCCCAGGAGAACAGGATAATCGCAGAAGACGTGGAGAGCTAGTAAAAGAGATGCTTTAAGGGCGAACGAGAGAGTATAAACAGAAAGAAGGATGGAAATACAATGAAAATATTTTCTTTATAAACAATAAAAAAGAAAATTTTATTCTTTTAATTTTTTGTAAATAATCATTCTTGGAAAATTTGAAATTGATCGAAAAATGTTTTGAATGTTTTCAAATAGTGACAATTTTCTGTTCCTGGATTATATTTTGATAGTAAAGAATTTTTTAACAAAACAACCAGAAAAAAGATAAATTTTATTTGTTTCGAGTAAATTTTATTTGGATTCAAGTGTTTATTTGTTTCAAAGTTATTTTATCTGTTACAAAAAAATTTTATTTGATTCAAAGATATTTTGTTTGCTTCAAATAAATTTTATTTTTTTCAAAAATATTTTGTTTGATAACAATAATTCATTCCAAGATATTTTATTTGCTAGAAATGAAGTTTATTTGATTCAAAGATATTTTGTTTGCTGCAAATAAATTTTATTTTATTCAAAAACATTTTGTTTGCTACAAATAAATTTTATTTGATTCAAAAACATTTTGTTTGCTACAAATAAATTTTATTTGATTCAAAGATATTTTTTTGATAGAAATAAATTTTATTTTATTCAAAAACATTTTGTTTGCTGCAAATAAATTTTATTTTATTCAAAAAGATTTTGTTTGCTGCAAATAAATTTTATTTTATTCAAAAACATTTTGTTTGCTGCAAATAAATTTTATTTTATTCAAAGATATTTTGTTTGATAAAAATAAATTTTATTTGATTCAAAAACACTTTGTTTGCTACAAATAAATTTTATTTGTTTTCAAGTTATTTTATTCCATTAAAATAAGTTTTATTTGCTTAAAAACAAATTTTATCTGGTTCAAATAACACTTATTTATGGTTCAAAAAAAAATTTCGTTTTTGTCAAATAAATTTTTTTTATTTCAAATAAATAATTCAGTCGATTTTGGGACAAGGATAATTTGATTTAATTAAATGAAAGACCATTTAATTGACTGAAATAAAAGTTATGTGATACAAAAAATTCCTTTCTTGTCAATTTTCGAATATTAATTTGATTCAAGTAATCGTTTATTTGAATCAGATAAATTTTTTTCCAGTTTAATGTTGAACATAATAATAGACGAAACATGCACGGAAAAAAATTTATCTGATTCAGACAAACCATTACTTGTCTATAATTAAATAAATATTGACTTGATTCAAAAATGTTTTATTTGATTTAAATAAATATTTACTTGACTCGAATAATTTCTTTTTTTTGTTTAATAATAATTTCTACTCAAGTCGCAGTTAAATTACATCTCAACCAATAATTTCAGTATTTGAGGCAAATACTAATATTCAATTTGAGAATTGAAACATTTAATTGACCCAAATAGAAATTATTTGATTCAAGTAAATATTTAATTGAAAATAGTAAAATTATTCGTTACTTGAATAAAATAAATTTTTTTGAAAGTACGAAACTATCAATATTTTAAAAATGGAAAAATGATTTTTTCAATATATTTAAAAACAGATATACAAAAAACTACAGCACGAACGATAACAAAATTAGGACAATGGGGAAATCACGAATAACATTTAGATCCTGAATCCTTGAAGAGAAATTTCATGTTCTCCTGATAGGAGAACCTCTTGAACTCTAGAGAAATCAAGGATCAAAGGATATACAAAATAATCTAATATTCTTCGTTAGAATTTTCAAACAGTTGAAATGTAAGAGAGTATACTGCAATGGGATGAGAGTGAATGAAGTAAAAAATTTATATTCTCTTTAATAGAAATGGTAGGAGAATAGTTACGTAAAATTCTCTAAAAATGGTCAAGGATCAAATACCCTGTCGATTTCGCTAATCGTGAGAATATCATCACATGCGACCATACTTTTATACTTTCCTGTTCGCTTAAGGATTCGCGTATCCTTAGAAATTAGGCAAAATCGATCCTAACAATTTTTTTCACCTGTGCAGAGGCCAAGTTTTTTTTACTACCTGGCAAAATAATTTTTTTCCGTTAGTTCAATATTTAGAAATATTATTCGGAATGGGAGAAAGAAATTGTCTCCTTATAACTTAGAATTATTTGCAATTTTTTCTGTGAAACAAATTAGAAAGTAGAAATGTAGGAAATTTGGAACTAGAAGTATAAAAAAAATGTAGTAAAAGTAGAAATAGGAAAAAGAAAATATTAAATACAAAAAATAGAAAATAGAAAAGTAAAATACAAAATTAAAATACAAAATATTAATAATTATAATTGGAGAAGTAAAAATAGAAAAATGGACAATAAATTAACAGTCAAAAAATTAAATAGTAAGGAGAGAAAATATTGACACTTAAATATTGGAAACGTAGAAATCAAAAATGAAGATAAAAAAATTAAAAAAATAAAAACACAAAAATTAAAAGCAAAAATAAAGAATGTTAATTAATTCCTAGCTAATTAAAAAATTTAAAAGTTAAAGAAAATTTGAATTCAAAAAAAGAAAATTAGAAAACATTTCTAATCAAAAAAGGAGGAAAGTTAAAGAAGTAAAAATACAAAAAAAAATAAATATAGAAAATATTTAACAATTAAAAAATGGAAAAATAAAAATAGTTAAAATATTTACAATCAAAAAGTATAAAACTAGAAACAGACAAATTTAAAAAAAGAGAAAAGTTGGGATAAAAATTGTAAAATGGAAATAATCAGAAAATGAAAAAAGTGAAAACAGAAAAATAAAAGTAGAAAATATTTAAAACCATGAAATAAGAGAGTAAAAATAAAAATATTCACATTTAAAAAGTGGAAAATTAAAGATAGAAAATATTAACAATTAAATGATAGAAAAATAGAAAATATTAAAAATATAAAAGTAAAAATAGGAATAATGAACGCAATCTAAAAATGAAAAAACAAAAATATAGAAAATATTGAAAATTAAAAAGTAAAAGAGTAAGAAAAATTAAAATTTACAAAAAAGAGAAATAAAATTAACAAATATTATTAACCAAAAAAAAGTAAAAAGTGAAAAATGAGAGTCAAAAAATTTAAAAATAAAAAAGTAAAAATAGAAAATATTAATAATAGAAAAAAAGAAAAGTAAAAATAGTAAAAATATTAAAAATCAAAAATATTTAAAATAATGAAATAAGAAAGTAAAAATACAAAATATTCACATTTAAATAGTGGAAAATTAAAAATAGAAAATATTAACAATCAAATGTTAGAAAAAATAGAAGTTATTGAAACTCAAAAAATATAAAAATGAAAACATTAAAATTTAGAAAATTGAGAAATATAAAATTAGAAAATATTATTAATTAAGAATTTGAAAAATATAATTGGAAAATATTAATAATTGAGAAATTGAAAAATAAAATTAGAAAGTAATAATAATTAAGGAATTGAAAATAAAATTTAAAATCAGAAAAATTAAAGTAGAAAATCGTAAAAATATAAAAGTAAAAATTGGAATTATGAACAATCTAAAAATGAAAAAGGAAAAATAGAAAATATTGAAAATTAAAAAGTAAAAGAGTAAAAAAAATTACAATTTACTATAAAGAGAAGTAAAATTAACAAATATTATTAACCAAAAAAAGTAAAAATTGAAAAATGAGAGTTAAAAAAGTTGAAAATAAAAAAGTAAAAATAGAAAATATTAATAATAGAAAAAAAAAGTAAAAATAGTAAAAATATTTAAAATCAAAAATATTTAAAATAATGAAATAAAAAAAGCAAAAATACAAAATATTCACATTTAAAAAGTGGAAAATTAAAAATAGAAAATATTAACAATCAAGTAATAGAAAAATAAAAAATAGAATTTATTTAAACTCAAAATGTATAAAAACGAAGAAAGTCAAATTTAGATAAAAGAAAAATATAAAATTAGAAATTATAATAATGAAGAAATTGAAAATTATAATTAGAAAATATTAATAATTGAGAAATTGAAAAATAAAATTAGAAGATATTAATAATTAAGAAATTGAAAAATAAAATCAGAAAAATTAAAGTAGAAAATATTAGAAATATAAAAGTAAAAATAGGAATTATGAACAATCTAAAAATGAAAAAACGAAAATAGAAAATATTGAAAATTAAAAAGTAATAGAGTATAAAAAATCACAATTTACAAAAAAAAGTAAAATTAACAAATATATTAATAACCAAAAAAATGTAAAAACTGGAAAAGAAGAGTAAAAAATATTAAAAAAGAAAAAGAAAAAATTGAAAATATTTTTAAAAAATAGAAAATTATGGATAAAAAATTTGGATATTCAAAAAATGGAAAAGTAAAAATGTCAATCAAAATTTAAAAAAAAATTTAAAACAAAAAGAATAAAAATAAAGAATATTAAAAACATTGAAAATGGAGTAATTATTAAGGAAATGTTGACTAAATGTCTATGAAACAAAATGTTCCCACGTATAAAATTTGTTGGCCCTGAAAAGGGCCGATTTTTTGTTTGTTGTTGTTGTTTTGGTTTAACGATAAATGTTAAAACCATATTCAGCAGTAATTGCCTTCTCGAGTGATGATTTTAATAAAACACTTCGTCGAACGTCATTGTTTTCAGCCTTGGTACTTTTCTTCCTCTTCTTCAAAATTGCGTGGATCCATTGTGTATTAGTTTGAATATTTTGATTTTCCTGTTGCTCCATTTCTGTGTACTCCTTTTTGTCAGTCTCGCTTCTTACTAATTTTTTTCGTTATCTCTCGTAAAACGACCACAAACGAACTGTCAGAAAAAATTTCCAAACATTTCTTAAATACACAATAGTTTTTTGATGGTCATTCCCATTTTTGTCATTTTGACCAATCTGGAAATTGAAAACCCTTCCATTGTGGCAAATGGTACGGTTAATTAGCCAATCAGGGGCAAGTGGAGGTTCTAAGAATATTATAGCATAGGGGTAAAATTTTGAAAAAGCTAATTAGTAATTCTTAAGAATTCTATGCTCCAGGACGCCAGAATGTCGCGTCAAGTTTAATTGCTTTTTCTCTACAGGTATATGTATATTAGATGCATGTCTGATGTATAGACAGTTTATTGTTGTAGCAAACAAACTAATTCTCTTTCACAATGAGGAAAATTTTTAATAAGAATTAAAAATTATTTCTTTCTTTAAATTTTCTTCCTTTTTCGAAATTTGAAATTAAATAATTGTTTCTATTTTTAAATTGCAGATTTTATTTGTACAATTTAATTATTTAAAATATAAAATCCTTGGAAATTAAAATGTACAAATTTAAATTCCTTCTACTTTTAAATGAATAAATATTTTAATTTATGTTCCTTTTATTTTTTAAAGAAACAATTTAAATTCAGGTATTGGAGTCATGTTTAATTATTTTTTTAAATTTAAACTGAAATAAAATTTTAAATTGCAATTATTATTAGAAAGTTCCATAAAGATTCAATTCTTTTCTTGTTAAAATAAATAAAAATTTATTAAATAATTAAATTTTTTTTAAATTGAACTCTTATAAAGAGATTTATTAAAATTTTTAAAAATAATTTAATTGTTACGAAAAATTTTATCAAAAATTAAAAATGAATTAAATAAAAAATATTTTAAACTTTTAAAAAAATTTTTAATTAAATTAAAAAAGTTAATAAAAAATTTAAAACTTCAAAATAAAATTTTTAAAAAATTAAAAAATTTAATTCTGAAAAAAATAATCAAAACAATAACAAAAAATTCATTAAAAATTTTAAAAATAATTCAAATCTTTCTAGAAATTTATTTAAAAAATTAATGAAATATTAATTTTTAATAAACAAATTATATTAAAAATTCATATAATTTGATTTTTTCCAAAGAATTTTAATAAAACCGTCAAGAATAATTGTATTTTTTGAAAAATTAATTTAAAATCACATTTAGAAATAATAATTGAAATTCAGCGATTAGTTTTACTACTTATGAAGCAAATTAAATTTTTGCAATAAATTTTTATTAAAAAATTTAAAACTATTCAAATTCTTGCAAAGGACTTCATTAAATTTTTATTAAATAATTGAATTCTTGAAAAAGGACTTCATTAAATTTTTATTAAATAATTGACTTCTTGAAAAGAAGTTTATAAAAATCTTTTTGTTTAATTTATTATTGTTTTCGAAAAATTTTTTTGAACACTATGTTTAAGAATAATTAAATTCCTGTGTAAATTCCACTATTTATGAAAATAATTGAAAGCTTGAAAACAATTTTATGTGATTTTTATTTAAGTGTTTGACTTTTATTCGGAAATTTTTTAATTATCATAGTAGATTTTGAATGTAATAGAATTTGTAAAATATTTTAAAAATAATTGACTCGTTTGAAGGAATTTTATGCACTTTTTGCTATAATAATTGAGATTAATATAAATTTTTACAAAAATTTGAATTGCTTTTTACTAATTTAAATAATAAACAATTAAAAAAAATTTTTTTAAATTATTTTTAAATGTAATCTTATTTCTTTAAGAATTTAAAATTAAAATTCAGAAAATATAGCTGAATTTCGAAAAATTTTATAATATAAGAAAAAATAAAGTAAAAATTTGTTATCAGAATTAGGAAAATGTCTTGGAAATTAAATGGAGAAACGAGGCAGTAAAAATTGTTACTAACTTAAATTAGTGAAAATTGATAATAATTCAAATCAGTAAAAATTGTTAATAATTTAAATTAATTTCTACTAATTCAAATAATTAACAATTTGTACTAATTAGAAAAAATTTTACTTAACTAAATTTAAAAAATTGTTTTTACATTTCATCGTATTTTTTAAGAATTTTAAATTAAAATTCAGAAAATACAATTGAATTTTGCAATATTTTATATGATTAGAAAAATAAAGTAAAAATTTGTGATCAAAATTAGGAGAAAGTCTTGAAAATAAAATGTAGAATCAAGTTAGTAGAAATTATTACTAATTTAAATTCCTAAAAATTGTTAATAATTCAAATTAGTATAAATTGTTAACAATTGAAATTAGTTTTTACTAATTCGTATAATTAATAATTTGTGCTCACTTAAAAAAAATATAATTACTAAAATTTAAAAATTTATCTTAAAGATAATCGTATCATGTAAGAATTTTTAATTAAAATTCAAAAATTTTAAAGGACTTTCACAAAATTTTATAGGATAAGAAAAAATAAAGTAAAAATTTGTTATCAAAATTAGGAAAAAGTCTTGGAAATTAAATGGAGAATTAAGTCAGTAAAAATTCTTACTAACTTAAATTAGTAAAAATTGTTACTAATTCAAATTAGTAAAAATGGCTAATAATTCAAATTAGTATAAATTGATAACAATTGAAATAAGATTTTACTAATTCATATAACTAATAATTTGTGTTTGTTTAAAAAAAATTTAATTACTAAAATTTAAAAATTCATCTTAAACATAATCGTATTATGTAAGAATTTTAAATTAAAATTAAAAAAAATTTAATTGAATTTCACAAAATTTTGTAAGAAAAGAAAAAATAAAATAAAAATTTGTTATCAAAATTAGGAAAAAGTCTTGGAAAATTGAATGGAGAATTAAGTCAGTAAAAATTGTTACTAACTTAAATTAGTAAAAATTGTTACTAATTCAAATTAGTAGAAATGGCTAATAATTCAAATTAGTATAAATTGTTAACAATTGAAATTAGATTTTACTAATTCATATAACTAATAATTTGTGTTTGTTTAAAAAGAAATTTAATTACTAAAATTTAAAAATTTATCTTAAACATAATCGTATTATGTAAGAATTTTAAATTAAAATTCAAAAAATTTAATTGAATTTCACAAAATTTTATAAGATAATTAACTTCCTACAAAAAAAATTCGATCTATGCCTGTAATGAAATCTTCTTATATTCATTTAAAAAAAAATAAAGAAAATTCGTATGTTTTAAAACTTTCTATTAAAAACCAAAAAAAAGTCACTGAATTGAATTCTCTCAATAAACCGGATACAGGCGTGCCACTACTACTAAGTATATATCGAGTTGCGCAAAAGAAATCGCGATCTTAATCCTAATCCCCTCGACGTTTCTACTTCACAAGCGAATATATAATCTCAGATTAAAATGCTCTCGGTAAATGGGATTTTTGATGAGGAAGAGGTTATAGGGCTAAGAAAAAAAAATCCCCGAGAAAGAGAAAGACAGAGAGGGGGTGAAATAAATAAAGAACAGGAACATGATCTTAATTCTCAAAGTCCCCAGTCAGCTTAAATAATCTCTATCTTTCTACTTATAATACTCTCCTCTTAAGGTATTGCCGAAAATTTTCCACTTTGACAAAAAAAAAGAGAATAAAAAACGTGGAATCTGCGGCGATAAAGTTAAGATTCATAATTTACGATCTTGAAAATAATCCCAAATGCAAGTTTGTCCTCCCCCTTTTTTTAACGAGGTGCGCCTTGGCAAGGAGAAAAAAAATAATAAATAAATAATATAAAAAAAAGTCCTTATCCTTTGATCCAGGATTTATTTAACTATGTCCCGGACCGGCTTATCCCGAGGGAGGCTTTAGGCTTTTCTCTGTACAGGAAGGGGGAAGAGTATTGATTTTTAGTCATTGGGATTAGTGCATAGTTGAAGCGAATGTGCTTTGTGTCGTTTATATATTTTATTTTTTTTTATAACAAGCGAGAATGGAATAAAAATAATTTTTTAAATCAAAATTCAGAAGAGGAAGTAAAATATTAATTGTAATTAAATATTGCATTCGTTTCTCGTAATTCTTATTCTCAATTTTTACAAGGAAAGAATTTGCATTATTTCTATTTCTTAATTACAATTGCTTTAATAAAATTTAGTTTCTTAGAAATAAAGGAAAGACATTTTTATAAATTACATTTGTCTGTTACAAATTTTAATTGAAAATCAAATTAAAAATTTTTAAATTTTCAATAAAAAAAAGGGAAAAAAGAAAATAAAGAATAAAGAAAATAAAATGAAGAAAAAAAGAAAATAAAGGAAAAAATTTAACTCAAATGTTCAAAAAGATTCTCTATTACATTTATTTACAAATTTCTTCATTTGTAAAATTATACAAAAAAAAGATAACTTTCTTTTATATAACCATTTAATTAATTTTTTCCACGGGAATTAAGATTTTATAGAATTAAAATTTTCCAAAAGAATGCAATTTAAAAAAATGTATTAAAATTTGTTGCAAGATTTCAATTATTTTTATAAATAATAATATTCATCAAAGGATTTTAATTTAAAAAAAAAATGTATTAAACACTCGTTTCAAGAATTCATTTTTTTTTCTAAATGATAAAAATTCTTCACAGAATTCCAATTATTTTTAATGCAGTTATTTTAAGTAAATTCCTATCGATAAGAATTTAAATGTTTTCAAAAATATTATAAAAATTTTTCAAAAGGAAATCAATTGTCAATTATCAATTGTGTTTAATAAATTTTGTTAAAGTTCCTTCAGACTTTTCAAATCGACTTGTTTATACAATTTAGCTTTACGAAATTTTGATTATTCGGAAATTCTTCAATTAATTATTTAGAAAATAAAAACTTGAAAATTTTCCGAAGAAAATTTAAATATTTTAATAAAAATAATTTTACAGAAGAGAATTGCCAGTTAAAAATATGAAAAATTCCGATTTTCAAAGATTTTAATGTGAAAGCTTTTTAAAATTTAATTATTCAAAAAAAAAATCACGCTTTATCTAATGCGCTTTTAATATTTAATTATTATCTAAAATTTAAACGAAAATAAATTTTAATTAAATTTTTATTAGAAAATTCTACAAGAATTTAATTATTTAAATGTAAGAAAAATAATTTATTGAATAATTAACTGTTTCTTAAAAATGTATTCTCTTAATATATTTTATCAACAAAGTTTCAAAGAATCAAATTCTATTGACGAATTTTAATAAAAATTTTAAGAATGACATTTTTCGTGAAATTTGATTAAAATTGGTTTGAAAATAATTAAAATTCTGGGAGAAGTTTTATTATTTATCAGAATACAATTAAATTTCTAAATGAAATGTACTGCTTATATTAATTCCTTATATTTAAAAAATTGAATCCTCGTAAAATTTTTTATTATTTTTAAAAATCATTGAATTCAGAATATTTTTTGAATAAAATTGAAATTTGGTAATGAATTTTATTGATATTTTTAAAAGTATTTAAATTCTAGAAAAGAATTTTATTATTTTTGAAGATAATTGAAATTTTATCGAGAATTTTTAAAAAATTTTGAACGTAATTGAACTTTTTCAATTTTATGACTTTTGAAAATACTTGAAATTTTGAAAAGAATTGAATTCCAGAGGAGAATTTTATTATTTTCAAAGATAATTAAAATTTTGACGAGAATTAAAAAAAAAATTTTGAACGTAATTGGAGTTTTTAGTTTCATTACTTTTAAAAATAATTGGAAATGTTGACAACAATTTTTATAAAAAATTTTAAAACAATTGAATTCCAGAGGAGAATTTTATTATTTTCAAAGATAATTGAAATTTTGACCAGAATTAAAAAAAAAATTTCAACATAATTAAATTTTTGCAGAAAAATTTATTACTTTTGAAAATAATAAAATTTTTTGATTCATTTGTAACTTTTTCAAAATTAAGTTCCTTTTTTAGTATTTTTAACTAAAACTTATCTACAAATTCATTATTATTTTTAATAATAATTAATTAAATGTACGTTAAAATATTTAACTAATTTCAGAAGAATTTGAATGATTAAAATTTATTTTAAAATTCTAATGAAATTCATTCAAAATTGAAATGTTATTTAAAATTTTAAGTTAAACTTTAAGAATTTAATTTGTAATTTTTGTTTTTGTTTGACCGTATTAATTAATTTGTTGAATAATTAGAAGGCCTAGATATCTAGGCCTTCTGATTAGTCAACAAATTTAACAATTTAAATTAAATTAAATTAAAAAAAAATTATTATTATTATTTTATTTATTTTTTTTAAATTCAATTTTAGTTAAACTTTTTGAAGTGGATCAATTTATGAAAATTGTAAATGCAACTTTTTCAAAATGCAATCAGATTTTAAATATTCAATAAGTATTAAATATTATTCATTCAATTTCTTATGAATTCTAAAAATTTAATTTTTTCCAGTACTTTTAATAAAAAATCGCTGACTTTTCTTTGAATTTCCGGTCTCAGAATATATTATTACTATTATTATTATTATTATTATTATTATTATTATTATTATTATTATTATTATTATTATTATTATTATTATTATTATTATTACTATTATTATTATTATTATTATTATTATTATTATTATTATTATTATTATTATTATTATTATTATTATTATTATTATTATTATTATTATTATTATTATTATTATTATTATTATTATTATTATTATTATTATTATTATTATTATTATTATTATTACTATTATTATTATTATTATTATTATATAGTTAAAATAGTGTTAAAATTACATTACAATTCATATTTTATTTCTATAAAATAAAATTTGAATAAAAAATTATAAAAATTCTATTATTTTTAAAATTGCTATTTTTTTAAGCCAGTAAGAAGTTTGTTGCTGCTTTCAAATAAAATGAATATTCTATTTAAATTTCTTAATGTGACCTAATCGTAAATTTTACAACTGTAATAAAAAAATACAAAAAAGTCCAAACCGATACCATTGGATTAGACAAGTTTAGAAAAATAAATTTTCAATCAATTTGATTTTAGTTTTTTTGAGGTTACTCAATTTTTGGATGGTGCACTTAGTGTGTATCGACTTTTATGAGCTAAGTAGCTTGACGGTTGGTAGACTGCAGATAAAGATAACGAGAGGGACCCTTCTTATTCTTTTCGATCTTCTTTTTCTTTTCTTCTTCTCTCCTTTTTTTTCTTCTTTTTCTTCTTCTTCTTTTCCCTCTTCTTCTTCTTTTCCCTCTTCTTCTTATACAGCTGAAGATTAAGCTCCGCGAGATCACTGACCCGCGTACAGATAACCGTCATCCGAAAGCTTTTCACATTCACGCATATTTAATATACATTTATTGGCGTATATGGCAAAAAGGTTTTTATCAACCCTTGTTTCGGAATTGACTCACACAATGTTCATTGCACTTTGAACTGATGAACATTATAAATGTATTTCAATCATTGGCCTGGTCACCGATAACGTGAACGCAATTCATTTATATTGTATTTCCAGAGAAAGAGAGAAAGAGATAGAGAAAAAGATTTTCAAGAGCATTCACAATGAAAGAGCTGGATAAAAGAATTATAATATCATTCACAAAGACAATCTGTCTGGTGTGTAATAATTATTTATTCTTTTGTTTCCCCCGCCAAAATAGAGAAGATAAAGAATTTCTTAATTGGAAATTATTATAACACATATTTTAAATATTTACATATTTTAAATTTCAGAAAAAAAATTCTTCATCTTTTTTATGAACTAAACAATTTTCTATGGGAATTTATGAAATTTGTTCTGACTTTTGTCTTCTTGTTTCTTGGTCACTTCATTTATGAGCGAATTTTCATGCCATCTGGGCGGGAATTTATTGAACTTCATTGGCGCGAAATTCAAAAATAGTTTAATTGATAATAATAAACAATCGTTACTTTAATTATACTTTTAACTTATTTATAATCCAACATCGTAAAGATTAATTTTGCAAAATTTTGAAGCAGATTTGAAAATAGTTTGAAAAACAAATGATGATGTTTTAGAACTCTTTCTCACGCTAAGAAATTAGAGAGAAAAAAAATAGAAAGAGAAAAAGCACAAAAATGATAATTTTTTTTAAATCACAATTAAAATTACCACCATTACTATTAGTGAAAAGAAAATATAATCTAAAGAGAAATTTTTTTTTTAAAATTATTGTTTTAATCTACAATGAATGAATACAAAAGGATTGAAATTAATCGAATTTTAATAATTAGGTATAAATCGAAGAGGTTTTTCACAGATAATAATTTGCTTTTTGTTTTGTATTTTATTATTATTATTATTATTATTTTTTTTTCAACGGTCAGAGCAAAATACGTGATTTGGAGAAAATCATATTGCGTATATCGTAAAATTGAAGCATCGGCAATGGATGTTGATGAGAATTGCTGATTGTAAAGAGCAATGTGTGCGCGTTCCTATGAGCACGAGCAGTGTAAATCGTATTAGGGATTATTGCGCGATCAAAAATATCCCCTCGAGGATAATCCCTAAAGGCAGTGTCAATGTGTGCGTGGAATTAACTTTGCCTGTGTGTCCGACAAATTCTCTCTCTCTCTCTCTCTGGCTCTCTCATTTCTCTCCATAATTTTACCCCCTCCTCCTCTTTCATCATTTAATAATTCTTTCTTTTTTTTGCCTCTCTCTCTCTCTCTCTCTCTCTGCTTGCATCGTTAAATCCAAGTACACAAAAGTAACACACGAATATCTCTAATTCTCTATCTGCCTCTGTGTTCAGCTATTAATTTATCTTTCATCTCTCTCAAGGACATTTGCTAAATGTACAGTATAAGTATATATCTAACGTGGGATTCGTTTATTGTCACGTGCGCTTTGTGATCGTGAATAATTTTTTTTTTCGTAATCTGATCCCTCTTTTCTTTTTCTTACATATGATTTTTTTAAAAACCTTGATCCATTTTTCGCAAAAAGAAAATTGGGCGAATTTTTTGTTTTGTTTAATAATTATATTTGAATCTACTTCAAAATTTTGTAGAATTAATATCTTTACGATGTTCCTTAGTAATGTTCCTTATAATCTCAAAGAAATATATTTTTTAATACTCTTTCCGAACTGTTTTCATGTTCGGAAACGGAATTTACTTACTTTTGGATTTTCGTTATTATTATTATTTATTATTATTATCGTTATTATTTTTTGGATTTACTTACTTATAGTTATTTTATCTAGTTAACAAGTTCTGTTTATCTTAAAATTAAAAAAAAGCATTTTTAGAATTAAAACTAGAAAAATTGCTAGATATTTTACGGAGCATTTCAATGGTATATATATGTAAGGTACGGTTCAGCCAAAAATACTGAATTCTTTAATGAAGAAAAATTAAAGGTAATAGTGATTTGGAATAAAAATTTCATTAATATTCCGCAAAGATTATTTGATTTTATTAACTTTTACGTTAACAACAACTATTTAAAGTAAAACAAATTAATAGAAAACTACTAGTATTTAAGAATCTATAATCAATTCAGTGGATTGTCTCAAAGTTATAAGAAGTACACTTATTGAACTTCTAAAAAATCAAATAATTAGGATTAGATTCAATTTTTTTGTACAAATTATAGTAAAATTTGTGGAAAACTATTACTAAATTGCAAAGTACTAAAAAAGTATTAAAAAAAGTAAAAAAAATAGTAAATAAATAGTAAATAGTAAAGTACTATTATCTCTATGTTTTATTCTTTAAAGAATTCAGTACTTTGATTAAGTATTTGATCAATTTAGGAGAATGTCTGAAATTTTATTTAAGAACTCCACTTGAACTCTTACAAAACTAAATAATTTATGTCACTTTGAATTATTTTATGAACAAGTTGCAGTAAAATTTGAACAAAAATGATTGAATATAAGAATCTGGTCAGTATGCTGAATTTATTCCAAAGCCGCGTACATTTATTTATTTATTCATAAATTCAAAAATAAAATGAATAATTTATTTATTCAATTGTAATAATAATAATAATAATAATAATAATAATAATAATAATAATAATAATAATAATAATAATAATAATAATAATAATTTCTTGACAAACTTTTAACGGATTGTCTCCAAGTTTCTTTATAAAAAATCCACTTGAATTCCTAAAAAACTAAATAATTTACACTTTAGTTTTAATTATTCTAACTAACCGAATGCAGGAAAAATTTGTGAAAAGTTAAATGAGTTTGAAAAAATGGTCAATTTACATTTTACATAAGGCATTGCCTCAAATTTTCTTCAAATAGAATTTTCTTCAACTCCTACAAAATTAAATAATTTATAGGTTTGTTTCGATGATTTTAATTACAGATTACAGTAAATTTTGTGGAAAAATAATTTAAAGATTGTCACAGCTGTAAATTAAGAAAATGAGAGAAACTTATAAAAAGTTGACAGTTTGTTCTTTACATTATTTTAGAAACATGATTTTTTTAGAATTTTTTACCATTTATTTTTTTCTTAAAAAAATAAGATAAATTTGCAATTTAACATGGGCTCTTGCGGGAGCTTAGATAAATCTTCGAAAAAAAGTATGAAGGAAATGAGAGAAAAATCTGTGATTTTGTGTATAGATAGACAATGTCAAAAAGTTAAAACTAGGAAAGTTTAGAGAAAGTTTTCCACACATTTTGAATGTTTTTTTCTTGTAATAAAATAAATATTGGTTTTTTGATTAAAATTATGAAATTGAAATTTTTTTTAACGTTGCAAACATAAGATTTTACTTTGGAGTAATGGGAACAATCCCTTGCCCCTCACCACTCCTTGGGAAATCTTTAATGTGAAAATCTGGTTTCTTGAATTCAAAACTGGTCTCAAATTTTCATGAAAAAGTTTACTTGAACTCCTACAAAAACAAATAATTTAGGTTTGTTTCGATGATTTTAATTACAGATTACGGTAAATTTTGCGGAAAAATAATTGAATGTAAGAATCTGGTGAATTTAGACGATTGCCTTAAATTTCCTCTAAAAATTCCACTTGAATTCTTGTAGGAACAAGAGATAATTTGAGTTACAGTTTCAATGAATTAAATTACAGAAAACTGGAAAATTTGTGAAAAATTAATTAGGTATTCGAGTTTGTTAAATTTAGAGAATGGTGTGAAATTTTTCTTCTTGAATTCCACTCAAACTGCTACTAAACTAAATTATTTAGAGAGACTTCAAAGTTCGTTTTTTTGACTCTTGAAGACTCTTTAAAGCGACTTAGGCAGAATTCACCTTTGTCTCTCGAATAATCACTTTGGAGTCACAAATCAGATACCTGACTCTCTAGTTCTGTCTTCTGATGACTCTTTAAAGAATCTATTGAAAATTGATTTATAAATTAAAACTGACTAAGAATCACTTAGGAGTCACAAAAAAATCCCAAATGTCTCTTTTAAGAATCTATTGAAAATTGATTTATAAATTAAAAATTACTAAGAATCACTTAGGAGTCATTTAGGAATCCCAACACGGTAAATCGTTAGGTATTAAAATAACACCAAAATGGATTAAAATAACACTAAATTGGATTATTTTAATCCTTTTTGGTGTTATTTTAATACCTAACGATTTACAGTGAAATGTCTCTTTTAAGAATCTAATGAAAATTGAGTTAAAAATTTAAAATTACTAAGAATCACTTAGGAGTCACAAAAGACTCCCAAATGTCTAGGTTTATGAGTTTTTTTTGTGATTCCTAAGTGATTATTAACGACTTCGAGTAGTATTTTTATACGACTTGATGACACTAATAAAAGTGATATTTGACCCACCAAAAATCGCTTCAGATTTTTAGGAGTTTTTAGACTTTTTACAATGGAGACTCCAAAGTGTGAAACAAGTGAGAAACAAGACAAGAGTTTTGTTTCTCGGCGACTCTTAAGAGTGACTTCAGCGTAAAAGTGATTAATTAGGCTCACTAAGCATTACTTCGGAGTCACTATAAAGTCGCACCCACACTGAGTGTATGAGTTTATTTTTCGCTGGCACATAAATGAATGACAAAAATAAGAATCAATCGCGGTGAATTCTTACGATTGACGATATATATATATTGCTGTGTCGCGAAAAGGCCGCGGCAATCCTATTTCTTTCTTATGCAAAATCTAAGGCGTATAGAGCGTTAAGGGATTAAAAGTCTACTCTATAGGGTCAGCTGAAGGCTTAGGACGCCTAACAAGATTAGCCTAAGACGTCGAGTTCGCATATACCAAGGATTATATATTATGTATTCACCTGATGTATTCACAAAGATCTAGTTCGCCTAGAAATGGTCAGTGAATTTATAAACATATATATGCGCTATACAACAAACTCGCGCTCATTTAAGTTGAGCGTCGACATTTTTTTTTTAACAAGGGACCAAAATTTATGATTTAGAGGTTATGTTTTCTCCTTTTCTGCCTATGCTCGCAGTGTAATTTATATTTTAATTAATTATTAATCTAAGAGGGTAATTGCACCGATTGCCGAGGGTACACCAATTGTCGAGGTTCATATTTTTTTCAAATAAATAGTCCAATATAGAATATTTAAAAACAAATAAAGATTCTAAATAATCTTTATATTTCCAATTGTCTAAATATACAATTGGAAATATAAATTCAAATTTTATAGAAATACTACTAAAATAATTATTTAATTAAAATTATAATTCACTGCTGTCAAATTTACTCGAATCGACATTTTTTTAATACTTCAGGTTGATTGAAACACATTTTTAGAATTATACATATTAAACGTATTTCTAATTACTTTTTGTTTACGGAATTATAATTATAATATTGTACAAAAACTAAATTTATTTTGAATGTATGTATTTTTGTTAAAGAAAAATATTTAATATTTTTAAAAAGCAAATCATCGGTGTTTGGTTACTTTTTTTGTCAGTTCCATTTTTGGAGGTAATGGCTTAAAAATTGGTGTATTCAGTTTTTTCGCTAATTCACCATTTGTCGATGGTCAAGTATTTGTTTATTATTATCTATTAAACGTCAAACATAGGTTACAAACTTTTATTTATAACAAAAGACAGAATTAAAAATTTTGAAGCAAAACGAAAAAAGCACAGAGAAGAAAAAACTAAACTCAAAAAATTTACAACCTACGCAGATAATCAACCGGTTGACCGGAAAAAACATTACAAGTAAAATACATTATTTAAAACTGTAAAAAATTTTGTACTATTTCATTTAATTAATTAACATTATTTGTAATAAAAGTTTAATTCGTCCGTTTTCAAATTTAATGTGACATAAATTTAATTTTTTATTTAATTCATGTCTAATTAACACATTTAATTTAATTAAATAAAACTTATTTTAAAAGCTTAAAAAAAGTTAAATAACCTCTATCGTCTAATATAAAAAAGTTTTTATATGAATATTATAAATTGTTCAATTATAACTAAATAAACATTTTTGTTTCCTGGTAATGTTCTATAACCTTTTATAGAAAAAATGGTAGGTGGTCACTTTTTCTAAAAAATATTTTCTAATCCTTTTTGCCTAAAAAAAGTGATTTCTAATGAAATCTGATTCCTAAAATAAGTTTTTCTAATGAATTTTAATTTCTAAAAAGAGTTTTTCTAATGAGTTTTGATTTCTGAAAAAAGTTTTTCTAAAAAGTTATGATTTCTAATATTTATTTTCCTAAAGTTTGTAAATTTCCATAAATTTTGATAGAAGTTAGAAAATTGGTGAAAAAAACTAAAATTAAAAAATATAAACTATTTCTCATATTTTCTGTTTTTTAATCATAATTCTGTTTACGTAATCAGTAACCTTTTGAGAAAAAAAGAGAAATTTTTATAAAACAACTATTTGTTAATAAAAATTCTATTCTTCAAAAAAAAAAATTATTTCCATCATTTTTATAATTATAATTTGTATAATTTCTAATAATTTTTTATTACAATTTTGCAACAGAATTTCAAGTATTTTTTTAAAGAATTAAAAAATTTTTGTAAACATTATTTTTTAATCACATACCTATTAATTGTTATTAAATTAAAAATTATTATTATTTTAATTCGAAATTAAATATTGTTATAGGAAAAGAATTTTTTGAAATTTTCCTTTATTTAGTTTTCCTTTTTTAATAAAAATTTTTTTAGAAAATAACCTTTATTAGAAGAAAGAAAATTAGAAAATCACCTTCAATAGAAAAAAGTTTTTTAGAAAATAACCTTTATTAGAAGAAAGAAAATTAGAAAATCACCTTCAATAGAAAAAAGTTTTTTAGAAATTCACCCTTATTAGAAAAAAGTTTTTTATTAATTCAACTTTATTAGAAAAATTATTTTTAGATCATAAAAAATTAGAAAATACGTTTCATAAAAACTATACCCCAATCAGAAAAAATAAATATATCTACTCGATTTTTTAAATGTCGGCAAAAATTATTTGTTTAAAAATGTCATATCGTCGAAAATTGGAACAGACCACCGAGAAATTATAGTACAATACCATCGACAAATGGAGATTTTGCTCAATTGACTTTTAAATATAATTTCTGCTTAACAATTTAGTCTATATTGAAAAAATAAATATGAATATTAAACATTATTAAATCCTTCATCTAAATGTACAAAAATCAAATTTTTAAGTGCATTTACGTCCGAGAAAAAAAATGTCAAAGTCAAATGTTGCCTAAAACCCTCGACAATTGGTACAGTTACCCTATTACACTGTGAAAAAAGGAAGTTAAATTTTAACTACATATTTACTAAATTTATTTTAATAATAATAATATAAAATTATATAATATATAATAATAATATTTAATTTTTTTTTTATTTCTTTTATTTTTTTTTTTTATTTTTTTAAATTTTAATCCAGGGGATTTTATAAAAGTCCCTCTTGAAGTTGATTTTCAACTCGAAAAATTTCACTTCCAACTCTAGTGACCAAATTTCAAATTTTTTACAGTGTAAATAATAAAAATAATGATTATTATTACAGTAATATAAACAAAAACTTCTATTGGGACTGTATTTTTTCTATGGAAAAACTCTGCGATGATTATGCTTTTTGCGGATAAACGATAGAAATAAAATTAATTACTGATAAAAATTTAATGAAAAAAAAATATGTAGAAATAAAATTAAGTCGTTGTAATTTTATAGAATGCAACTTAGTACGTCATAATAAAGAGTGCGTTCGAATAGATATAGACGTATATATGTATATATATAAAATGGAAGAAAGAACGTCAAGGGGAAGCCTTATCTACTCCCTGGTCGACTAGTACTCCATTTCAGAGTTCTGAGATACGAGCAACCACGGTTTTAATGTCTTTTCTCCTGTTTTGATTAAGAGAGGCAAAACCAACTAAACGATGACAAAAGAAGGAAACGGAGAAAAGGTTTCATATCACATCTTTTAGAAGAGAGAGAGAGAGAAAGAGAGAGAAAGAGTGAGAGATACAAAAGATTGTCGAAATATCACAAAATGGGGATAAGGCACTGCGGTATATACACTTTGAGTAATTGTCGACTTACCATTATCAGATCGTCAAAAAAGATGCTGATACTCTTCTACTATAAATGACTATATGCTATACCTCGCGTCACTGAAATTAATTCAATTTCATACTTTTTTAAATCTTTTTTCGTCTCTATCACTGAGAAAACGATTTATTTGATTAAAACATAGTTTGTTTAAATCAAACATAAAATAACTTTGCTATACAGTCAAATAAATTTAAGTTTAATTCAAACATATTTTTTGGTTCATTTATAGAAATAATATATTTAATTCAAACATAATTTGAAATTAAATGGATTAATTAATTAATTAATTTTGTTTTTAAATCAAATTTTTTAATTTGATTTTAAATTATTTATTATCAACTTTTAAGTTTCAAAAGTTCTAAAAAAAGGAAACAATTATAACATGAATTATATTAATTAATGTTAATTATTAATTTTATTTTTGTTCTTTTTTAATTTTTTAATTTTTTTTTTGTAGAAAATTTTTAGTTTGAATTAAACATAAAATTTTTAAACAAATTCTTTGCTTAAACCAAAACAGAAAATATGTTTGAATTAAACATAATTATTCAAAGAAATATATTATTATTTTATTTTATTATATTTATTTTTTATTTTATTATTTTTTTACTATTTTTTTATTTTTATTTTTATTTTTTTATTATTATTTTTGAATCAAAGCAGTAAATATTTTCTATATATTTGAGTTAAACTTACAAACTAATTTCAATTAACCAAAATCGCTTAAAATTATTTTTTTACTTGAAACGAGTATAATGTTTTCTCAGTGTATATTCCAAATTTTTCCTATATATTCAAATTTGTTTTCCCTTCTTTTTATGGCAACTGACTTGAAAAGCTCCACAACTTTAATATTCCATTAAATGTATTTTTAATTGTAACAAAAAGATTTCCTACAAAGGTTTTTTTTATTTTGTATAATTATAGGATGTGATGTTAATAATTTTTTGTTCTCTATAATCCATTTTTTTGTTAAAATATTTTCTTTTATTAAAAGTTTGCGAAAGCTAATGTACTTTTAGAGAAAGTATTTTTTTTTATTTTATTTTTTTATAAAAAGGTGGATTAACAGAACGAAAATTAAAAAGATTTATGTAGGTTGCAGCTGTACCCAGATTTTTAGATGTATCCTCAATTTAAAATTCGAAAAAAATAACTTATTTTAGCGAAAAAAAAAATCTTTCAGTAAAAATAATTAAAATTAATTACAATTGTTTTCTAACAAGAGACCAGAATTTCTGATTTAAAACTTTTTAATTTGATTCTGATTTAGTTTTATTTAGTCTGATTTAGTTCTTGTGTTAACTTTTTTGTTTGTTTTTTTTATTGCCATTTCTATGGAAATTTCTGTTTTCATTTAATCGATTAAAATTGAAATTTCTGAACTGTTTCTCTTTTAAGGACCTTATTGCTTATTCATTATAATAATAATAATTATTATTATTCATTATAATAATAATTATTATTATTTATTATAATAATAATTATTATTATTCATTATTAATTATTAATATTATTATTCATTAAAAATATTGTTCGATAATTTGAATAGTTGAAGTGATTAAATTTTTCGTTATTGAACTGACAATTTTAACATATTTATAAATATAGAAGAAATTGAAAATAATTTTTTCTTACAGTCGAAATTTTAAATCAACGAATTATTTTCAAAGTTGGCAATCAATAAATTTTAGAATTTTATTTTTCATAAAGTTGGTCTAATAAATACAGAAGAAATTGAAAATAATGTTTTCTTACAGTCGAATCTTTAACAGTCGAAATTTTTAATCGAATTATTATTTTCAAAGTTGTCAATAAATAAATTTTAGAATTTTATTTTTCGTAAAGTTGGTGTAATAAATATAGAAGAAATTGAGAATAATTTTTCCCTACAGTCGAATCTTTAACAGTCGAAATTTTCATTCGATTAATTATTTTCAAAGTTGTCAATATATAAATTTTAGAATTTTATTTTTCATAAAAATGGTCTAATTAATACGGTCTACAACCGTTAGTGTAATAAATTAATGAGTAAAAAAAAATAAAATTGTAATAGAGAAAAATTCAAAATAATAAATTTTGAGAATAGAAATAAATAAATTATTCTATTTAGATATTTAATAAAATTATTTCCTTGAAAATATTTTATTGTAGAAGTGAAGAAGAGCAACACTCTGTGACAACGATTATTATTAATATTAAGATATTTAATAAAATCATTTCCTCGAAAATGTTTTATTGTAGAAATGAAGAAGAGCAACACTATGTGACAACGATTATTATTATTATTATTTATTATTATTTATTATTATTATTATTATTATTATTATTATTATTATTATTATTATTATTATTATTATTATTATTATTATTATTATATTTTTAGTACTATTTTTATTATTATTATTATTATTATTATTATTTATTATTATTGATTATTGTATTAATAATATTGTCACTTTTTAAAAAAAATTTGAAGCAGAAAAAACAAAGTTTTAAAAATAATCTTTTAGTTTAAAAAATGGTCAAGTAAAGAAAAAGTTCCTTTTCTTTCTAGACAAATAAATAATTTGTTAATAAATAAATTATTATTACTAGTTTTAAATATATTAATTAACATTGTGTCGTTATTGTTACTAAAAATTATTATCACAAGATTTCTTAATGCAAAAACTATTATTACGGGCAGAAGAAAAAGAAAAAAAATTTGAGTGACAAATTTTTTAATAAAAGAAAGTTTGAAATTCTGTTATTCGCAGGAAAAGGGGCTAAAGGGTATAATATAGTGGCGGTTTTTGTATATAAGGGGAAGCTCCTGATACGATTTCACGCTGGATTTGCGTAAGATCTCCGCTAAGGAGTTCTGGTAACCCCCTTGTCGTTCGACCCGCCTCCCTCTCTCTCTCTCTCTCTCTCTCTCTTCTTTAGTTTATACAAAATTGCTCAAGAAGATTAAAGGAAGCAATTTTAGCCATTGTTTCAAAAACCTATCAAAATTCATTATTATTATTTTTTACCAAATCTATAAAAAATAATAACCCAAAGGATCGAGAACAAAATTCATATAAATTTGATCCCAATCGATTTTTTGTAATATTTCTATTGGGAATCTTTTTTCAGACACAAAAAACTACTTCTCTACTCAGTTTAAAAAAAAATCGACTAGGATCCAATTTCTATGTATTTTTACCTAGTCTTTTTTGATAATTAATTTTTTTTTAATTGGATCAGAATTCGTGAAATTTTCATAGAAAACAAGAAGTATTTTTTTTAAATCAAAATGATGAGAAACATTTCTATTTAGTCTTAGAAATGTGTCCACCAATGAACAGAAAAAAATATTATTTTTTATAAAAGTTATTGCGAAATTAATTTTTTTGCAACTTTTTAAAAAAAATGTTATTTCTCCTAAATGAATGAACCGATTTAAGAAATGAATGAACGAAGCGTGAATATAAAGGGAATGAAAAATACTTTCGTTCAGAATTAGAAAATTTTAAAAAAGTTTATATGTTAATAATTATTTAATAAATTTTTTATAAAAAATTAAATTTTTTTAATGTTCTGCGCCTTTTAAAATTTTTTTTTATCTCGGTTCATTCATTTAGGAGAAATAACATTTTGTTTAAAAAGATGCAAAATAATTAATTTTGCAATAACTTTTATAAAAAATAATATTTTTTTCTGTTCATTGGTGGACACATTTCTAAGACCAAATAGAAATGTTTTTTCATCATTTTGAATTAAAAAAAAATACTTTTTGTTTTCTGTGAAAATTTCACGAATTCTGACCCAATTACTGAATTTTTTTTTAATTTAAAATAAAAAATTTTTCAATGACAAAAAAAAGGTGATAAATCTAATAAGTTTTCTAGATCTAATTCTCCTCATATTTTGGGGTGGGAAAATATTTCCCCCTTCTAATATAGGGGGGGGGGAATTAGGTCTGATGCGTGGAAATTTTGAAATTACTCGTCAAGTTTTGGTGAGTGTAAGAAGAAGGAAGGAAGGAAGGGTTAAAACTTGTACTAAGATGCTTATAGTAGTATAAGCTCTCTTATACAAGACGGAGAATAAGAGAGAGAGAGAGAGAGAAAGAGAGGGGGGAGTCGTTCTCGCCTATTCTTTGGTCCATACACATATGTGAAAACCGTTATATTCTCTCACAATCTTAATGACAGATGAAAATCTATATACATATAGTATATATTGTGTATTTGTAAACTCGCAATGTATTTACACTTCCCTCTCTTCGTTTTCTAGTCGTCTACGCGTACAAGATTAAAATTACTTTGGCAAACTGTTCAGGAAGCAAGAAAGGGGGCAAGAAGAGTCTCGGTAAATTTCTCCCTTAAGAAGCTTAATTTGGATATTCGGTAAAACTAGTTATTTGTATACACGAGCGTGTCAACTCATTTTGAGTGATTATTTACTATAAACATTCGAATATGGCAATTATGTTCTGATGGTTTGCTAATACATTCAGAAGAGGACAAAAAAATGGAAATAAAAGAAAAAAGGGCACAAGAGAAAAAAATCAAAATGAGAAAAAAGAAAGAAAAGAAAGAAAGAAAGGGAAAAGAAAAAAAAACGAAAAAAATAATAAAAAAGAATTATCAAAATTGTGACTATAGTCAAAATATAGAAATTTAAGGAGGAATTTGACGTACAGTCAAATCAAAAGTTAGCCCAATGTCATAATTTCGTAATTTAAAAGAAAAAGACAAATTTAAATTTGTCTTGGTGATAAGGTCAATAATTTAATTTTGAAAATTTACAACAATTAAAAGTTGCATTTGAATAAAAATTACAATTTTCTGTCAAATATAAAACTTTTGTCAAGTTTTCGGTTATGTTGCCCAAATCATTTATTACTGACAAAAAATTATAATTTTATTATAGTTTTTTATTATTTTTTTAATATTATTTATTTTATTCGAATTTTTAGTCAAATATTAGAGTAGAACGGGGTGAAAAAGCCATGGGGTAAAAAAGCCATTTGAGTTTTATTTAAAAACTATTAAACCGATTTATCAGCCATTTAGAATATAAATACTATTAGATAATACGCAACTTTTGATTCTTGTTTGGATGTTGTATCTTTAATAATATAGTTTTTATTGTAATTTTAATTTTTGAGTTGCTCTGCGTAAAACATTTCGATGAACTTTTCAAACATATTACAACCTGATTAAGTGAACGGGTAATAAAAGTAAATGTTTGTACTTAAGGAGAAAACTATACTCAAAACGTATACAATGTTAATTTTTGGAAATTAAACTAAATTTAAAATATATTTTAGTTTTTTGAAAAACTGGACTTGGGGGTTAAAAAGCCAGGGACAAAAATCCATTGAATATTATTTGAAATTCATTTGTTTTCTACTTAAACTAACCCTCTTATTTTACAAAATTTTTCGTGTTTATTTAATAAAATTAATTAAACACGACGAGAAAATAGTTCAAAGTGAACTAAAAAAAATAAACAACGAATAAAGGGTTGCAACGAAATATGGTATCTGTGATGAAACTTAAGGAGGACTTTTAAAAAAGGTACGAAAATGGGCAGTGAAAATCGAAAACAGGTAAACTTAACATAATATTCCATTTTGCTTGTTAAAAACTACTTAAAATTTATAAAAATATTTTTAAAATAAGATTATTTGTCATATAAATAAAGGAAAACTATAAAAATACCAAAATTAATAACACATTTTGCTACAATCGCGAGGTGGCTTTTTCCCCCCACCAGGTGGTGTAAAAAAGCCACTTGTAGTGCTCTCGTAAAACTCTTATAACTTAGTCCTTTCATGGGATAAAAAATATTTCCGACAAAAATTTTCAAGGTTAATAACTAAACTTTCAATACCAATTGAAAATTTGAGAAAAAATTGTTAAATTCAGATTTTATAGGGTCAAATGTGTGAAAGTGGCTTTTTCACCCCGTTCTACTCTACATTAAAATGTTCAAAATGTAGAAAATTAAATTCTTTACTCTTTTACCAAAAGGAATTTAAAATTTAATTTGGTTTCTTATTAAAAAAAAAAAGAAATTACAACATTGGACTAACTTTTGTTCGGATTGTTCGACGGATTCTTTCGTAATAAAATTTATTTTAATTCAATTATAAAATATTCGTATAAATTAAATAACAAATTAAATAATAAATAAATAAATAATAAATTCGAAAAAATTTTAAAATATAGAAGGATTAAAATTCCGGCAAGACAAATTATTTTTTTTTTCTATTCTGAAATTGTAAATATAAACCCATTCACTAAACCCTTTGAGCACAAAATGTACAAAAAATTTTACCTGAAACTTTAGCAGAAATTTTTAATATGAAAACGGAGTACGAAACGAAAAATTATTTTCCAATTTCAATTTTTATGTTTCTTAAAGTATACAGGAATCGCTCTTTCGAATGCTGCAATAGGAAATATTGCAAAGTCCTAAGTTAACAAATTAAATTGTTATTTAAAAAAAACGGGATTTTTAAAAGATTTTTCCTATAGAAATTAAAATTGAAATTAAAAAAAAGAAAATGGCGTTTAAAGTTGACTTTTTAATAAATAATATACTAACAAGTGGACAATTTTTTTTCAAAATAAATAGAATCACTTAAAATTCGTTATTCAGGGGTTTTTTGAGTCGCCAAATACAAATCTGATGACAGTTTTCGAAAATTCAAAATGGCGGATCCAATATGGCGGACGTTTTCCAAAACTTCATCGGATTTACTCGAAACTTGGTACTCGGGGGTTTTTACAGTCGCTGACTACGAATCTCATGTCAGATTTTCAAAATTTAAAAATGGCGGATCCAATATGGCGGACGTTTTTTGAAAACTTCATCGGATTCACTCGAAACTTGTTACTCAGGGGTTTTTACAGTCACTGACTACGAATCTCATATCACATTTTCAAAATTCAAAAATGGCGGATCCAATATGGCGGACCTTTTTCAAAAATTCATCGGATTTACTCGAAACTTGTTACTCGGGGGTTTTTACAGTCGCTGACTACGAATATGGTAATAGTTTTCAAAAATTCAAAATGGCGGATCCAATATGGCGGACCTTTTTCAAAACTTCATTGGATTTACTCGAAACTTGTTACTCGGGGGTTTTCTCGGTCGCTGACTACGAATATAATGGTAGTTTTCAAAAAACAAAAATGGCGGATCCAATATGGGGGACACTTTTTTCAAAACTTAAAAGCTGACTGATTTGGTAAATCATTTCCAAGATTTTAGTCACAGTCAAAATTATAGAAACTCAGAGTATCACTTGAACAAAGTTCGAGACAAAGCGAAAGTCAACTTAAAGTAAAAATTCACATAAATATTAAGAATTAATTAATATTTAATTCTTAATAAATAATAAACTGATTGAAATTTTTTTTTCTGTCGAATTGTGTAATAATAATAATAATAATAATAATAATAATAATAATAATAATAATAATAATAATAATAATAATAATAATAATACTAATAATAATAATACTAATAATAATAATAATACTAGCATGTGTTGAGTGCATGCGGATATATATAGAAGATGAAATGTTCAATTTGAATGACTCACTTCTCGCGTGACAACCTGATTTAGAAGCGGGACAGGGACCAGTTTGAAATCCTCAGAAGGAAGAGAGCTGATCCTTCCGGCGAACCAAAGAGAGTCCTGCAGGATGACGTAGTAATCCCAAGGGGTACCTCGTACTCGGCCTTAGCTTAGCCTTGGCTTAAGCCGTAAGGCTTTGCATATACATTCTTACACAGACATTCACAAATACATTGAGGATAATTCACATACGTATATCTAATCCAAGGGGGTTTTGGCGTATAGCTGACCCTTAGACGTCGAGAAATAGGTACTCTAGACTTACAATTAGTTGTTATACACGGATTTATTATTCATCTATAATCCCTCCCCCCACCCTCTTCCTCTATCTTCTAATCCGAATTTTATTTCAAATTTTTGGTGGGAAAAAAGAAAAAAATAATTAAACAAAATTTGGGTGAAATTTGTTTTCTACTTGTGCATAAATGTAGTTTTTCTTTTTTCTTACAAAAAATTGTAACAAATTTTCTTACCAAAAAAAGTATTTTTAAATTAAATTTTCAAGAAATTTTTACTAAATTGTACAATATAAATTAAACAAAAAATGTAATAGAGTGAAAAAAATATTTTTAATTTTACATGATGCGTCTTCTTTTACAGCATTTTTTTCTCTTATACATATATGGACTCTTAAAGTTTTTCTTTCTAATTGAGAGGATTTTCCTCTTTCATATTCGTTATAAAATATTAAAAATAACTTTCTAAATAGACTCTGTATTCAGAGAAAGAAAGAAAAACTTAAAAAAATCTTTTTTTGTTTTATTTCTACAGAGAAATACTTTCAATTAAAGAAGAAAGATTTAAAGTATTTTTTTAGTCTCAAAAATAGTCAAATATAAAGAAAATAGCGAAAGTATTCGTTCCAGGTGAAAAATTTTTTCCTGTATGAAATAAGAAGTAATAAATAATAAAACTAATAAACAAGTAATGAAATAATAATAAATATAAATTATATATTTATATTTTATTATTTATTTTTATTACTTATTTTATTATATATTTATTTCTATAATGAATATAAGTAAATAATACATTTAATTGAAAAATGAATAAATAATAATAATAATAATCATAATAATGATAATAATAATAATAATACTAATAATACTAATAATAATAATAACAATAATAATAATAATAATAATAATAATAATAATAATAATAATAATAATAATAATAATAATCATAATAATGATAATAATAATAATAATAATAATAATAATAATAATAATAATAATAATAATAGTAAATAGTAATTTTTGTTTGTTTGACCGTATTAAATACTCATTTGCAAGATTTTTTTTTCATTATCTTACAAATAATAATAATAATTATCAATAAAAAGTAGAAATATTTTTATAGAAAATGAGTAAAATGACATTTTTCATGTAAAAATAGTGAATTTCACTTTCTTAACTAGAAATTGAAGAAATCAAGAAGAAATAAAAATGCAAAAAGAGTCTCTAAAAAAAATAATTTTATATCTGTATTTTTGAAATGAAAAAAAAAATGGGAATGTGGAAAAGAATGATGAAATGTGAGCATGTGTGTAAAAATATTGCGTGTCGGCGCGCAAAGTTCGCGTGCGATTTAAGCTCTATAGCTTAAGTAAGTAAAGCAGTATAACGAGTAGGCGAAAGCACTAGATAAGACATAATGAGATAACCTTCTGAGCTTATAAGATCACTAGCCACGCGACGAAACCCTCCAAATCCTATAGCGTTAGCATCACTTTTTTTAGGATTGGATCACGCTATTTTTTCTTGATCCCTATTTTTGCGATTTCTCCTCCAATAAGAAAGGAAAAATTTTAATCCCTCCATTTTTGAATTTTCAGATAATTTTCTTTCTCTCATAAAATTATCATTCTTTGTATGTAGATGCAATAATTACTAAATAGAGAAAGATTCGGATTGAAATTATAAAAAAATAATCTCAAAATTAAGGTAAAAAAATAAATTAAAAATAAATTTAATTAAAAAAATAGGGTTTTTAAAAATTGTTTTTAAAAATTATTAGAAAATTGTTTTTAAAAATTATTAGAAAATTATTAGAAAATTATCAGAAAATTATTAGAAAATTATTAGAAAATTATTAGAAAATTATTCAAAACTTATTTCAGAATTAATTGCAAGTTATTTATGAATATTTATTAGAAAGTTATTAAAGAATTATTAATTTACTATGTAAAAAGAAAATAACAATTTTTTCTTCTTTTATTCACTTTTGCAAGAACAAATAAAAAAATTATGAAAAAAATTCTTTTTCCAAAAAAATTTCAATTTTTCTGCGTACTAACAAACAATTTTTCCCACGAATTCATCAGTCGAAAATATATTTTTCCATGAAGGAATAAGAAATCCGCAGATAAAAGACTAGAAATGAGGAAAAAGAGGTGTCGTCGAGATTTATTACGGGTTAATCTTACAATAACAAAGTTGTCTCTCTACTCTTCTCTAATTCCAAGAAGAAAAAAAATATTTTTCTCTTTTTTCATTTATATTATACTGATACAAACAGTAGTTTATATCACTTCTAAATATCTTCTTTTCGAGAGAAAAAAAAGTAATAATAGAAGAAAAAAAATGTCCCTCAAATTCAGTTAATTAAATCCAAAATTAAAAGATAATCCCAAGTTGGAAAAAATAATATTTTGTGAAAAAATAATTTTTTTTGAAAATAATTATAAGCTTAGAAATTGATTTTGTTGAAAAAATCATTATCTTAACATAATAAATTTTTTCGAAAAAAATAATGATCTTAAAAAATAATTTTGTTGATAAAAATTATGATCTTCAAAAAATATAATTAAGAAAAATTATTTTTTTGGAAAAAATGTGAATAAGACAAAAATTTTTTTTGGAATAAATAAGATTGAGAAAAATAATTTTTTTGGAAAAAATATGATTAAGAAAAAAGATATTCTTTCGAAAAAATGTGATTAAGACAAAAGTTTTTTTTGGAATAAATAAGATTAAGAAAAATAATTTTTTTGGAAAAAATATGATTAAGAAAAATAATTTTTTTTTGGAAAAAATGTGATTAAGACAAAAATTTTTTTTGGAATAAATAAGATTGAGAAAAATAATTTTTTTGGAAAAAATATGATTAAGAAAAAAGATATTCTTTCGAAAAAATATGATTAGAAAAGAATTATTTTTTTTTTAATGAAAAGAATTTGTGAAAACATTTCTCTTGACTATAATTATAAAATGAAAAAAAAAATCTCGATTTTTTTCGTTAAACTTCTGAAACTCATTAAGAAGATGAAATTAAAATTTCGGTAAAAGGTGCGGGGTTGGATGTATAAGAAATGAAAGAGTGGAATAAAAAGGAGGGAGAAGGAACTGTTGGGTGCGGATGAGAGTGGAGGGTTTCTGAGATAAAGACTTCGAAAGAGTTGGCCCCTTATCTAAAAAGTACGACATCCGCCGGATCAGCCTCAGATAACCGAAACCGCCTACACTTCCTTCATTGGCCGTTTAGAAACTCTAAATTCCAGGATCGAAACAAAGCCTCATTTAACGTCCGGTTAACCGTGAAAGAATATTTGCTAAATAATATATATATGTTCTTACTAATCTTTTTATGCTTCCATATGGTTCATTATAATTGGCACTGATTTATTGCATATTTGATAACGAAAAAACTTCCGTTTCTCAAGTTCAACGAGCTCAACAAAAATAAGTTTCACATTTCCAGGAATTGCTATTTTCCCTCATTTATTGATTTTTCATTTTTTTCAATCGTTTTCTATTATTATTCTTGTGCTATTGTTCGATTTTCTATTTTTACCGATTCTTTTCTATTCTGTTATTTATTTTTTACAGTTTTCTTTTATTTTGTACACGTTTAAAAAAATTTCCAAACATTTTCTATTATTTTCCACTGCTTTTTTTCTAGTTTTTATGTTTTTCAATTTGTTTCTATTCTGATTTTAATTTTTTTATCGTTTTCTATTCTTTTCTACTTGTTTAGAACAATTTTAATCGTTTTCTATTATTTTTTACGCTTTTCAATTTTTTTTCTATTTCGTTTATAATTTCTTATCGTTTTCTATTATTTTCTACTCGTTTAAAAAATTTTGAGGCGTTTTCTATTATTTTCCTTGCTTTTCATCTTTTTTATATAATTTTCGATTTGTTTTTATTCTGATTTTAATTTTTTATAGTTAAAAAATTTGTAATGAGTTTTCCAATTTTTTTCTTACTTTTTGTTTTATTTTCTATACCTACTGTTCGATTCTTTTCATTCCAATTATCTTTTTTTATTGTTTTTTTGTTTTTATTGTTTTTTACTTGTTCGAAATTTTAATAACTTTCTATTATTTTGTATACTTTTCGATTATTTTTTATTTCGCATTTAATTTTTTATCCTTTCCTATTATTTTCTACTCGTTTAAAAAATTTTGAGACGTTTTCTATTATTTTCCTTGCTCTTCTTCTATTTTCTATACTTTTTGATATTTTTTTATTTCGATTTTCATTTTTTATCGTTTTCTACTGTTTCCCACTTCTTCTAAATTTTTATCGTTTTCTATTATTTTTTACTTGTCTAAAACAACTTAAATCATTTTCTATTACTTTCTATACTTTTTTTTTATTTTTTATCGTTTTCCATTATTTTCTACTCTTTTATAAAATTTTGAAGAGTTTTCTATTATTTTCCTGGCTTTTCATATTTTTTTTATACTTTTCGATTTGTTTTTATTCTGATTTTAATTTTTTATAGTTAAAAAATTTGTAAAGATTTTTCCATTATTTTTCTTACTTTTTGTTCTATTTTCTATACCGTTTGATTCTTTTTATTCCGATTTTCTTTTTTTATTGTTTTTTTTGTTTTCTATTGTTTTTTACTTGTTCGAAATTTTAATAACTTTCTATTATTTTGTATACTTTTCGATTATTTTCTATTGCGCAATTAATTTTTCATTCTTTTCTATTATTTTCTACTCGTTTAAAAAAATTTCTTATCGTTTTCTATTATTTTCCTTGCTTTTCTTCCATTTTATATACTATTCGATTCTTTTTTATTTCGATTTTTATTTTATATCGTTTTCTACTGTTTTCTACTTGTTCTAAATTTTTATAGTTTTCTATTATTTTTTATTTGTTTAAAACAACTTTAATCATTTTATATTATTTTCTACATTTTTGTTTTTAATTTTTTATCGCTTTGTATTATTTTCTAATCTTTTAAAAAATTTTTAAAGCTTTCCTATTGTTTTCCTTGGTTTTCATCTACTTTTTATTCTTTTCGATTCGCTTTTATTCTGATTTTAATTTTTTATCGTATTTTATTATTTTCTAATCGTTTCAAAAATTTTGAAGCGGTTTCTATTGTTTTCCTTGCTTTTCTTCTATTTTTTATAGTTTTCGATTCTTTTTATTCTGAATTTCATTTTATATCGTTTTCTATTATTTTCTATTTGTTCTTGATATTTATTTTTTTATTGTTTTCTAATTATTTTCTACACGTTTAAAAATTTTTGAAGAGTTTTATATTACTTTTTGTTCTATTTTCTATACTTTTCGATTTTTTATATTCCGATTTTCATTTTTATGGTTTTTTTGTTTCCTATTGTTTTTTACTTGTTCGCATTTTTATCATTTTTTATTATTTTTACTTGTTTTCTACTGTTTTTCACCATTCACATTTTTTAGTTCTTTTAATGTTTGTTTTTATTTTGTATTATTTTCCTTGCTTTATACTGTTTTCTATCCTTTTCGATTATTTTTTATCCCGTTTCCATTTTTTTATCGATTTCTATTATTTTCTAATTGTTCAAAAAATGTGTTCATCCCTACCTACATTTTTCTATCGTTTCTATTTTTCTCCTATCCTCGCTATTAGCCCTTATTCTCGTCTTACCATTTTAAACAAATAGAATATTGTAATTCCATGAAATTACACTGTAAAAAGAAGTGTGTTACTGGAATGCACTTCAAGTGCATAAATTTGTCCCAGTTCTGAACACACTTTAAAGTGCATTAATCTCATGCACTTTGACGTCAAAGTGTGTAATTCTTATGCATTTTATATTTTATGCACTTCAAAGTGCATTGAAATTACACACTTTGACGTCAAAGTGCATGAGAATAATGCACTCAAAGTGTGTTCAGAACTGGGACAAATTTATGCACTTGAAGTGCATTCCAGTAACACACTTCTTTTTACAGTGTATAAATCAGTAAATTCAAAAAAAGAAGTAAAATTGAAAAACTTAAAAAATCTTTGAAAATAAAATCAAACGAGAATAAGAGAAAAAGTAAATTTTCCTCCTAAACCTTATTGAAAGTCACCCTTCCAAAAACCGAAAACGATAATGGATTCATTCGACGGATATGAGAAGGAGAATTAAAGGGAGAAAGAAATCAAGAGTTTACTAAGTGCGAAAAAGATTATATTTCTCATTCAAAGATGATTTAGAAAGAGAAAAAAAAATTTATTGTCACACTTTTTTTTATCTCTTCAATATTTTGATGAGTTATACGAAAAGCGAGAGAAAAGTTAAGTCACATTATAGCTGTAAGCATAACACTCTTTTAAATGATTAGTTTTGTTTACAAGCTCGTCTAACTTTGACAATGGTAGGGAAGAATGTAGGCAAGTAAAAGGGATTTAACCTTCTAAGGTTTCACTTTCTTAATACTTTGTTAACTTTGTAAGATGACAAAAAAAACAACTTTTTACAGTCGATCAAAAAAAAAAAAAAAAAAATACACAAATTTTGTTTTCGAAAAAATGCTTTCTTTAAAAAAAAATTAAATCATACAATTTTTGTCTCCAAACTTAAAATTTAAATCAAATATTTATTTATCCTGAATTTTTGAATAATCTCTCATACTCGCTGTGGTTGCATAAATCTTTCTTGTTTAACACGTGCGTCTGCACTAATTAACCTAATTTTTATTTTCCTCAAGATAAGATATTTGACGAAAGAGAAAAAGAGAGAGATGTACTTTTGATAAGAATGGATAATTATTTTTCTATTCTTCGTGTACCTTATTTTTTGTATTTTGAAAATAGCGAAAAAAGGAAGATAATTTGTCATTTGTTTTTTTAATCTTCAGTATAAAGACATTTCTCATTTCTGGTGTTGGTCCGACATGGACTATCAGACTTCCGTTATCATTTTCGAGTTCCGCGTGACGGAAACGTCAAGTCTCATCGTCTTTGACAGTACCCATTGAAAGATAAGCCAGGACACCCTCGAAAAGGACTTAAAATCTCTCCCTCTCTCTCTCTCTCTCTCTCTCTCTCTCTCTCTCTCTCTCTCTCTCTCTCTCTCTCTCTCTCTCTCTCTCTCTCTCTCTCCCTCTCTCTCTCTCTCTCTCTCTCTCTCTATATATATATATATATATATATATATATTATATGTATAGAAGAAATCTTCTTATTTCTCAGTTTGTACTCGATACGATTTTTTTTTATTTTATCCTCATCTTTGATCAGAAATTCCGTTTTAGTATAAGAAACTTTCAATATTTTCTACTGAAAACAATTAATAATTTATAAACATTTTGCGTATTTAAATTTTTTTAAAAGATCAAAGTATTTTATTTCATGTAATGTAGTTTTGATGATTAAAAAAAAAATTTACAATTTTGGGAGAGAATATTTTTACATGTTTTGAAATGATATAATGCGTCAATGATGTGAATGATTCTTCACGAAGTGGTAATTTTTAGCCATGGAATTTTTTTAAAGTACTTTTTTAAATTTCCTATTAAAATAAAAAAGCAGAATAATAATTACAAGTTAAAAAATAATAAGAATAATTAAAAATATTTATTCTAATGATATTTAAAATTTACGTTTTTTTAATCACAAATTAAAACTTTTTAGATTACAGCTTAAGAAATAAGTTAAAAAAGCTCAAGTTAAAACTCAAGTTTTGTTCATTAATAATAGAAATAGTAAATTAAAATTTTAGATAATACTGTAAATTGACTAGATTTTCACATTCAATATTTTTTCTGAAAATTTTACTGGATATCTGTATTTAAAATGAAAATCATCAAAACTAATCAAAATTAATCAGTTTTGGAGGAGTTCAAGTGAACTTTTTAACCCTTTCTTGCCTTCGGGACATAAAAATCCGACTTAGAAAATGTTAATGTAATTCATATAAAAGTCAACCAAATAAATATGCGAGAAAATTCTTTCTTCAATTAAAAACATTGACTGTTAAAATTAAAATTAAAATTACGAATTTGGAGAGAGATTTAAAATTTTTTTTTTAAATTCAAAATGTCTTCGTTTTTAGGGTTGCTGATTACGAATTCTTTGTTAATTTTTGAAAATTTTAAATAAGGATCGATTATGTAATTTCACTTTACTTTCACTCCACTTTTAATTTCACTTCACTTTAACTTTCACTCAAACTTTATTTTCATTCCACTTTCACTTCACTTTTACTGAAAATTCATTTTTTCTCCACTTTCACTTCACTTTTACAGAAAAAAATAATGAATTAAAAAAAATATTTTTTAATTTTTATTATTATTATTTATTACTATTATTATTATTAAAAATTTTTTTATTATTATTATTTTTTTTATTTTTTTTCTCCACTTTCACTTCACTTTTACTCAAAATTTATTTTCGTTCAATTTTCACTTCACTTTCACTCAAAATTATTTTTCACTCTATTTTCACTTCACATTCACTCAAAATTTTTTTACTCTACTTTTACTTTACTTTCAAACTATTTTCAGCTCCACACAAATTTTATTTTCATGGCACATTCACATTCACTTTATTTGCACTTTCACTCAAGTTTTTTTTTACTTCACTTTTACTTTATTTTTACTTGTAATATTAACTCTTATTCCACTTTTTATTTTACTTATTTCTCTGATTGTTGTACAATTAGATATTAAATTGAAAATAATATGTGAATAAATTTTTCAAATTTTTTTCGCTGCACAATGTTGTGGACTTTAACTTCGTATTGGAGAGAAAGTTTATTTTCACTTCACTTTCATTAAAAATTAATTTTCAATTTCAAATAAATAAAATAAAACAAAAAAATTTGTATGCAGGTGAAAGTAGTCTAAAAGTAAAGTAAAAGTGAGAAAAAATAAAATTTTTAGTGAAAGTGAAGTGAAAGTTTAGTGAAAATAAATTTTGAGGGAAAGTGAAGATGAAGTAAAATTATATTTGTAGTCAAAGTGAATGCAAAGTGAAAATGTGGTAAAAGAGGAATGAAAATCATTTTTAAGTGAAAGTGAAGTGAAATTGGAGTGAAAATAAATTTTGAGAGAAAGTGAAGTGAAAGTTGAGTGAAAATAAATTTGAGGAAAAGTAAAGTGAAAGTGGAGTGAAAATAAATTTTGAGGGAAAGTGAAGATAAAGTAAAATTATATTTTTAGTCAAAAAAAATATAAAGTGAAAGTGAAGTGAACGTTGAATAAAAAAATTTGAGTAAGAATAAAGTAAAAGTGTAATGATAATAAATGTTGAGTGAAAGTAAAGTTTAAATGAAGTGAAAATAAATTTTGAGTGAATGTAAATTGAAAGTTAAATGAAAATTAATTTTTAAGGAAAGTCAAATTGAAGTAAAATTAAACTTTTAGTTAAAGTGATAGCAAAATAAAAGTGAAGTGAAAGTGGAATAAAAAAATTTGAGTGAAAGTTAAGTGAAAATAAAATGAAAGTAGGATGAAGATAAATTTTGAGTGAAAATAAATTTTGGGTGAATGTGAAGTGAAAGTTAAATGAAAATTAATTTTTAAGGAAAGTGAAATTGAAGTAAAATTAAACTTTTAGTTAAAGTGATAGCAAAATAAAAGTGAAGTGAAAGTGGAATAAAAAAATTTGAGTGAAAGTTAAGAGAAAATAAAATGAAAGTGGGATGAAGATAAATTTTGAGTGAAAGTGAAGTGAAAGTTGAGTGAAAATAAATTTTGGGTGAATGTGAAGTGAAAGTTAAATGAAAATTAGTTTTTAAGAAAAGTGAAATTGAAGTAAAATTAAAGTTTTAGTTAAAGTGCTAGCAAAGTAAAAATGAATTGAAAGTAGAATAAAAAAATTTGTATGAAAGTTAAGTAAAAGTGAATTTAAAATGGAGTGAGTGAAATTTCGAGTGAAACTAGAGTGAAAATAAATTTGGAATGAAAGTGAATTGAAAATAAATTTTGAACGAAAGTGAAGTGAAAGTTTTGTGAAAAGGAATTTCGAGTGAAAGTGGAAGGAAAATAAATTTTGAGGAAAAGTGAAGATAAAGTATATTTTTAGTTAAAGAGAATGTAAAGTGAAAGTGAAGTGAACGAGGATTAAAAAAAATTTGAGTGAAAATGAAGTAAAAGTGTAATGAAAATAAATTTTGGGGGAAAGTGAAGTGAAAGTTGAATGAAAATAAATTTTGAGTGAAAGTAAAGTGAAAGTGGAGTGAAAATAAATTTTGAGTGAAAGTAAAGTGAAGTAAAATTAAAGTTTTAGTTATAGTGCATGCAAAGTAAAAATGAAGTGAAAGTAGAATAAAAAAATGTGTATGAAAGTTAAGTAAAAGTGAAGTTAAAATGGAGTGAATGAAATTTCGAGTGAAAGTGAAGTGAAAATAAATTCGGAATGAAAGTGAATTGAAAATAAATTTTGAATGAAAGTGAAGTGAAAATAAATTTTGACTGAAAATGAAGTGAAATTACAAAATCGACCTCCTGAAGGTTTCTTTTTTTATTAAAAATAAAAAATACGACCTTAAAAAGTTCTAAATTTTGAAATAGATTTTTAGACAAAATATATAAAATTGGCGCAGTCTCTGTAGTACGAATTATGCTAAGCTTTATTAGGAGGGGGTGTGGGTGAATAAAATATGCATTTTAATCTCAAAGGTAGGATTGAGACATTACTAATAAACGGAGAGAGTTGAAGATATAAAGGGAGTTGAACGAGCAAATCCTTCGATGTAAAAGCCCACCTTAAACCAGCTGATCCTGACACAAAGACGGCGTCAGAGCAAGACCCTTTAATGAAAACTATACGTCCCTGGATTAAAGTGGCCACTGGTCAGCCCATGGAAACCAACTACCCCGATACGAGCTGTCTTATGCAACCTGGAACCAAAACTATGTATGTATATGTATAGATGGACCACTCTATGGTCGTCGAGCGTATTAGATGGAAGTTTGGGCATTAATACCTAATAACATGACCACGTCGGTAAATCCTTTGTTGGCCATCTTCCTTCGGACTTAACACCTTCAGTTTCATGGATACTGCGAAGACGGTGATCTGGACCGAGAATTGATTTCCCCTTTCACTTCTAATTAAGAGATTAATTTACATCGTCCGATTTAGTGCTGACGAAAAATCGTTTCATTGCACAGGCTTGCCACGAGTCAGAGAAATCAGGGAATTCGGGGAAAAGTCAGGAATTTTTTTCTTATTATAGTCCTGCACTCGAAACAATTTGTTGGTAAAATTCAACTACTATTGGATATTAGGGTGTTTTGTAGAAACAAACAAAAAAATATATATTAGGGTGTAAAGTAGCTAAATTTATTCCTTTTTAGTTAATCTAATACTGCTTGCATAGTAATTATTGTACTAAAATTATTTAATAATTATATGTGACGCCCTCCGAAGAAAGGTACCTAAGAAGCAAACAAATTATAGGTTAGGGTCGTGTTAGATTTCTCTTGATTAAAATTTTACATTTAATTATTTGAACTTAAAACTAATTTTTATTGAATATTTTGTATACAATAAAGACTTGAAGGTCAATAATTTTAAATTAATACTTGATTTTCTTTCTGTATTTTTATTTGAAAAATTAAAAACATAACCTCAAATTCTTTGCTTCTTAGGTGCCTTTCTTCGGAGCGTGACACATATATATTTATATATATTATTATATTATAAATTTATCAATTTATTGTACTACTTCTTATGTAGTTAAAAATTTAGAATTCAAGCAATTAAGAAAAGTAGTTAATTTTTAAAAATAACTACAAAATCTTGTTGCACCAACTACATTTTTAATTGTTTTTAACTACTTTTTGACGGTTAACACAAGGTTTTAATATCTTTTGGGGGTTTATTAAATTAAGGAAAGTAGTTAAAAAGTAGTCAAATTAACAAAGAATTTTTTTGAGTGTAAAAAAAATTCTGCAGAAGTTCGTCACTGGTATTAAATTATTTACAAAATTTCTCATAAAATTCTTGTTAAAATTTCAATTATTTTCAAAAAAAAAAAAAAAATTTTTTCGCAGAAATTCAATTATGTTAGAAAATTTTTGAAATTCTGATGGAAATTTCAATTATTTTTAAAGATAACAAACGTCTTCGCTGCAATTCAATTATTTGTAAAAATTTTAATAAAATTCTTGTTATAATTTCAATTATTTTCCAATGTTTCAAAATTCTTATAGAAACTTTAATTACGTTGAAATTTTTTTTTTAATTTCTTGTCAAAATTTTAATTATCTTTAAAAGAAACAAAATTTTTCTCCAAATTTCAAGTATTTAAAAAAAATTTAATAAGTTTCTTGACAAAATTACAATTATTTAAAAAAAAATTTCTTAATTCAATGATTCTCAATTTCTACTATTTTTTAAGAACTGTGACGTCATAATGGTTCAAATTCCCTTAATAAAGTTTTTCAAAAGAATTCAATTATTTAAAAAAAAAATGTTTTAATAAAATTCTAAACAAACATTAAATTATTTTCATAAATAATAAAAATTTCACGGGAATTCAATCATTTACAATGTTTTTACAAATTTTATCTCAATATTCAATTATTTTCATAAATATAAAAATTTTCGTAGAGATTCAATTATTTTCATGAATAATAAAAGTCTTCATGAAGTTTTAAATATTTTAAATACCATTTTATTACAATTCGTAATTATTGTTCTTTTCCACATTCATAATTTGTAGAGTAATGAGAAGCCCTATAACTCTATAAATTTATTCAAAATAATGTAATTATTTTTGTAATTATTATTATGTAATTATTTTTGAAAATTTTATTAAAAATCGTCGATAAAATTCAATTATGTTAACAAAATTCTTTATAAGAATTAAATTTAAAAAAAAATTAATTCCATAAACTATTTATTTTTGTACCTATTTAAATAACTGAAATCTGGTAAAATTTTTCTAATGAAAATTGATTAAAAAGTAGACTTTAAAAATGAATTTTAATTAAATTTTTAGTTAATAATTAAATATTAACAAACAATTATGTAGAATTAATTTTTTTAAAATATTATTTAAAGTTTTTATTTTTTAAACATTTAAATTGAGGAATTTTCGAATAATCAAAATTTCATAAAATTAAATTGTAATCATTTTTTTATAATTTAATTTTACTACTATTTTAAACAATGTATTTAAAAATTCTCAAGGGACTTTTGCAAAAATTATCAAAAATAATTAATAATTGAATTCTTTCAAAGAATTATAATAAAATTTTTGAAATTAATTACATTTTTTGAAGAAATGACTTAAAGTTGTGTTAAAAATAATTCAAAACTTGAGAAGAATTTTATTATTTAGAAGAATTATTGAATTCTTGCAACGTATTTTTATTATAATTTTTTTTATTTATTGAAATACTTTGAAGATTTTTTATTTAAGAGAGTTATTGAATTTTTGCAACGAATGATTATTTAATTTTTTGTAAATAATTGTATTCCTCTATACAGAATTTTACTATTTATGAAAATAATTGTATTCTTGAAACGAATTTTATTTCATTTTTTTAAATAATTGAGAATTCTTTTGAGAAATTTTATTAAAATAGTAGTTTTCGAAAATATTTAAATTTCATTAAAGAATTTCATTATCTATGAAATGTAATTAAACTTTTGCAGAAAATTTTTGAAAATAATTACATTTTTCTGGGACTTAATTTAAAATTGTATTTAAAAATAATTGAAATCCTGTAAAAAATTTTATACTTTACAAATTTACAATTTTCACAACGAATTGTATTACCTTCTTTTGAATAATAGAATTCAAGTGAAAAAGTTTATTATACTTGTAAAAATAATTCAGTTCTTGAGAAGAGATATTAAAATTTTTGTAAATGATTTAATTTTTTTTTTTTTGAAAAATTTTATGGATATTTAAATTAGTACAACACCTGAAGAAATCAATCACTTCGAGTCGAAGGCCTACAGTGATTATCCATATTGAATATAGAATATTTTATTATCAGTTGTTGAAATTCCTAAAGGTTTGAATTTGAAATTTTTTGAATATCTTAATTTTTATAATGCAATAACACTGATTAAATATTTTATTTAAAAAGAATTATTGATGTTTTTAAATAATTTTGCAATTAAAGAAATGTGTAAATTAATGTAAAACAATTTTTTTTCTGAGCAGCTAAATGTTTTTACGTTTGCGGGTATTACTTTTTATCTTCAAAGTTGTAATCTTTAAAAATCATGTACACAGTAACACCATTTAACGGTATTATTATCATTAAATGTCTCCGATTTAAATTTATTTTCAATTCGAATTTATTTTCAATTCGAATTTATTTTCAATTCGAATTTATTTTCAATTCGAATTTATCTTGTAAAGCCACAGAAAATGCAACCTCAAATTTCTATCACTTCTATAGATTTTTTTTACGTATATCACGACAGTAATGATTTTTTGATTTTTCCTCGCATGGTTGGATTAAAATTGAAATCTCTAGGCACACAGAAGAGAATGACGCTTTTTGATTGGCTTTTAAGTGGAGAAATGTCCTTTGATAGATGAGTGTACTATAGTGGAGGATTTTCCATTTCTCTCTATTTCTCTCGTTTACTCTTTCACCACGTGTCTTCCTCTCCCCGGTTTTAGAGATGTCTGGGATTACACGCTGAAGTGGGATAGAATCAGAGACTTAAGTCAGGGTTAAACAAGGATCGTCGCTATTGTACCGCGAACCGAGTTTCCATTGTCTCTGGGATAGACGAGTGGATCTGCATATGCTTAGCGGGAGGGTAACACTTGGGTACAATCTTCAACCCTCTACTATTTCCTCCCATTCTCCCCCTCACCACAATCGCCTTTCACATTTAGATTTCTTACTTTTTCACCAAAAAAAAACCCATTTTTTATTATTATTATTTCAATAGTTTGGGATTTTTTGTTTGGTTATTTGTTTTAATGTTCTTTTAATTTTATAATTTACGAATCTTGGTCTCCTTTCTTTATCCCTTTTTCTAACTTTTCTTTAACCTTTCTTTAATCTTTATTTTAATGTAGGGAAAAAATTTTTTGCTTTAGGTCAAACCGTATATCATTAAATTATAGAAGAATTTTTACTGAAAAATGTGTGAATTCCAAATCTTCTTTTTCTTTCTGGTGATCAATTAATCTGTTGAGCCCGTACCATGCGGGCGGTTTATCGTCCCTCTTTTTACTCTTTTGATTTAAATAATCCGGTATTTTCTTTTTTTTTTTAATTTTGGTGAAGAGTTCACCTTTGTTTGTCTTTTGATAATTGTTCGAATTATTTTTTTTCAACTTGATTAAATTTTTTTGATTTCAGTTAAAAGTCTTCCAGTTCATTGTGTCGTTGAAGCGATTCATAGTATTGTGGAGAGTCGCTCGACTGCTCGTGACAACTGGAGGAGGCCTCATGTTGAAAAAGACACCTATGTTTTCATTCCAGCAGTGATGCCATTTCAGGTGAGTTTGGAAGAATTCATATTTTTCCGTTCTTCCATTTTCTAATGGTTGTAAAAATCGCATCTAAATAAGTATATTATATTCGAAAGCTTGTTACAAAAAAAAACTGCTCATATTTAATTTTCATCTATTTAATTTAATATCATCTATTATCATCTACTAATCATTCCATATCATGTAAACTTGCTTAGAAGTCAAACATCTAGTTCCTAAAACTAGAAATCAAACTCTTACTTTTTTAAATTACTGAAATTATGACTAACTTTAATTTTTCTAGTCCTCCTAAAACTGCTTCTTCTTCTTTGTTCAAAATTGTCAACGGTTTTGAAATTGTACAACAAGATCAAAAAAAGATCATGAACTGTTGTTGAACCCAATTTTTAAACTAGAAACTTCTTAAAAGTCTTCCTAAAGTTTGTAGAGTTTAATAATTTATCGAAAATTTTCAAATAGTCCTAAAGATGCTGCATCAAAACGATATAAAGTGGATCTGGAATTGAAAGTAGAAATAACGTTGCCAACGGTTTTTAAATTGTACATCAAGAGCAAAAAGAGATTCTGAACTGTTGTTGAACCAAATTTTTAAACTAGAAACTTCTTAAAAGTCTTCCTAAAGTTTGTAGAATTTAATAATTTATCGAAAATTTTTAAGTAGTCCTAAAGATGTTGCATCAAAAAGATATGAAGTGGATCTGGAATTGAAAGCGGAAATAACGTTGCCAAGGGTTTTGAAATTCAACTGTTGTTAAACCAAATTTTTAAACTAGAAACTTCTTAAAAGTCTTCCTAAAGTTTGTAGAGTTTAATAATTTATCGAAAATTTTCAAATAGTCCTAAAGATGCTGCATCAAAACGATATAAAGTGGATCTGAAATTGAAAGCAGAAATAACGTTGCCAACGGTTTTGAAATTGTACATCAAGATCAAAAAAAGATTCTGAACTGTTGTTGAACCAAATTTTTAAATTAGAAACTTCCTAAAATTCTTCCTAAAGTTTGTAGAGTTTAATAATTTATCGAAAATTTTCAAGTAGTCCTAAAGATGCTGCATCAAAACGATATGAAGTGGGTCTGGAATTGAAAGCAAAAATAAAGTTGCTAATGGTTTTGAAATTGTACATCAAGATCAAAAAAAGATCCTAAACTGTTGTTGAACCAAATTTTTAAACTAGAAGCACTTCCTAAAACTCTTTCTAAAGTTTGTAGAATTTAATAATTTATAGAACATTTTCAAGTAGTCCTAAAGATGCTGCATCAAAACAATATGAAGTAGATCTGGAATTAAAAGCGAAATAACAAGAAGTACTATTAAAAACTATTGTTACGTTAAGACTTCTTAAAACCAAAATTGATGCTGAATTACTGACAAAATGGCACAATTTATTTTCCATCAACTACGGAAAGCACTTCTAAAATTCGAACTTAATCACAAGTTTGATTTTGTCTTGCAACTGATGCTAAACGATATTTCCATATCTGGATCAAGTGCTCTAAAAAAATTCCAATCAGTAACGAAAATTAATAAAACGATCTTTTCGAATTCAGAATTAGCACACTTTGCAGACATAAACCGAACTAATTGAATTAAAAATTAACTCTTCTTTGTCATATTGTTTTACCTCATCTAATGAGCAGAAAAATTTGCCAACTCAATAGTTTACAGTTATAATTGTTGCAAAAGCAACATTGCTACTATTGTTGCAAAAGCAACATTGCTACTATTGTTGCAAAAGCAACATTGCTAATATTTTTACAACGTAATGTTTAAAATAAATAAAAATTTCTCTTCCATCTCATTTTAGGATCTAGTTGGAGAAACATTGGTGCGATTAGGTTACTCAAATGATCTCATTCTTAGCGCTCGAGGGAGTATTGTGATAAGAAACTGGAAGCCATTGCCAACTGAGAAAGTGGCCGAAGGTCCACTATTAACAGTTGGCGATATTTTGGCAGAATTAATTCACCTGACAACACTGAAAATCCAAGTCTATAGATCAAGACCACCGCCACCTAGTCCAGCGACCGAGGTCAGAGACAAACTTCTAAGGTTTCTGCTGCTTCACAGTCATGCATTTCTAGTCGGATGTCCTCTCGATGAGGTAATTTTTCTCCTTTATAATAATTTTTTTATAAATTTATATAATTTTATTCTACTATTATTCGCAAATTATTCGCAAACACTGATAATAATGATACGAAAATAATAATTTGCATAGAAAAGGAACGTAAAATATTACAGAGTGTCATTGGGAATCCCCAAAACGGATATGGGTGTCTTTTGGCTTTAGGCAACTATTAGAATGGTATAATCTAAATTTTATAGTTACATTTTCTGACCGTGTATATTCATCTTTTTTTTTGTAATTCTAACAATAATTGATTATCCAAATGCAAATTTGAAGCATTTGAAGTATTATAAGTATTTTCTTTCGCTTATTTTTAATTCCTGATGATAATGATGAATAAATTGGTGGAAGAACAAGCGTCAAGAGAGTGAAAACGGAAGTAGAATGTTGCGGTTAGACAAACGCTTAAAAATGTATAAAATGTAAATCTAGCCAGAGAGTGTTTGTCGCCAGGACACCTAATCTCATTAAGAAGTCCTCCGGCTGGTCTCTGTTTGCCTCTTCTACTTCTCCAAGAGCCGCCCTGTGGTAATCTGCAAGCGGAAGCTCGCTCTGCGGTCTCTTGATCCCCACCTTAAATAAATGCTTTCTCGGTTTTGACTCACTCTCTCAACCAGTCAAAAAGTCTCTCTCATTGCATTTTCCTATACACTTAAAAAAAAAAAAAAAAATCTTTCCCACGAAAAAAAAAATTAGGAAAAAATTTCAACACTAAAATCCAAATAATTATGTTCCACTTAGATATACTGTTCCAATAAAATATTGTTTATTCAAATTTTATTCTTGAATTAAAATGATATACCATTGTGAAATATAAGTGTCAAATTTTTTTGTTAATGATAACAAGTAGGAGGGGGGAGATTAAATTTTCCCCGAGGTCGTTGAGAATAGAGAGAGAGAGCGAGAGAGAGAAATAGAAAGAGAGAGAGGGGGGGATTTACATAAGACTAAATGAACTTATTTTCGAAAAGTGGATTGAGAGTGATGAGGCAAATGAAGAGAGAGATTGCTTATATATGTATGCATAAGAGCATTTGAATCCATGTAGGTAATGTGAATACAGAAAGCATTCTAGGAGCTTGTACTCCTTCTTCGAGACTATCTATAGTCAAAACGAAGATCTCATAGCCGTAGCGTGTGATAGGATTACCCTTTACTCAACCGAATTCGCAGCCTTCATCAAAAGCCCCCTTTCGATATTGTGGAGGAAAACGGGTGAGAGAGGGGGAGAGGGTAAAAGGGAGAGAGCCACCCCGGGCCAGGCATTATCTAAGTGCACTCTCTTTGAAGATCCTACGTCTCCACCCAGCGAACTTTAATGCCGTTCACGTTGGTCTATGATTACCAATTTTCTCTTGATAGACGTTACCCATCCAAATTTATCTCAGATGACTTCAAACTTAATGGCGAATGATTGACGTGAATCAAAAAAGTACACGCGCTGAAAAGATGCAAAAAAGAAAAAAAAATTCACTTCCTGGAATTGCAATTTTTATCACAAGAAAAAAAAAGTTTAAATTTTAACCTGATTTTGGGGTAAAAATTCGCTGGAACAAAATTTCACCTAGGTGAGGGCGCCACTGTCTATGTGACTTAGCATTGGTTAAAATTACCCGCAACAAAATTTATACCACCTTTTTTTCTGTGATATCAAGAAAATACGTCGGTAGAGTTCGCAAAGTTTATAATCAACGATTGAAAGAAAGAAAATTAATCAACGATTGAAGGAAAAAAAAATTATTTTCCTACCAAAAAGAATACAAATTTTTGGTTACAAATATTTTTATTTTTGTAAATCATTATTAAAAAAAAATAAACGTACTATTTTCTGTTCAAAAATTTATAATAATTTGCTTAAACAATATTTTTCTTCACACTGTTTTTCCAAAAATGTCAAAATAATCCCCAAGTGGATCGAAATGATCCAAAAATTAAGATCAAATGATGATTTGATCCACTTTTTAAGATCAATTCGTTGCAATTTGATACTTTTTAGGTAACAGTGCAGAAATTGTTACCTTTAAACGTTGTGAACTTCATCAACGTCCTACAATTTTTATGTGTATTCCAGAAAACTGTATACACTATGTTAAGAAAAAAGTTCACAGTTTTTTTTTTGAAAGTATTAAATTCGATACTAAAGTGAATCAAATTGATGTCAAAAATCTGGATCAATTTTTTATTTCATTCACATTTTTGGTATCAGTTTGTTGCCATTTGATTAAATGACACTTTTAAGTTTTCCAAATTGTAATGAATTGGTACCAAAAATGTGGATTAAATCGAAATTTGACATATTTTTTTGAACAAAAAACAGAAAAAATTATCTTATTTTTCTAGAAAATGACAAAAAATTAGATATATTCTTATAAGGAAAATAACTTTACATTATTCCCGTTTATTAATATTTTTGTAGAAAATTCTCAACTATACACAAGAAACGAATTTGCATTATTTCTATTTCTTATTTCTTATATTACAATAATTGCTCTAATAAAATTCAAAGCTTTTTAAAATTAAAGCGAAAAAATGTTTATAAATTCCATTTGTCAATTGCAAATTTTAGTTGAATATGAAATTAAAAATGTTTTAAATTTTTTTTGAAAATAAAGGAAAAATGTTTACTATAAAAATGTGTTCTGTTATATTTAATTACGAATTTTTTTACTTTTAAAATTACTCAAAAGCATCAATAAATTATTTTCAAAAAATAATGTTCTGTTACATTTATCTACGAATTTTTTTACTTTTAAAAATATTCGAAAACATCAATACATTCTTTTTTAAATAAATATTTGAACATTGCTATTAATCCACTGGAATTAAGTTTTTCAAATTCAAACCTTTATGAAACTCAACAACTTTGAGTATTATTATAAAAATTAATAAAAATTAATAAAAATAAATAAAAATGAAAAACTGATAAAAATTAGTACAGTTTGAAATAAATTCCTCGAAAAGGGAAATTATTTCTAAAAATTTTCTGCAAGTATTAAATTACATTTTATAAAATATAAATAATGAAATTCTTCGCTGAAATTCAAATATTTCAAATTGAATGAACATTATTTAAACATTATTTAGAAGAATTCGATCATTTAAAAAAATTTAATAAATTTCATTACAAGAATTAAATTATATTCTTAAATATGATAATTCTTTAGAGGATTAGAATTATTTTAAAAAATTTAATAAAAATTCCTTGCAAAAATTCAATTATTTTCCTAAATGATTAACGCAATTTTAACTGAGTACTTCGAAAAATGTAATAAATAATTCAATTATTAATTATTTTAAATAATTTTTGCGAAAGTTCCTTGAGAATTTTTATTTTCATTTGTTTACAATACAATTTTATGAAATTTTCCAATTAAATGTTTAGAAAATAATAACTTAAAAAAAAATTTTTTTTAAATTTTAATTTAACTTTTTCAAAAAAAAAAATTAATTCTACCTCATTGTCAGTTAAAATTATTCGTATCGTTTTCATTCAATTATTATTTTCTGGAATTTAGAATTATTTTTTATGAAAATAGTTGAATTATTAAAAAAAATTTATGATTTATGAAAATAATTGATTTTTTTGCTGAGAAATTCATAGAAAATTTGTGAATAATTGATTTCGAGTGTAATTTTTATTATTTATGAAAATAATTTAACTTTTACGTACAATTTTATTAAAAATCTTTTTAATTAATTCAATTCTTTTCGGAAAATTTCATTAAAATAGTAGATATTAAATATATTTGAAATGAAAAAAAAAATTTTAAATAATTGAAATTTGGTCAAGAGTTTTATTGATATTTTTTAAAGTAATTAAACTTTATGGAAGAATTTTGTTATATTTACAAAGATAATTGGGATTTTCATGAGACTTTTTTTTTAATTTTAAACACAATTGAATTTTATAAATTTTTCTTAATATTTTAGAATTGCTACGAATAAAATTGTTTTGAAATGTTTTTTCATAAGGCATCATTTTTTAAATGTACAAATAAATATAAATATAATATAATTATAAATACATTTTTTGTTAAACGAATGTTATGTCAATTAAAATTCATATCAAGTCATATTAATTAAAATTCATATCAATTAAAATATATGTCAATATTTTTGTCAAAAATGTAACTTATGTCGAGTAATTTTTATGTAAAATGCAATTTATATCAAGTGATCCCTAATATTTTTTTTATCATACTCCTATGCACCTGGGAAAAAAGCTAAAATAATTTTTTCCCAAGGAAAGTATATCTCTTTTTTCCCAAGGAAACAACCTGTTTTCTGTATAAAAGAAAAAAATTACATCAGTTTATTTTCTTTCCTCGGTGCAATAAAACCCTTCGAGATTAGAATATTATTTTTGTTTCTCCAAGCATTTTCTTTCCTAATTTTTTTTTCCCGTAAAGTTTGCTTTTCCTAAAAAAGGAATCTTTCTTTGATAAATAAAAATAATGTTACTGGTTGCTGGCAATGACTATCTTTCTCTCTCTATATTTTTTTAATATAAGACAAGAAAAAAAAACCAGTTTAAATTAGATTTTAATGAGAATGATTTATAAGTTCATGGGAGATCTGTCGACAAGCTACGTCATGGCAATCTTTAAAGAATAAATATCAGTGTAAATCAGGCTTAAGCAGTCTTTCAGATAAGCTGGTTTGTTAGAATACATTTTGACGCGTGTTTGCTAAATGATTTCTAAAATCTAGCTGATGATTTGTCTGTCAACCTGCTTTGAGTGAGTGATTAAGGAGAGGGTTGTAAAACTTGTCTGAGATTTTTTATTTTTTTTTTTACTTTTAAATTCAAGGGTCTATCGTAATGGCTCATTTAGATCCGTACTGATTAATTCATTATTTGACGTCACTCTTGATCCTTCTTTAGATGTTTGTTTCTTATAAATCATAACGATAAGACACTCCTATTTTCTTTCATTTCAAACATTTCCATAATCTGAAAATTCTCTTGATTTTGCGCTTTTTGTAATTCTTTTTTACACATTTGATTTTCTTTTTTTTTGAACGTATCGATAACAGCACGAGGATTTTTTTATTGAGGTCGTAATGATATTCGTCAGATCACCCAGGGATACCAAAAGACACATGAGAAAATTTTAATCTACTTAATTATATTTTTACTCCCAAATAAATTTTGTTTTCTCGTTTTTTCCAGTTAACTTTAGCCTCGCTATGCAGAGGTGGGAATGACATTTCAGAGGAGACGAGGAGGAATTTTGAGAATTGGTTACATCAGCAGCATTTGGCCTTTGGAATGAATCACTTGATTCCGCAGACGAATCATCAGACCCAAAGTCCACAGCCTGATGGCGCGGGTGGTCCATTGGTTCAGACAAGTCACATTGGTCATCCTTCTCATCCTGGTCTTCTTCCATATTCCCATAAAACAAGAATGCGAACCAGTTTTGATCCAGAACTTGAATTGCCAAGACTGCAACGTTGGTTCGGTGAAAATCAGCATCCAACACGTTCACAAATTCAGCACTACGTGACGGAATTGAATTCCCTTGAGTCTAGACGTGGACGAAAACCATTAGATGTTCATAATGTTGTTTACTGGTTTAAAAATGCGAGAGCCGCTCAAAAGAGAGCGGAGACGAGGGGCGTGAATGGTTACAGTCCTCCTGGACTGAGTCCCAGAGGCGCTAGCATGATCAGCGAGGATTGTTCGGATGATGAGGAGGACTCAAGGCATCAGGTAGGAATGTTTTTGGAACACAAAAGTTTGGTAGCAATTTATTGGGTACCAAAGATTTATTAGCTTCATAACTGGGGTGTTTTGGTACCACAAATGTTTTCTCTTTTAATTCCTAACTGGGGTACCGAAAAACCAAGCTGACTAGTACTTAGGTACCTTTGTTAGTTGGTCCATATTCTCCCTAACTAGGGTATTGTGGATTTGTAATATTTTGGTATTTTTGTACTCCAATTAGCTGATTTGTACCTTATTTCCTAACTGGGGTACCAAAACACCCCAAACATAGGTGCTTTGTTACCCTAGTTAGGACTTTTACCCCAAAACACCTACGTTTGGGGTGTTTTGGTACCCAACTTAGCTGATTCATAAGTTATTCTCTAAAACACTCCAGTTAGGGAGTCTGGGGTATTTTATCACCCCAATTACCTGACTGACTGGGTCACTCCCTAACTGGAGCTTAGTTTCTTAGTGTATTAACAACAACCAAATCCCAATTAAAAACTCTGGAACCAAGTGAATTAATTAAAAACAGATTTATCAAACGAACTGTTCTGTTTGTCCTCAGACGTCTTCGCCGTATCCTCCAGGAAGTCCTCCGGTTGGACCGTTGTCACTGACAACACGTCCCGAAGATCAGCAACCCTCTTTGACACCGTCGTCAGTGAAGCAGGAAGATGGTAGAGCGTCTTCCGGTTCTGAAGACGACGAAACAAGTCCAACTGATCCATTACCACCAGGATTTCCTCTATTACCGAGTCCAATGTTCAGTCAGAGTGTCATGTACATGTCGCATTATCTCACTCCACGTGGACCACCCGGATGTCCAACGAATTTATTAGACGAGAGGAGAAAACGAAATCGGACATTCATTGATCCCGTGACGGAAGTTCCCAAACTCGAGACGTGGTTCACTCACAATACTCATCCCAGTCATGCGGTAATTTTTCCATTCTAACCAATATTCCCATTTTTGAAAAATATTTCTACTTAAAAAATTACAATTTACGTCTTAGGAAATGAAGTAAATTTTGTTATTAAAAAAGAAACTAAATAAGAAAGTAAATAAAATAAGGAAAAGAAAAAATTATCTACAATCGATTGATTGAATTTCCAATTATAGAAAATTGATTACTCAGTGAAAATAAAAAAAACAACTTCTTGGAACAACCATAGTTGCCCTATTAAATAATTTTAAATTACCATCATTTATCAAACAAATCTTAGCTTTCAAAATCAAATGATAAAAAATTCAGAAAAGTGCTATTTTTCCTATCAATTTAGGTAATTAGAAAAATGGGACAACCAGTAATGTCCCACTTTTAACAATTTGTTAAATTACCCTAATTCACGGGAAAAAATTTTAACTTTACAATTAAAATAAAAAATAAATAAATACAATTAAAATTTGTAAGAAGATTTACTTAGTAGTTCTGTAATCTATTTGGGTAAATTTAAAAAATGGGACAATCATAGTTGTTCCACTTTAAAATTTTTTTAAATCTCTCTAATTTATGGAAAAAAATTCAGCTTTCAAAATTAAATGGTAAAATATTTAGAAAATGGCTTGTTTTTCTATCAATTTAGGTAATTAAAAAAATGGGACAATCTGTAATGTCCCACTTTAGAAAATTTGTTAAACCACACTAATTCATGGGAAAAATGTTGCCTTTACAATTACAATGATAAAAAATTTTGTAAAATGATTTATTTAACTAACCTATTTGGGTAAATTTAAAAAATGGGACAATCATAGTTGTCCCACTTTAAAAAAATTTTTAAATTACCTTAATTTATAGAAAAAATCTTAACTTTACAATTACGATGATAAAAAGTTTTGTAAAATGATCAAGTTATTTAATCTATTTCTGTAAATTTAAAAAATAGACCAACCATTGTTGTCCCAATTTTGTAATTTTTTTATGCTACCTGAAGGATTAGAAAAATATTAGCTTCACAATTAAAATTTATAAAAAAGAATTTTTAATATATAGTTTTCTCACATATATGGGTAATTAGAAAAATGGGACAATCAGTAATGTCCCACTTTAAAATTTTTTTAAATTACCCTCATGCATCGGAAAAAATTTTAGCTTTACAATTACAATGATAAAAAATTTTGTAAAAAGATATAGTTAATTGTTATTTAATCTATTTGTGTAAATTTAAAAAATGGGACAATCAGATTTTATCAGATTTTTAAATTACCCTAATTTATAGAAAAAATCTTAGCTTTACAATTACAATGATAAAAAAGTTTTGTAAAATGATCTAGTTAGTAGTTATTTAATCTATTTGTGTAAATTTAAAAAATGGGACAATCATAGTTGTCCCACTTTAAAAGATTTTTAAATTACCCTAATTTATAGAAAAAAATCTTAGCTTTACAATTACAATGATAAAAAAGTTTTGTACAATGATCTAGTTATTTAATCTATTTGTGTAAATTTAAAAAATTGTGCAATCAAAATTGATTGTCCCATTAAAAAATTTTTGAATTACCCTAATTTATGGGAAAAAGTTTCAGCTTTCTAAAGCAGAATAATAAATTTTGCGAAAGCACTACTTTTCCAGAAAGTAATTTTAAAAAATTGAGATCACCAGTAATGTCCCACTTTAACATCTTTTTAAATTATCCTAATTTATGGGAAAAAAATGTTAACGTTACAAGTAAAAATGATAAAAAAAACAGTTCCTTGTAATTTCTGATAAAATTAATAAAAAATTAATTTGTTTTTCTCTCATTACAGTTAATTCTGAAGTACACGGAGGAACTAAATAGAATGCCATATCGGCAAAAGTTTCCCCGATTGGAAACAAAAAATGTGCAATTTTGGTTTAAAAATCGTCGAGCCAAATGTAAGCGTTTAAAAATGGCACTTTTCGATGGAGAATCACCACAGCCTCATCCCTATCATGCAGAGTAGATTGCTCATATCCTGTGTAAATAATACACGTCAAAAAAAAAATGCTACACACATTCGTATAGTATAATAATTTTTTCCCCTCCCCAATCTCAGACCAAAAAAAAATACACACGCACTTGATTATAAATAAGAAAAAAAAGAAAATAAATTTAACGATTAGAAAATATGTATTATGATATACATATTCGTGATTACACTCAGCATTATATATATGAAATATATATTATATAGACAAGCGAAAAAAAATTATACACCAGTAAAATTATAAAATACGCTTGTTAATTCGTATTCTTTCCCTACCCCCCCTTTCCCCCCAATCCCAACCACGTTGATTATTCATAAAAGTCTGTGTAATTATTTCGTAAGTAGTAATATATTTACTTTTATGTTTTACAATAAATGTAAATACGAAAATGATGTCCAATAAACTGTACGCCACTATAAAGATGACTATTATTATAATATTTAGTACCTTCATCTACACATTAAGGATTCAATAAATTATGTGCTTTCAAAATTCAAATTACGTGCGTTTTTGATTATTCTATTAAGTTACGTGTCGATAAAGTGGTTCCTGTTTGGAAAATTGATTTTAGTTGAAAGGAAATTTCTCTCTTCTCTTAAGATAATTATTTATTAACTACAGTAAAAATTACACAATATTATTTGAATTCAAAAATTCGTTTCTTTTATTTTTGCTAAATTTTCACTTACGTACTGTTTCATTTAGAAATCTTTGTTTTAAATTTTAAATTCTTTTGAATTCAATTCAAATTTTCAGTTCAAAATTTAATTTTAAGTAATGAATTCAATACAGGAAAAAATTCATTACGAAAAAAATGTACATTTCATACCACATTAATGAATTTTTAAGTTGTTGGGACAACAATAGGATATCAATAAAACAAACCAAAAGTGTTTGAAAAGGTGGTATTTTTTATTGTCTAAAAAACTAGCTCTTTTTAAAATTTTTTACTATCTTTAATTGGAAAACTGTGCCTTTTGCCCTTAAATTAGAGTAAATTTTTAAAATGGGACAACTAACTTTGTCCCATTTAAAATTTTTCTATATTATACTACTTTAGGTGAAAAAATCTATACTTTCCGTTTGAAAAAAAATTTTAAGAGCTAGTTTTCCTATAAATGTCGGTAAATTAAAAAATGGGACAATCGTTAATGTCCCACTACAATGATACTACAATGATAAAAATATTGATAACAAAGGTATTTTACAATACATTTATGTAAATTTAAAAAATGAGACAACCATTGTTGTCCTAATTTTGTAATTTTTTTATGCAACCTAAAGTATTGGAAAAATATTGGGTTTACAATTAAAATTATAAAAAAAAAAATTTTCAATATATAGTTTTCTCATATATTTAGGTAAATTTTAAAAATGGGACAACCATAGTTTCCCTATTAAATAATTTTAAATTACCCCAATTTATGGAAAAATATCAGCTTTTAAAATTAAATGATACAAAGATTCATTATTTACAAAAGTGCTAGTTTTCCTATTAATTTCAGTAAATAGAAAAATGGGACAACAAGAAATGTCCCACTTTAAAAATTTTTCAAATTACCCTTAAAAATGAAAAAAATTCTTAGCATTATAATTAAAATGATAAAAAAAACTGTAAAAAGATCTACTTAGTAGTTATATAATTTCTTCAGGTAAATTTAAAAAATGGGACAATCATAGTTGTCCCACTGTAAAATTTTTTCCAATTACCCTAATTTATGGTAAAAATCCCAGCTTTCAAAATTAAATGATAAAATATTTAAAAAATTGCTAGTTTTCCTATCAATTTAGGTAATTAAAAAATGGGACAATCTGTAATGTCCCACTTTAGAAAATTTGTTAACCACTCTAATTTATGGGAAAAATCTTGCCTTTACAATTACAATGATAAAAAAATTTTCTAAAATTATTTAGTTAACTAATCTATTTGGGTAAATTTAAAAAATGGGACAATCATAGTTGTCCCACTTTAAAAGGTTTTTAAATTACCCTTATTTATAGAAAAAAATCTCAGCTTTCTAAAGAAAAATAATAATTAAATTTACGATAGCACCATTTTCCCACAAATTTAAGTAATTTGAAAAATGGGACAACCAGTAATGTCCCACTTTTAATTTTTTTTTAAATTACCCTAATTCATGGGAAAAAATTTTAGCTTCACAATTAAAATGATAAAAAAAATTTGTAAAAAGATTTACTTTGCAGTTATTTAATCTATTTGGGTAAATTCAAAAAATGGGACAATCACAGTTGTCCCACTTTAAAAGTTATTTAAATTACCCTAATTTATAGAAAAAAATCTCAGCTTTCTAAAGAAAAATAATGAATAAATTTACAAAAGCACGATTTGCCCACAAATTTACGTAATTCAAAAAAATGGGACAACCAGTAATGTCCCACTTTCAAATTTTTTTAAATTACCCTAATTCATGGGAAAAAATTTTAGCTTCACAATTAAAATGATAAAAAAAAATTTGTAAAAAGATTTACTTTGTAGTTATTTAATCTATTTGGGTAAATTAAAAAAATAGGACAATCACAGTTGTCCCACTTCAAAATTTTTTTAAATTACTCTAATTTATAGAAAAACATCTCATCGTTCTGAAGAAAAATAATAAATAAATTTACGAAAGCACTATTTTCCCACAAATTTGCGTAATTTAAAAAATGGGACAACTAGTAATGTCCCACTTTAAAATTTTTTTAAATTACCCTAATTCATGGGAAAAAATTTTAGCTTCACAATTAAAATGATAAAAGAAATTTGTAAAAAGATTTACTTTGCAGTTATTTAATCTATTTGGGTAAATTCAAAAAATGGGACAATAGTTGTCCCACTTAAATTTTTTTTTAAATTACCCTAATTTATAGAAAAAAATCTCAGCTTTCTAAAGAAAAATAATGAATAAATTTACAAAAGCACGATTTGCCCACAAATTTACGTAATTCAAAAAAATGGGACAACCAGTAATGTCCCACTTTCAAATTTTTTTAAATTACCCTAATTCATGGGAAAAAATTTTAGCTTCACAATTAAAATGATAAAAAAAAATTTGTAAAAAGATTTACTTTGTAGTTATTTAATCTATTTGGGTAAATTAAAAAAATAGGACAATCACAGTTGTCCCACTTCAAAATTTTTTTAAATTACTCTAATTTATAGAAAAACATCTCATCGTTCTGAAGAAAAATAATAAATAAATTTACGAAAGCACTATTTTCCCACAAATTTGCGTAATTTAAAAAATGGGACAACTAGTAATGTCCCACTTTAAAATTTTTTTAAATTACCCTAATTCATGGGAAAAAATTTTAGCTTCACAATTAAAATGATAAAAGAAATTTGTAAAAAGATTTACTTTGCAGTTATTTAATCTATTTGGGTAAATTCAAAAAATGGGACAATAGTTGTCCCACTTAAATTTTTTTTTAAATTACCCTAATTTATGGGAAAAAATTTTAGCTTTACAATTCTAATGATAAAAAAATTTTGAAAACAGTGCCAGTTTTTGTGAAAAATAAGGTTTTATTTTTGTTAAAATAGGGTTAAAAAAAGTTTTTCTTGAAAAATAGCTTTTAAATTAAAGTACTCAAAAAATGCGCTTTAATAATCACAACAATGAACTTGAAAATTTTACTTGATCGTTTCACGTGGAATTGCTTTAAAATATAATTAAAGATTAAAATAAAAATTTTTAAGGGACAATGTAAAAATAAAAATCTGGTAAGGTCGAAAAGAAAATAAAAATCTATATTAAAGTGAGATTGAAAGAGAAATTAAAAATACAGCAAAGTTAATGTTAAAATATTTGTTTTTATTGTACGAAAGGGAAATTTAAATTTATTAAATAAGAACATTTTTAAAGAGCAATTATTTTTTAATAAAAAAAATAATAAAAAAGAAATAATAATAATAATAAAATTAATAAATAAAAATGAAATGTCAAGGTAGAAATTAAATTCCATAATTGACCCCTAAATTATTATTTTCATAGTTTTCTCAAAAGTATCGAATTGATACCAAAGTGAATCAATTTTATTCGGAAATGTACACGAAAAAAACTTTTAACTGAAACAGCGATAACTTTCGCCAAAATGGCGAAACTATTGGTTAAAATAGAGAAAGAATTCGTTGCATAAACTAAAAATTTCGCTAATACAGTGAAATTTGTAGTTGTTCCAGGTGAAGATTTTTTTTCGTGTAGTCAAATTTTTTATGTAATTAATATTTTGCCTATAAAATTGATACACTGTAATGTAAATTTGATGAATTCGAAAAAACACTGCGTTTTTAAAAATGAAAACTGCGAATGAATTAATTAAAAATTAGTTTTACTTTAATTTTTTGAATTTCGATTAATAGTAAGTATTAGTGTAGAAAAAAAATTGCTTCTACGTTTGCGATAAGAAATTTCACAGGGGATATTGAGGAAGTTACAATAAAGAGACAAGAGGATGGTATCTCGATGTATAGTGTGATGAAAGAGTATATATAAGGGTAGGTATATGTGGAAACTGTTAAACAATGAATCAAACGTGTACGTTTTGAACCTCTAGAATGTGATTTCTAAACATTGCTCTCCTCTCTATTTACCGTGTAACGTTATGAGAAAGCGCTTCTCTCTCGTCCCGCTCCTAAAATCTATCTACTAAGATAAGGCCATTTGAACTGTCACACAAAGCAAAACCCAGCTCAAATTCCTACAATGGTCATTGGATTTCTAAACACTCAATATTTTCCCACACAAGTTCACTGGAAATTGTCAGTTTATTTCAAAGAAAAGTAAAATCATCTTTTAAAAATGTTAAATTAAATTGAACATAAAATAAAACAAAACATTGAATTAAAACAAAATTTTTACTTTTTTGGTTTCTGTCGGTACGCAATTTATTGTGAATTAAATTTGATTTATTATTTTTTTATTTGTTTTCATTCTTGTATTATTACTATTATTATTTATTATTTTTTATTATATACAAAAAAAATAAAAATATAATAAAATGAAAAAAATCATAGTTATTAAAATAGAAAACAATCATTTCTTGAATGAAGATATGCCGAAAATTTTTTCTCAAAAACGAGAATTTATAGTTTCCTTGTTATAAATATTTGTGTAGTGAAATATTTCTCACTAATTGTATTTTTTTTAGGGAAAAATAATTTTTTATTTCGAAAAAAAGAATTTACTTTGCTAGATTTTTATTTTTACTTTTATTTTCATTTTTGAACTAAAACTTAGAAAAAGTGACTTTATTTTTTATTCCAAAGTAAAATGTTTAATTTCATTTCCACTTTGACTGATTTTAATTTTCACTTTTGATTTAAAGGCGAAGAAAAGTATGATTATCTCTAATTTACAATAAACTGGAAACTAGGGATCGATTATTCAATTTCATTTCTACTTTCACTTTCACTTTGAAAAATTTTTTTATTTTCACTTTCATTTCAATTTTCCTTTTTACAGATTTTTATTTTCCCTTTCATTTCGACACATTTTTATTTTCACTTTCATTTCAATTTTCCTTTTTACAAATTTTTATTTTCACTTTCACTTTGACAGGTCTTCATGCTTACTTTCTATATCAGAGTGAAAGGGGAATAAAATTTATCAAGCCAAAAATTTAAAAATAAAATCGAGAATAAAAACAAAAATTCTATGAAAGTGACAGTGAAAATAAAAACATATTAAAGTGAAAATAAAGTTGAAAAAAAGTCTAAGAAAAAATTAAAATCATCCAGAGAATGAAAATTAATTAAAGTAATAATATAAGAAATAAATAATAATTTTCTTGCGCTTCGCAATTAATTTCCCAACATGAAATGTTAAAAATAAAAAATATTTCTTTCGGAGGAAGAAAAAATTTTTTTTCTCCAAGAAAAACATTATTTATGTAGTGTATATGGCATTTTCATCATATTGAGCTTGTAGATTATGGAAAAGAAGCTCCAATTGGGTAAAAAAGTAAGAAAGTAGAAGGAGAAGAAGAAGAAGAAGAAGAAGAAAGGAGGATTTACAATTCCGGGACAAGTAGGAATAACACGAAGATGAAAGGTGATACGGCATAGTTCGCATACAGAGAAAAGCGGAACAGGAGTTTCTGGATTTAATGAGGATAGGCGGATTTGTCCAATTAAAACGTCTTACAAGGATCCATTCTGCAGTCAGTTCATTCGCAAAACATTGAATCTGAATTCACTTAATACTGCGCCACAGCCCCTTCTTATCCTCTACCTCCCACTCACTCACTCACTCACTCTCCCTCGCTCTCTACCCCTCTTTCAAAATGCTTTATCCTTTCCTGTTATCGCTCCTCAATAACATATCCTCAACCATAACATCAAATTCGTCTACAAAACATTAAAACTTTTAGTCCTTGCTTCCATTTTTAATTTATAAACGAGTAGAAATTGGATTAAAAATTTATTTAATAGGAATTCAATGAAGAAAAATAGAATGTTGCAGAGCTTCAAATAATAATGTCTTTTAAATAAATTAATTTAATTTGCAATTTTCTTCTGTAACGACAATTCACTTTCAATTTATTCTCACTTCACTTTCACTTTATTCTCACTTCACTTTCACTTCACTATCACTTGATTTTCACTTCACGTTCACTTCACTATCACTTGATTTTCACTTCACTTTCACTTCACTTTCACTTCACTTTCACTTCACTTCACTTTCACTTGATTTACACTTCACTATCACTTGGTTTTCACTTAACTCTTACTTCACGTTGCTTTCACTTTACTTTTCCTTTAATCTCACTTTACTTTCATTTTACTCTCACTTCCCCATCAATTGATTTTCACTTCACTCACAGTTTACATTCACTTCACATTACTTTCCTTTTATTTAAACTTAACTTTTGAATTTTTCATTCACTTTTACTTTATTTTCAATTCACTTACTCTTCAGTTTTATTTCTCTCTCACTACACACTTAAATCACTTTTACTTCGCTCTCACTTCTCGTTAATATTTTCTTCACATTCACTTCAGTTTCACTTCTCTCTCACCTCACTCTTAAATCACTTATACTTCACTCTCACTTCACTTTCACTTAACTCTCAGTTTACTTCCCCTTAATTTTTATTTCACTCGCACTTCACTTTAACATTTACTTTACATTCACTTCAATGTCACTTCACTCCCACTTCAGTTTCACTTCTCTCTCACTTCAGTTTCACTTCATTGTCACATTCATCTAATTTTTAATTCACTTTCACTTTATTTTTATTGAATTTGACTTTTTTATTTTCCAAATTACCTCGAAGTTTTAAAGATAAGTTAAATTCAATAAAAATAAAGTGAAAATAATTGTAAAGTGAGTGTGACGTAAAATTGAATTCAGAGTGCTAAGAGAAGTTAAATTCAATAAAAATAAAGTGAAAATGATTGTAAAGTGAGAGTGAAGTAAAATTGAATTAAGAGTGCTAAGAGATGTTAAATTCAATTAAAAGTGCCAAGATAAGTTAAATTCAATAAAAAGAAAGTGAAAGTGATTGTAAAGTGAGAGTGAAGTGAAATTCAATTAAGAGTGAATTTAAGATAATAAAGTAAAAAATAAATAGAAAAATTAACAAATTATTTTATTTATAATAAATAATAAATTAAATAAAGTGACAATTAATTAATTAAGTTAATTAATTCTTTATTTATCACTTTATTTATATTTTTATTTCGTGAAGTGAATTTTTCAATTCACTATAACTTTACAATGATTTTCACTTTATTTTTATTGAATTTAATTTATCTTATCACTCTTAATTTAATTTTACCTCACTCTCACTTTACAATCATATCACTTTATTTTTTATTGAATTTAACTTTTCTTTAAAATTTTGAGGGAATTTGGAAAATAAAAAAGTCAAATTCAACGAAAATAAAGTGAAAGTGAAGTAAAAATGAGATGAACGTGAGAATGAAGTGATACTGAAGTGAGAGTGAAGTGAGAATAAAGTGAAAGTGAAGTGAAAGTGAAGTGAAAGTGAAGTGAAAGTGAAGTGAAAGTGACTTAAAAGCAAAGTTAGAGTGGAGTGAAAATTATATAAGAGTGAAGTAAAGTTACAGAATCGAACCCCAGGGTGACATACATTTAAATAAAAATATTAATAATTTGTAAAAAATGTAAATGAAAATAAAAATCGTTCTAAAAAGTAAATAAAAGAAGATTACTTATTAAAAATTAAATTACTGAAAAGTAATTTAATAATGTTAAATCAAAGGAAATATACAAGAATAAAATAAAGAAATAAAAGTTAAAAATCATTAAAAAATCGAATGTTAGAAAACGGTAATTTAAAAAAACTTTTATTTAGGAAAATATCTCTCCCATTATTTTAAATAGTCTACAATATACGTACAATTAATTTTCCTCTATATATCGGACATTTTATTTAAGGACAAATAATTTTTTTTGTTGCCGAAAATGATTGAAATTATTCATAAAAAGAAAGAAGAAGGTCGAAGAAAAAAAGGACAAAAATGTGGAGGGTCGGATAAGAAAATTGAACTCTGAAGCCGACAGCGAAATGGGAGAGAGATGATAGGGGGTACTTTATATATATACATATAAAAATCTAGAAGTCAGCAAACCACAAGGATGATCCTTTTATCTGATCTTAATTTGTCAGAAGACATCGGCTTAATTTAGCCAAAGAAAGTTTCCCGTAAATCGACGTGAAATACCAACTTGAAAATTCGCGAATGAAATAAGAGAGCGTGAGATAGAGAGAAAGGGGAGAACGAAGATAACAAAAAATTCATCTCTGTCATCGTGATAATTTTTTTTATTTTCATTTTACTTCTTGTTGTAAAAAATTTAATTTCTCTCTCATTAACTTCTTTTTTGTAAAAAGAAATTTTTTTCATTATTTTAGACCGTTTGCATTCGAAAAATACACACTTGACTCAGAGATTGCTAAATTTTCCATTCCAAACGAATTTTGTTTGCTACAAACGAATTTTGTTTGGTTCAACCAAATTCGGTTGGATTCAAACAAATTTTATTTGGTTTAGAAAAATTTAAATTGGTTCAATTAAATTTTCTTCGGTTCAAACAAAAATTTTTTTGTGTTAGGCGTGGTCCAACTTCAACTACATTTTTCAAAAATGTTTATAACTTTTTTTATATTTTCTACAGTTGTAAATTTTTTTACAAATAATGAATTGTTGTATAAATTATTCACTTTTAGATTTAAATAACTGAATTCTCACAGTTGAATTCTGATTATTTAGAAATGAATTTTGGTTAAAACATTAAAAAATAACTAGAAGCGTTAAAATAGGAGACTTTAAAAATATTAAAATTAAAGAAGTTTTAAAAATGAAATCTTTGAAATTTCAATTACTATAAAAGTAAAATAATGTTTATAAGTAAAACAAATTTTTTTTTTGCTTTCTCAAAAATTATTTTAATTATTTTTAATTATTTTAATTATTTGGAGTTCGAATTTTAGTAGAAAATTTTTTGAAATGATTTTACACTGAAAGTACTTTAAAATTTTAAGCAAATAAATAAATAACAATATCTAAGTATTAAAATATTTACTTTACAAAAATTATTTAAATTTGAAAGATATTTAATTTGGAAATTCAGAAAAAATTATGTTTTTGAAAAATATCAATATTAAAATTTTTTAAGATGTACTTAAAATTCAAAAATAATATGTTAAATAATTTGTTTAAATTTTTGTATTTTATTAAATTAGAAAAATTAGAAATTTTGTAAAATTTTATTAAAGTACTTTTTTTAATAAAAACTTTATTTGATAATTTTAAAAAGATCTTTGAATTTTCAAAGAATTACAGTTGCAATTATTTTAAAATTTAGTTCCTGTGGCAAAAATAAATAAGAATAGATTAAAAAAAATTTTGTTTAAAAAAAGTATTGAAGTTCATTTGAATAATTTAATTTTGAAATTAAAAAAAAATTTCTTTCTTAATAAAATTTAATCAAATTTCTTTTTAAATAATTGTATTTCCTAAAATAATTTTAAAATCATTAAAACAATTGACATCTTATCAAATTTTATTGAACAGAAAATTTTGTATATTTTAATATTTTTAATGAATCTTATTTGTTTACATTCAAAAATTATTTTGAATTATAATCGTATTTTCATGGAATATTTCCAATTGAAAAGTTGAAAAATATTTGAATTTGCAATTAAAATTATTACCAGGATTGTTCCAGTGGTTCTCGAAAGTAAAATTATTTTATCAAAAAATATCTTTTATTCAATTTTTAAAAAAGTTTAATTATTTTTGCAATTTCAATAGGAGTTGAAACAATTGGCTTAATTTTTTTTTAAAGAAACACTGTCAGAAAATAAGTCAAATAAAACGAAAACATTCAGACAATTAATAAAAATATTTATTTACTACTCCAACTTTTCGAATTGTAAATAATTTCTTTTTAGAGAGTCTTGCAAAAAAAAATGTATGTAAAATTAAAATAATAATAAAATAAAATTTAATATTGAATAAAATAAAAACTGATGAATTGATGAATTGTAAATAATTTCTTCTTTAGAGAGTCTTGCAAAAAATGTATGTAAAATTAAAATAATAATAAAATAAAATTTAATATTGAATAAAATAAAAATTGATGAATCTTTCTAAAAAATTAATAAATATAATAGACAACGTGAAAGAAAATTTTACTCGCATGAAGTTACGTTGCTTTTTATAGTATAAAAGAAATAAATTTTATTTGCTTTAAATAAATTATTAATCAATAATTTATAAAAAATTAATAATCACAATACTTATAGAGTTGAAATTATCGATCACTCCGAGTCACGTCAAGAAAAAAAGTAATAATAATAATTAATAAAAAATAATAATGAAATTATTGAAAAAAAATAATAATAATTAATAAGAAATAATAATGAAATTATTGAAAAAAAATAATAATAATAATTAATAAGAAATAATAATGAAATTATTGGAAAAGGTTTTAAATAAAATGTTCCCCTGGGTATTTTAATTTTATTCCGAAGTTTAAATAATTAAATTTAGGGTTCGAATACTATATATCATATAATTATTATAACAATATAATCTTCATTAAATAAAATCGAGGTCAGTTTACATTAACACTATTTATTACAATATACGTATATAGACTGTGTGGAAATGTTGAATATAGAGTTGAATTAAGAGACGAGAGCTTGCGGAGTGTTATGTTTGTCTATTCCTTGATTGAAACTAACCTAGGAAATGTAGGTATATAAACAAACTCTAAAGGAGTATTGTATGCGCTTTGGCATTCAGAGGACGTTCTTATCTTCCTATCCGGAGAGCTGTCAGCAAAGTTCCTGAATAACAGTCGTCGCGCGCGCGGAAAGCCGCACCACCGATGCTCTCCTATCTCTTTGGCTAGGATATGCCTAACTATTCTCTCTCCATGCACGACTACCGGACGTTTCGCAATAGATAATAAATTCCAACATAAACAATTCGAAGGTTCATTTTCATACAATTATTATTGCCATTTTTAGCTCACGTCATTTGAACAACAAAAAAAAAAGCAAAACAAAAAACCTAAGTTACTTTTTATATTTAATTATAGAAACAAACATTTTTTGACAATTTCTTCCAAATCTTTAAATTCTTGAAATTCTTACTTAAAATTATTTTTCGTGATCATCGTCTCCTTTTTCTTTTAAATTTCCATCAGATTTTTCTTTTTCGATCTCAAACGAAACCGAAAATAATAATTTAAAAATTTTTTGAAGATGGGAGAGCAGAAATTTCTTCTTAAAACTTAATTCTGTTCAAAAATTTATTTAAATTCTCGTTTAAATTTCAACTATTATCAAAAATTATGAAATTCTATAATTTTCAAAAACTATTAAATTTAATTATTTTCAAAAATTTTAATAACACTCTTGACTAATTTCAATTCTTTTGAAAAATGTCCAGAATTCAATGATTTTCAATATTTGATATTTTAATTAAAATTTTCCAAAAAAATTCAATTATTGAAAAAAATAAAATTCTACATGAACATTTAATTATTTGCAAAAATAATAAAAATTTCAAAACAATTCAATTATAAACAAATTTTTTATAAATTTCTTCCTAAAACTTGAATTATGTTCAAAGATTTATTTAAATTCTCATTCAAATTTCAATTATTACAGAAAAATTATGAAATTCTATAATTTTCAAAAACTATTAAATTTAATTATTATTTTCAAATATATTAATAACACTCTTGCCAAATTTAAATTCTTTTGAAAAATGTCAGATTTCAATAATTTTCAATATTTGATATTTTAAATAAAATTCTTCCACAAAATTCAATTATTGAAAAGAAATTGTTAAAATTCTACACGAACATTTAATTACTTGCAAGAATAATAAAAATTTCCAAGCAATTCAATTATAAACAAATTTTTCATAAATTTCTTCCTAAAACTTGAATTATGTTCAAAGATTTATTCAAATTCTCGTTAAAATTTCAATTACTATAAAAAATTATAAAATTCTATAATTTTCAAAAACTATTAAATTTAACTATTTTTAAAAATTTTAATAACACTCTTGACTAATTTCAGTTCATTTCAAAAAATGACCTGAAATCAATGATTTTCAATATACGATATTTTAATTAAAATTTTTCAAAAAAATTCAATTATTAAAAAAAAATTGTTAAAATTCTACACAAACATTTAATTATTTGCAAAAATAATAAAAATTTTAAGAAAATTTAATTGCATACTTCATAAATTTTTTCTCAAAACTTCAATTCTATAATTTTCAAAAACTATTAAATTTAATTATTTTCGAAATTTTTAATAACACTCTTGCCAAATTTAAATTCTTTTAAAAAATGTCAGATTTCAATAATTTTTAATATTTGATATTTTAATTAAAATTTTCAAAAAAAATTCAATTATTGAAAAAAATTGTTAAATTTCTACACGAACATTTAATTATTTGCAAAAATAATAAAAATTTCAAAGCAATTCAATTATAAACAAGTTTTTCATAAATTTCTTCTTAAAACTTGAATTATTTTCAAAGATTTATTTAAATTCTCGTTCAAATTTTAATCATTATAAAAAAATAATAAAATTCTATAATTTTTAAAAACTATTAAATATAATTATTTTCAAAAATTTTAATAACACTCTTGACTAATTTCAATTAATTTCAAAAAATATGTTCAGAATTAAATGATTTTTAATATTTGCTATTTTAATTAAAATTTTAAAAAAAATTTCAATTATTGAAAAAAATTGTTAAAATTCTACACGAACATTTAATTATTTGCGAAAATAATAAAAATTTCAAAGAAATTCAATTGCATACTTCTTTAAAATTTGCTTTAGATTTTTCTTTCTCGATCTCAAACGGAATCGAAAATAATAATTTAAAAATTTTTCGAAGATGGGAGAGCAGAAAAAGAACTCTTCGTTTTTCTTTCTCGTTAAGAAAGAAGAAAAATAAGGAGGAGAAAAAGATGAAGACGTAGAAAAAAAGAATAAGAAGAAACAGATGAAGAAGAAGATAAAGAAAAATTAGGAGAAGAAGAATAAGAAAAAGAAGAAGAATAAGGAGGAACAGAAAAAAATTATAATGAAGAAGGACGAGGAGGAGGAGAAAAAGATGAAGAAGAAAAAAAGAAGAATAAGGAGAAAAAGATAAAGAAGAATAAGGAGAAAAAGAAGAAGAACAAAGAAAAGAAGAAGAAAATAAAGAAGAATATGAAGAATAAGGAGAAGAAGAAAAATAATTAAGAAGAAGAAAAGAATGAAGATAAATAAGGAGAAGAAGAAAAAGAAGAATAAAAAGAAGAAAAAAGAATAGAAAGAAGAATAAAGAGAAGAAGAAAAATAATTAAAAAGAATAAAAAAAAGAAGAATGAGGAGGAGAAAAAGATGAAGAAGTAGAAAAAAAGAATAAGAAGAACCATATAAAGAAGAAGATAAAGAAAAATTAGGAGAAGAAGAATAAAGAGAAGAAGAAAAATAATTAAAAAGAAGAAGAATGAGGAGGGGAAAAAGGCGAAGAAGAAAAAAAGAATAAGGATAAAAAGATAAAGAAAAATAAGGAGGAGAAGAAAAAGAAGAATAAGAAGAATAAGGAGAAGAAGAAAATAAAGAAGAATAAGGGGAAGTGGAAGAAGAAAAAGGAAAAAAAGAATAATAAAGAGGAGAAAAAGATGAAGAAGAAAAAGAAGAGAAAAAAGGTGAAGAAAGGGATGAAGAAGAAGAAAATGGAAAAAAGAAGAGTAAGGAGGAAAAAGAAATGAAGAAGTAAAAAATAAAAAAATTACGGATGGAGGGACTTAGGATGAAGGGTGAAAGGGGAATTGGAGACCTTCGCAAATTAGCCGCAGGATTGGCCTCTTGATCCTTGAGGGACGCGAATCGTCAGTGATGTTGAAGGGGGGTAGTAGATGAGGTCGTATAAATGAACTCTGACCCCGCCTTCTTATTCTTTAATCCTACCCTGCTTGGCTGGCTATAAAAAGCTATACTAAAAATTACGAGTCAGTAAAGCCCCGAGCTTCTAAGCATTGGCCGGACGATTGAAAGTAATGAGACGCGATGTTGCGGATTTCAGAAAGATCTCAGTGGAGCATCATCTGGGGGAATTTGTAGCATCCTCGATGGAAAGATAAAAAAAATCCCTTTTTTTACAAAAACCTATATATATTTTTTTTAATCACAATTATTACCCAATTTATCCTTATGAGTTATATTAACATCCATAAGTCATCAACTTTTCTGCAATAAAAAAGTAATTGTTCTACTTATTATTATAGTGGCTAGGAAATACGAGAATGGTACGTTTAGATTATGACCATGTTTAGAATATATAAATTTTCAAAGTTGTTAAATATTTTTATTGTTCGGCTTTATTGCTTGGTATCATAAATTGTCAATTATGATCAAAAATTTATTTAAATTCTCGATTAAATTCCAATTATTTTCAAAAATTGTGAAATTCAATTATTTTCAAAAAAATTTAATTGCACTCTTGCCAAATTTCAATTCTTTTTTTTAAATGTTCTGAATTTAACGATTTTCAATATTTGATATTTTAATTAAAATTTCCCAAAAAATACAATTATTGAAAAAAAATTCATAAAATTCTACACCAAAATTTAATTATTTGCAAAAATAATAAAACTTTCGCAGCATTTCAATTATATACAAATTTTTTCTAACTTCCTTTACAGAAATTTAATTACGTTGAAAAAATTTTTTTAATTCCTGTCAAAATTTGCATTATATTCATAAATTATGAAATTCAATTGTTTTTAAAAATTCAAAAATTTTAATAACATTTCTTTCAAAATTTTAATTCCATACCTCAATTCTATGATTTAATATTTTTATTATTTATTATCTATATTTAATATTTAATATTTTTATAAAATTTTCAAAATAGTATTCAATTATTTAAAAGCAGTTAATAAAATTTAATCATTTTCAAATTTTCTATAAATTTCTTCTCAGAAATTCAATTGTGTCAAACATTTTTTTAATTCTCGTCAAAATTCCAATTATTTTAAAAAATGATGATATTTAATTATTTTCGAAAATTTTTACTATATCCTTGGCAAATTTCTGTTCTTATAAAAAACTTTTCTTAATTCAATGATTTAATATTTTCCAGTTTAATAAATTTTTCAAAAGGAATTAAATTTTTTTCATAAATTTCTTCTCAGAAATTCAATTATTTTCAACAATTTTAATGAAATTCTTGATAAAATTTTAATTATTTTCAAAAATGATATTAAAATTCTTGACAAAATTTGAATTATTTTCAAAAATGTTAATAAAATTCTTGACAAAATTTTAATTATTTGTAAAAAATATTACCTCAATTCTATGATTTAATATTTTCTATTCTACTAAAATGTTCAAAAGAAATTCAATTTTTTAATAACAGTTAATAATATATTCAATTATTTTCAAATTTTTCATAAATTTCTTCTCGGAAATTCAATAATAATCGAAAATTTTGTTTTAAATTCTCTTCAAAATTTCAATTATATTTAAAAATTATGAAATTCAATTATTTTCAAAACATTTTATAATATCCTTGTCAAAACTTCAATTATTACCATAAAATTGTCTCAATTTAATTTAATTTCTGCACACATTTTATTACTTCTAAAAATAATAGATTTTTTCCAAGAATTCTGTTATTCAAAAAATTTTTTTAATGAACTTTTCGTAATAATTCAATTATTTTCGCAAATAATTAAAACTCACTGGAGAAATGTATTTTTTTCTAGTTAAATTTTATTTCAATTTTTGGAAAAACAAGAAATATTAAAAGTAATAAAGAGTAATTGCAGAATATTATTTTTAAAAATGTTATTAAAATTCTTCAAAAGAATTTATTTATTTAAGAATTTATTTATAAAATTCTTTATGAGAATTAAATTTTATGAAACATATTCAATTATTCCCGGTACTTATGATTCGATAAGTTTTGGACGTGGTCAAAATAGAGTTTTGAGGGTTTTAAATTTTTTTGTCGTTTTTAAATATTTTTATCGTTTGACATGGTTTTTTAAATTGTGATCATAGTAAAAATACAGAAATTTTGAGATTTAAACTAATTTATAAATTTATCCTTTGCCCGTCGTTTGGCAGAACTTTCTTCGTGGTCAAAAATAAATATAAAAATTGAGAATGAGGACAACGACGCTAGTAAATATAAAAATTGAGAATAACTGTAGGTCCCTATCAAAGAAACGGTTAAAAGTTTGTAAGACACAAAAATTCTCGACCTCTAAATAAAAAAAATAATTCTTAAATTTCAATTTTTTGAAAACATTTCGTATATTTGTGTAAAGATTACAAAAATATTTCTCAAAAAAATTCGGATTAAAAACAGTTTAATTTTTGACTTATAGGGCAATGAATTTAAGCTCAAAAAAATTATTACCAGTTCCTTGCCCTCAATTATATACAAATAGTCGGTAAATAATAAAAATACTCAATGAATATTGATGATAATTATCCGCCCATTATAATTATCCAACTAACGAACATAAATATCAATACTTCCCGAATTACCCCCCGGGACTAATCCCCTAATCACACCAATCATTCGACAAATCATCCGAAAATCTAAGCCATCCGTACAGAAACGAAATGAGCCCTTCCTAATACCAAACTAAATGTGTTTTAATCCAAAAAAACACGATTCAAAATGAAATATAGATTGAAAGATATTCTTAATTGATCTATAGCCAAATATTACATCATTAGGGGAATAAGGAACCATTTTCTGGTCATCTATTTCGTAGGGGGAAGAAAAAAAAGGGACTCAAAAGATCATACCACTTAGCCCCATGCCCACCCTCTCCTATCCTTTTTTTTCCAGTGTCGAAATATTTTTCGCGATCGTAAATAAAAGAAATCCTGGTAATGGCTTTCGCCAAGGACCTTTCTCTCGTTTCTCTCGAAAGTTATTAAGACCCTCTCTCTCTCTCTTCTCCCGCCCTTCTGGAAAGAAGCATGCGAAACCGCGTTACGGCCTCAGCATCCCGAAACCCAGTTAATTCCTTAACCCTTATAGACTTGGAGAAAATTTAGAGACCTCACTTCCTAAGACGACCGGAATAGAAACCAAGGGGAGAATGGAGAGTGTAAGAGAGAAAGGAGAGATAGAGAGAGAGGGAGACAAGCAGAAAGTATATATGATGGAAGTGAGTGAGAGAAAGATGTCGAAGAGGAGAGGGAAAAGGGGTAAATGTGTATACCAGGTGCTCTTGGGATCTGAGCATCTTATGCTTGGGCGATACATAATTTATGTTTGCAAGAGAGGCTTAAAGACAGTATTAAGATCGGTCGCTCTATTCCGTGGCCAGTTATTATACCCTTTCTAAGAAATCGAGAATATCGTCTATGATCCATTAAAAACTTTTCTTGATCTTTGACTTCAATTTGCTTTGAGTGAATTTTCAGTTTCTCTTTCAATTTATTTTCATATTATTTTTGCCAAAAAAATGAGTCGGTATCAAAACTATACATTTTTCATAAAAATGTTACATTTTACAAAAAACAAAATAATGTTATTTTAACATTTAACTTTTTTGAAGGAGTTTGTTTAAATATTTATTTTTTATGAAATATGATTTTTTACATTAATAAACAAAAATGTAAAATTTAAATGCTATTTTGTACAAAATAAATTTGTGTTATTATATTCATGTTACTTTTTAACAAAATTTTTTGTTATATTGTACAAAAAAATTTTGTTATTTTTTACATTTAAGAAAAAAATTTCTCATTTGTTATTTTGTAGAAATCTTTAGGAGTCAAAATTTCTAAACGGCTGAGTCTCACACAAAACCCTCTAATTTTATTTTTAGCTTTAAGGGGGTTATTTTAATAGCGCATTAAATGTAAGATATTTGTAGTAATAAGAGATGTTACTGGAAAAAGTATTTGATAATGTTATTAATTATTGAAAATATTGAAATTTTTTACTTAAAAAGTTTATTTTCTCAGAAACTTATTAAATGATTTCAATGTATCAAGAGATATTTGATTTCACTAAAAAAAATTCTGGTTAGGGTATATTTAACACGATATATTCTAGTTAAAACTAGGATTTCTGGTAATCCCAACCAGAATTTTTTTTCAGTGAATAACCTTTTTTTAATGAAATCAAATATCTCTTGATACATTGAAATCATTTAATATGTTTCTGAGAAAATAAACTTTTTGAGGAAAAAATTTCAATATTTTCAATAATTAATAACATTAGCAAAAACTTTTTTCAGTAACATCTCTTAGTATTACAATATTTTACATTAAATGCACTATTAAAATAACCCCCTTAAAGCTAAAAATAAAATTAGAGAGTTTTGTGTGAGACTCAGCCATTTAGAAATTTTGACTCCTAAAGATTTCTACAAAATAACAAATGAGAAATTTTTTTCTTAAATGTAAAAAATAACAAAATTTTTTTGTACAATATAACAAAAAATTTTGTAAAAAATAACATGAATCAAATAACACAAATTTATTTTGTACAAAATAACATTTAAATTTTACATTTTTTTATTAATGTAAAGAATCATATTTCATAAAAAATAAATGTTTAAACAAACTCCTTCAAAAAAGTTCAATTTTAAAATAACATTATTTTGTTTTTGTAAAATGTAACATTTTTATGAAAAATGTTGTGTAGTTTTGATACCGACTCCAAAAAATAAGTAGATTATTTTTGTTCCAATTTTGGATAATTTATTAGAAGTAATGAAAAAATTATTTTTCTGACAGAGAATTAATAGAATTTATTTTATTCAAATTTAATACTTTTGCACAATAAATTTACACAAACGTTCACTTCACTTACACTCAAAATTTGTTTTCACTTTCACTCCACTTTCACTTTAAACTTATTTTCACGCCACTTTCACATTCACTCACAATTTATTTTCACTGTATTTTTTCATCCCTTTCACTCCACTGTCACTTTCACATAAAATTTATTTTCACTCCATTTTTACTTCCCTTACACTCCAGTGTCACTTTCACTCAAACTTTATTTTTATTCGATTTTCACTTTCCTATCACTCTACTGTCACTTTCACTTAAAATTTACTGTCAATCCATTTTTACAATCACTTTCACTCAAAATTTACTATAACTCTATTTTTAGTTCCCTTTTACTCCTTTGTCACTTTCACATAAAATTTATTTCACTCCATTTTTACTTCCCTTACACTCCACTGTCACTTTCACTTAAACTGTATTTTCATTCCATTTTCACTTCCCTAACACTCTACTGTCACTTTCACTTAAAATTTCCTGTTAATCCATTTTTACAATCACTTTCACTCAAAATTTATTATAACTCTATTTTTAGTTCCCTTTCACTCCTTTGTCACTGTCACTTAAAATTTATTTTCAATCCATTTTCACTTAATTTTTACTAGCATTTTCACTCAAAATTTATTTTCATCCTATTTTCACTTCAGTTTGTAGTCGGATAAAGTTCTGAATTTCAACTTCGTATTGGAGAAAAAGAATAATAAAATAAAATTTTAGTCGAGGTTCAGTCGTCTGAGAGAAAAGTAAAAGTGGAGTAAAAATAAATTTTGAGTAAAAGGAAAATGAAATTCGATGAAATTGAAATGAAAATAAATTTAGCGTCAAAGTGAAAGTAAAGTGGAAGTGAAGTGTAAATAAAATAAAGAAAATTTTGAGTTAAAGTTGAGCAAAAGTATAATAAAAATATATTTTGAGTGAAAGTAAAGTGAATTCGAAGTAAAAATAAATTTTAAGTAAAACTGAAGTGAAACTAAAGTAAAAATAAATTTTTAGTAAATGTCAAGTGAAAGTCAAATGAAAGTGGAGTAAAAATAAATTTTGAGTGAAAGTCAAATAAAATTAAAGCAAAAATAAGTTTTTATCATAGTGAAAGTAATAAAAAAAAGTCAAAGTGAAAGTAAAATGGAGTAATAATAAATTTGGAATAAAAGTGAAAGTAAAGTGGAGTAATAATAAATTTTTGAATAAAAGTAAAGTGAAAGTTGAGTAAAAATAAATTTTAAGTGAAAGTGAAATGAAATAAAAATGAAAACAAATTTCGAGTCAAAGTGAAAGTGAAGCAAAAGTGTAATGAAAATATATTTTGAGTAAATGTCAAGGGAAAGTTGAGTGAAAATAAATTTTGAGTAAAAGTGGAGTGATAATGGAGTGGAAATAAATTTTGAGTAAAAATGAAGTGAAAGTAGAGTGAAATTAAATTTGGAGAAAAAGTAAAATGAAATAGAAATAAAAATAAATTTTGAGTCAAAATGAAAATATAGAGTAAGTGAAATGAATAAATGTTTTGAGTGAAAGTGAAGCAAGAGTGTAATGACAATATATTTTGAGTAAAAGTGAAGCGAATCTGAAGCAAAAATAAATTTTGAGTAAAAGTGGAGTGAAAATGGAGTAAAATAAATTTTGATTAAAAATGAAGTGAAAGTAGACTGAAATTAAATTTGGAGTAAAAGTAAAAGTAAAATAAAAATAAATTTTGAGTCAAAATGAAAATGAAGCGTAAATGAATTTAAAAAAATTTTGAGTGAAATTGAATGAAAAGTGTAATGAAAATATATTTTTAGTAAAAGTGAAGTGAAGTTGAATTAAAAATAAATTTTGATAAAAAGTGGAGTAAAAATGGAGTAGAAATAAATTTTGAGTAAGAGTGAAGTGAAAGTGGAGTAAAAATAAATTTTGACTCTAAGTAATGTAAAAATGGATTGAAAGTGGAGTAAAAATAAATTTTGAGTGAAAGTGAAATGAAATTAAAACAAAAATAAGTTTTCATCATAGTGAAAGTAATGAAAAGAGTCAAAGTGAAAGTAAACTGGAATAATAATAAATTTTGAATAAAATTGAAGTTAAAGTGAAGTAAAAATAAATTTTGCGTGAAAGTGAAATAAAATAGAAATAAAAACACATTGTGAATTAAAGTGAAAGTGAAGTGTAAGTGAAATAAAAAAAGTTTTGAGTGAAAGTGAAGCAAGAGTGTAATGAAAACATATTTTGAGTAAAAGTGAAGTGAATTTGAATTAAAAATAAATTTGGATGAAAAGTGGAGTAAAAATGGAGGAAAAATAAATTTTGAGTAAGAGTGAAGTGAAAGTGGAGTAAAAATAAATTTTGACTCTAAGTAATGTAAAAATGGGTTGAAAATGGAGTAAAAAACTGAGCGTAAAGTAACAGTGGAGTGAAAGTGAAGTAAAAATGGTGTAAAAAAATATTTTGGGTGAAAGTGGAGTGATAATGGACTTAGAATGTTTTTTAGGGTAAAAGTGGGAGTAGATAGAATGTGAAGTGAAATTAAATTTTGAGTGAAAGTGAAGTGAAAATGGACTAAAAATAAATTTTCAGTGTAAGTGAAGTGCGGGTGAAGTGAAATTACACAATTGACCCAAAAAATGATAGAAGATTTTATTTTAACCCTTAAGAAGTATTTATCCCTATGCACTATTCAGCAGACAATCTTAATTTTTTTTGAAAAGACGGTAATAAAATTTGTTTCTTCTGATTTAAATTATTCAAAAATACCTGAACATTTTCGATTTGTTAAACAATATTTTTTATTCTCATTGTGAACAGTAATATTTTTTATAGATAAGAAACAGACCCCCCAGAAAATTATTAACGTTAGAGTAACATATATAGTCGGGGTGACTATATATGTTACTCTAACGTTAATAATTTTCAAATGCACCTTTATAGGATCTAAAAATAATTCCAAAACTAAAACACTAATCCAGAGAGTAATCAGTAAAAACTAATTCAATAATATAATTAATGTTGAAAATAATTAGATCACCATTAATCGCATTACATCCTAAATGAGTAAACAACAATAAATCCCACCCTCGATTGGACAAATGAAGAATTTCTAATTGAAGAGACTTGACATAATATTATTACCGATGGAACTATTTGTGCTTGGCGGCTAAAACATGCGTAACAAACATTTGCTTTTTAAAGAAGGCAACCAAGCGCTTATAACCCGAAACATTTTGTTTGACGATTTGATCAAAACTTTTCTTTTGACGAGTAAAACCCTCGTGGGGATGCCGTCGACCCGCCACAGCTTTTATCCGCTATCAATTGAGAGAAATTCCCCCTTCGCACAGAAGCAGCGAACAGCCCTTCTAGTCCTTTTGCGAAACCTTATCCTTTCTCGGATCCGTCGACGGTTTCTCTGTTTCGATATTTATGGCTTTCTGTTGTGTGTATATTATTACGTATGCACATTCAATCCGCTCTTTATCAGAATATCGATATAAACTTGGAATTACATTTTTCTTTAAATATATATTAAAAAAAATGTATTAGATTTTATTTCTCCTGAAACGAAAAGAATATTCCTTTTTTAGCTTCCAAAAATGCATTAATTTTTTTTAATTTTAAAAGTGTATTAAAATTTTTTTCTAATTAAATTATTATGTAATCAAAAATAGTATTTTTGTCCTTGAATCTCTTGAATGGAAAAATGTTAATTATTTTTCTTTTCAATCAAAAAATGTGTTACATTTTTCCCAGGGACAAAAATTTGCCTAAAATTCTTTCCTTGAAATAAAATTCGTTTTATAATTATAATTGTGGGGACAAAATTTTGTTTTCCTCTGGGACAAAATTTCGCCTAAAATTCTTTTCATGGAATAATAATTTTTGTTTATAAAATTTGTTTTATAATTATAATTTTGAGGACAAAAATTCTTTTTCCTTGGGACAAAAATTTGCCTAAAATTCTTTCCTGGAAATAAAATTCGTTTTATAATTATAATTGTGGGGACAAAATTTTGTTTTCCTCTGGGACAAAATTTCGCCTAAAATTCTTTCCATAGAATAATAATTTTTGTTTATAAAATTTGTTTTATAATTATAATTTTGAGGACAAAAATTCTTTTTCCTTGGGACAAAAATTTGCCTTAAATTCTTTCCTTGAAATAAAATTTTTGTTTATAAAATTCGTTTTATAATTTTAATTTTGGAGACTAAAATTCTTTCCTTGAAATAAAAATTTTTTTTTCTAAAATTCGTTTTATAATTATAATTTTAGGGACAAATTTTTTTTTCCTCTGGGACAAAAATTTGGCTAAAATTATTTCCTTGAAAACAAATTTTTGTTTATAAAATTCGTTTTATAATTATAATTTTGTAGACAAAATTTTTTTTTATTGGGATAAAAATTTGCTTAAAATTCTTTCTTTGAAATAAAATTTTTGTTTATAAAATTCGTTTTATAATTATAATTTTGGGGACTAAAATTCTATCCTGGGATTAAAATTTTTCTTTATAAAATTAGTTTTATAATTGTAATTTTGAAGACTAAAATTCTTTCCTTGAAATAAAATTTTTTTTTAATAAAATTTGTTTTGTAAGTATAATTTTGGGGACAAAAATTTTTTTTTACTTTGGACAAAAAATCGCCTTAAATTCTTTCCTTGAAATAAAATTTTTCTTTATAAAATTCGTTTTATAATTATAATTTTGGAGACTAAAATTCTTTCCTTGAAATAAAATTTTTTTTTAATAAAATTTGTTTTATAATTATAATTTTGGGGACAAAAATTTTTTTTTACTTGAGACAAAAATTCGCCTTAAATTCTTTCCTTGAAATAAAATTTTTCTTTATAAAATTCGTTTTATAATTATAATTTTGGAGACAAAATTTTTTGTTTATTGGGACAAAAATTTGCCTAAAATTCTTTCCTGGGATTAAAATTTTTGTTTATAAAATTTTATTTAAAATTATAATTTTAGGGACTAAAATTCTTTCCTGCGAATAAAATTTTCGTTTATAAAATTCGTTTCATAATTATATCTTTTGGGACTAAAATTCTTTCCTAGGAAAAAATCTTTATTCATAAAATTCGTTTTATAATTATAATTTTGAGGAAAAATAATTTATTAAAAATGAAATAATTAGAAAAGTGTGAAGATGAAGTCTTTTTTTCCTAAAAAAAAAGTTGTATACATAAATCGCAAAAGTAAAGTGGAGAGAAATTTGTACCATAGGGTTCTCATGCAAGTTCATTCGCGTCTATAAAACACGAAACCTCTAAAGCTTTCTCGAGAAAGGTTTTCGCATCTCTTGGCTTATTTTAGTGGGAGTATATGTTTGAAAGTTGTTGGTGTTGGTATAGTATAAGCTTCTATCGTGCTGCGCAAGGCAATACAGATTTATGTAAGTATTTAGCACAGGCTCTTTGCTTTATCGCAACCGGCCCAGCCAAGACGTCCTCTCTCTCTTTCTCCCTGATAGCAACACCAAAAACCTATTCGAAGTCACCTAGCAAAAAAAAAACATTTTTTCAACTTTTTCTTTTTATAAATTTTCCCTCAAATTTTCATGTTTTGCAAAAAAAAAAACATATAGAGAATCATTTCTGCGACAATTTGCATAAAAAAGTGTTCGTTGCAGAAAGACCTAATGAGTTAAAAAAATGTATGTCTTTTTTTCTTTAATTTCAAATTGTTTCACAATAATTGTTTAAACAAATTACTAAAAACAATTTAATTTTTGAAAACTGTTAACCTAATCAATAATATGTTATATGTGGAAATTTAAAAAAGTTTTGTATGGGTCATATTTTGATTCAAATCGTATTTTGTTTATAAAATTGTTATAAACAAATTATGTAATAAATTAAAATTAAATTATCAATCTTTCAATTAAAAATAAAAAAAAAACTTTTTACTTTTCGACAGCTTTTTGTAATATTTTTACAGCTTTTACAATTTTTAATTGTTAATAAATATTTTCAGGTTTTGAAGAGGACGGCAGAGCTGTCGGAATGTAAAAAATTTGTTTTTTATCTTTGACTTGAAAAATTGGTAATTTCCTTTTAATTTTAATTATTTAAATTTACCAAGTAATAAATTCATTTAAATATACATCCAATAAAATAAATTCTTGAAGGTTTTCTAAATTTTCATGAAAATTGTTTAGACAATTATTGTTAAAAAAGTGAAGAGTAAAAACGAAATATTTTATTTATCAATTTGCATATGAATCTAATTATTAATTTTACTTAAAATCCATTTGTTTAAGCTTGGGATAAAACACTTAACAAACAAAAAAACTAATACACTAATACACTAATACAATTAATTAATTATTAATTAATAATAATAATAATATAATAATATTATTAATAATAATTAATTGTTAATTGTATTAAAAAAAAGTATTTTAAAAAAAAGTTTTAAAAAAGTAACCAATACAAAACTTTTTTGATTTTTTGCATTGAATTAATTAGCCTTAACAGTTTTTCTTTAAAATTGTTAAATTTTTTTAAATTTATTTAAACAATTGTTTTTAAACAATTGATAATTGAAAAAAAACATTTCTTTTTTTTCAATTTTCTTACGAATCCAAATGTAAATTATACTCAAAATCAATTTATTTATACTTGGGATGATAAACCCTTTATTGAGCACAATTTGTTTATACTCATTTTATAAACAAATTACGATTTGCATTAAAATATGACCCATATAAAATTTCGTTGATATATCACATAGTGTATTATTTGTTTCGGTGTACGTGATTAGTGTTAATAGTTTTGAAAAATTGATAAATTTTTATTTATTTGTTTAAACAATTAAAAATTAAAAATAAAATATCTTTTTTATCCAGTTTGCCTATGAATCCAATTGTTATTGTTTCGATACAATTGCTTTTTTTCATGGGACTTAATTCGTTTAAAATATTTTACAAACTGTATAAAAAAAATTTTTAATTTTGATTTTTTCAAATAATAACATATTTTTTCTTCTACATTAATATTTGTTTAATCGAAATCAAATATGGTAAGGATTTAAGTCAAGCTAATGTCTAGAAAATTGCCAAATTATAAAGATATTTTATTCAAGTTTCAAAGTGTTACAATTTTGTTTTTTAAAAGAGAAAAATATTTTTTAGAATGTTTGCTGCAACCTGGACTCGTCATAAAAAAAGAGAAACTGTAAAAATGAAGAAGAAGAATTAAAAAATAAAAGTCTGTTGGTCAGAATTCGTAAAAATTTCCATGAAGAATAAAAAGTATTTCTTTTAAATCGAAATATTGAAAAAAACATTTTTATTTGTCTTTAGGAATGTGTTTACCAAAAAACAGAAATTAAAAATATTTTTTTTTATAAAAGTTATTGCAGAATGAATCTTTTTGCAACTTTGTAAACAAAATTTTATTTCTCCGAAATGAATGAACGGATTTAAATGAATTAAGCGGTAATATAAAGGGGATAAAAATACACTTGCGTGTAAAATTAGAAACATTTAAAAGAATTTATTTTTTAATAATTATTTAATAAATTTTTTTATAAACAAATAATTTCTTTTAATGTTCTGCGCCTTTTAAAAATTTGAAAGAATGTTGACATAGATTTAAAACTATAAGAAGTCCAAATTCGTCGAGAAAATTTATGAGCAACTTTTTTGTTTTTCAAACAATTATCATTGTTCAAAAAACATAATATTAAAAATTACATTTTTTGGGAATCATTTATGGTAAGTAAAATTGTGTCCATTAACATTTTTTTTTATCTAAAAGCTTGCCATTTTCTTATAATTGTTTATGTTTTTGAATATTTCTAAGTTTACGTCCTGTATTAACTCGTCTATTTTGAAATTGGATTTCAGTTTTTTAATTATAGACGATTCCTTGATGATTTTTAGTTATTGCAGCGAATACTTTCGCTATTTCAACGAATATTTTCGCTATTTTAGCGAAAGTTATCGCTGTCCCAGTAAAAAGGTTTTTTCGTGCAACATACACAATAGTATGTTAATACTTTCAATCAATTATATTTCAAAATTTACGAGCAAAAAATTTTTTTTTAAACTTTCGATTTTAGGGCTGAAAAAAATCTGAATTAGTAAAAATGTTTACTAATTCGAATTAGTGACTGACTTTTTGCTTTTGAATTAATAAACATCACTAATAAATAGTAATTTCTACTAATTTATTAGTGAAATTTGCTAATTCAAAAGCCACTGATTCAGTCAGTCACTGATTCCAATTGGTAAACAATTTTACTAATTTAAATTTAGAGAGTACAAGACAAATTCACAAATTTTCTCCACGAATTTTGATTTCTTATATAGTTTTAAACTTTTTCCTATGTCGAAATTCTTTTCAAATTTTTAAAAGGTGCAGAAAATTAAAGAAAACTTTCAAAAATCTCTCTAATTCTAAACGAATGTATATTTTCCCCTTTATATTCTCACTTGATTCATTAAAATCGGTCCATTCATTGAAATAAAATTTTGTTTAAAAAGTTGCAAAAAAATTTATTTTACAATTTGACTTTTATAAAAAAAACATTTTTATTTATTATTATTATTTATTATTTTGGTAAATAATCCTAAGGCCAAATAGATTCACCCTGCGCAAAATTTGAATTATTCCAACTCGTTAATTGATGAGGTGAAAAAAAATCCATTTCCTTTATATTCGTCGCTTAGAAAAAGGAAAATTTCTGTTAAGAAAATATGGGTTTTGTGTTGGGTTCTATATACGTATATATATATATATATGTATACGGGATCCATGGGTGCTGGAGCAATAAATCTGGCGGGTATATCTGAGCTCATGAATGTTATTAAGATACAACCCCCCGCGAAGCTGAGCGAAAATGGCAGGGTGGGATGTTGTACGTACCAACCGAGAAAGATACAGTTTTGAAAGCGCAGAAGAATAAAAAGAATGAAATAGAACACGCGAAAAGTAGGGAAGAGGTTTTTTGATAGAGAGAGAGAGAGAGAGAGAGACTTGGGGAGTAAAAAAAAAGAAAGGTGAAATTTTCTCTCTCTTTCTTTCTTTCTCTCTTTTTTTTCTTTTTCGTTCCACCGGTAGGAAAGCGTGACTATACAACTTTGGTATCTCGAAGAAATTGAAGGGAAAAGGAAGGAGAGGAGACGAAAGAAGGAACGACCTGGAGAAACGGTTATGAAGAAATACCGCCTACGGTAATCCTACTATAGATCACCGCCCGTTGGACGCCTCTGCTCGCTTCTCCTTCGCGTCTTAATACTGAAGACTTAACTCATACTTAACCCTGTACCCGAAGGACGACGTGCTTCTCTCTCGCTTAGCTCGCCTAGAAATCGTATAACCCCCCCCTCCCCTTCCCCCCTTCTCTTTTTCCCCTCATCCCAAACCAAGAATCCAGTTATCTTTTCCCTCTAACTAATTCGAATCGCATTTTCAGATTAATGTCCTCTTCAAACTTTCCTAATGGCTCATTGCAAAGATTCTTTTTCGAAAAGTTTTACTAGAGATGAGTTTCTTATACTAGAAAATTAAAGGAGTGAGAGAAAAGAAAAAAAAGTAAGAGAAAAAGAAAGAAAGAAAGAAAGAAGGAAAGAAAGAAAGAAGGAAAGATAGAAAGAAAGAAGGAAAGAAAGAAGGAAAGAAAGAAAGAAGGAAAAAAAGAAAGAAGGAAAGATAGTAAGAATGAAAGAAAGAAGGAAAGAAAAAAATAAGGAAAGAAAGAAAGAAGGAAAAAAGGAAAGAAAGAAGGAAAGAAAGAAGGAAAGAAAGAAAGAAAGAAGGAAAGAAAGAAGGAAAGAAAGAAAGAAGGAAAGAAAGAAAGAAAGAAGGAAAGAAAGAAGGAAAGAAAGAAGGAAAGAAAGAAAGAAGGAAAGAAAGAAAGAAGGAAAGAAAGAAAGAAGGAAAGAAAGAAGGAAAGAAAGAAGGAAAGAAGGAAAGAAGGAAAGAAAGAAAGAAAGAAAGAAAGAAGGAAAGAAAGAAAGAAAGAAGGAAAGAAAGAAAGAGGGAAAGAAAGAAAAAAAGAGCTTGCAGCTCCAATCGGGGCTAAATAGTGTATATATATACTTGAAACTATCTGTCCCTGGAAAGTTCCTTCCCGGTTAATTAATTAAGACTTTCGTATGAAATGGACCACGACCAGGAGATCAAAGCAAAGATATGGTCTTCACTGAGTCGTGTCTTTCAAAGTGTTCTGCCTGCCAATTAATAAAGGACCTACTACGTAATATTTGCTGCACGTAGTGGCACTCGCATCTTATCCTATATTAATAGTAAGTAAATACGTCCAGATTTAATCGACCGTGAAAACTGCGTGTCTACAATTATTTCTCCTATGTGTGTATGCGCTTGTGTATACAGTTCTCTATAATCATCAAATTATTCTTTAAATCATCAATTTGAAATTAACAATAAAAAATTACCAATTAATAACCCTAAAACACCCTACGGTTTCGATCGAAAACAATTTTGACTATCAACCTTCATAACTTTAAGAAAAATAAAATCTTTTTTGATTTCGAAACAACCAACACCGGCAAATTTATTCTTTGTGAAAAAAATTTATGTTGCAATAATGAATTACCAATTGTTTAATTATAACAACGATAACAAAATAATGTTTATAGTTTACAGTTTTTTAAAATTGCTAAATTTTTATTCATTTCTTTAAACAATTATTGATAATTGAAAACAAAAAAGAAGGCATTTTTTTTAAAAAAAAATAAAATTTAAATTTTTTAATTTTTAAATAAAATTCGCGTATATTTTTTTTAATTTTATAGATTTGATTTGTATTTATTTATATTTATTTTTTTAAATTTATATTTATTTGCATTTCCAGTTTTCTTATAAAATTGACAATTATGCACTTTGATTTCTTTTTGATTTAAATGATTTTGTTACGAGTTTTTTTTTAGATTAAATTAAAATTAAATTAAAATTTACAGAAATAATTTTTCACGTAGTGTATTATTTGTTTCGGTGTACGTGATTAGTGTTAATAGTTTTTGTAAATTGATAAATTTTTATTTATTTGTTTAAATAATAAAAAATTAAAAATGACATATCTTTTGCTTACAAATATTTAGTAGATTTTTACTAATTGCTAGTAGAAAATTACTAATTCAATTTGTAAAAGGTTTTTTTTATTATTTCAAATTAGTAAATTTTCTACTTAGAATTATTAAAAAAAACTACTAAAAATTAGTGAAAACAGTTCCTAATTCAATTGGTAAACGAATCCGCACGATTTCGTTAGTAGAAAACTACTAATACAGATTTAGAGAGAAAATTACTACTTTGGAGTTTTCAGAATTGGTGATTATAAATCTCATGTCAGTTTTTCAAAATTCAAAATGTTGGACTCCTAAATAATGACGAAATTTGCATTTTTCTAAAAAAAAGTCCGGCGTTAAAGGGTTAAAAATCAGCAACTATTTTGTTGTCAACTATATAAAATAACATTCGCGTATATTTTTTCTAATTTTATAGATTTGATTTATATTTATTTGCATTTCCAATTGGAAATGCAATTTTCTTATAAAATTGACAATTATGCACTTTGATTTTTTTTTTATTTAAATAATTTTGTTACGAGTTTTTTTTTAGATTAAATTAAAATTAAATTAAAATTTACAGAAATATTGTTTAAATATGGCATTGTTGTATGCATAACGATAAAATATATATTAACTCTTTCAGTGTTTTGTTAATTATTTTTAAAAGAATAAAAATTTTTTTTAAACATTGTGACAGCAAAATGTAAATCATACAAATTTATTTCCTTTTTTCAAAAGAAAACAACTGAACTTTTTATACAGAAGGTGTGACTGTATGAAGTAGAAATTTAGTATTACTTTTAATTCTAAAGAAACATGTGATTTTTATAGAAAAATAGTAATTGTTAAACAGAAGTTATGAAAACATTTTTTATTTTTATTTTTCGAAAATAAATTTATAGTTAAAAAAATATGATTCCCGAATTTTATTCCTTTATTTTTATTTCCCGAAAATAAATTAAAACTTAAATAAATATGATTCACCAATTTTTTTCCTTTATTTCTCAAAAAAAAATTGTAATTGTGAAATAGAAATTGTGGAAATGATTTTCTGTTTTTTCTAAAGAAAGGAATTTGATTTCAAAATCGTGATTAAAAATAGAAATTAAACAAAAAATGTTCGTCGTTTTTTAAAGATAACTCATAGTTTTATAATTATAATTAATATAGATGTGATTCAGAAATATGAATTCAGCAAAATGGGCATATTTTCCATTTTTCAAATGATTTTATAATTTTTCTCAAATGAAAATAAATATTCTTAATTTCGATTTGTATATGGGTGATTCTCCTGATATAAGGCATTGTTAATAATACCTATGTTATCTTTAAAAAAAAAAAAAATTCAAAAAGTTGTTTTAAAATTTGTAATTTTGATTAAGTAGAAATTACACCAATTTTTTTTTTAAATTATTTCCTAAAAAAACTAATTATTTGTAGAAAATCATAAATAAAAATAGAATTTTGCAAAATTTTGAACACTTAAAAAAAATTCGAAATTTTGTTAAAAAAATTGTTTTTGAAAAATACAAGAGGTCCAAATTTATTTATTTCTAAAAAAATATTTTTTCATTAGATAATAATAAATAAAAGAAATAAATAATTAATTTTGATTAAAAAATAGAAATTATGGTAATTTTCTTTACAAAAGAGAATGCAAATTTTATTGCAAAATTTGAATTGAAAAATTAAAATCGATAAATAGAAAAATGTTTTTAAATACAAACTTTTTTTTATAGTAAGTTTTTAATATAATATAATTATATATTAAAATCCCATTAAAGTCGTAAAAATTGGTAAAAACAAACCATTTTTAGTTCTTAAAAAATATTTAAAATATTTATTTACTCTAAATTAGTATTATTTTAATTTTTTTATTCATTAAGAATTCTTACGAATTCGGTAATTTTTTGTAGTACCAGAATAAATAAAAAATAAATAATAAATACGCGAATTTTGTAAACACCGGTTCCGAAAATACAAAATAGTGCAGGAAAAGTATGAAAAAAAATATTTTTTAAAAAATTTATCAACAAAAATTGTAAAACTGTGTATTTTTATAAATTTTATGAATCAAGCTGAAGGGAAAATAAAAATTCAAATTTTTATTATATATAGGGCGCGAGGAATTTCGTTGTTGTATATTATAATGTTATTATTTGTAGAGGAAGTTTTTTGGCAAAGAAGAAGTATGTCAGAAGAAGTTGTTGGAGATAATGCAAACGAAAAAAAAAGAACGAAAAATAAAGGGCAGTTTCGCTGAGATTTAAGACGCCGTGGCAGAATAGTAAACAAAAGCTACGATAAATTTTGTAAGTCGGAGAATTAATAAAAGATTACACCGCGGTTACTGCGGTACCGGTGAGATAAGATTCGCCCATAACCGGGAGCAGAGAGTCCGCTGCTAAATCATCGGATATCTTACCAGTAATACATAAACCACCCTTCAAGCTTATACCTTATATGTATACGTCTCATTTCTATCTTAAAATCCAAGAGGCTCGAAATGTTCATTTTTATTCCTTTTTTTCTATTTTGGTGTATAAAGAGCAGAATAATTGTGATTTTGCATCGTAAATATCCAAATTTGGGATTCTAATTCGAATCGAAAATATTTTTATTGTGTCATCATTTAAGTTAGAAGCAAGTGCTATTGTTTTTAATGTTTCAAAAATTATTACCTATACTAGCAACAATTTGTGCAGCTAACTTATAATTTATTTTTTGAAATAAAACTAGCAATTTAAAAAAATACATAAATTGAAAATTTTTAATGCAAATTTTTTGATGAAAACACTAAAAAAATTCAGTTTTGCAGAAATTACAAATAATTGTAGAAAGTCAATTATTTTCAAATTTTTTTTATGAAAACACTAAAAAAATTCAGTTTTGCAGAAATTACAAATAATTGTAGAAAGTCAATTATTTTCCAAAGTAACAACATTCTTCGGAGAAATTAAATTGTGTTCAAAAAAATTTTAAAAGTTCTGTATAAAATTTCAATTATCTTTATAAATAATAAAATTCTTCTCCAAAGTTCAATTGTTCTTAAAAATTTACCTCAATTTAATGATTTCCAGAATTTTAATAAAATTGTAATCAAACTATTTAATTATTCTTATAAATAAGAAAGATTTTCCTGTAATTCAATTATTTACAAATATTTTATAAATTTCTTAGCCCTAATTAAATATTTTCAAAAATAAAAAATAATTTAATGCGGAATTCAATTATTTTTATAAAAAATAAAATTATATTTTTAGGAATTCAATTATTAAAAACATTTCTTAGTCACAATTAAATATATTCATAAATAATGAAATTTTTTATAAGCAATTGAATTACTTTCATTAGTAAAAAAAATTCTTTTTAGGAATACGATTATTTTGAACGGAAAAAAAATTCTTCATATAGATTAAATTTTGTTTAAAAATTTAAAAAAAGTTTGTCAAAATTTCGATTGTCTTTGTAAAAATTAAAAAAACATCTTAAAAATTTAATTATTAAAAAATTTCCACAAAATTTTGTCAAAATCTCAATATTTTCAAAACTTTAACAAAAGTCTTGTCTAAATTCCAATTTTTTCCCACATTTTTCATCAAATCATTCATTTATAATGTCTACTATTTTAAAAAAATCCCTAAAGAATTGAATTATATAAAAAACAATTTTAATAAAATTCTACGCAAACTTTCAATTATTTTAATAAATAATAAAAATTTCACAGGAATTCAATTATTTTCAAAGTTTCTAATATTTTTTTCGCAATAATTTAACTATTTTCATAAGTAATAATATTTTTTACAGGGATTAAGTTATTTACAAAACTAATAAAATTGCTCATATTAATACAATTTTGTTCAAAAATTTAAAAAAAACATGTCAAAATTTCCATTATTCTTATGAATTATAAAATTCATCTTCAAAATTGAATTATTATCAAAAAAGAAAAAAAACGTTGAAAAATTCCAATTATCTTTTTAAATAAGAACGTACTAATTAATTTTAATTAAACTAATTAAAAATTCTAGACTCTAGATTTAATTCTAATTCTAGATTCTAGTAACTGAATTGTAATAATGAAAATGATTTTGAAGAAGTTACACCAATTTTATATTATAAGAATATTGTTATATTCTTATAATATAAAATAAAGATTTCATCTCTTGGTTATTTTTTCTACAAAAATATCAAGAAACGGGAATATGTAATGAATTTTTTTCTTATAATAAAGGAATGAGTTTTTGCACAATTAACAAATTTTTTTTTACAAATAAAAAGCAGAAAAATTTGCATAATTTGGATCACTTGAATGAAATTTGTTATAAAAAAACATAATAAACCAAATTTATTTGTTTTTTATTTTTTTTCTAATTTTCTATTTTTAATTTTAAACTAGAAAACGATACGCGCGCGGAACGTAGTATTAAATATGATACTGTTATACAAATTAAAAATTTTTTTATTAACAAACATACATTTTTTAAATAATTTCATAATCAAAATTAAAAAAAATAACTTAAGTTTCTATTTTCAAAAATTTTAATGAAATTCCACGAAAGAATTCCAATATTTCCTAAAATTTTAACAAATCTTTCTAAATAATTCGTAAAAATTATATTATTTTAATAAATAGTAAAATTTTTCGCAAGAATTCAATTATTTTTAATACAATTTTAATAAAATTCTTCTCCATAAAATTTCAATTATTTTTAAAATGTTTAATTAAAATTATTAAAGAAACTCCATTTTTTGACAGAAAATTCAAAGACATTCTGCAAAAAGAATTTAATTACAATATATTTTAAAAAATTTAAACGAAATTCTCCTCGAGAATTAAGTTATTTTCATAGTACACAATTTTTATCGTAGTGTCAGTCCGCAGTACAAACATAGCATAACAAACATTATGATTATTAAATGGAAATTATAATAATTTATATTATTTATCTCAAAAAAATCAGAATTTTATTAAAACTCCTGATTGAAAAGTTAAGAAAGGAAATTTTTCAAATTTTTTACCCTTTTTCTCAATACAATTTAACATTCTGTAAAATAATTTAAATTTTTTTTTATAACAAATAAAGAAAATTTTAAAAACTTTTTTTTTGTATAAAAAATGAAAGAAGTTATTAATCAAAACATATTAAAAAAATTAATATTTCTGATTTTGTTAAAAAAAAAATACTACAAATTTTGTAAAATACTTAAAATTACTTTATTTTTCCTTCAATTTTAAATAAAGAAAAATAAATTATTCAAATTTTTTCTTTAATTTCTAGATAAAACTTAAAATAAATTCATTTTTAGAAGCTTAAAAAAGTAAATCTTATTAAAGAAATTCTTCAAATGAAATTAAACATTTTGATTTTTAATAATTATATGAGAAAGTACACGAGCGTTTTTTTTAGCTAGTAAAATATAAAATATCTTTATATACAGAAAAAAATAAAAATTGTAATTATGAAATGCACAAATTCTTCCTACACATTTTTTTTATTAATTTAAAATAGAAAAAATTTGTTAAAAATTGTAATTAAAAAATAAAAATTTCCCAACTTTTTATTTCAAAAGAAACTAATAATTTAAAACAAATAAACAAAAAAAATTATAAAATTTATAAATTAAACATTATTTATTATCAAGAAAAATGTGTTTTCAAAACGAAAAAAAAACAAAAGCATATACAAAAACTAACTTCATACTGCGAACGGACAGAATAAAAAACCACAGACTTTAATAAAGTTAATGTTATTTTATTATTATTTTTAATAATTATTTTAATTATTAATATTAATTAACATTATAATTAATTAATTAATATATTAATCACATATTAATTATATTATGATTACATTAATCATTAATTAATATTAATTAATTATTTACTGCATGTTTTCTATTTGTCAAACAATATTTTTTAAAGAAGAAAAATAGCAAAAGCATACAGAAAAACTATCTTTAAAGTGTGGACAAATAATAGAATAAATAAAAGTAAAAAATTCAAAGATTATTTTATGTAATTAATAATTAATAATTGTGCAAAAGGCAAGATTTCTTGGCGAAAATTTAAGAAAGTAAAAAAATAACAAAAAAAAATAAACAACTTTTTTAAAAGTGTCCCTAAGTTAAAGGAACTGGTTTCGATATTTAAAAAGCTTATTTTTTATATAAAACAAGTATTTCTTGGCGCAAGCACAAAATATTTTTGACATATTATTTTAACACCAAAATGGAGTAAATTGTAAAATAATCTGCAAAGCTTTAATTCAGGAATAAAATAATCCATCGAAGGAGTTTCCCAGTGGTCTCAAAAATCGCCATACGTTTTAAGAACGTTCCTGAAACGTTTTTAGAACGTTTCATGTCCCTTACCAGACATGCAATGTTTTATAAACGTTCCTAATGTTCTGTGCCGATAGGGTTTAATTTTAGAAAATTTTTAAAACACATACACTGAAAAAAAAATTTATTTGATTCAAATAACCGATTATTTGTCTATAATCAAATAAACATTTGCATGAATCAAATAATTTTTATTTGAATCAAATAAATTGTATTTGAATCAAATAATTTTTATTTGAATCAAATAAATTGTATTTGAATCAAATAATTTTTATTTGAATCAAATAAATTGTATTTGAATCAAATAATTTTTATTTGAATCAAATAAATTTTTTTTCAGTGTACAGACAATTATTATTTTGCTTTTCTTCATAGGTGTAAAAAAATTTGAAACTACATCTTTTTTTTTCTTTTTAAATTTTGTTTTTTGAGTAATAGCTATAAGCAAATTGGTAATCAACGAATGACGTTTGTATTTCAGTGCCTCTCTCTCTATCTCTCTCTATATGTATATATGAATGTCTACATGAAGTTGGCATTTTATTCGCGAATTCCGTAGCGGGCGAGAATGGCGCTATATTATTATTAGAGTCCCTTAAGTCTAAGAGCCTTAAATCTGCGATAACTTATGAGCACCCCGCCACCCACTCTTTCCCCTTCCCTTCCACTTTCTTGCCAACCCATACCTTATATACCATTTCCCTATAATATCTTAGTCTACGAAGGCGCCTCTCCTGCCTTTATCTCGCATACATTATACGCTTCTGAGTAAAACGGAGGGGGTTCCTTGAGGGTAATTGAAAATAACTACCACCCTAAACCAAAACCTGCGGCGTAGAGTCCCTTATATGCGGAATAACCAAGACGAACCACCGGGGATCATCTGCCGGCTCAACGGCGAGTTTTCGATATTAACTTTTCTGACAACTGTTACACTTTTTCTATCATGTTTTCCAAAAAAAAAATTTTTTTTATTTTTTTATTAATGACTTATAAGCCGAACTTAAAAATGAAACTTTTTTAAATATTATTAATTTAAATTAAGTTTAAGTAAATAAATTAAATTAATTAAATTATATTTATAAATGTGTATTGTAAAAGAAGCATTTATTTAATTAAATAAAAATTTAATTTATCGTACCTTTTGAATTAGGGCTAATTAAAATTATTTATTTAGATAAAAATTTCGAAATTAAGTTTAAGTAAATTAATTAAATAAAATAAATTATATTTATAAATGTGTATTGTAAAAGAAAGATCTATTTAATTAAATAAAAATTAAATGTATTGTGCCTTTTGTATTAGGGTTAATTAAAATTATTTATTTAGATAAAAATTTCAAAATTAAGTTGAAGTAAATTAATTAAATAAAATAAATTATATTTATAAATGTGTATTGTAAAAGAAAGATCTATTTAATTAAATAAAAATTTAATGTATTGTGCAGTAGTATAGCTAGGCGGGTTCTGGGCCACTTACCTACAGTCGGTAAGGTAGATTTCTTAATAGCTTACTTTCAAGTGGCTTGGTGTTCTACCTTACCGACCGAGTACCGGCTGCCACCGCTAGATGGCGCCACCGCTCAATTCAAACCCCCTTGGCGGGGTATTTAAATTTTTATTTTCAAACTTTCAAGTGGCTTGGTGTTCTACCTTACCGACCGAGTACCGGCTGCCTCCGTTAGATGGCGCCATTGCTCAATTCAAACCCCCTTGGTGGGGTATTTAAATTTTTAAACTTTGAAGTGGGTTAGAAGGGATAATTTTAAATTTCGCGCCTTTAAGTTGGTTGGTGTTCTACTTTACCGACCTTGATGATAATGCTTATATAAAAATGCCGGTAATTTACCGACTGTAGGTAAGTTACCGACCGATGGTAAGTATTACCATCAGTCGGTAATGCAGATTTCTTCTACAATTTTTGGTCAGGTTGGTATGTCAGGGTTCTGCATTACCGACCGATGACCCACTTGGGTTATGTTAACTTCAAGTTATCCCCGGTAGTTCGCGTTTGTGGTAGGAGAGTTGCGCGCGCCTGTGGTGTAGTGGGGAGTTGCACAGTGGGGAGGTGAGTATAGTGGGGACTGGGGTATAAGTTACGGAGCGCGAGCCACAAGCATCAGTTGCATCTTGAATGGTGCAGCAGACTACTTTCAGGTTTTCAGGGTTCCAGGTTTTCTTTAAAGTTTTCAGAGTTTTTTTCGATTTGATTTTCAGAGACAACTTTTCAGAGTTTTTTTTCGTTTTGAATTTAGGAGTTATTTATTTTTATTATAGGTTTTTTTAAATTTTGTGTTATAGTTTGCATTAGTTTTAAGTTGGTGGTGGTTTTTTCTATTTTTAGGGTTTTCTTATTTTTTTTAGGTTTATTTTCTAGTTGTAAGTTTACTTTTTCAAGTTTTGTTTATTTTTAATTCTATTGTGTTTTTAGGTTTAAGGTGGTGGTGGTGGTGTTTTTTTCTATCTCAGGATTTTTTTAGTTTTAGTTTATTTTCAGGATTTTTTAGTTTTTATTTTATTTTCCAGAATTTTGTAAGATTTAGACTTTTTTTCAAGTTCATTTTCAGATTTTAGGTATCAAGATGCCCAAGTGTAAGGATTCGAAGAAATCACGACGACGAATCAACCTCGACGAGTACAATGAGGTGTGTGAGGAGGCTGACAACTTTATCAAAATTGCAGAGCGTGAACTCGTCACAACAATGTCAATGTCAGGTGATGATAGATTTATTAAAGCGTTTGAATGGCAAAACAAGTGTCAACGTTACAAAAGCGTAATGCGTAAATTTTTGCAAAAATATGATTTTTTACATTATCAAATATCAAGATGCTTGAACTTGAGTCAGAAATTGGAATACTTGTGTTGCCATTTCGATGTGTTAATGAAACGCGGTGCAGGTGTGCAAGTGGAGAATGAACGAATGAAATGGGTGAACTTTGATAAGGCATTCGATGATCGTTTACAAACTAGTGCTATTATGAATTTGTCTTATAAAGATATTAACTTGTTCTTAGATGATGCCTATGCTTTATTCGAGATTAATATTCAAAAAGCTTTAAACAGGTTTGGTCCACTAAAAGTTTATACCGTGTTAGGCGCGAAATTTGTAAAAGATTTAAATAATGGTAAAGAGGAAATATCAGACTTGAAGACATTTATTGCAAAAACAGTTGAAATTTTAAATACAACCCCGTTAGATCAATGGTACAACGAGAATGTAAAACAACCAACTTTGAAAAGAATTGAAGAGTTCCAACAAAAAGATTCAAATTGGAGACTTCATTCTATTGAAAGGTTGGAAGTTAACATTAACAAATACAACCCAATGCGTGCAAGCTCGTATATTAATTTGCCATCTGCTATCAATAGAAAACATGCCTGCATAAATGTTCAAAACACCGATAACCAGTGTTTTAAATGGTCAATATTGTCAGCGTTATATCCCTCAGATAATAAGCATGCACACAGAGTTGCAAAATACAGGCAATATGAAGATTCACTCGATTTTACTGGAATTGAATTTCCAGTTGCACTTAAAGATATTTTAAAGTTTGAGGCTTTAAACAACATTTCAGTGAACGTTTACGGTCTTGTGAAAAGAGATGAAAAATTTAGTGTTTCACCTCTACATCTATCATCACAAAAGAAAATTCATCATGTTAACCTTTTACGAGTTGAAGACCACTACATTGATGAAAATCACGAAGGGGAAGAGGAGGAGGAGAATCAAGTTGCCATCATGTCATTCAACTACCATTATGTCTGGATCAAGGATTTGTCGAGACTCGTCAGTTCAGACTTATCAAAGAAGAAGAACAAAAAATACATCTGTGACCGCTGCTTACACTATTTTGGAGAAGAATCTAAGCTGAACGAACATGAAGAAACTTGTAGAGTGATGAACGACACAAGAATTAAATTGCCTCAACTTGGAAAAAATATCCTTGAATTTCAACATTTTCAAAACAAAGAACGTGTGCCTTTTATTATCTATGCGGATTGTGAGAGTCTTTTAATTCCTACAGAAGCACCAAAAGAAATATCCAATACAGAAGTTTTTCAAAATCACAAAACTCTCAGTATTGGATATTACTTGAAGTGTGCTTTTGATGATTCTTTGTCTGTGTACAAAGCGTCTCCAAGAGATGAAGAGTATCCAGCAAAGTGGTTTTCGAAGGAATTAAAAGACTTGGTTGACAATTTAGATTCTTTATTTAAAAATCCTGTGCCCATGGAAACTCTAAGTTCTCAGCAATGGGTAGCTTTTCGAAATGATAGCACATGTCATATTTGTAAAAAGAAAATCGCGTATGGGGATGTGAAAGTACGAGACCATTGCCATCTAACAGGGAAGTACCGTGGACCCGCACATCAAGAATGCAACATTAATTATCACGAATCACAGACCATACCTGTTGTCTTTCATAACTTAAGTGGCTATGATGCACACTTTATCATTGAATCTATTGCTACTGAATTTGAAGGTAAAGTCGAACTACTTCCAATAAACAAAGAGAAGTATATTAGTTTTACGAAAAATGTAAAAGGTAGTTTTATCAAATTTCGTTTTATCGATTCTTTTAAATTCATGGCATCATCTTTGGACAAGTTAGCATCTTATCTTAATGAGTACAAAATTGTTAATTCTGTTTTTTCCAACTACAGTGATGACAAAATTCAATTGTTAACGCGTAAAGGAGTTTTTCCTTACGAGTACATTGACTCGAGAGAAAAACTTGACGAAACCGAATTACCACCAAAAGAAAAATTTTATAGCACTTTAAACGATTCGAATGTCTCTGATGAAGATTACACCCACGCGCAGAAAGTTTGGACTGAATTCAATTGTCAAAATCTCGGCGATTACGTGTATTTATATATGCAAACCGATATACTGTTACTCGCGGACATATTTGAAAATTTTAGAAATCAATGTTTAATCGCGTACGGTCTTGACGCAGCGCATTATTACACAACACCTGGACTATCATGGGATGCTATGTTGAAGTATACAAATGTAAGACTTGAACTTTTAACTGACATTGACATGGTGATGTTTATTGAACGTGGAATTAGAGGTGGAGTGAGTCAGTGTATGAATCGTTACGCAAAAGCTAATAATCCTTATATGGAGAAATACAATGAGAGTGAAGAAACATCTTATATCATGTACTTTGACGCTAACAACCTCTATGGTTGGGCCATGGTTCAGTCACTTCCTTATGGTGGCTTCGAGTGGATAGAAAATATTGATAATACTTTTGACTTTAATCTTCCAGATGATGATCCAATCGGGTACATCCTTGAAGTTGATTTGGATTACCCAAATCACCTTCACAATAAACACAGCGATTTTCCATTTTGTCCGGAACGCTCGAAGCCACCAGGGTCAAAAGAGGAGAAGCTCCTAACTACCCTTCTACCGAAACGAAAGCACGTTCTCCATTATCGTGCCTTAAAACAAGCTATTGCCAACGGTCTCGTGTTAGTTAAAATTCATCGCGTCTTGAAATTCAAACAGTCCACATGGTTAAAAAGTTACATTGACTTTAATACTATACAAAGAACAAACGCGAGTAACGAGTTTGAAAAAAATTTGTTTAAATTGATGAACAACGCGGTATTTGGCAAAACAATGGAGAACGTGCGAAAACATGTTGACATTAAACTTGTGACAAAGTGGGAGGGTAGGTATGGAGCTGAAGCTTTAATTTCCAAACCTAATTTCCACAGCAGAGCCATTTTCAATGAAAACTTGGTTGCTGTGGAACTTAGGAAAATGGAGATACTAATGAACAAGCCGGTGTATGTTGGTTTGACTGTGTTGGATGTGTCAAAAACTTTGATTTACGATTATCACTACGATTACATGTTAAATAAGTATGACGAGAAAAGCCTTAAATTGTTGTACACAGACACTGATAGCCTTATTTATGAAATCAAGTGCTCAGACATTTACGCTGATATGAAGCAAGACATTCACAAATTCGACACTTCTGATTATCCGGTTAATAACGTGTACAATATTCCGCAAGCCAACAAAAAGATCTTGGGTCTCATGAAAGATGAGTGCTGCGGAAAAATCGTAACAGAATTTGTTGGCTTGCGGAGCAAAATGTACAGCGTCCGCGTAGAAGACAAAGATTTCATAAAAAAGGCTAAAGGTGTCAAAGCAGGAGTTGTCAAGAAAAATATCGATTTTGATGATTATGTTTATTGTCTACAAAATGTTAAAATCCAATCAAGAACACAATATTGTATTCGGTCAAAACTGCACAATGTACAAACATTAAAGCAAACAAAAATTGCACTCAGTCCATATGACGACAAAAGATACTTAATAGCAAACAGCACTGACACCCTCGCATGGGGTCATTGTAAAATTTTAGAAATTGACGAATAGAATGATAAGCTACTGTAAAAATAGTTACAGAGAGAGGAGGAAGAAATAGTTGTTTTAATAAAAGATGTTATACATTTCATTCTATGTTTATTTAATTTTACAAAAACCTTAATCTAGTTACATTCATTCATTTTAACTTATTCTAACTTATTTTAACTATATTCTAACTTATTTTAACTTTAGTTTAACTTATTTTAACTTTTTTTAAAACTATATTTTAACTTATTTTAACTACATTTTAACTTATTTTAAAGTTACTTTAACTTATTTTAACGTTACTTTAACTTTATTTTAACGTTACTTTAACTTTACTTTAACGTTACTTTAACTATATTACATATCAGATTTTTTTATCCAACTATTATGTGAGCTATCGAATCCAAGCCATTTCACGTATACATCATTACCGCGAGTCTTGAGAACTTTTTCTACAAGGTAAACATCTGGATATTGGACTTTCAGCAACTCCTCTTCGTAGAAACCACCTTCGATGAGTTGATTTTGGTAATCTTTCAGCTTGTATGTAACTGGTTTTGTTGATTTAACTTTATCCACGGTGAATATTTCAGTTGTCCAGTTGGGGGTGTATCCTTTCTCAAAGATGTTTTTATACTTGCTAACTCGAACTCTGTCTCCAACTTTGAATTTTGATCTTTTGAGCGGAATTCTACGTAGTTTACGAATGCGTCTCAGCAGTTCTCTTGTATCTTCTTCGGTGACATCATTGGGTTTCATGCCAATAGTACGATGCTTTTTATTATTGTACTTTGACATGAGAGTTGGTAAAAGATTAATCCATTTATAATTGCCTTGCAAGCTGAATTCTGGCCACATCATATTTTTTAGAGTGCGGTTAAATCTTTCAACAATTGAGGCTTTTAAATTACTATAGGTAGAATAGAGATTTATGTTAAATTCTTGCATTAAACTCTTAAATTCAGAATTATAAAATTCTTTGCCTCTATCAGTGTGCAAATTTTTTGGAATTCGACCTTGTTTTAGAATAGTTTTCATGGCCAAAGAAATATCCTTTCCATTCTTACTTTTTACAGCTACAGCCCAGGCATATTTGGAAAATATGTCTATAACTGTGAGCATGTATTTGAAACCTTTATTAGAATAAGAATATGGTATCATTTCAACCAAATCTGCTTGCCAGGTTTCATCGATGCCACGCATTTGAACTTTTCGACGAGGATAATTTTTTCTAGCTTGCCTATGCAATTCTTTAACAACTGTTGATTTTTCACCGTCCATTTTCTAGATGGGTTAAACGTGAATCCAATTTATCAATATATTTAGCGTTTTGAAGAGGTAATTCAAGTTGTAAATCAGTTTCAAATTGCTTAAGTTTTTCGTTAATTCTTTCTTCAATAGACTGAATAAGAATAGTCAAGTCATCAATAGCTGACCTTGAAGATGATGTAACTGCAAAGACGGTTTTTATTTCGTTTTTAACAATTTTTGTTACTTGTCTTAAATTTACAGCATCGTGTTGCTCTTCAGCGTCTTGAACGTTGCAAAGTCTTTTGTTATCAATGTCGTATTGTCCACTTGGAGTAACTTTAAATCCAATTCCAGAAGGTCCAGGAAGTCCACGACTTGCAAGAGGCCGTGACAAGGGATGTCCAAACACATCAATGCTCATTTTAATACTGAGCTCTAAATTGCTTGTACTCTTCTAATATATAATGTGAGCTTCGCGTAGTTCTTCGATGATTGACATAATTTCATTATTATGACTCGGATTACCAGCTTGCTGTGATGCTACTAGCAGGCGTAATCGGTCAACTAGTTCATTTGGATCATCCCAATAGATGTAGTCTGGTTGAAATTTTGTCTTTGTAATCATAAATTGAGGTAATTTTTTTCCAAACTTTTTCTTCTTCCCTTTTAAAATACCTTTACCCTTTTTTGGTGTACTTTTAAAAAGTTTTGCAATTACATCAACATATTTAGAACTCCTGTTTATATTCAAAGGTTCACTGGAACTATAATTCTTTCGATGTGCATTTGTAACTTCAAGAATTTCTTTATAATTTTCTAAATCATCTGAACTTATTAATGCTTGATTAGGTTTTTGTGTAAATAAGAGTTCTAGCAACCCAGCAGTTTTTAAATTTTTTTTCTTTCCAACAAGTCGGATATGAGGACCTTCTAAATCAACTGCTGTATCTCCAATCATAAGAATACCATTAGGAAGCTTACGTACTCCATAAACCATATCCAAATACAGTTTCCTGTTTTTATTCAATAATAGAATAAATTTATTTGTCAATTTTTCATAATTAAGTTCTTCTTCTTCAAAGTTAGCACTCTTATCAAGTACAGTGTCATTTAGTAGTGTTTTATCAAATTCTTCTTCCTCATCAACAGCAGTTGAGAAAGAAAAATCATTTTCCTCCTTTTTAACTTTTTCTTTTTTAATATTTTGGAAAGGTATGTCAGTTACTTTAACCAATTTTTCAAGAGGTGTTACTATTGGTTGAAGAGTTTCTTTCAATACTGTTTCTGCAGCCTCTTTACCCATTTTGAGTAAACGATGTTTACGTCTAATAGCATCACTTGCTTTTGCTATTTGACGAAGCGTTTCTTGCTCTTTTCTATACATGTTTTCTTTGAGACAAGAAAAACTATACTAATGAAAAATTCAATAAAGTTCTTATATTTATAGTGAAATGAAGCAATCAAATCCTCTTCTATATCTCCCCTCATTAAAATTACGGTCCTTATCAATAACAACAAAACCATATTTGTCAGATTTCCAACATTCTGAACATAAATCGCGAAATTGAGTATAACTCATATCTGTATTAACATGATCTTCATATACATGTTTCAGATTCTTTTCGTCTTGTCTAAATAGAACCAATAAATTAACATTATCTCGAACTAGATGTTTAGGAATACGAGCATACGTTTGACATAAATAAAAACTGTCCACATTTACATGTCTGCCCATACAAAAGAAAGCTCTAACATTATCCTGCTTTTCACAAGCAATGTCATCAAAAACGAATATTGAATTTGGTTTAGCATCTTTTGGAGATACTACTTCTTCATGTTCACTAAATGGAAAATATTCAACACCATCTACCCCACTGATTACATTTTCAAGAAATTTATATTTAGGTTGCTGCAGAGATTTAGAGTAGAGGTAAATATTTTCAAAACTTAGACCATTTGGATGTATTATTAGGGAAAGAAGAGCATTTGTTTTTCCACAATTTGAGGGTCCACAAAAAACTGCTCGAATGCTGTCTGAAAACAGACTGCCATGGCGTTTAATCTTTTTCTCATTAGTCTCAACATCTATACTAGAGATTGGCAGTGCGACGAGTTGTTTCGTGAACTGCATCTTGACAGTAACTGCCCCAAAATCTATAAATACCTAGCTTTTATAGTCAATTTTGTCAGTTTCACGTCAACCTTTGTAGAGTGAAGAATGATTCTGCATCAGGAGGTGAAAAAAGGTCGATATCGAGGAAAAGGTTTAATCAATCGTATCATCAATAGTTTACCGTTTGAGTTACATTTACCAGGATACCAATTCTGTGGCCCTGGTACAAATCTGGCAAAACGTTTAGCTCGCGGTGATCAAGGAATTAATCCACTAGACGCTGCATGCAAACAACACGACATTGCATATTCCCAAAATCGTGAAAATATTGAAGCGAGAAACGAAGCAGATAAAGTTTTAGCTAAGAAAGCTTGGGAACGTGTTAAAGCTAAAGATTCTAGTGTTGGTGAAAGAGCAGCTGCTTTAGCTATATCTGGAACCATGAAAGCTAAATCAAAATTAGGAATGGGAATGAGAAGAAGAAGAAGAAAATCATCTATAAGAAAGAAAAAAAGTAAAAAAATGTGTAAAAAGAAACAAATAGCGCTAAGAAAAATTGTGGATGCTGCACGAAAAAGTATGGTTCCTAGTAATAATGCTGAAGAATCAATTCGAGCAGCTATGGTTGGTGCACGAAAAGCAATAAAAAATGTTGGCGGTAAATCCAAAATTTTATCCCCTAGAATTCTTCCTGTACCTACTAAAGTAGGTGGAATTTTACCGCTAGTTCCAATTTTTGCTGGACTTAGTGCTTTAGGCGCTCTTGCTGGAGGAGCTTCAGGAATAGCAAGGGCTGTTAATAAGGCTAAAACAGCTAGTGAACAGCTTGCAGAAGCTCAACGTCACAATAAAACCATGGAAGCTATATCGCTTGGAAAAGGATTACATTTAAAACCTTATCGACAAGGACTTGGTCTACACTTAAAACCCTACATTCAAGGAAAAGGAATTAAAAAACGATCATCAAGAAAGAAGAAACGAGCATCAAGAAAAAAGAGAACTACAAGACGGAAAACAAAAAACTTGCTGTGAAGCTACCTCACCGACCATTAACTGACTTTGATCTGTTAAAGTATGCCAAAGCTGCTAAAATACCTCATTTTCGTGGTATTTTTATGCGGAATGAACTACCTGTGAGTGGTCCTCATCAGTTTGAATCAGGAATAATTAATCTTGATAATAAAGAAGGTCCAGGAACACATTGGGTAGCATATAAAAAATTCAAAAACGAAACAATGTATTTTGATAGTTTTGGCAATCTTGCTCCACCAACAGATCTTGTCATTTACTTGGGTGATGGTAGCTTAATAAAATATAATCATAAAAGATATCAAAATTTCGATTCATTTGTATGTGGACACTTGTGTCTTAAATTTTTATGTAATCAACTAAATATTAAGAGTTGCTTTAACCTTTATAAAAGACTGTAACTGTTGTAAGCTTTCAGTATAAAATCTGACAGCAACATGAGTGATTCGTTTACTTTAACGTTAACAGGAAATTCTTCAGTTCTTGAAGCTGAATATTTCCCACCAATAGAGCTAAATTCAAATAAAAGTTATGTACTTGGTCTTGTTGAACTGTTGACTTTTAATTCAATTCCCAATATAGATAAAGGAAATAACAAGTTTTACGTTGGAAATCAAGTAATTGATATTTCAACTGGAAGTTATGAAATTAAAGATATTGAGTCATATTTACAAAATTCTGTAGAAATCGGAACTGTCATTAGTATAAAACCGAATAATAATACTTTGCGCAGTGTAGTTAAATCCAATTTACCAATTGATTTTAACCCTAAAGACTCAATTGGTAATTTGTTAGGATTTACGTCGCAGCTTTTAGCACCTCATAGAGCACATACTTCTGATTTACCTGTAGCCATTTTAAAGGTTAATTCAGTTAGAATTGAGTGTAATATAACATCTGGAGCGTATATAAATAATCAAAAAGTCCACACCATTCACGAATTCTTTCCCAGTGTTCCACCAGGATATAAGATTGTGGAAGTGCCTGCTCACGTCATTTACCTTCCGATTGTCACAAAGACAATACATAATATACAACTGCGAATTGTTGATCAAGACGGTGATTTAATAAATTTTCGTGGAGAAACTATAACAATTCGATTGCATATAAAGTCTTTGTAATGGGAATTGTTTATAACCAAAGAGCTGTTGTTGGTGGAAACTATAAAAGTCAACCAATATGCAAGAGTTCAATCAGTCTAAACTTGTCTCACAAGGTGTTAACACCTCAGAATCGCCTCTTTCTGCAAGAACTAGGTCTAAAACTTCGAGGAAAGAAAATAAGACAACAAGACAATTAATTTACATATTTTTTGCTTGCTGTTGCAATAAAAATGGACGAACTTCTCAATATTCCAGCAGCAGTGAATTTCGATGAGTCCATAGCTCATTATGAAATTCATGCTCATCAACCATACGCATCTTCATCTTTTAATAATAGCGATGAAATTCGAATTGCACTACAACATCAAGACTTGTGCATTTTACCTAGTAAAAGTTCATTACACATTTTTGGCAGATTAGCTAAAAATGATGGAATTACTCTTACAGAAAATGTGCATTTAAGTAATAATGCTGTATGTTTTTTGTTTGATGAAATTCGCTATGAACTAAATGGTATTGAAATTGATCGCTGTAAATACGTTGGACATACTACAATAATGAAAAATTATGTCTCACAAACTCCAACTCAGCTAAATTTTATTGAAAATGCTGGATATTCAAAAATTGCAGCTGATGCAAGACTTGTATTGGAAAATGGATATTTTGACGTCACAATACCACTCAGCATGATTTTTGGTTTTGCTGAAGATTATAAAAAAATCATTATGAACGCTAAACATGAACTTATTTTAACAAGAGCACGTTCTGACATGAATGCTATAATTCAAACAGGACAAGGAGGGGATGAGGAATTCAAAATTTTCATCAATAAACTTGAATGGATGGTTCCATACGTTTTACCTGCTGATAATAATAAAATAAAACTATTAAAATTTATCGAAAAAGATCCATTAATTTCAATAAGTTTCAGATCTTGGGAAATGTATGAGTATCCTCTAATTCCTACAAGTTCAAAAGTTTTGTGGCAAATTAAAACATCAACACAATTAGAGAAACCACGCTATGTTATTGTTGGATTTCAAACAGCAAGAAAAGATAAACGTAAAAGATATGCCTGTCATTTTGACCATTGCAATATTACCAATGTTAAACTCTTTTTAAATTCACAATATTACCCTTATGGAAATTTAAATTTAAACTTTGATCAAAATCAGTACTCTCTACTTTATGAAATGTATGCTAATTTTCAATCATCTTATTATGGTAAAGATTCAAAACCTATTTTAACAAAGAATATTTTTAAAAGTTTATTTCCTCTAATTGTTATTGATTGTTCTAAACAAAATGAGTTTTTAAAACAAGCATCAGTTGATGTAAGGTTAGAATTTGAAGCAGGAATCAACATGCCAGCCGAAACCACCGCCTACTGCCTAATCATCCATGACCGCGTCATACAATATAAGCCAATCAGCGGCGTTGTAAAGAAACTATTGTAAAGGAGTGGGGATAATGTGGTGGGGGTAATTAATATAAAAGCAGCTGCTCTCGGCTAGAAATTCATTTCATAATGGAGTTTATTGTAGATGTTCAAGGTTTTAAAAAAGCCAACAACGAGTTTGTCTTTAAAGAATTGTCAATACTTCCATTGCAATCAGATGCTCAACCACTTGTTTTCCTGTTTGAACCTCCTTGTCCGTGGAATTCACTGTCTGGGCGCTACAAAAGTGAAAACCTCTGGCTAACTCATAACTACCATGGGATTGATTGGTCAGCTGGAGAGGTTCCATACGATGAACTTAAATCTACTCTACAAGGAATCCTGCTAGGTGCTAGTGCAATCTATGTTAAAGGATTAGAAAAGAAGACTTGGCTAGAATTTTATTTGTTTAATGTCGAAAATTTAGAAGACTTTAACTGTCCATCATTAAAAAAACTTGAAAACAATTTGTTAACTACTTGTAAACATCACACTCTATATAAAGAAAATTGTGCTGCAAAAAATGTAAAACTTTTACAAGAATGGTTTTTAGAACCATCAAACCGATATATAAGTGCTCTTGTTAAAGGAGTTGATGAAGTTGATTCTACTTTTACTACTTTAAATTCTTTTTATGAACAATGTGAATCTTTTTTGTAAATATCTTATGTTTTTATAAAATAAATAAATGTTAATATCCTTAAATAACTGTTTCCTAATTTCAAAAACCTATTCCTGAAATACTCTAAACTTATTTTATACTTAAAATTAACCTTATACTAAGAAAATAAATTAATAAATTCAAAAATGAAATTACAGATAAAATTCTTTGTTTTATTGTTTTAATTATTTCATTGTTATATACATTTTATTTAACAAATTGAAATTCGACGATGTTATAAGTACCACCAATATATTTCATTTGAAGCTGCTTTGCAACTGCAGCTTCCGACATCATCACCAGCGTGGTTGGTTCCTCTTCGAAATGTTTGGCAAATCTCAATGGTAAATAAGTGATGAAATCAGCGTTTACTTCCACAATAATACGTGCTCCATATTTTGTCTGTACCTTTTTTATTTTTGTGATGTAGTAGAGCTCATTTTTAGTCAATTCTGACAAAGGCTTTGTTGGCAAGTAAACTTCAGTACGTCCAACTGCGTTAACTTTTTCGAGATCCATTTTTCAATTTTTGTAGTTGAAACCTTAAACAAAACAATAAATAAAAAAAACTTAGATAATAATAATAATGTTGAAAGAGAACTTACAAAATAATGCTGGAAATAAATTTAGAAAATAAAGCTGAAAATAAACTTAGAAAGGAATGCTAAAAGTAAAAAAAAAAGTTAGGAAATATAGCTGAAAAGTAACTTAAACAATTTTGCAAAAAATAGAAAATAAATCTGAAAAGAACTTAAAAAACAAAGCTAAAAATAAACTTAGAAATTAATCCTAAAAAGAAAACTTAGAAAATAAATCTGAAAAAGAAATTTAAAATTAAATCTAAAAAGATCATAGAAAAGAAACTTTTAAATAGAGCTGAAATATAAACTTAAAAAATATAGCTGAAAAGAAAAAAAATTTTTAATTAAACCTAAAAATGATAGAAAATAAATCTGAAAAGAACTTAAAAAACAAAGCTAAAAATAAACTTAGAAAATAAAAGAACTAAGAAAATAAAGCTGAAAATAAACCTGAAATTGAAAAATAACTGAAAAAATAAAAATCAGAATAGAATATTGGAATATAAAGCTAAAATACTTACAGCTTCTGCCTAGAAGACCTGAAAGAATGATTATTTTTTTGCTTTGCAGTCGCTTTATATCAACCCCCCCCCCCAACACCACATTAAATAGTGCATGCGCAGTTTAATATATTTCACACACACACACACACACACAGTTTTAACTTTAAATTCACAAAAAAAAATTTTTTTAAGAATAAATCTAAATCTTTAACAAATTGGATTGTTTTTTTATTGTATGTATAATATAAAATTAACTTTTTGTTCTAAAAAATTATTTTTTTTACCACAATTCTTCATTCATCTGCAACAAAAATTAGAGATTTTTAAAACTTTTAACCATTAATTTTAATTAATTAATTAATTTTTAATAAATTAATTTTAATTAATTAATTAATTTTTAATAAATTAATTTTAATTAATTAATTAATTTTTAATAAATTAAATTACCTCATGAACGTCAATGTTAATAACTAAAATGTCATTGTGGTAATCATAATCGTATTCATTGTTGTTGTTGTCATATTCGTAGTCGTTGTTGTAGTCATTGTTGTAGTCGTTGTTGTAGTCATTGTTGTTGTCATTGTTATAGTCGTTGTTGTAGTCATTGTTGTAGTCGTTATCCTCAGAGTCACTGCTACTGAGGATGATTGTGTTTCCTTCAGAGTCGTATTCATCTGTTCCAATTCCTTCATCTTCACTCTGCTCTTCAGATATCATAATGCCTTCATCTACCTCTTCATCTATCTCTTCATCAAAAATATTCGGAGAATCATTTTCATCTAACATGACAATCAAAGAGTCGTTGTCAGAATTGCCTTCATTCTCATCAAAAATAATTATTGTAGGCTCGTCACGTGCATTTTGAAACGGTACTTTTGGTGGAACAGCCATTATTAATAATTCTAAAAATAATAAATTATACAAAAATCAATTATTCTAAAAATAATAAATTTTACAAAAATCAATACAAGTTAAAACTTGTGAAGAAATTACAAGTTAAAACTTGCCAATATATATATATATATATATTATAAGTTTCCGCTTGTGTAGTATTTGCAAGTTTTAACTTGTGTAGAAATTACAAGTCTTAACATATATTCATTTCATAAGTTTCATCTTGTATATTTTTTACAAGTCTTAACCTAAATAGAATTCTGTAAGTTGACTAGACTATTGTAAGATTCTATCTAAAAATTTTTGATTCTGTGAAAATCCTGAAAATAAAATCTTTAACCTTAAAAAAAAAATGAAAAGCCATATGCAGTAAAATAAACGCTTTTGATACCTACATTCGGAAGACCTGAAATAGAATGATTCTGTCAGCTCGGAAGCGGCACCTCCAAACCAGCAATCCCCACTTAAGCTTTCCCTTACGGCACTTTCTTCAACTAATATTAATACGCGGGAAATTTCAAATTCTTTAAAACATTACACTTGTTGGTTATTCTAGTTTTATTAAAATTATTTAATTTTACTAAGCAACAAATAAATATTGACATAACTTTGAAAAGCTAAAAGATTTGATTTATTTTAATACACATAATCAATAATTATTTAACAATTTGATAAAACATTATATTATAATCATTTCTTTCTTTATTATTATTACAATATTTATGATCGAAATGAAAGTAGGAATTTGATAATTAATAGAAACATTTTTTTTTACATGTATTATAAATATTTATTTACACTTCTTGTTTCATAACCTTACAAGACAATACTGTTATTTTACAAAATAATGTTTAAATTTTTTTTTTTTGTTGGTTAACATTATGTAACATTAAATGTTTTCACAAAGTTTGTTTAAATTTCAATAATGATTTTACGAAATGTTTTTTTTTGTTCTGTAATATTTTAATCAGTTTAATAAACTTTTTTTCTATTTATTCATTATCTGCTACCTATGCAAGACTGATAAGAATTTTAACAAGGAACCAAAATAAAAAAAGAAATGTCCACTACCTAAAAGAACAATAAAAAAACATTTTAGGAAAGCAAAAAAAATAAGAAACAAAAAAAAAAACATTTTTGAAAGCAAAAAATAAGAAAGAAAATAATAAAAAAAAACGCATCAAGTATTTTAATAAGAAAAAACCAAAAAGTATCTTAAAAATAAAAAAAATAAACGTTTTTGAAAAAAAAGTGAAATGTACACCATTTTAATGTGAAATAAAACACCGTCAATCGACTAAAAAAACAAAAAAATAAATTTTCCCTTAGAGGTAAAATGTAGTAAGCATTTATAAGTAAAAATTAAATAATTAATATAAAAATTTTAAAAACTGAAAAAAGGTTGGAAAATAAATTTTTTTCTTAGAGGTAGAAAACAATCCTGGAGAAATTTCCAACAGCTAAGAATTATTCTTTTTTCGGTTTCTTCTTATTCTTTTGTTCTTTCAATTGAACTTTCCTTTTTTGATTCATGTTAGAAATTTTTTCGTTGGAAGGTTTCTCATCATTATCAGACGAAGATGATGATGATGAGGAACTTCTGGATGAGCAGGATGAGCAGGATGAGTAAGATGGTGATGAGGTAGAGCTAGATGATGATGAATTTCCTGAAGAACTGGCTGGTGGCGATTTAACATGTTTTTCTGAAACCAATATCGGGGTTGGTGTGTTCGGTTTCTCCAATATCGGAGTTGGTGTGTTCGGTTTCTCCAATATCGGAGTTGGTGTGTTCGGTTTCTCCAATATCGGAGTTGGTGTGTTGGGTTTCTCCAATATCGGAGTTGGTGTTTTGGGTTTCTCCAATATCGGAGTTGGTGTTTTGGGTTTCTCCAATATCGGAGTTGATGTTTTGGGTTTCTCTAATATCGGAGTTGGTTTCTCTAATTTCTGTGTAGATGTTTTTAATTTCTGAAGTCTAAGAGATGGAATCAGTGGAGATGAAATCGTTGATGTCTTTGATTTTTTGTTTTTGGAAGTAGAGGTGCCTGACTCTATTATTTTTGAAACCGCTGTATCTGTTTTTTTCTTATTGGAACTATTTTTTTTTAAAGCCTGTGTAGCCGTTTTCTTGTTGTTTGAGGTAGGAGTGTCTAAATTTTTAAATTTTGGAGTGTGAGCAATTCTTGATTTTGGTGTAGGGAAGTAAGTGTATTTTTCATGTTCACTGTTGTTTGATTTTTCATCTTCTTTTCCTATAAGCATAGGTTTGTAGACTTTATCATCAACTGAATTCCTCCTTGATTTCTTTTTAGTTTCCTGAAATGTTAATTTCGATTTTAATAACATAAAAAATAATTCTGATTTGCAAATTATACAACATACATATATATATATACTTCTATTTGTATATTTCAAAATTATGCCATAAAAAAAATTTTAGAATTTATATATTAATATGAGATGTATACTTTACATTTATTTCAGACTGATTTCCTTGAGCATGCATTTGAGTCGAATTTTCTTGAGCATGGATTTGAGCTGAATTTTCTTGATTTCCTTGAGCATGGATTTGTTGTTGAATCGGAAATGGTTTATTTTTTTCCAAAGCCGGTGTAGCTGTTTTTTTGTTGTTTGAGGAAGAAGTGTCTGAATTTTTAAATTTTTGAGTGTGAGCAATTCTTGATATTGGTGTAGGGAAGTAATTGTATTTTTCATGTTCACTGTTGTTTGATTCTTCACCTTCTTTTCCTATAAACATAGGTTTATAGGCTTTATCATCAACTGAATTCCACCTTGATTTCTTTTTAGTTTCCTGAAATGTTAATTTCGATTTTAATAACATAAAAAATAATTCTGATTTGCAAATTATACAACATATATATATACTTCTATTTGTATATTTCAAAATTATGCCATAAAAAAATTTTAGAATTTATATATTAATATGAGATGTATACTTTACATTTATTTCAGACTGATTTCCTTGAGCATGCATTTGAGCCGAATTTTCTTGAGCATGAATTTGAGCTGAATTTTCTTGATTTACTTGAGCATGCATTTGAGCTGAATTTTCTGTATTCCCTCGAGCATGCATTTGAGCCGAATTTTCTTGAGCATGCATTTGTTGTTGAGTGTGATGATTTGCTTTCAGTTGATTTAAAGATAGCTGAAGTGGAAATGGTTGATGTAAACTTTGTTGTTGTTGAATTGAAAATGGTTGATATAAACTCTGCTGAAACGACATTTGTTGTTGGATTGGAAATGGTTGACGTAAACTCTGCTGAAATGACATTTGTTCTTGAATTGGAAATGGTTGATGAATACTTTGTTGTTGTTGAACCGGAAATGGTTGACGTAAACTCTGCTGAAATGACATTTGTTGAATCGGAAGCAGTCCAGGAAACATCTATAAAAATTAAATATAAAAAATATTAGAAACAATATAAACCACTGTTTTTATGAATAAACAAATGTATGATATAACAATAGATGCAGAATACCATTGTTGATCAATTAATTTAGATTAAAAGTCTATAACTTTAAAAAACACAATAATATGGTTGTTAACGAGCAACGAAAAAAATTTTTTTCAGCTTTTAATTCACAGTGATGAAAAAAAGTATACATGTAAACTGACAGATTTCAAATGCAATAAATCAAGCGAAATTTATAAGGTTAGGTTTCATATACACAGCAAGTAAAGGTTAAAAACAAAAAAAAATATGAGTATACTAATAAATAATTAAAAATACTTACAAACGAATTTCTTTGGGCCAAATATTGGCAAAAGCAACATCTGCTACATAATATCGTGTCACGATTTTGATGAAATACCTGAAGAAAAAGCAAGGTTTTAATTTGACAATAGTGATTTACTTTCAAAAATTACCACAACCAATCAATGTATTTCAATCAATATATATATTTTATAACCACAATGTAAGTATTTATAATTATTTATTGGTTTTCTAATATTTTTTCAGCTTTTAATTTACAGTGAAGAAAAAAATTATACTTGTAAACTGACAGATTTCAAATGCAATAAATCAAGCGAAATTTATAAGGTTAGGTTTCATATACACAGCAAGTAAAGGTTAAAAACAATATAAATATGAGAATACTAATAAATAAATAAATAAAAATATGAGAATACTAATAAATAAATAAAAATATGAGAATACTAATAAATAAATAAATAAAAATACTTACAAACAAATTTCTTTGTGCTAAATATCGTGTCAAGATTTTGTTGAAATACTTGAAGAAAAAGCAATTTTTTAATTTGACAATAGTGATTTACGTTCAAAAATTACCACAATCAATCAATGTATTTCAATCAATATATTTTTATAACCATAATGTAAGTATTTATAATTATTTTTTTGGTTTTCTAATATTTTTTCAGCTTTTAATTTACAGTGAAGAAAAAAATTATACTTGTAAACTGACAGATTTCAAATGCAATAAATCAAGCGAAATTTATAAGGTTAGGTTTCATATACACAGCAAGTAAAGGTTAAAAACAATAAAAATATGAGAATACTAATAAATAAATAAAAATACTTACAAACAAATTTCTTTGCGCTAAATATTAGCAAAAGCAACATCAGCCACATAATATCGTGTCAAGATTTTGTTGAAATACTTGGAGAAAAAGCAAGGTTTTAATGTGACATTTTACATACAAAAATATGATTGTGGTCAGTTTCTTCAAGTAAATCACTATTGTTATATTTCAATATTTTAAAAAATACTCACAAGTGTGTTGCCTAGTGTTACATATCTGCAAAAACAACACTTGCCACATGATGGACTCGTGTAATTCTGTGGATTATTCTGAAAAAAATATTGAAATGGTTAATCGGATAAGAAAGTAATTCAGATAATTCAATTGAGTATATGTTAAATAAATTGTTAGTAAATTGTAACAAAATTATTTCCTATTTAAGTAACTTACCATTTTCACTGTCACTTTTAAACACGTTTTATCACGTTTTGAAAAAGTAATGAAATGCTGGACAGAAAGGTGTGATAGCCTCAGTCTTACCAACCTTTTCTAATTTCTCGAAGTTGGCTACACATTCCGTTGTGACTAAGATACTATTGGTCCTTACAAACCATGGGGTATTTCGACTGATCTCAGTCAAGATTTAAACCGTAAATAATTGTATTTAAACGTAACTTGCATACAAATGTTAAAATTAAACGTAACTTGCATAAAAATGTTAAAATTAATAAAAAGCAAAATGTACAAACAGTAAATAAGATTAGAGTATAAAATAAATTATAAGAAAAATTGAAAAATAAAATATTTTGTGGAAAAAATTTCCATTCAGAAATTAAAAACTAAATATAACCTATACTTACTATGGCTAGCGGTTTAATTGTATTAGGATTACTAATCATCATTCATGTTCACACTTAGTGTGAATATTATTAATGCACTTAAATAAAATTTAGAAGGTAAATCGTACAACAATTTTAAGAATTAACACAATAAACGTTTAAAATCTTAACCTAATGAAAAAAATATGAGATTTAAATTCAAACTTACCTCCAAATTATTTGAAACTGAGAAATAAATAAAATAATCAAGTATAAATTATAAAATAAAAATTTAAATACCCCGCCAAGAAGATTGAATTGAGTGGTGGAAGCCATTAATAAAACTGGTCGGTAAGGTAGAGCACCAAGCCACTTGAAAAAATTTAAAAATTTAAATTATCCGCTGAGGGGGGGGGGTAAATTAAGCGGTGACGCCATCTGACGGTGGCAGCCGGAACTCAGATGTCGGTCGGTAAAACAGAGCACCAAACCACTTAAAAGTTTGAAAATAAAAATTTAAATACCCCGCCAAGGGGGTTTGAATTGAACAGTGGCGCCATCTAGCGGTGGCAGCCGGTACTCGGTCGGTAAGGCAGAACAACCCTTCTAACCCACTTGAAAATTCAAAAATAAAAATTTAAATACCCCGCCAAGCGGGTTTAATTTGAACAAAAAATAAAATAACGCCATCTAGCGGTGGCAGCCGGTACTCGGTCGGTAAGGTAGAACACCAAGCCACTTGAAAGTTTGAAAATAAAAATTTAAATACCCCGCCAAGGGGGTTTGAATTGAGCGGTGGCGCCATCTAGCGGTGGCAGACAGAACTAAAAACTCGGTCGGTAAGGTAGAACACCCCGACAACCCACCTGAAAGTAAGCTATTAAGAAATCTACCTTACCGACTGTAGGTAAGTGGCCCAGAACCCGCCTAGCTATACTACTTTGTGCCTTTTGTATTAGCGTTAATTAAAATTATTTATTTAGATACAAATTTCGAAATTAATGCACATAAAATTTTATTAAGTATTTCAATATCAAAAATTAAAAAAAATAATCCTAATTTAACAAAACTGAATTGAAAAAAAAGTTTAATATAAGATGAAGAATCAAGCCCACATTGAAATGATAAAACTTTATTACGACAATTATATATTTTCTTAGATTAAATTAATTATTATAATTACCCCCTTTGAAGCTCAATCCTCTTCCTGTACCTCTCCTATTTTTAATATATATCAAATCTTTTAATTAAAAATAAACTACTTATAAAAATTAATATTTACCTTACCTCATAAGAAAAAGATTGAGAAATTGCCCGAATTCTCTCTAATTCTTCCTATAGAATAAACAGAATTTTGATGATCATTCTCTTAATGGATTGGAATGAAACCAATTGATTATCCTTATAATGAAAATTGGAAAAATTTTATCTATACTATATTTTATATATTTTTTTTAATTATTTAAGGAAAAAATTTTGAAATGGATATTTAATGTAGTTTTATAGTTTATATAAAATTTTAAATTGCAAATTTAAAGAATTTAGATTAAATGAAACTTTTAAGTACATTTATATTTTATAGTTATTTATAAATTTATTTGAATATATAAATAATTTTGTAAAGAATATTTCGATAATATTGTTTAACTCTTAACTTTAAATTACATAGTGATTAAAATAGTTTTTAATATATAAAATTTAAAAATTATTTTTAAAAAAATTTTCCGAAATAAAAATATATAAATAAATTATAAAATTTAGACCGATGTTGAAATTTCTCTAATTTTGCCTAGAATTATTTTAATTAAAAAAAATTATTTTTTTAAGTATATTTTTTGTAGTGTTATGTTAATTTTAATTTTATGTCTTTATTATAAATTAGATGAAGGGTCTTAAAATTGATTTTAATTACTTCAATTTACTCTTTTAACTTCTTTTTTCATTTTTTTAAAATACAAATTTAAAAAAATCCGCTTAATAAAATTATATGACTGGTCTTGTGAATTAATGTTCATAATTTTTGAAAGATATTATCAAATTTGGGTTTTTCTTCATCAATTTGGAGCTTTTTTAAAAACTCAGAAATTTTTTTAAATTTATTTTCGATTGAGAAAAATAATTCCTTCCTTAAAAACAATGCTAATCTTGTGGATATATTTTTACAATTTTTGAAAGGGATTATCAAAATTAGGCTTTTCTTTACCAATTTGGAGCTATTTTATTAAACAAGCAAGAGCTTTTATCGAAACCAAGAGCTACTCAGGATTTTTTTAAAAAATTTATTTCTGATTCAGAAAAAATTTGTTTTTTCAAAATCGAAGCTGGTCTTGACAATTTTTTTTTTAATTTTCGGTGTCAAATTTAATTTTTTTCATCAATTTGAAGCATTTTTATAAAAGAGGACCTTTTCCTGAAACGTCAAAAAGAAAAGAAAAAAAGTATAAAAAGAACTTTAAGAACTCAAAAAAAAAATTAGAATCTTTTTTTCTCGAAAAACGACGTTTCAGAAAAACGTTTTAAAATATACTCAGAACTTTTAAGAATTTATCTGATCCAGAAAAAATTTGTATCTTTAAAAACGTTTTTCGTGTTGATAAATTTTTTTTACTTTTGGAGTAAAATATGAAATTTCGTCTTTTTTGATCAATTTGAAGCTTTTGTTATTATTAATGAAGAGCTTTTTTCTGAACTACAAATGTCCACAGAACTTTATAGAATTTATTTCTAATTTAGAAGAAATCTTGAAAAACGACACTGGCCTAGTAAATTTATTTTCACAATTTTTGAAGGTGATATTCAAATTTGAACTTCTTATCAATTTGGAATTTTTTTTATAATAGCAATTCAGCTTTTTTCGACATCCGGAATTACAAAAAATTGTTTTTAAATTTATTTTCTATTCAGAAAAAATTAGAATCTTGAAAAACGACGTTGGTCTTAGGATTATTTATAATATTTGGTTTTTTCATCAATTTGGAGTTTTTTTAATTACAGAAGAGATTTTTTGTATACCCGGAGGTACTCAGATCATTTTTAAAATTTACTTCTGATTTAAAAAACAAAACTGTTTTTGAGAAAACGGCAATTTCACTTTTCATGACAATTTTTTACCAAGTTTTGGAGTTAAATATCAAATTTTGACTTTTTTCGACAATTTGGAGCTTTTTTTGTAAAATAAGAACTTTTTCAGAAATACGAATGTACTCAGAACTTTTTAAAAATTATTTCTTATTAAAAAAAATTGTATCTTGAACAGCAACGCTGGTTTTAACCATTTTTTTAAATTTTTGTTGGCAAATATTAACTTTTTACTTTTTTTATTAATTTGGAGCTTTTTCTGAAACACGAATGCACTCAGAACGTTATAGAATTAATTTCTTATTCTTTAAAAAAATTTAATAAAACTCTTGACGAATTTGAATTACTTTAATTATAATTATATTATTACTTTAATTATTTTTTTTAAATTTTAATTACTTTATTTTTTTTAATTATTTTAATTATTTTCTTTTTTTATTCATTTTCCAAATGAATGCAATTACTTAAAAATAATTTTTATATAATTTTACTCAAACGTTTAATTATTTTTGTAAATAATAAAAATTTCTAGCAAAAATTTACTGAAATTTCATATATTTACAAATATTTTCTAAATCTTTTCAGTACAATTCGATTTGTTTCAGAAATATTATAATCTTATCGCAGAATTTCTATTATTTTTAAAATAATTTTGATCGAGTTCCTCCAAAAATGTAACTGTTCTTAAAAATTTTATTAAAATTCATCGAATAAATTCATTTATTTAAATAATAATAAATTTTCGAGGAGGAAAAAAATTCTCTCCAGCGGGGAATCGAACCCCGGTCTCCCGCGTGACAGGCGGGGATACTGACCACTATACTACTGAAGATGGAATTTTTTGCCACTTCATTTGAGAACAACAGGTGCTATAGTGACAACTTATTTAAGTATTTAAATTTGTAAATAAAGTAATGTATGAAGAAGAAAAAAAAATGTAAAAAAAAATAAATTAAATGTATTAATAAAAAATAATGTAAAAATAATGTAATAATGTATTAATGAATTAATCAATTAAATGTATTTAATAAAGTAATTTATTCATTTCTTTCTTATTGAAAACGTGCAATGAAATATTTTATTGTTAAAGCATGCGGCGTTTTCAAAAGTAGTGGAAAAAAATTCCATCTTCAGTAGTATAGTGGTCAGTATCCCCGCCTGTCACGCGGGAGACCGGGGTTCGATTCCCCGCTGGAGAGAATTTTTTTTCTTAATTTATTTTTTTTCACTTAAATTAGAAAAATTATTTCTTTTCTAAATTACGTCATTTTTTATCAATTAAACCAATTTTTATTCTTTTATTGAATTTTACCGCTTTTGTCTCTACATCAATTATTTTTCTCTGAAACTCAAATTTATTTATTTTTTTAAATGGACAAATTTTACTAAAGAAATGTCCACAAAAAATAAGTGAATAAATAACTGAACAAGCTAATTAAAAAAAAAATAATAAAAAAAATAAATAAATAATAAAAAATAAAAAAATAAATAATAAAATAAATAAAAAAAAATTATTAAATTATTTATAAATAAATAATTGAGTAACAAAACAAGAAGAAAATAAACCTTATTTAAAAAATATGTTTGAAAAAAAATCTATTTAGAAATATTTTTGCCTTACCAGAAAAAAAAATGAGAAAAGAATAATAAATTCATTATGTGAAGAAAATATTTTATTCACTTTTCAATTCGCATTATTCGAGAGAAAATGACTTATAAATTTTGAGAAAGCCGACGATCCGTAAGTTTCTCTCTCTATATAGAGCCCCCCAAGGGGAAGAATAGGCTATTGATGTTAAGAGCGTTGCTTTAAAGTTTTTAAGTCCATGTAGCAACGAGTCTTCGTGTAACTTAGTCGGATGGAGGAGAGCGGCATTGCGGCCGACTTAAGCTCAACGTCCGAAACTTAGTCGTCACAAGAACTAAATCCGACGTAACCAGGTTGTCAGATCCTCTTTTAATTTTCCATCCAACTTTTCTTTATAGATACTTATTTATATTTTAAACTTCTATCTCTCTCTTTCTCTCTCTCTCTCTCTATCTCTCTCGCCTACACAAACTTTTTATTATTTATATTAAATTTTTCATCATAAAAAAAAATTCATAAATCTGGGCGAATTGAAAAAAAAATTATCAGTATTTTTATCTTTCAACAATTATTTTGTAACGTTCTCAAGTTTTTTTTCCTTTTTTTTCTCAGCGTTTCATAGAAATGAATAAAATTATATAATTTTATTTTTTATTAAAAGTCGAATTATACACAACGTTATCTTTTTTGTTTCTTCACTTTTTACATTAACTTTTTTTAATACTTTCAATATTAAAATTAATCAGGCTTGCCGAACAATCTGGAAACCTGGAAACCCTGGAAATTTCAGGGAATTTTATAAAAATTAAAAAAAACCTAGAAAAGTCAGGGAATTTTATAAAAATTAAAAAAAACCTAGAAAAGTCAGGGAATTTTGATCGAAATTAAGGAAAATTGTTGTCTCGTAATTGTATTTATTCTTAAAATCTAATTTTACTTGAATATTCAATTCAATTATTTTCAAAAGTATACTAATTATGTTTGAAAATTTACAAAAATTCTTGTTAAAATGATAAATTTTCATTTAAATTTTAAATTGTATTTATAAATAATAAAATTTTTCTCCGAAATTCAATTCTTTTCAATAAACAAAAATTTCATAAAATTTCTCGAAAAATGAAATTGTTAAAATTTTTTTTACATTTGTCTCTTGACAATAATTAATAGTAAAACTTATTAGTTATGATTAATAATAAAAAACAAAAAACAAAAAATTTGATAAAATTCTTCATGAAAATTCAATTTTAAGAAACATTTAATTATTATGTAATAAATTGTTTGTTCTTATAAGTAAATAATTGATTTTTTGAAGAATTTCCTAGTAAATATTAATTTAAAAATAAAGTTCAGTTAAAATTTTTGGATTATAATTGGATAGTTGGATTATAATTTATAATTATTCAAAAAAATTTATTTAATAAAAAATTTTACCAGAATTCATTTACTTAACACTAAAAATAAACATTTTTTTAAATAATGGAAATTAATCAAAAATTTTTAAAAAGAAAATTGAATACTTTTAAAAAATGTTAATAAATTTTATTTTAATAATTGCATTTTTTAAAAATGTTTTTGAAAATGTTCATACATTTTAAATATTAAAAATAATTGAAATTTTGACAAGAATTTTATTAAAATTTTTGAAAATAATTGAATTTCGGAGAAAAATTTTATTATTTCTAAAAATAATTTAAACTTTTACAGCAATTTTTGGCAATTTTTAAACATAATTGGATTTTTGTGAAGAATTAAGTTACCTTTGAAAATAATTAATATCTTGAAATTGAAACTAATTTTATTAAAATTTCTTTTTAAATAATTGAATTGTTTTGTGAAATTTTATTGAAATAGTCAAACATTGAAAATAATTGAAGTTGAAGAAATTTTGGAAATTAACTCAATTTTTACAAAGAATTTTTTATTAAAATTATTTTTATAAAAATTGAATTGTCACATAAGAATTTAATTGGAATTTTTGAAAATAATTTAATTCTTTGAGGAAAAATAATAAATGATATAAAAAAATAATTGAATTTTTAAAAATCTTCAATTCTATACGAAAAAATAAAAATGATGAAATATTTATTGAAAAATGAAGTTATTGATGTTTTACAATAATTTTCTATTTAATAATATGTGCAGTTTTAAAAACATGGAAAAATTTCGTTTTTTAACCTGAAAAATCTTTGAAAAAACAGAGAATTTCATTAAAATATTTAATATTAATAGAATTTCTTCGAACAAGTTTGTTAAAATTTTTCAAAAATCTAATTACAAATTTTTGAAATTATTGAATTTTTTGAAAATACTTTCAAACGAATTAAGAAAAAAGTTGAATTATTCATTCATGAAATTATTTTAAAAGTAATTGAATTTTTGTTAAAAATTTTACTTTTTATAAAAAACATTTTAATTATTCGAAGGTTATCTTGGAAAACAATTGAACTTTTTTTAAGATATTAAAAATTTTTTAAAAATTGAATTCTTTCATTAAATGTTATTTAAATTTTATTAAAAATAATTGAATTTTGCAAAGTATTTTACTATTTATAAATAAAATTAAATTGGTTAGAAGGATTTATTGAAATTTTAGAAAATAATTTAATTATTTTGAAATATTTTAGATAACGAATTAAAAAAAATTGAATTCTTTTGTGAATTTTTTTTTTAGAAAATATTTAATTTTGCCAAAGAATTTTTCTATTTATAAAAAAAATAAATTGATTCGATAGATGTATTAAAAGTGTAAAAAACAATTGAATTTTTTTGAAAAATATTATTAAAAACTTTTAAAATATTTTTTCTTTCGTGGAATTTTATATGAAGTAAATATCTATTTTTGCAAAGATTTTACTGTTTTAAAAAATAATCGAATTTTTGTGAAGAATTTTATTAAAATTTTTGTAATTAATAGACAAGAATAATTAATTAATTTATAAATTATTATAATTAATTTATAATTAATAATAATTAATTTATAATTAATTATAATTAATTTATAATTAATTATAATTAATTATAATTAATTATAATTAATGTTAATAGCCACAAATCTTGATTGCATATAACACACGAAATTTTATAAGCAAAAAAAGAAGAAAATAGTAAAGAATGAAGAATTTTGTTATAAAAAATGAAAATAAGTTTGTAAATAAAATTTTTTTATGATAACTTTTATCATCATTACGCCTTGAAATATGTTACCGGAGAACGCCGCTGTGGAGAACAGAGCAAAGATAATCATACCTTAAGGCGCTGTAAATACGTAAATTAATGCACTTTAAAATATTTTTTACATTTTTTTTAAATGACAAAAAGTTATAACTTTATTGCTTTATTTTAATTAAAATCATAAACATTTCTTTTGCAACAAAAATTATAAACAATTTTGATACTATACTTATTTAAAAAAAAATTTTTAATTTACTAAAAAACATTAATTATTTATATTTAATAAAAACATTAAAATTACTTTCAAATTTAAAATTTACTTAATTTCTAATTAATATTTTATAGTGAAATTTTTGTTAAAATTTGTTAATGATATTTATTAATAATTACAATTAAGTAATTTATTAAAATTACTTTGAAATGTTAAATTTACCTAAATTCAAATTAATTTTTTATAGTGAAATTTTTGTTAAAATTTGTTAATAATATTTATATGTATGAATTTTATTCTTCATTATTAATTACATAAGACATATTCATTAATAATATCAAATCATTATAAGAATGAAAGAAAAGTCAAATATTTGGGAAAATAGAAATGAATCATACGGAATTGTATTATTTAAGAGCATTCGAAATTTTAATAAAAGAGAAATATTTCTTTTGAATGATATATAAAGGTCTTAATTTCGTGAAAATTTTCTCAGTTTCGTTTTATTTCTCGTCTGGAGTAGATATCTCTGTACAAGTAAAATGGATTATGTTGAAGTAACCAACGTTGTCAAGGCACTTATTGTTGCTAGAAAAGGTGGAATGCCTATCGATGAATTGGATAGTAAGTTTTCGAATTTTTTTTTACAATTTATTTACTCTGTTTTATTTTGAAAAATAAATTTCCTTTCTTTTGTTTTTTATTTGCTATTTAATTTATAATGATTATTTATTACAAATATTTATTTAGACATAATTAAATTAAACAAAGTTCTCTCAAATGTTAAGAATTTTTCTTATGCATTTTATTTAGTTAAAAATTCATTATAAATCAAGAAATGACCATATTTTTAAATTAAATTCATTAAAAATAAAGAAATGACCATATTTTTAAATTAGATTGTTATTTTGAAATTTTTACAAACATAATTGTTAGTAAAAATACCTTCTTTGATAATTTTTTTAATGCAATTGTAGAAAGCTTTATAAATTTCTAAAATTGTTTATTATATTTAATATCATTTAAACGTTACTTTGAGGAATTAAAAAATATTATAACTTTAGACAATAATGTAAAATAATAATAACAATTATAATATCACTAATAACCAATAATAATTATTATTATATTTTGTCAAACAACCAAAAAATTACAATTATTATTATAGACGAATTTGAAGAAATTGAAGGACGATACATTCCATACTTTGAATTAGGATACAAAAGCCTCTTTGAATATCTTCAAGATGTGAAAGAAATTAAATACAGAACAAAATATAATGGAGAAACTTTTTTAACTGTCAATGATCCAAAAGTCAATCATTTGAATGAATTAATTAGAGGTCAAAAACCAGCACGGGTAATAATGAGTTATTATTTAAAATTTTTTACCACATAAGTCGAATGAAAATAGTTAAAAACATTGAGAACATACTTTTATTATTTCCATTTTCAGACGAATAAGAAACGTAATAATCGAAGACAAAGAAAAGTCCAAAACAAGAGGCATGTGGATTATGATGTCATCAATAATAGTTTTGATTGTCAACAGTATCAACAATATTCTCCATCAAGTATGTATAGATATTAATTAAAAATTAATTTAATATTGATAATTAAATTAAAATAAAAAAATATCGAAATTTTCAATTTCAATTAATTTTAACATTTAAATAAAAAATAAAATCTTTAATTTACCTTTAATTTCAATTTTCATTTCAATAATAGTTAGTAAATAATAATTAAACTAATAATTGACTTAAAAATTTTTAAATTTTTAAAATGGATTATATTTTATATTGGAAATTAAAACAAATTAAGTATAGTTACGTTATTCATTTGTAGACGCAATTGTTATTTGATTATATAGATTAACTAAAATTATTCATGTGCTAAATTTATTTTTTTATTTATTTATTTTTTTTTATTAATTTTTTTATTTATTTTTTTTTATTTTATTTTTTTTATTTTTGTAGTTTTGGATTAAAAGGTGTATTTTTAATTGTTAACCAGAATATTTTATTATTTATTAAATTTAAAATTTTTATTTATTTTTTTTTTATTTTGTATTTTTTTAAATTTTATTTATTAAATATTTATTTGATAATAATTATTAATTACTAACCATTATTGTAAAAATAATATAATTCTAATTGTTTATGTATTTTTGTTCATCAATTTATTTTATAAATAAAAAAATGTTTATTTAATTAAAAATTTACTTATTATTAGTTTTTTTTAATTCATTAAAATATTTCACAGTTTCTTCCGGATATAAAAGCGCATCCACTTCGATGTCTGATGATTACGACAGACCATTGATTAACATAGACACCAGGAGGAGAAATGTAATTTTTTTTCTATTAATTTTCAATTTCACATTTTTCATTCAGGCGAAAAATTTCGTTGCAAAAATTTTAATAAATTAACAAATTTAATATTAATTTTAAGTTATATACATATATATAATGTTAATAAATTAATAAATTATTTCACATTCTTTTCTTTATTTTACAGTAATAATAAAATTCTATTTCTATTCTTATCAATTTTAATTATTGTAATTCTTACTTTTATTTTCACTTCTCTCACAACTTTTCAAGAAAAAATTGTAAAATTAAATTTTTTCCTTTTTTTGTCTACAGAATTACATCTATGAGCCGATTTTCAATAGAACGCAACTAATTGGAGATGACTTTTTCCTTCAATTGGCAATTAAGGAACTAAAAGTTCCCATTTGGAGGAAAGCTGGTAAAAAATAATTTTGGGCATGAACATTTTTATTATACACAATTTTTAGATTATTTATATTTTATTTAATTTCAATCTGAGAGGGAGGGTATTTTTTTAAATTTATGTTTCTTGTAATTTTTTTATTCATAATTAATTAATTATTTACTCATTTATTTATTCTCTGATTATAATTTATTAATTTACTCATTATTTATTTATTCTTTAATAATAATTTATTTCTTATTTACTCATTATTCATTTATTCTTTAATAATAATTTATTTATTATTTACTCAATAATTATTTCTTTTATAATTATTATTTACTTATATTTAGTTATTACTTATTTATTATTTATTTTCAGAAAAATCTGCCTTATATTCCGGTTTGTGTGTCTCGGGTCAAACGATTCGTCAATGCATTAAAAGATTGGAAAAAACGAATGCCATTTCAGATAGAATAACAATAATGTTGGGTGCCGTTGACATATACCAAGTACGTAAATTGTAAACAATTTTTAACAAAGTTTTAATTTTCCAATAATTGCTGAAATTAATTAAATTAAATTAAATTAATAAAATCAATAAAAAAATTAAGTAAAATTTATTAAAATAGTACTTAAAATTAAAATAGTAATTAAAATCCATCATTTTAATTTTTATGAATTAAAATTTTAGAAAAAAAAATCCAGTAAAAAATATTGTATAAAAAATATTCTTTATCACGAAAGAAAATATTCACTTGGAACAGATATAAATTTCATTATATTAGAGAAACTTTTATTTGTATCACTTAATACTTTCGTTACTCTAGAAAAATTGATCCCTGTTCCAACTGAAATTTTTTTCGCCTGTAAAAATAATAATTAATAATAAAATTCATTAATAATTATATTATTAAATAATATTACATTATTATTATTATTATTATTATTATTATTTTAAAATGTTATTTTGGAGAAAAATTTTATTACTTCTAAAAGTAATTTAAACTTTGACAGCAATTTTTGGCAATTTTGAAACATAATTGGATTTTTGTGAAGAATTAAGTTACCTTTGAAAATAATTGGAATCTTGAAATTGAAACTAATTTTATTAAAATTTCTTTTTAAATAATTGAATTGTTTTGTTAAATTTTATTGAAATAGTTAAGCATTGAAAATAATTGAAGTTAATTATTTTATTAATAATAATTATATATTATTAATAATAATAATAATAATAATTTTATTGAATTAGTTAAACATTGAAAATAATTGAAGTTAATTATTTTATTAATAATAATTATATATTATTAATAATAATAATAATAATAATAATAATAATAATTATTATTATTATTATTATTATTATTATTAATTATATTATTAAATAATATTAAATTATTATTATTATTATTTTTAAATGTTATTAAAATTATAATATAATTTTTATTATTTAAATATATATTGAATAACTAAAATACAAATTTATTTGTAAATAAATAAAAAATTAATAAATTTGACGTCAATTGTAATTAATTAGTTGGAATTTGTTTTTGCTTTTTAGGGAAGAACTTTGGAGCAGATGCGAGCCGATTATAGAGAGCTTTTAAATCTTATTGAAATTAAGTTTAATATACCGCGAACCTCAATCACACTGTGCACAATTCCACCATTGGCAAATTTAACTTTTCGAATTGATTTTGAAAAATGCACTACATTACATTTATTTAACACCTGGCTCCGCAATATTTGGCGCGAATACAGCGATTTCGATATGAATGGTTACTATTTGAATTACAATTTAGCAGACTTTGACGAAACTTTCAGAAACGATGCCCGTGGCATTAACTACAATTATTATCAAAAGTATGCCGAATATTTAATTTTTAATTTAATTTAATTTTCTTAAATATTTAAAATACTTTTTCGATTTTCTTATTTTATCCATAAAAAATGGATATAAAAAAAATGAAAATTTTTTTAAAATAATTTTTTAGTACCTTTTTTTAGAAACGTTTCTAACATTATTTTTTAATTTTGAACTTTGATTCTTATCTTTATTATAATTAATTTATAATTTATAATCTTATTGCAATTAAAATTCAAAAAAAAAATTCTGTAATTTATTTTTGTTTTCTTTTTTGCAGTGATGCACGTTATGTATCCGGCACTCGACAAGCGTGGGTCCTGTTCAATGGAAGAGGACGAAAGTTAGCTCTCCATCTAATACAATATTCATAGGTGACACCAAAAAAAAAAATTTCAGATCCTTTATTTGATAAATTTCTTTTAAATATTTTCCCTCAATCCCCTCAAAAATTATTTAAAAGAATTTTCATCAAATTTTAGGTAAAATTTTGCAAAATTACCTATTTCAATTATTGTATAGATTGAAAATTGAAGATCAATTTTTTTAAAATAGAAATTACCTATTTTAAAAGTCGCTCAATTTGGAAAAAATATTCTTTAAAAAATTTAAATTAACAAAAAAATGTCATACTCGCTTTATTTTTGGAGAAAGGGAAGCTTTTTTTAAATACCATTCTGCATGTCGACTACTGAATTGGTTATTTGATGAGAAACCTCCTTTTTCCCCTAGAAAAATCGAATAAGAAATTTTTGTCATTTAAATTTTTGCTGTAAATATTTTTTTTTAAAAATGGAAAAATTGAGAATTTTAATTCGTTTGTTTGTGTTTATTTATGTGCGTATGTGTAAATTATTTATTTTTTGTCCACAAAATGTTTGTATAAGTAAATGTGTGTATGTATTTATTTAATAGTTTTCCAATGTGCCAAAAACAAATATGACTGTTAATATTATTGTAAAAGTTAACAAAAGTCATTTTAGAAATAAAAGTTAAGTACTCGAAATTTCGTTGTTTTATTTATTTTTACTGTTATTCCAAATTGGATATTTTAATTATTTTGAATTCGAAATTTGCTTAATATTAGGTATTGTCAAGTATATACTTTTACTACTTAATCGAATTAAAGGTATTATATACATAAAAAATTAAAAATGTCAAAAAAATGTTTGATTAAAATCCATTTCTACGACCGACTTTGAAATTAATGGGAAAGTTTTAAGACCTGTGATAATCAATTTTTACTATTTACATTAATTAATTAATAAATTATATGAATATTAAATAAATTATTAAGATTATCGAAATTATTATTAAGATTATCTTGTGTGACAAAAATAAATTTTACAACTTCAAAGATGAAAAGTTACTTGAAAACTTGAAAAAATTATATCAATTATCATAAATTGACTATTTGTAGTAAATTTACAATTGGATTAAAATTTATTTTTGCTATTAAATTTAGTTTATTTTAATTTTCTAGGAAAAAATTTTTCAATTATTCAATTAATAGGTAAAAGTAATAAATAAGCTTTTTACACGAATAAATATTTACTTCTTTGTTATCCTAATGCTAATAAATTAAATTCTTGCAACAATTCTTGCAATTTTGTTATTCATGACAAATTTTATGCAAATTCTTATTTAAATAATTATATTCCTTTAAAAAATTGTTATTATTTATGAAAAAATGAAATTCTTACGAAGATTTTTACAACAAAATTTTTAAATAATTGAATAATTATTAATTTCTATTATAAGTCTTGAATTATTGAACACATTTTATAATTCAACAATTAATCTTAGAAAATTACCAATTTTCATTTTAGTAAAATTTTTTGTCAGAATATTCAGAATTTATTTTAAAAAACTATCTTCCTGGAATAAATTTTAAAAAATTATATTTAAATAAATTGATGTATATTTTTAATTACTAAAAATCAGAACTTCTTAGTACTGCTAAAGCTTTAGTTTGAACTTCATTTACTTTAAACTTCATTTAAAAAGGAATGCTAATATTAAAAAATTAACTACACACAAAAAAAAATTCTTTGAAATTATAATAAAATTTTTTGAAACAATTCAATTATTTTCAAAAAATATTAGAAATATAATTATTTTAAAAAAAATATTTGAAATACAATTATTTTCAATTTTTATTACTTTCATCAAATTGCGCCTTTAAAATCAGATTATTTGAGAAAAAAATTAAAAATTGATAAGATTCAAAATTCTATTATTTTTATAAACAATAAAAATTACACAAGGATTAAATTAATTTCGAATAAGATTCTCAAAAAAATCAATTATTTAAAATAAAATTTCCATAATATTTATTATGTTTTGAAAAAATTACTTGTTTCAAACAAAAATTCATATATGAAAAAAAATTGTAAACATTTCAAATATTTTTGTGAAAGAAAATTCTTCGACAAAATATTACCTTCAGAAGTTCATTATATTTCTAAATATTGTAATAAAATTGTTCGAAACAAAGCATTTATTTTAAACACAATTTGAATTAAATTTTTATGAAATAATTCAATTATTCCATTAGATTTCATTAGATTAGATTAATTAGATTAGATTAGATTAGATTTCATATTATTTATTTAATAATTATCACAAGAATTCAATTATTTTTAAATGTATTGAATTTCTTCTTATTAATTTAGTTATTTTATAAAATTCTAATAAAACCTTCCGCAAGAATTCAAGTATTTTTGTAAATAATAAAAATCTTTTTGCCATCTACGAAAAAATTTTTTTCAGTTTTTCCATCCCTTAAAACAGTAGTATACTTGAAATAACTTGTTTCTTAAACCTCGCTTAACTACAGTGCTGCCGTCCTTTTTAAAAAAGGCACTATCTACATTTTTTAAGAAAAATGAGTTTTTTATATGGCTGGATTCGTTACAAAATTCAAAAATTATCTGTGCAATCGAAAATTATAAATTTTAATTAGTTAAAATGTAAATTAGATTTTAATTGTAAAAATTAGCTAATTATCCATTTTTGTTGTAGATAGTGACGCTTTTAAAAGGAAAACATCTCCATCTGATTGTAAAGTACTGATTTTTTAGCCGCCAAAAATTTGCACTATGTACATAGGCCGCCGCCATATGTATTTCCTTCAATTTTTAGTTTAAAATTTTGCACTATCTGCTGTTTTGTATATTATTATTTAAAATTATAAATTTATTTTTGCACCAATGAAAAGAGCGGGTCCGATTTAGTTAAGAACAATAGGTTGATTTACAAAATTTTGTTTTTGTTAAGAGATATAAATGCAAACGCGTTTAGTTAAATATCTCGGTTCGAGTTAAAATGTAGATAGTGCCTTTCTTAAAAAGGACGGCAGAGTGGTGTTTACATTTACCCCTAATTTCAGGAAAATTTCAAAATCTCTGAGTAAATGTAAACAGTCAGTTTTAGACGATTCAGGTGCATTAATATTTTCTTGTACTTCATAGAATTTTTCTGGGGAAATAAAAAAAATAACTCATGTTTTTGGTGAAACATAAATATTCCGTTTACATTTAACCCAAATGACCCTACTTTCTTTAGTCTGAAAGCTACTTTTTTAAAATTAATTATTATCGAGTGGGAAGTGTGATATTGTATAACGCTATCTCATGACACTGTTGGTAGTTGTAAAATTTCTGAAACATTCAAATTCGACTGTAGAACTTTTAAGAAAACGTAATTTTTTTTTTTGGAAACCTTATAGGACTCGAAATAATTGTTTTGAAAAATTTTGTCAATGATTTCAGTCTCCTTCTAAGACATAATGTCGTTGTCTTTAGTTCGTGAGTAGTCTAATGGACGTAGGGGTCCAGCGCAGTTTTCAGGGAGGGAGCCAGGGGGGGGGGATTGTGAATTCAAGCCTAAGTGGGTGGATTTCACGATGAAATTTGAATGGGCGCTTGCTGTTTGTGGTTCACTGCGCCCTTAACAAGATCAGGGATGGAATTCCATCGAAGGATGAAGGTGTGTACTGAGCGCGCGGTGGCACATCTGTCAGTGCTCCCAACCCCTTTCCAAAACGCGACGACTCTCTTTCTCTTTCTCTCTCGCTCGCTCTCTCTCTCTCTGTTACTCTCTCATTCTCTCTTATACTCTCTCTCTCTCTCTCTCTCTAATTCTCTCTTATTCTCTCCTTCATTCTCTCTTATTCTCTCTCTCTCATTCTCTCTTATTCTCTCTCTCTTACACACTTTCTCTCTCTCTTACACACTTTCTCTCTCTCTCTTACACACTTTCTCTCTCTCACTCTCTCCAGTTGAGAAACGTATTTCCTCGAGACTTAACATTGGTTTATATATATCTAACAGTTGCCGAAGCGCATTGTCTAATCGTCGTTCATGGATTTCTCACCTCCGCTGGAAACCTCTCTTTACCTCACGTGGCATTCGGTTTTGGTGTCTCAGTTTCTTCGCTTTGCGCGCGAGACGCTTTCAGACGGGACAAATCCGCATTCGAATTCTCTCTCTCACTCTCTCCTTCTCTATTTCGCCTCCCCCTCTCTGGGGAGGGTATTTGAACTCTTCCCTTCAGATGCTTTCTCGTATATGTCAATGTTCTCGTTCTTCACATTTATACTCAACACATATCGATGCTAACCAAACTAGACTTAAGAGCTTCTATCTTGAAAAATAAGGAATGTCGGATAAATTTTGAAATTTCCTTCTTTAAACACTATTAAGACGGGGAGGGGATTTTCTTAAAGTCACACAGAAAAAGACATATAGTGAGACAGTGGTAGTCAGCAGTAGTCAGGGACAATTTTATTCACGTAAAATAGACGAGAGATGAAAATTTTTTTTATGTAGTAGAAGAAAAATTTGATCTAACGAAAAAATGAACAAGAAATGACGTGGTTTATGGAGGACCCCAAAGATGTAGATTTTTCGAAATAAATAGTATAATTTTATTTTTGATCTGACAATTCTTTTTTTCCAAAAGCGGGTGAAAGTAATTCTGCTTAGCGAGATAATTTCGGACAATTTTGTGTGACAATTTATTTGATATTTAAGTCATATTATAAGTCATTAATAAAATAAATGTGACGCGATCTAAAGAAAGGGACCTTAGAAGCAAAAAATTATAGGTTATGTTTGCAATTTTTTAAATGAAAATACAAAAACAAGGATCAAGTTTCAATTCGATTTATTAACGTTTGAGTCTTTACTTGCAACTAAAATATTTTATGAATACTGATTTTAATTTGCAAAAAGTAAAAAGAAACTTTTAATCAACAAAAAAGTAACACTAACATAACCTCAAAGTGATTTGCTTCTAAGGTCCCTTTCTTCAGATCGTGTCACAAATATAATAAAATAAATTTGTCTTGACTTTCATTTTTAAATTTTTCTATTATTTATTTTAAATAGTAATACAGTAATGTTTCTAACTGCACTGAGAAAACGATTTATTTGATTTAAATATATTTTGTTTGAAACAAACTTAAAATATCATTGCTATACAGTCAAATTTAAGTTTAATTGAAACATATTTTTTTGGTTAATTTATAGAAATAAATTTAATTCAAACATAATTTATAGTTGATTAAAAATGATTTATTATCAACCTTTAAGTTTGAATCAAACATAAAATTTTTAAACATACTTTTTGTTTAAACTAAAACAGAAAATATGTTTGAATTAAACATAATAATTCAAAGAAAAATTATTTTTAAATCAAAGCTTTAAATATTTTCTATATATTAAAATTAGGCTTACAAACTAATTGCAATTAAAGAAAATCACTTAAAATTATTTTTTTAATTGAAACGAGTATAATGTTTTCTTAGTGTGCCTTTTTGCTCAAATTTTTTTTATTGCGAAATACTTCAATTAATGATTAAAAAAATAACAGTAAAATTTTAGAAAATGTAAATTTTGAGATTGTTTCTATGAAAACGTTTTATTTCATGTTTCCTTGATAAAGTTAAGTGTTGAATGTTTAATTAATTTAATTATCAAAAACACTTTAGACAAAAATCCTTTTTTTTTGTAATTTTTACAGTGTATTAAAAAAATATATAGCCGTCTCGCACCCAGACTGACCGTAAATTTTTATTTGAAAAAACTATCCAATTTAATAAATAAATTGTTAAAATATGATGTTTTACTTCTTTTTCCAAAAATACATTTTACAAAAATAAAAATTAGTAATATTCTGAGACTAATTGATGAGTTATCAAATCTGTTAAATAATTCAAGATATTACATAGAAATAAGTAAAAAATATTTTCCTGGAAAATAAAAACAATAAACTAAAAATAAATAAAAAAAAATATTAATAAAAAATATAAAAAATATTAAATATGTAAATATTAATAATTATTATTGAATTGATAAAAATATAAAAATTAAACGTAGTTTGTAAGTTTTCTCAAACGTAAATTGTCTGCCTAAAATACGCTTATACTACTGAATGTATGATTACAAAAAAAAATTAATAATTCTGTCCTTTTATTTTTTTTATACACACAAATATCTGGACAATTGTTCAGCATTTCATATACATGCATTTTAGACAAAAATGTGTCCATATAATCTTCTTTTGAAAAATTGGAAATCGTCAATAATAGAAAGCTCCCTCATAAAAAATAAGCAAAAATGTACAACTTTTTCAAGTAATTTTATATAAGAAAAAAATATTCCTAAATATAATAAAATTTTTAAAAAATACTATTTTGATAAATAATTAAATAAATAAATATATCAAATTGAAACCAATTTATACTAGAAAAAAGATTTTTAAACTTTTTAATTTTTTAAAGGCTATAATTAAAAACTTTTTTTCAGTGCAGTAGTAATGTAAAATTATTTAACGTAAATTCATTAAATTATTTATTATTTATTTTTTTTAATGTAAACGAAGAATAATATTTATACCCTATTTATTAAGTTCATTATTATCCTTAAGAAGTGACGTTTAATACACTAAAAAAAATTATTTGATTCAAATAACCGATTATTTGACTATAATCAACTGAATATTCACTTAATTCATATAATTTTTATCTAAATCAAATAAATTGTATTTGACTATAATATTTCAGTATTTGCAGCAAATAGTATTTAATTGATTCGAATAAAAATTATTTGATTCAGGTAAATATTTATTTGATAATAGTCAAATAATCGGTTATTTGAATAAAATACATTTTTTCCCAGTGTAGAAAATATAAAATAGGTAAATTCTCTGAATTGAAAAATAAAAATTATTAACATTTACTTTTTTGTTTAGTTTTTTTTTTGAAAAAGGGTTGTCTGGCTATAATTGACATCTACTACTTGTTTGCAATTATAAAAAAAGACAATAATACATCTCCAAAATAGCATTTAATTTAAACATGAAAAATTAAAATGTTTTTGACTATTTTTGCAATTTTGGATTAATTAAATTAATGAAAAAATTGGAAAATTTTTTCCTCTATCGTGGGAGTGAACAATTATATAGAAAAAAGCAGTTTTCTGTCAAGATTCCGCAGTTAAATCCAATTTAGAATTCATTTTCGAAAGAAAACCTGTTTGTATGACGAAAAAATAAAATAGCCTTGACCTTTTATTTCATGAAAAAAGAAAAGAAAAAAAGTATTTTCAATTTTGGCATCTATTGAAAAAAAATAATTTCGAATTCGAGTTGTCTTCGTCGCAATATTCCCGAGTGTTACTGACGAAAAATTTTCGAGAATTTCTCGCTATTCTTTTTTTTCAAAGTTCACCCCAAATTTTGCTCAAATGTGATGAGATCGGATTTTTGAAATTGAAAAGGAGAATAAAGCGCAGATTAAGAATAAGGTAGGATTTCATTAGGGTTATGCCAGAGCAATTACGTGTGCACATTTCAAAAGACACATGAAAATCACGTCCCCTTTCGTATTTTTTATTTATTTTTAAGACACGTGAAAGGTGTCGAGCGCTAAGCGATAGGGTGTGTTCTTTCTGTGCGTGTATCGTGGTGAAAGCCGACCGAAGAGATAAGCCGTTATTTATGCTCTCTGATTTTCAATATGGAAAGGGCTATCAAAATAGAATAATGTCAGTATTAATCATTTTTGCATTCATTTTGATCTATATTTTCATTTTCGTTCGCTTTTTTCTATAAGTATCGTAAAACATTGTTTTTCGTATACATAATAATTTTTTTCGGATTTAAATTACTCCTTTCTTTAATGTATAAGAAAAAAAATTTATTTTCGTGATTATTACTCATTTCGATAAAATTAATAATAGTCTCATTAAATACAATTGATTTTTATTTAATTGTATTACAATTTAAGTGCACACGGAAAGAAACCATTATTTGGAACAGCGATAACTTTTGATAAAATAGCGAAAATATTCGCTGCAATAACTAAAAATTTCGCTAATATAGTAAAGCTTGTAGTTGTTCCGACTGAATATTTTTTTCATGCATTATTAAACCAACTAATCGTTAGATATTTGTAAATTGATGAAAATAGTTTGTTTTTTAAATTGTTTTTTAAATAGTTTGTTAGTTTTGTCTGACTGAAACAGCCTTATACTACTGGAACTACAATTTCTAAAAAAATAATCCTAATGTCTTGCTAACACTTACTTCTACTACTTATTTTAAAAAAATTGTCTGGTCATAAATTAAAACGCCTTTTCACCACTGAAATTTTTTTTTTAGAAAGTAAAAAATAATGTTTTGAATTTATATTACATTAACTATTTAATTAAGAAAATTAATTTTAATATTTAATTCAATTTACCTTTATTGAAAATTGTCATCTACTTGAATTGATTTATACTCATTTGAAACAATGGAAAAAATTGTATGTCATGTTTCGGTAAAACAACAATATTTACTACTGAGAGTAAAATTTATAGCAAATTTATTATAGTGTTTAATTAGAACACAATTTTTGCTACTTTATCAGAAAATAATTGTCTGACCTAAATTTACCTATACTACTTTGCCACAATTGAAAAAATTGAATGTTTTATTTTTTGACTAAAAGAAATTTTTTACTACGAATTGGCAAAATTGTAGAGAATTAATTATAGTGTCTGATTAAAAGTCAATTTTACTACTTCATCCAAAAAGAATATCCTGATAATATAAATGATTTAAATTGCTTTTTGTTAATTTAAAAAAGTTGTCTGTTTTGTCTGATTTACTTTTTTTAATACTGAAAATAAAAGTACTTTTTGTTGTCATAATGATTAACGTTTGTCTGACCACAATCGACTTATACTACTTATATCACTTAAACTAAGAAATAAACATTGCTATCTTATGACTAAAAAAATGTTTTCACTACAAAAAGAAAAAGTAAATAACTTTTTTACAATTTCAGTAATAAAACCTAATGTATATTACGTCTGACTAAAACATAGGTTTACTACTGTAAGAAGCAAATTTTTAGAATAGTTATTATAGTGTTTGATTAATACCTTAATTTTAAATTTCATTATTAAACATTTGTCTGACCTAGATTGACTTATGCTACTTTGATTTTTTTTAAATTCTATATTATGTCCGACTAAAAAATAATTCTATCACTGGGAAAATTTCTAGAATCTAATAAGGACTATTTTACACTTACATTTACTACAGTATCGGCCAAAATTATCAGTCCACACATTTTTAAGGAAATGCAAAGAATTTTTCAACATAAAATTTATGAAAACTAAAACCTTTTTCAGTTCAAGTTTTGTTTGATTTATATTGCGATTTGTATGGTTATAAAATTTTAAAAAGAATAAGATCTTTTACACGTCATTTGGCCAATATTTTGTTTCGAAATTTAAAAGAATTGACATTTTTAATGTTTTACAGAAATTTGAATAATTTCTAAGATAATAGACGTTTTTGAATATATTTTAATCTTATTTTAAAGGTCACTTTCTACAGAATAAGAATTAGTTGCAGATATTAACCTGTAATTTTTTTTCGAATAAACAGGACGTTAAAGTGAGACAAGAAAATTCAAAAAATTTGAAATACTCTTGTTACTAAAAACTATTCTAAAAAATAGTATAAATATACTAAAAATATAGTATAAATTGTTCAAGAAAATATAATAATAAAATATTTTAAAAATTTAAAAATTATTCTTCTTTTAATAAGATTATTTTAAATTTTTTGAGTTTTTTTTGTCTAACTTTAACGTCCTGCTGATATGAAGCAAAAAATTACAGGTTAATTTCTATAAGTAATTCTCATTCTATAGAAAATGACATTAAAAATAAGCTTAAGATCATTGAAAAGGGTTTATTCTTTATTTTTTTAGAAGTTATTCAAATTTTTGTAAAACTTCGAAAATGTCAATTCTTATAAATTTTTAAATAAAATACTGACCAAAATGATTTCTAAAAATCTTATTCCTTTTGAAATTTTATCATCATCTTGCAAAAGTTACACTGAACAAAATTTTACTTTTTATAAATTTTATGCCAAAAAATTTTAGTTTTTATAAATTTTGTCAAAAAATTTTTATATTCCACTGAAAATGGGTGAACTGGCAATTTTATTCGGTTCTGTACTTCATAGAAAAAAAAGTTTCATCTAAATTGAATTGTACTACTTTAAAACAAAATAAAAAAAAATTGTATATTTTGTCTGACTTAAATATATGTTTACTACTAAGAAGCAAATTTGCAGAAAATTAGTTATTGTTTCTTATTAATACTTTAATTTCAAACTTCATTTAGAAAACAATTGTCTGACCTAAACTGACTTGTACTACTTTGGAATATTTTAAAAACTTCTAATTATGTCTGACTAAAGCAGATTTTACTACTTATAAGTAAATCTGTAGAAAATTATTTATTATTTATTTATTTTGTTTGATTAACACTTAATTTTACTACTTGACTTTAAAAAATGGCGTCTGACCTAAACTGACTTACGCTACTTGTTTACAATTTTTAAAAATCTGCAGAGAATGTTTGCCTTTATTTTATTTTGTACTGAAAAAATACAATTAAATAGTTTCGTGAATTGTCAGACTTGTTTTTAAACACAATTTTCTTTAGCTTCCGGAACAAGAACGTTGATAGAATTCTAGAACATTATTGAAAGCAGTCACAATTTTTATAAAAATATTTCCATTGTAAATTGAAATTTCAAATTACTTTTTGAAGTAAAATATTTAAATTGGAAATTGCATTTTGAAGTTGAAAAATTAAATTGGAAATTGCACCTTGAAGTTAAAAATTTAAATTAGAAATTGCACAGAAAAAAAAAATTTTATTTGATTCAAATAGCCGATTATTTGACTATTATCAAATAAATATTTACTTTAATCAAATAATCTTTATTTGAATCAATTAAATAGTATTTGCTTCAAGAACTGAAATATTTGATTCAAATACTGAAATATTTGATTCAAAATACTGAAATATTTGATTCAAATTCTGAAATATTTTATTTAAATACTGAAATATTTTATTCAAATACTGAAATATTTTATTGATTCAAATACAATTTCTTTAATTCAAATACTGAAATATTTGATTCAAATACTGAAATATTTGATTCAAATACTGAAATCTTTTATTCAAATACTGAAATATTTTATTGATTCAAATACAATTTCTTTAATTCAAATACTGAAATATTTGATTCAAATACTGAAATATTTGATTCAAATACAATTTCTTTGATTCAAATACTGAAATATTCGATTCAAATTCTGAAATATTTGATTCAAATACTGAAATATTTTATTCAAACGCTGAAATATTTGATTCAAATTCTGAAATATTTTATTTAAATACTGAAATATTTTATTCAAATACTGAAATATTTTATTCATTCAAATACAGTTTCTTTGTTTCAAATACTGAAATATTTGATTCAAATACAATTTCTTTGATTCAAATACTAAAATATTCGATTCAAATACTGAAATATTTGATTCAAATACAATTTCTTTGATTCAAATACTGAAATATTCGATTCAAATACTGAAATATTTTATTCAAATACTGAAATATTTGATTCAAACACTGAAATATTTGATTCAAATTCTGAAATATTTTATTTAAATACTGAAATATTTTATTCAAATACTGAAATATTTTATTCATTCAAATACAATTTCTTTGTTTCAAATACTGAAATATTTTATTCAAATACAATTTCTTTGATTCAAATACTGAAACATTTGATTAAAGTAAATATTTATTTGATAATAATAATAGTAAAATAATCGGTTATTTGAATCCAATAAATTTTTTTTCAGTGTGCAAATGAAAGTCGAAAATTTGTCATTAAAAAATAAAATTCAGAAATTACAATAAAAATTTGCAAATGCAGTTTGAAATGAAAAATTACAGATGCAGTTAGAAATTTGTAAACTAAAATAGCAAATTTTCCAAAATAGTTAATAAAAATAATAGACTTTTAGGGGGAAAAAGGAGAAAATTCCAAAGGTACATGAAACTCTAAAGTAAAAAAAAAAATGTCGACGCTGAAAACGACTCTTTGGGTGGGGTCGAGACTAGAAGACTGGTAGGTAGTACTGCACCTCCCAATGAGGGGGGTGGGTGAGCTTCCAGGTCCTCGAACTGATCAATACTTGAAACACCGCGAGGTATCGTCCCGCTATTTCCGGTGTCCCCAGCCGGCGGAAATGAAGGCGTTAAAAATATATATAGAAAGCCGATGTGAAACTCCATCCAGGGCCGAAAAAGATAGCGATTCCTTGGTATTATATCCTGCCATTCGCCTCGTTTCTTGCATCTCGCTGTGAGGCTGCGCTCTTTATCTATATAAGTCTCTCTCTCTCTCTCATTCCCTTACTTGCTTTCCTTCTCTCTCTCTCTCTCTCCTTTCCGAGAGCCACACAGCCAAGAGTCTGATCGACTTTTAATTATAGCTATCTTCAGGGTATGAGGCTTCTCTCTAGTCTATATGTAGATGAATGGAGTCGACGAGACAACCCCGCCAATGCAACGATACAGATCACTCGAAGATAAAAAGGAGAAAAAAAATTAAATTGATGCATTTCAATTCTAATGAGCTGTGGAGAAATATTTCTTTAATGTAGAGTGGATTTTTTCTTTTCAATTAGTCAAAAAAAAATTTTAACATTTTTAGAATTTTAATGTTTGTATATAGTTATTATTATTCGGACGGTTCACAGTTTTCTTGAAAGTATCAAATTGATACTAAAGTGGATTAAATTTAGGCCGAAAATCTGGAACAATTTTTTATTTGTTCCACATTTTTTGTGTTAAATCATTGTCATTTGATAATTTTAAGTTAACTAGTGTTTTGGTGTTTCATTTTGTATTTCGGTGTCAATTTTATTTTCTGCGCTATCACTTTGATATTTTTGGTACCAATTTTTGCTTCCGGAAAAATTATTTTTGGTTTTCGTTATGATTTTTTAACTTTCGTATTAATCTGACCCTTTTAGTACTAATTTTACGATTAGGGTATTATTTTTATCGTTTTAATACACCATTTCTTGGTTCTGATATTAACCCTTTAAGGCCCAGCGGTATTTTAATCGAAACCACTTTTGACTTTTAACCTTTATAACTTTAACAAAAATAAAAATATTTTTAATTTCCAAAGAACCTATACCCACAAATTTATTCCGCTTTGTGAAAAAAATTTATGTTGTAATAAAGAATTAACCATTTTTTAATTATAACAATAATAAAAAAATAATGTTTATGGAACGATTTACAGAAGAAAACTAGAAAATCGAAAATCGATTTTTAAGGTCGTTTATTAAGAATCCGATGTCAGTTTTTCAAAATTCAAAATGTCGGACTCTTAAATGCATTTAAGAGTCCGACATTTTGAATTTTAAAAAAACTGACATGACTGACTGCACTTTTCGTATTATTTGATTTATTTTGTTTTTTTTAATTGAGAATTATGGTTTTTTGGTTCTAGAATTATTATATCATAATTAATTATTCTTAATATTAATTATAAATAGTAATAATATTAATATTAATTATAAATAATAATAATATTAATATTAATAATTAATATTATTAATAATTAATTATTAATAAATGTTATTTTTATGGTACATTTTAAATACTTTTCGTAACAAACCTTAAACTTATAGAACAATTTTGATGTTTCTTTTGGTACCATTTTTTTATCCTGGTACCAATTACTCACTTTTCGAATCATTTCCTCTTCGTTACTAATTTTATACTTTAATCATTAATTTCATACTTTACTTAAAATAAGTAATAATAATAAAGATTATCATTGAACCAATTTAACTCTTTGGTATCAATTTGATTCGTTTGGTACCAGTTTTTGGTTATAGAATTAGTTTTACGTTTCTCTGACGTATAACATACGTTTCGCAACATATTCGATACTTTTTGGGACAATTTTCTTATTTTGGTGTTAATTTTATGATTTTGGTACCAATTGTGTACTTTTCGTATCATTTAATTTTTTTTTGCTATTTTTTTACACTTTAGTCATTAATTTTGAACTTTAAGTCATCAATTTGATTTTCTTTGTAATAATTTGACTCTTTAGTATCAAGTCCTATTTCCTATAAATTTGATTCTTTTGGTATTTGATTCCTTTGGATACTAATCTGATTCTTTTGGTACCAATTTGATTCTTCTACTTTTAATTCCTTTCTTTTAAGACCAAATTTATTCGCTTGATAATAATTTGATTATTTTAGTCACAAATCTATTGATTTAATTTTTATTTTTTTTGTACCAATTTTATTCTTTCGACACAAATCTGATTCTTTTGGTACCAATTTGATATATTCATTTTAATGTTATTCTTCTGATACCAATTTAATCAGTTTAGTACCAATTTGGAACTTTTCGCCTTAAATAGATTGTTTGGGAACCATTTTACCACCAATATGATAATTTACGTAAAAAATGCATTCTCTTGGTACTAATTTAAACTTCCCTTATAAGATCCATTTTTTGCTACCAGATTTAATATTTTCGTACTAATTTATTACTTTTCGTATAAATTTCTCCATTTGGTACTAATTTGAAATTTTTCCTGTCAATATAATTTTCTTGGTACCAGTTTGATCCTTTTAGTAACAATTCGGCAGATTAAGTACCAATTTTGTACTGTTCGCAACAATTTGTTTTTTAGTATTAATTTGGTGCTTTTAGTAAAAACTTGATTCTCTTAGCACTAATTTAATATTTTTCGTAAAAAATTGATTCTCTTGGTTCCAATTTGAACTTCCTTATAAAATTGATTATTTGGTACCAATATTTTTACACCAATTTGATCATTTTAGAACCAATTTGGCTTTTTCTATTTTCTTCATTTCTTTACTCATTTCTTTACTTTCTTTATAAATTTAATATTTTTGGTACCAATTATTTATTACATTTTGTATAATTTTTTCCTTTCGGTAATAATTGTCACTTTCCCTAAAAATTTAATTTCCTTGGTACCAGTTTGATCCTTTTAGTAACAATTCCATAGATTAAGTACAAATTTTGTACTTTTTGCATCAATATGTTATTTTTAGTATTAATTTGATGATTTTAATAAAAACGTTATTCTCTTAGTACCAATTTTATATTTTTCTAAAAAAATTGATTCTCTTGGTACCAATTTGAACTTTTCTAATAAAATAGATTTTTAGGTCTGTTTTAATATTTTTGCATAAATTTGATTATTTTAGAACCAATGTGATTTTTTCTATTTTCATTATTTCAATACTAATTTTTTTTTTTTTTATTTCGAAATTTATAATTTCTGGTACCAATTTATTACTTTTCGTATAATTTTATTCCTCTTGGTACTAATTTGACAAATTTCCTGGAATTTAAATTTCCTTAGTGCAAATTTCTCTATTTTAGTGACAATTTGTCAGTTTTAGTACAAATTTTGGTACTTTCCGCATTACTTTGTTATTTTTAGGTTTAATTTGGTGCTTTTAGTAAAAACTTGATTCTCTACGTACCAATTGGATATTTTCTTATAAAATTGAATTTTGTTACCAGTTTGATCCTTTTAGTCGAAAATTCGTACTTTCTGCACTAATTTAACACTTTTAGTATCAATTTAGTACTTTATTCACTAATTAGGTGCTTTTAGTAAAAACTTGATTCTTTGCGTATAAATTTGATAGTTTTTGTATAATTTTGATTCTTTTGGTACCAATTTATTATTTTTTCATATGAATTTTATTCATTTAGTACTATTTTAATCTCTTCGTGTAAATTCGATTCTCTTAGCACCAATTTCTTACTTTTCGAGTCAATTTCATTCTTTGAGTACTATTTTGACACTATTCGTATAAATTTATTCCTTTTTTGGGCTTCTCAAAATAAAAAGAGTAAAATTCATTCCGTAGAGGATGAAAGATGAAAAAAAAACCCTCACACGAGAGGCGTAACCGAACAGAATCCTCGGATTTGCGAAATCGCAGTAAAGGGGTTGGTTGGCATCAACAGGTAGAGAGACCATACTCGCGCCCACTTGGATAAGCCGCGGTTTAAGCGCCGGCGCTGGTTAAGCCGCTCACACCCTCTGAGGGTGTCACCCACCATTCATTGGTCCAGTTGGACGTGTGAAAAACAAACTTTGCCCTGCGCAAACACAAAACTTGAAAATCCCCTTCACTCATTCTCAACGATTTTCAATAAAAAAAGCCAGCAATTTTTCAACAAAAAAGCCAATAATTTAAAAAAAAAACCACCTATTTTTCTTGACTAAAAAAAGTCTTTAATTTTTCTGTTGACAAAAGAATTCTAATTACAAACATTGGAAAATTTGAGGAAAAATTCTAAAAAAAAAAAAATTATTATTAAATAAAAAATTGAGTTTCTTTTTTTCATTCGAGAGTTTAAAATTGAGTAAATAGAATGGAGTGGATGGAGGATCGCGGGTACGATAAGGAAGTATAGTATTATAACAGTAGTTGAGGCGGAAAGGGGAAAATATCCGCATGGGTCAGCCAAGAGGGGCTTAGACGACCGAGAGATGGCCGCTCAATATCGGCTTTAGGATACTTGAGGTATTTATATAATGTCTTATATTTTCCACTGTCCTGAACCATTCAAATTTCCATTTGTGGACAACTAAAAAATTCCATTAGTTATCGAGAAATTCTTTCCTCAAAAATAAATCCCACAATTCAATTGTCAATTTTCTTGTTTTATTTTCAATTCTGAAATTTTGGGATTTTATAATTAATTTTTAAATCTTAATAACCGTCGTTGGGGATGGTTTAAATCGCCAAAGGTACTGGGCACTGAAAGGTGAGTGTATTAAAGGAGATAAGTTCATTAAAATTTTTAAATTCACCTGATGAGCTTCTATAATTGTCCTCTTCTCTAAAGGAATGAAAAAAAATTATCACTGGACACAATAACATAATATATTTTATTTTTTTTGTACAAAAAACTTTACTTCATCTTGATTTGTAAATTATTATTACTAGTCTAAAAAAAAGTGGCATAATTTATTTTTAACAATGAGATTCTTTTGGCAATATTAAAAGCTTTCATTAAATATAGAAAAAAAGTTTTCTGATTTTCTATTTTGTAAATGTTAATAATTTGTATCTTATTTCAAAATTTAGCACATTAAAGCAAAATTATTAAATAAAGAAATAAAATCAATAAATGAGAATTATTTTTTTGATTCTATAGTATTCGAAAATTATTCTGGTCAGGTATTTCGAAAAAGATTTCTGTTTCAGAAAAAAAATATTTTCACCACGTGTCGAACTAAAAAGAAAATAAATTTCGATTTTCCGCCGACTTAAAAGTGTCAAAGGTCAAAGTCAAGGTCAAAATTAAAAATAAAAATGAAAAGTTAATGCCAAAGTTAAATATCAAAAGATAAAGTCAAAGTTAAGAATTAATGGTTAAAGTCAAAATCGAAAGTAAAAATGGAAATCAAAATCGAAAATCAATGTCAAAAACGAATCAAAGTCAAAGTCAATGTTAAAAATCGATCTTTAAGTCAAAGTCAACGTTAAAAGTCTGATTAAAAATCAAAATTAACGTTAAAGTCAATGTTCAAAATCAAAAGTTAAAGTCAAAGTTTAAAATCAAAAGTTAAAGTCAAAATCGAAGATCAAAATTGAAAATCAAAGTCAAAATGGAATCAAAGTCAAAGTGAAGGACAAAGTCAAAGATAAATATTAAAAGTTAAAGTCAAAATCGAAGGTTAAAATTGAAAAAAAATCGAAAATCAAAGTCAGAATCGAATCAAAGTCAAAGTTAAAGTCAACGTTAAAAATCGGTCTCAAAATCAAACTCAACGTCAAAGTAAAAGTTAAAAATCAAAAGTTAAAGTCATAGTTAAAAATTATAGTTAAATTCAAAATCGATGGTCGAAATTAAAAATCAAAATTGAAAATCAAAGTCAAAAATCACAGTCAAGATCAAAGTCAAAGTCAGAGTTAATGTCAAAGCCAAAGTTAAAAATATAAAGTCAAAGTCAAAATCCTAGGTCAAAATTAAAAATCAAAATTGAAAATCAAAGTCAAAGTTAAAATTCGATCTTAAAGGCAAAGTAAACGTTAAAAATCGGACTCAATGTCAAAATCAACGTCAAAGTCAAAGTTAAAAATTAAAAGTTAAATTCAAAATCGAAGGTCAAAATTGAAAATCAAAATCGAAAATGAAAGTCAAAGTCAAGGTCAAAGTTAAAGTTAATGTCAAAGCCAAAGTTAAAAATCAAAAGTTAAAGTCAGAATCGTAGGTCAAAATTATATATCAAAATCGAAAATCAAAGTCAAAGTAAAGGTCAAAGTCAAAGTTAAAAATCGATCTTAAAATCAAAGTCAAAGTTAATAATCGGATACAAAGTCAAAGTCTAAGTTAAAAATCGAAAGTTGCCAAAATCGATGGTCAAAATTAAAATCAAAAATCAAAGTCAAAATCGAATCAAAGTCAAAGTTAAAAATCGATCTTAAGTCAATGTCAAAATTAATAATCGGACACAAAGTCACAGTTAAAAATCAAAAGTTGTTAAAATCGAAGTTGAAAATTGAAAATAAAAATAGAAAATCAAAGTTAAAATGGAATCAAAGTCAAAGTGAAGGACAAAGTCAATGATAAAAATTAAAAGTTAAAGTCAAAATCGAAGGTTAAAATTGAAAATGAAAATCTAAAATCAGAGTCCGCATCGAATCGAAGTCCAAAGAAAAAAATGTGGCATAAGTTATTTTTAACAATGAGATTTTTTTTGGCAATATTAAAAGCTTTGATTAAATATAGAAAAAAAGTTTTCTAATTTTCTATTTTGTAATTGTTAATAATTTGTATCTTATTTTAAAATTTAGTACAATAAAGCAAATTTATTAAATAAAAAAATAAAATCATTAAATGAGAATTATTTTTTTGATTCTATTGTACTTCGAAAATTATTCGGGTCAGGTATTTCGAAAAAGATTTCTGTTTCAGAAAAAAAATATTTTCACCACGTGTCGAACCAATAAGTAAATAAATTTCGATTTCCCGCCGACTCAAAAATGACAAAACGTCATAGGTCTTCCGTTATACGAAAACGTATTCATCAGATAGCTAGTTATCTTGTTAAACAACGTGCCCGCGTTTGTTATCAAAGATAAGTCAGTAAGTTTCAGCTCTCTAGAGACAAAACCGCTCCCATTGAATTGAATTTCCAGTTTATTAAGAAAAAAAATATAGTAAAAAGAACGCCGTTCCTCTTCATTTTTTTTCCTTTCGTCTAAACATGTTAATTATTCAACTCGTTTATTTTCAATCGATGCAAAATTAAATTCTTTTAAAAAAAAATGATTATCAAATATTGTTATGTTGGAAGTGATTTATAGTGGGAAAAAATTTTCCAAAGAGGTGTTAATCTTCATTTTAAAAAAATGGAATTACTACCAAAGGGATTAGCGATTCATAGAGTTAAAAAAATATCCCTCCTCTTAAATCTATTGTTTTTAGTTTCATTAATAAACGCTGATAAATTGTGTCCTGAAAATTGTTTGTGCCACTTGGATCAAAAACCAAGAATAATTACCTGTTCTGGACATCAATTGACAGAATTCCCTGTAAATTTGAGTCATCTGGTGAGTCTGTTCTTTTTCGCCATCAAACCACGAGCGTTGTTTTCTTATTATTGACGTTTTTATTTTTTTTATTAGCCATATTAATTTTTTAATCACTAACAAATTGAAATTAATTTCATTTAATTTTTATTTCTTTCTTTTAATTTTAATTGCAAATATTTTCATATATCTTATTTATTTACGGATTTGCTTCATTTGTTTACTCATTTAGTTGGTTTTGTACCACATTTGCATTATTGTTCGGTCAGTAAATAAATAAAATGGAAATATAATTATTAACTTATTTTATTAATTAATTTATTTATTTGGGAAAAAATATTTCCTAACAAATACTAATAAGTATTTAGGTATTTCATTTATTTATTGTTTCATTTATTTATTTGTATATTTAATTTGTTTATTTTGGTGAACTTATTGTTTACGTAAATAAATTTTATTAATTTTTTATTTTTAAATAAATAAATAAATAAAATAATTTATTTATTATATTAATTAATAATTTATTTATTTATTTTTTATTTTTAAATAAATAAATAAATAAATAAAATATTTATTTATTTTTTATTTTTAAATAAATAAATAAATAAAATAATTTATTTATTTTAATTAATTGATAATTTATTTATTAAATAATTAAAAAATTAAATTAAAGTGAATAATTTTATTTTTATTTTAAATATCACTAATGGAAATTTATTTTAATTAACGAATTTTTTTCCTCAACAGGTAGAAGAATTGGACGTTTCGCGAAATAATTTAACGGAAATTTCAGATGATATAAATCGTTTGAAAGAATTAGAGGAATTAAATTTAGAAGAAAATAAACTGACTTCATTGCCTGAAAATTTAGATGGACTGCAGAAACTTTACAGATTGCGTTTAAATGGAAATAATATTTTATTTCCCAGTGCAATTGCCTCATTAAGTCAACTGAGCTCATTAAAAGTTTTGCATTTATCCTATAATCCAATATCAAATCTCACTGGACTTGAGGTACCAAATCTCCAAGTTCTCGATGCTAGTCATTGTGGTAAGTGAATAAGATAAAATTTACAAATAAATAAAAATTAATAAAAATATAATAAAAAATATAAGAAAAAAATAATAAAAAACAAAAATTGTTTTAAAAATAGTAAAAAAGTAGTAAAAAAAGTAAAAAAAAGTAAAGAAAAGTAAAAAAGGAATAACGTAAGAGTTGAAAAAATTACCATCAAGAAATTAAAAAATAAATTATTTTTCGAAAATAATACTTACAGAATCTTTTTTTCAAATTTTTCAGAATTCAAAGAATTCGGAAGCAATTATCTGAATGGATTTAAAAATTTAAGAATGTTAAGTTTGGCAGAAAATCCAATAACAATGATTGACAATCCAGTGAGTGAAAGTCTCGTCTGGTTAAATATTTCCTATTGTAATTTAAATTTCCTACGTTCCGATACTTTCAGAAATATTCCAAATCTTGTCGAATTAATTTTGAGAGACAATAAACAATTGACGTTCAGTACCAGGTAATTAAAACAAATAATTATTTACTTCTTTATTGCAGGAGTGAAAAATAATTAATAATTTAATAATAATTTAATAATAATTTAATAATAATTTAATAATAATTTAATAATTATAATTTAATAATACAATAATAATGTAATTATATTATAATTAATTTTCATATTTTAATTTATTAATTTAAATTTAAATTAATAATTCTTTTCACATTACAGACGAGAGACACTGCGTCACAAAAAATTGAAACGATTAGACGTCACAAATTGCAATTTGGATCGACCAGGAATTCACGAATTACCATCACTCACACACGTGCAACTCTCGCACAATGGAATTCACATTCTGCCCGATCGTATTTTCGCAAAAAATCGTCCACTCACTCATCTTTATCTCGACAATAATCGAATTTCCCATCTTAATAAAAGTTCATTCAGTGGTCTACTAAATTTACGTATTCTCGACTTGTCCAACAATCAATTGGAATTTATTCACTGGTCAATATTTCGAGACAGTATGATTTTGAGTGTTCTTAATTTGTCGTCGAATAATATTAAAATAATTGGCAATCTAACAACATCCGCCTTAACTGTTGATTTGTCGGCGAATTTAATTAGTGAAATTCTCGCCAATTCATTGATAAATATGCCTAAACTGAGAACACTGAATTTAAGTGACAATATTATTGAGACAATTGTTCGTCTTGAATCAATGACGATGAGAATTTTGGAACTGAAACGCAATCGATTGGTTCAACTCACGGTTAATATGTTTAAAGGTTTACCCGAAATTGTGAAAATTGATGTATCTGGTAATTAATTGTTAATTTTATTTAATGTTGTGGTTTTTTTTAATTTGACTTTGACTTTTGATTTGATTTGGACTGAAAAATTTATTTATTTTATTTTTTACTTTTTCTTTTACTTAGATCTTTGTTCTCACTTTAACTTTCCATTTGGACTTACAAAATCAGATGTAAATTTAAAAATCTGACACAAAGTCAAAGTCAAAGTTAAAAATGAAAAGTTAAAGACAAAATCATAGATCAAAATTGAAAATCAAAATCGAAAATCAAAGTCAAAATCGAATCAAAGTCAAAGTGAAGGTCACAGTTGAAAATCGATCTTAAAGTCAAAGTCAACGTTAAAAATCGGACTCAAAATCAAAATCAACGTCAAAGTCAAAGTTAAAAATCAAAAGTTAAAGTCATAGTTAAAAATTAAAAGTTAAATTCAAAATCGATGGTCAAAATTAAAAATCAAAATCGAAAATCACAGTCAAGGTATTGACCTTGATATTGATCAAGGTCAAAGTCAGAGTTAATGTCAAAGCCAAAGTTGAAAATCAAAAGTGAAAGTCAAAAGCGTAGGTCAAAATTAAAAATCGAAATCGAAAATCAAAGTCAAAGTTAAAATTCGATCTTAAAGTTAAAGTCAACGTTAAAAATCGGACTCAAAGTCAAAATCAACGTCAAAGTCAAAGTTAAAAATCAAAAGTTAAAGTCATAGTTAAAAATCAAAAGTTAAAGTCAAAATCGTAGGTCAAAATTATAAATCAAAATCGAAAATCAAAGTCAAAGTAAAGGTCAAAGTCAAAGTTAAAAATCGATCTTAAAGTTAAAGTCAAAGTTAATAATAATCGGACACAAAGTCACAGTTAAAATTCAAAAGTTGTCAAAATCGACGATCAAAATTGAAAATTAAAATCGAAAATCATAGTCAAAATAGAATCAAAGTCAAAGTGAAGGTCAAAGTCAATGTTAAAAATCGATCTTGAAGTCAAAGTCAAAATTAATAATCGGACACAAAGTCAAAGTCACAGTTAAAAATCAAAAGTTGGCAAAATCGAAGGTGAAAATTGAAAATAAAAATAAAAAGTCAAAGTTAAAAATCCATCTTAAAGTCAAAATCAACTTTAAAAATCAAAAAATCAAAATTAAAAATCAAAATCGAAAATCAGAATCAAATCCAAGTCAAACTCAAGGTCAAAGTTAAAGTCGAGGTCATAATCAAAGTTAATGTCAAAGTCAAATTTAAAATCGACGGTTAAAATTAAAAATCAAAGTTAAAACGGAATTAAAGTCAAAGTCAATGTTAAAAATCGATCTTCAAGTCAAAGTCAAAGTTAAAAATCGGGCTAAAAGTCAAAGTTAAAGTTAAAATTTAAAATCAAAATCGAAAATCAAAGTCAAAATTGAATCGACAATCAAAGTCAAGTCTCAAAATCGCACCATAGACATTTATTATTATTATTTTTTTTTTATTATTATTATTATTATTATTATTATTATTATTATTATTACTATTATTACTATTGTTAATAAAGTTGTAAAAAATCAATTTAATTTACAATTTTGATTGTTTTTAGGTAATCGTTTAACGGAAGGCCCGAATCCGTTAATTTTTGCCAATAATCCGGAACTAAAGGTGATTCATCTGGAGGACAATCCTTGGAGGTGTGATTGCTCTCAACTGCATCCGATTTATACGTTCCTAATGCAATCGCCAGTAAAGACTGACATGAGTTTTTTAATTTGTCAAAGTCCAATGAATGTTTCGGGCTACACATGGGAAAGTGGCTGCTATGATCAATGGTTCGTTACTCAGCCGTATAATCCGAAAAATAAGACCTGGGGTTTAGTTATAATTAGTATTTTGACACTAATTGTTGCCGGTGGGACAATTATGTCAGTAAAGCATGCAATGAAAACAAAAAGAATTGCACGAAATGAACGTCAACAATTGGAGAGAGCTGAAGCTAGGGAAAGATTGAGATTACTTCAAAGAAGGTAAAAAAAGAATTTAAAAAAAAAATTATTATTTATAGTAATCTGATAATTATAAATATGTTCTGTTACATTTATTTATAAATTTGTAATTTTAATTTAATTCATTCAAATCTTTAATTGCAAAATTATTCGAAAATGTTAGTAACTTCTTTCATAAATTAATATTTAATTATAAATTTTTTTCCATAAAAATTAAGATTTTTTAAAACTTTTAAATTCAAGCCTCTTTGAAATACAACTAATAATATATTTAAAAAAAATTTAAGTAAACTTTTCCAAAAAAATTATTGAACAGGATTAGTCAGCAAAAGTATAAAAAATTCAAAATTTTCAAAGATTTTAATTTAAAAACCTTTTTAGAATTCAATTATTCCTAAAAATTAACAGTATGATGCTTTGAATATTCAATAATAATATTATAAAATATTAACTGAAATTCATTTTTAAAACAGCTTACATTACAAAATTCTGCTACAATTCCATTACTTCGACAGAATAATAAATAATTTATTGAATAATTGAATGTCTCTTGAAACATAATTCTCATAGATAATTTTATTAAGAAATTTTTAATCAATTAAATAAATAGAATTGATTTAACAAATTTTAATAAAATTTTTAAAAATCATTATATTTTTTAAGGAATTCGATTTTTAATTGCATAAAAAATATAATTGAAATTCTGCAATGAGATTTATTTTATTTATAAAAATAATTTAATTCTAAAAAAGAATAATATTATTTATGAAAACAATTGAAATTTTACCAAAAATTCTGTTAAAAATTTTATAAATAATTGAAATACAGAGACGAATTTTATTATTTAAAAGATAATTGCAATTTTGGTGATTTTTTAGAACATAATAATTGAATTTCTGTAAAAAAATTATTACTTTTAAAAATAATTGAAATGCTAAAAAGAATATTGTTACTTATGAAAATAATTTAAGTCCTAAAAAATATTATTACTTATGAAAATAATTAAATTTTTGCGAAAATATTACCATTTATAAAAATAATTGAATTATTACGACGAAATTATTGAAAAATTTGCAAATAGTTGAATTCCCGTAAAATTTATAAAAAGAATTAACTGTTCGCGTAGAATTTTATTAAAATCTTTTTTTTAATACAATTTAATACTTTTGAAAAATGTTCATTAAAATATTGTATATTAAAAATCATTCAATTGATGAAAAATTTTGAGAATAATTGAAACATTATTAAGAATTTTGTCAAAATTTTAGAAAATAATTAAATTCCTAAAAAAATGTTATTATTTATAAAAATAATTGAATTATTTCAAATAAATTTATTAAAAATATTTGTAAATAGTTGAATTCCTGTGAAATTTTTATATTTTACAAACAAAATTAACTGTTTGTGTAGAATTCTATAAAAGTCTTTTTTTTAAATATTCTAATTCTTTTGGAAAATTTTATTAAAGTTGTAAATTTTTATTCTAGAATTTGATTAAAATTTTTTAAATAATTGAAATTCGGAGAAGAATTTTTTCTTTTCAAATATAATTAAAATTTTCTACTAGAATTTTGAAACATAATTAAATTTTTTGTAAATAATTTCATCAATTGAAACATCTCCAAAGTACAATTTTTTTAACTAAAATTCTTCTAGTTGTTTATTATTTTTAATAGTTAATTAAATATATTTTTAGAACAATTTGAATTATCAAATTTGTTCAAAAATCTATCTTTTACATTTCTTGTTAAATGCATGAAAAATTTAAATTTTTAAAAATTTAAAATTAAGAGTTAAAACCTCTTGAAGTTGATCTATTTATGAAAATTTTATACGTAACACTTTTAAGATTGAATTAATTTTTAAATATTTAAGTGAAATTTTCATAAAACATATTTGATGTAATAAGTTCATGACAGTTTTTCAAAACTTAAGTAATTTGAAAAGAAATTACTGTTTAAAATAGTAAAAATTGAAGGTTTCGCAATATAATTTGTGGTAATTTCACTTTTCACAGTTTATGATTGAAACAGAAAAGATTAAAAAATATTTAGAATTTTCTAATGAATTGTAAATAATTAGATTTTTTTATCACTTTTAATAAAAATCCCTGACTTTTTCTTGAATTCTCTGTCTTAGAATGTTTTATTATTATAGTTTTAATAGTACACTGAAAAAAAAATTTATTCGATTCAAATAACCGATTATTTGACTATTATCAAATAAATATTTACTTGAAACAAATAATTTTTATTTGAATCAAATAAATTTTTAACTGAAAACTATAATACTGAAAACTGAAACTATAATATTCCAATCCATATTTAATTTTTATGATAAAGAATAAGTATAAAATAAATTTCTATTTAAAAGTATATGAATAAATAAAACATTTATAAATTCAATTATTTTTAAAATTGCTTATTTTATTTTAAAGTAGTAAAGTATAAAGTTTTATTTAAATATTAAGTATAGTTAGCCGCATTATCAATATAAAATTTTTAATATCATCAAAAAATAAAAAATTTATCAACAGGAATCAACGACTTGAGGAAGAATTAAGAGGCCAATCATCAGAACCAAGAATCCATCCAATGGAACTTATCGGCCCACCAAGTTATGAGGAAGCCGTGCAAATGCCTCGACTTGCACAATCTTTGGACAGACTCGACACAGTATCAACGGAAAATGCAGCAACAGTCACGAGAATTTTGGGATCAGTCGATAATTTACGAGTGAAAAAACGAAGACCCAAACGTCCAAGAAAAAGAACATTCAGTGATGACAATTTAGTTCGAAGAGAGGAACGTCGCGCGGAGAGAATTCGCAGAAACATATCGAGAACAACAATTGCCAGTATTTCATCAAATCAAGAGCAATCTTCAGAATTGATGGCAAATAATGCTGAAAATTCCGAACAAATTCCAATGAGAAGTGAAACAGATCAGAGGGAAACTGATTCGCCAAAAATTAAAACCAGACCACCAACGCCAATGAGTAAAAAGAAGAGAAGAATTGTTCATTCAAAAGCTGGAACATCAACAGACGATGAGGATTCGGATGTTCAAAGTTCACGTCGTCAAAGGACAAGTATAATTAGAAGTGCAATTAATTTACCGAATTTAACTCGCGAACCTCGAAGTGGTTACAATGGACCATCTTCAACGACTGACAATGCGAGTCCTTGAGAATTATTTCAACATTTATTTCGAAATGGAAATATTACTAAAAGAGAAAAAATAGTTTTGTAAGAGAATTTATATCTTTTTTTTGTTACGTTGAATAAATGGCGATTTATTACTGAAAAGGGAAAATTTTGTCTTAAGTTCCTTACAATGTCTTCTTTATTTTCACCTTTATTTGTCAAAATACATTTTCTTTGTTTTTATTATTTTTTTTTATTTATATTATTAATGTACAAAATTGGAATTTTCGGAAAAAAAGTTTCATACCAATTGTTTACATTTTTGTTTTCTGAATCATTTACGAATCACTCAATCATTACGAGACAATACAGAACAAATTTTAAATTTTTGTTACAGAATAGTTAGGGAAGAATAATTATTGCATTACATGAGAATAAATATATTATATTTTGGTGACAGAATAGGTTGAAAAGGAATTTTCACTTTGCAGAACAAGAATAGAGCAAATGTTAAATGTTCGTTACAGAATATTTGGAGAAAAATTTTTTACTTATTTGTATATTACAGAAGAACTCAAAACAAATATTATGTTTGTTATAGAATAGGTAGAGAAAAATTGTTACTTGTATGTTTATTATTTATTTTATTATTATTAATAATGACAAAATCAATAGTTGTTCTGTTGAAAGTAAAGTCGTGACAAAATCGATTCTTCTTTATCGAAGAAAATGTTATTACGAAAAATCAATAAAACACTTTGTGTTTTACATGCTTAGACAAATTTTTATTACAATATTTTTTTACCTTTTTATTTTTTTATTTTAATTTTATTATACTTATTTTTTTGTTTAAATTTATTTAAACTTTTATTTAAATTAAATTAAAGCTTTTATTCAAATTGAATTTAAACTTTTATTCAAATTGAATTTAAACTTTCATTCAAATTGAATTTAAACATTCATTCAAATTGAATTTAAACTTTTATTTATGTTTTAAATTCCATTTCAATTTTTACTTGAATAATTTTCTTCTAATATGTTTTAAACTCTTAATTAGCTCTTTTCGATATATTTCGCCTACAAAAACGGAAATCGACAGCAAATATCCAGGAAGAGTCAGAAGGCACAATATAACAATTAAATTTGAAACAGCACCGAAATCATTGACGTTGACTATTTTATTCCCCTTTATTTTGCTACTATTGAAAGAAAATTGATGATCTGCAATTGCACTACTCCACTTTTGTCTCAATCCAGATTCAGTGAAACTCGTAATGATCTTGTCGATTTTTTCCTTGTAGGGAGAATTTTTTTCGAGTGCCAAAGTTCGTCTAGCAGTAAATAGTGAATTATCGAGAATTTTTGCAATCGGCAATCCGACCGAATTTCTCATTACATGAATCAATTGTCTCGCGTAAGCATTCATCAGAAGACAAGTGACATTCTTGTACTGAAAAAGCATTTCCGGACACACTGTGTCCATTAATTCTGTCGATATCGTTTTCTCCTTTAAACTTTTCAATTCCACCGAATTATCAAGACACATGTTGAAAAAATTCGGATGTATCATTGGTATAAGATTGGAATTTCCCAAATCCTTCAAACTATGGTATTCAATCTCCTCCGTTTCTTTCACATGACCCGCTGTTAGACCAGCGAGAAAATTACTCGAATAGCAAATTCCAATGAATGTCAAATAAATAAAGACAAGACGGTTAAAAAGAACTTTTGGTTTTTCAACTATCGTGAAGCCTAATAAGATAGCTGTGATATTGTACAGTTGCCAAAAATCCCGTTCGTCACTGACTCTTCTCAAACAGTTCCAAATCAAAAAGACAAAACTGACAAACAGTGCAACACCAAGGAACATGATTTTCAAATTCAAAATTTTCTCCTCATTCATAGTGTGAACAATTGGCACGACAGCGACGAATCTTTCCATATTAATGTTCGACGAATAGCCATAAAGTGCACCATCGGCATTGGGACGAAAATTCAGAACCGAAGTTATCAGAAGATTAATTTTGTTCTCTATCAATTTACCCAACATTCCAGTTGCCTTCTTACCTCGAAACACGCCAACTGATGAATTTTCATTCGAATCAATAATCGCTGAGAAATTCATCGCCTTTGCAAGAGCATTGAATGCCACAACATCCGCACCATGTTGATTAATTAAACGACCAGATTTGTCATATTCCACCAAACTGAACGGTGGTCTCAGTGCCAAACCACCAACAATTGGATGACCATAAAGATCTTTCAGCTTATCACCAAACCAAATTGTCCTTAAACAATTTTCCCTCTCATAATTGTCCCCAAATGGCGAATACCGATGAACGAACATTTTCGGTGCCAACATTTCCATTGATAATGATTCTTCAATTGGATTTATCACCTCAAGAATCGTAAAATCCAAAAATTGGTTCAACCACATTTTTTTCAAAAAACTCCTGAATGACATACTTTTTTCAGCAACGACCGAAATTAGCAAGACTTGTGGACGAATTTTCCCTGGTGACAGACTCATTAAATACTTTAAGGAGAGTGAAATTCTATTCGTGTAGGAATTCACGAGGAGAAATAAATTCGTCTTCCTCAAAATACCAAATAATGGTGATTTGGTAAATTTCTCTAAATTTTCTTTGGGTATTTTTTTCACATCAATTTGAGTGTAGGGCAAATTTTTCAGTAACTTTGGAATTAGATGCTTGACAATTGGATCGAATTTTGAATCCGCCAATAATACCACTTGGTGGGGTTTCAATTTCTTTTCAATATGGGTGTTTAAATATTGGGAACATTTCTCTTCATTTAAATTCACAGCATTGATAAATCCAATAAGTAGAAGTAGGACTAAAATTTTATTCTCCTGAATATTCATTTTTTTTAAATTCGTATTCTAGAGAGGGATGACCAACAAGAATTTGTACTCAAAAGAATGGAAAAACTCTACTAATACCTGTTTCTAACGTTTTTTTTTCTTTTTACTAACGTTAAGGATAAAAAGTTATTATTTTTTTCCATTTCTAAATATTTTGTCAACGTAATGCATTTGCAAATGCTAGGAAAATTATTGTTTTCTTTCCAATGGTTGTATACCTTTAAAAGCATTAAGTTCAAGGTTTCGTGGAACATTATTTGAAAGGTAAAAAAAATGGTAAAGGAGAGATAAAGAAAAATCAATTTTAAAATGCATTCAGTTTGCAAAAAAATTACTAGAAATTGTTGTAATTTTACTCCAGAAAATTCATTTCTTTTCATAAAATTCATTTTTCCCCCTAAACTATCTCTTATTTATAATTAAAACAAATTATAAATGTCAAATTCAAAAATTAAAAATACTATTTTATAGTAGAAAAAATATTAAAGGTAGAAATAACAAAAAAAACAGTAGAGCAGTAAAAATAACAAAAAAGTGAAAATAACAAATAACTGAATAATAATAAAAAACACAATAAATGGTGAACTCCACGTCAACTCATCACAGATATTTTCTAGACTAATTGGGATTTGGTTAATATTTTATGTATATGCTCCTTAGGCGATATGAAAAAAGTTCCCCAAACATTTTTTGAAAAAAATAAAAAAATGGCGGAGATATGACACTTTGAATTTTTTAGTACTTTTATTTTAAAAAATTCATAACTTCTACTCTAATAATCCGATTTTAATTTTCAATATCAGAAATTGTTCGTAAAATACCATATTTTAAACTAAAAAATATTATAATTAACAAAAAATATTTTTGCTCTATTTTTGTCAAATTTGAAAAATAAAAATCGTCATTTAAAAAATATGGGGTTTTCAATTTCTTTTTTATTTATACCAAAAGATGCCAAAATTTGTCTGTTAAAAATCTGGTAAGTTTCATTGTGGGACCGCCATGGGTTTTTGAAAAAGAAATAAATTTAATGTGATGCATGATACAAATTTATACGTTCTTTCAGGAAATGTAAAAAAAAACAAATGACCATCACAAGTAATATGAATTCATTGCTAATTGTTCCCTGTCTTTCTAAAGTTTTTTTTCTATGCATCACATTAAATTTATTTCTTTTTCAAAAACCCATGGCTGTCCCACAATGAAACTTACCAGATTTTTAACAGACAAATTTTAGCATCTTTTGGTATAAATAAAAAAGAAATTGAAAACCCCATATTTTTTAAATGACGATTTTTATTTTTCAAATTTGACAAAAATAGAGCAAAAATATTTTTTGTTAATTATAATATTTTTTAGTGTAAAATATGGTATTTTACGAACAATTTCTGATATTGAAAATTAAAATCGGATTATTAGAGTAGAAGTTATGAATTTTTTAAAATAAAAGTACTAAAAAATTCAAAGTGTCATATCTCCGCCATTTTTTTATTTTTTTCAAAAAATGTTTGGGGAACTTTTTTCATATCGCCTAAGGAGCGTATACACAAAATATTAACCAAATCCCAATTAGTCTAGAAAATATCTGTGATGAGTTGACGTGGAGTTCACCAAATATAAAGTTCAAAAATTTAAAACACAATTTAATTGTAGAAAAAATGTATTAAAGTAGAATAGTAGAATAGAAGAAATAAGAAAAAGATGTGAGAATAACAAATTGTCAATTGTGAAATTTAAAACAAATAATAAATGTCAAATTAAAAATTGAAAAATATTATTTTATTGTAGAAAAAAGTGTGAAGGTAAAAATAATGATAGAAGTAGAAGAAAAAAGCAAAAAAAAAAAATAGTAGAGCAGTAAAAATAACAGAAAAAGTGAAAATAACATATAGCTGAATAATAATAATAAAATATAATAAATAAAAAGTTCAATAATTTCAAAAACAATTTAATTGTAGAAAAAATATATAAAAGTAGAATGGTAGAATAGAAGGAACAAAAAATCAAAATTTTTAAAAACAATTTAATTGCAGAAAAAATGTATAAATGTAGAATAGTAGAATAGAAGAAAATAAAAGAAGTAAGAATAACAAATTGTTAAGTAAGAAATTCAAAACTTACTGTAAATGTCTAATTAAAAGAACAAAATTATTATTTTATGGTAGAAAAATGTTTGAAGGTAAAAATAACAAAAGAAGTAGAAGAAAAAAACAAAGAAATAGTAGAGCAGAGAAAATATCATAATTGTAAGAATAACAAAAAGCTGAAAAATAATAAAAAAAAACATAATAAATAAAAAAATCAAAAACTTAAAAAACAATTTAATTGTAAAAATAATGTATAAATGTAGAATAGTAGAATAGAAGAAAAAAAAGAAGTAAGAATAACAATTTTTCAAGTAAGAAATTTGAAACCAATTGTAAATATCCAATTAAAAGAATAAAATTATTATTTTATGGTAGAAAAAAGTGTGAAGGTAAAAATAACAAAAGAGGTAGAAGAAAAAAAATAAAGGAATACTAGAGCAGTAGAAATAACAAAAATGTGAGAATAGCAAATAACTTTAATAATAATAAAAAAACACATAATAAATAAAAAATTAAAAAATTAAAAAAGCAATTTAATTGTAGAAAAAATACATAAAAGTGGAATGGTAGAATAAAAGAAATAAGAAATGAATAGTAGATCAAGAGAAATAGCAAAAAGAAAGTGAGAATATCATATACAAAATAAAAAATTTAAACAAATTTCAAAATTTCAAGTTCCGACCTTAAAAATACAATTTTATTGTAGAAAAATGTAGAAATAACAAAAAATAGTAGAAGAGGAGAAATAACAAAAAAGTTAGAAAAAAATTGATACATAGTAAATTATTTGTATGTAGAAAAAAATGAAAATAAAAATATATCAAAACAACAGCAGAAAAGTAGAAATAACAAAAATATTTATAAATTGCAAATTCAAAAATTAGATATAGAATTTTGTGGTACAAAAAAATCAAATAAATGTGGAAATAACAAAATATCAGTAGAGCAGAAGAAATAACAAAGGAACCCAGTGGACACAAAAATCGCCTTACGTTTTAACAACGTTCCTAGAACGTTTTTAGAACGTTTCATGTCCCTTACCAGACATGAAACGTTTTAGAAACGTTCTAAAAACGTTCCTAATGTTCTGTGCCGAGAGGGAACATTAGAACAGTATAAATAACAAAATTAGTAAATTAATAAAAAAAAATTGCAAATTTTCAAATAAGAAATAGAACAATATTTATAAAATTGTTAATTTAAAAATTAGAAATAAAATTTTATTGTAGGATAAACAAATAATAGTAGAAATAATAAAACAAATTATAAATAGGTACATTTTTATAGTTGAAAAACGAATAAAATTAAAAATAAGAAAAGAAATAAGAATAAGAAAGAACAGTAGAACAGTAGAACAATTGAAATAATGGAGAAATAATAATAAAAAATGAAAATAAAAACATAAATTTTAAAAAAATGTTTAGTTGAATTAACAAAAAATAGGGTTAACAAATAATTGGCCACTGCGAGAAAATTACAAATACCATAAATTGCAACTTAAAAAATTAAAAATATAATTTTATTATTCAGAATAATATATACAATATTTTCAGTATTAAACTACAAATATTAGATATAAATATAAGAGTTAAATTTTCTCTGAAATTTACACATTTTTCAATAACAATCTTAATTAATAATTTCATAATACGAAGACATGAATTAACCATATATTAATCAGAATAAATTTTCTCAAAATACTAGAATTAAATAATTTTTTGCTTACAGTATACTTTTTAGCTGAATAGAATTATGACTAAAAAAATTATAACAATAATAATTAAATTTATTATCTATATAATAAATTCAATTAATTTATATATTTATATTTATTTATATTTATATAATATAATTATACATAAATGTATTCATATATAAATAAATACATGCAAATATTTATATAAATATACAGAATATATTTTTTTAGCTGACAAAAATTGTAAATACATAAAGTCTTTATTATCATATTAAATCTAATCTTAATTTTTTTTTTATCTTCTACTTAGAATCTAACGAGGTGAGATTTAATGATGTAACATACAGGTTTTCTCACGAGATGTATACATACATGAAAATCCAAACAGATGTGAACCTTATTAAAAAAAAAAAAAAGAAAAAAATGTCAAGACGGAAATCCCACTTTACTCGTTTATATAGTTCATTTGGCTTACAAAGATTGTAATAAATACTTGGCGTTCACGAATAAAATATTTTTTTAAAAAAAAGGCGACTTAATATGTGACACGGTACTATTTTTTCATCTCTTAAAAAAGTAAATAACGGTTCTGCCCTCGGAATATATTTAAAAAAAAGGAAACGTTCTAAAATGTTACATACAAATTACAATTATTCTTAAAATGTAAAAAAAAAATGGTCACAGCTTATTATTTCTTTTGTACAATGAGAGAAGCTTTTCATTAAAATTCCCCTCACGAAAAAAAATTTTCATAGAGATATTTTTCCGTTTTAATAGCAAATTAGTTAAAATAACCAAAGTCGGGAAATTTATAATTATTCCCAATGAAGAATTTTTATTTTTTTTTATATTTTACTACAAAACATAAATTTTTATTTATTTATTTTTTTCTTTGATTATTATTTTTAAAGTAAAAGAAAAACGTTTTAAATTTGAATAAGTGTAACAAATTTTAGAGAAAAAATTTCTCTCATTGTGTATGTAGGAGACTTATTTCTTTCCTTTTTCGAAAAACTACTTAGAATTAACATAAATCTGGGTAAAAAGTAGAAAAATTTGAAATAATAAAAATGACAACAAAAAAAAAACGCATAAGAAACCGTTGTTCGTTTATCACGAGATGACTAATACAAAAGGTATTTATTCATGCATACAGCACTCATCGTAACTTAATTTATTTGTTATTAAAAAAAAATGAGTGTGAAAAACACACCTGAGAAATATGTTTGTTATTTCCCTTGAACCTGAGTTCACTTTTAATTTTTTTTATTGTTCTTTTTTAAATCAATCATCCCGCATTGAAAGGAAGAAATAGTACAAAGTAATAAACGCATAAGTTAGTAGACAAACAAAATTCCTTATCGAATAGACGGAAAAATGTAATTTTTAATACAGGAAAAAAGTGTGAAGTAATTTTCAGAAGAAAAAAAAAATTAGTAGTAATTTAGAAAGAATGTAAGGTGAAGAATTTAATTTTTTTATTTCAACAGAAATTTCTGTCTATTTTTATTTTGCGTGGCAATTTTCGAATTTTACTTTATAAATATTTTTGTTTTCGGTTTTACTACAAAAATACATTATTTCGATTTTTAACAAATGAAATTCCTTTTTTTGGAAACATTTACTTATTTTCAGAATAATTTTTTTTTACTGTTTTCAAAGTAAATTTTCTGAACAGAAAAATTTTTACCCTCAAAAATAGTAAAAATCAATGTTTTCGCAAAAAAAGGGAAAATAGGTAAAATATCCAACGTTAGAATTTTTTTCCAAAAAATAGAGTAACAGTTTTTTTTTGTCTCAAAATTTCCGAACATTTTGTTTTAGAAATATATTTTTAAACATTTAAAATTAGAAAAGAGAATCGTAAATACTATTATCTGAAAAAGGTAAAATTTAATCTTAATTTTTTTATCTCAAATTTTCTGAAAATATTTTTCCGTCTATTCAATTGAAATTTCTCTCCTCTTTGTCAATTAAATTTTCTCCTAGGAAAATTAACATTCGATGTCTATTGATATGCTTCTATTTATTTTTATTTTATTTTTCGTGATTATTTCGTTTGAAGAGTGACTAGTCTCAATGATTCCCTTTTCTTCGAAAGGAACTCGTAATAATCTATACTGGCTATGACAATGACAGTGTCATATTCCTTATTCAAGAATTTATTTGAAACTAGTATTTTAAAAAATAGTATTAAAAAAAATTGTTCGAAAGCGAAGATAAGTTTATTACATACAGATAATAGTTATATTATAAAAATGACATCTATCTATTTTAAAAAAAATTGGTCTTTCTATTAAAGAAATTGTTTTAGGAATTATTTATAAATTTAAACGCGACTCGGAGTTTAATTTCTAAAATGGACCTTTAATAGATTTTATATAGTACTAGTCCCATTTAGGAATTAAGCTTCCATTATACGGTACGTCCGTTTTTTGAATGTTATATATATCTGAGGATAAAAACTATTAGCACTTTAGTACCATTACCAATCGTGAATTTGTGTTTATATATATAATCATTCCAGACATTAAACTCCTATTTTTTCTGCTTCTTCTTTCGTACTTTTTGTAAAAATATTTTTTTTTTCTATCAAAATAATTTTGTGACAGAAATATTTTTTTTCGAAAAAAGAAATTTTTCTTCTTTTTCGTTACAATTTAATTTACTTTTGTGAAACAAAATAGTTTTCCTTAACAAAATATACTTGTTACAAAAACTTTTTTACGTAGGGAAAAATAAATTTAATATTTAACTCATAATAGGTCTTTCATTTTTTCGGAGTTTGTTCTGCTTTAAATAGTTTTGTTAACGAAATATTTTTGTAACAAAATATTCGTTTTGGCAAAAAAAATTTAGCTCTAAATATTATTTTTTCATTTCTGAGCTTTTTTGTTACTAATATTTTTCTATAAAAATATTTTTTTATCAAAATGTTGTTATAACGAAATATTACTTTTTAAACAAAATATTGTTATAACGAAACATTATTTTTAGAAAATAAAAATATTCTTGTGTAAAAATTTTTTTGTTACAAAACCTTTTGTTACTGCAAAAAAGACGAATTTTAATTCCTAACATTTTTTCTTTCGTTTCGGAGCTTTTTTGTTACAAATATTTTACTAAGAAAAATTTTTTTTGTCAAAATATTGTTATATCAAAATATTTTGGTAACAAAATATTTTTGTAACAAAACATTTTTTAACAAATCATTTTTTAACAACAACAAAAATTTACTCCCAATATTTTTTGTCGGAGCTTTATTGTTAGAAATAGTTTTGTATTAAATTATTGTTACTAGAAAATATTTGTGTACAAAAATATTTTTGTATTAAGTTATTGTTACAAGACAATATTTGTATACAAAAATAATTTTTTGCAAGAAATTTTTTTGTGTCAAAATCTTTTTTTAACAAAAATTGTTTTACCAAAGAAAGGAATTTGAAAGTTGATTTTTCTAAGCTAGTTTGTTACGAATAATTTTTAAAAAAATTGTTGTTTGTTAAAATATTATGTTGTTGTAACAAAACATTTTTAACCAACATAGAAAAAGAAATTTGACTCTCAATATTTTTTTTGGCGGAAAGTTTTTGATAGAAATATTTTTGTATTAAAATATTGTAAAAAAATATTTATATGTGAATATTTTTTTGTCTAGAATTTGTTTGTTACAAATATCTTTGTACCAAAATATTGTTGCAAAAAAATATTTTTGTATAGAAACAATTTTGTAACAACATTTTGTCGTATCAAAATCTTTTTGTAACCAAAATTTTTTACCACAGAAGAGAATTTGAAACTTAATTTTTCTTCTTTTTTCAAAAGCTTTTTGTTCAAAATATTTTTGTTTCAGTATCGTTTTTTTTTAACAAAACTTTATTGACAAAAAAAATTGTTAATAACTTTTAATATTTTTTATTTTTCCTAGTTGTTTTTGTTACAAATATTTTTATATGTTATATTGTAACAAATTGATTTTGAATCAATATCTTTTTGTAACAAAACCCATTTTTACCCAAAAAAGCGATTTAAATTCTAATATTTTTTTTCTTTTGGAGTTTTTTTTGTTACAATTTCTTTCTGCATTAAAATATCTTTCTTACAAAATTTTGCCTAACAAAATCTTGTAACCACTTGTAACACAACCTTTTTTTATTACCAAAAAAGGAATTTAATTTCTAATTTTTTTTCCTTTTTTTGAGTTTCTTTGTTACAAATATTTTCGTTCCAAATTATTATTGTATCGAAATTTTTTTGTAACAAAAGCTGTTTTCTCCTAAAAAAAAGGAATTTGAGTGTAAATTTTTCTTCTTTTTTCCTTAGGTTTTTTAATTTAACAAATAATTTTGTATCAAAATCCTTTGTACAAAAATTTCGTTTTATCAAAATATTCCTGTAGCAAAATATCTTTTTTTTATTAAAATATGTTTGTACGAAAATATTTTTCAAACAAAATCTTGTTTATCAAAAAACCATTTTCACCAAGAAACGAAATTTTGAACCCTGTTTTTCTTACTTTTCCCAAAGTTATTTTTTGTAACAATTCTTTTTTTTAACAAAATATTTTCGCTTTTAATTTAAAAAAAAAAATCTTTACTATTAAAAGTAATTTCAATCCTAAATTTTTTACCTTTTTTCTTAACAGTTTTCGTGTAACGAATCTTTTTTCGTCAAAAAATATTTTCGTAATAAAAAAACTTTTCTGTCTGTTTTGGTGAATATTTTTTCAACCAAATTGTTGTGATCAGAAAAATAAAGAATCTTTTTCCACCAAAAAATATTTTCGTAACAAAAAAACTTTTCTGTCTGTTTTGGTGAAAATTTTCCCAACCAAATTGTTTTGATCAGAGAAATATAGAATATTTTTCTACCAAAAAATATTTTCGTAACAAAACATTTATTCGTCTCATTTGGTGAAAATTTTTCCAACCAAATTGTTTTGATCTGAAAAATAAAGAATCTTTCTCCACGAAAAATATTTTCGTAACATAACATTTATTCTCCTATTTTGGAGAAAATTTTTCCCACGAAATTATTTTGATCAGAAAAATAAAGAATCTTTTTCCACCAAAAAAATATTTTCGCAACAAAACCTTTTTTCACCTGTTTTGGTGAAAATTTTTCCAAACTAATTATTTTGATCAGAAAAAGTAATAGAGACCTTTTTTCAGCAGAATATATTTACGCAACAAAACATTTTTCTTTCATCTGGTTTGGTGAAAATTTTACCAATCAAATTATTTTGATCAGAAGACGAAAGAATTTTTTTCCACCAAAAAATATTTTCGCAACAAAGTTTGATGGAAATTTTATTGTAACCAAATTCTTTTTTGGTCATTTAATTAAAAATTTTATTAAAGTCTTTAAAAAAAATGTGTTTTGGACTCAGGGCGTTTTGACTAGGTTTTCACCCATTTTCGTTCGTGTGATGAGAATCGGCGTTTTCGGAACACTGTCAGGATTCTCCTGTAGGATAATTTTCACTCGCTGTGCATCGGGACTCAGTGGCGGACTACCGAAATCCGTCATCGGAGTATTTGGCGGTGCCTTTATTTCACTTTGTGACAAATTTAACGGTGGCACAATGGGATGTGTTTTTCCATTTGTTGGCGAGTGTGTAACATCGTCGAGGTTCGATTTTCTTGGTGGTTTCACAGGATCCTGTTCCTGCGTTTCGTTTGGCGTTGGAGTTTTCTCGAGTCCATTTCCATTTTGATTCACAATTTCCTTGTCGTCCTGCAGGGGGACCTTTATTAATGGCACATTTTCCGCATTGCCATTCGATATTTTCGGTTGTACCGCATTGTTGCCCTCGAGAAGGGACTTCCTCATTTCCTTGAGTTCGGTGCCACGTTCGACGTCGTCGGGGATTCGTTTCTTTTTGCAAAAATCGCCTTTGAAAGCGGCTAGGACAATGAGGGCGATGAATATACCGAGGAGGACTATTAGCACCACCATTGGGGCATTTCCGGTCTTCGCCTCTTGGGAAGCGTCCGCTAACTCTTGCTTTGTTTCGGTGTCTTTTGATTTTTCCACATCGGATGTTTGCGGCACTTTCTCGTGGGGTTTTCTCGGTAGCATTGCGTCGGCTTCTGATGCCTTTTCAGGCACGACTGGCAGGAATTCCTCTTTCTCGATTTCGGGGAATTTTGGTGTTTTGTCCTCGGGTTGGAGTGTGGTTGGTGAATCGGGCCAATTGCCAAAGATGGAGTCGAACAAACTGCCGGAATTCGAGGCGTCTTTGTCGAATATCGAGTCCTTGAAGGCTGACTCCTCTTCTCTTGTTTTTGTGAAGTCTATCGGTGGTGTTAGTGTTCCGGAACCCTCGTCGTCATCGCCGGAACCCTCGTTGGAGAATAGATCGGATTTATCGGCGGTTTTTTGTGTTTGATGATTCGTTTCGGTTGATGATGACGATGATGATTTCTCCTCGCTGTCGAAGAATAGACCATCGTCGCCTTTTAGTTTGGTCTTCTCCAAAGAAACTTCGATCGATTTGGTTGATGTCTCTTTCTCAGGTGTTGATAGTGGAACAGTTGTTTCCAAAACTGTAGGTTCGGTTGTTTTTGTTACTGGTGCTTCGGTCGGTTTTGGTACTTCTGGCACTGGTGTTTCTGGTACCGGTGTTTCTGCCTCAATTTCCGGTTCCTTTGGCGGTGTTTCAACATCCTCGAATTCTCCCTCATCATCATCGACTAATTCCTCATCACCAGATCCGTCTTCTTCATTTCCAAACGGTTGATCCTTCTGCATTCCTTCATCTTGTTCTTCAAAAATGCAAACCAGCTCGGAACTTGGCTTCAAAAGGGACCAACCCTTCACTCCAACTGGTCCACTGCAAACTGCTCTCTTGGCAATCTTCACTCCCTTCTCCACCAATTTGTCCCTCACTCTCAAAGTTGCGCAATCACAATCAATATGATTTCTCGTGATGTCGAGAAACTTAAGATTCTTCAAATCAGTCAGCGCTTCGGGAAGTGAACGTAAATTGTTCTTCTTCAAACTAAGGGTACGTAATTTCTTCAAACCCTCCAAGGAACTCGAATTCAGATGCCTAATGTGATTCTCCGCTAAATTAAGTGAATGAAGTTGCGACAATTGATGAAAAGTTCCAGGTGAAATCTTCGATAAATTCCCCCTCGATAGGTCCAAATGCTTCAGACTTGTTAAATTTTCCAAGAGATTCGGAGTTAAAGTGTTCTCCTCAATTGATGTTTTTAGAGTGACAATATCCTCCAGTTTGATATCAACAATGTCCTTTAGTGACTCACAAGTGGCAATTGTGGAATTTTCGATAGTACATAATCCCTCCGTTGGCCTCCAAAAGTCCAGGAGGAATAAGAGAAAGAATCCAAAGAGATCCGTGGACCGCATTTTTATTCCAAGTGACCTGAAAAAAATCCAAATAATTAGCAACCCAACCAAAAAAAAGATCATCAATGAAAATAAATTTAGTTATAAATTTAGTTAAATAAATTTAGTTTTCAAACACTTTCAAAGTTTTCAGAGTTTTCAAATAAGATTAAACCCTAGATAAGAAGTGTTTGTGACAATTGTCACAAACACTGACGACAAACATAATGTAAATTTCCTCAATACGTTCTTTTTTATAAAAAAAAAAATTTTTTCGTAATGAACAAAAAAAGTTTTATTAATCTCAAAGATTTGTCAGAAAATAACAAAAAGGAAATGAAGGAGAAAAAAAGTTGAATAACAAAGAGCTATTATATTTACTGCTTTGCTAAGTCAGATGAACGTCAGTGGAGAAAAAAAAATTGGTAGTTATAGAGGTTAATGGCATTCAATGATTGAAGACGAAAGATTAATGAATCTCGGTCTTTCTTGCAAAGAGATGATAAACGATTAAAAAAAAGAACGTAAATGATGATAATGTTACTTTATATTCTTAAAATCAACATTAGAGGACAGGTAAACATGTTCAATCTAAAATTAACTACATATATATATCTTATAAAGCGAGAAGACTTTGCTATATTGTAAATACATTGATAAGAAATATATTTGATTGAAAATATGATAACATCAATTAATATCGAGAATACGTAAATAATTAAAATAAAACAATCAGAAAAATGCAAAAGATCGAATTTTTTCTAATTTTGACCTAATTTTTTGAATAATTTAGTATATTAGTTGATATATGTAGTTTTATTAATTAAATAATGAGTTAAATAATTAATTTATTTGTTTTATTATTTGTTTAAATATTTATTTCTTTAATTATTTATTTATTTCAATATTTATTTCTCTATTTATTTATTTCCCTACTCTCATTTATTTATTGCTTATTTATTAATTTTTTCACTTATTTATTTATTTTTTATTTCTTTAATGACTCTAATTATTATTCATTACAGACTCCAAATTTCAAACGTTTATAAATGATTACAAAAAACATGTTAATTCCTCTATGAGGAAGCAATATTAAGTATTGTAAATTTAATTAAGAATTTGAATCGCTTTTAATCTGAAACAAGGTTATTCAGCAAAAATAATTTAGTAAAAACAATTCATTCTTTAGTAAAAATTGGCGGTTATTGTTTTTATGCAGCCCAAAAAGCGAGGCCAATAACAAATGGAACAAAAAATTAGTAAAAAAATTTAGTTTCTTCATAAAAATGTTTAAAACTTTAAAAGTTAATAACACTTATTATAACACTAAAAATATTATTATTATTATTATTATTATTATTAAAATTATATTATTATTATTACCATTATAGCCAAAAGTATTTATTATTAAAATATATTATAGCCAAAAATATTTATTATTAAAATATATTATTATTTATTTTTTGACAGTTATTTATTGAATAATTAATTATTTTTAACATTGAATTCAAACAGTTAATTGTTTAATAAATAATTATTTTTAACATTAAATTCAAACAGTTAATTGTTTAATAAATAATTATTTTTAATATTGAATTCTTCTAAAGAACTACGTGACAATTTTTTTTAAATAATTGAATACTTCTGAAGAGAATTGAATTGATTAATTTTATTGAAATTGAAAATATCAAAAACAATCGAATTTCGACTAATTTTTTAAACAAAATTTTTTAAATTATTTTTGTAAATAAATAAATTCTATCAACAAATTTAAAAAAAATGTTAAAAATAATTAGATTTTATCAAGAAAGTTTATTCACATTGTATTAAAAATAATTTAATGTTTCCGAAGATTAACTGAATTCTGGCAAAAAACTTTATTACAATTATTTTTTTAATTTATAATTCTTTTGGAAAATTGAAATCGTAAAATGGAAATCTTTTGAAATCGTAGACATCGAAAATAATTGAATTTCGACTAATTTTTTAAATTAATTTAAATTTTAATACAATTGATTTAAAATTAATTTAAATTTTAATAAAATTTATTGAAAATTAATTTAAATTTTAATAAAATTTATTGAAAATTAATTTAAATTTTAATAAAATTTATTGAAAATTAATTTAAATTTTAATAAAATTTATTGAAATGTTTGAAAATAATTGTTAAATTCTATTAAATATATTTTGTCAAAAATTATTTTTGTGATTAAATTCGTTTAAAGAATGTAAATAAAATATTAAAAAATAACTGTTTTTTTGAAGAATTCATTAAAAATTTTATTTTAAAGAAATTAAAAAACGATAACTAAAATATTTATGTAAAATTAAATAAGAAAAGTAAAATAAAGAAAGAATAAAGTAGAAATAATTAAATTATGTGAAGAAATAAATAAATAGTAGAAATTAATTAAATTATGAGAAGAAATAAATGAAAAGTAGAAATTAATTTGTTTACATACATTTTAGACAAAATAAATTTTCTTTCATCGTATTCAAGAAAATATTTTTTTTTCCCTGCGATTACTTTCGAGATTTGATTTTTACTTTTGAAGAGAATTATTTTGTAACATTTTTCAAATTAATCATTCTTTATGATAAAAATACGAAATTAATTACTATCGTGATATTAATTTATAAACATATTTTTTTTAATTATGAGAAAAAAGCACTAAAAAATTGACTAGAGTGTTAAAATTTTGCGATTCACGCACTTATAAACGCACTTTGCAAAAGACACTCTTTTCGCGCGATGTTAGCAGCATCAGCAAGTAAACTTCCTTTGAACGACGCGATATTCTATACATAGAATATAAGCAACATTCGGCATGCTATTTGCACTATTTTGCATACTATTCACCAAATGGCGACAAAACTCTGACGTCATTGACGATTCTACACGTAAAATATATACAAACGGCCAAATGAGTTGCGCATAATATTATTTTATTGTTGATATATATTAAAACGAAGAAAACGAATAAGACAATGAGTAATTTTTCATTTTCTCTTTTGTAAAAATTTTTCAAAGAAAATCATAAATAAGCTCTGAGGTGATAATAATTTATAAATACATGAAAATTTGTTTATTGGCTTTAAACATTAATCAAAAAATTCTTTTGATATTAAAATATGGAAAAGCATTTTTTATAAAGCGATAGAAGAAAAAGAGAAAATGGAAAAGAAGAATAGAAAGAAAAATATAAAAAAATGTAGAAAGGAAACAAAAAAGAAGAAACGAAAAAGAAATAGAGGAAAAAAATAAGAAAAAGAAGAAAAAGAAGAAAAAGAAGAAAAAGAAGAAAAAGAGGAAAAAGAGTAAAAAAAGGAAAAAAAGAAGAAACAGAAAAAGGAGAAACAGAAAAGGATAGTAAATAAATAAATAAAAGAAATAAAAAAAAGATGAATGAAGAGGCAGAATTAGATATTGATTACTAAATACAATCCTATAAAAATATTTTAAAAATTCCATAGAAAAATAAAAAAATTTTTTTTATTAAATTTATAAAGTTTTAACCACCGCATTTTCTTTTCTTGACATTTAAAGAGACTCATATTTTCTTATCACTAACTCCATAAAGTTTATCCACAATTTATCTTGATGGTGATGTTTACTCATCTAATCACAGTACAATATTAGGTCGGAAATATGTTCATTTAACTGCAGCAAACAATATTTCAAAAAGGTTGTCAGCATAATTAACACCAATTGTATGTATGAAGATTAATTTTTTGACACCAATAATTAATTTTACAGATTATTACTAAAAACAAATAATTCGAATTAAAAGAACTATTAATTATTGTATAGAATAATTAATTACATATTATTACTATTAATTTGTTATGAATCAAACTTTTCTTTTTTTGAATTTCGCGCCCAACAGTTCATTAAATTGCCGCCTAGATGGCATAAAAATTCTCTCACAAATGAAATATAAAATGAATGGAATATATTAATTATTCTAGTAAAATTCTATTAAACTTTTTCTTACAGGGTTTATAAAAATTTTTTGAATTAATAAACAACTAGTAAATATAATGTAAAATAAATAAAGAAGACAAAACATAATAAAAATAATAATAATAATAATAATAATAATAATAATAATAATAATAATAATACTAATAATATTAAGAATAATATTAAGAATAATTATAATAATAATAATAATACATAATTTTTTTATTATAAAAATAATTTTTGGAGTAGTACTATTAATAGTATATTAGTAGTAGCACTACAAGTCTTAATAGTTTTAGTAGTTATAACTATTATAAAAAATAAATAATAAAAATCTTAATTCCTATAATGACAATAATAAAATTAAATTTTATACGTCTATAATTCTTTAAAGTAGTCGCAACATTCTTGGCATTATCGTATTCTATTTACGTAGTACAATAAAAACGTAATTATTGTTTACTTCAACAAGAAGTTCAATAAGATAACATAATTGTTTTAATAAGTTATTAAAGTTACGTGCTAATTTTCAAAACGATATTTTAACAATAAAGTTGCTTTCTCAACTATGAATTTTTATATTTTATACAAAATTTGTTAAAAAATTATTTAAAATTTACATTTGTTAAAATTAATTAAGCTGAATTAATTAAATTGAAATAGTGAAAAAACGAAAATAAACAAATAGAGAAAGTGAATAATTAAAACTAAACAAATACAGAAAATGAATCAATAAAAAAAATTTCAAATAAATTTAACAAACAGATAAATAAACAAAATACTATGTAAATAAGTTAATATTTACAAAAATGGAAAAAACCTTAAAAGTAAATTTTAATTTAAGAATTAAATTAATAATTAAAAAATAAACAAGTACAAAAATTGAATAAGCAATTGAAAATAAACAAGTACAAAAATTGAATAAATAAAAATAAACAAATACAGAAAAACGAATAAATAAAAAAACAAATGCAATAAAATTAAATACAAAAGCAAAATACAAAACAAAAATATACAAATGAAAAAAATTTATAATTAAAAAAACATTTAAAAAATTTAACAAATGAAAATAAACGAATTTCTCAACGAATTAAAAAAAGCAATAAAAAATAAATAAATAGAAAAATGAATAAATAAAAAAATTATTACAACAAAAAACTGAAGTAAAACAGTGAAAAAGATGAACATGAAAATAGAAAAAATAGAATAAAAAAGAAGTAAATAAACACAAATAATTAAACAAATAAAAATAAAGAACTTCAAAAAGCGAATAAATGCAAATAAACAAATAGAAAAAGTGAAAAAATAACAATTATAGAAAAACTCGAAATAAAAAAAAATTAATAAATAGAAAAACAAATACAAAATAATTTAACAAACGATTATAAACAAATTAAAAAAGTGAATAAACGAAAATAAAAAAATAGAGAAAGTGAATAATTTAAACTAAACAAATATGGAACATGAATAAATATAAAAAAAAATTAAGAATAAATTTAACAAACTGAATTAAAAAAAACTACAAAAATAAATAATTAAAAAAATTACAAACAAATTTAACAAACTGAAATAAAGAAAATACAAAAAATAAAAAATAAGCAATTACAGAAATAAATAAATACAAATAAACAATTAGAATAATAAATAAATACAAAAAAATGAATAAATAAAAAAAATCACAAACAAATGTAACAAACTGAAATAAAAAAAAACAAAAAAAAAATTATTATTATTATTTTTTATTTTGTTTATTTTTTCATTTTTTTGTATTTTCTTTATTTCAGTTTGTTAAATTTGTTTGTAATTTTTTTATTTATTTATTTTTGTAGTTCTTCTATATGACGAAGCAAAAAAATACAAAAAAAGTTAACAAATAAACAATATTATAGAAATAAATAAATACAAGTAAACAATTAGAATAATAAATAAATACAAAAATACTTAATAATAAAAACAAATATAAAAAGTGAATCAATAAAAACAAACTAATACATAAAGAAATTAATAAGTAAAAATAAATAATAATTAAACAAAATAGTAAGAAATAGTAGAAAATTTCTTATTAGCAAAAAAGTTTTTCCCTCTTAATGAAATATTGAGAGTAATAATTGAAGACTAATGAGTATAATTAATTGTTCTAGTTAATTTTTCAGTTCCTATATTAGCATGTCTCGTTAACGAATATATAAACGAAAAAAAATCGAGACATAAAACGATAAATAAACCCGAAGGAAAAAGAACGGATTGAAATATACTCACGTTTCGTTTACTCAGATGTGGTGTTCTTTAGAAGGAGCGCGGCTCCGGTAGCATCTGCAACATTTCAATGAATTCGCACATGTAAAATCCTGTTTACAAAACAATCTTTCAAAGTAAGATAAAAGCTCCAATGATAAATGAGCCAGAAAAAAAAATTATTCACTCCAATAATTGAATTTTTATTATTATTATTATTATTATTATTATTATTATTATTATTTTTTGTCATTTTCTTAATTGTAATTATTTTTGTAAACTTCAAAATTAAATTTTTTTAAAAAAGGTTTAAAACAAAGTGAAAAAATTTTTTATGGAGTAAAAAATTAATGATAATATTAAGAAAAATTAATTACAATGTTAGTATAAAATTGAGTTATGAAAAAATTAATATATTTGCAGAAATGAAATAATGAAAACATGGATAAAATGGAAAAAAATTTTAGTAAAAGAAAACATTATTTTTTACACAATAGAAAACTGAAGAAATGAATATATTTATTTTGATGAAATTAACAAGGAGCACGTGGTGTATTATTCTATTAATAGGTTCATTCTTGGTTGGCTTAATGTCACCCGAATGCCACCGCACGTGGTAAATATTTCATTCATGAATATCTTAGACACATTGACATAATATTAAACAGAAATATTGTTTCTATAATTTCAACACTTCATTTTTCATTTCAAAATTTACCTGACAGGTGAAAATTTATGCAAAGTGAGAAATTTCTTTTTGAAATAATAGAAATTTCATGAAATATCAATGGTGGCACAATTCAATTCGTAAAATAAATAATTTTAGTTATAGTTAACAAATTAACAAATTTAGTTTTTGAATTTATTTATTTAATTCAATTAACAAGTTATTTAAGTTATTAAGTTATTTAAGTTATTTAACATTGTGATTTGATCAATTTTTAAAATATTTTAATCAGGTAATAAATTCGATTCTTTAATTTGCGCAGCTAACGAATTTAGTTATTAATTAGTGTTAGTTAACAAAAAAAAATAGTTACATAAATTAATTAAATAATAATGTTAGTCAAATATGAAATTAAGATAGTTAACGAATTAAATTTTTTAATTTAATCAAGTAATAGATTTATTTACCTAATTTAGATAGTTTAACAAATTAGATTTTTTAATTTTTATAATTATGAAAGTTAGTTACTAAATTTTTCTAATTATAAAATTTAGTTACTAAATTTAGCTAATTGAAAAATTTAGTTCCTAAATTTAGTTCATAAATTTAGCTAGTTGACAAATTTAGTTCCTAAATTTAGCTAATTGGCAAATTTTGTTCCTAAATTTAGCTAATTTAAGCAGCTGACAAATTTAGATATTAATTGGTGTTAGTTAACGAAAATAATTAATTGCATAAATTAATTAAATAATAATGTTAGTTAAATAAGAAATTAATTTAGTTAACAAATTATTTTTTTTAATTTAATCAAGTAATAAATTCAGTTAGTTTAATAAATTAAATTTTTTAATTTTTGATAAATAACAAATTTAGTTTCTAAATTCAGCTATTTGACAAATTTAGTTGCAAAATTTAGCTAATTAACAAATTTAGTTCCTAAATTTATCTAGTTAACAAATTCAGTTATTCAATTTTGTTACTTACTTTACTTAGTTAATAAATTTAGCAATTATTTTACTTAATGAGATTAATAAACTAAATTATTATTTGAAATTGTTAACCAATGAAGTTATTTGAATTCAATTAGTTAATAAATCGAGTAATTAACTTTAGATATTTAATATATTTACTGTATTTAACTTAGCCAGCTAATAAATTTACTTCCCTAATTAATTTAATCAACAAATTCCTTCAGTCAATAAATTTTCATTTTCTCCTAATTATAATTTCAATTACAACAACAAATTGATCAGAAACAAGTATATATACGAAAGCTTCACTTCGATTCAGCACAAATCGATTTTTATCCAAAACATTGAAACGGAGGATAATTTTTTTTCTTTTTTGTATAAAAAAGGAAAAAAATTTCTCTTTCCTTGGATTGAATAAACAGTACTGTTTATATAGTATTGAAAGCGAGAAATTTAAAGACGATAAAATACATAAACATTTTCGCCATTCATATGGACATGTCAATCGAGTGTCAAGTATCATATCCTTTAGAATTGATGATTAGAGAAGTCACCAACGCACAAAACCAAAAATGAAAAAACGAGTGCATTGCATACGAGTATTACAACTTTGGTCATGGGAGGCTATTTAGTTGTTCCGTGAGTAACGGTGTTTATAGTCAGCATTCAATGGTCCAGTTTGTCACGTGTTTGAAACTCTATTGAGAAAACCATCTTCTATCGTGTGATGAGCATCTCAATGTCAATCTTATTCTCTAGCCGGAAGTAGAAAGTGCTTTTATGGAAAAATTTATATACAAAATTCTCACTAAAAGGCAGAAGAAAACTTGATTTAATCTTTTATTTATTCATCGTTGAGAAGAAAACTAAGTACTTTTTTTTGTTATTGTAGAAGCTAAACACTAAAATTTCTATACTTAGCAAATTTTCACTGTTTCTATTATTTTATTTACTTTCTTATTGGGATTTTTCTTAATTTTTATTTAATATTTATTTTTATAATTGTTTATTCTGTTTATTTGTTTATTTTGAGTATTTTGGCATTTATTTGTTAGTTTATTTGTGAATTTTTTTATATATTTGTTGGTTTTTTGTTGGTTATTTGTTGGTTATTTGTTGGTTATTTGTTTGCTTATTTGTTTGTTTCTTCGATTATTTAGTTAACTAATTATTTATTTAATTGTTTATTTTCTTCATTGTTTTCAATTAATTCAATCAATTATATATTTGTTCATTTTACGTATTTTTTCATTTATTTCTTAGTTTACTTGTGGATTTTTGAATATATTTATTTGTTAATTTGTTTATTACTTTGATTATTCATTTAGTTATTTACTTATTTAATTTTTTATTTTATTCATTTGCTTATATTATCCAATTGTTTATTTGATCATGTGTTTTTCATTTATTTCAATTTATCATTTATTTGTTTATTTGCTGTTTTTGTTTATTAGTGTATTTTTTTATTTATTTATTTACATATTCAATCACTTATTTGTTTATTTATTCATCTATTTAATTGTTGATGAACATTGTATTTATTTTAGATAATTTTTTATTTATTTTGAATATTAGTTTATTTATTTCTTTTTTTACAATTTTTTTTATTTGTTAATTTGTTTATTTTGTTGGTTTGTGTATTTTTTATTCCATTGTTTGTGTATTTATGCGATGATTTCTTCAATTATTTATTTGTTAAATTATTCAATCGTTTATTTGTTTATTTGTCTATTTGTTTGTTTCTTTGATTGTTTATTTAATTGTTAATCCTTTTTTTGTCTATTTTTTAAGTTATTTAGTTGTTAATTTGCGTATTTTTATATTTATCAATTATTAATTATCATTAATTTATTTTCTAATTTATTTTATTATTTATTTGATTATTTTGTTTATTTATTTATTTTGCTTATTTTGCAATTATTTGTTAGTTAGTTTGTGAATTTTTGAATATATTTGTTTGTTCATTTATTTATTTGTTTGTTACTTTGATTATTTATTTAATTAGTTATTTATTTATTTATTCATTTATTTAATTGTTGATGAACTTTGAATTTATTTTAAATAATTTTTTATTTATTTTAAATATTAGTTCATTTATTTATTTCTTCATTTTTCATTTGTTAATTTTTTTCATTTGTTCATTTGTGTATTTTATTTATTTCTTTATTTACATTTTTTTACAATTTGTTTATTTTGTTGGTTTGTGTATTTTTAATTCCATTGTTTGTATATTTTTGCAATTATTTGTTAAATTATTTATTTAGTTAAATTATTCAATCGTTTATTTGTTTATTTGTCTATTTATTTGTTCATTTAATTGTTTATTTATTTGCTTTTTCGTCTATTTTTTAAGTTATTCAGTTGTTAATTTTTGTATTTTTATATTTATCAATTATTAATTGTCATTAATTTATTTTCTAATTTATTTCATTATTCATTTGTTTGTTTATTTGTTTGTTTGACAATTTGTTTATTTATTTGCTTAATTGTTTATTCATTTTTCTATTTATTTAATTTGTTTATTCATTTTTTTATTCAAACTCCACATTAGATTCTAAATGCAGAACAGTTTTTAAAAATATTTATAAATTTTCCTTCTCCTCTATTTTACTTCAATAATTTTTTCCTCCAACGATAAAAAAGCGCTAAAATAAAAAATAGAATGGAAAAAAATTGTATTTTCTTTCTCCGATAAAGGAGAATAATAACGGATTAAAAAAATGATATTTTAACTCGTCATGTAGTTTGTAAATGTCATAACAGTGAATTTTGAGAATGAAAGAAGCACTATTCTTTTTATAGTAGTTAGCGTTTTAATTTCACATTGCTAAAGTCTAAAAAAGTTTAAAGAAATACAAAAGTGGGACTGAATTTTTTTTTTCCTTTTTGCACATAATATCCAAATTGGTCGAATCGATTAAGTCACGCTCGTCGTGACTGTGACTTTGAAGAAACCGACGAAATTGCATTCACTCGTAAAAGAGAAAGAAAAAGAATGAGAAGTTCAATTTTTAACTGAATGATTCCAAGGATTCTATACACAAACATATGTATACAGAAGAAATTTTAATGTCTGGAAGCATTTGTAAATATATCCGTTTATGGAATATTCATTCCTTCCGAATTCTCCTCATAATTGAAAAATTAACTTTCCTCAAAATTTTCTCTACTTCTTTTTCTTTTCCTTCTTCTATAATTACACCCGGGTCTCCTAATTGCAAGAAAATTATTTTAACAGCAAATTTATATCAGTTCATTTTTGTATTACGTTCTGGAATTTTCCACAATGATAAAAAAAAGGAAAAAACGACAAAAATGTGCAAAAAAGAAACAATGGATAATATTTTCAAAAAAAAATTTTGTAAATACGAATTACGAAACTTGAAAATCAAAAAAGGAAAAATGACTTGCAAATTATTTCCAATACGTGGGAAAAAAATCGAAAAAGAAAAATCTCGTGTTACTAATTGATTAGAATTATTTTTCGAATTGTACTCACTCTCAATGATAATTACAATATAATAGCTCTCAATTGTACAAGATAATTTCGATAAATTATAAAAAATTACACACAATAATTACTCGTAAGAATAAAAAAAAATGTTATTATTAAATCAAGAACGATGATTTTTCAGAATGAAAAAATATATATGAAATGAAGATGTCATATTCAAATACAAGTTGTGTTTGAAATTTAAGAAGAGAAATGGACACTCGATCAAGACTTGTTTGAGAAAAATCTCATCTAACCTCCTTTTGAATATATTGATATTGATAACATATTCAGTCTTGCGGAGAAATTTTTAAAACCAAGAAACTAATTATTTTTAATTACCATCGCAATTTTTGTTTTTTTTTATATTTTAGATTACTTTTTTTTACACTCGTCTTCTCTGATTCAGAGAAATAAATAACAAACGTGATGATAAATCGAGACAAATCACTTGCGAACAAATGTGGATAAATTCTATTAATAGGACAAAAATAAATTTTATTTATCATTGTACTTCAAAATTAAAAAAAAATTTTTTAATATATTTAAAGAGAGAAAAAAATGCTTTTTTCTAGTTGACAAATCAGATACTTTATATGCGAGGAAACAATTTTTTTTAAACCTTGACGTTTGTCACACAAACATATTTATTAAAATAGATATTGTATGTATTTAAATAATGAAAGTCATAGTTGATAATAAATAATAAATACTACAATGTTACATAAATTTTTTTTTATCTAGTTAATTATAAATACCAAAAACAAAGAGATTTTTGTAAATATAATTTTTTTTCTGTTCGTATTTCATTTTCGATTAGCAAAAATTTGATTCAAAAATTTATAAAAAGATATTTTTGAATTAAAAATATTTTTTTTGATTAATAAAAGCAAAAAAGAAAATTGTATACAGTTATAACAGTAGATTTTTTTTATTATTTATAGAAATAAATAGAACGAGTTAAAGTAAGAGAAGTCAGATCAATGACCATGATCCTTCCAGTTCTTCGATCAGACGCGACCTTCCATACGATTTTGCAAAACCTCCAACTCATTCAATACAAAATGAATCCAAAACATTTATCATATATGAATAAAAATTGTATATATGTGCATAAATCTCAACCTTTTTCAAGCACGTAGGCCTTATTTGAATTTGGCTAAAGCCGGAAGTGACGATCTTTTACCGGAATTACGCGCAGGAAATGAAGAAGACATTCCCTGATTTTATAATGCATTGAACACCAACATTGAAAAATTATTATTTCCGCTTTCGGAATTTAAGTGTATTCTTATGGAAATTTAGAAAAATTTTTTTTTTTTTTTGTTTACTTTACCCACATTTTAATTCAATGAAATTTCAATTATTTAACCGCAAACATAATGTCGTAAACATATAAAATATATGGAATAAAATAAAATAAATGACAATAATAAATAAACAATTTAATAAAACAAATGTAAATATAAATAAATATATATAAAGTATGTACAAAAAATATGAAAATATGTAAGTAAAAATAAATAGAAATATTTAATTTTTACTGTATTTTCATTTATTTACATTTATTTCTTGAATATTTTTACTTTAATTAATTATTTTAATAATTATTATCTCACTAGAATGAAGTTCTAAGGAATTTTACTAAAACGATTCTAGTACTTTATTAGTTTCATCTCGTTTACGAGAGAATTTTTATGCCATCTAGACGGCAATGTAACGAACTTCATTGGCGCGAAATTCAAAAAAAGAAAATTTTAACTAATAACAAATTTAAAGAAATAATAATTAATTTTTTATTTACATTTAATTATTCAAAATTACTTTTATTTATTTTCTATTTTATTCTCTTTACAAATTATAATAAGCTCGCAAACTTTAAAAAAATATTTCATTAATAACACATAAGTAAAAATAATTCTTTTTTAACTTCCTTTTCTTTATTTGAATTTTGTTTATTTATTTATTAATATATTTTTTCAATAAATTCTTATAATCACGAAAAATAAACAGTATTGACACGAAATTAAAAAAAATTTGAAATATTGACACATTTAGAATTATAATGTTAATTTTGTACTTTTATCTTTATTTTTTAAATTTTCAACTTATTTTTTATTTATTTTATATTTTATTTTTTTATAAATCATTCTCATCAAACGAAATACAGGAAAAGTTTAATTAATAACAAATTAATAAAAATATCTAGTTTTTAATTTACTTCCCATGTGGAAGGATTTCCGGAAAATTTCCGGAAGTGACTTCCGGAAACTTTCCGGAAATTTTCCGGAAGTTTTCCGGAAATAAAGATTTTTCCGGAAATTATTTGAAAGAGTGTATGAAGGATGTAAACAATAATCTAGGTTAAATTTGTTCAATTTCACTGCATTTATAACAATATTATAGGCACTAGAATATTTTCTTGTCTTCAACTTATGTGTTGATCAATTTTAATTGATAAGTAAAATTTATACTGTGAAAATTAATTATTGGATAGTCTTCAAATATGAAATACCCAGGTAAAAATGAGTCGTACGAAATTCGTACTAAATTCGAGCAAATTATTTCTGGAAAAGTTTTTAAAAAATCTGCTCTGAAATTCGTATGGAATTTCACACGAAATGTCAGCTAAAAATTTTTTTCAGAAATTTTCGTTAAAATTTCTAAACAAATTTCGTACGAAATTCGAGCGAATTATTTTTTGAAAATTTTTAGAAAATTTTGCTCGGAAATTCGTTCGGAAATGTGAACGAATATTTTTGAAAAAAACTTTTAGCTAACATGTCGTGCGAAATTCCATACGAATTTCTGAACAGAATTTTCTAAAAATTTTCCCAAAAATAATTCACTCCAATTTCCTACCAAAAAAAATTTCCCAAAGATAATGTGTACGAAATTCGTTTGGAAATGTGAACGACTATTTTTGAAAAAAATTTTTAGCTGACATTGCGTGCGAAATTCCATACGAATTTCCGAGCAGAATTTTCTAAGAATTTTTCCAAAAATAATTCGTTCGAATTTTGTACGAATTTTGTTTGGAAATGTGAACAAATATTTTATAAAAAAATTTTTAGCTGACATTTCGTGCGAAATTCCATTCGAATTTCCGAGCAGAATTTTCTAAGAATTTTCCAAAAAATAATTCTTTCGAATTTCGTACGAATTTTGTTTGGAAATGTGAACGAATATTTTATAAAAAAATTTTTAGCTGATATTTCCTGCGAAATTCCATTCGAATTTCCGAGCAGAATTGTCTAAAAAGTTATCGAAAATAATTCGCTCGAATTTCGTACGAAATTCGTTCCGAAAGTTGGGACGAAAATTTTTGAAAAAAAATTTTTGGGTGTTATTCGCACGAATATTTGTACGAAAAAACGTTTTAAAACGCCGCACGAATTTCGGTAGTAATTTCATACGAATTCGCTCGAATTTTGTACAAAATTTGTGGGAACCATTTTTACCTGGGTAGTTTTGCATCTCTTTTTTGTTAACTTCTACGCAGCAGTTAACCTTACTTTATAGGACTTTGAAATAAAAAATCAGTGATCAAATCATTCTTCGTTGACTTTTATTTATGAAACTGAACCTCTCTACCATTGTGTTTAAAAGTGTCCATCGTATGTCTAGATCATTTTTGAAGATTTTCTTAAGGTAAGTTAACATCTTTGTAAAGTTATTGTTTCAAATTTCCCTAAGAATTATAAAAAACAGTTACAAACAAGTTGTTCATTTCATGATCATTTAGCTTCCTCAACATCATATATACCAATTGCTTAATTTCTTATAATAGAATAATTATTTTAAAGTATTAAGGAAAAATTACAAAATTTGAATTTTTTGTTAAAAATAAAAATATCGATTAATTTGATAAATATTGATAAAATATACACTTTATATACATGAATCGATTTGTTTTCATGCCAGGAATACAATGTTGACAAGAATTAATGAAAATTTTAATAAAGAAAAAAGTTATTTCAAAAAATACAAAATTTGAATTTTTTGTTAAAAATAAAAATATTGATTAATTTTACAAATATTGATCAAATAAATACTTTATATACATGAATCGATTCGCTTTCACAGCAGGAATACAATGTTGTCAAGAGTGAATGAAAATTTTAATAAAGAAGAAAGTTATTTCAAGAAATACAAAAATTGAATTTTTTTTAGAAATAAAAATATCGATTAATTTTTTAAATATTGATAAAATATACACTTTATATACATGAATCGATTCGTTTTCATGTCAGGAATATAATTCTGAGAAGAATTAATAAAAATTTTAACAAATAAAAAAGTTATTTCAAAAAATAAAAAAATCAAATTTTCAAAAAATTAAAAAATTGCTAAAAATTTTTTAATTTTATATATTTTTGAAAATCCTTCTGTCTGATTCAAGATATTCGTGACCGTAATGCACCTACAAAATTTTATCAAAATCCGTCATAACGTGTAAGAGAAAATTTGTTCACAAGAATCGGGTGACATACACACACACACATACATCCGGACATTTGTTCCTCTCGACGAAATATATATACCACACTTGGAAATATGTAAAAATAATTGATACTAAGAAAGTCGAAAATCGAGATCACTATAAGGCTTCCTTTAAGAGGAAGCAATATATATGATTTAAAGAATATATATTTGAGTAAAATTATTGTCATATTATAATAAAATAAATCAATATTAAAACATAACTTATAAATTTTTCTTTGTAAACTTTTATTTTACTAGTTGCTTGGACATTTGTAAAAACGTTTACTTGGCGGAACTTTTTGCATCACAGATATTTTTGCCGGGATTAAAAATTTTGTTGGGTCATTAATAATATTTTAGAGTATTTTACAAAACTGTTTAGTAGTTTAGGTTATACGTTTGATGAACAGTCAAAAAATCAAATTTTTCGGAGGAAAATTTTTTATATTTTACAAAATATAGTCTATTAAATTTTCGTGAAACATACATCGCTATTTCAACCCAACTAATTACATTCCAGAGAATTTTATAAATCTGTTAAGTAGTTTACTGTATACGTTTGTCGAAATTTCAAAAGATCCAAATATTTTAGAAATGCCTTACGTTCACAAATTTCCTGAAATATGTATCGAGATTTTAATATAATTAATTACATTTTAGATTATTTTTATTTACCAATTTGTTAAATAGTTTAGTCTCTACGTTTGCCTAATTTCAAAAAATCCAATATTTTGAAAAAATACAAATATTTCAAAAAATATGAGATGTATTACAATAATATCAAATGTAGAAGATTAAAATGAAATTATTTTGTCCGAGAGATAGAAATATAATAAGAATATCAACTTCTTTTAAATTGTTAATAACGCCAGCCATATCAGGAACAATTTTTTTATTTTTTGTTCTGGCCTTCTTTTCCAGATGATATAAGTCAAGACCAACATCCATCACAGAAGGATTTAAAATGTTCTTTTTTCTGTAGCAAATTTACTTTTTAAAAAAAAGTAAAACATAATTATAATAGAAAACGTGTTAAAGCAAAACTATAAATTAATCATATGAATAAACTGTACACTATTTTCAGTGAAATTAATTCAAAGTAAAATATCCTAATATTAATATTTCAATGACTTGAAAAAAGAAATATATGTGAGGCGCTCGAAATAAACGTACGACACTTTCGCGGTGGGTGAATTGTTATATGGATTTGTTTATTTTAAAATTTAACTCGCGTGAACATAAATAATAATAGATACTATTTTTTTTCAACATTATTTGGAAAGATACAAATGTAATCTTGTACACGAAGTCTTTTCGCCATTATTCGCTCAACTGGAACAGCGTGGATGCAGTAGGAATCCCGCACATGAATTAAACTTTGATTAAAGTTAAAACCAATTTCTCTGTTCTTAATTTCTTGAGATTTATCGTTAGAAATTATAAGTTGACGCAATAATGCATATAGATTTCCTTCGATAGTAAAAAAGTACTTAATAGCACCAAACAAAATTTTATCACTTTCTTTCCATTCTACATAAAAGTTTGCACGTTTTTTCTGTCTATTGTACAGTTCGGAAGTATAAATATCGTTGTTTATCACGCATCTTCGAAAAATTAAAATTTTTGCTTCCTGCAACTGTCTATCATTAAGTTGTGTGGCGTGAGTAATTGCTCGAAGATCACTTTCTTCCACGTCACATCTGGTTGATGGTCCAAGTGTGCGATTTCCAACTTGTTCATTTTGTCTGATTGGGTTCATTAGATATTTTACACATTGATAGGATTGGATAATCTTGATTGTATTTGACAATTCTAAATCGACATTTTTGGTACCATGTGTCATTTTTATAAGTTCCCCGTTGTGATCCTCCGATGGAAAGGCCGACCAGGCCCAGAGTGGACCCCACAATCTCACGTACGGTACCAGGTGCTTTAATTGATGAATATTGAAAGAGCATTTGTTACGCCCGTACAAACTCTCTACATCGTTGACGAAAATGTGCAAAAAGGTATCAGCTAAATTAAGTTCCGTCAACTTTATTTCATCTTTTAATAAAATGTAAATTGATCGAGAAAGCAGCAGGAAATGATCGTAATGCACAACATTCAAACGGTTCTTTAAAACGATCGGTGCATAATACAAGAGAAATTCTCTCAGTTCTGAGGCTTTCCAAACGCTGAGGTCACAGAGTTTTCTCGGTGTACGCGTTACATCATCAGGTGGAGTTATTGATCCCAAAATGTTATCAATTTCATCACGATTCTCTTTACTCAAATAATAATCTTGATCGTGACTACTTGTACTACACCATAATTTTAACAACATATCCATCACACCCAGTAAAACAGCGTGCATGTAATCGGGGACGAATCCCTTAACCCTATCGAAATGAGGTATTCTTGTAACAATTGAATCACCTTTGACACCTTTAAAGTGTTTCAGGTTCTTATATTTCTCGACGATCCTGGTTTGCTTTTCCATTCTTTCAGCTGTTCGCAGAGGTGTATTTTCATGAACTATTGGAAAAATCCAATTCGACCCACTACCTGTTTCACAACTTTCCCCTTTTTCTTCACAGCTAGGACAACTACATTCTCCGTTATACTGCATAACATTTTGGCATCCAGATTTTGCTGGAGCATCCAAGCACGCAATAGGGGCGATAACTTTAGTGGTAACAGTCCGATTTAAAATCCGATTTTTCCATTGAAACCCATTTTCATAAAGATTTTCTAATGTAGAGGTAAAAGGCTTCAAAAACGAATTCATGTCCGGTTTTTTACTTGATCGATTAGTATAGAAAATTCCGCACACAAATTGGAAGCTTCTTCTGAATTTTGGCGATATATTTACTACCTGTGTATAAATTGGCCACATGTGGCTTTTCCCACTCTTCGATACTTGCACTCCATCGGTAAACCAAAGTAAAAACAAGTCATACTCGCCAGGTATAGCTGTTCTTTTTAGTCGACGAAATTCAGTACCAGATGTTAAATCACATAAATTTTCTGTATTTTCTTCTGCGCATTCGTTTCGGAAACCGTCTATTAAAATATGAAGATCTCTTACTTCAAAAGCATTACGCAATTCAGATTCTAAATTAAGTTCTAAAAAGAAACTATCTAATTTTGTACTGCCGCAACGAGTACATCTTTCTATTGGCTCATCCGACCATTTTCCCAAATAATAAAAACATTTTGAACATATCCTGTGCTTCGTCGAAAAATCTGATTGCGTATTAGGAAACACCTTGTCAATTAAAGACAGTAATTTATATTTTGATCGAGGAATCGTATGATCATTAGGTAGCAATAAGTGAATTGTATCCAAAACGTCGCTCAAAGCTTTTTTACTTAAGCGGTTGGTGATGTATACCTTTAATATTTGGTACAATGCATCACCGCCATTGACTATTGCTCCTGTGTAAATTGGTTGATCAAACCATCCTACTTGGTTTTCTTCAGCATCATTGTCATTATTGTAACTTAATTCGGATAACGATGATGATGACAATGATGATGATGATGATGACGATACTGTTGACAGGAGTGATTCAGAAGAGGATGACAGAGGAGTATTAGACCCAACCCCTTCAATTAAACTTAATGAGGAAACACTTGCAATTTCCATTGGTGAATTCTGTGATGAAGCCATTTCTGCTGCATCTCTTTCTATTTCAGAAGAGGATTGGACATCTGCCTCAAGTTGAACTTCTTCATCATCAACTATTATTTCGTTCAATCTAGGTGAGGATGGAACACTTGCAATTTCCATTAAAGAATTCTCCGAAGATTGTAACACATCGCTGTCTGCATCTATTTCAGAGGATGTTTGAATATTTAAAGATGATAATGGCGATGATTCTCGGCTTGCATTACCAGAATGTGAACTCTGTAAACAATATTGTTATGTATAACGGAGTGTTTTAAATTTAACTAAAAAAAATTCTAATTTTCCAAGAGCCATTTGATTTAACTATCATTCAAGAGTGTTGACATTTGAACCAATTGCTTTTATATGTTAATTAAGGGGGCAACCCTAGTTGTAGCGCGCAAAAATTGACCATTTTTATAAATTAAATAAAAAAGACCACTAATATTTTTATAAAGAGCAATTTATTAATTAACCCAGTAAACAAAAACTAATTGAAATAAATTAAAAAGAATTCACAAAAAGCTTCAGTGAATCCCGCTTTGTGACAAATACGAATTGGAGCTATGCTGCAATTTTCCTGAATTCGTCAAACTGGATTGAACTTCCATTTCTGTTATAAATTAAATTTTTAATATATTGGAAGTTTGTCATTGTGATTAGGAAACCTAAAAATATTTAGGTTGGCAGTAGTGCGTAAGTGAGAGGTGTGTCTGTGAGCGTGAAATCGGCAGTTGAATTAGAGAGAGTCTGGCAAGATATTAATCAGAAAGTGTTCTTTAAATGTTTTACAACATTTCTATTCTTATCAATTCAATGGACAAGTTTTGGGGCCTTTAATTTTTTTTAATTCGTCAGCACGAATTCAATACATGCCTTAATCATTTCTTTCAAATGCGAATTTGTTTGCACAAATTGAGTCAAATTCAATCAAATATACAAACAGCTTGAATGAATCCCGCTTTCTACCAAAAACTTAATTCATTTCAATCCTTTAGAATTAATTTTTTTACTGGGAAAAGTACACAATTTAAACTATAAATTCCGACACTAGATTTTTAAAAACATTTGAAAATGGAGGTGTGGTGCATGATCTTGTCAAGGTCTGCATAAAAAATAAGGTTTGCGGTGACAAAGATTACACAGGCCGACACTGATTTTGGTGCGGCAAATATCTAAGCTGTTTCTGATAGGTTTTTTCACGCTGATTAAGAATCCGTAAATGAAATTTAGCCATTAGCTCTGATTTTCGAGAAAAACGGGGTTAAAAGGTAAAAAAAACCTTTTTTTGGCAAAGTTTGAGCATCTCTAGCAACAAAATGAAAGGTCGTAGAAACTTCTACTTGGGCTCAAATTAAAGATTAATCGCTTGTCTACAATCCCTGAAAATCCCATTCCTGCCCCATAACCTAAAAGTCAGTGGTAATCAATTTTTGAATCAAGAAAACTAATTCTGACAAAATTTGTTTGCCTTATGCTTTGAAATTGAAGATAATAAAATTTTATGTCTACCCAGTAAGAAGCGAGAAATAGAAAAAGATTAAATTTCCAGAAATATTCTGTTAAACGAGAATTTTTTAATCTTTCTGAATAGGCGAATTTCCAAAAAACTCCAATTCCTCGGACAACAGCAAAATATCAGAAAAATTAATTCTTCTCTATTGCTCGTGTCAATGAGATGATAAAAAAAATTGTGAGTTTCTATTTTTTTGAATGCACAAAATTTTTCTTGATCTCAACGTTCAAAAAAAAAAAAAAAAATACAGAATCCTATCCTTTTGAATCGACAAAGTAAATCTTGTGAAAGCGAATTGAAAAAAATGAGAAATAGCTATTCTCTTCAATCGACTTTAAGCAATTCTACGTAATCAATTCAAACGAATAAAAATTGTTTATTCTTTTCAATTGACTGCGTCGAATTTCAGAAATGCATTAAAAGGAATACAACTTTTGACAAACAATTTGAAAAAGTCTAATCTTTCCAATTATTGTCTGTAGGAGTTCCTCTAGAGTCTAGTTATTGTCTTAAAATAAAACGCAGTGACAGCTGTGTTACGCGTCGTGTCTTCGCGTCGTGTGTCTTTCATTGTGATTTCAGTGTTAAATTATTAAAATGAAATAATAAAACTAGTGAAAATATGGTTAAAAACACACAGTGCTTACGATAAAATAAAAAATTCTCCTACTGAAATAAATGAAAGAAATTTTCAAGTGTTCAATGTATAACGCCAAGTTTTCAAAACCCAACCTTTTTGTCAAGTGAAATATTGAGTGATAGTGAATCAATTCAGTGGGATAGAAATTTCTACTGATTTGTTGTACTCCCTTATTCTTTTGAATGCGCGTTTCATATTTTGGTGAAGTCAATTAAGAATAATAGATTTTGCTACTTTTCCTTGGTCCACCGGGGAATTGGATTATTTTGGAAATACGCCCATTCAAAAGAAATGAACTTCTGAATTCTCTTCAATTCCTCGCTTCTTACCGGGTAGACTTAAACTGGAACTTAACTTTTTGAATAATAAAGCGCTGAAAATTAACTAACCTGAAATTATTAATGTAAAATTTATTGTTAGAAATATTTTGACTATGAGATAATAAAAAAATTTGTTTCATCGGTTTTAATTTAAGTTTAATTTTTTCGTCACAATTACTAAAGAGAAATTAATTATGTAAAGTTAGTTATAACTTCTTTTAACTAGGGGAACCCAAACTTTGTCAAAAACAGTTTCGGTTTTTTTAAAAGTGACTGCCATTGACTTTGAGGTTATGATGCAGGAATTGGATTTTCAGGGATTGTAGACAAACGATTAAGCTTTAATTTGAGTCCAAGGGAAAGTTTCTACGACCTTTCGTTTCGTTGCTAGAGATGCTCAAACTTTGCCAGAAACGGGATTTTTTGACCTTTTAATCCCCTTTTTAAACCTGTGCTTTGCGTCCTCGGTGTATAATGTACTATAACACTGTTTGCGGAATCCTACAAACGCCATTTTTGCAAAAAAAAAATGAAAATAAAATACGATTTTTGTAAAGAAAGTGCAAAAATTAAAGTTAATTCCTATGGTAATGAGGGTAAAAGATTGTTATTTTAGTGTTTGATTTGTGTACTCTTTCGTTTGTTTAAATTTCACAACATAGACTAAGTAATAGAAATATGTTTAAATGACAGTTCGATCAAGTGATAATTAATTAAATGGGAATTCTGTCAAATGACAGTTATTATTAACCATTTTTAAAGTATTTCGCATCAGATCAATCCAAAGTTCTAACTAAGATAAATAATGTATAAGTTCGTACCTAAACAGTTTGTGAAAACTTTTTTACATTTTAACTATGAAACTAAAACAGCAGATATTTGAATAGTATCGAGATCATTAGTTTGAAATAAAGTTAAAATTTTACTTCCAAATAACTTGAGTAACAGAAAACTACTTTTTAATAAACTGCATTTTTATAACTATGTATTGCAAATTCATCATTAAAAACTATTGTATTTATATATGCGTGAAAACACTCCTGACTCATAAACTTAAACGTTTCTTAAAAAAGATGAAAGTTGGATAAGTTACGAAAATTTATTATTGATTTACATCTGGACGTCCACATGAAAAGGGCCCATTTTGGAACTAATAGACTTATCTATAAGGGCGAATTTCTTTGCAAAATTTGGAAAATTTTGTGCAGTCATAGAAATTTTTTGGTTAAAAATTAGATGAGTTACAGAATTTCAAAGTTTAGACCGTTTAATGATAGGGTACCATTTTTTTGTTTCATTTGAAGAAAAAGAATAAAAATTTTAATTATTTAAAGTTTTTTAACAGTTTTTATTATGAAAAATTTGACGAAATATTGAAATCTTCATTTCTTCGAAGTTTTAATTTCTACGACTACAAAAACAAAGATTCTAACATAAATATCTCTTGTTTTCTTGGGAATTTATTCAGATAAAAATTGTTTCCAATCCAGGGAACCTTAAAGATGAAAAAGCAAGAGGTTTTAAATTTTTTTCCTCCATTTCGAAAATACGGAATACTTTTACAAAGGAACGATAAAACGGGCTCTTTTCTTCTTTCTAAAGAACCAATGAAATCAAACACTTAGATTAACGAGAAATTAATGAAAACCTTATGATTTTACTTGTCGCAAAACATGTAGATTGATAATAGAAAATTTTAAAAAATGAAGGTTTTTCTCCAAAGATATTAAATTGCGATTAACTCGAAAACTAGAACCGACAAAATGGGCCCTTTTCATGTGGACGTCCACATATAAGTATTTTGTTATTATTAATCGACTGCATAATTCGACACATGTTACAATCGAAATATTTTTTAAAAATGTTATTGATAATAACAGTGTCATTTGAATATAGAAATTATTATGATGAAAATAAATCATTACCATCTTTTATAATTTTTTTGTTATCTTCTGAAACGATGTTCTATCTTCAAATTTTTAATTGATTCAGAATCACAGAATAGGAATTCTTCAAACTTCAGTCTGACTATCTGAAATTAATTGTTGACCATTGGCAGTAAAACTGTAGGTATTATTTACATACAAAATATTTTTTAATATGTCATACGTCGGGATGAATGGTTGACCTAACTTGACATCATTTGTGAACGCTCCCTTCATACGTTACTTTTCAACAAGATTTTGTAAACTTTAGATATCTAACTATTTTTTGTAGTAAACGTTTTATTATTTATCCTAATAAATTGACTGTGCCCACGTGGCACAATATCTTACTTTAAGGATACTCTAAACTTCTATGTATAGTTTGTAAGCTGTAGAATGCAGGTAAACTTTCTATTTTCATCATACAGAAAGCTTACCTGGCAAAAATGAAGTAATGTCACAGTAAAAATAATAATTATATGAAAAAAGTATTAAAATCTGTTGAATATTTTTATACTTATATTAATAATTTATTATTATCTCATTAACATCCAAGAAAATCGAGAGCAACTAGAAACAAATAAATTACAATTCTAAGGGTTTTTTGGTCGCTGAATACGAATTTCATGTCAAAACTTTGACATAAAGACATCATAGAAATGTTCTATGTCTTCAAAATGTCTAAGTAACGCTTTGTTGAACAATCTTTGAAAATATAATAATTTTCATAAATAAAAGATATTATTTCAAGTTCAACTTGGGCTTAAAAATTGATGAATTTAAAATTTATTGGAAGTTTTCTAAGTTAAAGTCATATCTGTCCTTAACGACTTAGGACGCAATGCTTCAGGCCCAAAATATCCGAGTTCGACTCCAGCATTATAGGATTTTTTTCGTTGATTCCGTACCTTTGAAAAAAATAAAAATAAATTTTGTGCAATATTGATGTGGTTCGACTTTGAAAATATTGTAAAAGAAAAATGTGTTTCAGATCTAAAGGAAAGTAAAAAGGACGTCTTTAAGACCTACTTTTGTGCCCTTTTTTATGTCTGTTAGAAGTCTTTTGGACCAAACATAGAATGACATTTAGACGTTTTTTTCATTACTCGGAGATATTACCATCATTGTCTCCTAATCTTAGCGAACAAAAAGAGACTTTATGAATTAAGTCTTTAAATTAAAAATTCTTTTTAAATACCAACTGTTTTGAGTCCTCTTTCAGACTGGGTTGCACACTCGTTGCAGAAGAAAAAAGTGATGGAACCGCCGCCTTGCACCGATTTGCACATTTTCACTAGGATGGACGGCTCTGATTTGTGAGAAGTAAAGCATTGATGCATAAATCTCAAACAATTTAATTAAAATGTAATTTTAAATATTATAAAATTAAAAAAAAATTCATAAATTGGAAATTGCTATTTATTTTCAAAGTAATTTCTAAAATATTTCTTAAATTCAAAAGTAAAGATTTTGATTCATTAATAAATATACCAGACACCGACATGGACTTAATACATGAAAAACGCTCTGACAATTGTGCCGTGCCTAGACACGACAAAAATAAAATTTGGATAATATGTCGTACCCAAGCACATTTTAAGGGCACACATGAGATATTTGTTGTTGTTGTACTTGGTACAGTACGGTTTTGCAAGCGTTGTTTGTGTAGTATCATGGCTACTCAAACTTTTCGTCCCTGATAAATTTGAATTCGTTCCAACCGCCTTTTGTGTGTGATTCATGGACAAAATATTGCGAACAGGCACATATAGATAACTCTTTATTGGCATTTTTAGAATTCTTACTATTCGAAACGAAAAACTAAACATGAATTTACAAAACCTTAACAAACAACATTATAAACAAAAGTCTGATTTTATTTATATGGATCACAATTTGGCATTTAACAGCTGTCAAGCCAACTGTCTACTTTTCTAGAAAATTTTTAAAAATTATTCTAAACAAAAATGTCAGTACAAAAAAGTTACAGATGTTTTTGTAAGTGGCACATATACGTTCAGCAGACGTAAAATTTATTTGAAGACAGGAATTTATTTTCTTGTGTCAAGTAGTTATGAGCTTTGGATGGAGTTCTCGAATGAATATTTCAGTATTTGGTGGAAGTAAATGTGACTGTCCACGAGAAAATTATAAATGATTAATAATGATTAATTATAAATACCCGTGTGGAAATTTCCCGACTTCGCCTTATTTAAAGAAGGGCACTGATGAGGAATTGGTCAGGCTAACCACACTTGTAATTTCTGGCTAGGCGAAAATCGGGCACTGACTACAATTTCCTCTCTTTGTAAATAAGGAAATCTAGATGGATCTAGTTAGGCCCCTATTAAATATTTGAATCAGGCCCTGACTAGAATGCATTATAGAATTCCCTTATTCTCTAACTAGGGAAATCTATCTGGAATCTATTTATGCCCCCATTAGATATTGGAATTCATTTTCAATTTGATTAACAAATCTTAATTTCTAAATAATTAACACTGAACTAAATCAGAAAATTGATCTTAACGCATACTAAAATACTATTTAAAATATAAAAACTAATTGTGCGAAAATATTTGAGATTTTCAAATTTAAAAATATTGCATTTTTTCTCGCAAGCGGTAAAGAAAAGTCCTGGTTAGTATATAAGGACGAAGAGAAGGTAGATTCATAGCGTGCGTGTTAGTGTTAGTTATGCGTTAGTGTTTGTGTTAAGTGGTGTTAAAATAGTGACAGGTTGATAGGCCGAAACAGTGATATTTACATGTGTGTTTGTTCAGTGAAATTGTTCAGTGTTACTGGGGCAATATTGCGCCGGTTGTAAATTTTTGCTTATGTATTTAGAAAACCTAATGAGGCGCTAAAGAGGCCCTCTAGTTAAATCCCCAAAATCTGTTTTTCAACTCAGGCAGTGACAGGGCGATCTAGTTAGAATCTCTCTAGTTTTCCATATCATCGCCTGATATTCCGAGCGTGACGAAGTTAGACGGGCCCTGACTAATTTTCATAGTTTGCGCCTCACTAAACGAAAGGACATCTATTTAGGGCCTCACTACATCTTATTCTCAATTTCTACACGGGTAATGCCTTAAAATAAGCTTACAGTATTCTTACATTAAGATATCTTAAAGTATTCGTATCTTTTATCATTATTCTAATTTACGATTTTCTTTAATAAATATAGAGAAAACGGAATAATATTCATACATCTTTCTTCAAACGTCAGATAAATTAACACGTTTTTTGATGCTTACAAGTTGAAATGTCAAAGTTGTTCATCCGAACGTCGACATAAATAATAATAATTATTATTATTGCTAGAAAACAGTTTAATGCTTAGAATAGATGTAAATAAGATAATACATATTACATGAGAGGATAAATAACTAATTATTTTAAATTTTATTGTTTAGGGCAAGTATTTTTGAATAATTTGTTAATTTTATGCAACTGCTTCTAGAATATTACATTAAGAACTCATAGAAATTAATTTTTTGAAAAATAAAAATATTTTGAAAACTAAAATATAGTATTTCTTGTTTTATTTTTGAGATTGACATCAAGTACAATCACAACAAATTTTATATATTGATACGTGAATATATTGTTTAATAGTTGATTGTGTTTTTCATTGAAGTGTATTAAGGATGAACGTGCACGACTTTCCCTGACAAAAATATAAACCTCAACATGAGATTTTTCATATGGGATATATTCATACTTCAGAAAAAAAAACTTTTGTTTGTTACTGTTACATACACTTGAAAATTTTTATATTCTTATATAAATTAATACTATGTTACAATTGTCGTGTTAAAATCAGACAACTTTGCAACCATCAAATAGCACGAATGTTATTGTTTTATGATTCGTTGATTAGAAATTAGAATATTCTTTATTCATGCAAAAAAATGTCAATGTGTGTAATTTATCGTTGAAAAGGTAATTTTAGAAAATTCTTTTTTCTATTTTACTTTCAATTTCATTACATTTATAACCATAAAATAATAAAAATGTAATTTTTTTTGTTTACCAGTTTAATATCGCAAGGAAAAACAACGTAGCCTCTCTTCTTCTTTTGTTATTTAACAAAAATTTAACTGATCATATTTTTTTTACTATTTTCTAAAATTTGTTAATATATTTCCGGTAACATAGTATAATTTTTATTAAAAACGATTTGTTACATCTCCATGCATTTATTTTTTAAAAAACATGAATTTATTTGGATTTCATTCAACACTTTTTTCCAATTAAAAGGACAAATTTCACATATCTCCAAATAATCAATGTTAAAAGTTTAAAATTTAAAATTCGTATTATTCAATAAATCCGTAGTTAACCGTCTCCAAACTTTGCAAGAAATTTTTCTTATACACTGGAAAAAAAATTCGATAGAATGTACTTTTTACTCAGGCAACTTTTGCCTAAGAACAGAAGCAATACACGCAAAGCAATTGTTTCTTTTAAAAAAAAGCAATTTTTGCCTTTTTTAAAGGCAAAAATTTTGACTAAGGCAATTTTTACTTTTTTTAAATACAAAATTTGCTTTTTTCTAAGGAAACAATTCCTTTACGTGTTTTTCTTTTGTTCTTAGGCAAAAATTGCCTAAGTAAAAAGCACATTCTGTCGAATTTTTTTTCAATGCATAAACTTTTGATATATGTAAAAAAATATACGTTTTCTAATTTCCAAAAAACGTGCACGTACATTCTTAACACAGTGTGAACTTCCCAATAAAAATATCTACATTCTCAATATTTATATCAACAAAATATTACAAGTTTCTTTATAAAAGTCGCAAAAAATTAACTATGATACACTGTAATAAAAATATTACGCATATTTAATATCGGTGATAATTATTGTAAGAAATCAGAAAATGGTGAAGGAAATAAAGAACAAAATTTATTAATTAGTTCATTGAAAATGATTTCATATTTTTTTGATATCTTAAAGTTGTATATTTCTAAGTGCAAAATAAAAATGTCAACCAAAAAATTATGTTGAATATTAAGTAGAATTTTACATTTGATGTGTTTTTTTACTATGACAAACGAGGTAAAATTACTATGTCAGATGTAAATTTATACAGGAATAGCAAAACTACTACATAATACCGCGTAAACTTACTACAATAGGTTCAAAATACCTTGTTTAATGTAGTATTTTAACTCGTGAGACATAGTATTTAGATATATTTATTTACTTAGGGCAAGTTTTAATGTAAGCTATTTTAAAATATTTTTCGTAATTAATAATGTCCAACAAGAATTATTTTCACTTAGTTCTAAAATATTGTATAAATGTCATAAAATGAAATTATATAGATATATTAGTTGAGTAATTTCAAAGTAGCATCTGTAATCATTTTTAAAGTAAGAAATATAGAAAACATTTTTGTAACAAATTATTCAAAAATTTTAATTTCACATTATTTTTAATTTTTATAAATATTCTAATTAAATGAAAAATTACAATGTAAAGAGATTAAATTTTTTTTTCTAACCTGTTAACCATCTTGACAACTGTCAAAAATCATATTTATGATTGAAATCAAATACAGTATATTTGTTCACAAATAATCTTCTTGATAAAATATTTAACTTCATCAACAATTTCCGTACTAATAAATAGCCTTTGTTCTTTATTATATCTTTTTTCTTTTCTTTTGTTTAAATGGCCTCTGGTCCTTTGATGGGACAAATAGCCAATAGAGTCTTTTATTATATCAGCACACTTAAAATTTCTTCTTCTTCGTTTTAATGGCTTCGAATTATCAGGCCAATTCTTGTATATTTAAAGTCTGTATTATATTTTCATTTTTTCTTTTTCCTTTTTTTTACTTTTGAGGAATGTTGATTCGAAGCACCGATGTGTATTGTTCACTTATGTATTTTTTAGGTTAGCTGCAACCAAATGGAGCATTTTCATGGAAGAATATCGCACTTAAATAAGGCTTTTCTTCAATAGGTTTTAAAGGCCTTTCTCCAATAGGTTCCCAAAAGTCTGCGTTGCGTGACTGACGCATGGTTTTAGCATAGGTAACCATAGCAACCGACGCAGACGCAGACGCAACGCAGAGTTTTAGGAACATATTGGAGAAAGGACTTAATGGAACGGTCACACCTCAGCGCAACGAAAGTAAGGGAGTGGAAACAAATAATTTGAATTCTCTGACTCTCTCACTCTTATGTGTTGCCATGACGACCTGCAGACAAGCAGGCAGGCAGCCGAGCTGTGATCGTACCATAAAAGTTTGCGTTGCATTTACTGAACCTTAAGATGCTTACACAATTCCAAATTTTTGGGCAAGCACCAAATTTTCACGGTTGTAAAACTTCACTCCGCTAAATATGATTAACTCTACAAAGACCAGCGTGAAAATGAACTTTTGTCAGACCAATTATATTTAGTAACGTGAATTTACATGACCTCGCTCGCATAAAAATTTGGAAGTGTGTAAGCGCCTTTAACTTGTGCATGTCTCCTGTTTCTAGATTTTTTTGCGTTTTCTGTTCAACATGTGACTGCATCTTAAGGCTGCTTCTACAACAATTTTTTTTTTCATCGACACGAACAAGATGCACTGCTAAACCATGTAAAATAGTTGCGCGCGCATCGTTTTCACGCTCATGTCGATGAAAAAAAAGTTGTTGTAGAAGCAACTTAAAGTATAAGTTTACTGCCTTTAGCACCGGCAAGAAGACTAGAAACAGGAGGTCTAACTTCCTTCCATTCCTACGGTAAGTAGAGGGGCAAATAATGGGGCAAGCAGTCGGTGGAGTTTCAGTTTCGGTCACTGCGCGGTAGACAAATTTGACTCTTCTGCACAACGGAGTGAAGGTGGCACATCTGACAGATGTTGTGTATTTATAGGTTATGCGTTTTATGTTTAGAAAACATTGATGAAAAGTAAGAAAGTTGTCGAAAATTCAAGAATATTTAAATGTTCCCGACATTCTTGATAAAACTGATTTAAATTATGATGATGATGATATATATAATTAAAAGCATTAAAAGTAAAGTACTCAAAAATACAAATATTAACCACGTGATATACATTATTTATTTATGTGCAGAAGGATAAAATTTGTTCACCGCGCAGTGACCGAAACAGCAAAGTCCAACCGACTCATGTCCCATTTCTTCTACATTACCCCCACTACTAAGTTAGACCTCCTGTTTCTAGTCTTCTTGAGCACCGGTTATCATAGGATCCTATTGAGGATAGACCTTTAGCCTGTCACTTTTTACTTGAGCTTGTAAAAGAATTTGCGAAAATGTCGAATGTAGAACAACAACAACAATTTCTGTTAGATTCGTTTACAGAAGATGGATGGTTCTATATTGTGAGTAAAGAATCGTTATTAGTCACCGATGACTCTGAAATTAAAATTGGAGAAAAAGTTCAATTTGAATACCCAGATAGAATAGGCCATCCAAAAATCAAAAGAGGGACAATTATTATGGAATCAGGCAAGTGTACACATTTCAAAAACATTTTGCAATTTCGCGAACTTTAAAATACTTTATTTGTTAAGAAACATAAACACGAAATGTAAGAATGATTTAATGAAACAAATATTTATATTCCATCTTCTTTAACCCATTCTTATAATTGTGTTTATGTTTACATTCTGAATAGAAAATTTATTCTAGACAGTCATATAAGAATTTTAACCTTTAAAGTGCTATGCCGGTCTGACAGACCGCTACAAAAATTTCTTTTGCTTATAACTTTTTTTCAAAGTAAGATACAAACTTGAGCTTTTCAGTAGCTTCATATTTTATAAAAAGCTGTCAGGTGACAACTTTTCAAAAAAATTTTTTTTTTAATTTTATATTGTAAAACATATGTAAAAATAAAAAAATTTGAATAAAAATAATATAGAAATGACTTTTTTATGTTAAAAAGTAAAAAATATTTACATTAGTTGTCTTTAGAAAATTATAAATTATTAAAAAACCGTAAGAAAGGGAATAGCGGTCTGAGAGACCGGGGTTAGCACTGAGCGTGATTTTTCAGCACATAGCACTTTAAAGGTTAACAGTAAAATATAATTAAACTGTAAGATTTAAGGTTACTTTGTTAATTGTCTATCGACTTAAGTTGAAGCATTCAAATAACTGCAAACATTTTATATTTTTTATAATATTTATGAGAGTTTAGAAGTTTTAGAAATAAATTTTTGTAATATTTTTCTCTCCACTTATATATAAAGGTATATATATGCACATACGTAACAATATACACTTTTTCAGAATCGGACGAAATTTTAGATCAAGAAATGAAAAAAAGAATCAAAGAAATTGATGAAAAAGAAATCAAGAGAGAAGAAGTCATAGAAAAACAAAAATTAGAATACGAAGAAAAAAGATTAAAATTTAAAGAAAGAACACGTGAGGGAAATATCTTAATGTCAATTGAGCTTGAAAAAGAATTAACTATCTTAAATAAAGAAAGAGAGGATTTAAAGAGCAGAGTTTCAAATTTATTGGCATTAAGTAAAGAAGCAAATACTTCTCTTTTAAATTTGAAGGAGGTATTCAATTTATTAATATTTGTTAAATATGGTTAAAGTTAAGACATATTACAATAATTATTATTGTCTATTTAAAGACCTATAATGGCCAAATATCTACACTACACATAAATTGAAGAAAGCTGAGGATTGCTTATTACGAACTTTGATGGTTAATTCAAATTATTCAAGGCTTAAAAATATTTAAATTTGTAAAATTTATTTATTTATATAGTAGTTTGTTAAAATAAGGTTTTTATTTAATAAATTATATAATTAAAATAATAAATTGCAATGTATAAAGTAATTTATAAGTTATAAATCGATACTAGATATATAATAAAGAATTAATTTCACAAATTAAATGATAAAAATAAATTGTAATGATTAGAATAATTTAGTAATTATTATTATCATACAGCGATGGAGTTAACCTTATTTGTTATAATATAAGTTTAAAATAATTTTTTATAATGAAACATTTATTTAGTAATGGTTGAAAACAGGGTTGTTATTTTCGGTACATATATACTAAATTAGACACCAAAAAGAATTCATAATTTTCGAAAATTTTGACATATTAAAAATTTTCTCATGACCGTTAATGAATCCAAATTCGATTGAAACTTTTTTTATTTAAAAGTATTGGTTATCACTGACTACAAATTTACACGTAAGTATAAATTATTCGTTCGAAATACGAACAAAATTCAGAACGTAATTGTTAAATGTTTTTCAAAAAAATTTCGATCACTTTTCTAGACAAAATTTGCACTACATATTTAGTTTCTTAAAATATTTTGAAAGCAATTTTAGGGAAACAATTATGTGCGGAATTCGTAGCAGAATTTCTAAAGGAATTATTCAAAAGAGAACCATTAGTAATTCACACAAATATTGTACAAAATTCGTTTATAAAAGCTTTCGGTTTTTTTTATTTTTGGGTAACATTTTTATGAAAAACAAATTAAAGCGATTGTAGTTAATAGTATTTTCATAGGTTATTTGAATTAAGAAAATCCAATTACTTTTTTAATTTAAAAAGAAATTCATTAATATTTTAACCTCTAATAAAGTAAAAAAAAATTATTAATTATTTCATAATTATATTTTGTAAATAACTTTTAAATTATATCAATTATAATTGTTTAAATTGGATTAATTTAAAATTTCAAAACGAAGTACTTGTTAAAATAAAATTTGAATATCGTTTTAATTTTCATTAGTTGTCATGACAACATAAAACATTAGATGTGTTTTGTATTAAAATACAAAGAGTCATTAACAGTTCTTATTTCTTGAAAATGAGTGAAGTACAGGTTTTAGTTGAAGGCGATGGATGTTTCACTATCATATATTCGAGGTCAATAAAATATGATTTAAAAATGCCGACGTTGCAATGTGGTTTATCTGTTGAGTACTTATGGCCCGAAGATGGAGTTCATCAGAAATACTACACTGGAACTATTATTGCAATTTCAAGTTAGTATACAAAATGATTTTACTATATTCATATAATATTTAATATATTTAATATAAATTAAACCCAGATAGCACGCAAGCTTGCTGCAAACTTTCAGCAAACTGCAAGATTGCAGTGCAAGCTTTCTGCAAGTTTGCAGCAAGCTTGAAATGTCTTGACTGCTGCAAACTTGCACTGCAAGCTTGCTGCAAATTTTTTTTTATATTAATAAAAAATTCTGTTTTTTGTACCTTTTTTAAATTCAATAAAATTAAAAATATTTGCAAAAAAGGGTAAAAAAACATAATTTTTTATGCATACAAAAAAATTTTGCAACTTTGCATCAAGATTGCAGAAAGTTTTCTGAAAGCGTTTTACAAACTTGCTGCAAGCTTGCAGTGCAAGTTTGCAGCAATCGAGACATTTCAAGCTTGCTGCAAACTTGCAGAAAGAATACACATGAAATTAAATACATTAATGTTTTAAAATAATTAGATTTCTTTGAATTAAAAAAATAACCTTTAGAAAAAATTTAATTTACATGTTTTAATTTTTTTATTAGATGACGAAAATGAACTTTTGAAAATAAGAAGTCAAAAACAGAATGCCTTGAAGAAAGTACATTCTAGGAAACGGCGTAATTCAAATCCTTCACCGGCAATTGATAAATTTTCAAAAAAGGTTAATATTTATTTATTAACAAATGCAAAGTAATAAATTTAATATTTATAGTATGTTTACGTACAATTAATTATTTTAATTTAATTAACCATTCCAGAAGCAGTTATTTTCAAATTCAGTCTCAACAGTTTTGGTGAAAAAAATTGAATCTATTCTTGAGGTCAATAAAAAAATGACAGAAGAGTTGGTCGTATTGAAGGAAGTAAGAATATCAATTTTTTGAAATAACTTACGTCAGAATTGACACAAAAGTTTAACTTTGTTTTTCCCTGACTTCCCGACAGAATTTGGACTTTTGCCCTGGCCCAAAAGAATATTCATTTACTCTGAATTTACTCTAAAAATGATTAGATACTGAGAAAAATATTTTAATACATTTATTTAAGAATTTCTTTAATTGTAAAATTATTTAAAAACAACAATAACTTCTTTTTTAAATAAATATTTAATCACTATTATTTTTCCACAGAAATTAGGATTTATTTAAAATCAGAAATTTATATATTTTCATATCATTTAAACTCAATTATTTCTAAACATTCACACAATAATGCTTTTAATATTAAATTCTTATCTAAAATTTTAAATCAACTTCATTTTTTAATATTAAAATACTTTATTCAATACTTGAATGTTTCTTAAAATTTAATTTTTACGAAAAATTTTATTAACAACTTTTGAAAATAAGTAATTTCTTTTAAGAAATATAATTATAATTTTACTAAAATTTATTAAATTAAAAAATTTTACAACAATTTATGAAAATAATTGAAAACTTATTGAAGAATTTTATTAAAATTTTTAAACATAATAGAATTCACGCAAAGAATATTATTAAATTTTGTTTAAATAACTGAAATTTTTTCAAAAATATTATTAAAATTTTTGACAATAATTTATTACCTGAAAAGAGTTTCGCTATCTATTTATAAAGATAATTTAATTCTTGACGAGAATTTTTAAAAACTTTTAAAAATAATTTAACGAATCTTAAATAACATAAACGAATAATTTAATTTCTGTAAAGTATTTCATTACTTTTCAAAAAATTGCAATCTTGTTACGAATTTTGTTATTTATGAATTAATTGAATTTTGAAAAACAATTTTATTAAAATTCCTTAAAATAATTGATTTTATGGGAAGAATTTTGTTGTTTACCAAGATAACTGAATTCTTTTGCAGAGGTTTTTAAGACATTTTGAAAATAATTGATTTTCTGCGACGAATTAAAAGTCATTTTTTAAAATTATTAAATTATTGCAACGAATTTTATTATTTTATTGAATAATTGAACGTTTCTTAACATTGAATTTTTTCGTTAAGTTTTAATAAAATTTTTAAGAATAATTGCATTTTTCGAAGGATTTATTTTAAATTGTAAAAATATATTAAATTCTGCAACGAAAATAATTTAATTCTTAAGTGAAATTTTTTATTTATGAAAGTAATTGAAAAAATGTTGAAGGTTTTAAATTAGAATTCGTGATAGTTTCATAATTATTTATATGATATATCCATTGTCCAACTACTTTACAAAATGTATTAATGTTTAGGATTCTTTTGTTGTTCAGTAAAGCGCTCATCATCAGATCAGAATTTTATTAAATATTAACTGTTTTTAGATGATACAAGATCCTACTCATTACATAGAAGATTAATCAGAAAGTGGTGGTATAGTAGAAGATGAAGAAAAATCTAATGATAACGTCATTGAAAAATTTTCATCCTTGCCTCAAATCACCTACCAAAATCTTCCTGAAATTCTTCAACACCCGCAACTCGATTTCCTAATAGAACCAAATCAAAGTGCCTCTCAGTCTTCGATTTCAAAAAACACAATGTCTTTTACATCATCTGCAGAAATAACAATCGGCAGCAATGTTTTTAATAAAGGAGAAGACGAAATTAAAGATTCTTGTATAGAGGTAGTAAGCGGCAACGATACTTTGAATGAAAGAGGAGACGAAACTGAAGAAGCAGACGAAACTGAAAGAGACAAAACTGAAGAAGGAGATAAAAGTGACAAGGCAGACCAAAGTGAAGAAAAGGAAAATCTTTTTGCGTTTTCAGCAGGCGACAAGGTAAAGTCATATTATGTTATCAAGAGTGCTAATATTTATTTCTATTTGAAAATTTCATGCCATTTACAGATTTTCTACTAATAGAAAATGTTTTTAACAATTAAAATTAGCTATTAACATAAAAAAAATCATATATGGTATTCGGATTATTGCGGATAATGAATAAGTTAAATTTTTTACTTGCAGACCATTGAATTATTACCTGGAAGCAATGTGTTCATCGACAAGGGGATGTTAAAAGACCTGAGGAATAAAAAAAGCAATTCGCAAACTGTATTTGCAAGGTCAATTATGCTTGCCGTTTTCAAGGAAACAGCTCTCCTAGAGCATAGTTTGACAGGAAAAGGTACCAAAGACAAAAGTCACCCAGCTCTCCCGAAGAATGCTGTTGATACCATTTTAAGTAAGTATACGTTCAGGAACAGACTGATTTATTTTAACTAAATTAAAAATATTGTTGACTTTTAAAGCGTTCAACTTTGAATTTTTAAAATTTAACAATATTTCAAAGAACAAGAAAACTCTTGAAAGAAAATAAGTTAACTAGGAATTTTCAAATCATTTACTTTTGATACTTTACTAAGAATTTAGTTTTTTGCATTTATAAAGGTTTTCAAATATCTTATAATAATTAACATTGTAATTTTTGCAGATCATTAATTAAATGTCATCATTTTAATATATCTGAAAAGAAACAAAGTAAATCCGTAGACAAATTTTGACAATTCCTCTTTCAGGGTGTTTATTATTTTCACTTATAACAAAATTTATGATTTTTTTCTCATCAACTTTAAATTTATGTGGTTTCAAACATAAATAAATCTACAAATATAAGTTCTTATTAGAGTTTTCTGGAATAATTAAATTCTTTTGATGAGTTTCTTTAAATTTTTTTAGAATAATGTTGTTTGAATAATTTTAATTCAAAATTCTGAAAATAATTTAAGTAAACAAAGAATTTTTTTAATTTTTTAAAAAATAATCTTGTCTGTTTATAATTGTAATTGAAAATTTGATTGAATTTTTGCAAAGCATTTTACTATTTATAAAAGTAATTGAATTCTTCCAAAGAATGCTGTTTATTTATTTAACAAAGTCTCGCGGTCCTTTTGGGCCATACATTTATGAAAATAATTGCATTCTTGCGAAGAGTTTTTTTTAAATTTCTGACAATAATAAGCAATAATAATTAATTATTTACTAAGTAAGTAATAAAAATTTAATTTGTTCAAGAAAGAAATAATTATCATTTATTTGAACATTCAAAAATTTAAGAGCAATTTAATACCTAATCATAATTATTAAATAATAATATAATTTTTAGATGCAATAAATTAATTACTAACTTCCCTTGATTATTTTCGAAAAATGTTAAAAAATTTTTTTAAAAGAATTCAATTATTTGTTTTTAAAAATTCAATTACCTTAAAACAATAGAATTGAAAAATTTCAAAAATCTTATTTTTCAGAATTTTTAAAAAACTTTGCAAAAATTCAATTTTATTAAAAAATTTTAAGTGTGTATCTTTTTTTAAATTAACTAATTAAAATTTTAATTATTAATCTTCACACTAAGAAACATTAATACATTAGAATGTGACTCTTTATAAAGTTCAATTATTTATTCATTATTAATTTAAAATACTTTGAAAATTATATTTATTAAAAAGTTTCTAATGAAATTCTTTAACAAATTTAATTATTTTCAGTTCAATTTCACAAAATTTCTATTAATTTGATAATTCTTGTTTAATTTATTTACATATTTTATTTAAATCAGTGACTGATTTTTTATTATTAAATTAATTGTTTTTAATTAATTCAAATTTAGAGAACAGTATAAATATTTATAAAAATTAAATAAAAAGCGATATTTTAAAAACAAATTAAAATAATAAAACTTCTTTAATTTGGTGATATAATTCCTGGTTTGGTATGAAAATTTCTGGCTTATTCATAGTTTTTTCCGGTTAGTAGACACCCTGGCTTTGACTTGCGAATGAAAACTTAAAATAAATGCATTTTTATTACAGATTTTGCTCGTGCAACAGCAAAAAAACTTAATTGGAAGCTATGCGAAGACTCAATTGTAAGAGAAAGCCTCCGTAAAAAATTAACGGAAATGAAAAATAGAAAATCTGATGTGTAACTGATTATATTTTTTTGTTAAACTTATATGATTTGTAGTTTTTGAATAAAGAAATTCAAAATATAATGTAAGTTAATTTTTATTTTTTTGGAGAACATTCATCTGCGTACATATTTATCGCTTATAATTGCTTTGTCCAAAGTGTCCACCACGTCTACCTTGTTGGTAGTTTAATTTGGAATACATTGTCCATTTAACCTTGGTTTTTCCAAATAGATTTCTCCGCATCTAATTTTCGTTGCCTCATTCTTGGCATGTTCTTCCGCCATTGCTCGTTCTTCGATCTCTTCTGCGTTTCTTCTATTTCTTTCAGCTTTAGTAGCCCTTAATTGTGCCTCTTTGCAACGTTCTTCGGCTTTGAGAGCTTGTTGTTGTCGTAGATGCTATTTTTCTTTTCAAATTATAAAGATGATTTTCAGGGGAATAACTTTTTTTAAAAACTGAAATTTTTATTAACTTACAATTATTTATCTGAAAGTTACGAGAAATACAGCAGTTGATTAATTGATTTGATTATTACTGCTGCTTTTCCTTTTTCACACGCACTGAAGGAACAAGTGTTGACCGAAAGCAAAAAATCATGAGAGTGAATAGAACAATATATACCTATCACCGTTTTGTAACCAGACAATGAGTGCAAATGTAACGAACATATATCTTCATCTCTCTTACACTCATGGCCTAGTTAAAAAATGTAATGCAAAACGGTGCTATGGGGCTGCACCCTAATGAGTGTATGAGAGATAGTCGAGAGTACTATTCTTTTCACTCATAAAATTCTGCTTTCGATTCTATACGTTTTCTGCTCACATAGGATTTCACCCCAGGTTAATTAGGCTATGAGTGAGATGAAGATATGTGTTCGCTATATTTGCGTTCATGGGATTTCACCCTAAAGGCCTTTCTCCAATAGGTTCCAAAAAGTCTGCGTTGCGTCTGCGAATGCGTCGGTTGTTATGGCAAAATATGCTAAAATCAACGCAACGCAGTCATTCGCAGAGAAACGCAGAGTTTTGGGAACCTATTGGAGAAAGGGCATAAAGGCCTTTCTCCAATAGCTTCCTAAGGTTGGTTCCAGAATGGACTTGACGCAAATGCGTCGCAATCCTAATCAGAGTCTTTCTACAACAGCTTTTTTTCATCGACAAAAGCAAAATGCACCATGCAAAATAGTTGCGCGCGCATCATTTTCACGCACATTTCGATGAAAAAAAGCTGTTGTAGAAGCAGCCTCAAATGGGGACGCCTAGCGTCTGCGTTTGCGTCCAGTCCATTCTGGAACGACTCTTGTCCTTCTATCTCCTATGACAGGGACATAAGCTTGTTTCACTCTACATTTTCTTACATTTTCCAAACATAGAAAATGTAGAATTAGACAACCTTATGCCTTTGTCATAGAAAAGACAAAGACAAGAATGGTTTTTCTAAGGGAGCATTTACAATGCTCCCTTAAAGGTGTATTTACACGACTATCGTAATGGCACGGTCACAGCTCAGCTGCATGCCTCCAGCATGTCGTCATGCCAACACATAAAAGTGAGAGAGTCAGACAAATTAAATTACTTGTTTCCTCTTTCTTACTCTTGTGGCTGTGACCACGCCATTAGAAAAAAAATTGACTAAAAATGTCAAAATCGCCTTCACATCAAACTATGAAGGTATTTCTGCAACAGCTTAAAAATTCAAGTTTTGTCTGATTTAGAGTAATTGAACATCCTGCATATAAATTTACGATAATTTGCTTTGTATTTGATGATTTCCAGTGAATTTATAAACAGAATGTGCAGTTACTTTAATTTAGAAAAATCAAATCCATTTTAAAGCTATTGTAGAACCACCTTTACAACTTGGTGTGAAGGCGATTTTGACTTTTTTTGGTTTTCTTTTACCGACAGTCGTATAAATGCACTTTTAGGGAGTATTTACACCTTCGGTAAAAATTTCCAGAACGGAAAATTTTTCATTGGAGTAAGAGAGACAGACTGTGTATCTGACTCTCTTACTCCAATGCAAATTTTTTGTTCTGAACAATTTTTACAGGTGTAAACGCTCCTTTAGGGAGCATTCACACGACTTTTAAATATACCACGGGGGTGACACTGGTGTAGTTTCCCATAAGAATAAACTAACCTAAAGTTGCTTCTACAATAACTTTTTTTCATCGACATGAGCGAGAAAACGATGCGCGCGCAACTATTTTGCATGGTTTTAAAGGAGCACTCAGACCTCTGCAGGCTGCCTGTCTGCGCAGGCAGTAGATTGTTCACACCTCACTTTTCCCATTGAAAAAATGGGGGAGATTTGAATTTTAATAGATATTCAAATTTCCCTCATTTTTTCAACATGAAAAGTGAGGTATGAACAATCTACTGCCTGCGCAGGCAGTTACTATGGCAGATACTATGGAAAAACTTCAAAGTAAATAACATGACCTTAAGGGCATCCGGGAGAAAATAGTGTTTTCGTGATCGCGCTCTCATTTAAAAAGAAAAGAATATTTTTAGTCGGGAATTTTTGGTAAATATAGATGAACGCTCTGGGACTAGCGGCCCTCTCGAAATTTTGCAAAATTTTGATAAATAATAATTTAAAAAATTGTTTAAACATAGGGAGAAATGGGGTTTTTAACAGTTTGGTATCGCGCTCTCATTTTGAGAGGATAAAATATTTCCGGTTCATATTTGGAGAGGTGATAGAGGAAGACTCACTGAGGAGCGGTCCTCTCCGTTTTTGCAATAATCTTGCGAGGAAATTATTTTATTCACGATTGAAAGTCAAGTAATTTGAGATTGGAGACGTTTTCGTAGTTCAAGTCGCGGTCACCACCGAGAATTGGCGCCACCTCCTTGACCACCGACACATAGATCCACTTGTCTGTGTGCTCGCCGCCATATTGTCCCCCACTTTCGCCAAAAATACAACTTTTGTAATTTCGTTTTTCAATATTTATTTCAAAAATTACTTGCAAATTTCGAGAATATTCAAAATCAGCACGAATTCCCCTAATTATCCTAATAAATCAGAACCAGATATCTCTAACTATTTAGAAGTGAGATGAGAGGCGGGAAAACACTTTTTGGGGACAATTTTTCCCGGATGCCCTTAATGGTATTTATTTGTATATAATATTAATCCAGTATCTTTTTAGCATATTTTATAATATCAAAAATTTATAGAGAAAGAGTTCAACATTTTATTTATAATGAAGTGCAACAATTCATGGCGGCAAATTCAAATTAATAAAATTATAATATTTTTTTATTATTTCAATTATTGATATTGACTTTTATTTATTAATATTTTACAGTATAAATAAAAATAATTTATTTATTATAATATAATTAAGTATTTAATTTGAAATTCCCGCCATTAATTACTGCACAATTTTCATTATGAATAAAATGTTAAACACTTTCTCTAAGTTTCTGATATCATAAAATATACTAAAAAGATACTGGATTAATATTATATACAAATAAATACCATTAAATTAATATTAATGACTGTAAAATAATTTTTCTTTGCAACATAATGAATTTTCACTCAATATCGGCCCAATGTCCAGCCAGCGCCACCAGTGGCGTCGGTCAACTCTTTGGTTAATTTCAACTCAAGAATGTCACCGGTGTGATATATACACAGCGTAAAACCAGTACAAGAGCGATAAGAATTTGAGGTTATGGTAAAAATTGTATTTTTGTCAAAAAGTGGAATTAATCTGTTTCCCAGTAACTTTATAGTTTTGAAAGTTGAAACAAATAGTCTAATTTAACGTAAAATAAAAATACATGCGGATAATAAGTATCGTAATTCAAAAAATTGTGATTTAGGAACTGTCCCATGAATAATTTGGAATTTTTACCTAGGTACCTACCAGTAGCAACTATATTTTTAGTTAAATATATTTTTTTCAACTTAAGATTCCACAGGGTTGATGTGAAGTCAATTTTGTTATTTTTTGCAGTAAATTTATTTTATACCGATAGTACTAATTTAAACTAAACCTACATACAATTGTGGAATAAATTAAAGTAAGAAAAATTAAATTCTTAATCTACCGACGGAAATGTCAATGCACCCTATTTTATTTTTACCAGCTTCATATTCATTTAAAAAGTCGTATTTACAAATATTGTGATGTTTCGTAAATTAATTAATGTCATAGAAAATTAATGGTAAACGATGAACAAATAGATTGAATGATAATTGATAGATTATAGCGATGGATGTTGTTCTTGTAATTTATTAATACAATTTACATTTAAACGTAAAATTTTCTTTTATTGGCCAAACAAAAAAAATTAAGTGAAAATTACAACACATAAATTTAATTTTAGATTTATCTAATATACTTACAGCATAACCTCTTTAATAAAACAATACTTTGAGTAAAAATTACTTTTGTGAAGAAAATAATTTGTTTACATTTTTCCAACTAATAAAAAAACTGTCATATGTAATACCTGTATTATACTGTATTTCTGAACAAGATAACCAGAAATATCGCAAAAACTGATTTGACCCTATTAAAAAATCATATGTAAAGGTAAGAAAATATTCTAGTGCTTATAAAATATTTAAATATATCGTGCAATTATACAAATTTAACCTAGATTAGTTATTTAAATCCTTCATACACTCTTCCAAATAATTTCCGGAAAAATCTTGATTTCCGGAAAACTTCCGGAAAATTTCCGGAAAACTACCGGAAAGTTTCCGGAAGTCACTTCCGGAAGTTTTCCGGAAATTTTCCGGAAATCCTTCCACATGGGTTTTATTTATTAACAATTTGTTTTTATTTATTTATTATATTTTCTTAATAAATTAATTAAATAATTATTATAATCACGAGCAATTATTATAATTATTATAATTACAAAAAAAAATTTCTGTAGATTTTTTATCGAATGATTATTGTACTTCATTCATTTTATTTCATCAAAAAAAAAAGAAAAAATAGTATACTTTCACGTTAAAAATAATATTTATTATTCTAATTAGCTTTTTAATATTAAAAATATTTCGGTTTTAACTTTCTTTTATTTATTTAAATTTTATTTATTTAATTATTACCATTTTTTTGTATTTTTTATCGTGTATTTTATTATAAATTATTATAATTATGTGTAATTAAAAAAACTTGTCGTTCATGAGAGAATTTTCATGCCATCTAGGCGGCATTGTAACGATTTTGATTGGCGCGAAATTCAAACAAAGAAATGTTTGATGAAAACACTTTAAAAATTATAATATTTATTTTGTTATTTACCTACATGTTACATTTTAATCGTTATATTTATTTATTTTTTTAAAATGTTTTCTATATAAATTGTTATAACCGTTAAAAAAGAAGTTTAATATAATAATAATATATAATAATAATAATAATATTTAGTTATTTATTAACTTTATTTGTTAAAAATTCTTTTATTTTATTTCAATCGTATATTTTTTACAAATTATTATTACATTCAAGCGAAATTAAAAAAAAAAGTTTAATTAATGACCACGGAATATTAATATATATTTTTTATTTTCCTTTTCTTAAATATTTATTATCTATTTTAGATTATATTTGATTTATTGTTATGCTATTTTATTTGAGGAAAAAAAGTTCTACATAATTTTACTAAAATGTTTAATGTACTCCATTCGTTTCATTTTATTTATGGGAGAATTTTCATGCCATCTAGACGGCAATTTAATGAATTATTTTGGCGCGAAATTCAAAAAAGACAGTTTATTAGTAATAATATACAATTAATTATTATAGACCTATTATAATAATATAAATACGGAAAGTTATTATTATTATTGTTATTATTATTATTATTATTATTATTATTATTATTATTATTATTATTATTATTATTATTATTATTATTTTTGCGTGAATGTAAAATATAAAAAGTTCATAATGCGAAAATAATTTTTCAAAAAAGATTTTTAATTTGCCGTTGTTGAATCTTGAATGTACACAATACTTAAAAAAAAATTGCCAGTTGGGATGAAATTAAAACAAAAAGGAAGCGAGAGGAAAATGACAAACAATGATTTGATGATCAATTAAAAAATGAAGAATGCCTTCTGAGTGTTTAATTTAGCAGAAATAATGGCTTCTAGTTTAGTTGAACTAGAATCCTTGATTGGATATAGTTGTATATATATATTTACATTATATGGTGGTAACGAGTTTTTAAATTACATGTTGACATCTTAACAGAGAACAATGTCTGGATAATGGACCAGAAACCTGATAGTTATTTTACAAGCCAGTAATCTCTCAATTTACATTCCTCTTCCTTATAATTTAATTTTACGCAATGAAAGTCACTGTCGAGTGTAATTTGTGTAACATGCAATAATTTAACTCGTATCTATATGTACATATATGTATTCTACATATATATATATATATATATATATATATATATATATATATATATATATATATATATATATAGGTGTCCCCTCTGACATAACAGAAATTCACGCCAGATTGATATATATAAGCTTGCAGTTTCAATAATTTCATTGTTATTAGTAGAGAAAAATTTTATTCTTCTATTTTTGGGATTTTTCTTCGAAATTGTTCGTATTTTTTATTTTTTGGATTTAAAATGATAAATTCAATAAGAACGCAGAAATTAATTACGAATTGATTTTGACACCAATAATCAATCATTAAAATTTATTAATTAATAATTCGTAATTGATTTTTAATCAATTGAGTTGATTTTAATTCTTTATTAATAATTAATTAATAATTTTGTAAAATTAAATTTCTTACAAATAATTTTTACAGTCACTTGATGTTAAATTTTTAAACTTCCTTGTTTAGTTATATAGGTCTTTACTTTTTACTTATTTATTTGTTTTCAGTGTTAACTTTTTCATTTGTTTATTAATTTATCAAAATATTTTTTTTTCTAGGTTTACGATTTTATTTTCTTAATTTGATTTTTCTACAACATAGCAACGAAGATTTATTGCAATAAATAATATTTTCCTGAAAAATTTCAACGACGAGAATCGAACCCCGACTGTCAGATTACGAAAGTGGGCATCTTTCCCCTAACCTAATCGTAACACTAATTTTATTCAATGAAAAATCAAAACATTCGAAATTCTTTTTTCTGTTTTTATAACATTCTTTTGAATTTTTTCATTAATTATTCATTATTAAATATTTAATTAATAATTAATAATTAAAATTTATTAATTAATATTTAATAGTTAATAATTTAATAATATTTAATAATTAAATATTAATTATTATTAATTAATATTTTTGTAAAATTAAATTTGTTACATATAATTTTTTCTTTACATTCCAAGTTTAGTTTTCCAAGTATTGAATTTGGATAACCCAGTTAGGTCCAACATTCAACCAAATAAACTTTTCAACACAGAAAGTAAGGAAAAAAATTGTTTTTTCTGAAAATAATGTCAATTCTTTCCTATGATAAAAATTGTATAGCTGGCAGGAAATAATGAATGGAAGCTGAATTTAATTGAAATCTAATTTCAATATTTTGTGTGTATATGTATTTCTACAATTTTAATCGGAGAAGATAACGATTTTTTTTCTCGTTTGTGTGGTAAGGCTGTGTCGTAATGTTGATTTTTAAATAGACTAGTCGCAGGTTAATGAACCCACACCTATGCATTGCGAGGAGGACGAAGACATTTTTCAACCTCTGGTTTGTACCAGTTATATATATATATTCGTTCGCCTTTTTTTTGCATTATTCTTGCAAGTGTCTTTCTGCAAAGTTCTCATGCGTGTTAGCTACGACAAATTGTACAACACTTTCGCGGATTACCGCATTTTTCTCATATATACATATATATGATCCATGTTTTATGGAATTTTTATTTATTTCATTGCAAACTGTCTTGCAATTTGTGACAACTGTTGTCGCGGTCTTTTACAGTTATTCACTTCCATTTAAGATGTATATGTATATATTTCTCTTTTTTCCTTCTTTCCTTGATATTTTTTTTAATCTTTTTTTTACAGTTCTTTTTTGTTGACATTTTTTTAATTTGTCAATTTTTTTTTGCTTTTTTTATTTATTTTATTTTTGTCCACTTTTTGCTGTCTATTTGGTCTTTTTTTGTCTAATTTTTTGTTGAGTATTTTATTTTTTATATTATTTCTATTTATTATTATTTTGTTAATTAAAAAATTTTGTATTAAAAAAAACAATTAATTTCAACAGTCTTTTTTAAATTCTAGAAAATAATTAATTACTTTTATACGTTTTAATAACATTTTTCAATTGAATTCAATTATTTTTTAAAATTCTTCAAAACAATTCGATTATTCCCAGAAAATAACATTCTTTTGGAAGAATTCAATTGTTTTATTGAAAATAAAGAAAAAATACAATTATTTTTAAAAATGTGAATTAATTTTGATTATTTTCAACAATTTTGATGAAATTTGTTAAAAATAGATTTGTATTTTAGTGTTTTAATAAATTTTTTTGATTAAATTCAAGTATTTTCAAAATTTTCCATAAAATTCTTCAAAATATTTAATTATTTTCCAAAATTAGGATTAAATTGTTAGAAAAAATTGCATTATTTTTATAAATTGTAAAATTCTTGGCGAAAATTCTTCAACAAATTTTAATTATTTACGAAAATAAGAAAAATTCTTTAAAAACTTTAATTTTCTTTTAATATTTATATTAATTTTGAAAAACTTATTTATTACAAATTAAAAATGAACACGATTATTTTAGAATTTTAAAGGAAATTCTTGGTAAAATTTTATTACTTTCAAAATTTTTAATGAAAATTATTAAGAATATCAGTATTTTTAAAAAAATTTAAGTAAATTATTCACTTTTTTGTACTTTTGCTTAAAATTTTTTACTCTTTAAGTAAATTTTGTACAGTAATTTTTCCATTGTTGTTTGTATATTTGTATTCTATTAATTTTTTTACTTTTTCGTTTATTTCATTACTTTTATATTTATTTACTTTTCTATTTGATTATCTTTTTTATATATTTGATTATTTAACTGTTTTTATTTATTTATATGAATATTTATCTGTTTTTATTTATTTATTTATTTATCTCTTTTGATTTATTTATTTATTAATTTATTATTAGAAAAACATTTTTTCTGAAAAATCCTACCGAGAGAAACGAACCCCGACTGTCAAATTACAAACAGCGTATCTTTCCCCTGAACCAATTGTAACACTGAATTATTAATTGAAAAAATAAAACATTCTAAATTCTCTTGTCTTTTTTCTATTTTTATAACAATTTTTTAAACTTTCTCCTTTTAATTATTAATTATTCAATTAATCATGAATCAAATAATAGTTAAACAATTAATCAACTATAAAAAAATTAGAGACAAAAATTTTTCAGTTACAAAAGAAAAATAACTCAAAGAAGAAAAAAAAAATTAAAAATCAAACAAGATATTAAAATTCAAATTACAGTAATAAATAAATTCTTCTAATTTACTGGGTCGACTAGACATAATTTTTATTTCTCTACACTTGGAATTTATTTCAACAAATTAAATTGAAAAAAATTTAAGTAATCGCACGAAAATAGATGCCAACAAATTGATACAAATCTCAGTTTTATTCTTTCTTTACAGTCATCAGTTTTTATATTTCCATAATAAATTCAACCAGACATGATTAAAATTCAAATATGATAAATTTTTTCCTCTAGATTTTATTAGATGTTTATCGAGTACTAGTTTTGAGTCAGTTATTATTATTCATATTGAATCTTCTTCTTCTTCTTCTGCTTCGTAGTATTTTTTTGTCGAATTTAAAAAATTCTTTTATAGAAGCGCAAGCGCACGAGTGGAAAATGAAAATTCTATACAATCAATTTGAAAATGTAAATATTTTTTACGATTGTCGTAAAATTATTTTGCTTTATCAATTTTAATAATTTAATGGCATTTTAATTTTTCTAATGTATTTAATAGTCAATTAGAATTTACAGGCATGCCGAATTTGCAATACTTCAAAGAGCATTTTTGATATTATAAAATTCCAAACATTTTCTTTTCTTAATTCTCATTAGCAATAAACAGAGGCGTTAAATACAAGACTGTAAAATTGTAGAAGTACCGTTTTTTCCCTCTCTGTCAATTTTTTTTTTATTATTATTAATATTTGCAATCAATCGTAAAATCGAGTGTTGGTATTTTAATATTTTGACCCCTTGTGTTTGGAAAAAAAAATTTTTCCAAAAAAAAAAGAATTTGAATTGGAAAAAAATTGAAATTCTCGAAAAAATATAAAGGCGTCGACCAAACGAAGATGTTAATGTCACAATCTGTACCTAAGTATGCATGCGCTTTGTAGAGATTCTGAACGAAACGAGACGAGACATGATAAAATAAATGTGCGAGGTCATAGGTCATCTGCGCCTCGGGAATATCAGTAATGCTAATATACACTAACCACTGACCATCGACGTCCTTCGAAAAAAAGGAAAAGAAAAAAACCTAATCCATTTGTCTCATCGCAATTCTAAATCATTTTTTTTTATAAACTCGTATAATCGTTAAGTAAAAACCTGACTTACAGACATTGTATAAATTTTCTTTATTTATTTTTTTTTTCGAAAAACTGGAATATTAAAATACATCTTGAATAATGTCAGCTCTGTTTTTATAAACAAAAAAGTATTTTCATAATAGTTTTCAAGTACTTGCTGGAAAAAAAATAAGATTATACTACGGAAGTGGTTTTATATTTATTTTTCAAAATATTTTCACTACTCAGCTTTTTCTCGACTCTTTTTTCTCTCTTATGGGAAACGAGGAGGAAAGAAAAATATTTTCAATTCGTTTTACTGGTGGATTTGTTCATGACTTTAGGCGTTAAAGTAAAATACAAGGGGGACAATATTCTCACTTTACGAAAATTGTCCAAAAATATCTTTTAATGGCCCACAAACCATTTGGAAGACTTTCTCGCTTTGGGGAACAAAACTGACTTCGACACAACTGTTTCTCTTCTCTCGTGTACTTTTACGTCTCAAATGGGATTTTTGCAAAAAAAAATCTCGAATGTGATTTTTGCAAAAAAAATCTCTAATAATTTCAATAAAAAAAAAATGTTGTATATAATAAAATTTTTTTAATAAAAAAAATTTATTGAAAAAAATAATTAGATTCACAATATTGCACAAATTTTACGCACCAAATATTAGTCATTCGATTTTCTACAAATTTTAATAAAATCTGAATTAAAATTAACATAATTTATTCAGTTTTGTTAGACGAAAAAAAACTTTAACTGGAACAGCGAAAGTATTCGTTAAAATAGCCAAAGAATATGTTGCAATATCTAAAAATTTTGCTAATATAGTGAAATTTGCAATTGTTCCAGGTGAAGATTTTTTTTCGGGTAAATTATTAAATGTCAAAATTAATAAATGGTTATTAATCATTAGTTTATTTTTTAAAACAAAAACCAAGATAAAACAATGGAAAATTCAATATTCCCATCTTCGTTCCTCTTTTCTATGTAATTATAGTTGAAGATAAGATGATAAAAACCCTCATAAACTGTCTTTACTTAATGACGTTTTATGTCACCTAATCGCGAAACGATAATCACCTTTCAAGACTCGATGTTATCTCACTTCAAAAACTTTTTTATTTTCAAAAAAAGCAATAACTTTATTTAAAAAAAAGTGCGTTCGATAAGACATTACACTTGTTCTACTTTCTAAAATCTGGAACACATTCATTTTATTCTTTTTTTTTTGTTTTTCAAAATTAATATATATTTATGTTCATTAACATAATTTGTAAATAATTACTCATTAGCATTCCCCAGTAAATTATAGTCATTAATTAATAATAATTATGATTATTATTTTTCAATTACTTCTCATTTAAAGTGACACTAATTCGACCAGTTTGTGCGACAAAAAAAAATTCGCCTTTATTTTCCAATCTTGAAGTGAGTAAAATTATTCTTAATATTTTCAGGAGAGAATTTTGAATTTTGCACAAAGGTGTAAAATATGGAAAAAATTTTTTGTTCTATAAATAATATTGCTTTTTTTGTTTTTTTTTTTTTTTTATTTGGAAACTCGGGAGAAATATTTGGGGAAATTATAATATCGGGCGTGCGATGGTGATTTGGAAATAATTTTTGCAAAAGTAATTGGAGTGACGAGAGACGGAATCGAAATGTATTAATGGATGATGGATATTATAAAAAAGCCTTGACCATCAGGAGTCAATGCACGTTGAACAATAAGCGTTAACATTTCATTTCTGAGAAGTAAATATGCCAGACCTCAGACCGCAGTCTCAAAGGAAGAATATTTTTATATAATTAATAATTAATTAAAACTTCTTTTAACGCCGCAAAACCATTTGAGGAATTTCTGCGTATATAATTTGCACCTACCAAAACGGCTCGTGAATCGCAGTTTTTCCATTGCCTCTGAATTAAATTAACGAACAAGCAAAGCGAGGCAAAAATTGAGAAAGAAATTTTTTTTTAAATTCTCAATATTTGAGAAAATTGTTCTTTTTCTTATCAAATTTTTTTCATCACGACGCATTTAATTATAATTTTAACATTGAATACGAAAGAATTGAGAAAAACTGATGAAAGTTGGGAAAAATTGATGAAAGTTGGTACAAATTGATGAAAGTTGGGAAAAATTGATGAAAATTGGTTGAAATTGATGAAAGTTGGGAAAAATTGATGAAAATTGGTAAAAATTGCTGAAAGTTGGAAAAAATTAATGAAAATTGGTTAAAATTGGTAAAAATTGATGACAACTGAGAAAAATTGATGAAAGTTGAGAAAAATTGAGAAATATTAATAAAAGTTCAGAACCGAAGATTCATTTAAATGATTTCTTTGTTTTTGTTCTTTTTCTTAAGAAATTTTTTTCTTCATCACGACGCATTTAATTATAGTTTTAATATTGAATACGAAAGAATTAATTATAATTTAAATCTTTGAATTAAACAACTTGAGACAATTTTTGAAAAAAATTGTTTTCTTTCCTCTTGTCAAATATTATATTTATAATAATTGTTGCAAATATTATTTATGTTTCCTTTTTTCAAAAAAATAATCTGTTTTTGATGGTGAAAAATAGAAATTATTTTCTAAATTTTTGAATACATTCTCAATTTTTTCCCTCTTTGGAAAATTTAAAAATTAGTGACGTCCAAAAAGAGAAGAGTTTCTATTTTGTAGACTGCAAATTTTTCGAACGTACACAAGAAATAAACGGAAAACAGAAGAAAAATTTCCTCTGAATTTTGATAATTAGCAAAATATTCAGTTAATCTTCATATTGCTTTATAAGGATTTCTGAACCTCCTCGACCTCGTTATCAGACCTGCGAGTAAAATGCAAGAAGATATTGCTTAATATTATGAAAGTAAAGAGTCAGGAAAAGAAGCAGAAAACGAATCCAAATGAGCTTTCATCATGTGAATTTCGTAATTTCTCGAGTTCATTTTACTGTTACTGTAATTACTATAATTTTGTAATTATATAACACCTCAAAGTAGAATGCAGTTAACATTGAAGAGAAAACTTCAATTGACATCTAATTAGAAAAATTAAAGTCAATTTAAAGATCATGTCATTTACATTTTTTTGCGTTCATCAAGCATTTAATAATAATAATAATATACAATATATATGACAAACGGATAATTTATTTCAATCCTATCATTAAAATTCAATCTCAAATTTTTTAAAATTAATATTTTCAACAAAACATTAAAATTCAATCTCAAATTTTTTAAAATTAATATTTTCAACAAAACATTAAAATTCAATCTCAAATTTTTTAAAATTAATATTTTCATCGAAATATTAAAATCCAATCTGAAATTTTTTGAAAATAACATTTTCATCAATTTCTTTATATCGTGTATGCAACTTTTCATCAAATTTGGGGGAGATTTAAGAAAATTCAGAAAAATTGATGAGAATTGAGAAAAACTGCCGAAAGTTGGGAAAAATTGATGAAAATTGGTAAAAATTGATAAAAATTGGGAAAAATTGATGAAATTATTATTTCCATCAAAATATTTACATTCAATATCAAATTTTTTAAAATTAATTTTTTCATCAAAATATTAAAATCCAATATGAAATTTTTTAAAAATAATATTTTCATCAAAATATTAAAATTCAGTCGTAAACTTTTTAAAATTAATATTTTCATCAAAATATTAAAATTCAATTTCAAACTTTTTAAAATTAATATTTTCATCAAAATATTAACATTCAATCTCAAATTTTTTTAAATTAATATTTTCATCAAAATATTAAAATTTAAATATTTTTAAAACAATTTTTTTTCTCTAAAGAAACAAAGAGGAAACACTTTTTAGGTTATGTTCGTAATCTTGAAAAAGCGAAAAATTATTTTTCAATAAAAACAACAGTTCCATGATTGGACACTTAAAATAATTAACAAAAATCGGTTTCAATATTTTTCACTATAAAACAAAAGATGTTTATTTTAAAATTACAGAAACAAAAAAAATTTGCGTCTTAGTCATCTTTCTTCAACGACGATTATTATTTTATAACCTAAAATTTACTGAAATTAGGATAGAAAATACATTTTATCACAGGAAGAGTGCGAAAAAAAATTTTTTTTTCGGTACTTCACGCACGAATGTTATGGAATTATTGTGAAATTGCGTCATAAATATGCACACAGAGAGTGAGCAGACAAGTGCGAGTTTATATAGTCAAGGACGAAGATTCAATTTCAAAAGTTTTTAATTTCCTCCAATGAATCCCAGCCCCGGATTACTCTGCTTTTCTGATTAGTGACATTGCGTAACTGAAAGTACCTTTAGCCTCGTCTTATCCACACGTGTAATAAGGTGCAATCATGTTTATTCTAGATACATACTTCATAAATTTGAGATAAGTGTCTTTTTTAATCGGAACTTTCATGACTAAATTCAAATATTTTATTTTACTTTCCACACTTTAAAATTTCCAATTTCTTTATATCGTGTAGTAGGAGATTCTTTTTCTGTAAATTTCTTAATCCAACTTTTCATCAAATTTGGGGGGGGGATTGAAGAAAATTGCGAAAAAACTGATGAGAATTGAGGAAAATTGACGAAAGTTGGGAAAAATTGAAGAAAATTGGTTAAAATTGATGAAAGTTGGGAAAAATTGAAGAAAATTGGTAAAAAATGATGAAAGTTGGGGAAAATTGATGAAAATTGGTTGAAATTGATGAAAGTTGGGTAAAATTGATGAAAATTGGTTAAAATTGATGAAAGTTGGGTAAAATTGATGAATATTGATAAATATTGCTGAAAGTTGGAAAAATTTGGTAAAAATTGATGACAACTAAGAAAGATTGATGAAAATTGGTAAAAATTGCTGAAAGTTGGAAAAAATTTGTAATAATTGATAACTGAGAAAAATTGATGAAAATTGAGAAAAATTGAGAAATATTGATGAAAATTCAGAAACGAAGATTCATTTAAATGATTTCTTCGTTTTTGTTTGAAAAAATTGAGGAAAAGATTGGCATAAAAAATTCCTTTTTTTACACAGTAAATAAATAAATATGAAGTAGTCCCAAAAAAGGGGCGACTACACTAATGAATTAAATGCAAAAAAAAATGGGGGAAAAAGAATGTTTAAGAAGATCTTTTGCTAAGAACTGAGAAAATATATTTATTAACGAATGAAAACAAGATTAAAAAGAAAGATACCAACGCACGAGTGTTATCTTGCAAGCCAAGAGTCACGACTTTTATAACAGTTTCTTCTCCTTTTTTTTACAAATTATTTTTATAAAAGTCAAGGTTATTGTTTTATACACTAAACGAGTATTAATGAACCATCAGTGTTTATTGTCTCTCTCTCTAAAAAAATAGGAATATAATTATAATCGCATTAATTTTTTTTCACATTAAAAATATATTATGCCATATATACAAAATACGAAAAGCAAAATTTAATGACAAATAAAAATTTTTCATTGCACATAAATAAACGATAAATAATATATTGTCGAGAAAAAAACTTTTTTAATATAGAATTTAATTTTTATATACTTTATATTCATTTATTTTTATTAAATTAAATAAAATAATTAAATTAAATAGAATAAAATAATTAAATTAAATAGAAGAGTTATAATTAGAAGAAAATAAAATGTTTAATTAATTAATGTTTAAATTAATAGATGGTCAATGAAATGAATAGAAAAAATAATGAATAGCTAAATAAATGAACAGTTTAATTAATAAAATAGTCAAGTTCATAAATTGTCAAACTAATAAATAGTTTATTTAATAAATTAATTAAGAAATTTATAAAGAGTTAAATTAACAAACTGGTAAATTAAAAATTGTGAAATTAATAATAAGTAGTCACATAAATAGTTAGTGAAAGTACTGAATAGTCTAATTAAAAAACAGTCGAACAGTTAAAATAAAAAGTCCATTGAATTAACAGTCAAATTAATAATTAGACAAAATATTGAACAGTTAAATTAACAAACAATTCAATTTATAAATTCCAATTAAATAGTCAAAGTAACAAATAGTCAAATTAATTAACAGTCGAAATAATGAACAGTTTATTAATTATTTAATAAATAAATATTAATTAATATTTAATAAATATATAAATTTAATAAATATTAAAAATAGTCAAAGTAATAATTAGACAAAATAATGAAAAGTTAAAATTTATAAATAATTTAATTAATAAATACCAAATAAATAGTGAAATTAACAAATAGTAAAATTGATTAACAGTCAAAATAATGAATAGTTTATTAATTAATTTAATAAATAGTCAAAGTAATAAATAGACAAAATAATAAATGGTGAAATTATTAAATATCAATTATTAAATTAATTAACTGTCAAAATAAGGAATAGTTTATTAAATAATTTAATGAATAGTCAAAGTAATAATTAGACAAAGTAACAAATAGTCAAAGTGACAAATTCTACTTTGATATATTTCCTAATTAATTAAATCATCAAAAAAGGAAAATCGAGAAAATTTTCGTTTGTATTTGTCAAAGAAAAGCAAAAACACATTTATATAATAAGGATTGAAGCTAAATTTAACTTTTCTGTAATGTCAATAATGAACATTGATCTTTACAAAACTATTAGAAATTTATTGTTAGTGTTTTGATAATAGTGTCACCAATATAGATCATTAAACTGCTTGATTTTGTTTTTTTTTTTATTAAAATTTTCTTTCATCACTTCATTTATCAAAAAGATAATATGTAAACCATCTGGGTAATAATGTTGTTATTATTATTATTAAAAAAAAGTACATGCAATTTTAAGAGAGGAGAGACATGTGTGGTTGAAAGTGAAAGTAAAAGTAACAATAATAATCAAAACAATAATCTAGGTCTGGGTCTGAGGTTCCGCCCAGAGAATATATTGAGCTATATTGTACACTTTTTTTTTGTCAAAGAGATCGAATCTCAAATACAATTCTTTTCAATCAACGAATCTATTAAGACTTAATTTGATTCTTTCAAATTCTATCCTCCGGGAGGTAAATTTTTTTAAGAATTTATCTATAACTAAAATTTTTAATTGCAGTAATAGAAAAAATTCTTAATAACTTTTTAAATTAATTCTTTGGCTGAATCTGTAATTAAATCATAATTTTTGTAATTAATCAAATCGTAGGGTTTATTTTTTGAACCAAGAAAATACAAATTCTTAATTAAATCATTAAATGAAATAGTGAATTCTTAATTAGATTCCTTAGGGGAATTTTCAATGAAATCCTAAGTTAAATCCGTAATTTATAATTTTTGTAATTAATCAAATTGCAGGGTTTATTTTTAATTAAGATATTAAATAAATTCTTAATAGAAATAAGAAATTAAAAAATTAAGAGTTTTTTTTATTAATTAATATTATTAATTAGATCATTAGGTAAATTTTCAATTAAATCCTGAGGTAAATCCTTTTTGAAATCATTATGTTAAATAGTAAATAATAAATAATAAAAAAAATAGTCTTTACAAAAATAGTCTTGAATTCTAAATAAAATTCTTAATTTTTAATTAAGTTCTTCGATAAATTCTTCTTTTTAAATCCTTGTGTATAAATCGTTAATTAAATTCAATAGGCAAATCGTAATGAAAAAAAATTGAAAAGAAAATAAGTAAATATACATTTTTTTTATCTATACTCTTACGAAATATTCGAATTTCCATAATTCATTTGTCACTCGATATACAATCAAAATAATTAAGAAAGTTCTCCTGAAAAGTGAAATGAGGAAAAGTGAACCGGGAAACACGTTTCTAAAGAATGTGATTCAATTTAGCATGATAAAGCAATAAAAACGAATTAAAAAGAGTTGATTAGTCAATATATATTACTTGAATCACAATGTTTTCCACATAGTAATAAAAACAAATAATTAAATCATTTCGAAATAAATTCTAGATAGGCGAAAAAAAATAATTGCTCTACTTCAAACAGTAATTTCAGAACAAATAAAAAATAAATCAAAATAAAAACGTCAAAAAATTTCACCAGTAAAAATAAAAAAAGGATAATTAAAAAAAACATCATTATTTATAAAATTTATTTATTTATAAAATTTATTTATTTATAAGGTGAGAAAAAATTTAAATGAGGTCAAAATTGAATTCATCCGATATATCTGGATGAATAATGAAATTTTCGTTATTTCTTGAAATAATATTTGCATGTACATATATATAGACGTCATGTGAAGTAAATTGATTCTCAAACAAGGAAAAACGACAATTCATTGAAGAAGAAGTAAAAAACCGTGCCACCTTGTCCCGCAGCAACGTCAGTAAATCTTGAACCATCATAAAAGAGAGGCAGAGGACACGAAAAACGAGTAATAACAGAGGAATGTCTTCTGTGATCGGAACACAAGTTTGTATCACATATATATATAGTCGTATATAATACGAAAGTGTTATAAACTCCATGCTAAATGCCTACTGGTTACCTAACATGAAGAAATGAGAAAAAAGACACCGAAGAGACTTGAACCGTTGACATAAAGTCAAAGTGACATGATACTCTTATTTTCATATTGCACCAGTTTTACAAAACTCAATGTGGACCAATATGAAAGGCAACAACATTTCGCCTCAAACGAAATTGTGAAATTAGAGAAATTGTCATATAAAACGAAAGTTTACAATAAAATAATTTTTTTTCATTTATTTTTTTTAGAGGGGAAAAAAAGAAATTCTTTTTCGTTGAAATAAATTGAAATTAATTATGTAAATAATTTCTTTTTAATTGTCATATTTAGAGTATATATTGACAGAAAGTATTTAGGTAAATTCTTGTGAAACAATTTACTAGTAAAGTTTTTTTTAGTAAAGTAAATCTTTTGTACATTTTTGTCAAAAAAAAATGTTAGTAAAGTAAATCAATATCATAAAATTATTAGTTAAGTTAATTCTTATAATAAATATAATATATAAATATAAATAAATATTTAGTAAAGTATGATAATTAGAAAAGTAAATTTTTACGAAAAACAATGTTCAGGATAGTAAACGTTTAGCAAAGAAAATGTTCACTAAAGTAAATTTTTCCAAAGTAAATATTTAGGAAAGTAAAACTTTATGATAAAATACATTATAAGCAAACCAATTTTTTGCTAAAATAAATATTCAGTAAAGTAACTTTTAAGTATTAAGTAAATTTTTAGCCAGAAAAATGTGTAGTTAAGTAAAATTTTAGCAAAGTAAATATTTAGTAAAGTAAATCCTTAGTAATGTAAAATTGTAAAAAGCCTTTTTAATAATAAGAAAAACAATTTTTTAGTAAAATAAATTTTCAATGAAGTAACTTTTAAGTAATGTAAATTTCTAGCAAAAAAAGTCAAGTTAAATAAAATTTTAGCAAAGTAAATTTTTAGTAAAGTAAATCTCTAGAAATGTAAAATTTTCAAAAGTCTTTTTATTATTAGAAAACCAATTTTTTAGTAAAATAAATTTTCAGGAAAGTAACTTCTAAGTAAACTAAATTTTTATCAATAAAAAAATGTGTAGTTGAGTAAAATTTTAGCAAAGTAAATTTTTAGTAAATTAAATCTCTAGAAATGTAAAATTTATAAAAGTCTTTTTATTATTAGAGAACCAATTTTTTAGTAAAATAAATCTTCAGTAAATTAACTTTGAAGTAAAGTAATTTTTTAGCTAGAAAAAGTGTAGTTAAGTAAAATTTTAGCAAAGTAAATTTTTAGTAAAGTAATTCTTTAGTAATGTAAAATTGTAAAAAGCCTTTTTATTATTAGAGAACCAATTTTTTAGTAAAATAAATCTTCAGTAAATTAACTTTGAAGTAAAGTAATTTTTTAGCTAGAAAAAGTGTAGTTAAGTAAAATTTTAGCAAAGTAAATTTTTAGTAAAGTAATTCTTTAGTAATGTAAAATTGTAAAAAGCCTTTTTATTATTAGAAAAACAATTTTTTAGAAAAATAAATTTTCAATAAAGTAACTTCTAAGTATAATAAATTTCTAGAAAAAAAATGTCGAGTTAAATATAATTTTAGCAAAGTAAATTTTTAGCAAAGTAAATCTTTAGTAATGTAAAATTTTAGAAATTTTTTTTGGTAAAATAAATTATTAGTGAAGTAAATATTTACTATAGTAAATTTTTAGCAAACTTAATTTTAGCCAATTCAATCTTTGTGGCTAGGTAATTTTCTAGCAAAGTAAATTTTTCGTAAAGTAAATCTTTAGAAACCTAAAATTTTCAAAAATAAATATTTATCAAAGTAAATGTTTCTGGCAAAGTAAATTCATAGCAAATTAATTTTTTAGTAAAGTAAATATTAATTAGCAAAGTAAATTTTTAAAATCAAATCACAAATAAAGTTAATTTTTAATGTAGTAAATTTCCGGATGAGTAAAATTTTAGCAAATTAAATCTTTCTAAAAGTAAATTTAATGAAAGTAAATTTGAAACAAACAAATTTTTTAGAAAAATAAATATTTCGCAAAATTAATCTTTAAAAACAAAGAAAGAGGAAAGTTATTGAAACAGAAAAAGTTAAAATAAAAATCTACCACCAATCTATCCTTAAGGAAGTAATTTAATAAAATATTTAAGTAAATTCCCCAAAATGAATATAATGGTCATTCTCCAAGAAAAAAAGAAAATAAAACACCCACTTGCAGAATATCTTTACCCAGTGACTAACATTTTTGGAATTTTATCTATACACTGGAGAAAAAAATAGAGAGAAAAAAAATTTGGCACTAATGTTTTTTAAATCAATTTATAATAGTGCTTGACCTGATACAAAGTTCGAGTAGTTATTAAACAAAGCTTATATTTTCAACGAATTGATAAAACGTAATGTGTTAAAAATCATTATAAATACGTTTTGTACACACGTACTAGATGAATTAATTACTTTTTTTTTCTCCACACATCTTTATTTTTCATGTATCATAACTTTTGTCTGACGTGTGACATATGACGTGCCACGAGTGCCTTCCATGATCCATTATATTTGCTATACAAACTTTGATTTATATACGTACATACACGAGAATTATGAAATTCTTATTAGCGTTGTGTCAACCTTCTCCTTTACCCCATATCTAATGATTAATTTCGTTTCAATTTTTTTTTCTTCTTTTTCATTTTTCATTATCAGTTAAATAAATTTTCAGCACAGTAAATTATTTTAGTAAAATATATTTTTAGCAAAGTAAATATTTAGTAAACTAAGATTTAGGAAAATAAATATTTAGTAAACTAAGATTTTAGCAAAGTAAATTTTTAGTCAACTAAGATTTTAGCAAAGTGAATTTTTAGTAAACTAAGATTTTAGCAAAGTAAATCTTTGATAAAGAAAAATTTTGACAAATAAATGTTTATGGTAAAATTAACTTTTAACAAATTTAATTTTTAGTTCATTTTTTAGCGAAGTAAAATTTTTACTAATGTAAATCATAATAATCATATAATGTAAAACTTTATCAAATAAATATTTATTAAAGTAAATGTTTCTGTCAAAGTAAATTCCTTGCAAATTAATTTTTTAGTAAAGTAAATATTAGTTAGCAAAGTAAAGACTTTAATACCAAATCCCAAATCACAAGTAAAATTAATTTTTAATGAAGTAAATTGACGGATTAGTAAAATTTTAGCAAATTAAATCTTTCTGAAAGTAAATTTAAAGAAAGTAAATTTTTAGTAAAGTAAATCTAAAGTAAAGAAAAATTTTAGAAAATAAATATTTATTAAAGTAAATTTTTTCTGGTAAATTAAATTTATAGTAAACTAAATTAGTAAAGTAATTAGTAAAGTAAATATATAGAAAAGTAAATTTTTTAAATCAGATCTTAGGTAAAGGTAGTTTTTAGTGAAGTAAATTGAAGGAAAAGTAAAATTTTAGCAAATAAATATTTAGCAAAGTAAATCATTAAAATCAAATCATAAGTAAAGTTAGTTTTTAGTGAAGTAAATTGGAGGAAAAGTAAAATTTTAGCAAATAAATATTTAGCAAAGTAAATCTTTCTGGTAAAATGAATTTTTATTAAATTAAATTTTTAGGATTAGTAAATCCTTAATAAACTTAATCTTTGAAATCGTATTACTTATAATGTTAATATTTTCTGAAATAAATTTTGAACATAGTAAATAAAAAAAAAGTTTAATTCAATAAAGTAACTAAATTTCGAAAAAAGGTAAATTTTTCATAAAGTATTAAAAAAAATTAAATCATTTAAAATTATTTCCCCTTCGAATGGAAAAAATAAAGAAAAAATTTCCCTAGGAAAAAAAATATTACTTCTTATTAATGAAATGTAAATCTTTTATTATTTATGAAAATCTTCTTCTTTTTTTATGGTAAAAAGAAGAAGAAGACGAAGAAGAAAGAAGAAAAGACTAGCGGGAAAGATATGATAATTCGTGACATTCCGTAAGAAAAGGGTCTTCTTTGTCGGTATGAAGTAACATCCGGTGCATGTACGTTTTGATAACTTGTTGCATTTAAATTTTCATGTTTTGAAATAAACAAGTAAATTGAATTAAAATAAAATCGACTATATACAAAAAAAAAGAAAATATACTTGTAATCGTAATTAATAATAAAATGATCTATGAACTTTAAACTTGATGCGGAGGAGATTTTTGAAAAATTATACACAATTTTATCTTATTCAATATTTTTAAATTTGATCGTTTATCACTTTTTTTTTGTTGTATAATTAGAAACACTCTCTTGATACTTGGACTTTATTACAAAATCTCGTGAATTCAATTTTCCTCGTGATGAAGAGAGAAAATGGTTATTTTATCAATAATGAAAATAATATTTTTTTTCCCAGAAAAGCTCGTTAACAAAAAAATTTTTTTCTAATGCTTTTTAAATTAGAAAATAAATAAGAAAAGAAGAGGGCAAATATTAATTAGGGAAATTAGGTAAATTAGAGGTAAAAAATATAATTTTTACTTCCTATTGTTTTGTTTTATTAAACAATTTTTAATTGTTAATGAACAATTTTTAATTGTTAATAAACAATTTTAATTGTTAATAAACAATTTTAGATGTTAATAAAAATTGTTTAATTGTTAATAAACACTTAAAAATTGTTTAATTGTTAATAAACCATTTTTAATTGTTAATAAACATTTAAAAATTGTTAATAAACAATCAAAAATTGTTTAATTTGTAATTGTTTGTATAAATTTTTATTTACTAACTTTATGGAATTGAAATCTTTTTTCAAAATTTTGACTAGTACAAACATTTGCTAATTTGAATGAGAAACTGACTTTTCGTTTTAGAATTAGTAAATTTTACTAATTAAAAGCAATTTCTACTAATTTTCTACTAATGTGAATTAGTGACTGAATTTTTTCTTTTAATTTAGTAAATTTTATTAATAAAAAGTATTTTTTACTTATTTCTTTTACTTCTAGTAATTTCCTACTAATCAGAATTAATGACAAATTTTTTTCTTTTAAATTCGTATATTTTACTATTAAAAAGTAATTTTTACCAATTAATTACATTTCTTGTTTATTAAATAAATTGTATTTGAATCAAATTATTTCTGTATTTGAAATAAATACCATTTATTGAATCCAAATAAACATATATTTGATACAAATAAATATTTATTTCGCAATAGGCAAATTTGACCTGAACTACTTTTATTAATTAAAAACAAAAAAATGTATAATTGATTGAGTAAAATTAATTTAATTTAGTTATATAATAATAATAAGAATAATAATAATAATAAAAGAATAATATAATAATAATAATAATAATAATAATAATAATAAAATAATAATAATAATTTATAAATGAAAAAAATGAATAAATAAGAAAAATAATTGATTATTAATGTTGAAAAAATTCTTTTAAATAATATTGAGTAAATATTAAATATTACAAAGAAAAATATTTCTTAAGTAATGAGAAACGGGTTTAAAAATAAAAATTACCGTAAAATTTTTCGTGACGAAATCCTCTCATTTTTTTTTGAGGATCAACGAAAAAATAGATAATAAATCAATGAATCACTGAAAGCACACATTAAAGTGCAATGAGCGCACTTTCCTTTAAATTATCCAGCACTGAATAAAAAATTTCTTACCTCTCGTAATATGTAATTCCTTGCAGAAACTTAATTTTCGTTTCTCGAAAAATTCGTCGTTGTCTTCTTTCTTCCAATAATATCTTCCTTTGTAAAAACTCTCCTTGAATAGTCAATTTTTCCAAATAATCCTCAAATGCAAATTAATCCTCAAAATATTTTTAGAAATTTTTCGTAAATTTCCAAAAAAAATTGTTTTTATTATGCAATCCCAAGGAAGGAGTGAAGAAGAAGTATAGCAAAAGGAGTCTTTGAGTTTTCGTTCTTCTCTCTTTCTTCCTTATTTTTCTTCACTGAAATATATCCTCAAAAAAATAAGGCAGAGAAGAAATTTTTTTTTATTTCTAACGAATAGAAAATGAAGAAGAATTTTTAAAGAAAGTTCTAGGAAATTAAATCCTTACTGTAAGGATTTTAAGAGATATTCAAAGAAGTGAGAGTCGTTAAAGAAAAAGTCCTGAAGGAAATTTGGAGCCAAAAGAAATTTGACAAATGGATTTCTTCCTGGAAATTTTTTCAAGTAAATTTTTTCATTCAATCCAGGTCGATATTAATAATATCCTTACAAAAATTAGTCTATGCTAATTAGGATAAATAATATTTTGAATTAAGATAAATATTTCTTGAAAATTGGAATCTTTTATCAAAAAAAATATTTTCCTGAATCTTTTATCAAAAATAATATTTTCCAGAATCTTTTATCAAAAATAATATTTTCCAGAATATTTTCAACTGTCAAAAATATTCAAAATTATTTTCGTAAAATTCTTCACCCAAAAATTATTTGGTAAATTTTCGGTAAAGTTGTGCAAATATCTTCTCTTGGGTAGTTCTTCAGAAAAATTTTTTCGCAATTTAAAAATTTTTTTTTTGTTTTGGATTTTGAGAATTTTCTTTTCCAAAATTTCCGTTTGGAAAAATTTCTTATTTTTGGAAAATTTTTTCGAACTTAGGAGAAAAATCCTTGGGATTGTATCCTCATAATGTCCTCAGGATTATTGAGGGTTCACTTATTGAAAGGATCCGTGGCAAAAAAAAAATTTTTTTTCCTTCTCTTTTTTTTTTGAGAAGCGGATTGACTTTGATAAACCGGTAGCACTTTAGAAAAGACTTAATAATAATTTCACCGGGTATCGATCACGGATCGAAGACACACGATACAATCTATCACAGCCTGAGGTTGAGTTAGGACTGTGGTTCGAACTGCCACCACATGCCTTCCTCTCTCGTGGACAGTCAGCGGTATACTCGCACTAGAAGTCCCCACTATGTATAGTGAGGGAATGTAGGTGTGTGTAATCTTTCTTTTCTGTTTTTTTTTTTTTTTTTTTTTTTGACAAAAGAAGCAAACAAGAATCAAAGAGGAATTACTTTTGAAAAGAAAAAAAAGTGATATGCCTCCTTAGAAATAATCCCGAAACTAATCTCAATGCAACTCACTACCAATGGGAAAAGAAGAGAGGGGTGATAATTTTTTTACTGGGACACATGTTGATTAGAGAATTTGAGGGAACTTCTTCTTTTTTTCTAATTATTCTTATCTGATGAACTCGTTTCTATTTAAAACGTGACCCTTTGAGAAAATTTGTTTTCTTCTTTTTTTGTACTTTTTTTCTCTTTTTATCGGGGAATTAAAATATTTTTGTTCTTGATATCTTATTATAAATTAGGAATATCATATAAACAGGCTTCGTGCTCGTCTACTAAAATCTACTGTTTACTACTCTCTTTTTAAGATTTGCTACTATTTAAATATTATTATCTAGATTTATGGCAATAAAAGGTATACATTTTCTATGTTAGAAAATTTGCGTCACATTAAATTCGCTAATGAATAAAGTAAAAATTATTCTTAAAAATTTAATAAATTTCTTAGAAACAATTGAAAAAATTTAAAGTAAATTCTTTAAAATGATTCGATTATCTTCCAAAATGTAAAGAAATAATTAAATTATTTTCAATATTCTAGATGACATTTTAGTAAATATTTTCCCAAAAAAATTGAATTTAAAAAAAATTGTTAAAATTTGTCAAAAGAATACAATTATTTTCTAATAAATAATTAAATTTCCCTCGCAGCAATTCAATTAATTTTAATAAATACTCAAATTCTCCTCGCAGCACTTTAATTATTTTTAATAAAATTTAAAATAAATTCCTCGAAAAATACAATTGCATTTAAAAAAAAAATTTACTAAAAACTAAAAGTAACTAACTACTAAAAAAACTCTTAAAGATTGTTATTAAAATTCTTCAATATAATTCAATCATTAAAGAAAATTTTGATATAATCTGTTTATTAGAATTTAATAATTATTTTCAATTCACTTTTAAGTAAATTTCTTTAAAGTATTTAATTATTTTTCAAAAATTGCATGACATTTTTCCAAACAATAGTTAATTATTTTCAATATTTTCAAAAAGCTGTAAAATTCTTCGTTAATTATTTAAAACACAATTTTTGTCAAATTTTTCGAAAAACTAAATTATTTAAAAAGGATTTTTATAAAATTCTTCGCGAAAATTCAATTTCCTTAAATAAATAATAAGTCTTCACAGAAATTCAATTAATTTTAAAAATGCGTTAATGAAATTCGTTACAAAAATTCAATTCTATTCATAATTAATCAAATTCACCGCAGGATTTCAATTATTTTTAATACAAAGAATTAGTAGGAAAATGCAATTATTCCTACAAATTCCATTAAAATTCTTCAAAAGAATTCAATGATTTAAACATTTTTCGTATAATAAATATTAGAATTTAATAAACATTTTTAATTCACTACTCGTGAAATTTCTTTAAAAAAATTTAATTATTCTAAAAAATTTTAATGAATAATTCAATTATTTTCCATAAATTTCAATAAAATTTTTCAATAGAATTCAATCATTTAAAAAATTTCGATATAATTTGTTTATTAGAATTTAATAAATATTTTTTATTAATCATCAATCAAATTTCTTTTAAAAATTTAATTATTTTTAAAAACTTTAATAAACTCTTCTTAAACCTTCTTAAATATTTAATTAACTTTTAAAAAATAATCATAATATTTTCAAAATCAACGATTTCAGTAAAATTATTCAATAGAAATATAATTATTTTCAAAAATTTTAATAAAATTCATCTTCAATATTTCAATTAATTTTAAGAAATAAGTCATATTTTCAAAATTAACGATTTCAATAAAATTTCGAATGGAATTAAATTATTTAAACAAAAATTTTAATACAGTTTTTTGGAAGTATTCAATTATTTCAATAAATTAGAAAATTCTTTGTAAAAACTAAATTATTTTCATAAATAGTTCCATTTTCGTAGAAATTCAATTATTTAAAAAAAGTTTCATACAATTCTTTAGAAGAAATCAATTTAAAAAAACATTTAATTATTCAAGAAATTATTTAGTTTTGTACGTAAATAATTGAATTCTTAAAGAACTTTCTAATAAAAATTTATTAAAAATTGAATTTCAGTTAAAATTTTAAATAATAAATGAATCATGAGATTTTTATTACATAATAAATTTTTACAAAATAAACTAAAATTTCGAAAGATTTTTAAATTGAATGGAAAATTTTAATTGTTGTAAATCAGTAATAATATTAATTAAATTTCTATTTTGAAATCGTTGAAATAAAAAAATTTACGTTTCAAATAATGCTATTTTAAAATTTTAACCAACAAAAATTTGAATTTGAAGAATAAATTTTTTTGAAAAATAAATTACAGTTGTAATTTTTAGAAGTAGGTCAATTTTAAAAAAAACCTTTACATTGAAATCATTAAAAATATTTTATACATGAGATAAATATTTTGTACATTGAAAAATATTTGCAAAAAGCATAAATTGAAAAAGATGTCAAAAAGTTTCAAAGTAAAAAATTTTTTCTTCTCAGTCTGAAGAAAAATTTTCTTGTTTAAAGTTTCGAACAATCGGAAAGCTACGGATAAATTCCTATGTTTTTCGGGAAATAATTTTCAGTCGGATAATTCTATTTCTCTAAATTTAAACGAGGGGAATATAAATACTTAGGGATGTGGTGACGTCAGTGGGAAACACATGTTCTTAAATAATATGAAAAACTTAAATAAGCACTTCATATTTTATTTACATTCTTAACCGACAATAATAAACAAACTACGAAACTTGAAAAAGATAATAAAGTAACAAAAACAATTTAAGCTAAAACTTACAAAAAATTTTGGTGTTATTTTATTTATTTTACTATTATTTTCCTATTTAGTATTGCATTTATTCTATTATTATATTTTGTTATTTAATTTTATTCCTATCGTTTTATTTATTTATTGGAAAAAAATGTAAAAGGACATTTTTTCTGTATGAATAAAAAATATAAATGTTTATTGTAAAATTATTGTAAATAATGACAATGAATGTTTCATTCGTATTTATAAAATAAAAATTGTAATGGCTCATAAATTATGAGCTAAGAATAATTATTTATATTTATAATGAACGATGTTAAAAAAAGTTAAAATGCACAAAATTAGTTAAAATTATAATAAACAAAATAACAATAAATAAAATAACAATAAAACTAATAATTATAAAAATATTTTAATTATTATTGACATTATTTTCCTTCAGAAAACAAGTTATACTAATAATTATAAAAATATTTAAATTATTATTTTTATTATTATTTTCATTATAAATACTTAAATAATTTTATTTATCGTAATAAATAATTATTATTGACATATTATTTTATTTTAGAAAACAAGTTTCTCGCTTATATTAATCATTAATTTAAAAAAAATTTCCAAATGTTTTTATTATTATTTTTTTAATGGGTTTTTAGGACTAAAAGTTATTTCATAGATCTTTGAAAACTCTTCTCGTGAACAAGTGTGTTGGTAAACGTCTGACGGTTCAGAATGAATGAAAGTCTCTTGTGAGATGAATAATATGATAGATTGGTTCCTCACGGAGGATAAGAATCACGCTTCTTTGGATTATAGACCCGAAATTTGAAAATATTTTTAAATAAGCTTAGAGAGATTTAAAAGAAATTCCCTGACTTTTGATCTTATGCTCAAAAAAATGTCGAACCCAAGATTTTAACCTTTTGAGAACAAATATCCCTCAGATGTAAATAATAATTTTTATTTATTGTTATTTTATGTATTTATTAATATCATTAATATTATTAATATTTTTTATATTATTAATATTATTAATATTATTAATATCATTAATATTATTCGTATTATTATATATTATTATTTATAATTATTTATAAATATATTATTATAAATATATTATTATTATTATTATTATTATTATTATTATTATTATTATTATTATTATTATTATTATTATTGTTGTTGTTGTTGTTGTTGTTGTTGTTGTTGTTGTTGTTGTTGTTGTTGTTGTTGTTATCTATTCTATATTTTTAATTATTAAATAAATATTTTTATTGAATAAATTACATGGATTTATTATTTATTACGTTTTTTAAAATATATTATTAAATATATTGAGATATAAATTTATTAGTCAAAAATTTCCTTACTAAAAGTAGAAAAAAATTTTTTTTTCCTATTTAGAAAGAAAAAGCGAAATAAGACTTTAAGTGAAAATAGATGTGGACTAAAGGTAACTATGTTTACTGCGCTGACAGTGACTATTAACGCAGAGTGATTAAGGCCGCATTATATGCGAGCGTTAAAAAGTTGAGGTCAGCCTGCTGTGATGAGCTTAGCTTAAACTTATAAGAACAAACATATGATTGATGTTTATTAAAAAAATGTCTCAACCGTGAAATTGACAATTATTACGATTGCAATTAAACATTAATTTAATCATTTATAATCACAATAAAGACAAATAATTGATTTTCAATAATTAGCCAATTTTGCCACTAATAGTTTTCAATTATATTGCTCTCCAAAATCGGAATTACTCTCTAAATTTTAATTAGTAAAAATTTTTACTGTACTTTGAATTATCGACTGTCTTTTTTTTAATTAGTTAATTTTACTATTAAATATAGTGATTTTTGTTAATTTATTTAGTAAAATTTAATTTACTAAGTAAATAAATATGTTTACATTAGTAAGTAAATTAAAATTCGTAAATTTTACTACTAAATAGTATTTTCTACTAATTTAGTAGTAAAATTCAATTTAGTAAATAAATAATTTTTTTAAATTAGTAAATAAGTAAACAAATTTAAATAAGTAAATTTTACAACAAAATAGTAATTTCTATGAATTTGCTAGTAACATTTAATTTAGTAAAGAAATAAATTAATTTTTACATTAGTAAGTAAGTAAATAAATTTAAATTTGTAAATTTCACTACCAAATAGCAATTAAATTTATTAATTTAAATTTATTTACTTATTATATTTACTACTAAAATTTACTACTTTATTTACTAGTAAAATTTAATTTAGTAAAGAAATAAATATGTTTACATTAGTAAGTAAGTAAATAAATTGAATTATTAAATTTTACTACTAAATAGTAATTAAATTTATTTACTTATTATATTTAATACTAAAATTTACTGCTATATTTACTATTAAAATATAATTTAGTAAAGAAAGAATTATGTTTACATTAGTAAATAAATTTAAATTAGTAAATTTTATTTTTGGAATAGTAATCAAATTTATTTATTTAAATTTATTTACTTACTTTATTTACTACTAAAAAATAAAGACTTAATTTAATTTAGTAAAGAAATAAATATGTTTACATTAGTAAGTTAGTAAATAAATTTAAATTATTAAATTTTACAACTAAATAGTAAATTCTACTAATTCACTAGTAAAATTTAATTTAGTAAATAAATAATTTTAATTAGTGAATTTTACTATAAGAAATTGTAATTTTATCTCATTTTTTGGTAAAATTTACAAATTGAAAAGTTAAAATCAGTCACTTATTTTAATTTAAGAAACATTTTTTACTTATTCAGATTTTTAGAGTATGGAAAAGTCGTCTACTTATAAAAAATTTCCACTAATTCTGTCGCAATTAAAATTTCAGTTAAAAATTTAAAACAACGAAGAAAATAGTAAAATTTTACCATAATATATAGTGAAAATTTTCACATATTAAAATTAGTGGATCATGTTGACGATTTTTAACCTAAGATTTAAAGAGTATTCCGACAGAAGAGTATTTAATAGAATTAAATTGAGGGATTAAATTCAAAAGGCAAATTAAAAGAAATAAAAAGTAATTTTTTATCAAAAGTGCAAGAAAAAATAATTCATTACTACCAATAATTAATAATAATATATACACATTATAGACACCTGTTAATCGTATTTGCACATCTTAAATTCAAAAGTCCTTGAAATGGAAAAAAAAGATTGATTCTCAGTCTTATCTGTGACGTAATACTTTTTACAGACCGGGTAACATTTTAAATTTAAAACATTCACCAGCGGGAATTGTCTTTTATTTTTACTCGTATCATATATATATATATATATATATGTGTATAATTTTTAAGTTTTGTTTTACAATTTATGTAACATCGATTACACAACATTGAAGTCCAAAAATAAATATATATTATTTGAAAAAAAGAAAATCTAACGAAAAAGAAAATCATAAATTATTTTTGAGCAAACAACAAAAGGTATAAAAAAATTTAATCAAAAATTGGAAAAAATTTTTTTTCCTTGCATTATTTTTGAAAATAATTTTTTTTTATTTACAACAAAAAGATTGATTGCCAAAGTCAATGGAGTAATGAAAGTGTGTTTATTTTACTGAATGAAATTGATGTGAAACAATAAAGCTCTTCAACGATACATGTCGCGCTGTTAGAATGACCCGAAGATCTTGTGGTTGTAAAATTAGCATGCATTGTAGAGTGTTGCACAACGAGGTAAGTTTTCTGTTTACTGCTGAAAAGAGAGCGTCATGATACGAATGTAAATGGACTTTGTGTATATATGTATATATAATACATAACTGAAAATGAGGTCCCCAATAAGATAACATCGGCTTTCGTTTGTTACAGTATACGTATATGTATTCCAAAAAAAAAAAGATTCAAGATTCATTATGCCATTCATTTAAGGCTCTCCATTTAATCTATAAGATCAATCATCTGCAATTAGCATACATTTTACAACCTCATTTGACTCATTATTGTTACTAACAATGTGAAAAATGAAAATTAAAAAAAATAGTAATTTAATAATATAAAAAAATGGTAATTCAAAATGTTCCCGGCAATATGTTCTAATTTTAAAAAAAGTTATGTGAAAATTTTAACAATAAAAATTTATTTTTCTTCTTTACTGTACCTTATGTTCAAACTATTTATTATCATCCACAAAATTAGGTTTTTTGTAACAGAGAAACAATTTCTTGTTAATAGAGAGTATATTAATTAATTATTTCTTTTTTCCTATTAAAAACTAATTTTTATGTCCTGAACTAGCAACAATTTGGGTACAGCTAACTTCTTACTTCCTTCTTTTAAAAAATAAAATTTGGAATTTAAAATTTTAAGAATGGTAGAATGTAAAAATTTTTAATTAGAATTTTTTTAATAGAAACACAAAACGAGGAATATAGTTTAAAATTTTTAATATTATTATATCTATAATAAACATAATATTCTGGCACAGGAAAATCCATTTGAATCCGAAGTAAGAATCGTAAAATTGTTTCTTTTCTTAAGTTATACTCAAAATACGAATTAAAAATTAAAAAAATTAAAAAATGACCACTAAATCCGAATCCGAAGTCAGAATTGTAAAATTGGTTCCATTTTTAAGTAATACTAAAAATCCAAACTAAAAATTAAAAAAAAAAAAAATTGCCCGCTAAATCCGAATCCGAAGTCAGAATTGTAAAATTGGTTCCATTTTTAAGTAATACTAAAAATCCAAACTAAAAATTAAAAAAAAAAAAAATTGCCCGCTAAATCCGAATCCGAAGTCAGAATATTGTAAAATTGGTTCTTTTTTTCGTTATATTTAAAAAACAACTTAAAATTCAAGTTAAAATAAAAAAAATTTTCTTCGACACTACAGTAGTGTATTCCCATGCATTTTTTCACGTTGCATACGAATTCGAAGTCAAAATTTTAAATATTAAAAATATTTTTCTAAGAAAAAGAAAATAGATAAAAAAAAATATTTATTTGTTCTCAAAATTTTGGTTTTTTTTGTTTTTCTTTATGAAATTTTTCCACGAAGTATGTTCCCATTCATTTTTTCAAGTTGAATACAAATTCAAAGTCAAAATTTTCAAATTGGTTAAAAATTTTAAGATATTAAAGAAAATCTTCTAAGAAAAAGAAATTAAATAAAAAAAATTTGTTTGTTTTCAATATGTGGTTTTTTTTTGTTTTTCTCTATGAAATTTTACCACGAATTTAAAAATTTTTTAAAACTCTAATTTTGAATGAATTTTTTTTAAAACAAACTTTTTTTATTATAAAAAACTTAGATTTTTTGAAAAAATTTAACAATCCAAAATATTATGATAATAGTTTATTTTTTCTGTATTTAGAATTGATTATTAAAAGTGATTTAATTGTTATTAATAGTAATAAAATTTCGTCGCAAAAAATCAATATTAATAAGATTTTTTAAAATGTAAAAAACATTTTTTAAATTCTCTTAGGAATTGCAATTTATTTTTATAAATAATAAAATTCTTTTCTGAAATTCAATATTACTTTAATAAAATTCTTGGCGGAATTTTAATTGCTTTTAAGTATAATAATACTTTTTTAGAAAATTGTATATTAGCAGTTTTTTTAATTTCTTCACATTAATTCAATTATTTTCATAAATAATAAAATTTATTTTTCAAAATTTAATCATTTTTATAAATTATAAAATACATCGAGGAATTTCAATTATTTCTCATAAAAATTTTCACTAAATTTCTCGAAGAATGTAATTATTCGTAATTTTAAAATAAATAAAATAAATGAATAAAATTTTTTTATAATTCCTCTGAAGAATTCCATTATTCAAAAAAATTGTTGATACAATCTTAATAAAATTCTTCCCTCTTTCTGTTAATAATGTATATTGAATAATTGAATGTTTCTTAAAACTTAATTAAGAAACATTCAATGATTCAATAATTTATTGATTTTTGTATTTAAATAATAGAATTCTCGTAGAATTTTCTAATAAAATTTAATTTCAAATTAAATTTTAGTTTCAATTTCAGATAATAATTAAACATTAAAAGCATTATAAATATTGTAAATATAAATGTGAATAATAGTAAATATAAATGTTATAAATTTTATAAATATTATAAAGTATAAAATATTTGAATTCCAAATTTTTAAAAACGTTCATTCCTATGAAAAAATAATAATTAAATATTTTTTTAAAAAAGTAATTAATGTTTTCGAATAAGTTTACAACTGCAATAATTTATAAATAATTGTAACATTTTTAATTTTATTTTCAATTAATGTTTCTAATTAACAAATAGAATTTATAAACAGTTTTTCACCATTATTTAAAAAAAAATTTGATTTTTCTGAAAACAATTTCAATTAAGAAACAGAAAGGAACCAAATTATTTCTTTCTGAAAATTGAAAATTTTCTACAAAAACATTAAGAAATGGAAATTTGTAATGTTTTTTTTCTCTAAGAAAAAATTGCTTTGTAAGCAATATTGTTAATGAGAAATAAAAATTATGCATAAAAATGGGTATTTATTTTCTATTTCAAAGTCATATTTTTTTAAAAATTAACAATTTTCCAATACTTTTTAGTTTTAAAAAAATAAATCAAAAGGAGAAACGAAATTTGTCACAGAAAAAAGCATATAATAAACAAAATGATTGATATTTCAGTTATTTCTGGTTTCTTATTTTTGGTTTATTTCTTCATTGACTGACATTTGAGTGAATTTAGTAACTTTAACTCAAAAATTTACAAAATATTGATGTTCCAACTACACTATTTTTTTTTTGAAATTATATTTTTTGGTAAAATTCTAATTTCATTTTTAATTTAAAAATATGTTACCTATTGATTTTTTTCTCTAAAATTTAATCTAGTAGAGTTTGTGTTTATAATTTGACTTTATTTTTCAAATCGTTTTTTCAATTTGACTTTCATTTTCACTTTGACTTTCGATTCGGTTTCGATTTTGACTTTCGTTATTTTCAATTTGGCATTAACTTTGATTTTTATTTTCACTTTGGTTGTCGATTTAGTTTTGCTTTTGACATTCGTTTTCAATTTGTTATTGACTTTCATTTTGACTTTGACTTTGACTTTGACTTTGACTTTGACTTTGACTTTGACTTTGACTTTGACTTTGACTTTGACTTTGACTTTGACTTTGACTTTGACTTTGACTTTGACTTTGACTTTGACTTTGACTTTGACTTTGACTTTCAATGTCAGAATCCGATTAAGAAATAAAGTTAAAGTCAAATTAAAAAATCGTACTCTAGATTTGATAAAAAATGAAAATTGGATAATTAAAAATGATTGTGTGTCACTCGCTTATTGATGTTGAAAATTATTGTTCGTGAATGATTTATATGTACAATTATTGCCAAGCGATGGCAAATAATAATTGTGGATATGAACAACATTAATAGGCGATGTTATTAAGGCAAAAGTTAATAGTCTAACTTCCCGGACATGGCGAGTTTCACGGAGCAATCGTCACCATTGACAATGACATTGACAACTACTGTTTCTCCCTCTCTTTCTTTAGACACATAATACGTGAATTTAATGCGTCCAATTTGCAACGTGCGGTACTCACGTCTCGCCGCGTCAATTTTCGTTTTACCTCGCACATATTTTGAAAGGTGTGTCTTTTATTAAATATACATACACACATTCACAGTGTTCCTCTTTTCTACATACATATATGCATGCGAACAGCGAAAATAATGATGCTTCTCATTTTAAATTGACGGACGAAATTTTTATTTTCATTCAACCAACCACGGACTAAGGTTCACTTACCCTTGGCGGTAGGAAGTGGAAAAAAAAGAATATTATATGAAAGAATGAATGTATTTTAACGAGACGTATGAACGTAAAGTTCTTTAAAAGAATTTTTTTATGTGTCGTGGGTTTATTTATTACCCGATTTTGTCCAGTGGCCCAATTAATAAACATCTGAATATAAAGACAAATTTACTGGCATATAGAAAATTTAATTTACAACTGACAATGTAATTTTGTTTTTTGTAGAAATTTTCGAATACTGTCAACAGGCGCTAAATACCTATTTTTTGACGCAACGATTTATTAAAATTTGGAATTGAAAAAAAAAAATTAACTATTAATGTTTGTTGTGAACATGAAGGTATTTTATTAAAAGGTCTAATTTCTGCTACAATAATTTTTTTAAATGTTTATAAATCATAATTTTTTAATTTTAGGTTTTCTAGACTTTTAATTCAACTAAAACCTACTATTTACTACTTTTTTCAAATATAAAAATAGTTCAGTTACGAAAATAGTGAAACTATTTGGGTACTTTATTTATCTTTTAGTCACTAAAAGCTATTATTTTCGTCTTTTTCAAACTTCCACTACTTTAATTTCGCTAATACTAGAAATCAAAATACTATTCTTGAAAATTTTATTCAAATTCTTTAAAAAGATTCAATTTTCAAGAAAAATTTCGAAAAAATCAATTATTTTCCAAAACTTTTATACAATTCTTCATACATTAATTCAATATTACTTGCACTAATAATAACTTTTTTCATGAAAATTCAATTTCTTAGAAACATTTTTGATAAAATTTTAAGCAACAATCGAATTCAATTATTTTCAAATATAATAAATACTCACCGAAGAATTTCAATTATTTTTAAAACTATTTCAAATTAATTAATCGAAGAATTCATTTATTGTAACAAATAAAATTTTTCACAAAAAATGAATTATTTAAAATCAAAACATTCGTAATAATTTTTATATTTCGAAAAAATTAACTATCTAAAACAATCTTTATAAAGTTCTTTCATAAAAAATTCATTTTTTAAAAATTTTTCACAGAAATTCAATACTTTTTAAAAATTTTAATAAAATTTTTCGCAATAATTCAATTATTTTCATAAATAATAAAATTCATGGCAAGATTTTAAATATTTTTAATACATTTTTACAGAAATGGTTGATGAATGTAATTAATATTTATATTTTAATTTTTCGAAAAAATCAATTATTTACAAAAATAATTCTTCCAATGAATTCAATTATATGCCGATTAATAACAAAATTATCCCCAAAAATTCACTTATTTTGAGGCATTTTAATAAAATTTTTGTCAAAATCCAATTTCTTTTATATAAATAATAATATTTATCATACGAATTGAATTATTTTTAAAAGAAATAAATTTCTTTTTGAAAATTTAATTATTTAAAAAAATTCTTATAAAATTGTTTGCAGGAATATTTTTATAAATAATAAAATAAATAAATAAAATGCTTTTTAAAAATGCAATTGTGTTTCCAAAAAATTTTTATAAAATAAGTACCACACAGAAATTTAATTATTGTCAAAAATGTTATTTGAATTCTTTATAAAATTTAATTTTTTTAAAAAACTTTTTGCAATTTAATGATTTCAATAACTATTTTCATAAAATTTTTAAACAGAATTGAATTATTTTAAAAAAATTTTGTTGAAATCTTCGTAAGAATTCAGTTTTTTCCAATGAATAATAACAATTTTTCAATTATTTAAATTTGAATTTGCATAAAAAGAAATCAATTTTTTAAAAATTCTTTATAGAAATTACATTATTTTGATAATAATTTAAATTCATAAAGAAAAAAGTAAAATTCATCGCTGGATTTTAATTATTTGTAATCTAATTTCACTGAAATTGGTGAAAAAAATTTCATTATTTTTAAAAAATTAATTTCAATTCCTCGAAAAAATTAATTATTTACAAAAATATTTAAATCTTTCAATCGAATTCAATTTTTTTATTAAAACTTGTTGGAAAGAAATAAAATATTTCGATAAATAACAAAATTATTCCCGAAAATTCAATTATAATTTTGAGCCATTTTAATAAAATGATTTGTAAAATTCAATATTATCTTCATAAACAATAATATTTGTAACAAGAATTAAATTATTTTTACAAGAATTTCTTAACATAAATTTAATTATTTAAGAAAATGTTAATAAAATCGTTGTTAAAAATTTAATAAAATAGCACAAAGGCATTTAATTATTGTCAAAAATTTTATTAAATTTATTTCTAAAAATTTAATTATTTTTAATAAATAAAATTTTTCCAACCTTTTCCCAATTTAATAATTTTCAATTTTTACTATTTTCATTAATTTTTCACACAGAATGAAATTATTTTTAAAAATTTCGTAAAAGTCTTCGTGAAAATTCAATTATTTTCAATGAATAATAAAAATTTTTCAGGAATTCAATTATATTTAAATTAGCTTTTGCATAAAAATAAATCAATTATTTAAAAATTTTTATAAAATTCTTCGCCTGAAATAAATTATTTTTACAGATATTTAAATCCTTTCACGAATAATAAAATTCGTTGCAGAAATTTAATTCATTGTCAGAATGTAGGAAAGAATAAAATATTTTTGATGTCAATTGGGAAAAAGTCAGAAAAATAAAATACTTGTAGAATTGAATTTTTGTCAGTTTTTTGAAGTGAAAAACAAAATTGCAGAAAAAGTAAAAACAAAATTTTTTGTCGTCAAGTTTAATTTTTCGATTATCTATTTTTTTCTTGGATTTTTTAGTTTGAAAGTTACTTTCTACTATTTTTTAAAAATTAATTATCGAGTGCGAAGTCTGAAATATATTAATTAAATTGAATTAATTAATTAATTTTTATTATTTAATTGAGGCCCCCAATCAAAGAACCGATTACAATTTTTTCAGATCCAAAATTCTCCTCTTCTGAATGAAAAAGAAATTAAAAATTTGTATTCCTTACATTGTAAGCATTTCGCATTTGTATAAAGATTACGAAATAATTCCTTCAGAGTTTATGATTTTTAATTTTTTAATTTTTAATATTTTAATTTTAATTTGACGCTGATTTTTAGCCGGAAAAAATTATAACCCGTTCTTTGTTTGGGATCTTTAATTCTCAAAAGAAGTTGTAGACAAAGTTCAAAAAATGGTCCAACCTTGCGACTATTTTTCTATTTTTAAATTTTGAACCACTTTTTTATTTAATTTAAAAAAAATTTACATCAACAAAATATTTTTTTAATAGTGCCAGGCCTCGGATATATTATGACCGTATATACAAGAACTGAAATTCAAAGTAAGTAAAAATTAATGAAAGGAAATATAAAAAAAATGGTCAAGGACTTGAAGTCGAAGTAATTTTTTGTTGTATGATATATATGATGAATATGAAGGGGGGAAATAATAATTGCAACTGGACAATTAGCACTGACCTAGGGAACACCTGGAGGTCGTCGATGGCACAGATTCAAAGCGTGTGCGTGTAGATTAAGTTAAATGCGTTATAAGAGACGATTGGACGACTGCTACGGCAGTATATAAAGAACGAATAGTGCAAATGCCAATTGCATACATCCGCAAATTTCCTACCAACTGGCACGCTTATGTTATGTGGAATTATTGCTAACGCTTTTTTTCCATTCATTCCTCTCTTCCCTCAAGATGCAAACTGCAAATAGCAAGTTATAAAAGTCTTGGAACAAATCTAATAACTAATAATTAATTACTCATTATACTCTGGTGAATAATGGTTATCTTATTATCATAAAACTGTTTTTTGATCGTCGATATTTTTTTTTTCTTTTCTTCAATACTATTTTAGTGCTAAGAAATGTATTTAAAAATAATTATGTATATTTGAATTTTTTTTAAGTGATATGTAACATTTTCTCTGTGAATTCCAAATATTTTTTTTTGTTTTTGTTTCTTTAGTTAGAGTTATTACTGTCATTAGTGTATTTGGATAGTTAAAATTGAATTAAATTGTAATTTGAAATTAATATTTTCAAACTGATGATACTTGGGGTTTATTTTCTTTACTTTTGTTTTTTTATTTTTATTACTTTTTTATCAATATATTAGCTTTCAGAAACAGGAATATAGTTTTACGAAAATAGAAATTCTTTTCCTTTTGGTCATGTCTCGAAAATTTCCATAAATTATCAAATACTACATTTTATTATTGAAAAATTATTAAAAAATTATTATTTTAAATTGAAAGCAGAGTTGACACAGGTCAGGAAATTTTAGGAAAAGTCAGAGAAAGTATAGAATTAGTCAGAAAAATAAAGGATTTTTATTAAAAATACAAGAAATTATTAAATTATTTTAATTCAGAATAAAATTTTGAATTTTTGAGGCTTTTTTGTTTGCCTTAAAAACTAGAAAATTACCAAGAATTTTAATACAAGACCTTCAATTTTCTCAATTTCTGACAAGAATTTTTTATTAATTAATAAGAAATTTTTGTCAAAAATGGAGAAAATTGAAATACGAATGAATTTAAATTATTATAAAAATAATGTAATTCCTGTGAAGAATTTAAAAAAATTTTTAAATATTTAAATTTTTAAAAAAACTAAATATTTAAATTTTTAAAAGAACTAAATATTTAAATTTAAAATTTTTTTTCAATATTTAAATTGTTTACAAAATTTTATTATTCATTGAAAAGAATAATTGAATTCTTACAAAGATTTTAACAACAATTTCTTTAAGTAATTCAATTCTGTTTAAAAATTTAATTTCAATTCCTCGAAAAAATCGATTATTTAAAAAAAATGTTTTTTTATAACTCTTTAAAAGAATTCAATTATTTACAAAAACACATAAATTTTTATTTTTGATTATAGAAGAACTTACACAAAATTATTATACTTATAAATTATTTAATGAATACTTTTACTTCATTATTTTCAAATTAATTGAATTTAAAAAAAATTGTTTTTAAAATTTTTGTAAAAAATAGATGAACTTTAAAGGTTTTAATATGAAATTATATAAAATTTCAACTTTTAATAAATTTAATTAGAAATTTTTAAGAATAATGGATTTATAGAAGAATTTTAGTCAAAAATACAACAAAAAAATTAAATTTTGAAGAAAATATAAGTAATTGCAAAATTTCAATTATTATCAAAAATTTCTTCACTTTAATGATTTTTAATAAAATTCAGCAAAAGAATTCAATTATTTAAGGACATTTAAATAATTAAGGCGTCACAGTTTGTGCAAAGCATGTATTTTAAATCTCTGACGTCATGACGGAGCAAATTACCTTAAAGAAATTTTGATAAAATTCTACGCCAATCTTTAATTACTTTCCTAAATATTAATTAATTTACTTTTTATCTTTTCTATCAATTTTTTACGTCTTGAGATCCAATTTTTTCTTTTTCACTTTTCATAAGTTTTCTACTTAAATTTTCCCCTTTTTTTAATTTTTCCAAGTTTTGAATTGTAATTTTTCTCTTATTTTCAATTTTTCCAAATTTTCTCTTATAATTTTTTCCCCTTTAAAATTTTTTCAAGTTCTTTAAAGTAATTTTTCTTCGCAATCTTTGCATTACTTTCATAAATAATTACATTTTTTAAAGAGATTTCAATTATTCTAATTTTTCAATATTTCTAAAGATATATCAATTATTATCGTAAATAATTAAATTTCTTAAAAATATTCAATTATATTAATAAATATAATAAAATTCATAGAAGTTAAATTACGTTTAAAAGTTTTTAATAAATTTCACGTTTCTTTAAATTAAACATTAAATTCTTGTCAAAGTTTCCATAATTATTTTCAAAATGTTCTTTTCAATTCAATAATTTTTAATATCTATTATTTAAATGAAATACTCCAAAAGAATTTAATTATTTCAAACAAATTTCAATAAAATTCTACGAAAAAATTGGATTTTTTTGAATAATAATAAAAATTACACAGGAATTCAATTATTTATAAATTTTTTATTAATATCTTCGCAACCATTCCATTATTTTCATAGAAAATAAAATATATTACATGGATTCAATTAATTTTATAAATTATCAAATTTTTTTTAGGAATTCAATTATTTTAATAAATAATGAAGGTCATTACTGAATTTTAATTATTTTAAAATTTTTAAATGAATATTAATCGAATGTACGAAAAAAGTAAATATTATTAAAAATTTCATTGAAAATCGTGAAAACAATTAAATTATTTAAAATTGTTTTTAAAAAATTCATAAGAGATTACAATTCTAAGAAACATTTAATAACTTAATAAATTATTTACTTTTGAATATTTAAATAATTGAATTGTCATAAAATTTTCTATTACAAAATTAGTTTAAAAATTGATTTCAGTTAAAATTTTAGAATACAGAATTTTTTTATTATATTAATTTCAGATTTTACAATTTTATTTGATTACAAACGTTATAGCATAACGTTAAAAAAATTAACGTAACGTTAATATTAATTGAATTTTGAAAAGATTTCTAGTAAAAATATTTGAAAATTTAAATTTTTCATATTTTTTTAACAAATTTTGTAAAATTAAATTTTTTTGAAAAAGTTTAATTAAATTTTTTATTTATATTTAAACGAAGATTTTCCGAATATTCGAATTTTCGTAAAATTGAATTCTAAACAAATGGATTTGAAAAAGCCCCAAAGAACTTTTTAAAAAATTTTTGAAAATACCTAATTGATTTAAAAACGAATTTTTGTTAAAATTTGTATAAAATATTAATTTAATTGAAGCGATAAAAATAATTTTGTAGAATTTACAGTAACAATAGTTATTGTAATACAAAATAATAATTTTTTTTCTTCGTTCATTTTTAATTAAATTACAAATTGTTGAATTTAAGGAAGATATGAATTTTATAAAATTTGAAAAAATCTTAATTCCAACGTAGACAAATATTTTTATTTTACCATATTAAAATAAAAATTCTACCATTACGTCGAATATATTTATTTAAAATAAAACTATTTTCTTTTTCGAATATTGTTACAATAAAGACATTCGTAAATAATTATAATAATAACATTTTTTGATTATTTGATATTTTTTAGAATGAATCAGCTTTTTATTTATAGGCAAAAAAGCAAAATTCTGTCTGAAAATCAGGGAAAAACAAATTTTAATTTTCAGTGAGAACGCTGAAAAAGGTCACGTACTAAAAAAATTATTTTCAAGCAGATTTTTTTTAAGAAACAATTTTTCCATTGTCATGTTTTTTAAAAAAGAATTTTTTTTTTGCGGTCATAGTTTTCAAAGAAACTGTTTTTTAAACCGTACTTGAATGTAAGACGTAAAAAGTTAAGCTGAACATTTTTCTATCGACATAATTTTTAAAATACAATTTTCCAAAAGCGGTTTTTTTTAAACGAAAAATTCCAATGGATTATAAAATAATTAACATAATTAGCAGCAGTCTTTCATATTTCACAAACGCATTTCAATGTTCATTCTTCACTTCAATATATAAAAATGATTTAACACTACACTTCGACGTCCGTCAATTAATATAAAAGAGAGGAACTGGAGTTGCACTTTCTCCGCATTCAGGTTACGTTAACGAAGACAAAAAAAAATGAAACCAAACAGGTGGTGTGGAAAATAAAAATATAAACGTATTTTTCAACACTCATATCGGATTAAAATTACATTTATAATCCTTCCATTTTTTTGTTGTTTTGTCAATGAGCTTTTCTATTTATTTGATACCATAATGATGATGAAGAAAGGTGAAATGAAACGATGAAAATATATGCATCAAATAATATATTTATGTCGAAAGAAAGACACCTTGTGTGGTGCAATAAAATTCATGACACGGGTCTTTATTCTTTTTTGGATGAACACTATGATCGAGCAGATTCATTTCAGTGATTTTTCACGCAATAACAATTCTAAGAGAGAGAGAGAAAGATCTAACGCAATATTTTGAAAAAATAATCCGGATGAGTGACACCTCAATGATAAATAAACTTTTCACACACAAAGAAATTTGATATTTAAAACTATTCTGATTTGATTTATTCTCTGAATTCATTAGCGATGTAAAGTTTTATTGACGAAATATTTGGAAAAAATAAGAAATTTTCTATGTTGGAAATGAAATTTGAGACAAATCGATTCGAAACGTGGAAATTTTAATTCTTTTACGAGTTACATAAAAATACTTACCGCACATTTGTTATTTTAATTTATATTAGTACATTTTTATTTCAATTTTAATTGAAAATTGTTATAATTATTATTTTTACTCTATTTAAACAAAACTATAAAAAACGTTTTTTTAAACTATTTCTCCTTCGACAAAACAATAAAGTAACTAAAAACAAATATTCTCGTCTTTTTATCCTGTTTATATTTACAAAAATATTTTATTCCTAAGAAGTAAATTTTTTAATTGAATTTTTCATTATTTTTTTTATTGACAAATTTTTTTTAATTGACAAATTTTTTTAATTGACAAATTTTTTTTAATTGACAAATTTTTTTAATTGAAAAAGAAACGTTCTTGAAAAAATTCTAATCTTTAATAGAAACGTGTCTGCGTTTTTTTCAAGAGACGAATTGAATGCAGAGAAAAAAAAATTGTGAATAACTTTCAAATTTTCTGACATTAAAAGCAGAAGAAGAACTGTGTACTCTAGTCGAAAGTTTATGGCCATCACTTGTCTAACTATATTTAATTTGAAAGAAATTGGACCCTGAATTTAAAATGCAAGAGGAAAAAAAATTTATCGTGCCGATTATTAAATGCGCAAAGAGAGAAAGAGTGTGCGAATATTCATCAAAATTAACCAGGGTCAACGAGAGATTAATGCTTAAGAAAACAAATGGCCATGAAAAAGAAATTTGCATTTATTCCTTTGGCAAAAAAAAAAATTATTTTACAGGTACTTCCTTAATTAGTTAATTCACGCATATATATGCAAAAATAAATGTGTAATAGTTGTTTACAAAATTTTATTATTTGCATGAAAATATCCACTCGGGAGTTTTCGGGATCGCTGATTGTGAGTTTATAAATAATTAAATGTAAATTCAAAAATTAAGAATGGCGGCTACAAAATGGCCAGATTTGAAGAAATGAAAATATTTTCTTTGACATTTGCATATACATTTAAAAAAAACTTATTAGAGTTGATTTTCTTTTTTCCTTCCTTAAAAATTAATTAAATTAAAATTCTGAATTTTAATAAATCGTTGAGTTGAAAAATAGCTACATGGTGCCCAAAATAGTTGAATGGTAATAAAATATCCACCATAGATATAAATATATACCAATATATTTTGTAACATGTGTAAAAATTTTCAGAAAGTGTCAAAAAAAAACAGTTTACATCGCAATTGAAGAAAAGATATACAAGAAATTCTTTCAGCAACCTTTCTTTTTGTCATTACGTATTATTACAGTTTTATTACAAAATTCCTGGGCGCGACAACCTGAACTTCCTTACTTAGCTCTAATATGTTTAATACGTGTACACACGCCTGATATGAACTCGTTCTTCAAATGACATAAAGCGTAATACTTTTTTTCAACTTTGTTAATAGTCGCCGTTCGAGATAACTGCGCAAATAAGAGCGCCCTTATCTGATAATTGTCTTCAAGTTTTGATAAAAAATTTACTCTTATAACTTATAACAACCGTGCTAAAACTTAGCGGAATTAAATTTAGTGGCAATATTTTCTTTCATTTCTTTTTTATAGCATTATAGCCAAAAAAAAAAATGAAATAAAACCCCTTTTTAATTTCATTCGCATCTTTTTGTACATTCTGAATTTAAATTAAAAATTCATTTTTGGATTAAAAAGTTAATTTATAGTTAATTATAATTTACGGTTCGTTATAATTTATAGTTAATTATATTTAATACCCTTAAAGACAAAATAATTCCTTGTGATGAATATATAATTGCTTCAATTTTGATTCAATTCTAGATTTTATTAATTAAAAAATAGGCTTATTGATTGAAGATTATCTCTTTAGTACAAAAAAATTGTTTTATTGAATCAAGATTTCTTTTTTATTAAAAGACAATTTTTTCATTCAAAGAAAATTGCTTTTGATGACTAAGAAAACCTTTTTGATTAAAAAAACCGTATTATGTTTTAATCAATCAGACTTTCTTAAATTCAAAGAAAACCTTAGATTTAAAAAAAATATGTTCAGGAAAAATCTTTCGATTCAAGAACAATTTTTTGATAAAATGGAAATTTTTTTGAGTCAAATAAAAACATTTTGATTCAAGTAATACTCTTCGATTTAATCAACATTTCTTTGATTAAAAGAAAATTTCTATCATCATTCCAAAAAGATCTCGTTAGTTATTAAAAATTAAAAGAATCTTTTTGAATCTCTTGGACATTTCTGACATTCAATCAAGATCTTTTTAATTCAAACAAAGGCTGTAAGAATCTTTCAAGATTTTTTTGATTCGATGAATATTTTTTTTATTTAATCAATCAATACCGGTTTCTTTAATTCAAAGAAAATTTTTATCACTCTTTCGCGATTATTTTTTTTATCTAAAAAAGTAGATTTCTTTGATTCAGTAAAGATTTCTTCTATTCAAAGAAAATTTATTTGACACAAAGAAAACTCCTATAATCCAAAGAAAATTCTTTTTATTTAAAGAAAATTTCTTTAAATAAAAAAATTTATTTGATTTAAATTTTTCTTCTTAATTCGAATAAAATTTTTTTGATTCAATCAAGATTTCTTCAATTCAAAGAAAATTTTTCTGATTCAAAGAAAATTTATTTGATACAAAGAAAACTTTTATAATCCAAAGAAAATTCTTTTTATTCAAAGAAACTTTCTTTAATTTAAAAAATGTATTTGATTTAATTTTTTCTCCTTAATTCGATTAAATTTATTTGATTCAATCAAGAATTCTTTAATTCAAAAAAATTTTTTCTGATTTAGAGAAAATTTCTTTGATACAAAGAAAATTCCTATAAAACAAAGAAAATTCATTCTATTCAAAGAAAATTTCTTAAATTAAAAAAATTTATTTGATTGAATCAAGAATCCTTCAATTCAAAGAAAATTTTTCTGATTTAAAGAAAATTTTTTTGATACAAAGAAAATTCCTATAATCCAAAGAAAGAAGATTTTAAAAAATTTATTTGATTTAAATATTTCTTCTTAATTCGAATAAAATTTTTTTGATTCAATCAAGATTTCTTCAATTCAAAGAAAATTTATTTGATACAAAGAAAATTCCTATAATACAAAGAAAATTCTTTATATTCAAAGAAAATTTCTTTAATTTAAAAAATGTATTTGATTTAATTTTTTTTTCTTAATTCGAATAATATTTATTTTATTCAATCAAGATTTCTTCAATTCAAACAGAACCTTTATAATTCATTCAGAAATTTTTTAAATCAAATCATCAAAAATTTATTTGATTAAAGCAAATATCATTGATTCAATCAAGATTTCTTTAATTCAAAGAAAATTTTTTTGATTTAAACAAAATCATTTTAATTCACAGGAAATCTTTTAAATTTAAGCAAATCTCTTTGATTTATAAAATATCCGTAATAAAAAAATTTATTCTACTTAAGAAACAAAAAAATCTCTTTAATTCGATCAGGATTTCTTTAAAGCAAAGAAAATTTCATTTATTCCAAAAAATGTTTGCGTAATTAAAAAATTGTCTTCCTTTTAAAAAAATCTTTTTAATTCAGTCAGTATTTCTTTATGTCAAAAAATTTCTTTTATTTAATGTAGATTTCTTTAATTTAAATTAAATTAAATTTTGTTTAATTTAATAAATTCTTTTTGATTCATTTACAAATAGTTTGACTCATTTAAAATTTCTTTGATTCAAAGAAAATCATTTTCATTCAAAAAAAATCATTTTGATTGAAAGAAAATCATTTTGATTCAAAGAAAACCTTTTGCATTCAAGCAAATCTCTTTGAATTGAAGAAAATAACTGTAATTAAAAAATTTTCCGATTTAAAAATGAAGAAAGCCTCCAAAATTTAATCAGGATTTCTTTAAACTAAAGAAAATTTCTTCTCCTCAAGATAATTTCCGTAAAATTAAAAAATTGTCTTCCATTTGAGAATACACATTTAATTCAATTAGAATTTCTTGAATTGAATAAAATTTTCTCGATTTAATAAAAAATTTATGTAATTCAAAGACTGCGTCTTTTTAATTCATAAAACTTTCTTTTATTCAAGAACGGATTTTTTGATTCATTCAAAATTTCTTTGATTCAAAGAAAATCTTTTTTGAATTTGATGAAAATTTTTTGGATTCTAAGAAAAACTTTTAAATTCAAGCAAATTTCTTCGAGTCAAAGAAAATATGTTACTTTTTAATTAAGAAAAATTTCCTCCATTCAAAAATCAAGAAAACCTCTATTTAATTCAAATCAGAACAACTTTTTATGCAAAGAAAATTTCTTCAATTCAAAAAGTCTCTTTGATTCAATTCACGATTTCATGTTATTAAAGAAAACTGTTTTTTATTTTTAAAAAATGTTCCTTAATTCAAAGAAATTTTTTTTTATTCTGAAGAAGCAAATAAATATAATTAGAAGAAATAAATATTATTTTTGTCAAATAAATACAAATAGGATAAGAAAATAGGGTCTCGAAATAATGAAATCTTTTTTTCATTTTTAAGTAGAACAAATAAATATGATCATCATGTTTTGAACGTTCAAATGAACGAAATATTTTTTATTGGAGATATTTTAATAAATTTCAAATCATAAAAAAATTTAAAAACTGAAATTTTACTTTTAGAAATTCAGTAATTAATTTTTTAGATAGTAACGCAAAATAATTGTAATAAAAAATTAATTATTTTAGGTAATAAATAAATTTCGTTCATTTGAACGTTCAGAACTTTAGGCTCTTAAATAAATAAATAAATAAATAAATAAACCTTTTAATGAAACAACATATAATGAATATTAATTATAACAAATAATAATTATAGAACTAGGTTCATTAAATTTAAGAAAGAATTCTTCTTATTAGATAAAAAATAATTGAAGAAAGGAAGTTTTTCGAAACAACGAAATCTATATTTATCAGATGTAAACACAGAAGAAATAGATAAAAAAAATTACATTTTGATGAATAATAAATAGTACATTGAAGGGGTAAGTAGGTTAGGGAAAAACATTACAGAAATATGACTAACATGAAGAAATCAAAGTGAAAAGAAAATTTAATTAAAAACAAATTAAAATCAAATTTAGATCAAATTTAGATCAAATTTAAATTACATTAAAATAACATTACAATGTTACAATTACAATGACATTAGAATTATATTAAAATCATACACTGGAGAAAATAGATAAATGCTGAAAATTAAAAAAAACGAAGTTCGATTTGATTTCTTCCTTTCCAATTACTGCTGGAGGTGTTATAAAATTCCTACGTTATCTACAAACGTTACGTAGTGGAATTTCTTCTTTACCAGCCATCGGTGTTGAACAGACAGCTTTCTTCCTTATCTTCAATAGGCAAAGGTTCTTGACTAACGCTTCAGATGACACTGCCATCTTTTTCTAATTTACCTTCCCGGTCAAGAACAATTTTCAACCAACTAATAATTTACACGGCTAAAAAAAGCAGAAATTTTCCAAAATAATTTGTAAAAGTCGATTTGACTTCTGTTTCTAATTTTCTATTCAAGAAATAGAAAAGCTTTTGAAGAAAGCTGAAGAAAGAAAGCATTAGAAAATTAAACTCTATTTTAAAAAGTAACATTCTCTGTTGGTTATTTCCAGAACTAGAATGAAGAGTAACTTGACCACTTGACCGACTTCACATTACCACGTATAGCTTCAGAAAGAAGGAGAATTTTCTCCTTACCAGTTGCAGTTGTTTCTCAACACACATCACATATATATACATAATAAGTGTCATTAAAATAATGTGTGAAAAATATCGAAATTCATTTTTTTCCAATCAAAACAATTTATCACTAATAAGAAATTATTTAATAATTTTCCAAAAAGAAGAAATAATCGGTGGTGATGATGATTAATAAACAGTAAAATTCTAGAATGTTTCATGTATGGACTCATCATCGTATACATACAATTGAAAAGGAAATCTAACCTCAAACAACAAAAAGAATATTCCTGAAACTTTTGAAAGTCCGAAGATTGTTCTTTTTTTTGGGGGTTTGTTCGTGAAAATTTGTACAAATGGGCAAAATGTATACATTCAAGCCATTTGTGTTTATGAATCATAAGGCAAAAAGTTGTGAGAAACCAAAAGCGCGTAGTGGCCATAGAATTGTTTGTGACGAGTACAATTTATATTCGTACGGTGGTTTTAATCCAAGTATCACTAATGACGATCCAGATATGCAAAATGATCACACCTGGACGGAGAGTAGGCCATTATTTAAGGAATTGTGGAAATTTAGTCTCGCCACACAGCAATGGAAACGTTTACCAGGTAGGGAGAGAATGCCAAATGAATTAGCATCGAATGCTGTTGTTTTGAAAGGTAATACACTGTTGGTTTATGGTGGTACGGGTGTACCATTTGGCGAGAGTTGTAGTAATCAACTTTATAGTTGTAATATTAACGATGGGGAAATGTTGATTGTGAATGCGACGGGAGATTTTCCTGAGCCACAATATGGACAGGCGGTGATATGCGATGGACCGTTTCTTTATACGGTTGGCGGTACGAGTGGTTATGAATATACCTGTGATATTCATCGTTTTGATTTGAGAACGAAATTGTGGGAGGCTGTTTATATTTGCGCTGGTCGAGATCCACATGAGCCGAAGGGACGATACAGGCATGAACTTGCATTCGATGGTAAAAAGATTTACGTTCTTGGTGGTGGCACCGCAATGGAGGCTTATGGTTTTGTTGTAAGTCACTATTTGATTTCTAATTCTAATTTAAGATCTAATTCCAATTCTAGTTCTAATTCTAATTTTAGTTCTAATTCCAATTCTAGTTCTAGTTCTAATTTTAGTTCTAATTCCAATACTAGTTCTAGTTCTAATTTCAATTCTAGTTCTAATTCTGACTGTAGTTCCAGTTCTAATTCTAACTGTAAATCTAATTCCAATTCCAGTTCTAATTCTGACTGTAGTTCTGATTCTAATTCTAGTTCTGGTTCTAATTCTTATTCAAGGTATAATTCTAATTCTTGTTCTAATCCTAACTCTATTTCTAAACCTAATTCTCATTTTAGTGATAATGCTAAATTTGATTGTAATTTTATCTCTGGTTCTAATTCTTAATTTAGTTTCAATTCCAATTCTAGTTTCAATTCTAATTTTAGTTCTAATTCTAATTTAAAACCAAGTTCTAATTCTAATTTAAAACCAAGTTCTAATTCTAGTTCCAGTTCTAATTAAAATTCTAGTTCTAATTGTAATTCTAGTTCTAATTCTAACTCTATTTCTAATCCTAATTCTCATTTTAGTTATAATCCTAATTTTAATTCTAATTCTAACTTTTAGAAGTTTTTTTTTTTTAGTTTTAATTATCACTCTACAATTTTAATTCTGGTTCTAGTTCTAATTCTAACTTTAGTTCTAATTCTAGTTCTGGTTCTAATTCTCATTCAAGGTCTAATTCTAATTCTTGTTCTAATCCTAACTCTATTTCTAAACCTAATTCTCATTTTAGTGATATCCTAATTTTGATTGTAATTTTATCTCTGGTTCAAATTCTTAATTTAGTTTCAATTCTAATTCTAGTTTCAATTCTGATTTTAGTTCTAATTTTAATTTTAAACCAAGTTCGAATTCTAGTTCTAATTAAAATTCTAGTTCTAATTGTAATTCTAATTCTAATTCTAACTCTATTTCTAATTCTAACTCTATTTCTAATCCTAATTCTCATTTCAGTTATAATCCAAATTTTGATTCTAATTCTAACTTTAGTTCTAATTATCACTCTACAATTTTCATTTTGGTTCTAGTTCTAATTTTAATTTTAATTCTAAGAATATTTTTAATTCTTGTTAAAATCTTAATTATAATTCTGATTGTATTTCTAAATCTAAAGATAATTCTTATTCTAATTCTGACTATAATTTTAATTCTGGTTCTAATTCTAATTTTAATATAATATTCCTAATTTTTATTGTATAATTTAAATTCTGGTTCTGTTCTAATTCTAATTCAAGTTCTAATTCTAAATCCAGTTCTAATTCAAAGTCGAATTCCATTTTCTAATTGTAATTCTAGTTCTAATTATAGTTCTAGTTCTAATTCCTATTCTAGTTCTAATTCTAACTGTAGTTCTAAGCCTATTTCTCACTTTAGTTATAATTCCAATTTTCATTTTAATTTTAACTCTGGTTCTGAATTTAAATTTAGTTCCAATTATAATACCATTTCTAAGCATAATTCTAGTTTCAAGTCTAATTTTGGTTCTAATTCTAATTCAAGTTCTAAATCGAGCTCTAATTCTGATTCCAGTTCCAGTTCTAATTCTCATTCAAGTTCTAATTCTAACTCTATTTCTAAGCCCAATTCATGAGACTAAAGTTCACACCTTTTTTAAAAACGATAACAAAAAAATAATGGATGGTACTTTTATTTTTGTAATGTAATTAATGTTATTTTTTGATAATTAAATCCATAGTAACAACTGATTTCTTAAAAATTAAGGCAGATAAAAATTAGAGATGAATTTTATTTGAAAAATAAATTATTGATGATTTTTCGTTTTTAAAAACGTTGCAAACTTCAATAATCCTAATTTTGATTGTAATCTTCATTCTAATTCCAGTTCTAATTATAATTCTAGTTCTAATTCTAGTTCAAATTCCAATTTTAGTTCTAATTCTAAGTCTAATTCTAATAATAATTTTAGTTCTAAGAATAATTAATTCTAGTTCATTTTAATTCTACTTAAAATCTTAATTTTAATTCTGATTATAATTCTAAATCTAAAGGTTATTTTTTATCCTATAATTTTGACTCTAATTTCAATTCTGGTTCTAATTCTAATTTTAGTTCTAATTCTCATTTTGATTCTAATTTTAATTCTGTTTCTAATCCTAATTTTGATTCTAACCCTAATTTTGATTCTAACAGACTTCGTGCTCGATAATTAATTTTGAAAAATACATTAAATATTAAAAATTAAAACTTGAAATATTTTTACATGAACTATTTTGTAAACGAGACAAAAAGTAGTTTTCCAAAGAAAAAAAGAGTTCTAAATAAGTAGTTATCGAAAAATTAAACTTGACGACAAAAAAACTCGTTTTAGACACTTTACAAAACAGACAAAAATCCTATATTCCATATTTTATTTTTCTCACTTTTTCCTAATTTTTATAAAAAATATTTACTTTTTTCTTCAACTGCTGTTAACAAATTGAATTTCTGCAACGAATGTTTTTATTCGTGAAAGAATTTAAATACATACATTTATAAAAATATTTTAATTCGTAAGAGGAAGTTTGTAAAAATTTTTTAATAATTGATTTCAATCGACTAATTTTATGCAAACAAATATTTAAATATTCCTGAGAAATTTGTATCATTTATTAATAGAACTAAATTCTTACAAAGATTTTTACAAAATTTTTATAAATAATTGACTTTTGTTTGCAAATTCTATGAAAATAGTAGATTATCGAAAATCATTGAATTGCGTCAAGTTTTTAAGAATAATTAACTTTTCAAAAAGAATTCTATTAAAATTTTTGCCATTAATTAAAAATGTCTCCGTGGTGCTTTATTACATTTTTTTCAAAACAATTAAATTCCTAAGAAGCATTTTCTTATTTATGAACATAATTAAATTCTTGCGAACGATTTTATTAGAATTTTTCAACGTTGGTGAAGTTTACAACGTTTATAATCAACGATTTCAGAAAAAAATTATTTTTTTAAGCAAATTCAGGTAAAGAAAAATAGTAAAATTATTTTTTTAAAATAATGATTCACAACAAAAATATTTATGAACAAAAAATGTCATTTTTTGGTAGGAAAATAAATTTTTTTCCTTCAATCGTTGATCATAAACGTTGCAAACTTCACCGACGTATTTTTCAAAATAATTTAATTCATGTTAAAAAATTTATTAGTTTTAAAAATAATTTAAATCTTGTGTTAAATATTGTTACTCATAAAGATAATCGAGTATTCTGCAAAGAATTTGATTAAAATGCCTCAAAATATTAATTGAATTTTCGTGGAACAATTTTTGTTATTTATCGAAATAATTCGTTTCTTTTAAACAATTTAAAAAAATAATTATATTCCTGAGAAAAATTTTATTAATCTATGATAAGAATTGAATTTTGAATGAATTTTATCAATTTTTGTTTTAAATATAATTGAATTCTTTTGCAAAATTTCATTAACATACTTGAAATTAAAATATTTTTTATTAATTTATGATAAGAATTGAATTTTGAATGAATTTTATCATTTTTTGTTTTAAATATAATTGAATTCTTTTGCAAAATTTCATTAACATACTTGAAATTGAAATATTTTTTATTAATTTATGATAAGAGTTGAATTTTGAATGAATTTTATCAATTTTTTTTAAATAATTGAATTCTTTTGCAAAATTTCATTAACATACTTGAAATCAAAAATTTTTTTTTGAATTGAATCTTTTTAAAGAATCTAATTATCATTTTTGAGAATAGTTTTTGGATTTCTAATGTTAACAAATTTAAAAAAATAGTAGGTTTTAGTGGCTGAACTCTAAAAAAAGTACCCAAATAGTAGCATAACGTTAAAACTAAAATGGTATAGTATAAATAGTAGGTTTTAGTAGTTGAGTACGAAATCTGTTTTAATTTTGATTTTGGTTCGAATTCCAGTTCTAATCTTAATTCTAAACGTTACAACTTCGTTTTCACTTCAAGCAAACTTAACTCCATTTTTCTTGCACGTGATCGTATTTGCCTTGAAGTCTAGGTACCACTTTGTACCATTTTAAAAATCTCCCGATTTGATGACCCCGGACTCAATAGTTATCACAGTTTTTGATAATTCAAAAATGCAACATTCTAAAAATAGTTTAAGTAGGGTAGAAGCACCAGTTTTGGCCACTTTAACACCACTTTTGGCCACTAGTTAATAATTATTGTAATTATATATATTATAGTTTATTTATGTATTTTACTTAAGAAAATACTTAAAATCTCATAGTACTATATTATTATAATAAGAAATATTAATTTAAGTAAATAATTAAAGGGAAATTTTATAAAAAAGGCCACAACCGGTACAGTGGCCACAAACGGTACTTCTACCCTATTAATTTTTATTGTTTAATGTACTTTGTCGAATAGAGTACCCAGTGGGCACAAAAATCACCTTACGTTTCAAGAACGTTTCCTAAAACATTTTCAGAACGTTTCATGTCCCTTACCAGACATGATACGTTTTAAAAACGTTCCTGATGTTCTGTGTTCCGACATGATAGAAAATTTGGAAAAGGCTTGATTCGCAAATATTTTTAATTTTCGCAGGAAATTCCGGCGTACGATTTGAAGACCAATAGATGGATGACTCTGAACACTTTGGGGGATCCAAATTCAAGGAGTGACAATGATCAGAGTACAAATGAGGTTCCACGACCAAGACGTTGTCATGGATCTGTTCAATATACGGATGAGAATACAGGAGTGACGACAGTGGTAATATCGGGTGGTTACAACGGATCGCAGGTGTTTAATGACATTTGGAAGTTGGACTTAAAATTGCTCCAGTGGACCCGATTGAATCAATGCAAATTACCACGACCGGTTTATTTTCATTCTACGGCTTTGACTCCGGTTGGACGTATGTACGCTTTTGGGGGAATCATTCGAAAGCGTGACGAGGTAAATGTATGTTACTACTACTAGTGTACTACTGCTAGTACTGTTATTAAAAATAACTATATTATTAGCTATGCTGGTGTAAATATAGGTACTATTAGTGTTAGTGCTGTAACTAAGAAAAATACTGCAGCCGATAGGAAAGGTGCTTCTTCTATCAATAATGCTACTGATGCTATTTGTATTCTGTTAGGGAGTAATTAATGCAACTGCTACTGGCAATAAAATTATGCTGCTGTCAATTATACTACTACTACTACTACTACTACTACTACTACTACTACTACTACTACTAGTAATACTACTACTACTACTACTACTACTACTACTACTACTACTACTACTACTACTACTACTACTACTACTACTACTACTACTACTAATAATACTACTACTACTACTACTTCTTCTACTACTACTACTACTACTACTACTACTACTACTACTACTACTACTACTACTACTACTACTACTACTACTGATACTACTACTACTACTACTAGTAATACTACTACTACTACTAGTAATACTACTACTACAACTGCTACTGAAAATAAACTGATACTACTACTACTACTTGCACTAATAATACCAGTACTATATTGCCAATAAATTTATTCTACTAGCAATACTACTACTGATATAAATAGACTAAAAAACTAGTACTAGTTGTAGTAGTAGTAATACTAGTACTAAAATTACTCATGTTTGTACGAACGATACTTATGCTATAATACCAACAATATTTATGATAGTACCAACAATATTTATTCTAGCACCAACAATATTTATTCTAGCACCAACACAACTTATATACTAGTACCAAAATACTACTTCTTCCACCACGAATCCACCAAAAAAATAAAATCTCCAAGTGGGATAAGAATTCTTCTTAACAATTATTTTGACATTTTATTTTCAATATACGAATATTCATCTACAAAAAAGAGGAATTTTTGTTTATATTTGACAGTTTTTTAACTAAAAAAAAGATCCTAAAGTTTTGAACGTTCAAATGAATGAAATTTATTTATTTCTTCTATAAATTAAATTTTTATTGCAATTATTTTGCGTCACTATTCAAAAAAATTAATTACTTAGTTTCTAAACACAAAACTTCAGTTTTTAAATTTTTTCCTGATTAAAAATTTATAAAAATATCTGCAATAAAAAATATTTTGTTCATTTGAACGTTCAAAACTTGGGAATCATACTAAAAGATAAATTTTAATCTTTCTTCTTCTTTAATTGAAATTATTCCTTTCAAATTGAAACAAATTTATATTAGAAAATTGAAAACTTTTTTTTCGGTGTATTTATGCTGATGTCAATAATTTTACTGACACTGACAGTAATACTGCTACTTTTAATATTACTTCTACTACAAACCTTACCGCTATATTACTGTAAGCTTTTGCTGCAAGCTTGCCATACAATATTGCGTCAAGTTTTATAATTTAATTCTTTAAAGAAACTTCTTTTAAGAAATTGAAAATAATTATAAAATTCTAGTAAACTTGAATGAAGTAATCTCATAGTTAGCGGAAAAATCCTCTTCTAATATTCTCTCAAGAATCCCTCTCAAATCAAAAGTATTCCACTTGAATGTATGTTACTTGGATTCTTTTCTGGTTACTAGTAAACAAAAACAATTTTTTGATATTCAAAAGTCTAACACATTGAATTTAAATTAAGTAAATAAAGAAATAAATATATTAATTAATATAAGCAATTAACTATTATTAGTTATTAATTATTAAAAACAAAGAAAAACAAACAAAAATCACAATTATTAATTATATTTATTTAATTAAAAACGGTTAATTCAGTATATTAAAATAGCTTTTTTTATTAGCTCATAACCAAAATTAGCAAATAATATTGAAGTGGAAAATCCTCTCAAGTGAAGTATATATTTTTTGATACCATAATTATATAAGAGGAAAATATCCATTCAGTTTAGAGAAATCCGCATCAAATCGAGATAACCTCTTTTAGTGTGAGAAATAATTTCAAAATTTTTCTTAATAATTGCATTTTTTTAAGAATATTAATAAAATTTTTAAGAATAATTGCATTTTTGGAGAAATTCATTTTAAATTTTACTAAAAATAATAATTGAAATCCTGTGATCAGTTTCATTAATTTCATAAAAATCTTGTTAAATAATTTTTTTAGAAAATTTTATGAAAATTGTATTTTAAATAATTGAATTCTTGTAAAAATTTAATTATTCAAGAACATAATTGTTGAATACTTCCAAAAAATTTTATAACCTTTCAAAATAATAGAATTCTTGGCTAAATCTTTTTAAAAAAAAATTATTTAAAATAATTTAATTTTTTGTGGAAAATTTTATTAGAATCATAGATATTGAAAATAAGTTAATTTTGATTAAATTTTAAAATTAGTTAAATTTCTACTTAAAGAATTTCATTAAAATATGTCACAAAAATGTCATTAAAATTTTTGAAAATTATTAAATTCCTTCCAAAAATTAAATAAGCAATAAATATTGAAAATAATGTTTAATTGGAACAATTTAAGAATTTTTCGAGGAATTCTTTTAAAATTTTATTTTTAAAATCATTCTTTAACATTTTATCTTTAAAATCATTTTTTAAAATTTTACTAAAAATAATTGACATCCTGCTATGAATTTTATTAGTTAGAAAAATAATTAAATGCACGAGAAGATTTTTGTTATTTATTAAAAATAATTGAAAATAATTGAATCCTTGAGAAAAACTTCATAAAAATCTTTTTAAATAAATGATTTTTTCGTTAATTTTTTATCAATATAAATGGTGTTTAAATAATTTAATTCCAGTGAAAATGTAATTATTTATGAAAATAGTTGAATTTTTCTCAAGAATTTTTTTATTTATGAAAATAATTAAATTCTTACACAGAACTAATTATATCAAAAGTTTTTTTTTAAATAACTGGACTCTTTTGAAGAATTTTAATATAGTTTTTATGAATGAAAGTATTTCTCGAAGAATTCATTAAAAATTTTATTTAAAAAAATAGAATTTTTCAATGATACAAAAAATTATGTATAGAAATAAATTTTTAAAAAATCTTTTTAAACAGTTGTTTTTTTCGAAAAATTTTATGAAAATTGTGTTTTAAATAATTGATTTCTTTTAAAAATATTTCTTTTAAAAATAATTCTTTTAAAAATAATTATTTTAAAAATAATTATTTTAAAAACAATTTATGAAAAGAATTCAATTTTTAGAAAGAATTTTATAATTTTTTTCTATTTTAAATTCAATTCTTTTTGGAAATTTTTTATTGAAGTAATAAATACTGAAAATCATTGATTTTCGAAAAATATTCTGAAAATCTTTAAATTGTTTGAAAGAATATTATTTAAATTTTCAAGAATAATTTTTATTCTATTTATTAGGAAATTTATAGTAATGCAAATTCTTTAACATATAAAAAAGTAGCTTTTAGTTGAAAACAAAATATATCCAAATTGTAGCAAATCGTAAAAAAAACCTAGTAAATAGTAGGTTGTAGAGTCGATGAGAGCGTAACCAAATAATAGTAATGAAAAATTGATTAAAATACTAACTATAATATTGCTTATAATATTAATTATAATATTAATTATAATATTAATTATAATATTAATTATAATATTAATTATAATTTTAATTACAAAATTAATTATAATATTAATTATAAAATTAATTATAAAAGTAATTATAAAAGTAATTATAATGTTAAATATAATATTAATTACACACAGAAAAAAAATTTAATTGATTCAAATAACCGATTAATTGACTATTATTAATTAAATATTTAATTGACTCCATTAAATATTATTTGTTTCAAATAAATATTCAATTGATAATAGTCAATTAATCGGTTATTTGAATCAGTTAAATTTTTTTTTCAGTGCAATATTTAGAATAATATTATTTATAATTATAATATTAATTGTACCATTATTATTACCATTATTATTATATGTAATTGTAATAGTAATTATAATGTTTTTACCAATTAAAGGCGGAGAGAACCGATGCTGTACTCTCAGTTTGGCTGACAATTCCAAAATTATCAGAAATTTGCTGGGAGGCAATAAACTACTATTATCCAAATTTACAATATCACACTACTGACGATTTATTGAGAGTTGGAATCCCAATGAAATATGTACGCAGATTGGACAATGATTGTAATACTCACATTGAACGTCAATCGGATTGGGTAAAATTTTAGCCAAAAATTCTAGATCTAAATAGGTGCTATTAGTTACTGAATTATAAAATTTGTTTCTTTCCAAAAGAAAAAAAAAAAGATGAAGAAAAAAGAATATATCTATATTTAAAAGAAAATTTATTTCATTCTGAAGCAAATTATAATTCTTCTTACGGTGCGTGTGTTTTGCACCCAAAAAAAGAAATGTTTTTCTATAACTTTATTTATGTTTTCCGACACCATTGATATTTATTTTGATTTTTTTTTGTTGTCTTAAATAGTTGAATAATAAATAACTGCCATTCTAATTTTGCCTGCTATAAAGTTTATGCGATAATGTGGGCATTATGGGAGAAATATAATTATATACATACGTATATCTATATATTATAATTTCACAACATTCTTCGAAACTTAAATTTTGTTATTGAAAAAAAAAATATTTAACAATCGTAATAATAAATTTTATTACGATTAAGAATGTATGTGATTAAAATGTGATCCTCGTAATAAATTTAATAAAAAGAACAATTTAGAAAAAAAATATAAGAAATATGTAATTAAAAACTAAAATAATGTTTCTTTTCTTCTCTTTAGAAAGAATAAAATTTCTTTCGTAATAGCCTGCAAATGAATATTTACGTAAACTTTATTTTCTTTTTGACGTATAGCATTATTATTATTGTATGTGTATAGTCATTATTTAAAGCATATATATAAAACAATTTAACTAATGCACACTTCAGACATACTTTTGAATATTTATCAAAAAAAGAAGAAAAAAATATTTTAAAATCCAATGTTTATCATTTTTATCTATTAAAAAAAAATTCTTTCTTATTCTCTGCAAAAATGAGAATGTAAAAAAGGGGATTTTAAATTTAAAACCAATGGCAAATCAAAACTAGTAATACCAAAATTCTAATTATATTATCAGTATATTAAGAATTAAAATACGATTGCGCTTTTTTTCGTTATAATAATTTTTTTTAATATTGTTTTTCAAAAAATTCTTTTTATATGATGCATTTTTATTCAGAGGAAAGTTGAAAGATTTACAATAAATACAAAAATTGTATTAAAGTTTAAATATGGGAATTTTCGTAATTGTTACATTATATATTTAAGTGTTGTAATTTTTTAAGTTCTTCTTAGATACAAATTTTTATTAAGAAGAAAGACAAAAGAAAAAATTTTTAAGAAAATTTTTTTTTTAATTTTTTTTAGTATGGGAAAAAATGAAAGAAAATTCCCAACAAATACTAAAATTTTGAAAAAACTTTATACTTTTTATTGGTGGAATCTTTCAATATTTTCTTTGAGATAAAAATCAATTTTCATTTTCTTCGATTCTTTTGAAAATGCACAAAATTTTTGTTCTCTTTTGTACCAATGTAAATAAATGTTCTTTAATTTTTAATTAAACGAAACATTTATAAATTTCAATTGTTTAACGTCATTATTTTTATTATTATTATTATATTATTTTTATTATTATTATTATTATTATTATTATTATTATTATTATTATTATTATTATTATTATTATTATTACCATTATTATTACCATTATTATCATTATTATTATCATTATCATTATTATTATTTTTAGCTCTATTATTATTTTTATTAATATTTTCATTATTATTTTTATTATTATTTTCATTATTATTTTTATTATTAATATTATTATTATTATTATTATTATTTATGGGTTGTGTAAGTTTATTAAAAGCGACATATACGAATGTGATCTCAAATGAATAATATATATGTACTTATATTGATAGTTGTAGTTTAAAGCAAATTTAATGACTGATGAAAAAACAGATTTAAAATCTATATCAAATATTTGAATGTTGAAGGCAAATTAATATTTATTGTAGTATAAATTATTGCATCCTCTTGTCTTTAAAAAAAAGAAAATTGTTTCTTCGAATATTTGAGACTTCTCAGTAGATAAATTATTCGCGATCGCTTCTAAATTAAAAAAAAAGAAATAAAAAAAAACAAAATTCTAGTGTTAATATTTGAAAAATTCTTAATAACATTTTTTTTCTTCTTAATTTAAATATTTAAATTTAATCATTTCGTTTCTTTGAATAAATGTATTATTCTTTCTACATTTCTTTATTTTTTCTTAACTCTTTCGCTCCGATAAAATGAAAAATGTAATTTTTGCAATTATTTCCCAATAACTGTATATGAGAAATAAATTGCAAATAATATTCAATTCTATATTTAGATGTAAAAATGAAAAAAATAATGAAGAAAATAAAAAAAAAGAAAATTTTAGAATTGTACAGCGAGAAAATTGTATTTAAAGACAAAAGTACACGCGAAAGGGTTAAATGTAACATTGACCTTTGTCTTTAATTGACAAACTTACGTTAAGTATATTTTTATAGAAAAAAAACAATTTTTATGAATTTCTTCTTTTTGTAGACATTGTACATAAAAGTGTAAGAGAAACAAACACAAAAAAAAAAATGTTAAAGATGCTTATTTCTTTAGTTTAGCAATTATATCTCGACAATTGTAAATATTGCGATTATAAAAATTGCTTTAAAAAATGTTTTTTCTTAAATTCTATTCTAAATTGTAGTCAGTTTATCCATTAAGGTCTGTTGCTACTTAAAAAAAAATTGTAAAATGCTCCAAAAGAAAGGACACGAAGGAAATAAAGATGATTTTATGAACAGTTATTACTTAAGTTGAATTTTCTTTCCTTTTTAAAACTATGTTTGAATTAAAAATTTTTTAAATACATAAAAGGTTTTAAATTAAAAAATGTGAAACGTTTTAATTTAAAAAATTAAAAAATATAATAAGTTTTAAATTGAAAAATTAAAAAATTTGAAAAGTTTTAAATTGAAAAATTAAAAAATTTGAAAAGTTTTAAATGAAAAAATTTTAAAATATGAAAATTTAAAAATATTTAAATTAAAACATATAAGAAATTTGAAATTAATTTAAAAATACCTATAAAAAATGAAAAAGTTTAAAGAAAAGTAATTTTGAATTTCCCGCCAAGTGACGTCAATGACTGAGTTAAAACTGATTGGTGGAGAAAGTTAGCGCATGCGCACCGCCTAATAGGCAAGAAGACATTCTACATTTCCTGAAAATTTATCAAAAGACCTTGTTAAAAAAAATCACGCCACATATTCCAAGTTTATTTCGTGTCGTCTATTCTCCTTGCAATAAAACTAAACACTGGACTAAATGTGGAATTTATAAAAAGAAACGAGACAATTTTTTTCTACACCACTAACAATATTTTAGTACTTTGAAAAAAAATTTTCCAATCAACTGGTGAGTAGCATTCAAGTTTTTATTTCACACATAAACATATAAAAACAGATCACAATTTATTGGGACAAATTTTTTTCTTGTTTGTAATATTTACTATTTTTATTCAAAATCCCCTTTTTGGTTTTTGTTTTGAAACAAACTTGGAGGGATTTTGAAATAATTTCATTTTTTGATATCTATGGTATAATATAATTACTCTCATTACGGAAGTGATATCAGAAAGTGTCATTTGCATTTATAACAAATGTAAACTACGTTCTAGTTATTAACATTATTTGACATATTTCATTTTGTAAATTTTGCGCATTATTTTTTTTATATTTGAAAAGTTATTTGGAAAAATAATAAGTAATAGTTGCTTTTTTTTGGTAAAAAATTTCAATTGCACCTTAATATGTTGATTGGATTTTCTTTTTATTTTATTTTATAATGTATTACATGTTAGCATTACGTGTACTAATAACAGGATTACATTAATTGCTTCTAAATGGGAAAATTTTACTCTTACGTATTTTAATATTCGTAGAACTTTTTTTCAAGACCTAGAAGAAAAATGTTATTTTTCTAACCTTTAAAATTTACAGTTTTATACAAAATCAATATTCGTAAAGATGAAAATTTATTTAGATTTTTTTAACTCTTAACATTGAAGCTTTTTGACACTTTTTAATAACTCAAGTCTCAAGTTTATTTATTTTCTAAAAAATATTCAATTTTCTACAAAAGGCTTTTTTGGGTACAGAAGAGTAATTTTTTTTTCACCTTCTTTGACACATTTTTAATCTTTATAAAACAATTTTATAGTTTGTAAAACAAAGTAATTTTTCATGTTTTTGGAAAAAAGAGAATAAAGTAGGTTTAGAAAAAAAAGAATAAAATAGATTTAATTTTCGTGTAACAAAAGTTGTAAAAATACAAAAAAAAATTTCTGGATGAATTTATTGTATATACAGCCTTAAAAGTGGGATTAAATAACATAGCGTGACGTGCGTGACACTAACCCACAATTGATATGGATCTTAACAATTGAAATGTGCATTTCTCTTTATTTCTCGAATGAAGGAAAAGAGAGTGCTTTTTTTCACATTTATCAAGATTTTTGAAAAATTTTCTTCCAAGGGCACCATTGTTTTTGCACCCTATTTTTTTCGGTCCTGATGATAAAGAAGATTTCTGCCTTTCCATTTTTATCACTATTTTTTTTTAAATAGTCGATTTTTTGCTTAGAAAAAAAAGAAGAAATATGGAAGAAAACTCGAAGCAAAGAAGAAAATTATTTACAATTTAAGGAAATTGTAGCTAAAATGCAAAATTTTTTATATAAATTAAAAAATTTTTTTGACACGAGTTTTCTGATAATATTTTTTTAACTAAAGAAAACTATAGAAAAATAAGTTTTTACCAAATTTCTTTTTCTAGTTTTCTTCTTTTTTAATTTTGAATTTTTTTTTCTTTTTTCTTTTCTATTTTCTTATTGTATATCTTTAATTTTTTTCAATTTTATTTATAATTTTGTTATTTTCCTATTTCTTGCTATTAATTTTATTTATTATTTTTTTTCTTTTTATTTTGCTTTTTATTTTCTATTTTGTACTTTATTATGTTTGAATTTCAATTTTTTAAATTTTATTTACAATTTTTTTAGTTTCTACTTATAATTTCCTTTTTCTTGTTTTCAATTTCATTTATTATTTTATTTTCACTATTTTATTTTGCTTTTTATTTTTTGTTTTCTGTTTTGTAGTTTATTACGTTTGAATTTCAATTTTTAAAATTTTATTTGTTATATTTTATTTCCACTTTTTTTCTTTTCTACTTTCTTATTGTTTATTTTCAATTTTTTCAATTTTATTTATAATTTTTTTAGTTTCTACTTTATATTTTCATATTTCTTGTTTTCAATTTTATTTTCTTTTCGCTTTTCATTTCGTTTTTTATTTTCACTTTTTCATTTTGCTTTTTATTTTTTGCTTTCTGTTTTGTATTTTATTGTTTGAATTTCAATTTTTTAAATTTTATTTGTTATTATATTTTATTTTCACTTTTTTTCTTTCCTATTTTCTTATTGTTTATTTTCAATTTTATTTATAATTTTTTTAGTTTCTACTTTATATTTTCATATTTCTTGTTTTCAATTTTATTTTCTTTTCATTTTTCATTTCGTTTTCTATTTTTTGTTTTCTATTTTTTGGCTTATTTTCTTATTTTCAATTTTCAATTTTTTAAATTTTATTTGTTATTATATTTTATTTCCCTTTTTTTCTATTTTCTTATTGTATATTTTCAATTTTATTTATAATTTTTTTAGTTTCTACTTTATATTTTCATATTTCTTGTTTTCAATTTTATTTTCTTTTCATTTTTCATTTCGTTTTCTATTTTTTGTTTTCTATTTTTTGTTTTATTTTCAATTTTCAATTTTTGAAATTTTATTTGTTATTATATTTTATTTCCCCTTTTTTTCTATTTTCTTATTGTTTATTTTCAATTTTATTTACAATTTTTTTAGTTTCTACTTTATATTTTCATATTTCTTGTTTTCAATTTTATTTTCTTTTCACTTTTCATTTCGTTTTCTATTTTTTGTCTTATTTTCTTATTTTCTTATTTTCAATTTTCAATTTTTAAAATTTTATTTACAATTTTTTTTAGTTTCTACTTATAATTTCCTTTTTCTTGTTTTCAATTTTCAATTTTAAAAATTTTATTTGTTATTATATTTTATTTTCACTTTTTTCTTTTCCATTTTTTAAATTTTATTTACTATTTTCTTTTTTATTTGCTTTCTTGTTTGCTATTTTCTATTTTCTTTTTCTTTATTTTCAATTTTGTCAATTTTATTTATTTATTTTTTATATTTTGGTTTACATTAACTGATATAGTATTTTTCGCATTTCTTCTTTTTTACCTATTAAGATAAAAAACCGGTTTAAAAAAATTGCCCATTAATTTAAAAACATTCAGGTCGGTTTTATTTTTTTTCTATAAACTTCTAAAGGTCAAGTATAACGTTCTATCAAGGAAAACGAGATTTTTGAAGAGACAGAAGAAAAAAAATGTTGATTCATTTTCCAAGGAGAGAGAAGGGACAAAAAATGTGTTAAATTTTATCTATTTATTTTGTATTTCAAACGCATTCATTATTATGAATTAAAATACTAGAACATATTTTTCTTATTATTTTGTCAAATTTTATTAATTAAATTAATGTAATTTTAGTTTTTTTAATTTTGTTTTTTTTATATATCTTTTTATCTTTTTTTTCCTTATTTGGTGTTAAATGAAGTAATTTATAAAGAATTTAGGAAATATTTTATAATTTAGAATACAATAGAAATAGAATTGAAAAAATTCGAAAGAATCACAATGAAGAAAAGAATGAAAGAAAAGCTAAAAAAATTTTTTCAGAAACAACAAAAGAGATGACGTTAATTGAAGGTGTGGGCGAAGAAGTAACCGATTTCTTCATAATTGTTGGTGTTTTATTAATTGGTTGGCTCGCGTGGTGCTCGACAAATATCAGCGATCAACCATTAATACGAACCGTACTTATATTACAACATCGAACACGTACACGAATCGCCGAATTATCAGCCAATAATAATGTTAATTCATCGAGTCAAACAACAAATTTAGATACATCGGAAGATGAAAATAGAATAAGTGATTCAACAAATGTCAACGATCAAGAAACATCTGTCGAAAGTGAGAAAAAATATTTTTTTATTCTTAAACCAATAATTAATTTTTATCATAATAATAAACATTTAATAATTTAGCAAAAACAAATAATTTACCTTAGTTAACATTTATTAATTTTTTATTATAACAATAATTAACATTTAATAATTTTTACAAAAATAAATAATTCACCTTAATTTCAATTTTCTTCAGTACAAATTACACTAGGATTTGTAAAAAAAATAATTTACTGTGAAAATCTGGTCCATTTAAATTATTTTTTTTTGAATTTTTCTTACAAAAGTTTCCTTCAACTTCTACAAAACTAAAATATGTTAATTTCAATTATTTTCAATACAAATTACAATAAAGTTTCTGTAAAACTTTATACACAGAAAAGAAACACAGAATAAAAAAAAATTAATTTACGAATTAAATGAATTAATTAATTTACAAATTTAATTTACGAATGAAAATATTATGGAGAATGCCCGCTATAAAAAAGAAGAAAAAATTGCATTTTTCTAAAGAATCAATTTTGAAATTAATAAAAAATTTTCCCTCAGATGCGACGGAAGTGCCATCGGAAACGAATGCAAGTACAAATTCAGCGGAAACAGCAACTTCGGAGGAAGTTTTAATTGAAGCTATGGATTCGTTTAATAATGATGATGCAAGATTAATTCAAAGACAGGCGAAATTAAGTAGTTCGGATTCAACTGATTCGCAAACAACAACAGTGAATGAAGCAACGCAGGAATTAATTGATGATGAAAATATTGCCGAGGATTTGTCAACATTGAGTGAAGAGACGAAAATAAGTATTAAATTGAAATTCATTAATGACGATCAAAAAATGGTTACGGGAAATCTAAAGGAATTGCTTGGAGATTTCAAAAGGTAAATTTATGCTTTTAAGGAAACATAATTTTTTTGTAAAAAAAAAAAATGAGAGAAAATATTGATTCAGTATTATAGTATCATTCAATTGCAATTAAACAATAACAATATTTTTGCAACGATTTTTTTGGTTGTAAAAAAAATTACTAAACAGACAAGAAAATCAATAACTTAACTTTTGTTTCAGTAGTAAAAGGATGTTTAAGTCAGACAAATTGTTTTTATAACAAATTGTTTAAATGATTGGGGTACAGTTTTTTTAAAACGTATTTTCTAATTTTTTATTTTCTAAAAATATTTTTTCTAATAAAGGTGAATTACCAAAAAAACTTTTTTCTAAGAAGAGTGAATTTCTAAAAAAACTTTTTTCTAATGAAGGTGATTTTCTAATTTTCTTTCTTCAAATAAAGATTATTTTCTAAAAAATTTTTTATTAAAAAAGGAAAACTAAATAAAGGAAAATTTCGAAAAATTCTTTTCCTATAACAATATTTAATTTCTAATTAAAATAATAATAATAATTTTTTATTTTATAACAATTAATAGGTATGTGATTAAAAAATAATGTTTACAAAAATTTTTTAATTCTTTCAAAAAAATATTTAAAATTCTGTTGCAAAATTGGGATAAAAAATTATTAGAAATTATACAAATTATAATTATAAAAATGATGGAAATAGTTTTTTTTAAAGAATAGAATTTTTATTAAAAAATATTTGTTTTATAAAAATTTTTTTTTCTCAAAAGGTAACTGATTACGTAAACAGAATTATGATTAAAGAACAGAAAATATAAGAAGTTGTTTATATTTTTTAATTTTAGTTTTTTCTCCAATTTTTTAACTTCTATCAAAATTTATGGATTTTACAAACTTTAGGAAAATAAATATTAGAAATCATAACTTTTTAGAAAAACTTTTTTTAGAAATCAAAACTCATTAGAAAAACTCTTTTTAGAAATTAAAATTCATTAGAAAAACTTATTTTAGGAATCAGATTTCATTAGAAATCACTTTTTTTAGGCAAAAAGGATTAGAAAATATTTTTTAGAAAAAGTTTCCACCTACCTGTTTAAATAATTTATGAAACGTTAAGGGAAATTTTGTAGTAAACGTAGTAATAGTAAAAAATCCGTAAAAAATAATATTTTTGTCAGACAAACTGTTTAATTGAATATTAATTTAAGTTTTAGAATTAAAATTTAGTTTTAGTAGCAAAAGACTATTAATCAAACAGATTGTTTAAATACAGAATTTATGAAAATTCTATTTTAGTAGTGCAAGATTGTTTTAGTCAGACAAATTGTTTAAATTTAGGATTTCAAAACATTTTGTTTCAGTAGTAAATGACTGTCATAGTCAGACTACTTGTTTAAAAGAAATAATTCATAAAGGCTTCAGGACAATTTAGTTTCAGTGGGAAAAAATTGACTCAGACAAATTATTTAATTGAATCTTTATTTTAGTTTCATAAATAAAATGTAGATAGTTTAGTAGTAAAAGACTGTATAAGCCAGACAAATTGTTTAGAAGTAATAATTTACAAAGCCTTTAAAATTTTTTTAGTAGTGAAATACTGTTCTAGTCAGACGAATTGTTTAACAAAGACTTCTTTTTAGTTTCCGTAGTAGAAGATTGTTTGAGTTAGTCAAATTGTTTCAGTAAAATTTTTTTTAGTTTCAGTCGTACTAAGACTAAAAATCTTTCATTAACACAAATAGTATTTTAAATTATTGTTATTTTAATTTAAAAATTTTTTAAAACTTAACTTTTAATTAAAAAAAATTTTTTTTAAGTATTTAAATAAAATATTTAATAGAATATTTATTAAAGTATTAGTAGTCAATGTATGTTCTAGTCAGACAAATTGTTTTAGTAGTAACAGATTGCTTTAGCCAGACATATTATTTAGCAAAATTTTTACATTTGTCTTAATCAGTAAAATCATTCAATAGAATATTAATTAAAGTATTAGTAGTCAATGTGTGTTCTAGTCAGACAGATGGTTATTTAATTTTACTGTAATGGTCAGATTTTGTATACAATCTTACTTCGTATTTTAATAATAAAGATATTTGTTTATAGTAGACACTTTTAATACTGAATTCAGTGTTAAAATAAAAACTCTATTTTCTCTGTAAGACAATAATTTTGGATTAGAAAAAATATATATTGCTTCACAGTATAAAACGCTTGAAATTTTTAAAACATAAATTCAAGTAGTATAAACCATTGTGAGTCAGACATAAATTTTTTACTCGCCAATTGTCGAATTGATAGCTTTTTAGAAACAATTTGATTAGTAAAAACTATAATTGACTTGTAGTACTGAAATTATTATATTAAAAATGAAATAATTCTAGTAGTAACAGACAATATTTGTCCGACTGGTGTGCAAATCTTTGTACACTAAGGAACTTATAATTGACTTGTACGACTGAAATTAAAATTATGCAAATGTTTCAGTAGTGGGTCTGACTGTTATTGACTTTTGCTACTTGCTCCTTAGATCACGAGGATGATAATTTTAGTCTGACTACAACAGGCAGCTTCTACTGAAATTAAAGAAAAACTATTAGTTCTTTCACTGTTACCTAAAAAGTATCAAATTGCAACGAATTGATCTTAAAAAGTGGATCAAATCATCATTTTATCTTAATTTTTGGATCACTTCGATTCACTTGGGGATTATTTTGACATTTTTGGAAAAACAGTGTTATCAATTAAAAACAAATTGTATGAGTACTCTCTAAATCTGAATTAGTTAAAAATAATTAATTATTAGTAAAATCGTGGATGACTTTTTGCTTCAGCAATTAGTAAAAAAATAACTAATTTTAAGTAGAGAATCACTAATTAATAGTAAATAAAAAATAATTAAAAAAATAGTCAAATTTCACTAATTCAATTAGTTTCTACAAATTTGGGTCATTTTTACATAACCTAAAAGTTAATTTAAGTAATAATTAGTCAATATTGACAATGTCATCAGTAAAATATTACTATTTGAATCAGTGACTGACTTTTTGCTTTCAAATTAGTTGTTTTTAACTAATTCAAATTTAGAGAGTAGTACAAAGAAATTTTAGTCAGACAAAGCTAGTTTTTGTAAAAAATGCATTTAAATCTAAAGATATTCTAAATTGGGTTAGAATGATAATTATTTTTTGACCTCGTATCGAAAAAACTTGATACTTATTCTTTTTATTTTAAGTTTTGATGAAAATAATAAATATGTCACGAATCAGTGAAATTTATTGCTTTTTCAAAGTAGTGTATTTTTAAACGTGATTTTTTTCCTCATAATCAGAAAATTGAAAATACTCTCCTAATTTGAATCAGTTAAACATCATGGTTCTAACTGACAATCACTTACTGACTTTTTGCATCTAAAATTAATTAAAAAGGACAAATTTTTTGGTCATTTTTTTATTTTTCGTATAAATTTTTATTGCAGTAAATTAAAATAAATTTTTAGTAGAAAAATAACTGATTTTCAGTAAAAAAAAGTAACTGAACAATTAGTTAAACTCAACTAGTTATGTACGTTAAAAAAAATTAAAGAAACATTAGTTATTTTCAATTGATTTATATTTAGAGTTATCTACTAAAATAAATTCATTGGAAATTTTGTAAATTTTATAAATATTCAATCAAAAATAACGAATTTTTATAGCCTGAAATTTAGAGTTTTCTAGAATTTATTGAATTTTTGAAAAAAAAACTATCTCTGTCCGACTAAAAATCGTTTGTACTACTGATACGATTGTTTTTAATTGTTAAAAACTACACAGAAATTTTTTAAATGCATTAATAGTATTAGTTTGACTTTTACTTTAGTTAATAACTTTTATTTCTTGGTAGGTACTCATCACAAGGCTGGAAATTTTTAGTCTGACTAGTACAGACAGTTACTACTGAAATAAAATTTTTACCAGTTTTTTTTACTATTTTCTATTTTTTACTATTTTCTTACTATTTCTTACTCTTTTCTATTTTCTACTATTTTTCTAATATTTCTTACTAATTTCTATTTTTTATTATTATTTTTACTATTTTTTACTTTTTTCATTTTTTTCTTCTTTTTTACTATTTTTTTAAAAATATTTCTTACTATTTTCATTTTTTTAGAATTTTTTATTATTTCTTACTATTTTCTTTTTTTACTATTTTTTTTACTATTTCCTACTATTTTCTTTTTTTTACAATTTTTTTTATTATTTCTTACTATTTTTTATTTTTTACTATTTCCTACTATTTTCTATTTTTTACTTTTTTACTATTTTCCATTTTTTACTTTTTTTTTACTATTTCTTACTATTTTCTATTTTTAAAAATTATTTTATTTCCTTAGAGAACAAGAATTTACATTTTAGTCCGACTAGTAACGGCATTTACTACTAAAACGAAAACTCATTAAAAAGGGATAGTTTTATCTTTCTTTGAAGTAGAAGTAAAAAATTTTCTTTTTAGTATTAACCACCTGTACTAGTCAGACGAGAAATGTTAGAATTTCATGAAATTCTGAGAAATTCTAGAATTCTCACTATCGAATTTCTTAGACATTAATATATTTTTAACAAAAACTACATTTGTCTGACTAAAAATCGATTTCACTATTAGAATTCAGAATCAAGAATCTACAGTATAAAGGATTCTAATTTGGTTCTAATTTCTAAATACTAAATTCTAGGTTCTAATTTCCACACACAAAAAAATATTCACCTAGAACAGCTACAAATTTCGCTTGATTAATCAAATTTCTATACTGAAAAATATGTTTTGATTCAAATAACCGATTATTTGACTATTATCAAAAAATTATTACTTAAATCAAATAATTTTTATTTAAATCAAATAATTTTTATTTAAATCAAATAAACTGTATTTGAATAAAATATTTCAGTATTTGAAACAAATATTATTTAATTGATTCAAATAAAAATTATTTGATTTAAGTAAATATTTATTTGATAATAGTCAAATAATCGGTTATTTGAATCAAATAATTTTTTTTTCAGTGTAGTTGTTTTAGTTAAGAGTTTCGCTATTTCAGCGAATCTTATCGCTGTTCCAGATCCAAATTTTTTTCCGTGTAAATAAGAAATTCTAGGTTTTAATATTTAAATAATAAATTCTATATTTAAAAATTCTAAAATCTTTCAATTTTTTCCATTCAGACGACACTTTCAAGACGAATTGGAATCACAAAAACTCGTACGTCTCGTATTCAATGGACAAGTTCTTCAGCCCGACAGTAAAACATTGGAGCGTTGTGGTCTCTTTAATAATTGCGTCGTTCATTGTCTCGTTCATCAGCCTCGACCAGCTTCAATAACATCGTCATCAACATTGGACAATTCATCATCGATTTACTTTAATCCACAAACATTTCAGGACATTCCTGATGCAACGGGTCTCAGTTCATTGCAGGACGAATGGGATCTAAGTAGACTTTTATGCAGCATTTTAACACTCGTACTGGGTCTCGCTTGGTATTCGCATTTTCATTATTCCCAATTATTTACCGTAACAACGACACTCGCTCTATATGCACTAACTGCAGTTTTCACTGTTTCCTTATTCGGTCACTTTTTCTCAAATCAAGAAAATGTCCGAGTCGTTGAATAAATTTTTTTTCCTTTTTCTTTTGTTTTAATAGAAGCAATAAATTGTGATTTTTGTCTACTTGTTTTTTTTTAATATTAAAAACAAGTGAAAAGTGTAAAATATTTGTTTCCGCTGGTAATTTTTTTTTCTCTTTTTTTTGGAAGTGAAAAAATATTTGCACGAATATTTTTGCTGTTGATATATATAATACTGCGATTTGGTGTAATTAGCGATGATCCTAGTCTTACTTTTTATTGCTAAGAATATAATAATATCGTTGTTTGTATACTAAAAGGAGTCGATACTAAAAGGATAATACAATAAATTTGTAAAATTCGCGTCTTTATTGAAGCAATGAAAGTTTGTATGTTAAAATTATGACTGCGTGTGAAAAAAGTTTTTAATTTTTTTCATCTCATGTCATGTAAATTATTTTTCAATTTTTCAAAATTATAACCAATTGCTTCGGTGGTGGTTATACTTTCAAGATTCTCAAATATTTATACGAAGAAAAAAAAGTTCTAAAAATTGAATAATTATAAAAAATCTGATTTTCAGTAAATTTAGGTAGGATTAACTTTTGTTTATTTATTTCCATTACAAAGGATTTGATAAAATTAGAAGATAAAGAAAAGAGGAGAGTGTATATTAAAAAAAATAATTTGTACAGTGTATATAACTATTTACTATTAAATTTATTATATATTCAGAATTACTGTAGTGATTAACTAACAAATTATTTTTATTTTTTAGTCAAAAAAAAAATTGCGATGGAATTTTTTTTCCTATATGTATACATATCTCTTAATAACTGCGTAGAATAACAATTTTTCATTGTATATTATCATTTTATCGCAATTTTAAGTTTATTTCTACTTTCTCTACATATTTTTCAATTTTTCTTTTCCTTCATTCTTATTTTTTTTTATTTTTCCTCCATTCTACTTATTTTTTTAATTCAATATTTTTGTTGTTTAACTTTTAAATCACCATTTTCGTTGCTTAAACTTATTTTTCGTTTTTTAAACAATGTCTTAAATGTGAAATTATAAAAAAAAGTTTAATCGTCGATGATAAAAAAAGTGGTTAAGCAATAAACTATGTCATTATAATTAATTACATGTTAAGTTATTAAACGGAAAAAAAAATTATACCTAGAGCTCAGAGCCAAAAAAAAGGAAAAAATGGTTCTTTATCCAAAGACAGAAATATACATTATTGTCAGTGCCTAAATATTAATTTAAGATTTATTACAATATTTACAATCTGATAGTGGATTGAATTGAAAAGAATATTTTGAAAGTAACACAAGTTAAAGCAAATTGATTTATAATAATAAAAATATTTAACAAAGGCATGGAATTTTTTTCTTTTGTTTATTGTGGAAATAAAAGGAAAAAGTTATTTTTTTCAATTGCTTTGTTCATCATCGGATATATTTCTGCAATATTAGTTTTATTGTGTGGATAGCTTAACAAATTAAAAATACCAGACAAACAATCAAATCAAAAAGTAGTTTCTTCCTAAAAAAAAGTAAAATTTACAAATAATATTTTTCAATTATTTTTTCTCTTTCTTTTATTTTTGCTCTACTTTTTCTAACATTTTTTTAATTTGATTTAGTAAAAGAAAGTTAATTTTTCGAAAACTGTTTATTTCCTGCCAACAAAATTTGATTTTTTAAATTAAAAATCAATGCTTTTAATTTTTATATGTTCGAACGAAAATGTAATTTACGATTACAAATCAAGTGTCTAAAAAAATTAAAAAGTAAATCGTTTTCAATTTTAAAAATTAAAATTTATCATTTTTCTTATTAAAAAAAGCAAAATAGATTCAAATATGACTATCTTTTTAATTTGACTGACTTGTCTAAATGTTACTCTATTTTTACGCTCGCATCACATGTTGAAAAATGTTTTTATTTCTTTTGAATTGCAAAAGAACTATAAATTGTTGAACTTAATTTCAAAACTAACTTGAGTAAAATTTTCCTAAACTAAGAAAGAAGTAATTTAACTATTATATATCTATAGAAATGTAAAAATAATTCTCTGTTTCGATTTAAATGTACAGAAACTAAAAGAAAAATACATCATTGTGTACTATTCTAACATTGCTGTTGATCATTGTATATTGTAACAATATTATCGTTTTTTGTTAATTAACAGTGAAAATTAAATAAATAAGTTTTAACAAAATAAATTGTGCTTTCTTTTGTTTTAAAAAGAACTTGGCATTGTAGAAAAATTTTGGAAATACTTATAAAAATTAATACCTTTTTAAATTGCAATGTATACAACGTAATACCGTTTAAATTGCAATATATACGAAGTAATATTTTTTTTTAATTTATATTTAATAAAATTTGTACTAATCCAGCTGAAACATAATAATAATAATAATAATAATAATTGTTTCTTTACGACTATTACTATTAAAATTAAAATAAATTTTTAAAAAATAAAAATAATTTTCAAATAAATAATAAAATAATTTTTAAAATCAGTTTAAAAAACGCAGCTTTATTATGTTTCAGTCTCAGATTTTTTTATTCCAATTTTTTTATACGTAATACTAATTTTCCTACAGTTTACATTACGTAATACTGTTTCTTTATTCCAAGTACTAAAAAGTGGGTCATTAAAAGCTCATTGTTTATATCACAAATAGTGATACGTAATACTAATTTTATTAAAACAATTTTACGTAATACTTTTTCAATTCAATTTCGACAAATTGTTCTTTAGACAAATCGTAATACTTTTAAAATTCAACTGAAAGTACGTAATTCTGTTTTATTTCACGTATTTAATTTTGTATTTTTATTTTCACGTATTAATATTTCTTTCGTTATACTCTTAAGGTAATACTCAAGTAAAGCGCTCAATAAGTAATAGTTATTTTATTAAAATTTTAACCTGACGTAATACTTTTATAAGTCCCTTTAATTTTTCCCAGGAGTTTTCGCATTACAAGTAGTGTTAAATTTTAATTTTTTTATTACAAGTACTACTAAGTAATACTCTTTTTTATTACAACTCTACTACGAAATACATTTTCTGGACTTAAATTCGATTACGGAATACTTTTTTTGCTATACAAAAATTACGTTTTATTTCAAGTTTTGCCGTCTATTTTAGAGTATTACGTTTTAGCACATAATATTAATGAAATTTACAAACAATCAGAAAGTATAGAAAATACACGAAACATTGCGGAATATTATTAATATAATTACACTTATTATGGAGTTTTACGTTGACTAGGAATATTTTACGTTTTTAAAGAGTTTTTCTAATTATTACGCCTACTACTTTATATTCAATTGCATATATTACGAGTTTTTACGCTTATTATTATTATATTATGATTTTTACGTTTCTTACGCCGTTTTACGTTTATTACAAGTTTTTACATTTATTACACCTTATGTTTTATAATGAATTACTCTTACTACGATTTTGGCGTTTATTACGCATTTTTGACGTTTTTTTTACGTATTTTGGCGTTTTTTACGCATTTGACGTTTATTACGCGTTTTCATGTTTATTACGAGTTTTTACGCTTATTACGATTTTTTACGTTTATTACGAGTTTTTACGTTTATTGCACCTAATGTTTTATACTTAATTCATACTTTGACTGCGATTTTTGGCGCTTATTACGTATTTTTGGCGTTTATTTCGTAGTTTTGACGTTTTTTACGCTTTTTAGCGTTTATTACGCGTTTTCACGTTTATTACGAGTTTTTACGCTTATTAGGATTTTTTACGTTTATTACATCTAATGTTTGTTTCTAATTACTATGACTGCAATTTTTTTGGGTTTATTACGTGTTTTTGACGTTTTTAAGCATTTTGACGTTTATTACGCATTTTCACGTTTATTACGAGTTTTTACGTTTATTACACCTAATGTTCTATATTTAATTACTACGATTCTTTGACTTTTATTTTTAATTTATTCGTTTATTACGCCTAATACGTTATTTAATTACAGTTAGTACGTGTTTTAACGCATCATACAATTTTTTGACGTTTATTACGCGTTGTTAACGTTTACTACATGTTTTTACGTTTATTACGAGCTTTTACGTTTATTACGCCTAAAGTTTTAAATTTAATTACTCTTACTACGATTTGTTGACGTTTATTTCGAATTTTTTCGTTTATTACGCCTAATACTTTATTTAATTACACTTATTACGGGTTTTTACGCGTACTACGATTTTTTTAACGTTTATTACGCATTGTTAACTTTTACCACGCGTTTTTACCTTTATTACGAGCTTCTACGTTTATTAAGCCTAATGTCTTGTATTTTATTACTCTTATTACAATTTTTTGACGTTTGTTAAGCGTTTTTACGTTTATTACGAGCTTTAACGTTTATTACGCCTGAAGTTTTAAATTTAATTACTCTTACTACGGTTCGTTGACGTTTATTTCTAATTTTTTCGTTTATTACGCCTAATACTTTATTTAATTACACTTATTACGGGTTTTTACGCATACTACGATTTTTTAACGTTTATTACGCATTGTTAACGTTCACCACGCGTTTTACCTTTATTACGAGCTTTTACGTTTATTACGCCTAATATCTTGTATTTAATTACTCTTATTACGATTTTTTGACGTTTGTTAAGCGTTTTTACGATTATTACAAGTTTTTACGTTTATTACTATTATTACTATATTTAATTACACTTATTACGGGTCTCCTCGCTTACAATGTTTTTTCGACGTTCATTACGCGTTTTTGACGTTTTTTTACGTATAATGTCTTATTTTTATTTACATTTATTATTATTTTTACTTTAACTACAATTATTTTTTGTTTATTATTACTACGCTTGTTAGATAACATAAATTTAAAGCGAGAAGTAGAAGTAGATGTAAATTTCTTACTGGTTGTCTTTTGATAATAAATTATTGCAGTGCACAAAGTAGTACGAGTCGATTTTCAGTCAGACGGAAAAAAATTTCCGCATGAATGAATTACGTTGGAGTCGAGATATTGAAAATAAAGAAAAAATTGAGATACTTTATTCTAAATGAAAAATAATTAGATTGATTAATAAAATGTTTGCAAATTATATAAACAAATCGGTGTTTGTGATTGAAAAAAAGGAAGCTCCTTCAGACTAGAAACTTGAAATCAAAAACCTCGCGCGCGTCCTTCGGTAGCGCCGTCTGATAACGAAAGTACGAAGTTACGCGGCGCGGGCATATATTTTATCCTCCTTTCTTCCAGTGAGTGCGAGTTTCCTAGAAATCAAAATCAGTTAGGCTTCAGCTGCCGGCTGATATTCATTGAATGTTGGCCCTTCCAGCCGAGCATTTCACTTGAGTTGTGATTTTAACACACAAACATAAAGGTTATAAATCTCCCACTGGAAAATAAAGATTCATAATCATTAAATGTTGGTTGTTTTTCACATTGATCGCGTCTATCGCGCAAAGTCCTGACATAGAGAGACATTATACGGGAGTGTCGTGAGTGTTTTGCCAAACGGTGATTATATAGTACAGGGGAAAATTATTTGTGTGATTGAGAGAAGAGAAGAGAAAAAAAGGGAAGAAAGGGAAGAAGAGACATGCGGCGCAATGTGAAAATAGTGCTGCTGTTGTCATGCGCCTGGATGTTCGTCTTTGTTTACTACTACCACACGTCTAGAGATCCCAAGGTAAGAGTGCCGGGTGTCAAGTGCACGAGTACATGCGAGAGAGAGAGTGAGAGAGAAGGAAGACGAGAGACTGACAGACGAACGGAGAGAGAATAAATGATTGATTAATTGATGTAATATTTCTTCCGTTTTTTTCACCCTCTTCTATTATGTGATTTTTTCTTCTTCTTTTTCTTACTGCATAATACAGCTTCTTATTCAATCAAAATAAATGGTTCCCTTACTATACTTCGATGTTAATGTTTTTATTTTACTTTTGTTTTAAGATAATATTTCAAGGTTCATGTCTTTTTTTGCGAGAGAGGAAGAGAGAGAAACAGGTTTTCAAAGTCAATTAAATTGGAGTAGAAACAAGCGTGCATGGAAAAATATAAAATCAGTAAAAATTGAATTCTGCAACAAGAGAAAAATTTTTATTTTGAAGCAGAGATAATTTTTTTTTTTTAATAAAAAGTTTATTTATATTAGAAACCTTTTCTTTGTCTACACATAGAAAAAATTATATTTAAATTTAAATTAGTTCAAAATGCTAATTTTAGGGCAAGAAGACAATCATTGATTTAAAGAGTAAAATTTTTACTATTGAAATAGGTAATAATCATTAATTATTATTATTCGTTTAATTCGCTTTTTGGTCATGTAAAAATGAATAAAATTTTTAGAAACTAATTCAATTAGTGAAATTTGGCTACTTTTGAAGTTATTAACTTACTAATAAGTTATAATATATAAAAAATTAATAACTAATGAAATAGTTAATAATCACTAATTATTATTTGTTAAATTCGATTTTTGGTCATGTAAAAATGAATGAAATTTTTAGAAACTACTTCAATTAGTGAAATTTGGCTACTTTTGTAGTTATTAACTTACTAATAATAAGTAATTATTTACTACTAATTACTAACTTTTTTTAAAATTTAAATTAAATTTGTTAATATTTACTAATTATTTACTAATAATGACTAATTATTTACTAATAATTACCAATTATTTACTAATAATTACCAATTATTTACTAATAATGTACTAATAATAACTAATTATTTACTAATAATGTACTAATAATAACTAATTATTTACTAATAATTACCAATTATATACTAACAATACTAATAATGTACTAATAATTACTAATTATTTACTAATTGCTAAAGCAAAAGTCAGCCACGATTTTACTAATAATTAGTTATTTTTAACTAATTCAGATTCAGAGAGCAGATTTGACTAATTTTTAGTAAAAAAACCAAATTTTTGTTAGTAAACAACTACTAATTTAATCAGTAAAGTTGTAGATATTTCTATTCAAAATTAGCAAAACGACTATTACTAATGATTTAGTAGTTTTCTACCAGCAATTATAGTAAAAAACCACTAAAAATTTAGTAAAAACTGTAAACTGCAATTGGTAGACGAACCCTTAATGTTTCATTGATAAATTAAGATTTTTAGAGAGTATCTCAGAACCTACACTGAGAAAAATGAGCTTCTATGAAACATAAAATTAATTTTATTTTAAAAACAGATCCTTTAATATGGTTAAAAGGATTAATTTTGTTGTAAGGAAGAATCCGACAAACAGTGGGAACAAAAGTTATAGTCCAATATGATAATTTTATTTTTTTTTAAAGTCAAATTCAATTTTAAATTTTTTTCGGTAGAAGCGTAAGGAATGTGATTTTCTACATTTTGAACATTTAAAAGTTATGTTTGAATAAAAAGTAGAATTTTTTGATAATAGTGAATGATTTAAGCAACATAACCTAAAGTTTAAGAAATGTTTCTTAAAGACAGAAAATTATAATTTTTATTTAATTGCAACTTTTAATCGTTTTAAATATTTAAAATTTAATTATACACCTTTCCACCAAGAAGAATTTTAAATTTTGTGCTTTTCTTAAAAATTACGAAATTATGACATCGGACCAACTTTTGATTTGACTGTACGTCAGATTCGCCCTTAAATTAAAAAATTTTTCACGTTTCATGACAAAAATGAAAAATAACTTTAAAGAATAAATTTATTTTTCAAATAAAATTCGTTTATGCCAAAAAAAGATGAATTTTAAGCAACAAAAATTTATACAATTTTTACAATTGCGACAATAAGGGAAAAAGTTTATAAAAATTTATCCACTTGAAAAATAATGAAAATAATTAAAAAACATAAATTTTAAAGTAAGTAAAAAATTATTAAAAACCAATAAAAATAAAAAATAATTAATTTGGAAAAAATACCCCATTTTATGCAAAATTTTTATCTCTATTTTTATTTTATTTTCGGAAAAAACATTACATATTCTTGTTTCTTAACATTTTTGTAAAAAATTCTCAATTTTCATTAGAAAAGAATTTGCAGAATTTCTGTTTCTTAAATAATTTGAATTGAAAACTTTAAAAATTTTTAAAATAAAGGAAAAAATTTAAATAAAAAAAAAGTTTTGATACATTAATATTTAAGAACTTCCTGAACTGTGGAATTATTCAAAAATATCAATAACTTCTTTTTAAATAAATATTTAATTATTATTATTTTTCAATACGAATTAAAATTTTTAAAACTGTCAAATTCAAACCTTTTTGAAATCAAACAACTTTCAAAAATAATGTTTCATAATAAGTAAAGATAATTGAATGATAAATTTATTATTTTATGCTATAAAAGAATATTCTTACTGTAATTTCTTAAAAATTATCTTCATATTTAATTATTGTCCAAAATTTAAACAAAAATTCATTTTTAAATTAATTTTTACTAGAAAATTCTACGCAAATTCAATTATTTAAATACAAAAGTAAATTGTTTATAAAATGTTTCTAAAAATTTAATTCTTTTTTTACAAAATTTTCTCTTTAAATTTTGAATGTAAATGAATTTTGTGATATTTTTGAAAATAAACGAATTTCTACAATAATTACCAATTTCTCCAAAATTCAATTCTTTTTAGTGTTTTTAACTAAAATTCATCTATAAATCAATTATTTTCAATAATTAATTAAAATATATTATTAAAAAATTTTATTAACTTCAGAAGAATTTGAAATATTGCAATTTTTCAAAAAGGTAAAATTTCTAATTAATTTCATTAGGCATTGGAATTTTGTAAAATTAAAAATCGTAAACATTAGAAGTTCATTTATTCATGAAAATTGAAAACGCAATTCTTTAAAAATTGAAAACAATATTTTGAAATATTTTAGGAAAATTATTCAATAAATATTCAATAAATATTCAATAAATATTCAATAAATATTCAATAAATGTTCAATAAATATTCAATAAATATTCAATAAATATTCAATAAATAATTAATAAGCAATAAATAGTTTTGTGATGTTCTTTAAGAATTAATTGTTGGTGAAGTTCACAACGTTTATAGTCAACGGTTTCGGAAGAAAAATATTTTTTTAATCAAATTTTTATAATTTTTCGTATCGAAAATAGTACGTTTAATTTTTTGAAAGATGATTTACAAAAAAAATATTTGTAAACAAAACTTTTTGATCTTTTTGGTAGGAAAATGTTTTTTTCTTTTAATCGTTGATCATAAACGTTGCGAACTTCACCGACGTGAATTAAGTAAGTTAAAAAGAAATAAAAACGAAAAAAGGCACTAAAATTGAGAATTTTCTTGCGAAATCTAAAAAATTTAATTTTTTTAGTGCTTTTTATAAAAATACTTTACATTTCTCATGAATATTGAAAGTATATTCCAATTTATTTTTTTTCGAATTAGTAAAAATGTTTTCTAAACTTGAATTAGTGACTGATTTTTTGCTTTTGAATTTGGTAAATTTGAATATTGTAATTTGTTATTTTACTAATAAATTAGTAGAAATTACTATTACTAGAAATTACTATTAGTAGAAATGAATATTTATCAGTAAAATTTACAAATTCAAAAGCAAAAATTCAGTCCCTGATTCAAATTAATAAACATTTTCACTAATTCAAATTTAGAAAGAAAATTATTAAATAGATGTCAGTGGGTAATGAAATATCAAAAAAGAAAATAATTATCTATGAAAAAAATTATTTTTTAAATCTGCAAAAATAAGAATTAAAAACTAAAAAAGAATTGTGAAATCAATTAAAGGAATCTTGTGCCGAAGACACTTTTTGAAAAGCTTCTTCTTTTTTTTTCTCCACTGACAGACTCAGGACTGAAAAAGGAGGAAAAAGCTTTTGGCACAACTGCCAAGATGTATTCGAGACTTCAAGAAAGGGGTTTGGACGATGTGTCTTTATAGTCTGTGGATTGTTAGTTCCGCATTGCAAGGCATGCTCATTCACGCGCGAAGAGGATTCGGTGACCTTAAATCCTCGGATATCTTTTTGAGAAGAAAACTGAAACATCCGATTCGAGACGATCAATAGTCAAAGTACCAAACAAAAAAAAAGAAAAAAAGAAACATCACGACAGTCTATTGACCTGAATTCAAAATGCCAAACTTTTTCTATTGCGTCAAGAAATATTTTCCTTTATCAAAAAAAATTTTTTTCACCCCTTCTTCAATGTTCCATTGAATGCGTACCATTGAATGGGAAATATTTTTTTTTTAAATTCAATTCACAAATAAATATTTTCACGTCTCTGTGAACATATCTTATTCAAATATATTTATTGCTTCCATTATTTGGTTGTTGGCAATTTTTCACCCTCAATTTTACTTCTATTTTACTGCCAATTTTACTAAAAGTCTACTATCAAGTTTGCATATAATTTTACTTTAAATTTTATTTTTATATTTTTACTTTCAGTTTAGTTCGAAGTTTGTCCATGAAAGTCTCAATTTTACTTCTATTTTACTATCAATTTTGGTGAAATTTTACTCTAAATTTTATTTCTATTTTTACTTCCATTTTAGTTCGAAGTTTACTCTCAATTTTACTTCCATTTTACTATCAATTTTGCTAAAATTTTACTTTAAATTTTATTTCTATTTTACTAAAATTTTACTTTAAATTTTATTTCTATTTTACTTTTATTTTACTTTTATTTTTTTTCAATTTCAGTTTTAATTTTATTTTACAGTTATGGCCAAACTCTGACTGTAAGGTCCAACTTTGACTGCAATATTTTTGTTGAAATGTTTTCAACTTTTTTTAATTTTGGATAAACACAATTTTGCCGCAGAAAAACTAGTAAATTTACATTATTATAATAATATGAAAATAAAAAAATAATTATAAAAATAATTATTATAATATTATAATTATTTAGAGTTGATGAAATTCGCAACGTTTATAGTCAACGATTTAGGAAAAAAATATTTTTTTTAAGGAAATTTTTATAAATGTTTGTAAAAAAATATATGACGATTAATTTTTTTTAATAATAATTTAGAAAAAAAATATTTCTGAACAGAAAATATTCTTTTTAGTAGGAAAATATTTTTTTTCTTTTAATCGTTGATTATAAAGGTTGCGAACTTCACCGACGTAAATTTACGATATTCGGTAAAAATGTTCCTCTTTTGTAGATTTTTCCAACAATATAACTAAGTTATATTTAAAATTAAAAAAAAGATGTAAACAAAGTTCAAAAGACGGTCTAACCGAAACTGTGTTCCGTTAAATAAATAAAAGTACTTAATAAAAAATAAATATTAATAAATAGAAAATAGAAAAATGTATAGGGAAATTTTTGTAAATGAATTGAATAAATTTTGGATTTCAGAAAAAAAATAATATCCGGAAAATAATTTTTAATTCTCTACGCAAAAAAATACAAAAAAAATTGTAGGAATGTCTCGTCACGGTAATGATGTTACTGTTCTGCTCAGTGTATATAACGTTATTCTAGAGTTTTGCACGCTGTGATGATCAAGTTTATCGATGCATGATGCATACGTTTATTGACGCATGAGTGCGTGCGAAAACGTTATGCACTTGTCACGTTGGTTTACACTGAGCTAGCACCAAACTGTCTTTTCTTACCTGTTTCCTCACTGCGAGAGAAATCTATCCCCGAGACAATTGTCTTATATCTTCAGTTGAACGCTTTAATATAAAAAAATTATAATCCGAATCAAATTGTATATATATAATAAATATGCGACAAAATATCGCCACACTTTCAAAAGCATTTCTCATTTTTAAATTCAATTTTCTTTTTCAAATGCGATTCTCATTTTCAAATTCAATTATCATTTTTTACAAACTTAATTATCATTTTCAAGTTTGATTTCACCATTTTTCAATTTAATTTTATTTTATTAGGAGAGAGAAAAAATGTCTACATTCTTGAATTCGGTTATTTAAAAAAAATATATAATTTATCAAAAATTCAATTACTTTCATAAATAATACAATTTCCACAGTAATTCAATTAATTTCGAACAGAATTTCGAAAAAGTTTCAAAAAAAAAAAAAAATCAAATATTTAACAAAATTGGTAGGGTCAATTGGGGTAAATGTAAACGGTTTATCTATTTTTTACGAAAAACATCAGTTTTTTTTTGTTAAAAGGTAAAATGGACTGATTTTTTTTGCATGAACTTGTTACTAGAGCTCCCTAGAAAAATTTTATGAGGTTCAAAAAAATATTGATGCACCTGAATCGTCTACAACTGACTGTTTACATTTACCCCGAGATTTTGAAATTTGCCTAAAATTCGGGGTAAATGTAAACACCTCTGTAGTTAAGCGAGGTTTAAGAAACAAGTTATTTCAAGCATACTACTGTCTTAAGGGATGGAAAAAACTGAAAAAAAATATTCGTAGACGTATAGTAAATCAAGCAGTCAACTGATAATATATCATATAAATAAACAATCAACCATTACAAAATTAGTGTTGTAAAACTTGAATTACTTGAACAAATTTTAATAGATTTTCATTCAATTTGGTAAAAAAAAGTTTCTAAGGTTGCTGAATAAGACTCTAAAATCGAATTTTTATATTTCAAAATGGCAGATCTGATAATGTATTCAATTATTTTCTTTTAAAATGTAGTTGGAGTACTGTTTACATTTACCCCGAGTTTTCGAATTGTCGGGGTAAATGTAAACACTTAATTATTTATTAACTAAATTGACGAAAATCAAAAATCAAAGTCAATTTTTGTTGGGGCATGAATAAGGAAGAATTACATATTTTTGTTTGATTTTTAAATTTATTTTTATGCAAATGCGAGACAAAATACTGAAACAGAAAAATTTTCAATTTCAAACTTTTTTGCATTAAAAGATAACTTACACTAGGGCATTGCCAATTGTCAAAATAAAATATTGGCAATAGTCAAAACATTTTGTAGGTGAGCTGAGGTAAAAATATTGCCGTCGTACTTATTTTTTAATTTGTAAATTTAGCTGAAACATTTACTGTTTACATTTACCCCGCGTTTACATTTACCCCAAATGACCCTATACAATTCTGCACAATGATTTAATTTCTTTCACTAATAATAATATTTTTCACAGAAATTCAATATTTTTTAGAAAAATTTTTAATAAAATTTTAAAGCGAATATAATTACAAAATTATGACTTTAGACTAACTTTTGATTTGACTGCACGTCAAATTCCTCCTTAAATTAAACAATTTTTCACGTTTTATGACAAGATGAAAAAAGTTTAAAGAATAAATTTATTTTTTAAATAAAATTCGTTTATGACGAAAAGGATGAATTTTAAGCAATATAAATTCATACGATTTTTCAAATTATGACAATAATAATTTCTGAAAAGTTCCAAAAAATCAAATATTTAACAAAATTTTTATTCAACTCTTCACAATGATTCAATTACTTTCACTAATAATAATATTTTTTATGGAAATTCAATTTAAAAACAAAAAATGTTTAATGAAATTTTAAAGCAATTATTCAATTGTTTTTAAAATAAAATTAATTCATCCTAGGATTTGAATTATTTAAAAATATTTTAATAGTATTTGTTCAAAAGAAATCAATTATTTTAAATACAAAAATTTTTTTGGAATAATTCAATTATTTTTTTAGATTTTAATAAACGTTTTTAAAGAAATTCAATTTTTAACATAAATAATTTTTCGAAAGAATTTATAATTTTTAAATAACAAATTATTTCCAAAAAATTCAATAATTTGGAGGTATTTCAATAAAATTCTTTGCAAAATTCAATTTTTTTCAAATTCTTCTGAAGCATTCAATTATTTTTAAAAATAATAAGTTTCTTCTCGAAAATTCAATCAATTAGAATAACATATTTTGTTACTTTTTCAGTTCCAAAAAAATTAATTAAATTTAATTCAATTTTCGAAAAAATTTATTAAATTTAAAACAATGTTTATGATATTTTTATTCAGAATTCAATTACCTTCAAAAATAACAAAATTTTTGGAAGAATCTCATTTCTTTTTAAAGATTTTAATAAAATCGTTTCGCAAGAATTGAATTATTTTCATAAATAATAAAATTCTTCTCAGGAATTCAATTATTTTGAAAATTGTTTTAAAAAATTTGTTCAAAAGAAATAAATTATTTCGATAAATAACAAAATTATTCTAGAAAATTGAATTATTATTATTTTGAGGCATTTTAATAAAAATTTTTTCATCATTCAATTATCTTCATAAATAACAACAATCACTACAAGAATTTAATTATTTTTAAAAGTAATGAATTTTTTAAACTAAAATTAATTATTTTAATAAAACTCCAATAAAATCGATCACAAGAATTCAATTATTTTCGCAAATAATAAAATGCTTTTTAGAAACTCGACTGTTTTCAACAAAAAAATTTTTTTTAAAAACCACACAAACATTTAATTCTTGTCAAAAATTTTAATAGAATTTTTTATAAAATTTAATTATTTAAAAAAAATTTAGCAATATCTAGCAATATTTTGAATATCTACTATATTTTCATAAAATTTCCATATAGAATTCAATTATTCAAAAAATTTTCTGTAAAATTCTTGGAAGAATTCATTTTCTTCCTAATAAAAATTTCTTAGGAATAAAATTATTTATAATTAGAATTTGCATAAAATTAGCCGAAACAAATCACTTACTTAAAATTTTTTTATAAAATTCCTTGCAATAATTTAATTATTTTTATAAATTATAAAACTTTGCTCAGAAATTCAATTATTTTTAAAAATTTTAATAAAATTCCTAAAACTATGCAATTTTGCACAAAAAATGTAATTATTGGTAAAAATATTATTTTATTTCCTCGAAAAATCAATTATTTTAAATACAATTTCAATTAAATTTTTTTCAAATAATTTAATATAATTCTTTTAGATTTTAATAAATTTCTTCCCAAAGAATCCAATTATTTACATAAATAATTTTTCGATAGAATTCAATTAGTAAATAACAAATTGTTACAGAAATTTAATTTTTTGAGGTTTTTTAATAAAATTCTTTGCACAATTCAATTATTATTTTCATAGATAACAATATTCATCACAATAATTAATTTTTTTTTTAAACTAATAAATTTCTTCTAGGAAATTCAATTATTTTGAGTCATTTTAATATAATTTTTCATTAGAATTCTATTATTTACAGAAATAATTCTTTGAAAGAATTTAATTAATAAATAACAAATTCTTACGGAAAATTCAATTATTTTGAGACATTTTTATAAAATTCTTTCCAAAATTCAATTTTTTTCACAGATAATAATATTCATCAAAAGAATTCAATTATTTTTAAAATTAATAAATCTATTCTTGGAAATTAAATTATTTTTAAAAAATTCGCAAATTGGTATAAAATAGGAAAATTATAGAAAAATTAATTTTTTTTTTAATTTATAAGGTAATTTTAATCAATATTTTTCTCAAAAAAGAGAGAGAGAGAGGGGAACGTAGTCAAATTTTTTTTCCTCTTGCTGTGGATGCAAAACGAGTTACCGCTTCTAATCACGGTTACGTCACGATCGGAAATATTGCATTCCTTCCTCCTGAACACGATCAGCAGCAAAGAAGATTGACTTCAAAAGGGAGGGAAAAAAGAAAAATGAGAAAAAAAGGAAAGTCCCAAATGAATTGAACATTTGCAGAATTCTACGAAATTTTAAAAGATCAAGAGATCAATTACTATCTCAACAAGTACTACTCTTTTAATATATATTTAACAATTAATACTCGCAATTAATTAAAAATCATTCAAGAATTTAAAAATTAAATTTACAGTATTCTTTAAAAAAAATGTCATCATCGACAATAAAAATCATTTTTTTAAACTCTAAAATATACAGAAGAGATTCTGATGCACAATGCACTTAATTGAAAAAGCAAAGTTGTTTACGGAAATTAAAAAAGACAATGTTGCGCACAAATGGAAAAGATCTAGAGGTAAATATAGAGACAAATTTAAAAGCAAAGCTTAAATGAAATGGCTGATAGAAAATGCTGAAAACAGGAAACAGCACTTAGAATTCAAACAAAAATAGAGAAATAAAATGGGATAACAAAAAAAAAAAAAATAAATAAAAATAGACGGTGAAAAAAAATTAAATTTAAAACAATTTATCATTCTTAGCGTTTAATGGATTCAACAGAATTTATTAGTTTGTGATAAATAATTTAGAAAGTTGACGATAATAAATTGACCATAATGCACTTAATGATTTCATCCTCGGTTATTTTATTAATGTGAATCTCTCAGCATATCAAATTTAATGATTTTTCTCATTAGAATAGGAAATTGATTATTTACCGCTTATTCTTCTGTTAGAATTTATTGTTTATTATTTATTTTTTACTATTTATTACAAAAGCTCAATTATATTTTAAATATGAAAAAAATTTTCTTGTGAAAATTACAATTATCATTATTAGTAGCAAAATTATTATCAAAAAATTAATTACTTAAAAAAATTTTCCTCATTTCAATGATTTACAAAATCTACTATTTTGATAAATTTTCCAAAAAATTTTTTTTCAATTAGTTAAAAAAAATTAATAAAAATTGTGCTCAAACATTAAATTAATTTATTCTTGAAATTAAATTATTTTCATAAATAATGAAAATTACATAGGTATGTATTGAATTATTAAAATTTTTCATGAATTTATTCACAATAATTCAATTAATTTCAGTAGTAATAAATTTTTTTATGAATTGAAATATTTTTAGAAAAAATAAATTTGTTTTAGGAATTCAATTATTTTCAGAAATAATAAAGCTCATCGTGGAATTTTAATTATTTTTAATACAATTTTAATTGAATTTTTCGAAAAATGTAATTGTTCTTAAAAATTTTATTAAAAATTAAAATTCATCAAATGAATTTAATGTTTTAAAAATTTGTTGAGAAAATTCTTTAAAAGAAATCTATTTTAAGAAACAATCAATTATTCAATAAATTATTTATTTTTGTATTTAAATGATTGAATAATTTTGAAAAGGCTTAAAATTAAAATATTTGGAAATTTGAATTTTCTATTACTTTTAACTGACAATTTCGAAAAATTAATTTTTTTTTAAAGTATGATTTCATTTTTTTAAAATAATTTAGTTATATTGAAATTTTTTTAATTTTATGGGAGTTTTTCCAAATTCTCAGAAATTTTCCTATTTTTTCCTAAAATGTTTAATAGAATATTTCCAAACTTTTGGAATGTTTTCTATATTATTTCATGGAAATGTTTTTAAGTTCATAGGAAATTTTCGATAATTTTTTAGAAAAATTTTCTTATCTACGTTAGTAAATATTATTAAATAATTAGTGAGAATTTGCTTTTCTAAATTTCATGAAAAAATTTCCAAAACTTTTATTCCCTTATACTTAATTAAACAAATTTTTGAATAATCGAAATTTCTTAAAATTGAATTTTAAACAAATGTATTTGGAAATTCTCAAGGAACTTTTCGAAAAATTATTTAAAATATTATTATTATTATTATTATTATTATTATTAAAATTATAATAATTATTTATAAAAATATTTATATTGTTTTAAAGAATTTCAACATTTTTAATAATTCCTTTGAAGAATTTTATAACTAGTGATAATAATTGAATTCTTGCGAAGAAATTTTATTTAAAATTTTTAAAATCCTGATTAAATTCTTAGAATTTCTTTGAATTTTTTTAAAATAATTTATTTTCTCTAAGAATTATAATTAAACATTTTGATAGTAATTGATTTTTATGAAAAATTTCTTTCAAGTTTTTGAAATAATCGCTTCTGTGAAAAATTACTAATAAATACCTAATTGTTGAAGTTCATTAAAATTTTTATGAATATAATTGAATTGCTGTAAAAAAATTATTATTTAGTGAAATAACTTAATTTTTGTAAATAATTTTACTACTTTAGAAAAATCTAATTGTTTCGAAGAATTTATTAAAAGTTTGGAAAATAAATGAATTTTTTCGAAAAATTTTATTAAAAATTAGATAAAATTTTACTTAATCCTTCATGAAACAATTCACAAAAGTGTTTTTGTGCAAAAGTTTGTATAAATTTGAATATAAAATATTTTTTTCCAAATCGTTAATTATAAATGTTGTGATGTTCACCAACATAGTAAATAATTGAATTCTCGAAGAGTTTACAAATAAATGTTGATTTTAAAATGAATTCCAGTTAAAATTGTAGATTATAATTAATTTCTTAAATTAAATTCTTATTTTTTCTTTAAAATCGTTGATTATAACCGTTATGAACTTGACCATTAATTAAAAAAGTTTAATTAAAAAATTAACATTATAAAATTTTTATAAACAGAATTGTGTCATTCTTTTATTATTTTATAAAAAAATAATTTATTATTTTACAAGAATTTTCTTAAAAATTTGGAAAATAATCGAATGTTTGAGATAAAATCACTTTTAGAATTATTTTTAAGAGAATTGAATGTTTGTAAACACTTCACTAGATAATTAAATTGTTCCAATGGATTTATGAAAATTTCAGAAAATTTATTATTGAACTCTTTTGTGAAATTTTATTAAAATTGTATTGAAAATAACTTAATTTCTGCGAAGAATTTTACTATTTATGAAAATAATTTAATTCTTCCATGTAAATAATTGGATTCTTGCAAAGAGTTATTTAAAAATTGTCGAAAATATAAAGAATATAAATCAAATATTTACCTAAGTGAATTATTCAGATTTTGATTATCAATTTATCTGAAAATAAAAATTTGAAGATAAGAAAGTTTATAATTTGCATTATAATAGAGTTATCAGAAAAAAAAAATTAATGTTAAACTCTTTCGTGAAATTTTATTAAAATATTATTGAAAATAATTTAATTTCTGCGCCAAGAATTTTACTATTTGTGAAAATAATTGAATTCTTGCAAAGAAGTATTTTTAAATTGTTAAAAAAAATATAAACAATATAAATTGAATATTTACTTAAGTGTATTATTCTGATTTTGATTATCAATTTATCCGAAAATTAAAATTTGAAGATAAGAAATTTTTTAATTTGCATTATAATAAAGAGAACAAAAAAAATTTATTATTGAATTCTTTTGAGAAATTTAAAAAGAATTTGTTTTTTTGTTTGCTACATGTTTATATATATATATATATGATTGAAAAAGTAATTAAGTTTTAATAAATTGTCAAGTTTTATTAAAAAGACGTACATGGGGAATTGTTTAAAAAAATTATTTTTGTTAACATTTAATTTCATTAATTAATTAATTTAATTTTTAACGAATTAAATTTTTTTGTCGAAAAAGTTATTTTGTGAAGAATCATTCGCATACAGACAAGAAAATTGAAGAAGAATATTCATTTTCTATTATTCTCAAATTTATAGCCATTATTTTGCGAAAAGTATATATATATATATATATATATATACGTTTACATTTCTTTCTGTCTATTCATGTGCGAAACATATTGCAGAAATTGTCGTTTTATGCGGTACTTAAAATCTGTCGATTCAATATGACAACAAACATTTTGACCGTGAATGCGAATCGAATAGTGCATGAGAGAACTATACGTCAACATTGAAACAATATTTTCCCTTCCCCCCTCTTTCTCTCTCTCTCAAACACATTTTTGACACAAACAAATGTTTATTTTGTTTTTCCACAGGACATCACACACGAAATTGTTCCTATGAGGTAATATCTGTATGATCCCTTGAGAGATTTGTCATAAATTGGAAATTGCATATATATATATATATATATATATATATATATATATATATATATATATATATACATCTCTCTCTTTGATCGTGTGTGGCTTAATTGCAATAGTTATAGTGGCATATCTTCCATTGTGAAACAACGATTCGGCTCTGTGCGTGCTTACGCACCGGATATACATTTTGCCTTTATAGTTACGTGTAAATTGCTGATTCGTCACATGTGCTAACAACCAAATTCCCTCTTAGTGCTGCTGATCCACCAGAAAAGCTTGCATGACATTTTCATTTGAATAGTTTGCAAAATTCGTCA